>JADWQK010001061.1:2400000-3732324 GCA_017933935.1 Sesamia nonagrioides
ACCACCAAAAAGCACAGATGACCTCTCTAATTTTTATAAATTAGTAAGCCAGCGCCATCTCTCGAGAAAATGGGTTCTGGCGCTGTACTTTGGGCTACTTCGCGGATGTTAAGATTTTTACGAGTACATAAATGGGGTTGGGACGGGTATAAGCTATAGAACATTTGGAAACTAAAACCTTTATATAGTTACTATACCTTTGTGTAGTTATTACCCTCCTTTGTGGGAGCGTTTTAAGGATTCCGTACTTAGGGTGGCAACTCAATGAAACAAATAACCGAGTTTTTAAACTCTTAAGTGGAGGCACTTACCTATTGTGACGAACGGGAAGCTACGGAACCCTACACTGAACGTAGCCCGACACGCTCTTAGCCGGTTTTCAAATGAACTTACGACTCGCTCACGAAGGGTTTCGCACGAAGATATCAATACAAACAAAAACTTTTTGAAATTTGTTATTATAGCGGCAACAACAGTGAAATTGCCTGTATCGTGGGTGTTTACAAACATTTTAAAGCCCACATATACATACAAACAGCCGAACCGGCTGTAAGGAATATAAATATTTGTTCCTTGCAAGCATCAAACTCCCTACACGCATCGCATCAGTCAATTGCTCCGTACCATCCATACTAATATTATAAATGCGAAAGTAACTCTGTCTGTCTGTCTGTTACGCTTTCCCGCTCAAACCTTTCGACCGATTTGATGAAATTTGGCACAGACAATTTTTAGACCCTGAGAAAGGACATAGGTTGCCTTTTATTGACAAAAAAAAAAAAAAATTCCCAAGGGAATCTTAAAAGCACGATATAACCGAATTCCACGCGGGCGAAGCCGCGGGCGGAAAGCTAGTTATCTATAATCGCTCGGTCACTGCGCCAACAGGTCGTTTTTAGGTACGAAACTCTTAAAATCTGGCCAAGTGTTAGTCGGACTCGCACACCTAGGGTTTTTTGTTATCTATCTATACTAATATTTATTGCTGAAAAGTTTGTTTGTTTGTTTGAACGTGCTAATCTCAGGAACTACTGGTCCGAGTCGTCTGATGATGGAGCGGAGATGGAGAAATTAAATCATGCTCGCACACTCTCCAAAATGCATCCTATAGAACACCGACAGGCTGGGTACCTACTCTTCGCCTGTGCTCCGTACGAACATGTAGGTATATTAGTAAAAGTTTACGGTTCCCACAATTTTCTCTTTATCTGCTATAATATTTTGCTTCCAAATTTTAAGATTTTGTTTTCAAGAATTTCCCCGTAGGTTTTGAGACCTTTACGAGGGTCGAAACGCGTGCCGAATTTGTGGCATAAACAGCATAACGTATCTTTTGATTACATTGCTTTAGAAGTTTGTTTTGGCGGTCTGCACGCGTACCTGAAAAATAGTGTCGTGACAGACAGATGGACGGACGGCTGGACAACAAAATGATCGTATCTCCTTTCGAGGTACGGAATCCTATAAAAAAATATTTGTTTTTATAGCGACAACAGAAACACTCGTCTGTAAAAATTTCAACGGTTCTTTAGATACAGCCTGGTGACAGACAACTACCTATGAAAGTTTATCTCGTCCTTTCATTTGGCCATAATTCAGTTGGTTGAAGTCTTGAGCTCAGTATCCTAATGTGACGATTATTAAAATACCTAATTCGTTTATTAAATATTCTCGAGCTAAAATTGCTGGGTAGATAATTATGATTTCATTCTGTCAAAAGTGGGTGTACATCTATGTATGTATGTATGCCAGCGCACCAAGATGCTACCATCTGTTAAATTTCTCTCACTGTTAACAGTCTCACTTTTAAGTAAATATCTGGTTTCATGATCAGAGACCTGGGGCGTTATTTGGCTATTTATACATTTAATTATGATTTCATTCTGTCAAAAGTGGGTGTCCATCTATGTATGTATGTATGCCAGCGCATCAAGGTGCTACCATCTGTTAAATTTCTCTCACTGTTAACAGTCTCACTTTTAAGTAAATATCTGGTTTCATGATCAGAGACCTGGGGCGTTATTTGGCTATTTATACATTTAATTATGATTTCATTCTGTCAAAAGTGGGTGTACATCTATGTATGTATGTATGCCAGCGCACCAAGATGCTACCATCTGTTAAATTTCTCTCACTGTTAACAGTCTCACTTTTAAGTAAATATCTGGTTTCATGATCAGAGACCTGGGGCGTTATTTGGCTATTTATACATTTAATTATGATTTCATTCTGTCAAAAGTGGGTGTCCATCTATGTATGTATGTATGCCAGCGCATCAAGGTGCTACCATCTGTTAAATTTCTCTCACTGTTAACAGTCTCACTTTTAAGTAAATATCTGGTTTCATGATCAGAGACCTGGGGCGTTATTTGGCTATTTATACATTTAATTTTGTATCTAGTATAAATAGTACATTTGTTAATAGTTATAGTTAGTTAAGTCAGAACAATAAGCATATAATTAATATGAGCAGGGTTGAAATCAGGTTGGTCTAAACACTGGAAACAATATTTAATTTCACTACAATTTCATATTAGAATCACAAATTTGTCATAGACACAGCGCAGCGCTGTATCGCTGTAAGACTAATTAGGTAACTTTAGTACAATATCGATCTTGAATACTTCGGCGGTACGCTCCGACATCATACGCCTGTTCTATATTAAATTACATTGTTAATATGATTTGTATTAACATGAACCAGTCTTGCAAGGAGAATATCATTAAGGCATAACTATGTATATGTGAGCGTACTATTTATACTATTAGGTACTGTCTACCCGCCGTGATGACTACTTCAAAACCTGCACGTTACTTACTAACACTCATCAATGTGTTTAAGGGGTTAATTTATAAACGATGATTAAAGTAAAGTTACGCGTAAACGTAAAAATGTATGGCTAAACAATCGCTAATCACTAGTTAACTTAAAGCAAAGTTTTTGAATAAGGGGGCTAATGTTTAATAGACATAGCAACATCTCATATTGCCGGAATGCTTTGGGTTTGCTTTGCTTTGTCTTGGATGTTTATCTATATATGTATCTATTATAAAATATAGTATCGTTGAGCTAGTATCCCATAACACAAGTCTCGAACTTACTTTGGAGCTAGCTCAATCTGTATGATTTGTCTGTAATATATTTATTTATTTATCATCACGAAAAAGATCATCTGTCCCATAAAAATACAAACGTTTCGAGCAAAATTGACGACGATTACGATATTGGTCTTTTTTATTTTACTTAATACACTAGTTATAGACCACTATCCCGCCTGACGACTACTTACAGTGGTGCAATACTGCAATCGTTAATGATGAAGCATGCTAGTTTATTAAGAGCCTATTCACTTTAGCTTTGAGAACACTTAAATTGTAGTCAGACGGAAAGATCATTGCTGGCAAATTGTTACAGTCCTTCCATGTACGCCGTATAAAAGACAAGGCGAAACGCTTCGTCTGGATCGCAGAAAAAGTTATTCAATTTGAATGTTTTGTACCACAACCTTAAATATGGCCACACCTTTCTGACACACACATTCATTATGTAGGTATGTTGAAGTCTCATATCTTAGAGGGAGCTTATTGTCAGTAGCTGTGCTAAAATGCTACATGCAAACTACGCGTCATACTATACTAGAGTAACGCAACATTCTGAATCTCGAAGCAGAGCTTACTGCACAACTAGTACATGTACAATAATCCGACAGCCATTGCCAGGCAGTTGACCAGCGAATACGATATACGATACTCTTCTTTCTGTGGAAGATGAGTAAACATTACACATTGTTCCTCATACCGATCTGATTATTGCTAACAACCATTGTAGGTAACTTATTGTATTTATTTATATTCATATTTTATTGTATATAATTTCAAACCATAATTCGCCGGCATCGCCGGAGGATACTCGTAGTGTGATGTGTAAATACTCCGTGCGATTGCCTATTTCATGTTTTCTTAATTTTTGAGATGTTTGATTTAGGCTGTCAAAAACCTAGATGCTTATAAAAATGTGTTTTTCCTCGTTGCCTCCAAAATAATAAATCGATAAATATTTACCTAGTAGAGTTTATCTTTACAAACCTAAACACTACAACCATTCTGAAAGCCAATATCATTTAGATTTTTCTGCTAAAGCATTGGTCAAACCTGGTGAAGAAATCACCTGCAGGTTTCTAACTCAGCACCAAGATAACTTAACACGCCACCATAAACAAAAGTCGTTTTAGCTTCAGAAGTTTAATATCTGCAGATTAGTATGGTAATGACAGTGCACTCGTTTGCAAAGAATCTTGAGTTAACATAGTAATTAGTACTGTTCTTAATGAGGCGAACAGATACGCTGAGAGTGGTCTTGCGTTTACTAATTAGAAAATACTTTGCAACAAAAATGTATAGGAGTTATGAAAGTAGAAAGTTGTAAATAGCGCAAAATTAAGAAACTGGCCTTTGACTTTGACGGTTGTTAACGTTGGTGACTTTTGAGCTATTGCATAGCTTTTTGCCGGCTTTGAGCACGGCGAACGTATCTAGAAATTCCGTAACGAAAATAAAACCTAACATCCCCCACTCCAACCGCCACAGCAGCGCCACGTTAAAATCCGGGCATCGTTTGAGTTCGGTAAACTTCAGCGCGGTATTTGTGTGCAGCTAATCTACATGCAGATGTCTGCATGCATGTAGACTAGCTGCTAACTGCTCATAACTGATTCTATCTCTTTTAGACACAGTGTGTCGTGTTTCCGAAGTGACAGCGTGCTTTTTGGCCGGTTCCACGAGTGAGTTTGACAGACAGACAGATAATGGAGCCTCAGTAATAGCGTCCCATCTTAAACCTGTGGGTACGGTATCCTAAAAAATAGCTACTCAAATTGGTTCTCTAGGGCAGTCTATTTAATGTACATGAGAAACGCATTGCTTATCTAATTACGAAAAAAAATAAACTTAGACTCAAATCAAAACTGTCACTTTTAACAATCGTGCAAAAAGAGCGCATTTCCCTGAGACAAGAGCATTTAACATACACGAAAACTATATGTTTGTCCCCTTGGCCTCGCCTGCGTGGTGCTTTGAAATTATGCCACAGGAAGGAACTACGGGGATAAAAATTCCTAGCCCAGGTTATGGTATATTTATTTATTTATTTATTCTTTCGCACACATGACATGTACATGGGCGGACTTAATGCCTTAGGCATTCTCTACCAGTCAACCCCAGGTGGTGAAGAGATAAGATGGTAGGTGCTTTAGCTTGAAAGAAAACAGTAGAGAAAAAAAAAGCTATATGCCTGAGCTGAAAATCCATTCAGCCGACGAGAAATTGCGTTACTGACAACTACCAGAAAATCAAAATCATGTCATTTTTAACCGACTTCAAAAAGGAGGAGGTTACTCAATTCGACCGTATATATGCTTTTTTTTTTCTATGTTTGTTCGCGCATAACTTCGTCGTTTATGAACCGATGTAGATAATTCTTTTTCTGTTGGATAGAAGACGTTCCCAAGGTGGTCCCATGATAAGGATATCAGGGTTTGATGGTGGAAGACCAGAGAAAACAAGGGAAACTTTCAAAAATTGCAGGGGCGACTAGTGCATTTCTTAGCATTTTCATTAAGTATTTTAAAGCACTACAATTTAATAAAGGTCTGGAGTAGATCTGATGATGGTGCCGGGAGACATTCGAAGGAACTCCTCAACAATTCACAGCAGCTACCTTGTGTTTGGGCTCGATTAATTTGTATTGATAAGAACTTTACACCTAGATGGGTTGTGACTGTCATAAGAGCTCTGATGATGAAGACAAAGACCAGTTCCAGGAACTACTCAACGGTTTACAGTAGCTACTTTGTGGTTGGACTTCATTCATTTATATTGATGAGACCTTTGCACCCATTGGATTAAAATAATGGTCTGCAGTAAATTTGATGATGAAGACCATAGGCATTTGAGGGAATACTTACGGGTAAAAATTAAAGTAAACAAAATTACGTCGTTTCCCAACTATATTTGCGTCAGCTTCCAGTCTGACCGGATGCAACTGAGTACTTTTAACAACTAAAAAGTGTAAAATAAAAACTTTTTTACAAAAAAACAACCGACTTCCCAAAACCACTACAAAGTGAAAAATAACTAATTTCGGAAGTCGGTGTCAAAAAACGAATATACAAAAGCAAACACACCGACTTTCGAAATTAGTTATTTTTCACTTTGTAGTGGTTTTGGGAAGACGGTTGTTTTTTTGTAAAAAAAGTTTTTTATAACATCAAAATTATTCATTCAAATTAGGTAAACTGCATTTACAAGGCATAAGGCAGTCCCCAAAACGTTCGCCATTTTCGCGCTTTCGCTGAGGAGAAGAAATAGCCCAACAGACTCACCAGCAGCAGCTTAAATGTTTATGAAATACCAGCATTATCATATTATATACAAACGAATACCTATTCGGCATGTTTGATATTTATCAGTTATTAGAATGATGGCACTGACAGGTCAGGTCAGGAACGCAATCTCTCGCATCATTATATTAGTGTGGATGAAAATTAACATGTTAAGTATATCGAAAAGGTTGAAATTCAATAGACCGATATAATTTATGTTCGGAATTAAATTAACATTCGTCTAGGCCCATTACGTGTTAGCCTCAGTAATGTCATTAACGGCTTATCCTATTATTATTACACATGTACGTTGAGGTCTATGAGAGAAGTGATTGAACGATAGCGTTACGTGTGATAGAAGAGAAGGGAAGAAGATGCCGGCTCTAACAAGGGACACGGGCAGGAAGAAAATGGCTACCCAGATTTGGTTCAAAACGGTCTCCAAAAACCTGGAGCACGGGCGAAGAGTAGGCCAGCCTGTCGGTGTTCTATAGGATGGATTTTGGAGAGTGTGCGAGGGAATTACATGACTTAATTCTCCACTCTCCGCCCCCCCACCGGACGACTCGTCGTACGACGATTATCCACCCTTATATTGTTTACACCACCATGATCCGGACGAAGCGCTTCGCCTCGTTTTTTATACCGCTTACATTGAGGGACTGGAAGAATTTGCCAGCGGCGGTGTTTCCTTTTGACTACAATTTAAGCATCTTCAAGGCTAGAGTGCATAGGCTATTAATTTTGAATAACTGCGTCACTGCTTACCATCAGGCGGGATTGCGGTCAAGCACTAGTTTGTAGTTATTAAAATATATTTCACTTTATTTCAATGGTAATTAAGTTGGTTTCAGAGTGACAAACACTCTTGAGAAAGTCATAAAACTGTTTGAAGTTGTATCGTAAACTGAACTTTATTTGTGCTGAAGTTAAAGTTATTTTACTATGAACTTATATTCGTTTACATTTGTTTCATATAAGTCGCGATTGTCTTTCAGTAGTGTGATTCTGTACCTAACCATCTCACGGTGAAAAGTTGTGTGAACTGAGTGTGGAGTCAGCTGTCATTCCAACTCATGCTAGGGGTTGACATTGTTGAAGTTGTTGTTGAAGTAGGCAGACCTGAAATAGTACCTGTGCTTGTCGCTGCCGGCCGTAATCGAGTCAATGGTGGGCAGCGAAAAATCCTAGGGCGCGGTGGTTTCCTTCTGCTGGCTGCGGAAAGGGAGAGGGAGTGATCTCGTCCTCTCACCCGACCCGCAGTAGGCGCACCGGGCGTTGGCCGAGTGCGTATAACGCCCTCTCTCAGCCCTCCTAAATGGGTCCAGGGACGACAGACTCGGGGGCATATGTAGCCCCCCAAACACCAGGACCCGAGGTGGCGGCGCGAAGTGTTGCACGTGCGCCTCTCATAGACGTCACGGGGCAGTCATACACCTCACTCCCCTCCCTGACCCGAGTAGGCCCACGGTGGCGGGCCAGCACCTATCGGGGGTTGCGGAAGCAGTGTTCGTTCTCGCAACTCCCGGTGCAGATGTAAGATGGAACATCGGGGTTGTTTTTTAGTCAGTAAGAGTCTGACAGACCCCGCCGCCTACCCCAGGGCGGCGGATATCCATGAGGATTTACCACCCCGAAAAAAAAAAAAAAAAAAGAGTTTGACACTATTGATAGCGCACTTTTGCTCATTTCAGTTAACATTTCCTTTTTTATTGTGATATTTTTACAGAATCGATCGGTAAGTCAATTCTACACAGGTTACCTTAATCATTTTATACAGCTTTCTTTTCAATTACTTAAATAAAGATAATATAGATAATAAGTAGATGTTTAATTTTATACACCCATCATTTTTAAAAAGCCACAGGAATCTAGGTGCATACTTTTTTCGTATAAAAAGCAAACAATACCACAATATAATAAAATGTTACAGATATAGGAATAACATCAGTAACAGCGGTCCAAAAACGTATCTTATTTTCATTCCAATCCTTGAACCAATAAATAGTAAATCAAGAAAGATAATAGTGAAGACTGAACGCACGGGATCAACGGGAAAGATAAAAGATATAACGCTCAGAGATTGTGTGAGGAAACATGTCGAGTGCAAGTGAATAAACAGTGAGTGATAACTGAAATAAGAAAAAATATAATTTTATACATATTCAAAAAAGACAATAATAATTTCAAACCATATCATTTCAACATATAATAAAACGGTCAATTTATAATGTATTTATTTGAAAAATAGAATGCATAATTGACATTTAAAAGATTTGTATTTTTAAAAAGACTCGGTTTTATTTAAAAGTGCGATACAATCAGTTTCTGTTAAAGTAACATTCAATTTAAAAGGTAAAATATTTTTAGTTCAACAAGACACGGGAGCTGAAATTTTATGTACATTATTCTAAATGACTGGTGCGGTTTATTGTGATATCATTGCAAAGTGTACTCTGTGTCATACACATTAACTTGTATTTACACTGAAGCAATCAGGACTTCAAGTTGGTTTCCTTAAAGGTCATGTGTTCAAAACAAATAAGTAATAGAAGTTCCTGTAAACAAACTTTTCTTCCTGTAAATAGTAATTGGTGATGAAGGATTTTGTGTCTTAGTACGAAGAACATAAGGTTCAAAATGAATGTTCCGATGAAGGGCGGTCCGGCGCCCACTGTGGCCGTGGTTCCTGTGCCGGAGAGCGAGATGGATGCCTTGCTACTCGGGAGGACTGCGGTGAGGACCTTTGATCAGTACGTCAGAAATGTATGTATTTAAATGTTATAACTATTTACTAATATTTAAGGAAGTCAATCACTGTGTGTGAAAGCTTAGATACTGCAGTGGTTAGCAAAAATCTTTTATTAAATAATCACCAGTGTTAAATGAAATAGTGCTACGAGATGCTACGACGTAGCAGCGTAGTACGGTCGTAGCAAATGGAGTGAACAATAAAGAATATACGACTAATGTCGTGAAAGCAGATAAGTTAAATCATAGTTTCGAAGTAATGTTTTGGTGATACAAATCACATTATATTGGGGTACCTACTCAAAATAAATTAATAATAATAGAGTTATTTATGCGAGGAACATTGTCCTATTTTAAGCAAATAAGCTGTGAAGCTGTTAATAATTAAATTCGCCTCTAACTAAAATGTCTTCTCCATGGTTGTTTCACATTTAATTAAATTTATTTCTCCTTAAATTAGCCGGAAAAGGTTTCTATTGCAATTTGCGTGTCCACATCATTTACTTAGATTTAAGCTCTGAATAAATCAATCTGAGCTAATAGCCGTCACAGCGATCGACTTCCGAATGCCTCCGAATGCATACGGATTTAGCCGATTTATGTCGAATTGTACTTTCCTCGGGAGATAACCAACACATCCGCTTGATGTGTTGGTTATCTTTGTGTGTGGGGAAATAGCAAGGGATTTAGTTTATTTATGATAAGTAGTGAAAAAGAACGTAAAAGAGAAATAATGAATACTGTGTATATATAATAAATACGTACGTAACGGGCGGCTATTTAAACTTAAAATCAAAATCAATACCGAAGAGTAAAACATCTCACCATAGTTAAACGGTAAGGATCACGGGGACCTTGATCAGTACCGAGTGCTTCGAGAAACAACGGAGATAAAAGTAAAAGAAATGAACCCTAGTTCGGAGCTCGCCGGAGGGCATTCGCCTTTACAACATTCCAGTGTACGAAAATGTAATGAAAATGTTTAGAATTTTTGGGATGAATTTGTTTTCTGTTTTTTTTTTATTCCCAGAAACATATAAAACCATTGTATTTTCACCGTAGTAGATATTATATACAAAGTTCAGT
The DNA here is from genome assembly GCA_017933935.1 of Sesamia nonagrioides. Taxonomy (NCBI): domain Eukaryota; kingdom Metazoa; phylum Arthropoda; class Insecta; order Lepidoptera; family Noctuidae; genus Sesamia; species Sesamia nonagrioides. The sequence goes on from JADWQK010001061.1 coordinate 2,410,218, forward strand.
TTTGCAAAACGATAACTTGTAAGATTGATAAAAATATAAATTAAATACACAGAAAGGAATATTGTTTTGATTAGCATAAACGAAACACATAACAAAAACAAATCCTTTTTCGTACAAATATTATAAACGCGAATCTTTGAAGGATATATGTGTGGGTGTTTTTTACTCTTTTACGCAAGAATTACTGAACAGAGTCGATTAAAATTCCGCACACAGAACAAACCAGTATGCAGGTAGAACCGCGGAGTGCTGCTAGTATTACATAAAATATTTAAAAGACTTATTCTCAAGCAATAAAAGACTTTCAATTTTACCCATTGCTGGACGTCAGTGCTAGAGAGCCAAACAATATATATTGCTTTGTGTAGAGACTGGAAAATATCAACAATCGAAACAAAATGCCGACTGTTGAGAGAAAAGAAAACTACTTTTGTAACAATAATTAGGTCGTGTGTCACATCTTGATCCAAAAAATACCAAAACTCGTATTGAAAATTTTTTAACAATATTTGTCGCCGAAATTACACTGAAACTAGATTTTGAAGTCTTAAATGACGAGAATTGGCATTCAGCGCAAGAACAGCACCCTCATTACATAACACACTGTTACTGTCAGCTGGAATCATTTCGAAGCATATTGCTAATCCATTGCTCCGTCTATTCAAAAACGTGTCTGCTCAACAGCGTAAATAATGCAATGAATGTTGTTGAACCGTCAAAATGAAACCCATTGCTACAGACAGTGTGTCACACAATTACCCTGCAGGTCGTTCCTCAGCAAAATGCTGTGACTTCGGACGAATCTATCGTCGACTGCGCTGATTATCAGCAACAGCTGATAAAATTATTTCAAATTTCATTATCGAACGTGTTAATATAGGACTTCACTAAATGTCCCACAATTTGAAGACGTTATGAATATGATACGATTGACAGTATTTTCCTACTTTATTTTCCTAGCTATAACTATGCAATAGAAAAAAAATCTGTTGGTAAAACGTGAATTCAATAATATTTTATTTGGACAGCTTTTAGCGAACGGATTACGATAATTACTGATGTCCACATCAGTAATCTTTCCAATCAGTTCGCTGCGATATTTTTACAAATTCGGATCTAAATCCGTATGTATTTGTGTAAAAAGCTTAGTTTCTAGAATTTAATATACGCATACTGATGAATGAATATTTATTTTTACTGTAAATATGTAATGTCAAAGATGGTACCTATGTAAGTCTCTCTTTATCGTCATTTATTTTAATTAGCACACTGGGCACACTGTGGGTAGTGTTTGTTACAGCACCATAGAAGCACGTTTTGTAGTTTAAGTAAGACTATAGCTTACTCAGAGATATGTAACGCGAGACAGATTCTATGCACATGATGTTCGTTCAAAGTCCAATCTTTCAATCCTCCCGAGCCGTCTTCTCAAATCGCCTATTCTTGTTATAGCTCGTATCCATCATTACGAACATAGCCTAAACTCTGTTGAACACCAAGAGATGACGCTGGCGATTCAAATATTCAAGCGAATAACTCCGACATGTAAATATGTGATCAAAATATGTAGGTCTACTTCAGAATAGCTCATATTTGAGCCTTTGTCTTCCGAACTCTCAGCTCTATTTTGAATAACAAAGTATGCTATAAGAATTCTAGGTAGTAGGTACTCAATTTATGCAGGTAAAACCTTTTCAGGTGTCCGCATAACTTTGGAAATGAAACATTCGTGCATGTTATTATCAACATCAAAGGATGTAAAGGGGCCGTGCCCGTGATGCACCCTGCTGAATAACAAAAGACGCTCCGACAAATGGCGGCATAACCATCTCATTTCGCAGCTAAATGGTGCAGATTAGTGACGTGCAACAGCGTCATTAGAAGCTGCGACCTGCGATCGTCAACCCTCATGCCCATCTTAGCGATTATGGGCAAATCCTCTAATGATAAGTCAGAGTCAACCACGGCCCCCAGTTTCCGGCCGCCTTACTATTCCTGATTTTGGTGACGATCACAGTAACGGCAAGGCAGGAGGTGCGAAGAATCCCCGGGTTAAGAATGGCCGCTAAACACAAATGACCTTGGCGATACAATGATGCGTTCATTGTATCGCCAAGTTACGACTTCATGAACACCTAGTGCAGCTTGAAGAAGAACTCGGAAAAATAAGGTGGCACATTCTTAGGTTAAGTGAAATCCGAAGACAGGGAAAGGACACAATAACCCTGGAATCAGGTCACCTTATGTATTTCCGAGAGGGACACCAGCTATCCAAAGGTGGAGTCGGGTTTCTGGTAAATAAATCCCTTTGTGACAACGTAGTGGAAGTTTCCAGTGTTTCGAACAGGGTTCACAACACGCTCGTTTAGCTCCGTTATGAGAATGATTACAATAGCTTTTATTATATTTATATTATCCATTCTTAGTAGGTACACATAATGAGGTTAATTCATAGAATCAATTTTGCTACTCAAATCTACACATTTTTTAATCCAAATAAAACCGTGAGTGAGGTTACCGATATAACAACAGTTTTTTTGTATGTATAATGATAAAGAATGCTCCTTCGTAAGCGATTCCGATTCGAATTTGGTCGGTTTTTTCACTCTATTAATATTTCTATCGAAATATGGGTAGGTAGTGTAGGTACTTAGGATGTCATATTAGATATGTAGACTTTAAGTCTGTTCGTTAAATAAGAAACAACATTTTTATGTAGGCCATTATTATATAATATGTGACGAACTTATAATTACATTTTTTTCATAATAGTGTATGATACTGAAATCAGCTCCTCTTTTGGATACAAAACATGCAGAATTATTTTATCCAAATGAATCCAACAGTAGCTGCCCTTTACCGGCAACAATACACCTCACAAAAGTAGTGTAAACGGTGGTGCCAGCACATTCCGCACATTGGCGACTGTCGCGCACACAGAGCAGCGCGATTGTCGACCACTATTTTATCATACAGTCTGTATCCCAACAGTAATAAATGAATATCGATATTCGATACGAGTTGTGTACCTACATATTGATGCTTATGTTCACGTGCTATTTAAATATGTTTGTTTTTATGTAGATTGGTAGGATCCGGATATGTTGTTTTTGAAATATCGCTACAATAACATTTGGGTATATCTTGGTATATAAGGTATAGGTATTTCTCGGTGGTAGGCCATAACATCGGCTGCCGGCAGAAGTTACCACCCACCAGACAAAGTCTTGCCGCCAAGCGATTCGTCGTATTCCGGCATGATGTCTGGTGAAGCCGTTCGGAGGACGGGTCTGAGCAGTTGTGTTGCGATGTGTGGCGGGTACGATGCGCCAAATGTTGTTGTGTCGGGAGTTTGGTCGTGGAGAGTCTCGAGATCAATCTCCCTCTAGCGCAGCATCGTCGTTTGGTCGTGTTGGTCTTGGGTTTAACATTGCATCACCTCGCTCAACTGCCGTCATCCTTCTTATTCCTTAGTTTCTTAAGTGAATAGGCTTATTAAACTAGTGCGCTTTAACATCAACGATTGCATCACTGCTTACCATCAGGCGGGATTGCAGTCAAGCACTAGTTTATAATAATTAAAACAAAAAAGAAATTGGTAGAAATCACTTACGGCCAGTTTATCGATATGTAATTGACCTCAAACAATCGAGGGGTGGCAAACCATAACGTTTCAGTTGCCAGAAAGTGAAATGTTCAGGAGATACAAAAAACGTTTATTTCGATAAAAGAAAGAGCATTTCAATAAAAAAAAATGTATTATCAAATTAATATTTATTATTAATAACCTAACACAAGTTTTGTGTTCTTTCAAAACAAGGAAATAATATTAATTAAATTGAAACAGCAATAAAAAAAAGCTTTTTACAAAAAATAGAACCTAGCTTCAAAAAAAAAAGGTTTCTCGAGGTTTCTGTTGTTTAGCTTGCCACCGACTTCTAGAGCCATGACAAAAGTAAAATTATGTTTTCTTTTTAAATGTTTTTTTAAAGTCGATTTCTATTTTTTTGTAAAAAGTTTTTATTTCACGCTTTTCGGTGTCTTAGCCGAAATTCGAAAATTACTTTTTTCATATCATAACAATAGTGGCAGCCATAACCCATGTTAGAATAAGTTCTCATCAATACGAAAAAAATCCCTATCTCAAAAACTACTAAACCGATTTTGATGAAACTTATAGTACTTATTCCCCAAGTTGAACAATACAAAGTAGGTACAGCAAAAAATAATTACTTAAATTGAACTTGTAATTCCGGAAATATGCGCACACAAACATTAAAACATGGCTTACATACATACGGTTCGAATTGATAACCTCCTTTTTTTTGAAGTCGGTTAAAATAAAATAAAAGAACAAAACGTTTTCAGTGCTATTATGTATTTCTGCAAGTCATAACGTTGTAAGTGTTATATTACTTGCACATTACTCAACTTTAAATATCTTTATTTTAAAAAGTTTTCATACAGCAAATTTGTATTTGCGGCTAAATAAGGCAACATGGCACCAATGTCTTTATTTTTCTCGGCAGACAAAGATACAGGTATCTGGATCATGTCAACCTGTAGTTTCTCAAAAATCGCTTTAGTACCTAATTCCAGGTTTAAACACTAGAGTTGATATGCAAGGTTCGCATTCTCCGTAGCTTTTCTTTGTAAATATGACACCAAAATGTTCACATGTAAGGCGAATCATTGTTGTCGATATCTGTAGCTTTTTGGTAGGTATTAATCGTATTTTTAGCATGATTCATCCAATTAAAAAAGGTTTTTAATGCAATAACAACACTGGTTTTTTTTGCAAACGTTTGTAATAATTTCAATGAGGTCTTCTGGAATCAGTGGCTGTGCACGCTTTTACGCTTCTTCAAAGATCGCAAAATCACGATCGCGGACTAGAAATGTGGGACAGAAAATTTGTTAATTTTAGGTGCAAAACTTGTAAAGACAGGAAGCGATCTCGTTGGAAAAAATATTTCATTAAACCATTGACTAGGTACTGATGGCTTAGTAGATTCATCAAGGCGCTTTTCTAAAAACCCTTTGTATAGTTTGACCAGACTAAGTTCTGTTGGGAGATACTTTATATTAGGAGCGTCATTTCGACTACGTGCCTTGGGGGAAGCCTTTGTCCAGCAGTGGACATCTATAGGCTGAAGAAGAAGAAGATCCACCAACCCGCATGGGCCCGCGTGGTAGATTACGGCCCACACCCGCGCACCAAGAGAAGGCCCAGGAGCGGTAACATTGGACTAAATATGTTAAGTACTGGCTTTCTTGAAATGAAATGAAATGAAATTGAGCACCCCAAACTGGCAGATATGCCCAATCTACCTTGAGCCTCAAGATTTCCATACTTAGAGATATAGTTGAAAATCTAATAAGTAAATCTGGCAGATTGTAGTAGCTTGATGAGCAATAAAAATAATATAACGAATCAAAATCAAAATTGTTTATTTCAAATTAACCATCCGTTGGTGCTTTTGATCAGTCAATATCGGTCAGTCCAAGAAAAGTGAAGATAAATTGCACGTTCCAAAGTGTAGATCTCTATGGAGAAGAACGTGCAAGAAACTCTATGGACACTCTTTTAAAATCATAATATGGGTTACATTTCTTTGTTACATATTTCTGTTGCTTCTATCATGTGAACATAATGTATAAATATAAAAAATAATTATAACGAATAATAAGATAGTAGATATATTATTTAAATGTAAATTTTGAATGAACTGACGGACGTTTCAGCTTATTTGGCACTTAAAACGTTATGACATGCTGTTTCATAAAGTTTAGGCTAAATGCTGTTCTTTTTTAAATAATTATAAACTAGCGCTTGTCTACAATCCCGCCTGATGGTAAGCAGTGATGCAATCGTTGATGATAAAGCGCGCTAGTTTATTAAGCCCATTCACTTAAAAAACCTTAGTGAATAGGAAGGAAGACGGCAGTTGAGCGAGGTGGTGCAATGTTAGATCCAGTCCAACCAATCCAACGATGCTGCGCCAGAGGGAGAATGTTGTGGAGACCCTCCACGACCAAACTCCCGGCACGACAAAATTTGACGCATCGTACCCGGCACACATCGCAACACAACTGCTCAGACCCGTCCTCCGTACGGCTTCACCAGACATCATGCCGGAACACGACGAATCGCTTGGCGGCAAGACTTTGTCTGGTGGGTGGTATCTTCTGCCGGCAGCCGATGTTATGGCCTACCACCGAGAAAACTATACTATTTGTTATATATACTATTTGTTAGACATCCTTTAACTCTTTACTGCAAGTAAACGCCGGCACATTCAACATTTTATTGCAATAAAACGTATTTCAGTTCGTGTGACAAGGCTATGGTTTGGCACCGCTCAAATGTTAAAATATCCTGTATTTAAAATGTGTCTTCTGACCAACTTTTAGCTATTCAATGTTATAATATAATTGGTATCTACTAAATATTAGTTAAATAAATAACTAATCCATAAAATTTTAGTTTCTTACTAATGATTACTTTATTTATTTATCTATTCTTAAATTTTTGATCGATAACAATTGTATAAAGTAGTTTTAATATTTTCAGTAAAAGGGTACTCAGCACTATCTTAGTCTCAACAAAGCTAGCTCAACCCAAAAACCTTATTATTAAAGTAAATGCTGCGTCAGCGTGCTGCTGGCGTGAGCGGAACATCAAATATCTCAGCTCGTGCTGACTGAGATTATCGTGGTTCATTAGCTTCACTTTATCTACCTCGCTTGCATAGCATTACTCGAAGATTACCCATAATATTACGTTTTAACCAGTTTTATGTAAATTGCTGCTTATTTGCAGGCAAATCAATCTGCGAGAGAATGGAAATCCAATTAACGTAATTATTTCTTGTTTATTTAATTGTGTTCAATAATAAAATGGATTGAACGGATTAAGTTTGTTACGTGTTCACAAAACATTAATTTAGTGTAAGGTAGAATTATGGATGTTATTCTAAAAGTACTGATTTATTTTATTTTTTCTGCTTATTTTGACTATCAGTCATCTAAACTAGATTGAAGAACTATGATCTAGTTGTAGAACAAAACATATAACAATAGAACAACAAACAGTTTTACTTTTTTCTTTTCTTTTTTTTTTACAGTGACTTAATACAATCGTGCACAACGTAAACAAAGCCAGCACACAGTAGCCGTCTGTCCTGATTAAAGTCATTCAATAATCTCCCCATAATTCTATTTAAATCAATCCGCCGATCCAGACCAAAACTAATACTATTCACGCCGCACAGAATCAACAAATATTCAGCAATCCTGAACAAAAAACAATAAGTCATAGCGTAATATTTGTACAATACACCCTCGTACATAATAAACTGGGATGCCCGACTGTATTTGTTTAGCAAACACATCGCGGGCTTGATTCAGCTCTATTGAGAGACTTGCGCCATGTGACGATGACGATATTTGGGTCATAATAAAGTAGCTAATTAAATTTATCATACGTGGACTAAATACTGAGGAAGGATTTGATGTAGGCCGTGGTGCCTTTGAAGTAGGTACGGCTTTTATCAGCTGAACGGCTTTATCGGGATCTGCTATACAGGATGGCAGGAAAATGCACGCACAACATGGTACCATGGATTCAATCCATGATTCTGAACTAACGCAATAACCGACGTGGGTTATTTAAAAAGTCAGCCAATGTTAAGTGTAATGTTTATGTGGTTAAAATGTATGGAACAGTCTTTTTAATAGACGAAAAGTACAATGCTGTGATGTTTATAATTATACACTGACGTCTGACTCCATGTTAGAAGATTGCGTGTCTTTGTACGTACCAACCGTATTCATACTGATATACGGGTTCATCCGGATCTACTTTATTTATACTCATTTACAGGTTCATCCTAATAACTGACGTCAAAGAGAACTGACGAAACGTGCGTTATTTTGTCTGAATTGATGAATTAATTAACGTTTAGGTACTTAGGTACTTACTCATGAAAATGTATAGCATTTCATAAACAGGAGATAGAAATATGTGGGACTACATATGGAAATTTAACTTAGAGTTATTTTCAGTTGGATAGTGTTAACGACCACAGCGCCATCTAGGAACGGCGAGACGAGTCAACGGGAGTGAATCGACGAAGCGTCAATTGACAGCTCGGTCGCGCTGTCAAAGCGACATCTTTGCGCGCGATTCGAATGGGACGATTGGTGTGGGACTGTGTGACGCGACGTCGACCGTTAACCATCGTTTACTGTACCTACCTAAGTTCAAAATATTAAGATAAGCAAACATTGTAAAGGTATAATTAAATTGATAGTACGAGCAGTCTTGGGTTTCACTCAACATCCAGACGACCTGACGCAGAATCACCAACATAATTTGGACCCTCGAGCCGAACGTTCATCCGGAGCAGCAACTTTGGAACAACCATCTGGAACAACGGTCAGGTCAATCCGCTCAATTTCCTTCCCAAGCCCTGTTCTCAGTTCAGTTTGTGCTAATATCTGTCTTTTTCCACATTAATCCAGTGTCTTACGGTGCGAATTGTGTGTCTGCGGTGTCTACCTACCTACACCGCATGCACGCATACCCTACCGGTCAACTGTAAGTACTTGATCTTTTTCTCTTGCAAGCCACCAATATGACCAGCAGCAAAGGACTTTCTATTGTAGAACTTGACAGTAGTGACGAAATCATTCGCGAATTAGTCAAAAAAAGAGGAATCGTCAAAAGAAAGTTAACTTTATTTTCGAAATATGCTCAGTCATTAGATGATTCACAAATGTCGGGTGCTCAGAAAGCTGAGTTAGAGGAGCGCTTTCAACATTTTAAAATATTAATCGATCAATTTACTACGATTCAGGACGAATTAGATTCCCACATTTCCGATAGCGACTTAGACGGCGAGTTGCTAGAGAGAGAAGCGTTTCAAGATCAGTATTATGCGATCGTAGGCAAGGTTAAGTGTTTATTAAAGGATAATATCACTCAAAATTCCGGTGCTCAAAGTCGAAATAATAATTATATGAAGCTACGCACTATTTCATTACCGAAGTTCGACGGTTCATATGACCAATGGCTCGAGTTTCGCGACACTTATTTATCCATGATACATAATAGTGACGATCTAGATAATATTCAAAAGTTCCATTACTTGCGATCAGTTCTTACAGGTGATGCACTACAAGTAGTTAAGGCGCTGGAGTTTTCCTACGACAATTATTTAGTTGCTTGGAGTCTCTTAGAGAATAGATTCAATAACGATAATTTGCTAGTTAGTAATCACGTGAAAGCTTTGTTCTATGCTCAGTCGATGAATAAAGAATCAGCTTCTCAAATTCGTAGGTTAGTAGACACAGTTTTAAGAAATATTCGGGCGTTAAAAACTTTAGAAGAACCTACAGATTCCTGGGATACTTTAATTATCCACATAGTAACTTCAAAGTTAGATTCGTCAACCGAACGCGAATGGGAAAGCCACAAAAGTACCCTCCCGAAAGTAAGTAAATTAAAATTATCTCAATTAATACAATTTCTCACGAATCGTGCTGATTTCTTAGAATCGATTAAGCCGCAAAGTAAACAATCGTCAGATCCACACACAAAGAAACAGTCGGTCACAAAATCACACAGTCATGTTACAACACGCAAAGATAACAACAATAACAAAAAAACATTTAAGCCCCGTTACAAATGCGTCCAGTGCGGTTCCAACCACCCAGTGTACTCCTGTGAATATTTTCTTAATCTAACTCTAAAAGAGAAGTTAAATTTCATTGAGGAGAAAAAGTTATGCCGTAATTGTTTACGGTCAGATCACGCAATTAACGAGTGTTGGTATGGACCGTGCCGGCAATGTAATAAAAAACACAACACACTAATTCACATCGATAATGTTGTTGACACTCGTACTTCATCAGCTGTTGCTCAAATCACGCAAAACGTGCCACAGTCTGATTCAAGTTATGCGAGTGCTTCACACACACACATGTCGCTCACTACTTCTAACAAATCACACAGAATGTACCAGGAAGATAATGATATTACAGCGCATGGTTTTTCAAACCCCGTATTATTATCGACCGCATTAGTAGAAATAGCAGACATACATAATAAATATCACACAGCGCGAGCTCTTTTGGATAACGGCAGCCAACAGTGCTTCATATCCGAATCGCTCTGTGAAAAACTTCAACTTCCATTGATACAGTCCACTGTTCAAATTATAGGAGTAGGTAATACTATTTCTCAATCCACGCAATCATGTTGTATTCATATGCGATCCAAAACAAACACCTATAACACGCGATTGAATTGTTTAGTTTTGCCTCGTATAACGGCGCAACTACCCGCATTAGGTGATAATCATCACATAGAAATACCGGGCCATATTCAACTTGCCGATCCCGACTTTCATCTGCCCAGCGACATTAATTTATTGTTAGGTGCAGATAAGTTCTGGGATCTTCTTAGTGATGGTCTGATACGGTTACCGAATGGTCCATACTTACAAAACACACAACTTGGTTGGATCATATCGGGTACAGTACACAACAAGGTTTCACGCACTAATTTAAATAATTGTAATTTCACACAAACATTAGAATCAGATCTCAAACGATTTTGGGAGCTGGAAGAAATACCTTCAACAAACAACATTCTCACTGAAGACGAAAGTTTTCATTACGCGACGATAAGGGCCGTTTTTCTGTGCGCATTCCACTCAGTCGATCAGCTGATGAGTTACACGACACGTTTTCTATGGCAAAAAATAGGTTTCTTACACTCGAACGTAAACTGATTAGAGGCGCGCCTAGCTATAGACAAATGTATAAAGAATTTATGAATGAATATTTACGTCTGGGTCACATGAGTCGCGTATCAGAATACTCATCTCCATGCTATTTTTTACCATATCATGGCGTTTACAGGGAACACAGTTCCAAAACTAAACTGAGGGTTGTTTTTAACGCTAGTGCAAAGTCCACATCGGGCAAGTCATTAAATGACATACAGCACATTAGACATACGTTACAAAATGATTCACTTAAAATATCCGACATACGGTGGCACGGGCCATCGTTTTACATATTCCGAACGGGCATTGGAAACATGATTTTGATTTTAGTTCTATCTATCTATATATATATCTATATAATCATGCTAATCAGAGTGAATTGCCTGAATTAAAATCAATTAAAACTTCATTTCTTGTTCAAGTAAATTCGAACTCCTTTCTATTCGATAGGTATTCATGTTTACGTCGTTTGCGGCGCGTAGTGGCGTACATAATGCGTTTTATCCACAATAGTCGTATAAAACAAAAAACACTACGTCTTACGGGTTGCCTTTCGATAGATGAAATAAATATTGCTGTTAGAATTCTAACTCGAATCGCTCAACAACAATCGTTCTCAGATGTTTACGAAAATTTAAAACATAATCAGCCAGTAAAAGGCCCACGTAGTATTTCTAGTATAAACGTATTTCTAGATGATCACGATTTAATTAGAGTGGGTGGCAGATTATCATATTCGGATAAGTTCTCTTATGATAAAAAACATCCTTTGTTGTTATGCGGTAAACACACATTTACTCGACTCATATTTGAGCATCAGCATAGAGAACTGTTACACGCAGGGGCTCAGTTATTACTGGCCACAATTCGAGATACCTGGTGGCCTACTCGAGGGCGTAACTTGGCTAAGCAAGTTGTTCACAGCTGTATGAGGTGTAAGCGTATGCGGCCTAAACCATTAAACATACAAATGGGTAATTTACCTACTGAGAGATTGGAGCCAGGGTATCCATTCATTCGTAGTGGCGTGGACTACGCAGGGCCATTGCTCATGTTGAATCGCGAAGGAAGAGGGGCAAAGCTAACGAAATGTTACGTCTGTCTGTTTGTATGTTTCACTACGCGCGCAATTCGTTTAGAACTGGTCACAAGCCTTACTACTAAAGCATACTTGCTGGCATTGAGACGTTTCATCTCTCGACGCGGCAAACCAATGCAGATTTTCTCCGACAATGGCACGACATTTATAGGAGCACTAAAAGAAATAAATAAATTTTTTGAAGCATCAAAATCAGATATTATAGATTTCACAACTGAAAATGCAATAGAATTTAAATTTATTCCTCCGTACTCGCCTCATTTTGGTGGTTTGTGGGAGGCAGGGGTCAAGTCCTGCAAGTTTCATTTATGTCGCATTGTAGGCAATACACATTTTACGTACGAGGAGTTGAGTACGATATTGGCACAAATTGAATCTGTCCTCAACTCCCGTCCCATGTACCCGATGTCCACAGACCCGAATGACCTGCTTCCTTTAAGTCCTGCTCATTTCCTGATTGGCCGTCCGCTCACTGCACCAGCCAGCCGGGACCTCACTGCAACAGCTACGCAGCGTCTACCACGATACGATCGTGTGGAACAGATGAGACAGAACTTCTGGAACCGCTGGTCCACCGAGTACATCTCTGAACTCCAGAAGAGAACTAAGTGGCAACTGAATCAGGACACACTCACCCCTGACACCCTTGTCATAATTAAAGACGATAACTTACCGCCTTTGAAGTGGCGCCTCGGACGAGTGCTGAAAGTATTCACCGGCAACGATGGCATATCACGCGTCGCCACCATCAAAACATCTACGGGCGACATTCGGCGATCATTCTCGAAAATCTGCCCATTCCTACATCCAGATGATATCCACGCAAAAAGCAGCTCAGCCTCATTGAAACCTGGTGCTTCCAAGGCCGGGGGCATGTTAACGACCACAGCGCCATCTAGGAACGGCGAGACGAGTCAACGGGAGTGAATCGACGAAGCGTCAATTGACAGCTCGGTCGCGCTGTCAAAGCGACATCTTTGCGCGCGATTCGAATGGGACGATTGGTGTAGGACTGTGTGACGCGACGTCGACCGTTAACCATCGTTTACTGTACCTACCTAAGTTCAAAATATTAAGATAAGCAAACATTGTAAAAGTATAATTAAATTGATAGTACGAGCAGTCTTGGGTTTCACTCAACATCCAGACGACCTGACGCAGAATCACCAACAGATAGGTTTGGGAAATATTATTTAATGAGGTTTACAATGTTTACGTTAAGTACATTCGGCAAAAAGCTCTTAAAATAAAAATATATGTGTAATCCGTGGTAGAAGGAAAACTTAAAAGAATTTGATTTCAACACGAATGTAAAATGTAACTGTCACATTTTCGTTTCATCGACTTACAAATCATAACAATAGGTACTAGAGGTTTCACTTCAAAAACTCAAATAAATATGAATATAACATATTCAGCCTATATTGTTCCCACTCTTCACAGGTCTGTGTCCCAATAATGAATATATATTTAATTAATTTTGAAACATTTCTCTGATAACAGAACGCTCACTTTGATAAATATCAGATAAAATTGGCAACTTTTTCTGTATAATTAATTACTGGTAAAATTGTTCCATCGGAAACGAAACACAAAAGTGATGAAAAGCTAGAATTATAAAGACATTATAAACCAAAAACAAAAACATCAGGTAATTATAGCGAGTATGTATGTTACGTCTGTGATCAAGACTCTGATACAGCCTGCTAATACATGGGCGCGCCACAATAGCGGCGGTAGGTCCCGTCGTTGAGGAGTGGCTAGAGAGGCGCCACGGCGCCCTCACCTTCCGCCTGACGCAGGTACTCACCGGACACAGTTGTTTTGTATAAGGCGGGAGGAAACGCTATTGTGTGGATCGCCCTGAGGACACGGTGGAGCATACGGTGGAGGTCTGCCCGGCTTGGGTAGAGCACCGCCGTGTCCTCGTAGTGGCGATCGGTGGCGATCTCTTGCATCCAACCCTGGTTCAGGCCCTGGTCCGGAGCGAGAGTGCATGGCAGGTCGTCATCTCCTTCTGCGAAGCAATGATGCTGGCAAAGGAAGAGGCGGAGCGCGTGAAGTAGTGGAAATCCCAGCGCCCTCACGTCACTAGCCGCCACAAGAGACGTCTTGGTCGGGAGACGACTTTGGACTCCTAGCCATCTTAGGCGCAGGTCAGCGGGCGGTGAGCAGTGGATAGCTCGCCGCCTGGTAAGGACCACGCCCGAGTCGACGGCGCGTTGTTTCATGCGCACCTCAAAGAGATTTCAGCACGTCGTGACACGGTCCACGAAGACCGATGCCTCCTGGGTCAGGGTTGCGGGTTGGTTAAAAAAGAAACCGTGGCCCTAACCGTCGTACAGGCAAGTGGAGAAACACAGGTGGGTTAGTCAGTAAAGAGAAGTCAGTTGATGATTTCCCAACCTAACAAAAAAAAGCCTGCTAATACAAAAAAGTAATACAAAAGTGATTTATATTTCTTTGATATAACACAAGAAGATTTGTTAAATGTAATTTCACAAAGAAAAAAATATTATGTTAATACATGTACAGAAATATTATCTTTTTATAAACCCTTTAATAAGTATCCAACCGTCCTTGGCGATATTACTGTCAATCGTTTCAATACAAAAAGGGTCTCTTGTGAAATTCCTTGATTGCTATTACACACACTCACCACGAACTTTGCGTGTTTATATTTTCTATCAAATATATTAGTCGTATTTGGCCCACTACAGTAACTGACCACGCAGAAATAATGTAAATGCACTCGTGTTCAGTAGCGGAGCATTCACTGCAGATAACCACCCGTCTGTACATAAGTAGGGTAAAGATAGAATAGATGTACATTGTTTCGCACAGAGATCATAAGGTCATAGGTAGGATAGTCAATGAGATTGATATTCCTTTGGTTTATATTAGAGCAATCGTCTTAAGAGACGTCAATTAATAAAATAACAATGGGTTGCCGAGAATCATAATAAGGGTTCAATGAGCTTATGATGCTACTTAAGTAAATTGAGTAAATAATGAAAACCAGAAAAAAACTAAAGTACATAAGACACACATGTAAGTCAAGTTCACAGGTTATAAACTCGGCAAAGCTGTGGTTTTGTTTTAAATAAGATTAGTTTGTTGTTATACATTGCTGCCTTGTTATTAATTAATTTTGAAACATTTCTCTGATAACAGAACGCTCACTTTGATAAATATATAAGTATATATATCATATCTCATATCTCATATTAGTATCTTATTTGCCTTGAAATTTAATGATACGTACAATGTACATTCATAAAATTTCAAGGCAGCAATGTATGTGCGAAACATTGTTCGCCCAAATATCTAGTCCCTCAGTTATTAAACTTGTTTCTAGCCTATGATTGATTAATAAAAATCTCCGTGAGGAATGAAGTTCCTTTTTTTTTGAAGCTGAGTTATCATCAAATTATGGCCTCCCCCGCTCTGGGCGAAGCAGAAGGGCGTGTCAGACTTTTACTGACTAAAACTCACTCATGTTCCTTCACTTACCTGTGGGTCAGGGACGATGGTATCTTTTTTGAACAACTCGCGACCCTGACAGACATCAGTCTTCGTGGACCCCGTCACGATGTGCTGACATCTCTTTGAGGCGCGAGTGAAACACGACGCGCCGTCGACTCGGACCTAGTTCTTACCGGGCAGGAATGAAATTCCTTACGCTTTCCTCGCATACAAACACATTCGTACGAAACAATCATAGAGGGAGAGACAAAATGAATTTAATAAACGCTTTTTGATATAGAACCATATAGGTACTATAAGATGTTAGAAGCTTCCATAAATGTCCGCTATAATTGATATTCATTTTGACATAGCTATCAGCTCAGCACCCCAAAAACGATGAGAACTATCTGATATGATTACATATAACACCTTTTTGTTGCGTGATGATGTTTCTACCAGTTTACACCAATAGTATCTGAACTCAAAAATTATAAAGATTATTATAGTAAAATAGCATGAACATAGAATTAATAGCAACAAATGATGAAGCAGTCGATTCACCAGTCATGTAATAAGGAACTTTAATTGCATATATCTTTGACTATAGCTGTAGGTACAGTGTGTTTAGTTGATTTGATCAGAGTTTTTTGAAAACGTGATAATTATTTGGGCTTTCAGATCTATATGCGTTTATCTCGGTTTTAGCTCGGTGGTAGGGCATAACATCGGCTGCCGGCAGAAGTTACCACCCACCAGACAAAGTCTTGCCGCCAAGCGCTTCGTCGTGTTCCGGCATGATGTCTGGAGAAGCCGTACGGAGGACGGGTCTAAGCAGTTGTGTTGCGTTGTGTGGCGGGTACGATGCGCCAAATGTTGTCGTGGAGAGTCTCCAGATCAGTTGGTCTTGGGTTTAACATTGCATCACTTCGCTCAACTACCGGTTTCCTTCCTATTCCTAAGTTTTTTTAGTGAATAGGCTTAATAATTTTACTGTGTCGTCTGGACGTGAATAAGGCTAGTGGTCCGGATGGTATACCAGCGATTGTTCTTAAAGCATGTGCGCCCGAGTTGTCTCCTGTATTGACGCGCTTGTATCGCCTCTCATTTAGGACTGGTATAGTGCCCAAGTCCTGGAAGCTTGCTAACGTGCAGCCTGTGCCCAAGAAGGGTAGTCGTGCCGATCCTGCCAACTATCGGCCGATTTCGATCACCTCCATACTTTGCAAAATTATGGAGCGTGTATTGAACTCACGCCTCTTGGCATACCTGGAAGGTAACGATCTCCTCAGTGACCGACAGTACGGGTTTCGCCGCAATCGGTCAACTGGGGACCTACTAGTGTATGCCACTCACTTGTGGGGCGAGGCCCTCGAGAAGAATGGGGAAGCGATTGCTGTCTCCCTTGATGTCTCGAAGGCCTTCGACCGGGTTTGGCACGCTGGCCTTTTGAGTAAGCTTCCAGCGTACGGCATTTCCCCTAGCCTGACTGGCTGGGTAAAAGACTTCCTGACTGAACGGTCCCTCCGAGTTGTTGCCGACGGATGCTCTTCTGAGCCCATGTCAACTAATGCCGGTGTTCCTCAGGGGTCTGTTCTCTCTGCAACTCTGTTTCTGCTGCATATTAACGATCTGCTGATGCCTGGTATCTATGGGTATGCAGATGACAGCACAGTTGTAGAGAGATACCTGCCGGATGCTCGGGCTAGTAGGGAATCAATCCGGTCCGAAAGAGAGGCCATGGTTGAGCGAACGAGTGTTGCACTGCAGGCAGTCTCCGAATGGGGCAATGCCAATCTTGTAGCATTCAATGCCGCCAAAACACAGGCGTGTCTTTTCACCGCCAAAAGGAGCCCGTTCACCTTGGCCCCTACTTTTCGGAATGTGTCCTTGGAGTGTTCCAACCGCCTTCAGCTTTTGGGAGTTGAGATTTCCTCGAACCTTAACTTTGGGCGGTTCATTGAGTCCAAGGCCAAGGTGGCTGCCAGGAAACTTGGCGTTATCGCAAAGGTCCGGCAGTACTTCACACCTGGGCAGCTTCTAATGTTATACAAAGCACAGGTCCGTTCGTGTGTGGAGTACTGCAGCCACATTTGGGCTGGTGCTGCCAAGTGTCACCTGGCCACTTTGGATTCAGTGGAGAGACGTGCAAAGAGGCTGATTGGTGACCCTGATCTAACTCGAGTTGGTCTCCAAAGCCTAGAGCACAGGCGTAGAGTAGCCAGCCTTTCGGTGTTCTATAGGATGCATTTCGGGGAGTGTGCGAGGGAATTGCATGATTTAATTCCCCCATCTCCGTTCCACCAGCGGACGACCCGTCGTACGGCTGGTTTCCACCCTTACGTTGTTAACACCACTACGATCCGGACGAAGCGCTTCGCCTCCTCCTTTATACCGCGTACATCGAGGGACTGGAACAATTTGCCCGCGGCGGTGTTTCCGTCGGACTACAATTTGAGTGTCTTCAAGGCTAGAGTGAATAGGCTCTTAATAAACTAGTGCGCTTTACCATCAACGATTGCGTCACTGCTTACCATCAGGCAGGATTGCGGTCAAGCGCTGGTTTAAAATTTAAAAAAAAAAAAAAAAAAAAAAAATAAACTAGTGCGCTTTACCATCAACGATTGCATCTCTGCTTACCATCAGGCGGGATTGCAGTCAAGCACTAGTTTATAATTATAAAAAAAAAAACTTTTTAGTATTTAAGCCGATGAACTGCACCGATTTTGAAAACATTGTTTTCCATGTACAATTTCAGTATAAGCAATAAGCTTATTTTTTCAAAGTAGATTTTTGAAAGAAATAAGAGATAGGGTTTATATTGAAACAATGTTTTAAGCTTCCATATTAATTCTTATAAAAAAAGTTTTCTGACGGCTGGTTCGTTAACATCGCGACAGCAAAGCTAGTTAATTACCTTTAGTTATTATCTTTATTGTTAGTTATTAACTTATAAAGACTATTTATCATATTTGACTTTCAATATATATACATTTTTTTTTTTGAATAAGAAGTTTCCTATCCATTACATAATCTAATTTGATTGAGTAGCAGGGTACCATCAATCAATTATTAGTGGCACCGCGCCGCGCCCGGATCGTTCGGCCAATACCATTACATGTGGTTTTATCGCAAATTCGGTCACACACGTCAGAACTAACGCCGTCAAAACAACGTTTAATACTGTGAAATAATGGTGCCCTTTAGGTCAAGTCATATTTGATCGTAGCCATACATAGACGTCTTTACTTTATTTGGTCAAGTTTTTATTGTTGGGTGGGTATGTTTTATGCGATAACTAACTCTCGCATCCCTCGGTCAAACCCGCATAAGTTTCGATTCCATAAGAATATCAGAATAACAAGTATTTTATGTATACATCCAAGGCGTTAACCATACCAAATTTACATCATCAAAATTGGTTCAGCTTTTTGAGCGCGAAGAAGTAATTAATGTACAAAAATAAACACTTATACAATTACCATATTGAGCGATAGCTTTAACTCGCCGTTATTTTCTTTTGATTCATGCCTTTGATTCATGATTCGTGTCATTTATCATACTACGATACAGTTCACAAACATCCTAATTGGTTATGGCAGCAAGAATCGAACTCGACTGGGAAAGCACTAAAAATGTCATCACACCAATATATTCCTGTCTGAAACACGTATAGCTTTCAGCACTGGCCATACCTACGGGTTGACGACCGGCGAGTCAATTTTCTCGCGCCAGTGACTATTACGCGCTGGCATGGATTACTGGTTAATGGATATTCCTGCTAAACGGTAACTTCATCAGGTACTGTACGGTGACAGGGAACGGATTTGTTTTTATTGAGAACACGAGTGGAAATGTATTTCTCTTAAATTATTGTCATTTGTAACAACGTGCCTGAAGTAAATCAATATTAAATTCATGATTGCACATTTAGAATCGAATCAGTGATTTTGAATTGAAAATTAACCCAAGCTTGAGTGTTTGTATTGTAAGAATGAAATATGTGATAATTTTATTCTATTTAAGCACTAACCAAATATGGGCACTGCAATAAATTAATTTAATTGAATTTTGACACACACGCACAAAGGCACAGAGGTTAACCTATTGACTGCTGCGCTGCGTGTCGCGGTTTCGATTTCCGTACGGAACATATATTTGTATGACCTACCACTAGTTATTCTTGGTCTGGCTGTTTGTGTATGTGAGTTTATATATTACTAGCTGCCGCCAGCGACTTCGTTAGCGACTTCGTTCGCGTGGAGTTAGTTATGCTCCGCTCCCATTGGTCGCAGCGTGATGTTATATAGCCTAAAACCTTCCAGGATTAATCGGCTATCCAACGCAAAAAGATTTTTTTAAATCAGACCTGTAGATCCCGAGATTAGCGCGAACAAACAAACAAACAAACTCTTCAGCTTTATATATTAGTATAGATTGTAAACGCACCCAAGATACTAGAGAAATGTAGGACATTATTGCGTTGCGTTTAAATAAAATGAATGGCGGTGTTTCCATAACACTACAATTGGAGTGTTTTCAAGGCTAGAGTGAATAGGCTCTCAATAAACTAGCTCGCTTTATCATCAATGATCGCATCACTGCTTACCATCAGGCGGGATTGCGGTCAAGCGCGAGTTTATAAATTATAAAAAAAAAAATCATCAAAAATTCCATCTTCAGTATTCCTCGAAAGTAATTCGATGACTTATCCTTAATTTCTATTCCATAGTTTTACATTTTATCTTACAATATAATCATAAAACTCATTTCATAGACTGTAATGTGTACATTGAATGTACATTGCAGTTACATACTTTTAGATAATTGTCTATAGGTACCTACCATAATTTAAAACAATGTAGATTTATATTCCCCATGCATATGAATACAGAATACACATATCCTGTAAATGGATTATAAGCCCTGAAAGGTTTAGCTGGAGACCACACCGACCCTTATTACGCACTCTATAATGAACTGGGCACAGAATGATAAATGGGCAATTCAGTTATGACTTTGAAATAGGCATTGTTATCTATTAATTACACTAAGTACAAAATCCTTATAGCTAATTTTCTCTAACCGTTGGGTGTGTTGTACGTATCCATTTTTATGTATGTCATAATGGATAATCCCTACTATAATAATGTGAAAATGACTGTCCGTCTTACCCTTTTACGCGATATGGCTCGCCCTTTGGATGGATATATCATTATCTGGGCTAAGTTTATCTTATGACGCTCATGTTATTTTCAGTAGGATTATTTCCAAACTCCATGCGGTCAACACCCCCACGGTTTCGGGCGCATCAAGGTCGAAAAGATAAAAGATAATATAACCCTAATTTAAAAAAAAAATAATGATATCACCTCGACAGCAAGATTGTTAATGGGAGTGCGCCCAGAGTGCGTCGGACGAACAAAAATACTTGTGAATGTAATTTTATGCACTTCTGTTAAGTGCATAAAACAGCAAAAATATTTATAGTAAGTTGTATTAAAAATTGTTTTAATTGTTACTTCAAATTAACTTATTCGATGTTGATTGAAAATAAAACTTTACAAGATGAACCTTAAAAAGTATTCGGAGCTAGTGAAGTGGTTTTCGCTTTCCCGCAAGGTTTTTCTACAGAACATTTATAACTGAAAATCAATCATCATTTACCGTCTATTTCACTCCACATCCAATATTTGTTTCCAAACTGTGTACACGAACAAGCACGGACTCGTGCATAAACGGCCGATTCCACTTTTTAATCGCCACGCAATCAATACTTCCCATCTAAACAGAACGCTGTCATTCTAATATACATCTTCCATTCTACGGGATAGGGTTTGATTTCAGTCGTCAATGATAGAGAAGTGTTTAATCGCTTGAAGAGTAGTGAGCATGTCATGAATACAAGTGATGTGCGGAAGAGAGGTTTGTATGCAACACAACACTTTTTCGAACGATACCATTCCAATGACGTGACATGTTCCGATCGAGGCGGCACTTGCAATAGTGCCGAATTCTGGCAACATATTACGATGTTGTATTATTTTTTGTTAGGCTAACCAAATTGCCAATTTCCAAGGGAACTTGTACGATGCTAAGGTGGAACTTAGGGGTTGGACTGAGGCAAAACAGTGAAATGAAATCGTTTATTAAGCAAGTAGGATCACTGATCACTTTACACGTGATTTTTTTTTAAACTAGATGAAGCCGGCATTTCCTAACTGACTACCTCTGAGAAGAAATAGCCGAAACAAACTCAGGGATCATCGTCTTTTTTCAAGTCCAGACATTAAAAATGAAAATATTTACAATAATTATTTACATTATAATTACGCATATTGCTTAATAACAATTTGAGTGTCTTCAAGGCTAGAGTGAATAGGCACTTAATAAACTAGTGCGCTTTACCATCAACAATTGCGTCACTGCTTACCATCAGGCGGGATTGCGGACAAGCACTAGTCTATAATTAAAAAAAAAAAAAAACAATGCTTAGCAGAGCGAGCAGCTCAGTCCCAAGCTTTATTGTCCTCTAAATAATTTGTGATTTTATAATACCCCTTTTTGCAAAGTTTGGCCTTTATATAGTTTTTAAATCGTTGAATGGGTGTGTTTCGAATATCCATGGGAAGCTTGTTGTAAAAGTGTATACATTAACCCAGGAACGAGTTGCCTACTCTGTGGAGACGAGTGTGATGTCCAGCAAGATTGTGTTTGTTCCTGGTATTTGTTTATGATTATCGCATTTTTTTCTTAAAATTCGATGTATTTTTATGTACATACATAAGATTTTCAAATATATATTGTGAAGCTACAGTCAGAATATTCACCTCTTCGAATTTTTCTGTAAGAGAATCTCTAGGACCAAAGTTGTAAATGGCTCAAACAGCCTTTTTCTGTAAAACAAAGATGGTATTTATGTCCGCACAAGTACCTCAGAGAAAAATCCCATAAGTCATAAGACTATGAAAATAATTAAAATAAATACTTCTGGCTGTATCCACATCAGTTATCTGTCTAATTTTCTTAACAGCAAAGGCGGCAGAACTGAGTCTACCCGACAGATTCTCAATGTGAGGACCCCATGGTCCTCACATTGAGAATCTGTCGGGATTGACACCAAGTAATAATGGTATTACTTGGTGTCAATAGTTAATCCAAGAAAAATCGTCGACTCGACAGGGATCAACTCTACTCCATTCCGGTGAACATTGGTACTTAGCTGCCTGATATTTGGCGTTGAAAATTTGATGACCTTAGTTTTTTTTTTCATTTAAAAGGAGGTTATTAAATTAAACCAATGGACAACTTTAGAAAGTGCAGTGTTATTAGAAAATCATCAACATACTAGCTTACGGTCTTTTGTTGGTTAAACACCTACTGAGTAAATAATAACGTCGAAAATCCAGATACTTTCATTAAGTCTAAAATTAAACCGCCCAGAAATCATGGTACTCAATAATGTGGAAGAAAAGTATTACTTACCGAACATTACTATAAAAAACCTTATATATAACTCATCTACTTTTTAATCCATTTCGTAAAATGTGGAGTGACACAAGAAGAGTTAACACAATCAAATTGAAAGCCAAACTTTTAACTGGATCGAGTATTTTCAAAGTTGTCATCCAACATACGTATTAACTTCCGCACAGTCGGTTAAATCTAATCGGAGAAAATTTATGGCCGACCAAACGTCGGTTTTATTCCAAAAGTTATCGCGAGCGAGTCAATCAGTTCGCGAGTGAATTCTATTATTCGTTCAGTCGTTTGGTTCCATTCATCGTTCTTTTGAATGAAATTGAAAGCAATCTTTGCCTGAATCTCATCTGATAGAGCTGTGATCTATGACTGTTTGTTTTCTTTTTGTCTCTTACGTCACTTGCTTTGTATTTTAAAAAGGCTAAGATAAAAGAAGGCGTGGAAGAAAATTATTGCCTATTGTAATGGGCATTTGTCTTGTCAGGCTTCATTCTTACTATATTATAACTATATTCCGCCAGAGGTTTCGCTCGTATGGTATGTTTATTAGAGTCGTGGTGGCATAGTGGTTAAACACCAGCCTCTGAAGTATGAGTGTGAGGGTTGGATTCCAGGTCAGGCAAGTATCAGTGTAACTTTTCAAAGTTACATTGGTACTTGCAAAGTTGCATTGGTAAGTTGCTTTGGTTTCTAAATATGTCTTGGACACCAATGACTGATTATAATGTGAAGAAAACGTCTTAAGGAAACCTGAATTTTAAGTCTGAAATCGCCAACCCGCATTGAGCAAGCGTGGTGATTAAGCTCAATCCTTCTCTGTATGAGAGGAGACCTGTGCCCAGCAGTGGGACGATAAAAAGGTTGATGATGATCATGATATGTTTATAAAAAGCGTTTGTCTTCCCCTAAGGTTCAAGTTATCGCGATAACACGATGCAGATTTTCAGGAGCATTAAAGTTGTAAAATAATGTAATTTGTACCACATACATAGGTATAATTAGGCAAGTAATAAAAATAATTAATGTTATGAGTTTTTCCTACATTACAACATAAAACAATCTTCGTTAAAAACGTTTAACGTTTCTAATTAACTAAACGATATGTTTTGAAAGCTAAGCATGTGAAACTAGAACACGTGAATGTTGAAACAAAATGAGCAAATAATGTTACATAAGATGAAACGAACACGCCGCTGAATGTATTCAGAATATTTTCACAAAGAATGGAGGCTTCAGATGAAAGAGGTCTTTGTTTGCGAGCTTTAAAGAATTGGTGTACCTATTTCTTCTGATATCAAATTCTGGTGGCCCGGATAAACTAGTTTTTCAAGCATACAGTTTAAACCAGGGCTGCACTGTATCTGCCTTCAAGCCGATGGTAGGTGCATGATGTTATTGTGAAATTACATTCATATGAGGCATATAAGTTTCGTCTATCGAATTGGTTTCACTATCGTACATGTATAATTTGTGCGAGGCGAAATTTCTAGCAGATGGACTGGCACTGCGTTATCGTTCCAGTTTCATCAATCTATAGGTGCCCACATAGTTTAAAACAAAGTCGTTTTTTTATATTCTGGCCACTTTGGATTCAGTGGAGGCGAGCGAAGAGGCTGATTGGTGACCCTGATTTAACTCGAGACTGTCTCCAAAGCCTAGAGCACAGGCGTAGAGTAGCCAGCCTTTCGGTATTCTATAGGATGCATTTTGGGGAGTGTGTGAGGGAATTGCATGATTTAATTTCCCCTTCTCCGTTCCACCATCGGACGACCCGTCGTACGGCGAGTTTCCACCCTTACATTGTTAACACCACTACGATCCGGACGAAGCGTTTCGCCTCCTCCTTTATACCGCGTACATCGAGGGACTGGAACAACTTGCCAGCGGCGGTGTTTCCGTCGGACTACAATTTGAGTGTCTTCAAGGCTAGAGTGAATAGGCTCCTAATAAACTAGTGCGCTTTACCACCAACAATTGCGTCACTGCTACCATCAGGCGGGATTGTTGTTGTTGTAGTTTATAAAAAAAAGAAGTATAACCCGCGCAGATAAAGAAAAGATCTGAAAATGGCGGCGGATACTTATGGTACGGTTGACAAAACATGCCATTGTTCAATCACAAACCAAAAGCTAAGATAGTAAAATGTCAAATTTTCGTTGTAAATATTGTTATTTATAACGTAAATTTGACATTTTACTTGTTTGTTGTTGTGTTTGTTGTTTTGATTGTTGAAACTCAACAAAAACAAAAATATCAACAAAAACAACAAAATAACAGAGACTTTAGCGGAACGAAATTAACGATAACTCGGAGTGCATAAAAGTAGCTTCAGTAGTTTGGAAAGCGAATCCTGAATTCCTGATCGATGATTTTTTTTTTTGCAGCGCTTAATTCACTGTCTGAGTATAGACAGCGATAGAGAGTGAGTGAGAACGCATGCGAGCGGACGCCATTTACAGATCTTTTCTTTATCTGCGCGGGTTTTACTTATAAGTGACCGCTTACATCTTCTAAAGTACGCAATGTAATTTTGTTGCTATTTTAATCATCATCTACAATAATTATTCTGTAATTATAATAAATTAATATTTAACTTACATAAAAAAAAAAATAAAAGAGCACGAGCTCATTGGGGATAAAAAATCATCCGCATCGCTGTCAATAATCAAGTGTCCAAAATACAGGCAGTATTTTCACGTTTGACGATAATGCTAAAAAAAGGCCAGTCCTCTGGTCATGTGAAGAGTCAACCAACCCCTTGAAGATGTCCTGAAGAATTTGATAAGCAATGCTTGGACCCCAACTCTTAACCCCAAACGACTCATAGAAGTTCCCAATAAGAGTTTTTATTGTATACATACTTGTTTAAAAAATGTATTTATTTTAGTATTATCCGCTCAGTTTTCTAAAATTGTTATTATTGAGTTAAATGTTCAGCTATTTAAAATTAAAACAGGAAGTACTACATATTTACAAATAAATAATAAGTGGTGCCGGTAGCGATCCAACTCCGCTTCTTCTCTTCCCTGTCTTCTATTTTGCGTCACTGGCACGATAGTTATTTAAATATTGTTGACCCAAAATATCGTCAATTCCACGGCGCTACCACGCCATCGGTGGCAACGCAGAGGCTGTTTGAGTGTAAAGAACCTAGTAATAACTACAGTCTTACAGACCTTCATACTCTTCAAAGCATAAAATTCCCTAAAGCGTCTATCACAGGTAGGTATGTAACAACAGAATTACCTTAGCAAGGAGACTAAATAATGTTATGTTGGGCAGCACTCGCCGAATCAACCAATTAAATTGCCCCGTAGGGTTAGATGCCGCGCTGGTTGGCTGAAAATAAATAACAATAAATCAACTGCATTTCTCACAGCAAGACTTCGTATGGGTAAGCTGTAGAAGATTTGCAATACTAAAGTGACAGTAGACTGGATAAATTTTACAAAGGGTGACACAATGGGCGGTCTTATCGCTAAGAGCGATCTTTTACGGACAACCTTTGGATGGAATAGTAAGGGGAAGGAGAGAGAAATAATGTAGGTAGTCTACAGTGTACTATTTACAATTTTACATAGTTTATATAATAAATATACACGTTAAGTGTATCATACTAGTACAATAAATACTTATATACATCTAATTAATAAAAATCATACAAAAGCAAATAAAAAATAATGACATGTGTGGAGATCCTTGGGGAAGGCCTATGTCCAGCAGTGGACGTCTTTCGGCTGAAATGATGATGATGATATTGTATAGTCAGCCCGTCAGTTAGGCTTCATGCTTCATTCATATTACTTCATAGTCAAACATTAATTCAGTCAGTTTCTCCTTATATAGAGAAGAAAAAGATGTCAAGTTCTGTATTCCCAGAACAAACATACGTGTATAGTAATGTGATAGGTCCAACATTTCGCAGGTGACGGTAACGTCTCACGAACTCGGAACTAAGTCTATTAACATACTTCGAGCATAATTTTAAACTCCGGGCTGATACCGACAATTTTCAAGATAATCGCATTTCAACTCAGTTCTGACCTGAGTATAACTTAGGTTATTTATTTAATCTGTTCGTACACAAAAAGGTGCCTCGAAAGGCAGACTGTTATTATTATTGCCTTGGGCATTTTCTTCCAGTCAGTCAAGAGTGGTCTTTACCACTCTTGACTGACTGGAAGAAAATGCTACTTGCTATTGCTATTGAATACTTTCAATAGTATATTTTCATTATTTTTCGGCTCAACTAAAGCAACTACCATCTAATCTCTTTAGATTAGATGGTAGTTGCTTTAGTTGAGCCGAAAAATAATGAAAATATACTATTGAAAGTATAGAATCAAAAATAAAAACCAGACAAATGCGAATCGGACTTACGCACCGAGAGTTCCGTATAAATTACTGAGAATGTAACTACTTTATGGTTTTCGGATTTTTCCCTCACTAAGACTTAATTCTTAGTCAACGGGAAATACCCTATAGGTTCCATAACATAAACACTCATAAATTTTGACTGCATTCACTTAGCAATTTAATTATTCACTGCTTTATATGATTGCGATTTATGAATTTGGATTATATTTCATATTATTACTAATGTCAAGTTGATAACTCCACTCGTTCCTTAGATTTTTTGTTAACGTTGACCCACACAAGGAATTTCTCCTGTGTCGTGTGTGCGTTTACAAACATATAAACTCACATACACAAACAGACAGACCCATAACAAGTACTTGTAGGCCATACTAATATTTGCTCCGTGCGGAAATCGAATCTGCGACACGCATTTCTTGTTTTCATCACTATACATTGTATTGTATAAAATCATGTGTTTTTCTAAATGAACAGACAGCTGTGCTGCTGGGGAGTTTGTTCCGCCACTTCTTCTTCCCAGCGAAAGCACTAGGAAGTGTCGATGGGTGGGCGTTTTGGGGGACTGTCTTATGTAATATTGACGTTCAAAAAGTGTTGATTTTCAGCCTAATTTGAATAAATGACTTTTAATTTGATTTTGATTGATTTTGCAGCATAGCAGTCAATCGCTCAGGCACTGCGCCAATCGTGTCACCAAATAGTGCTTGACAGCAGATGCACAGACAGACAGACGAACAGTTGATCTTATAAGGGATCTTTCTTTTTGAAGCACAGAAGCTAAAAATAAACAGAAAAAAACGAAATGCTACCCAATATACTGGTTTTAGTGTAATTTGTAAGTACATATGTATGTATACGGTCAGCTAAAGATACTTGGACACGTTCGTCCCTCAGGACGCTTGAGACCTAATTGGATCCCAGATCGGGTGCAAGAAATTCGAAATTGGAAACCTTCTTATTAACTTTGAAAGAAGTAACCAATCAGAACTCTTAGATAGGTAAATAAATACTCAGCAGTTTTTATGAAAAAATACACATGTATTGAAGAATTTCTGAAATTATGTATATTTTAAATACGTCATCATCATCAACAACCTTTTATCGTTCTACTGCTGGGCACAGGTCTCCTCTCATACAGAGAAGGATGGAGCGTAATCACCACGCTTGCTCAATGCGGGTTGGCGATTTCAGACGGTTTCCTCAAGATGTTTTCCTTTATCTTTTTAATCAGTCATTGGTGTCCAAGACATACTAAGAAAATACATAATAACTTACAAAAGTTACATTGGTACTTGTCTGACCTGGAATCGAATCCGCATACTCATGTTTGAGAGGCTGGTGTTTTAACCACTAGGCCATCACGACTGTTTTAAATACATGGTGTCATCATCATCATTCCAGCGTTAGTCCCAGTTGCATCCGAAGCCTTTTCAGCTTTGGAGTCTGGGGTCCGCTTTACCAGTCCAACTGCTGATATGGCTAAACTTCGACATTTACCGTGAAGCGACTGTCGTCTGATCTCCACAACCCGAAGGCCACATCGAAGCATTGCAGTTAGACTAATTGTTGGACTTTTGAGGGCTCCAACAACCCGTAACGACTGCCACTAGATGTTCGTAGGGCAACCGGGACCAAGGGCTTAACGTGCTTTCCGAGACACGACCAAACCAGTGCAGATATTCATATTCATGCATACAAATACTTGCACTGTGCGGGGATCGAACCCGCGCCACCTTGCGCAGCGGCCGCGTCCGCTACCGCTGCGCCACGGAGGCTGTTTTAAATACATGGTGTAATGTAAATAAATGGAAACCTCATAAAATGTGCTAAATCGCAAAATTAGTAGCTATGAACTAACATTACGATCATCATGTAGGGAACAACATTTTTTTATATCGGTATTTCTGGATTCCTCCCATACGTCATGATGACGAGTACAATGACACCACTAAAGTTAAAAGGCAAATAAATCTGGTATATATTTCTCCTAAACCAAGTAAGCTTTATTCCTCACGATTATCAAAAAGTGCCTTTTATTATGCCTTCTGATTTCGGTATTACATAATTCAGTCGCACTCACAGTCCACTTTGAAACCTTGACGACAAATGTAATTTAAAAGAAACACTCCTAGCACTTTATTTTTTCTTCGGATCATGTATAATTTTGTCAATTACGTTTTATTTGAGCCAAGCAACATAGTCTTCTTTGAATTGGGAGCAAAGTCCATGAGTTATAAAAGTAGCGCTCACAACGTTCAAGTGTGTTTGCTGTATAAACGAGGAAATTGTTTGGTTCTTTCATGACAAAGGATAATATTATAGCTCTAGCTATACACGGTCGTATGAACATCGATGCGGAAACCGTAACCAAGAATTCAGTAAAGCGGGAGATGCGCTGCGGTGGATGAGTATTGAAATTTTACGGGCAGAAGCTAGTATGTATTTATTAAAATTTACGTGATAATCATAAAATCCCACATCACACAGTAAAGGAATTTATTTCATTTGTACGGATGAGGCCGCTTTCTGTCTTGGTGTGCAATTTATATAATTAACAATAAAATTAATGGGTGATTTTATTGCTCGTCTGTTTTCATCGTTCCAAAGGCTGTAAAAATGTGTAGGTCTGTGTAATTGAGATGCAGTTAAAATTTAACAGAATCCCTCACTGAAATTAGGGATTATTTAACTCAGTCAAATAAATCTCTAATTTAACTCAGTCAAATTTTCCCGGAATGATAAAATCAGCGTAAAAACGTCCGCTATGTCTACAGTGTATGCTTGTCGCAGATGTCATGTTTGTCTCTCGTTATCATCATGCACATTTAAAATACTGTGCTAACGTTTATTTGCACATTTTTAGGGTTCCGTACCTAAAAGGTAATACGGAACCCTATTCATGAGACTTCGCTATCCGTCTGACCGTCCGTGTGTCACCAGACTGTATCTCATGAACCGTAATAGCTACACTTGAAATTTTCAGAGATTATGTATTTCCGTTACCGCTATAACAACAATTATGAATACAACAATATAAAATGAAAAAATTAAATATTTAATGGGGCCTCCCATACAACAAACGTGATTTTTTGCCGTTTTTAAAGATAATGGTATGGAACCCTTCGTTCGCGAGCCCGATTCGCCCTTGGCCGGTTTTTTTTAACTCATTTCACTAACTAATATTAATCGAGAATTCAGTACACTCCCCCCCCTCCTGGGACACAGGCCTCCTCTCGGTGAGAGGGAGTGGGCCGTAATCTACCACGCGGGCCCAGTGCGGGTTGGTAGATGTCACATCTCTTCGAAGTTTACATCTTTATATTCCTCCAGCTTCGATCTGTTGTGTCCTTAGAAGTTTCAGTATAATGTTTTAGCCATCTTTCTTGCTTGCGAGTTCAAGTTTTAGTTTAAGAAATGAAGTATAGTTTGCGATAGTTGGTGAGTTGGGCATAGTTATTTCATCCTCAACTTACAAAACAAATGTTGAATACATCATGAATTCCAACAAATATCTACCAAATCGCAAACCATATATTATAAGCGATAACCACTTTACACATTTCTTTTTCCGTATCTAACGAACAGGGGCATGTTACCTCTACTTATAAACGTCAGTAACCCCGCTTCGCCTCCGTTCACGTGGCACGTTGGTAAACACTGCGGGTGTAAAGCGTCCTTTGGCGACATTTTGTAACAACCGTTCGAGTGTGACGGCAATTTATTTCCATTTGCCACTCGTTACCGTAACGCAGTTAGACCGTCGGCGGACATTAAAAAAAGACTGGTTCTTTCTGTTTTAGACTGGTTGTATCTGGCTTTATCTGGTCTTAACCGATTAGATTTATGATTGAATTTGTCTCGCTTTGTTTATATAGGTAGGAATATGACAAGAACAGTTACTCGTCTCTTTGTGAGTTAATTAACCTTATAGTGTACACATTATACAGCACACCGCCTACAGATTGGAATGGCACCTGAAAATAATTTTTTACTTGATTTGACTCTAGTGCTCTCTAGTACCAATTCAAAATATTTATTGTTTTTTTTTTATATAAATTATAAATTAGCGCTTGACCGCAATTCCGCCTGATGGTAAGCAGTGACGTAATCATTGATGGTAGAGCGCACTAGTTTATTAAGAGCCTATTCACTCTAGTCTTGAAGACACTCAAATTGTAGTCCGACGGAAACACAGCCGCTGGCAAATTCTAACATCAAACCATCTAGATGTAATGTTCTTATCAATACAGTTTATTCAAGCACAAACACATGGTGGCTACTGTAAAAGGAGTTCCTTCACCTGTCTCTCGTCACTATCGTCAGATCTACTCTAGACCTCTATTAAATTGTAGTGTTTTAAAATAACTAATGAAAAAACGTACAAATACTCTAGTTTCCCCTAGGATTTTTGAAAGTTCCCCTTGATTTCTCTGGTTTTCCATCATCAAACCCCGATGTCTTTATAATAATCATGATCATACCTTGGAAACATCTTCTTTCCAACAAAAAAGAATTATCAAAATTGGTTAATAAACGAAGAAGTTATCTCCGAACAAACATTTTATTTAAGCCTTTTAATCAGACATTTTCCTTTAGTTATTATTCATACATGTTCCTTTTATTCATGTTTTGAATGTCCGTTTGCCAGGTGGCAAAGGCCTCCTCCAATCTTCTCCATTCCCGTCTTTCTGTGGCTACTCTACCCCATGTTGTTCCAGCGACTTGTTTGATATCATCATCCCACCTTCTCTGTGGCCTACCTCTCTTTCTTTTTCCATCCCTTGGGTACCACTGTGTGATTATTTTGCTCCATTTGTCTTTTCCTCTAATCATGTGGCCTGCCCATTTCCACTTTTGCCTTCTTATTTTCAGGGTTATGTCTTGGACCTTAGTTTTGCTTCTGATGTTGCTATTTCTTACTTTATCCTTTCTTTTGATCCCTACCATACTCCTTTCCATGGCATGTTGGCAAGTGGATAGTTTATTTGCAATGTTTCTTGTTAAAGCCCATGTCTCACTTCCGTATGTCAATACGGGCAGGATGCATGTGTTGAATAGTTTACTTTTAGTTGAAATGTGTAGGTTTTTGTCCTTCATTATTTCTTTAGCGCCCCAGTATTTTTTCCAGCCATTCGCAATTCTTCTTTCAACTTCTTTGTTTATATTATCCTCTGGGGATATCAGTTGGCCAAGATATATGTATTCGTCGACGTAGGAGATTTGAGTCTGTTCCACTGTTACAGGATCTTTCTTGCCATTGGTCATGATTTTTGTTTTCTCCGGGTTTAATTTTAGTCCGAACTTTGCGCTTTCTGATGCTAGGTCATTAATCATCTTTCCTAGGTCGTCTGGTGTTTTTGCAAATAGTACAATATCATCTGCGAATCGCAAGTGTGTTATTGAGCGGCCATTGATGTTTATGCCTAAGTCTCTCCATTCAGTTTTCCTGAAGATGTTTTCTAGAACAGCCAGGAAAAGTGTTGGCGAGAGGGGGTCTCCCTGCCTCACGCCTTTTTGTATCTGGAACATTTCTCCTTTCTGTTCTAAGTGAATGCATGCTGTGCTGTGACTGTAGATATTCTTGATAATCCTTATATATTTGTGTTCTATACCCTGTTCTTTTAAGGATTCCCAAATTTTTGAATGTATCAGAGAATCGAACGCTTTGCTATAATCAATGAAGGCTATATAGTATGTAAGTTGGTATTCAGAGTACTTTTCTATAGTTTGCCTTACAGTATGGATATGGTCCAGTACTGAGAAGTCCCTGCGAAATCCTGCCTGTTCTATTGGTTGTTGCTCGTCTAATTTTCTTTCTATTCTTTTCAAAATAACTTTAGCAAAAGTTTTGTAAATATTAGACATTAGACTAATAGGCCGGTAATTTCCCATATCGCAGTGGTTCCCTTTCTTGAATAGAAGTATTATGTTGGATTCAGTCCATTGTTTTGGGATGATTTCTGTGTTAATAACACTGTTGAAAATTTCTGTGAGTATAGGTATTAAATCTGCCTTCATTTGCTTCAGTATTTCATTGCTTATGCCATCTGGTCCTGGAGCCTTATCACTTTTTTGGGTATTAATAGCTTTTTCTGTTTCTTCCTGCAGGATGTAAGGTATAATTTCGTTGTCTGGTAATTCTATTTCACTTTCATTTGTGTTGTCCTTGTATAGCTCGGTGTAGTAGTCTGTAGCGATGTTTAGTATTTCCTTTCTACCAATTTTCTTAATGCCGCTGCTGTTTTTCATCTTCACAATCCATTCTTTTTTATTAGTGAGTTCTTTATATGCCTTCTTTATACCTCCTGTCTGTCTGATATGTCTCTCAATTGTTTCCATCCGCCGTTGTCTCCTGTCTTTCCTTATGTTTTCTTTTATTTCTTTGCTAACCTTTGCTATTTCCTTTCTGTTATTGTCTGTCCTTTTCGTGCTTATTAGAGCTGATCTTTGTTCTAGAAGGTTGGTGGTTTTTTCCGATATCCAGTTGTTTGAATTTTCTTTCTTAGTTTTATTCTCTTTAATAGTGTTCTTAATTGTACATTCTAGCCAGTTGTATTTCTCCTGTATGCCGGCGTCTTTTGTTTCTCTCTTGTATTCTTTAAGTTTTAAGTTTAATGAATT
The DNA here is from genome assembly GCA_017933935.1 of Sesamia nonagrioides. Classification (NCBI taxonomy): domain Eukaryota; kingdom Metazoa; phylum Arthropoda; class Insecta; order Lepidoptera; family Noctuidae; genus Sesamia; species Sesamia nonagrioides. Next base: position 2,444,058 of record JADWQK010001061.1, read on the forward strand.
GACGTTTTCTTCTGTTAAGTATCTGTTGAGTTTTATGTCTTCAGGATTTATTTTTGGTCTAGGATTCTTTGGTTGGGATGAATTTAGTTCAGCTCTGACCATACGATGGTTGGTGTAGAAATTTAGATTATTTATGACATTTATGTTTGTGAAGCATTTAGGTTTGTTGGACATTATAAAATCAATTTGGTTTTTTGATTTGCCATCAGGTGACAGCCATGTCCACATTCTGTTTTTATTTTTCTTGAACATTGTGTTCATTATGGTCAAGTTATTTTCCATCGCAAAACCTGTAAGCATTTTTCCATTCCGGCTTCTGGGTTTTGAACTGTATGTAAAGGGTCCTATGATTGCATCTTCATCCCATTGACGCTCACCAATTTGTCCATTAAAGTCGCCCATAACGAAAACATTTTTGTGGGCATATGTCTGTAGAGTTTTATTCAGTTCTTGGTAAAACTGGCCCATTGTTTCGGTCTCTGCTTGTTCTGTTGGCGAATAGATCTGGATAATGGTACATGGGTCTTTGTATTCTGGTAGTTTTATATTCAACAGTGCTATACGCTCAGATACACCATAGAATCCAATTATGTACTTCGCTAGATATTTTTTTACTAGAAAACCGACGCCATGTTGTCCTGGAGTTTGGCCCATGTGATAGAGTATGAAGTCTGGATATGCTATAATGTTTTCTCCTATTCTTCGCACTTCACTTAAGCCAAGGATATCCCACTTAGTGTTTTGTAGTGCCAATGATAATTCTGATAGGCTTTCTTCTGTTCTTAATGTTAGTACATTTAGGGTAGCAATATATATTTTTGTATGTTTATTGGTTTTAGTCCTCATGGTTGTTTCTTGCCTGGGTAGAGTTGGTTGGGTGTTGTCCATATTGTCATGTTGTTGTTTAATTTTTATTATTTTTATTATTGGAGGGTGTCGGTCTGAATCCCCACGGAGACCAGCCGGGTTGGGGATTGTAGTGTGTTTTTTTGTAGTAGTTGTTTTTGTCTTCGATTGTGTGATTTCTCGTTTCCAGTTAGTTTTTGAGGTAAGTGTTTTTTTCGGACATAGAGTGTGCTCGATTGCGCATAAGTTGAAATGCGTCCGTTCGTTGGATTTTCTTGCTAGCGCTGTCGTTTGTCTCTTTTGGGCTTGGTGTCTCCGAGATTCTTTTTCTTTTTTCACTTTTTTCACTTTCCCGAAAGTTGGCTGCTTTTATTTTGCGTTTTTCTAAGGCGTCCTTAGAGTAATCATGGGTAATATATGTGTTTTCTTGCATTTTCTTTTTGTTCTTTAGAATTTGAATTTTTTTCTGTATTGTTGTTGTTGTTAACAGAATAGGTCTTATTTTTTCACTATCCATTTTTTTTGCCAAGGCGTTGTACTTTATTTATTTCACTGTTTTCGAGTGGTACATCCAAATCCGTTATTGTTTTGATTACCAAAGCGTTTAAATCTTCGTATTTTTCGGTGCTAGGTTCTGAGATCCCGTGTAAAATTATGTTGTTTTTCCTTGCATTTACGTCCAGATTCTGTAGCTGTTTATTCAGTTTTTCCACTTCACGTGCAAGTCGTTCGTTTTCCGCTATTATTGGTTGTATTTTCTCATCCACTACTTTTAATACAGTTTTTGTAATGTTTTCTGTTATTTGTACTGTCTGTTGATCTAATTCTGCTTTCAACTTGTCAAAGAGTAGTGACATTTCGTTTGACAGTTCAGTACCCATAATGGCGGATGGACGTTTCGTTCAGTAAAGTTACTTTGCTCTCGTGCTAACACGCAATGTACTTCGAAGTCTAGCCGACAATGTACGTCGAAGTCTCGGTTTGTTAAGTTGGTGAACTTGCTCAATGTCAGTTCGTTGTGTTGGTGGGCTTGCTTGAGGTGTCAGTTAGTTATGTTGGTAGCTTGTCTTTCTAATTATAACCTCCAAATTCGCTATGATTTTTTAGAGTAAATTTCACTTTATTTTGCACTTTTCGTAGAAACCTTTTTAGTGACGAGTACTTGCAGGCGATATTGGATACAACTGTTATGTTTTTAACACGGGCGCACTTATTATTGTCACGTATTTAAATGAAATTTCGGGAGCTATTGACAGCACGTCTTTACAGTTTTAGCACCGGAAACAACCCGAACAAACATAAAACAGCTTAAAAAATTTAAGTAACCTCTTTTTGTAGTCATTTAAAAAGAAGTACAGTTTTCAGTATTAATTGTTGCTGTGACAATTTCAACAGTCTAGCTATCACAATTTTTAGATACCTACAGACAGACAAATAGACAGATAGTGGAGTTTCAGTAATAGATTTGGATCCAGAACCCTAAGAATTGAATCTAAATACACGTAGCGTTACAGAGGAAAAAGTTTTATTCGACAGTCAGTTATCGTAAAACTGAATACAATAAAGTTGAATGGCACTATCCTGCTATCAATTCTAGCATCTATTGAAGTGCAGGTAAGGTTGCGTCGTTATTAAAATTTCCAACACCCATTACAGGTCAGAGGCTGGGTTCTATCTATGTTCTATTTGGTCTCTGCAGTTAGTCCATCAGATGAACTATCGTGTGTGGATCATGGCGTCGTTCGTGGTAATTCCAACCAGCCCACCTTCCTTAAAGTTTACTTAGTGTCCAAGGTTATTGAGAATACATGTGTAAGAGCGTGTTCCAAGGGTGGCCTAATTTGAGTGAAGTTTGTGCACTCTCAAAGAGCACATGCGCAATGGTTTAATCTCCATACTAGGCATGCGCATGGGGCTGTCCGTTATCGTTATCTGATGATCGTCTCGGTCACTATGCCTTTCCAGTACAGACGTAGCAATTGTGTTTGGTTAGCTTGCCATGTAAAGATGGCATGCCATGGAAAGATAAAGTATAAAGTACAAGGAGACTGAAAATATATACATAAAAAGTACTCGAATTCAGTGTTCCTAAACAAAAAAAAAAACTCTGTAGTAACTTCTTGGAAAATCACTAAAACTTGTTCAATCCTTTTTGTGTGTTTATTAAAAAACTTTGCCGCACACTTGGAATTTCGCCTGTATCGTATCAGTCAATAACTTAGGTACCCATTGCGCTAACCGTGCATTCTTTACTTGATCTCTCCGAGTGCTTATTTGTTCTTGATTTCACTTCCCTGCCATGTGCTGTACCTGTTACTATTTCTTGTGCTAACCTAATATTATCAGTGGAAACTCTTAAATAGCCTTCTTTCACTAACTGTGTACTTTTTGTTTTCTAGCTGTAGGTTGTATTAAGAAATAAACAATAAATCAAGATTTGGTTAACAAAAATCAGTTACACAGAAAAGTTACACTCAATAACGCTTAAGACAAATAAGCTACCTAAAATACTTCAAGAATTACACTCACTAAAATAAACTTAATTTTAATTTTAAAAACGAAATTTTATTATCTGACCATCGTTCATGCTCATGTTTGCAGAAATAAAATATCTTGAATTCGGATTGCCTGCAGCTCAGTGAGGAAGTCCACCAAAGACGGGGTATAATATGTAATACACATGTTTTGAAGACACTCAAATTGTAGTCCGATGGAAACACCGCCGCTGGCAAATTGTTCCAGTCCCTCGATGTACGTGGTATAAAGGAGGAGGCGAAACGCTTCGTCCGGATCGTAGTGGTGTTAACAACGTTGTTAACACCACTACGATCCAGTTCATAGGTAATGTCACAAAGCAAAAGCTCGACGTATAATATAACTTGTGCCCTTCTACTTTCAAGAAAATGAACACATCTGATATTTGTCGTAAGCAAGTGGTTGTAGTTCATAATTTCAAGGTCATAAGAGTCAAAGATGATCTATCGGTTAGGCGCGTACAGATATGTAGCGGTATCTACAAACGCCGCAAATAAACAACGCGTCATACTGACGTCACACGAATTCTACATCTCGCAAGCAGAGTTTACCGTGCAATTAGCATACATAAAACTTCCCAACGGTTGAAGTTGGGAAGTATGTATGTATGTGTAGACATAAGACCCGTCTGGTCGCAGGATCCCCCCTTTTCTATGGATGATGAGTGAACTTTACTCCCTGTTTCTCATCCCACCACCTCTGTGGTGGGATGAGAAACAGGGAGTAAGGGGGTTGGTTTTCACGCATTATCTAGATGGGTGAAAACCAATCACAGAATCCTTACTAATATTATAAATCGGAAAGTGAGTAGTTTGTTTGTTTGTTTGTTCCGCTTTCACGCCGTAACTACTGAACCGATTACTTTGAAATTTTGCAGACCTAAAGTTAGAAGTCCGGATTAAATAATAGGATACTTTTTATCCCGGAAAAATTTGATATTCCCGAGGGAAATATAAAAAGCGCGATATAACCGAACTCCACGCGGGCGAAGCCGCGGCCGGAAAGCTTACATAATATGAACCTTAACAGTAAGAACAGGTTGCCTAAAAATAATTAACTTACACCGCATACATGAAATATAATGTTATTCTGCTAGTGCGACGACAGTTAGTTAGTGTGTATTATCTGTGGACTGTCCAGACATCACTCATACACACACTGGCTGTGCGCTTGCATAGTTCTTAACATGCCACTGAAGTTTAGAAGGTTTACTGTAACAATGTATCAATGTTCCTATATGTACATTGTTAGCATCGTTATAAAATTGATATGAAAGGCAACAGGCAGGTAAACCCTGAAGGAATTTCGTGATGTGTAAAACTAAATGCGAATTGCAACAATGTAAGTAGGTATATAACATGAATCATACTTATTTATATTATGTTCGCATTTGTAACTGCTAAGCGGCCTGTTCACAATAAAGCACTAAAGTTAACTCTCCAGCTAAGTGTGAAAGTATTTCGGAGTTCTCTAACTCCGAGATAAATCTACTTTAGATTTACATGGACAGTTTTGATCGCAAAGATGTATGTAAACTGTACTGTTGGGAAACTGTACGGAATAGAAAGAGCTAAACGCTAAGCTTGCTTGTTGTTCTAATGGAACCCGCGGGCCGCGCTCACACTACGTAAGGTTATCTTCGGCTGACATAAATAATATAAAATAAAACCGCTTTTTATGTATGCATGATATTCAACATCAACCTTTTATCATCCCACTGCTGGGCATAGATCTCCTCTTATACAGAGAAGAATTGAGCGTAAAGATATACAAGATATACTTAGAAAGTACATATTATAACTTAGTTAAGTTACATTGGTACTTGCCTGACCTGGAATTTAATCCGCTCAGGCTGTGTTGTGTCTATGCTGGTTAAAACCAAGCCGCACGCCTCTCAAGTATGAGTACTTGAGAGGCTGGTGTTTTAACCAGCATAGACAGAACGCAGCAATCACTGCCTTTGCAATCCAGCCAAGATACTGGAGCAGTGATTCAAAGTACAGCCGTCTAGCATATCCGCAATAACTCCCAGGATGCTGTTGGAACTGGGTCGTACTCTGCGCACCAAAGACGCACATCTTTTACGCATTAACGCATAAAACCAATCAACACGTAATTCCGCAAACATCCCTGCCGCGGTACAGAAGCGAGGCAGCTCCGTTAATACCCTGAAAGCATTGTTGTAATGCACTCGAAGGGCACTAGGTATACAATATTTGCGTTAAATGTTAATACAGGTCGTAAGTGTGGAATGAGGAATAAGGCTCTAAAAAGTGTTTTTTAACCTCGGTAAATGCACGCTTAAACCTGCGGACAATCGTATTCGCTCTGACCGACGGCGCTCTCCGCTCTGTCTCAATATCGTCATCAACCCTAAGAACACAGGTCAAAACATGCCCAAGATACTTGAAAGAGTAAGTACTCTTGATACCGGTACACCTCTCATTAATATTTCAAATATCGTTTCTAGCCATTTCCCATCAGCCTCAAAATCCATCATGTTACTCTTCTTCACATTATACAGCAGGCCATGAGCACTGGCGTACCTCTCACATACACCCACTAGCCTACTATTGTTGTTGAAACATTTACCATCAATATAACATCCGACTCTGGTACTACATACTCACCTCCTCAATCACTTGGTTCATGTACAGGTTGAAGCGAGTAGGGGAACTCAGACCCTACTGCCTGATACCCGACTCCTAGCCATATGGACTCGAACAAGTTTTTTTCCAGATAATGTCATACGAAACCGAATCAAAAACACTAGACAAGCCGAGGGAACAAACGCAAAAGTGTCCGAAGGAAAGTATTACAGTACACTGACGTTGATACAGCTCGTTTAGTCTATTTTAGTTATTTCCACAGCGTTATTGTACTGTCGGGAAAACCTGCTGTCATACAAAATATATTTGTTCTCCAAAAACGAGCTGTTCAAGCAATTTACCAGATCGAAATCAGGGTTTCCTTAAGAGATTTCTTTAAAGATTAAGTAAAGTTTAAGTACCTATTATCACAGTTGCTTCGCAATTTATCTTAGCCAACATCTTATATTTTAGCCAAAATATTCACATGCACACTAAAAACAGCGAGATTTTATAATTATAAACTAGTGCTTCACCGCAATCCCGCCTGATGATAAGCAGTGATGCAATCGTTGATGGTAAAGCGCGCTAGTTTATTAAAAGCTTATTCACTCAAAAGAACTGAGTGACTAGGAAGGAAGACGGCAGTTGAGCGAGATGATGCAATGTTAAACCCAACTCCACGACCAACGATGCTGCCCCAGAGGATGATTGATCTGGAGACCCTCCACGACCAAACTCCCGACACAACAATATTTGGCGCACTTAGGTACATAAAATCTTTTCTTCCAGCTAAGTCGATAAATAGAAACAAATGTATCTCATCTCGGCTACTCGTTGATTACGAGAAGTAGGTCGCTAGTCACTCAGGGATACTTGAGCACGAACTTTTGAACCTCTCACTGTGGTTCGTTTTCATTGAGGATCAGCTGACATCACGGGTATCTGATTGTGATAGCTTGAGAAATTGATCTAATGAAGGCCTGAGCATTGTGTATTTAACGCGATCACAATATGCACATCGAGCTATATAGAGAGATTATCACACATGTTTATAACAGCCTCTCTCCGTGAGGAACGAACTTCATTACACGATACTCGTACGAATCACGATCATGTAAACAGAAAGAGACAAAGAGAGAGAGAGAGAGAGAGAGAAAGTGTCAATTTAATTATAATGATGGCAAGGTTAGCGCAGTGGCTGAGCGATCGACTGCTGCTCTGCGTGTCGAGGTTTCGAACCCCGCACGGAGCAAATATTTGTATGGCCTACAGGTAGTTGTTCCGGGACTGGCTGTTTGTGTATGTGATTTTAAATGTTTATAAACTGAACCCGTTTATTTTCACTACTAAATTGAACCCGTATATTATCTCCCCTTCTGACCAGCTCCAATCTACTGCGTCGTTACCTGGTGATCTACTGTGTATTTTTATCCATTGTCGTGTTACTGTTTTGCGGTTTGATACAGTTACCCGTTCAAGCGCATTGTAACATTCTGTTAGAGAACTGAAAACTGAGGCGGTGTCAACTAGTATAAGAAGGTGTCCGCAACTCTCCTGGCTTCTTTATGGTCTGATATAAGCCGATTGATTTGACCCCACACACTCCGCTTGGTAGATTGTGTTGAGCATTTCTAGCGAGCTGGATATGTATATGTTACTCTGCTCCCGCAGTCAGTCTTTAATCATCGGTGTATACTCTCAGCTCTTTCAGACCTGAGTAGTCGCATAGATCGTCCCTAACACTATGTTGTAGTGCTTTTGTAAGTAGTATTGTTCGAGGCTTTGTCACTGCCTGATGCCATCAATGGTTGTCGTTTGATTACATTTTCCTTTAAGCATATGCGTCTTTTTGCTCAGGGTTCTGGATATAAAGAACCTGAAGGCAGCCAGGCAGCCTTCCACATGATTAGGTGTAGAGGCGGGCATTAATCCGAGTATTGTCTGTAGAGCAGCGGTGGGCATAGCTCTCATCACAGGCGGACCGCTGCAGTTATCAAAATCAGTAAAGCTATGTTATTTAAGGTATAATTAATTCAGTGTCTCAAGAATAAAGTCTTTGAGCAGTGGGTGTTGCAAGTGATAACATACGGAACTGAAACGAGGTCGCGCACAATAGGCCTTATACAGACGTTCAAGGTACCACACTAAGGGCCATTGTAAGATTTATGCTCGGAGTTTCTCTGCATGATCGAATTAGAAATGAGGAGATACGCGAAAGAACCAAAGTCACCGACATAGCTCTTCGAGTCGCTAAAAAGTGGCAGTGGGCGGAGCACATTGCTTGTAGAACCGATTTCCGAAGGGGCAGTGAGGTTCTGGAGAGGCGGCCACGTGCCGGAAGATGCAGCGTATTGAGGCCCCTAACAAGGCGGACTGATGACCTGGTGAAGATCTCGAGTAACCGTTTTTCTCTGGAAAAAACTTATTCGGATCCATATGGCCTGGAGTCGGGTAACAGGCAGTAGAGTCTGAATTCTTCTAGCCTCTTCAACCTTTACATGAACAAAGTGATTGGGGAGCTGAGTAGCACCAGATTCAGATACTGTATTGATGGTAAATGTTTCAACAAAATGTTGTTGAAACATTTACTTTGAGTTATGCCAATTAGTTACAGAGAGCTATGCAGAGGGTTATGCTAGGTGTATCTCTACGTGATCGAATTAGGAATAAGGGGATCCGTACAAGAACTAAAGTCGCCGACATAGCCCAGCGGATTAGCTCTTTGAAGTGGCAGTGGGCGGGGCACATAGCTCGTAGAGCCGATGGCCGATGGGGCAGAAAGGCTTTTGAATGACAACCACGTGCCGGCAAGCGCAGCGTCGGACGCCCACCGACTAGGTGGTCGGATGATCTGACTAAAATCCCAGGGAAGTGCTGGATGCAGGCCTCGCCCAACCATTCTTTTTGAAAATCCTTGGGGGAGGCCTATGTCCAGCAGTGGACTTCATGTGGCTGAGATGATGAAGATGGTGATGATGATGCAGATGACATGGTGCTGCTCAGTGCTTTATTCTGTAGCCTGAGAAAGATGATGGGTGTGTATGAGAGTTACGCCAGTGCTCATGGCCTGCCAAACACCATCATAGTGATGATTTTTGAGGCTGGTGGAAAATGTCCAGAAGCGATACTTCAAATATTGATGAGAGGTGTAACGTTGTTGAGAGAACACTCTTTCGAATATCTTGTGCATGTTTTGATCTGTGTTCTTAGGGATGATGATGATATTGAGACAGAGCGGAAAGCGCTGTCGGTCAGAGCGAATATGTTTACTCGCAGGTTTAAGCGTGCTTCTACGGAGATAAAAAAAAAACACTTTTTAGGTCCTTCTGTTCCTTATTCTAAACCTGCGGGCTGTGAATACATTTTACGTAAAGATCGTACAGTGCATATGGCATGCAGTACAACAATGCTTTCGGGGTGTTGATGGAACGAGAAGAGCAGCCAGGCATCGAGGGGCACTTAACGATTTCCAGCCACCATAAGATCTTTCTTATGGTGGCGGCTCCAATTTCGTTGCCCGCATGTACTTTCATGCGGGCGACGAATTTGGAGCCGTCTCGTTGCTCGAGCGCTAAGGCTCATCAGCTCATGCATTATATGCCACTTATTGGAAGGATTTGCGATCGTGATATGGGCGCACTTGGTGATGGCACCCACTAGTGAGGGCGGGCTGATACCAGATGGGGATGCGGAGAATGTAGTAGTAAGTATCCGCCGAGCACCCGACTCATTGTGCTATACTGGGGTTTTTGTTGATAGGAGAAATATCTTAGAACTAATGGAATGATTCACAGAATGGAAGGGAGAAAACAATACAGGACGACGGAACAAAAGAAAAAATTTTGGTCTTTTACAGTATATATTTATTGTGTTCTATAATCATGGTCGCAAGGTAAGGTCATTCAAACTATTGTTTTGTCTAACAAATTTACTTGCTATTTGGTTGGTTCACATTTATCTTAGAGCATTTCGCGTGAAAATTAATGATAATGTGAGTAAACATGACATTGGTCTTGACGTCAATAAATTAATTTGGCAATGAGTTTTATAATATCCGGCTTACACGGTCAATCGTCTAACAAAACTCGTTACTGGTTGGTCATTTATTGTTTTTTCCTTATAACCAAGCGGTCAATTAGAACTTTTTATCGTTGTAAATAATTATACTTTGAGTGATCTCTGATTTGATCTCTTTTCCAGAAATTCACTCCATAGTTTCCGATTACTCTTTAATAGAAATAGATACATAGGCAACGCTACTATATGCAACGTGCCTCCTAACTCCATTATAATAAGAATGCCCAACGTAATATGCGCATCAAATATTTTAACTATATAAGGTAACATTATTACATTACTGAGTAGAAAAATCAACGAAGCTATGTAGCAGCGCCGCCATTTGTTAACAAATATACTTGCACCAGCTTCATTAACTCGATATAAAGAATATAAAACAGTTATATAAACACCAAAACTAATCACCATGGGTGTTAACAATATTCCCCAGGTGATAACCATTACTATTTTGTATACAATTATTGTATTTGAGACAAACACAAAAACATATAACCCGGGAACATAAAGTAACAAAACTGATACAAAGGGTAGACCGAATGCAAATAGATTACTCTTAAGGTACCTTTTATGAATGTCAAGACGGAAAACTTTAACGAAATCCACATAAAAAATATAACACATCACTAGTAACCAAAAATAATATGAAGCTCCAAGATAGTATACTAAAACTATTCTGAAAAAGTTCAGAACTTTATACTGCACAAATGTACTTGTTAGTTGATCAATTATGGAATAGAAAAACCATAGTATCATTTTCACTATAATTGCACTGAGAAGCACATAGTTTCTGAAATGACGAAACTTCTTGAGTATGCACCATGATGTCACTCCGTATATGGCCGCCACGAGATACACTACCAGGAATATCGATCTCATAATAATTTTCCAAGGGCCACCAATGACGTCGCTGTAGTTGTCGGCCATGGTGATCGGCGCGTGCGCTCTTCAGCACTGAGACACATCCAATACGGTGATCGGCGCAAAACGCTATGAAACCGGATCAGTTATTGTCAATCTTATAAGACAAGTATACGGATTTATTTTAATACAATATTTTGGTCGGATATTATTGGTGCCCAAAAAGGAAATGTGTGTTGAGAGAACATTTTGTGAGCAACACGATTTAAGTGTCTTCTAGGCTAGAGTGAATAGTCTCTTAATAAACTAGCACGCTTTACCATCTATGATTGTATCACTATTTACCATCACGCGGGATTGTAGTCAAGCACTAGTTTACAATTATAAAAAAAAGAATTAGGACGCAGAAATAAAGAATTAGGACGCAGTAATAAAGAATTAGGACGCAGTAATAAATAATTAGGACGCAGTAATAAAGCTAGGACCAAATGGGTTCTGATAGAACGGTGTGTGAGGCGGGAGAGCGAGGCGAGGCGAGCACTACTTCCAACGGCCAGGCCGTTAACAAAACGGCTAATTTAACCAGTTGACTGTGACATGTATATATCATACATACAATGCTTCTTGATACCTACTTTAGCTCCAGATGGTTTTAATTTATTTCAATAAAATGGGCTGAATGCGTCCAGAGTCATGGCACTTTCTTATTATTATTCTATTACCAGCTGTCCCGACAGAAGTTTTCCTGTCTTAATTTTTTTATTATTTTTTCTTTCATAAGAACCTTCTTCTGACAATAACAAACACAACAAAAAAAAAAAAAAAACGTGTGGGACTCGGGGACTGCAGCGATAAAGCTATTGTATAGTATTTTTTATACTATATGTATACTATAACTAATGAAATTATAAATGTAAGTATTTATTTATTATTTACGCAGTTTTTTTTTTTTGTTAATATTAAGTTAAGTTACACTTTTTGAGCCGGGTGACCGATAACAAAACATATTTTTTTCTTTTATTGAATAAATGTGAAGTTAAGGCTCTCATGTAGTGCGGTGTGTAGGTATGAACACGCTTCCTCACCCCCTGCTAAACAGTAATGTGTCGAACGTAAAGACGCAGCGAGCGAGCGCACGCGCCGGCCGCCGAGCTAGCCGATGACGTTAGAGTTGAACATGCCACAAAGCAACGAAACTGTAGTAGGTAAATTAGCATTATTATTTTACATTTCATTTCAAAATACGAAAATAATTTAACCACTTTAAAATACACTTTTCTCCAATCAATTGCATTTTTTTTTTATCAATTATAAACTACTTAGTGCTCGACCGCAATCCCGCCTGATGGTAAACAATGATGCAATCGTTGATGGTAAAGCGAACTAGTTTATTAAGAGCCTATTCACTCTAGTCTAGAAGATAGTTAAATCGTGTTGCTAACAAAAATGTTCTCTGAACACACATTTACTTATTGTGGCACCAATAATGTGCGACCAAAATATTATATTGAAATTAATCTGTATACTTGTCTTATAAGATAGCCAATTATAACTGATCCGGTTTCATAGTCCTTTGCGCCGAGCACCGTATTGGACCTGTCTCAGTACTCAGGTGCGTACGCGACGATCACCATGGTCGACAACAACAGCGACGTCATTGGTGGCTCTTGGAAAACTATTATGAGATCAATTTTCCTGGTATTGTATCTCGTGGCGGCCATATACGGAGTGACATCATGGTGCATACTCAAGAAGTTTCGCCATTTCAGAAACTATGTGCTTCTCAGTGCAATTATAGTGAAAATTCTACTGTGGTTTTTCTATTCCATAATTGATCAACTAACAAGTACATTTATTCAGTATAAAGTTCTGAACTATTTTGGAACAGTTTTAGTATACTATCTTGGAGCATCATATCATTGTTGGTTACTAGTGATGTGTTATATTTTTTATGTTGATTTCGTTAAAGTTTTCCGTCTTGACGTTCATAAAAGGTACCTTAAGAGTAATCTATTTGCATTCGGTCTACCCTTTATATCAATCTTGTTACTTCTAGCTCCCGGATTATATGTTCTTATCTTTGTTTCGACCTCAATATTGGTACATAAAATATGTACAGTTATCAGCTGGGGAATATTGTTAACACCCATGGTGATTAGTTTCGGTGTTTATATAACTGTTTTATATTCTTTATATCGAGTTAATGAAGCTGGTGCAAGTGTATCTGTTAACAAAGGGCGGCGCTGCTACATAGCTTCGTTGATATTTATACTCAGTAATGTGATAATGTTACCTTATATAGTTAAAATATTTGATGCGCATATTACGTTGGGCATTCTTATTATAACGGAGTTAGGAGGAAAGTTGCATTCAGTAGCATTGGCTATGTATTTCATTCTATTAAAGAGTAATTGGAAATTATGGAGAGAATTTCTGGAAAAGAGATCAAATCAGAGATCACTCAAAGTATAATTATTATTTACAACGATAAAATAATGCCAAGTGACCGGTTATTTATAAGGAAAGAATTTAAAATAACCAACCAATAACGAGTTTCTTTAGACGATTGACAATTTAAGCCGGATATTATAAAACTAGTTGCCGAATTTAGTTATTAATTTATTGACGGCAACATTATCATCTATTTACACTTATAATGTTCTAAGATCCAACCAATAAACAAGAAAATTCGTAGACAAAACAACAATTTGAATGACGTTACCTTGACACCATGTTAGAACAGAACACAATAAGTACGTCATACGTTGCGGCAGCTGATTATTTTCAAATTTTGCTGAGTTAAAATGGGCTTGCACCAATATACAGTATGTTAAATTAATAACAGAGGGCGTTCCCTTAAACTCGTTAATATATATCATTAATAGATTAAAATAAAAATATCAGCATAGAAAAATAAGCATAAAAAATCCGAATAAAAAAAAAATTCTAATTGGAAATAAATTTGTAACCTCCTGTTACAAATCAAAATAGTAGTCGTCATGTATAAATAAATTGCGACGTTGCCGTCTTTCATGTTCGCGTGTACAGTGTGTTTCTTATACATGTCAATTTAAAATTTTTATTGAATATTTTCATATTGGAAATTTTTTTAAAACATTTTGTTTTCGAATGAAAATATTTTTTTTTAGCATGTATGTATGCTATACTATTTCGGGTTAACGGGAACGCCCTCTGTTAGTTAACATACTGTATGTGACAGTTTTTGATTGTCATTTACTTGACGATACTTGTGAATGGTATCTTAGCCACCTGATTATTTGCCGATTTTTGTTGTTAAGTTGTTATGTGTTATTGTCTTATTTCTATTTCGTTATTGTTATTAACATTATCTTTCGAAATATAAAATTTTTATATTGAAACTATTACTTATTAAAAATATTTGACTCATCTCAAAAATTAAATGTTGTACATCTCTCCTTCTATTACCCTCTTTTGTTCAATGCTAATAGAGTATAACAAAGTAAAACAATCAAAGTAAAATTTTAACCTACTTCTGAATCGAAATGAAACTTTGTGTGTAGGTAGAATTTGATATCTTCGAACTGATCTAAAGTAGGAGGTGGATAATGGAACAATGCAATATTGACTTATGGAAATACAAGTAATACTCGACTTTAGAAGGTACAAATAGACCCTAAACTCTCCGTACTTCGACCATATTCATTTTGTCCATTTTCATTTCAACGTGTCCACGCGACATTTCATTTCATTCATTTCATACATTTCATTCATTTCATTCATTTCATTCATTTCATTCATTCCATTCATTTCATTCATTTCATTCATTTCATTCATTTCATTCATTTCATTCATTTCATTCATTTCATTCATTTCATTCATTTCATTCATTTCATTCATTTCATTCATTTCATTCATTTCATTCATTTCATTCATTTCATTCATTTCATTCATTTCAATCATTTCATTAAACAATAATTTGATATGATGAAGGAATCAGGAGTTACCACAAGCAACTTAAGGGTCAAGTGATTCCTTGGGACGAATTGAATATATTCCATTGGCGTCGAAGATCCAATGAAACGCGTGGAGCTAGAAGATAGATAGTTAGTGAAACTTTTTAGAAGCTATTTGTAAGCTCCTTGAGTTTACTGGTAGTAGATTTGTTTTTGCCTCGACTTAGCGAGAATCACAGTGCCCCCATAACCCAAGAATAAATTAGAGATTGTAATTGAAAATCACATTCTGCCACACATTCCAACTTTGCAATTGTACGTTTATACCAACAATCCTCAAAGATTTCCCATGTCATTTTAAGACCGTAGACATTTTATAATTATTCCTGTAATCTATGAACACTAACCTTTTTTACTTTTGGAAAAAGGAAAGATATTAAAAAAAATTACCATTACACATACACACATGCCAATAAAGCACAGCTTGCTTAATTTTTAACTAGTTTGCGTGGTTAAAAAAAAAAGATAAGATAAGAGATAAGATAAGATAAGTCAACAAAACACTAATTAAAAAACACTAATTAGAATTAAACCTCCGGAGTGATCTGAAGTTATGCACGTACCTTAGTTCTGATTACAATATAATTTAGTATATTTCGTATTAGCAGCGCCTTGCGTTTTCACCCGCGTAAGTATCGATACCGTGGAAATATCGGGATAAAAAGTATACTATGCATTAAGCCCGGTTATAAATAAACCGGAATCCCGGTAATAAACCACCTGTGTGCCAAATTTCATGCAAATCCGCTTAGTGGTTTCTGCATGAAAGAGTAAGAAACATTTACACTGACTAGGTACATATCCTCACAAACTTTCCATTTATAATATTTGTAGGATTTTTGTAAATTCAAGATTACTACAAAATGTCAGATTACATATTATTTTAATAAAAGGTTTGACTGCCAGAATAGGTACCATCAGTATCACCAATAACACCACTCTTTCCTCGTAAATCTCGACTCTCAAACAATGATAAGACAAAAAAGAAATACATGGGCGCTGTGATATCATAAAAAATATCTAATTACATATTGACGCAGGTTGCGCAGATACATAATAGTCGATAGTCTCTCTGTCCACTGACCGTTCAAGGTAGAATAACAAATAATAATAGTTTAAAATATAAACTGAGCTTAGACAATATGTATTACACTAACCTAATTCCTAGACATAGTTTTGCTACTGCCAGTCTAAGTGAGCACAATTCAACTGCCAGTGTTAAAGCTCAACTATCCGCTACTGAAGACACTTTGTACAAAGTTAGTTCTGACGCGGCCGGCTCTTAGATTACAAGCCAAAGCCACTTACTACCACTAAATACGATACTTTAGAAGGTTAACACTTCATCCCTGCAAGATTTATCACATAAACCGGATCATCGATTAGGCAATCTGCTACAAATAGTCATGTAAACAGATTTGGTAAAGAACAATCTCCAAGAAATGACATTTGAAAATAGATTAAGTGCAATAAGTCGACTGTTCGACTCCATAGCCAAAGCCAAACAACTTGGATTAGTTGCTGTAATAACATGCATTTATGAACATTGCCACACGTTGAAAATTATATTTTTATATATTACTAGTTGTCCGCCCGCGGCTTCGCCCTCGTGGTATTCGGTTATATCGCGCTTTTTAGATTTTTCTCGGGAATATCAAACTTTTTCGCGGTAAAAAGTACCCTATCATTTAATCCAGATTTCTAACTTTACGTCTGCAAAATTTCAAAGCAATCGGTTCAGTAGTTACAGCGTGAAAGCGGAATAAACAAACAAAAAACTCACTTTCCGATTTATATGACTTTAGATATTACATCGCGTACTTCTTTTGAATGCGCTTTAACATTACCACGCATTTTGCCTCATCGGGAGCCCATATGACAGCGTTGTGTTCCAAGTGACTCCTAACAAGCGCATCACAAAGGACCTTAATTGCTGTGATGTTGCTGAAGTATTGAGTCTGAATTCTAGATTTCTGAAGGTATTTTTAAAGATCTTTGTAATGTGCTCCCGGAATAATAGGAGTCAGAGAGGCACCTAAATCACGCACCTGTGTGAATCGTGGTATCAGATCGTCTTCCATCACGTACATAGTATAGCCGCGAACGCGAGCGGGTGAAACTTATCACTGAGCACTTCGATACGTTCAAATACAACTTGTTCATACGGCTCTATACTACCATCCTATCTATATCCTCCTGCAAACGTTTGGTACGTTTGGTTTGGTATTAGAAATAAAGATTTCTAATAGTAACTTGAGGTTATCTGTGAATAATAAACGAGCTTTGGAAAAAGCTGTTTAGAGCTCTGAGCAGTTGTGTTGCGATGTGTGCCGGGTACGATGCGCTAAATGTTGTTGTGTCAAGAGTTTGGTCGTGGAGGGTCTCCAGAATAATCTCCCTCTGGCGCAGCAGTGTTGGTCGTATTGTTGGGTTTAACATTGCATCACATCACTCAACTGCCGTCTTCCTTCCTATTCACTAAATTTTTTAAGTGAATAGGCTTAATAAACTAGCGCGCTTTACCAACGATTGCATCTGTGCTTACCATCAGGTGGGATTGTGGTCAAGCTCTACCTAGTTAATAATTATTAAAAATAGCTTCATATATTTATGTACCTCAGGGCGGCGATTTATCTCCTTTACTTTTCGCAATATTTATCAGCTCCATCACCAGAAACCTTCTTTTCTCCTACCACCTTTATGCAGATGATTTGCAAATTTATCAACAAGCTGGCTACTTAAATTTAGATGAGGCAGTTCAAATTATCAACAAAGATTTGTTCTCAATCTGGAGTGAGGCGCATGGGTTGCATGCTAACCCATCGAAGACTCAGGTCATTGTCATCGGCAGTTCAAGGATGTTCCGCGAGGTAAACTGGTCGCATTTTCCCCAAGTTCAATTTAACGGAACTGCTATTCCTTTCAGTGAGAATGTTAAGAACCTTGGGGTTTGGATCGACAGGCATCTTTCATGAGATCCACAGCTACAGGAAGTCAGTCGCAAAATTTTTGCATCTGGTCTCTGAGACGGTTGCGTAACTTTCTTCCTACTGCCACTAAAACTGCGCTTGCATAATCACTTATACTTCCCATCCTTGACTATGCAGATGTCAGTTCTCCTGATCTTACTGAGGCACAACTACATAAACTTGAGCGACTTCAAAACTTTTGCATAAAATTTGTATTTGGCCTGCGCAAATATGATCACATATCTGAATTTCTTACAAAGCTCAAGTGGCTTCCCATTCGTCTTTGCCGGAATTCTCATATCCTACTTCAGCTCTGCAGCATTTTGTTTAATCCAAAAACCCCCTCTTATCTTAAAGAACGTTTTAAGTTCCTTCATGAAACACATCATAGAAATCTGAGGTCATTGGAAAACCTGATATTAGAGATGCCGATGCATTCCACTAGTTTCTATGATAAATCCTTACTGTAAAAGCGGTTCTCTATGGAATGACTTGCCTGTGTCCATAAGGCGTGCTCAAATTCTGTCCACTTTTAAAACCATGTTAAAAAGCACTCCCTCTCTCTTTAAATATGTCATATTTTTTATTTTGCTCTTGTATGATGTTTATTAATTAGATGTATATATTTATTTAAACTAGTATGATACACTTAATGTTCATATTTATTGTATATTCTATGTAAATAGTACACTGTAGACTACCTATATTATTTCTCTCTCCTTCCCCTTAGTATTCCATCCAAAGGTTGTCTGTAAAAGATCGCTCTTAGCGATAAGACCGCCCATTGTATCACCCTTGTAAAATCTATATATTTATGTTCTGTAATCTATATTGTGTACATAATAACTTGATCTATTATTCGATCTTCACACCTGGGCAGCTTCTAATGTTATACAAAGCACAGGTCCGTTCGTGTGTGGAGTACTGCAGCCACATTTGGGCTGGTGCTGCCAAGTGTCACCTGGCCACTTTGGATTCAGTGGAGAGACGTGCAAAGAGGCTGATTGGTGACCCTGATCTAACTCGAGTTGGTCTCCAAAGCCTAGAGCACAGGCGTAGAGTAGCCAGCCTTTCGGTGTTCTATAGGATGCATTTCGGGGAGTGTGCGATGGAATTGCATGATTTAATTCCCCCATCTCCGTTCCACCAGCGGACGACCCGTCGTACGGCTGGTTTCCACCCTTACGTTGTTAACACCACTACGATTCGGACGAAGCGTTTCGCCTCCTCCTTTATACCGCGTACATCGAGGGACTGGAACAATTTGCCAGCGGCGGTGTTTCCGTCGGACTACAATTTGAGTGTCTTCAAGGCTAGAGTGAATAGGCTCTTAATAAACTAGTGCGCTTTACCATCAACGATTGCGTCACTGCTTACCATCAGGCAGGATTGCGGTCAAGCGCTGGTTTATAGTGTGTAAAAAACAAAAAAAAAAAAAATGGTATTCTATAGAATATAGAATAGAATATTATTGATATAGTATTCTATTCTATTCTTATTCAAGAGTGAAAACATTATTGCTACAGAATATTATGAGATTTCATTATTATTGTAATTAATATACGAAAAGCTATTAATACTTAAAGACATCAGTAACTGGATGAATGCCTTAATTATAGACCATTGTGTCTCGCGTGGACCCATGTTCTATAGCAAAAAGTATAAAAATATTGGAGGGTAGAAATACAAAGCTTTATCATAACAATACACAACAATATGTGTGGGCTTCCAACTATGCTGTATATGACGAAGGTACATTACATTTCTTCCTTATACATTCTGCAATTGTTGCAATCCACCATCTGTCTCTTGACGCCATCTCACACCGTATATTTTATTTCGTTATCTCGCACTGTTAAACTTGAACATACAGGAACTTTCAATCAAATACGTATTTTAGCTTAAAAATATAACATACCAACAATAAAATATCTAGAACCACAAGCTCTCTCTGTTCATAATGCCGATACAGAATCTCGTGTAAATTCGATTCTAATACTCAACAATGCAAAGTCAAACCTAACACAAAAAGCTGTACAATTGTATCGCTATACAGTAGTTAAGTATTACTTCTTATGTCATTGATAGGTACTTACTTCTTTCTGCGAATAGTTATCGGTAACTGAAGGCGTCGCGCGTGAGGGGCGCAGTGCGAACTAATACGTGGGTTTATAGCATGAAGGCTGAGGATTACTTTGTGTATTTGATTGTTTTTGCCTGGATGCTCCTTTAGATTCCGTACCCAAAGGGCAAAAACCCCAGTGGGACCCTACTGTCTGTCTGTCTATCACTCAGCTGTATCTCAAGAACAGTGATGATATATCTATGTCGCACTGAAATTTTTAGAAAATTAAAAAAGGTTTAAAGTAGAATGTTGCGAATACTTTTATTGTTTTTCGAAGTAATCTCCGTTTGTTTCTACATATCTTCGCATGCGTTGTAACCACTAAGAAAAGCAATAGGCCAATTCTTCTTGAGGGATCTCTTCAACATTTTCAAACGCCTTCACCGCATCTTCAGGGCTCGTAAAGCGAATATCACGAAGTTTAGTTTAGGTTTTCAGGAATAAATAAAAATCACAGGGCGCCAGGTCGGGACTGCAAGGGACTCATTTTCTCGACATTTTCTGTAATCAATTATAATGAATATTTGATTATATTTAGAGGTGTGCGCTGAATCATTGTCATGGTGAAGGAATATCCTGGATGCTGCTGACGAACCTTTTCCAAGACAACAGGCAAATAACTGTTAACGTATCAGTCTGCAGTAACTGTCCTACAATCTTCAAGCAATGCTGTCGAGAAATGACCATTCCGACCAAAGAACGAGGCAGTCGTCTTCTTCCCTTGACTCAGCATTTCACCCGTGCGAAGCCGAGGCGTGTCGCTAGTAGCACATAAAAGCACCTGCTTACTTTCACAAACAGATTCTGAAAACACCTTTGGTGATATTCCAACAGCGATTTTGTTGCGAGCTAAACGTGTGAAGTTTTAGCACTAAAAGTTGTGCAGGTCACGTGATTCGAGGTTGTATGCTGAATACTTGAGGTTCATTTCAAACTGGGATATGTTAATGTTTAGCGCATGCAGTTAAGTTCAAGACTGCATGCTCAAAAACTAACTTCTATATTAATAAAACTTATCTTTTTTATATTTACCCATGTCAATTAAAATGACAATAACAATAAGAAATGTTATTTGCCCAAACATGTGTATACATACAGAATAAAAAAACTCATGCATGTAGGATCTTGAGAAAGAGTGGCTCACGACATGTCAGCCATTTCTCATGGCGTGCAAATATTTTAGGTACATATGTACATAATTATAATAATAGGATGAATAACTTATATTAAATTTTACATTTATATAATACAATACTATTAATAACCTACTCGTTTCGTTTTAGAATATTTCTACAAGTATAAATTAAGCGATGATCAGACACAATTATATTATAGTCAACCTTGTAGTTGAAGTTAAATTGATTGAAAGTTACAGTAATAAAAAGACTCAAGCACCTTCCGTACGCTCGTTCTATCACAGAGGAGTTCTCACATACATTGCTATTCATCAGACGTGCTCGAGGCACCATTCAGAAATAAAAACAAAAAAGTTGCATGTAATAAAACATTGGGTCTTTCTTTTGCTTTAGGACCAATGTTAGGTTAGTTCGAAGGCCATGCATATCAGCTTTAGCGAGGTTTAAAGGAGATGTTTCATTTTGGGCCACCACTATATACGCTATATAGATAAAAAGAAAAAAAATAAAGATTTTCATAAAAATACTACTAAATTAATATAAATAAAAATACAAGTATATATAATTTATTATTTGAAACGTTTTTTAGTAAGATATCCCTTTATTAAGGTAACCATGACAGTGGTTATGACGTTTGATTGGCGACTTTGACAGTTCTATTTTCCCGTTGTGTTCGTGTCGAATGCTGATTTCAGTCGATTGTGTTTATTTAATCGGCCATATGTTCGGAATTAATGTTTTGTGTTTTTCGCAGTCATATGGTAGATAATATAGTTACGATAGCCTTAGATACATGACACGTAAATCAAATCTCACTGTCAAAATCTTTTTCGCTTATTGCTGACCACCATATTTATTAGTAGTTGTGTTGCACTCCTTGGCCGAGTTAAATTGAATGTGTATAAAAACTTAGCCAAAATATAGGAAATGAACATTAAAAACAGTTAACTATAGCGTAACTGTACCTAGCATTAAGTGTACAATGTGCTGGCCCAGAGTCCATACATTTCTGAAACATCTCCTTTATTGGTATTTGTCGTTCTAATGACTAATGATTAATTTTCTACAAGTAGGTTTGACTATGCATATATGGACGTGTAAAGGTTTCAGTGCTCCATTGTAAAAAAAAAAAATCAAAAGTATGAAAAATAAGTAGCAGATTCTCAGATTCCCGGATCCACTCATCATCATCTAAGCGTATAATCCCGGTTGTATCCACAACTTTCGCGTTGGAACCTGGGGTCCGCTAGATTCCCGGATCAACTGAATTGCATATAAAATTTCATAAAAATAGGTCAAGTCGTTTTGTGAGTAGGTATGCAACTTTGTGACACGAAAATTATATAATTATTAAATAGAAAGGCTCTTGAATGGCGACCACGTACCGGCAAGGGACTGGTGGTCGGATGACCTGACGCGTGGAAGCCGCGTGCAACCAGCAGTAGACTTCCTGTGGCTGACATGATGATGATGAAATATAAGTATTGTATGCTGCAAGGGCGAGACGTAGCTGATCTATCTCATTATTATAGGTCTCAAATGTACAAAGCTATGATCCTCAATAAAGATAATCCATACTAACATTATAAATGCGAAAGTAACTCTGTCTGTCTGTCTGTCTGTTACGCTTTTTTGGCTAAAATTTGGCACAGACAATCTTTAGACCCTGAGAAAGGACATAGGCTACCTTTTATTGAAAAAAAAAAAATGATATTCCTGAGGGAAATCTATAAAGCGTGATATAACCGAATTCCACGCGGGCCAAGCCGCGGGAATTTTGGAATTTTCCGCGGGCGGAAAGCTAGTACTGAAATAATTCTTAATCCGAAATATTAAATGTACTGTAAAAATAATGACCCTACATGAATTTAACAGCAAAACTTTAACCGTAACAATAAAGTTTGCTCATTCTTCGCGCAAATTAAACAAACGGGCACAAAGGACGACACAATCTCAGTGATTTACTCAAAATAACGTTGGCCTTAGTAAAACACAAACAAAAGAATGTTCGTCTTGACAGACAACGCGGATATTTTAATAACTGAATAGAAGTGGCACTCTCCGTTTATGAACCCAAATTTATTTATTTTGTGTGGTCGGATGTAATGAACTGGCGATCAAAAGGGTTCTCGCACGTTTTTCGTTATTCAAAGTATTTTGGGGGAAGGTATAGTAGGCAAAAGGTAACATGTGCCGAGGAATCTATTAGGTAATCTAACTCTCATCCTCATAGTTAGTGATTCTGGTCCATTCTCTTCTTTTCTGGGTGAATTCACAATATTAGTAAAAACTAATAAATTACAGAATTTAGTTATATTAATAAGTGAATCCCATTAGGTTAG
The DNA here is from genome assembly GCA_017933935.1 of Sesamia nonagrioides. Classification (NCBI taxonomy): domain Eukaryota; kingdom Metazoa; phylum Arthropoda; class Insecta; order Lepidoptera; family Noctuidae; genus Sesamia; species Sesamia nonagrioides. Next base: position 2,467,532 of record JADWQK010001061.1, read on the forward strand.
TATGTAATTACAGTTGTTAGTTGGAAATCGAACATGATGAACAATACAAAAATATGTAGCAGCCATCTTGGATTTTCGTTTAACCTCAGTCTCAAAAACCATGGAACTATCTAACATGCTAACTGGCAGAAATCGATAGGTAATGAAAAGATCTTTCTTTTCGTTACATTACAAATTCTACCTGTTTACTGTTACCAGACCTCCGTCCTTCCAGTTAAATAACTTAATTTGAAATCCTTTTAATGTCACTAACATTACCTCATAAGTCTGTGGCACCAACTCTAAGTAACCGTACCTCGCTGTAAAATCCAATAAAATTGGTCCAACTCTTCGTAGTGATGAGCGCTGCTACCAATTAATCGAGAATATTAATTCTTAGTCGATCGACTTAGGACAGTGATTTATTGACTATTCAAAGTGAAAGTAAGGATTGGGCTTTGATTTATTTGTTAATTTATCCATCGTGTTAATTCACTGAACAGATAAAAGGTTAAGATTACTTTAGTAACAACAAAGAGCTATTTATAATATATTATACAACGTTATTTTGTGTTTATGAGAAACCTGAATACAGTTTGTTCAGAATAAGCAAACTGAATCGATTCCTATAATTTTCATACCATGTTATATTTTTTCCCAAATACATTAAGAAATTGTTGTATTGTGGTTACCGAGTGCGTCACGCAGCTTACGATAGATCATTAGTACTTGCGCTCGCCCGCCCGAGCAGAGCTCTGATCATAATATTTTTGTTGGAACAACCAAGTAGCTAGAAAGCTCATAACTTTGAGGTTTTTCATTAAATCTTTTTGAAATTTTGTAAATAGATTCTTTACTTATAAATACTGGACACGTGTTTGATCTACATTAATATTATAAAGAAGTGCAGTGTCTTCTTCTACGTTCATGTTTCTCACTTAATCTGACCAATACTATGTCTGGAAATAAAAAAGTATTTTGGACTTTCTTCTCTCTGTAGTCAGATTGGAAATACTGATCTCATCTAATTTGTAGGTAAGATCTAGGTGTATAGTCTTTAACCTAACTAATAAAAACGTGACCCTATTACTAAAACCTCGCTGTGTGTCTGTCGGGCACCACAGTCGCTGTATCTGTACCTGTGACAGCTACACACTTGATATTTGCACAGATGATGTGTTTGTGTTACCAATATGTTGAACAATGTTTTTTTCGTAAGTAATGGTATGGAACCCCTCGTTTGAGAGCCCGATTTGCCCTTGACGAGTTAACAAAGTATGATTGTCGTATAAAAGTGTATGAACAAATTAAATACATACATAAATAAAATCATTTGTAGGTTTGGATTAAATACTCATCGGGTTTATATAATTCATTTATTGATAGAAAGCTACGCTAATGTTGAGTACTAAAGGATACGTTTCATGTTGAAACAAGTAGATCAGTAAAAACGTGTGACATTAGAAACTGTAAGTGGGTGCTTTGGGGTCCCACCTCCATCTCTGGGACCCAAGTCAACCCCACCTGCCAGACGGTGCACCTGCTGACTTACGAACGGGGCTCTGACGCCGGCTTTCCCTTCGGGGTTGAGTGGTCAGACGGCAGTCGCACTCGTAATTAGCCAAACAAGCCAATCAATCATGGAGAGGAAAATAAGAAATGCACATGTCACAGCTAGGGCGCCGCCGCAAAACGGCGCGCAGGAGCCTCGCCCGACTCCTGTGACCTGTGGGCTAGGGCTACCGTGTCAGAGGCGGACACGGCTGAAGAAGCGAGCCCAATCCATGAAAATCCGTTTCGCGTCGTGGAACGTTGGCACGCTAACTGGACGCGCGAGAGAGCTGGCCGAAACTCTCCACAGGCGGAGGGTGGCCGTGGCGTTCCTGCAGGAGACTCGGTGGAAAGGCAGCAGATCCCGGCTTATTGGGAATGGCTACAAGCTGATCTACACGGGTGCACCTAGTGGGAGAAATGGAGTCGCCGTGGTGTTGTCTGACGAGCTCCAGGATGACGTCTTGGAGGTGAATCGCATCAGCGATCGGCTAATGTCGGTGCGGGTGCTTGTCAATGGGGTTATAACCCACTTGATAAGTGCCTACGCTCCACAGGCCGGGTGCGGTGAAGCCGAAAGGACGCTGTTCTGGACCCAGCTCGAAGGATTGCTTTGCGGGATTCCGTTATCCCAGGGAATCGTTCTGGGTGGTGATTTGAACGGTCATGTGGGTGAGAGGTGTGGCGAGTTTGAGCGTGTTCACGGTGGCTTTGGGTACGGAAGCCGCAACGCGGAAGGAGACAGCATTCTCCGAATGTGTGCGGCTGCGGACCTTGCAATCGTGAACACCTACTTCAAAAAGAAGCCGGAGCACCTTGTCACCTACCGGAGCGGGCGAAGCGCTACCCAGATCGATTTTCTACTAACTAGGAGGCACCACATCGGCAAAGTAGCCAACTGCAAAGTCATACCCGGTGAGAGTCTCACTGCACAACACCGTCTCCTTGTCATGGACCTCTGCGTAAAGGCCCAACGTAGACGTGTAGAGGACTGTCGGCACCAGATCCGGTGGTGGCTGCTTGATGAAAACAGGTCCCAGGATTTTGCGTCGGTTATTGGCGACAAGTGCGTCGGTACCGACGGAGAACCTGTGCAAGACCACTGGGACAGGATCCAGGCAGCTATTACGGGGGCGGCGCGGGTGGTACTCGGCGTCTCTAAGGGCGGCCGCAAACGTGACAAGGAAACCTGGTGGTGGGACGACACAGTCCAGAGGGAGACTAAGGTGAAGAAAGCCCTCTTCAAAACGTGGCAAGCGACCGGATCTCCTGAAGATCGCGACGCATACAAGGTTGCCAAACGTGCCACCAAAAGAGCTGTAGCCAGAGCCAGACGAGACCACTTGCAACCTCTCTACGAGAAGTTGGAATCGTCTGAGGGGCAAAAGCTTATTTACAAGTTGGCACGTTCCAGGGTCAAAGCGGCACAGGATATATCCAAGTGCCGTTGTGTAAAAGACCCAAATGGCAACCTGCTATGCGAGGACCTCGCGGTGAAGGAGAGATGGCGCTCGTACTTTCACGAGCTGCTGAACAAGCAGCATCAAGAGGTGCAAACACCGGAACTCCCTCCGAACCTTGGACTAGTGCCTCTGATAACGCCTGAGGAAGTCCAAACGGCTCTTCGTCGTATGGGGAATCGGAAAGCTGTCGGAGCTGACGGAGTCCCCATTGAGGCCTGGAAGGCGATGGGTCCTCGCGGTGTGGGCATGCTAACTAACTTTTTCAATCGCGTGCTCCTGACCGGCAAAATCCCGAGCCAATGGAGGCTGAGTATAATTACTCCAGTCTTTAAAGGCAAGGGCTCGGTTCAGGAGTGTGGCAACTATCGCGGTATCAAGGTCATGTCCCACACCATGAAAATCTTTGAGAGGATCGTAGACTCCCGAATCCGGCAGGAGTGTGCTGTCTCGGAGTGTCAATATGGGTTTCGGCCAGGGTACGGAACCATGGACCCTATCTTCGCACTAAGGATCGCCATGGAGAGATACAGATCGAAGAGCACGCCTCTGCATATGCTCTTTCTAGATATGCAGAAGGCCTTCGACTGTGTCCCTCGAGGGGTGATCTGGTGGGCACTGAGGTCCAAAGGGGTACCTGAAGCCTATGTCGACATAATTCGAGACATGTACCTCAATTCCGATTCCGTTGTCAGGACCGCTGTTGGCGACACTAAACCCTTCCCCATCACCGTCGGAGTCCACCAGGGATCCGTCCTTAGTCCGTTTCTGTTCAGCGTGATATTAGACGTTTTGTCGGCCAGTATCAAGGACTCACATGAGCAGCCTCCCTGGCTACTCATGTATGCTGACGATATCGCGCTGGCGGACGCGGACAGGGAACGGTTGGTGCGGCGTGTGAATGCGTGGAAGGACTCGCTTGAGAACGGAGGTCTGAAACTCAACGTGTCGAAGACCGTATACTTGGCCAACAACACGACAGACCCTATGTCTGTGCGCATAGGCGGAGACATGGTCGAGCGCACGGACCAGTTTAAATACTTGGGGTCTGTGCTTCACGCGTCCGGCGACATTGATTGCGACGTCAAGGCACGTATTTCCGCAGCTTGGGCGAAATGGCGTGAGGTGACAGGTGTCATTTGTGACCCCAAAATGCCGGTTAAGCTTAAGGGGCAGGTCTATAAAACCATCATTAGACCTGTTCTCCTGTATGGCAGTGAGGCGTGGCCTGTGCTTGAGCGACACAAGCAGGAGCTGCGTGTCACGGAGATGAATATGCTGCGGTGGATGTGTGGAGTTACGCGGAAAGACCGCATCAGGAACTCCCGCATCCGGGGCAGCCTTCGTGTCCGTGACATTGCGGACAAACTGCAGGAGGGTCGCCTACGCTGGTACGGCCACGTCTTACGCAAACCGGCATGTTACGTGGGTAACAAATGTCTTGCCATGGCGCCTCCGCTGGGCCGGAACAAGCGGGGTAGACCAAAGAAGTGCTGGCTTGACGTTGTAAGAGATGACATGCGTGCCAACAAGCTCTTACCACAGGACGCTAAAGATCGTGCGAAATGGAGGAGAATGTGCAGGAAAGCGGACCCCGGGATAAACGCTGAGATGATGATGATGATGATGATGATGATTAGAAACTGTAAGTGTCAACCAGTTGCTGCAATACTATTAATTAATTCCTGCATGGTACAGCTGAAAATATGATATTTTAGTTATATAAAAATCATATCCTTTCGTTGGCTTAGTCGTAGTCGGATAAAAAAGAAAAGTAGTACGCAACATAAGATTCGGCACAACCCTAGTGTTGAAAATAATTAAAACTCTTTATTGGAACGTTCAAAGGGGTGACTTTATTCAGTACTTAATGAAGTTTCCATGTTAGAGTTTGCTTAGCCTCGTTCAGGATATCGCATAAGTTATTAATGTTAAAAACAAACTCTTCAGCTTAATATATTAGTATAAATTTTATTTAAAACTGAGAATGTATTAACCACTAGGACTACTTGTTTCCAATGCTCCGAAAAGTATTCCTTTGCCGATGAATATTCGATTTTTACTGTCTATCCAATTAATTAGTCAGACAGTTTCGGGCAGCTCGACCTGATGTCGTATGTAAAAAGGACGGGAAATAATTAAAAGGCATCAAAAATTTCATCTACATCGCTGTCAAAAGAAAATGTGCCCGAAAGGCTGGCAGCATTGTCATGTTGTATATGGCAATGCTGATTCTTTAACCGAAAGTAAACCAGTGCTTCTGGTATGTACATAGGAAAAAAAATACTTTCATTAAAATGATTCTATTGATGGTAGGCAACAACATCAGCCGCCGGCATAAGTTACCACCCACCAGACAAAGTCTTGCCGCCAAGCGATTCGTCGTGTTCCGGCATGATGTCTGGTGAAGCCGTACGGAGGACGGGTCTGAGCAGTTGTGTTGCGATGTGTAGTGCGTTTTACCATCAACGATTGCATCACTGCTTACCATCAGGCGGGATTGCAGTCAAGCACTAGTTTATAACTAATAAAAAAAAAATAATAATTTTGTGGTCCAACATTCTGATCTATAGCTTTGCAACTAGCACATTTATTTTATTTCGGACAATTGTGCACAACAAATCTATAGGAGCAGTGGTGGCCTATTGGTATCGGCCTCGACTTACGAGTAGTAGTTCGTAAGTTCGAAACCCCATCAGACGCTTTACTTCGTGTAAATATTTCATCAGCACTGCTCTCAAAACGGCGAAGGAAACATAGTGAGGAAACCGGAATGTCCTAGAAGCAAAACTTCGAACACAATGTGATATCTACCAACCCGCACTGGGCCCGCGTGGTAGATTACGGCCCACTCCCTCTCACCAAGAGGAGGCCTGTGTCCCAAGGGAACATTAGAGAGAGAAATTGTGAGATCCATAAATTGTTAGTAAACAGTTTTGTATTCATAATACTACTGGCAATTAAAAACTAAAGACAAAGACTAAGGAACAAGTCACTGTGAAATTAAATTTACAAAACTCAGTATACTTACGTAATGTGTCAATATCTGAACACGACATGGAGTTGAGTAAAGAGGCTGTGAAGTGGAATCGATTATAAGATTAAACTCATAATACCAGTACACTCAATACGCGTTGTACGTTCGTGGCTGCGATGGGTTTGCTATTCCTACGTGTTAATATACCTACATAGATGCACCAGCTTGTTAAATATGCAACATATAGATGAACTATAGTTCAATGATTGAGATGTATAGATGAATAAAGAGAAGCAGATTACTTCTCATTCAATGAGTTTTCTTATTATGATATATTTTTATAAATAAAAAAATAATAAGACTGTAACAGCTTTTATCTGTTTTGTCGTTGCACACACTTTTCTATGTCTCTCTATTTAATGATATACATTCATGGCCTCGTTTACTAAAACGTTATGTATGTTTTTTTTTTATTTATTTATTTTATTTTTTTTACGGACAAATCCCACAGATTGAGCTAGCCCCAAAGTAAGCTCGAGACTTGTGTTATGGGATACTAACTCAACGATACTATATTTATAATAGATACATATATAGATAAACATCCAAGACCCAGGCCAATCAGGAAAAGATCGTTTTCCATAATGACCTAGCCGGGGATCAAACCCGGGGCCTCCACGTCGCAGGCAGGCATGTTAGCCGCTAATCTCACTTAATTTTGAACTAGCTGTGTCCCACTGTTTCACCCGCATTTTGATCCCGTGCAATCCTGATGCAAAGCATGTCCTAACGATGTGTAATTTCATCTAAATCCCTTCAAGTCAATAAATACATTCTGCCATTTTAGCGTGGAAGCGTACCTAATAAACAAACAAGAAAAAACGACCTAGTGCGAGTCGGAATCACATACGAAGGGTTCCGTAGCTATCATTATATGGGTAAAAAGGGCTTTGTCAATATCCTTTTGTTATGAAACCCTAAATATCAAATATTTTTCTCTCTACTCGTTAATAACCTTCTTAAAATATTCTATTCGAGATTTTGTTGCAAATACAATCTCAACGAAGATACTGACAATAATCTTTTGGCTTCCATCTGTTAATCTTCAAGTACGACTCATGAAGTGTTGGCGAAGCTTTTGAACCAATATTTATAATTTCCCAGTCGAATACATCTTCTAGTACACATTGTGTGAGAAAGGAAATTGTTTGGAAAGTATTTTAAAAGGTTTTTGTTAGTCTTGTGAATTTGTTTGGAAATGTGTATTCGTTTGAAACCAACACCAATCCTACTACCCCTTTATTCATAAACGTTGTTTAAAGTTAACTAGTTAATAGCGAATATTTAAAACATACATTTTTGATGTTTGCACGTCACTTAACATTAATTATAATCGCTTAGGAATAAACTTTAAACACTATACCCCTTAACTTAACTTTAAGCAACGTTTATGAATAGAGGGGCTAATATATTACTATATAAATGCAATAGTTTGCGAGAATTTATTGATGGTGGTTTGTTACACTTTCACGCAAAAAGCTACTGAACGAATTTGGCTGAAATTTGGCACACACATGGCTTATGATGAGGAATAACACATAGAATATTTCGCTTTTTATGCCGATATTCCCCAATATTTTCACGGGATCAAAACTTACGCAGGTGAAGCCGCGGAGAGCAGCTAGTTACAAATAAATGTTCAAATTTGTAAAAATAAATGAGAGTTATAAACTTATTTATATTGTGAAATACACCTAGACGTAATAAATTATGAACACACCAAAATAAAATATCTGCAACTTCTGCGTAGACTGTTCCAATTTACATAGTTGTACTTGGAATCGTATTGGTACCTACGGGAAAATCTCAATAAACACAGTTATAACTTAAAGACATATTGTCTTGGAAACTAACCTGATATCAGCCCTATGCCAAGTTGATAAAAAATAATAAGCTGTCAAAACTCGATAGTAAGATAGCCCCCTCTTTTACTCCTGCTGGTTTTAGCAAAAACAGAAAGGGCTACATACAATTTTAATTCGTTTGCCGACTTGCGTAGGTGTAGTAGGCCATAATATCGGCTGCTGGAAGAAGTTACCCCCTACCAGACAAAGTCTTGCCGTCAAACGATTCGTCGTGTTCCGGCATGATGTCTGGTGAAGCCACAGTATAAAGAGGGACAGAGTAGGTTATCTTCATAGAAACGCACCGCGCGCGGCTTGTATGGGCACGCACACCTAAACACAATATTAGAGTGCTATCAGTGCGCTAGTCGCGGTCGCGGCTACGGTCGCGGCTAGCACCAGACGACGTTCGCGCGTCACGTGTTCTTGTTAAAAAAATGCCTGGATCGTCACGAGGATTGCGAACAACTTAAATCGTATTTAAATGCTAATCAGCAAGTATGCAATTTAAGTTCAGAATCTAGGTATCTTCACTACAAAAATTATTCTAGAAACCAAATTTTATTAGTGGTGTAGAAAATATTAAGAGGATGGAGCAGATGTTCCAAAAAGTATTTCGAAATGATCACATAAACTGCAAAGTTGGTATGTCTACTTATGAACAAATAAAAGATTTATGTTTTTCAAATTATATTTCTAAAAGTTATTTACAAGGATACGGATATATTACACATTAAAGTTTAATAACAAGGCCTTTCGTAATAGTCGAAACCGAAGAAATTATTTTTCTGTCGCTAATTTATAATTTTGTATTAAATGTGTGATTCAATAGATATTATGTTTGTATTATTTATATTTGTATTAATTAAAAATAAAAATAAATATGGTCCTTTATGTGTACAAAAATAAAAATTACTAATTTTCCGGGGAACGGAAAATGTCCCATGTCACCACAGTTATAGCACCGTCTCGTCTCTCGACTTAACGCCTCTCGATCTCTCGCTTTTCTTCTCGCGCTCACTGAACGTGGACTTTATTTTCTCATAAATGGCTAGCTTTTCTTTAAAATCTGGAAACGTTACACAGTACAACACTACTTTATTGCTTTCAAAATCTTCGATACCGTCCAAAATGAATTGAATGGTTATATAATTCGGAAATTTTGCACGTCGCGCAAGCTTTTTCATATATAACACGTATTAGTAGTAAGTTTCACACTTAAATTTTTCTGCGCGACTACATCAGCTTGCACATTTCCTTCACGTTTAAGATCTTAGGAAATTCCTTCGTAACAGCAGTCTTGAGGTCTTTCAAGGTTTTATAAGTCTCCTTAGGCCTCAACCACAGCTCTGCCGTCCCTGTGAGCGACCGGCGAACCACAATAAGGGTTTAAGGCGTCTATGGAAATATCACAGCATGGTCTTCTATGCCTTGCGCCCACTTGCTGAATGAATATTATTTGTCATCACCACTAAACTTCTCGATGCGCCCCTCGGTGAGTCCGTATATATGAGTCCGGTCATCGTAATGGTTTCAAATTCATTTACTTCGTAGCTCCGTTGTGTCAAAATGGCCATTCCTTGTGAAATCAGCCTGTGTGTCGTAGAAAATTTCCTCGTAATCCGTTGTTTGATCTATCCCGGCCGAGCTTCGAAAAACATAGCTTCGTTAGTGTCGGGGATACAGTTTCTTCAGAATAAAATTCCAAAACGTTGATATCTTTGGCAAACCCCCCCAATGATAAGCTATGCTAGGAGTTTCTCTGCGTGATCGAATCAGAAATGAGGAGATCCGCAGAAGAACCAAAGTCACCGACATAGCTCTGCGAGTCGCTAAACTTAAGTGGCAGTGGGCAGGGCACATTGCAGTAAGGTTTTGGAGTGGCGGCCACGTACTGGAAGACGCAGCGTAGGGAGGCCCTAACAAGGTGGACCGATGACATGGTGAAGGTCGCGGGAAGCCGATGCGGGCAGCACAAGACCGGTCGGCGTGGAAAGCCTTGGGGGAGGCCTTTGTCCAGCAGTGGACGTCTATAGGCTGAAGAAGAAGAAGAAGATATCTTTGTGTTATTATATATTCTTCACTTCGTTACGGCGTGTGACAATTTTCCTACTACATACGTCATCCCTCTCTCACACATTCGCGCACTCGTTCACACATCAATCACTTTCCATTCCATTCTGCTTACATTCCCATATATACAAATTTGTCGACCATTTTTGGGTAGAAAATGAGCAAATAACTTCTTACGCTCTGGTCTGAGCGGAAGAGCATATCAAACTTTTACTAACTTAAATCCACCTAGGTCCCTTCATTCGCCTGTGCGCGAGACAGCAAAATATCTGTTTCGAAAACCGCCCCCAAATCGAGACAGACAGAGTAATGTACACATATGTACCTACATAGCCTATAGTTTACTGTCTTATCCTACATTATGTTTTCCACGACAAGTATGTTTCATAAATCGCTCACATCTAAGCGTATTTAGGGAGAATTACTGCCTTTTCACAGACCGTTGGTCCCGGTTGCCCTACGAACATCTAGTGGCAGTCGTTACGGGTTGTTGGAGCCCTCAAAAGTCCAACAATTGGTCTAACTGCAATGCTTCGATGTCGCCTTCGGGTTGTGGAGGTCAGACGGCAGTCGCTTCACGGAAAATGTCGAAGTTTAGCCATATCAGCAGTTGGACTGGTAAAGCGGACCCCAGACTCCAAAGCTGAAAAGGCTTCGGATGCGACTGGGATTAACGCTGGGATGATGATGATGACTGCCTTTTCACAGAATACTAAACACCTGTTCAGTAAAGCTTATGCCTACATATTCAACACACATATTAGCTGCCCTACGTATATATTAAGGCAGATGATTGATTACGTATACGGCTACTGTATGTCTTGTCCACAGGTGTACTTAATCTGTTTCTGAAATAGAGTATAGTACAGTATTTTTTTAAGTCACATTTTCACTTTATGGCGCTTTTTGCAGCTCAGTACAAGAGAGCGCTAACAAAATCTTTTACCTATATAATTTTATTACTGTTCACTTATATTTGACAACAATAACATGCAAAAATGTTCAGAATCCAATTTTACACTACCGACCAATGTTAGCAAAACCAACTATCTAAGTCTGACCACTGTTACACGAATATACCACCAATGTCTCATCACTGGTTGTAAGCTGTTTACGCTATATCATTTCACATTTCGAGGACGGTTCTAACAACATCCCAACAAGTCCATCCATCAATATTCCTTCCTATCAATCAATTATCGCCCATGCTCAATTGCCCACTGCTCCCGCCGGGCATTGTTAACCAACACCACAAAATAGTTGAATATAGAAGGTTAACTCTATTCCATGTAATGAGAGTTCGTGAACGCACAGAAAGACTCGCATCTCGTACAACCGGCTCACGGAGATCGGCTAAGAAAGGCTCTACGAAAGCGTCCACGTATGCGTATATTTTACGTTCGTTGTGTGGAACTGGCCTTCTGTACTTATTTATTCTGTGCTAACACGATTGGCATCATGCCAGCTTTGCTCATTGCACATAATATCGTCCACTATTCACTTAGCAACGTAAATGTGTACTATGTGCTGTGATTTGGAAGTTAAGGGTTCGATTAAGAGTGAGTTGTAATAATGAGTGTGTACTTTGTATACGAGAGATTGGTCCGCAGCTCATTGACACGAAGCCCCGATGGTACTCCACCCGAACCGGCCAGAGCTCTGCCACACGCTCCTGTGTACTTTGTATACGAGAGATTGGTCCGCAGCTCATTGACACGAAGCCCCGATGGTACTCCACCCGAACCGGCCAGAGCTCTGCCACACGCTCCTGTGTACTTTGTATACGAGAGATTGCTCCGCAGCTCATTGACACGAAGCCCCGATGGTACTCCACCCGAACCGGCCAGAGCTCTGCCACACGCTCCTGTGTACTTTGTATACGAGAGATTGCTCCGCAGCTCATTGACACGAAGCCCCGATGGTACTCCACCCGAACCGGCCAGAGCTCTGCCACACGCTCCTGTGTACTTTGTATACGAGAGATTGCTCCGCAGCTCATTGACACGAAGCCCCGATGGTACTCCACCCGAACCGGCCAGAGCTCTGCCACACGCTCCTGTGTACTTTGTATACGAGAGATTGCTCCGCAGCTCATTGACACGAAGCCCCGATGGTACTCCACCCGAACCGGCCAGAGCTCTGCCACACGCTCCTGTGTACTTTGTATACGAGAGATTGCTCCGCAGCTCATTGACACGAAGCCCCGATGGTACTCCACCCGAACCGGCCAGAGCTCTGCCACACGCTCCTGTGTACTTTGTATACGAGAGATTGCTCCGCAGCTCATTGACACGAAGCCCCGATGGTACTCCACCCGAACCGGCCAGAGCTCTGCCACACGCTCCTGTGTACTTTGTATACGAGAGATTGCTCCGCAGCTCATTGACACGAAGCCCCGATGGTACTCCACCCGAACCGGCCAGAGCTCTGCCACACGCTCCTGTGTACTTTGTATACGAGAGATTGCTCCGCAGCTCATTGACACGAAGCCCCGATGGTACTCCACCCGAACCGGCCAGAGCTCTGCCACACGCTCCTGTGTACTTTGTATACGAGAGATTGCTCCGCAGCTCATTGACACGAAGCCCCGATGGTACTCCACCCGAACCGGCCAGAGCTCTGCCACACGCTCCTGTGTACTTTGTATACGAGAGATTGCTCCGCAGCTCATTGACACGAAGCCCCGATGGTACTCCACCCGAACCGGCCAGAGCTCTGCCACACGCTCCTGTGTACTTTGTATACGAGAGATTGCTCCGCAGCTCATTGACACGAAGCCCCGATGGTACTCCACCCGAACCGGCCAGAGCTCTGCCACACGCTCCTGTGTACTTTGTATACGAGAGATTGCTCCGCAGCTCATTGACACGAAGCCCCGATGGTACTCCACCCGAACCGGCCAGAGCTCTGCCACACGCTCCTGTGTACTTTGTATACGAGAGATTGCTCCGCAGCTCATTGACACGAAGCCCCGATGGTACTCCACCCGAACCGGCCAGAGCTCTGCCACACGCTCCTGTGTGTCCACAGCCATATCCTGAACAGGAACCTCCCGAAATAACCATGTATGCGCTACATGGTTGACTTTTTCGTTTGACGTTTCGTTGACGGTTGACGGTTCCTGTTCACACTTGGAGCGCAATTCTCTGAATTTGTATTCAAATTCAGAGAATCGTTCGTTTTTGATGTTTTCGACATGTTTTTTCTAATAGATTTATTTTTTTACGTTTTAATTTACGAGATTATTTAGCTTCTGGCACATCTATGTTTAAAAAAAAACGTATTCTAATCTGTTTCAATTAGAGATATAACAAGTTTTTGTAATTGCAAAACTACTAAATGTTTGTCTAACTAAAGGAAATAACTTTCAAAGTGTTGTCTGTCATAGGCGAATATTTTTTTATTCGAGGGTAAAATCAGTTTTTATGTTATGAATTATGACTAATATTACAATGTGCCCGTCGAAAAGATTATTTGCATAAAATCGCAGGTAGTCCATGTAACTGCGCACAGCCATATAAATTTTAACTGAATCAATAATTACCACTACTTTTATAACTACAAAATTATAACCTGCTTTCCTAAGATGTGTGGACAAACAAAACGCTGTTGCAATATTATAACTTAAGACTTACTTAAGCACCTGATGCGAGTTCCGGCAGAATATGCTATAGAGCCGTGTATAGAGCACATAGATATTTAGGCTAACCTACAATTTAAGCTAAGCTTAGTCGAGACTAAGTGCTCAACGTGTATTAAACTAAATATGAAATTATTAGATTTGTAGCGGTATCTACAACCTCCACATGAGAACAGAATGCCATGCAATTAGCATATACAGAGTGGTGCTGATAATACGACAATAAATGAAAACACGGACAATGCTGGTTCACAGGATTAATCCTAAACCATAGAAAAAAAACTTTCTGGGTTCTGGAGTGGCGGCCACGTACTGGAAGACGCAGCGTAGGGAGGCCCCCAACAAGGTGGACCGATGACCTGGTGAAGGTCGCGGGAAGCCAATGGATGTGGGTAGCACAAGACCGGTCAACGTGAAAAGCCTTGGGGGAGGCCTTTGTCCAGCAGTGGACATCTATAGGCTGAAGAAGAAGAAGAAGAGTGAGAATGTGTTGAGGTACACGATGTTTAATTTATTGTCGTATTGTCATTACCACTTTGTATACAACTTCCCAGCATCAACCGTAATTGAGGAAGTACCCGCCAGACATAACACCCGTCTGGTCGGAGAATCCTCCCTTTTCTATGGACGATGAGTAAGTAAACTTTACGCCCTGTTCCTCATACCTCTAAATATTTGTCGAGACGACGTTAGCAATATGCTTACATTGATAATGCTTCGGTGTGCTAATTATGGAGTTGAGGTAGTTGCAAACAATAGCTATTGAGTAGTATTGAAATAATTCATTCACTTTGAGACGTACGATTAAATGTCTGGTTAATTTTGAGAAAGCGACGCCGCACTCCATTAGTTCCTATAGGATAAAAAGTGGTTCAAATTCTTCATAAAACATTTTTGTTTACTTGATATATTTGTTGATTTTTCTGAGACAAGTACACAAATGTAAATTTTTGGTGCAAAGATAAACAACTAAAAAGAAAAATATAGAAAAAAAATATTACAGTTTATGTTAACAGTTACTTTTAGTAGTACAAACTCAAAGAGAATCATCACTCTGAAATGGTTGGTTTGATACACAACCGATGTTTATTGAAGCAAGTCTACTAATATTTAAATTATTTTATTAAGTTAGCTTACCGTAGTTCAATTTAGGAATACAGATAGGTATAGCTCACTAAGACCCTTGCATTTTTCTTCGACCACTCAAATTTATTACAAAACCCTTAGGTACACCTAAGAAAACCTTCCATTGTTGGGTATGTAAATATTCGAACTTTTACATGCGTAAACGTAATTACTATTTTGAGGTAAGCCCAGATAATAAAAAACCGGCCAAGTGCGAGTCGGACTCGCACACCGAGGGTTCCACCGAAATTCGTCTAAGGTGTCGGCATAAACTGCTGTATCTTTTGATCACGTTAACTTGGAAGTTTGATTTTTTCACTGCTTAAAGGGACAATAGACTTAGGTATTTGGTATAAATTTCAATTTGATACCTTTATTCGTTCGTGAGAAATAAGGTAGTAAGTTTCATTTTATTCAAATATTTTTATTATATTATGTAACTAAAAAAATGTGATATTCGCAATTTTTCCTATATTTGCATTATATGGCAATACTTTATGCCAAATTTCAAGATTCTGACTTTACGAGAAGTATCCTGTAGGTTTTGATTCCTTCGCGAGTGTCGAAAATTTGTTGAAAATATCGACATAATCGCCTGTATCTTTTGATTGGCTTGGCTTAGAAGTTTGATATTTTCACAGCTTAAAGGGACAATAGACCTGAGTATTTCATGTGAATTTCAGCTTGATACGTCTACGCGTTCTTGAGATAAAGGGTCTTGACAGACAGACAGACGGACAACAAAGTGATCCTATAAGGGTACCGTTTTTTCCTTTTGAGGTACGGAACCCTAAAATCCCTAAAAATAGCAAGAATTTCCAAAACGTTCCATTATAGTTTTTAATACTAACGAAACCAACGATTGCATCATTGTTTACCATTTATAAAATTAAAAAGAACTAGGTTCTACGTAAATAGGCATTTCCACGCAATTTTCAGGGATTGAAAGCCGGGAACGAAATTTTGTGAATCAAAACGTTTACCTCTGAGCAAAGTTTTTTCTTATCCCTGAACATACATGGAGGCTACGAAAGGAACGTGAAGAGACGCTTCAAAAATCCTTTTGGTGACTGTTTCAAACGGGCCAACCTATAAACGCAATCATCATCTTCCTTCACGATCTATCCATGGCAAGCGCAAGTTCATCTCATCTGATACTGTGAAGATAACACCAACTGAATATGTAACAGCTCTGAACGTCGTTCTAAATATGGCGCCCTTTGTCAAAGTTTAATACGACGTCCCAACGAACTCAAAGTAGAGCTCAATAATTAATTCGAGAGCTAGGGGTGACCAGAATGCTGCCTTAAGAGAACGACCACAATTTACTTTCACACCAATTGAGAAATCACTATTATACCTCTTCTCCTTTATCCCAATTTATTATAGTCACACAGCATGTCTATTTATCCAATAGATCTTTGAGCGTCAATTTAGTTTTCCCTTTCTAGCCGTAAAATTTATCACACAATGTGTTAATAATATTATCATTTATCTTTGAGATCAGTACAATCCTTACTGTTAGTAAAAACAAACAACTTAGATAACTAATATTATACCTCTATATACTCCCGTAAATTAATACATTTTAAAACATATCAACTCTTTACACGTAATACGTGAATTGTCGTGGAGTTGCAGACACCAGAGAGAGAACACACATATTACCTAACACTTTTTGTCATTTTCACACCTGACATGTCAAATACGATAATTATTATAAGTCATCACGTTTATTTAAAATTCACAGTAACTCACTACTTCTAGACACGGTTGCAGGCAACACTATCGTCCTCGTCCAGTGCTTCCACATATCCAAGGCCATACTTCCAACCAAATACTGTCTTCAGAGATTAGAGACCATTGGCATTGATATCATATCTATCAATGTTGAGGTAAAATCTATTTTTTTTTAAACCCCCCGTGCTTAAATCAACCGACAATCCATTTATAGACTAAATAGCTAATAGAGCCATCGAGTCGTTTCTAAGCTCATTTAATACACTGTCATCAGAATGTCCTCCGGCCGATACGTAAGGGGGTATTCAGAGCGACACTCTAGCATAATAATTAATTCGCAAATGCAACGCCAGGGTTGGCACTGTGTGCAGTGGAAAGTCATATACAATTTTAATTATGATCATGTATGGTAGCTTATATGTATCAAAGTGATATAAAAGAAAACGCAAAAAGTATCTTTCTAAGCGCACATCTTTTTATAGAGGTTGAAGTAAAAACAACATCTGAAGATGAAGCAGGTAGTAGAGCTCTGCCCGGTTTGGGCAGAGCACCACCGTGTTCTCTTAGCAGCGGGTTCACGCGTTTGGTCCTGGTCTAGGCCATGGCCTAGACCAGGACTAGACTGAGCGGGATTACATGGGAGGCCGTTACCTCCTTCTACAAAGTAATAATGCTCGCTTGCAAAGGAGGGCGCAGAGCGCATGAGAGGCGCAATCTTTGCACCCTCATGCGCTCTAGTCATCCAGCATCCAGCATTGCGTGCTAGCCATCCAGTATGCAATGACAGAGTCCTCTAGAACAAATGCGTGCTATTGTTCGAAAGAGATTCTGATTTTTTATTATAAAGCCGAGGCTTCGTCGAGTTTGGTTATTAAAATTAAAATTTCGTTGTTTCCTTGTCACAACTGACAATCTGCCTAGCCATTATGCAAATAGGTTAGAGTCAGCATCCAATCTGACCTGATGCGGTTGGATATCATAAATATCGATTATGATAAACCTTAAACATAGCATTTTATAATACGCAAAACGTCAGACGGAGGTGTATCTATAGTATACCTAAACGCCAGTCATTTTAAGTACCTACCATGTTATATATAGGAGAACCTAAAAAATCGCTGATGGAAAAACTTAGTAAGGCCTACCAGGGCATCCAACTCAGGATAAGAAGGATTTTAAAAAATGTAATTTCAAAACCAACCAGCCGCGATTAGAGCAATAGGTACGTATCAGGAATTATTACATTCTCAGCCGTTTGCCCGACCGATGGGATTTCCATCGGCAAATTGTTGAAATTCCATATGAACTCCGCTGTTGAACCCCTTTTATTGGAAAAGGGACGAATTTTTAGAAATCACTCACCTGTGGTAAAACGTGTAACAGATAAATTATTGCTACCTATGCACTAAAGCTGCTGCAGGTTCAGGATCTCATTCATCCATTTGATGATTTCCCATCATCAGCAAAAAAAGAAAATGCGCCAAAGATTACAGCTAATACATAGTTTAAACTTTAAACTCAAAATAAAATACTCTAAGAATTGATCCCTTCTCGGTTGCTTGTTTTAATATATTCAAGTTATAACAAATCTTATCACAACACTATTTAGTTCATCAAGTTTCGACGATACTTGCCAATATTACGACAAATTGGTCGAGTTGGTCTCCAAAGCCTAGAGCACAGGCGTAGAGTAGCCAGCCTTTCGGTGTTCTATAGGATGCATTTCGGGGAGTGTGCGAGGGAATTGCATGATTTAATTCCCCATCTCCGTTCCACCAGCGGACGACCCGTCGTACGGCTGGTTTCCACCCTTACGTTGTTAATACCACTACGATCCGGACGAAGCGTTTCGCCTCCTCCTTTATACCGCGTACCTACATCGAGGGACTGGAACAATTTGCCAGCGGCGGTGTTTCCGTCGGACTACAATTTGAGTGTCTTCAAGGCTAGAGTGAATAGGCTCTTAATGAACTAGTGCGCTTTACCATCAACGATTGCGTCACTGCTTACCATCAGGCAGGATTGCGGTCAAGCGCTGGTTTATAATATGTAAAAAAAAAAAAAAAAAATATTTCAATTTTGGAAGTTCGGATTCTGGTGACAATGTATTAAAAAGTCTCATACTTTCCGAATGTGTCAAAATCAAAAGTCAGGTATTCAAATTAAGCTAAGAATGAGTACTTCTTGAACATCAATATTACTAAAATAGTCGCCTCGCAACGTCAATATTACACCTCGCAACGTTAATATTACATAAGACAGTCCCCCCAAAAACGCCTGCCCTTCGCCACTTCCCAGTGCTTTTGCTGGGAAGAAGAAGTGAGAGGAACAAACTCCCCAGTATCACAACTGTCTGTTCAGTTAAAAAAAACACATGACTATACAATAAGTACTATGTTTGTTAAGTAACTAATATAATGAAAAGATAAGATTTAAAAGAAAACCCTTCCAATACCGAAGCGAGCCAAGCATTTGACAACAGTTAATTAAAAAAAAAAACAAAACGTCTTTGCAAGCTTAGTTCGCCACCTGCCTATAACAATCACAGAGCAATCACTATTGATTCCAGCGTAATCCTGGTCAATAGGGTATTCAATTAGTTAATTAAGCCAACACATCACGCATAATTCAGTGCAAGGTTTATATTGTTGTGTAGAATACTTTTTGTTTTAGTCAATATTGTGTTCTTTCATTTCTATTTTTGTAATGTAGGTATATGATTCTGAATAGTAGGTGCTACTTATAATGTTACGTTAGGAAGAAACATGAAACCTTTTAGACAGTAATAAAAATGTTCTTCACATTGGATTGGCGATACAAAATGTAAGACTTATTAAAACATCATTTGCATCGGATTTGCATCGGAGGACCGATGAGAAGATTGTCGAACTGGAGGAAGAATTGAGCCGGTTGCGCTGGGACATTGTGGGGTTATCTGAAGTCCGAAGAGAGGGAGAGGACTCGATAATCCTGAAGTCTGGCAACCTGCTCTTTTTCCGGGAAAGCGACCAGCTGTCCCAGGGTGGCGTAGGGTTTATTGTCCACAAGTCCCTCGTGAACAACGTTGTTAAAGTCGGGAGCCTTACGACTCGGGTGGCGTACCTTGTACTCAGAATAACCAAAAGATATTCGTAAAAGGTTATACAGGTCTACGCTCCGGCGTCTAAGCACTCCGACGATGAGGTGGAGGCTATGTATGAGGACGTCAGTAGAGCCATACATTCCTCCAAAACCCACTACACTGTTGTCATGGGGGACTTTAATGCAAAACTGGGCATGCGAGAGGCGGACGAGACGAAAGTGGGGCAATTTGGAGTTGGAAATCGGAATCCCCGAGGTCAGATGCTAATGGATTTCATGGAAAAGGAAGGCCTCTTTGCGATGAATTCTTTTTTCAAGAAACCATTGCACCGCAAGTGGACCTGGATTAGCCCCGATGGTCAGACCAAAAACGAGATAGACTTCATAATGTCAACGAGAAGGCAAGTGTTCAATGATGTCTCCGTGATCCATGCGATTAAAACCGGGAGTGATCACCGTATTGTTAGCCGTATCTTGAACCTCAATATTAGGCTCGAACGCTCTCGACTTATGAAGTCTACGCTCCGCGCAGCGTCAACCCAAGTCCAAAACACCGAAAGCTTTCAAATCGAACTGCAAAATCGCTTCAAATGCCTCGGTAAATGCGTAGATGTGGACGACTATAACAACAGGTTGGTAGAAACTCTCCAAACGGTAGGGTCCAAGTTTTACAAAACCCTCCGTTCAAAAGGACAGAAGAAGATCTCCGGTCTCACCCGTCGGCTAATGGAAGAAAGACGGGAGGTGGTCTTGAAATCCCCTGATGACGCTTTGCGTATTAGATGCCTTAACAGACAAATCTCAAAGTCTCTAACTCGCGATATACGCCAATTTAATACGAATTGTATTAATAGTATAATAGTTCCGCTCAATAGCCTCTCTATTGAGCGGAACAAAGGCTCCAAAGTGTTAGCACGAGATTTGTCTGTTGGACAGAGCCTACTTGCGAAGCTGAAGACTGGGGATGGTAGAATCGTCACTTCCAGGCTCGAGCTTTTGGGTGAGATTGAGAAATTCTACGGAGAGTTATACACATCAACACGCGCACCTGTTGTAAGCCTGGCTAATGATCCTAGAGCCAGACTAACCCGACACTACACCGACGATATCCCGGACGTCAGACTGTACGAGATTAGTATGGCCCTGAAACAGCTCAAGAACGATAAGGCGGCTGGAGATGATGGAATTGCGGCTGAGCTTCTGAAAGCGGGTGGCCAACTGGTTCTTAAAGCGCTTCAGAAGCTATTTAATTCCGTCATACTTAAAAGGCGAAACGCCTAAGGGGGGGCACAGGAGCGTGGTGGTGTTGTTTTTCAAAAAAGGTGACAATACCCTCCTGAAAAACTACAGACCAATATCCCTCCTGAGCCATGTCTATAAGCTGTTTTCTAGGGTCATCACGAATCGTCTCGCTCGCAGGTTCGACGACTTCCAGCCTCCCGAACAAGCAGGCTTCCGAAAAGGCTTTAGCACCATAGACCACATACATACGCTGCGGCAAGTTATACAGAGGTCCGAGGAGTATAACAAACCACTATGCTTGGCGTTTGTGGACTATAAGAAGGCTTTCGATTCGACCGGGACTTGGCTGGTGCTACAGTCTCTCTAGCAGTGCCAAATTGACCATCGATACATTGAGATGATAAAGTGTTTGTACAAAAACGCCACCATGTCAGTTCGTCTCCAGGATCAGGACTCAAAACCGATCCAACTCCGGCGTGGAGTGAGACAAGGAGATGTCATATCTCCCAAATTATTCACTGCTGCGTTGGAGGATGTCTTTAGGCTCCTGGACTGGGAAGGACTTGGCATCAACATCAACGGCGAGTACATCACTAATCTCCGTTTTGCAGATGATATCGTGGTCATGGCTGAGACCCTGGAAGACTTAGGCAAAATGCTCAATAACCTCAGCAGAGCTTCCCAACAAGTGGGTCTAAAGATGAACATGGATAAGACGAAGATCATGTCGAACTCTCATGTCGCACCCACTCCAATCCTAGTTGGCTGCTCTGCACTCGAAGTTGTTGACGAGTAGGTCCAACTTCGAGAAAGAGGTGTCTCGTCGAATCCAGCTCGGCTGGGCAGCGTTCGGGAAGCTACATCTTCTCGTCGTCCAAGATACCACAGTGTCTCAAGACTAAAGTCTTTGACCAGTGTGTGTTGTCAGTGATGACTTACGGAACTGAAACGTGGTCGCTCACAATGGGCCTCATACGAAGGCTCAGAGTCACACAAAGGGCAATGGAAAGAGCTATGCTCGGAGTTTCTCTGCGTGATCAAATCAGAAATGAGGAGATCCGCAGAAGAACCAAAGTTACCGACATAGCTCTGCGAGTCGCTAAACTTAAGTGGCAGTGGGCAGGGCACATTGCTCGTAGAACCGATGGCCGATGGGGCAGTAAGGTTCTGGAGTGGCGGCCACGTACTGGAAGACGCAGCGTAGGGAGGCCCCCAACAAGGTGGACCGATGACCTGGTGAAGGTCGCGGGAAGCCGATGGATGCGGGCAGCACAAGACCGGTCAACGTGGAAAGCCTTGGGGGAGGCCTTTGTCCAGCAGTGGACATCTATAGGCTGAAGAAGAAGAAGAAGAGCGATTCTTACGTTACACTAAAGCAGAAAGATTTACCTTACTACAACAAAACAGTGTTTATTACTTGTTTATGATAAACACCTTATTTATACCCAACTGTTTCTGTCAGTGTTTCATCGAAATCCTATTTTATGTTTGTTTTAAGTGTAAAGATAAGGGAAAAATCATAACACTGCAGCACATTTCCCTCCACGACTGCACCATTCACCGATAAACTTCACTGCGTCAGACCGGGCGGCCAGCGATTGTGAGCCACAGACGTCTGGGAGCATTACCGTAGCGACGCTTGTGGTAATACCGTATAAGTGTTGATATTGTATATACTTTTGATCTGTAAACCTTTATATAATGTTTTTTAGTGTTTCTTTTTAAGTACATAACCCTGTCGCGATTGTCTTGAAAGGACGATTGTCTTGATTACCTATTGACTGTCAAGCATTCACAAAAGTAAACTAGGTTCGACGCCTTATCGTGTTTTCCGAGCCACGGACGTGCTCAGTATGTAAATATTGTTACCCATCCACAAAGGAACCATGGCAAGCGTCAATAAGGAACGTTAATAGTTAATTATCTATGAATGAGAGGAGTAATTAAATTGAGTAGTTAGTAATTCAATTTGTCTGGTCCTTGATTGATGGCAATACGTTCGCCTGTTGTTACCGTCTTTTATGGGACCGAACCATAACTGAGGCGAAAACTGGAGTAGGTATGTTCCTATAATGCACAGTCATACATTCATCATGTTTACAAATAAAACATTCAGATTCTAATTCTGACTTATGTCTGATCTTTAGGTGACAGGAGGCATAATTGTATATTATTTACCATAAATAACACGAACAAAATATTAAAATGAAAACAAATATAAACTATAAGTATTATATACAAGATTAAGAGCGGCCGCTTGCTTCACAAAAGTTTCAGTTTTATTTGTAGGCGAGCGATCTCTTTTCAAGAATACTTTGTGGAATTCTAGCAATGATTGGATTATTGTGTTCTACTGAGTAAAGTTTCTTGAGGCTCTGAATAGTTTTTCAAACTTGGGTTGTAATTTATTTGTGGCGCTGTTTAGTAGAATGGTGTTCTTCAAGACACCATTGTGTTAGGCTAAAGGAGGTTTTATTATTATTGGAGAATATACCTATTATTACATTGTATCAGAATCCGTAGTTCAAACTCAATGCGAGCAGTGCATGACCGGTCCTTGACGCGGACCTCTTTTGCCTGATACAGAGATATTTATTGCTGATCTTGTTATTGTCTACTCCTTGTTGTCTATTCACTTTTACGAAAGAAAAATAAATGTAATGAATTAATAGTTTATGCTATTATATCGTTCCGTATTAACGTCACAGTCTAGCAAAAATGCAAGTAGCACAATGGATTTACGTCCGAGTCGAGCCCGGCGCTGGCGAGCATAAATCGCACCGAGCTCAGTTGAGTTATAAAAGTAAATTAACATATCGTTGCTATCTCCGTAAGTTTATCAGTGAAGCAAAGTATGCGTCGTATGATTTAAAAATGTTAGAAAGAAAGATGGTTTAAATATGTAAAAATGTATTTAGTATGAGTTAAGCTGGACAATTGTTCTCCAATGCCCTCGAGGATATGTTTAAGACACTGGATTGGCAGGGTCGGGGCATTAACATCAATAGCGAGTACATCTCACACTTGCGATTTGCGGACGATATCATCATGGCGGAAACGCAGCAAGAGCTGGAACAAATGCTGGCCAACTTAGCTGACTTCTCCCAACGTATCGGTCTCCGGATGAACTTAGATAAGACCCAAATTATGTTCAATGAACGGGTCACTCCGGGACCCGTTGCCGTAAACGGAATGCCACTCGAAGTTGTTTCAGAATATGTATACCTCGGGCAAAGGTTACAGTTAGGGAAAAACAACTTCGAGAAGGAGGCAAATAGAAGGATCCAGCTGGGATGGACAGCATTTTGTAAACTTCGTCGGGTATTTTCGTCGCTCATACCCCAATATTTGAAGACTAAAATCTTCAACCAGTGCATCCTACACCTTAATGACGTGGACAGTAACGGTCAGACTAGTCCCTAAATTTAAAGCCGCTCAGCGAGCTATGGAGCGGGCTATGTTGGGCGTCTCTCTGAAGGACCGCATCAGAAATGAGGTGATCCGACAGAGGATCAGAGATCCGACATAGCTGAGAGGATTAGCAAGCTGAAGCAATGGACTGGTCACATATGCCGCAGCACCGACAACCGTTGGGGTAAACGAGTCCTCGAGTGGAGACCGCGTCTCGGCAAACGTAGCGTGGGACGCCCTTGGGCGAGATGGAGTGACGACATCAAAAAGGTGGCTAGTAGTGGCTGGCGGAGAACTGCTCAGGATCGACTGATGATGATGATGAAGCTGGACATAATCAACATGCTTAGCAAGTTGACTTGAGATAATAGCAGTTTTATATTGAGGACAAAAAGGCTTGGGCTTGAGCTGCGTCCGATTGCTATACACTGATTGTTCTTTGATTTTTCCTCTTGTAGTTTTAATATGTAATTGTTTATGTTATTAATTCAAAGCCTGTATTACACACTATGTAGCCAAGCATATTGTACGTTACGGAATTGTATCGCTGACCGAGGTGTTCGGCACTTGTACAGTTACACAGGAGCTAAATTTAGTATTCGGGAACACTGTTGGAGCTGCTGAACCTTGTACAAAACTATCTTAGCATTGTGTAGATTAAATTTCTTAGTATTGTATAATTGTATGGCAAACGTGTGAGTACAATGTACGAATGTGCTGTAAGGCATTTATTGGTTGGGTTAGTCTTTTTTATTGACTTGTATGTGCTCTGGCTGTTGAGAGTATGTCATGCTCACTCAAATGTCTCGCTGATAGTGGCGTGTGTGTTGGGTCATTGGGTTCCCTTCAATATGGTTGAGCTGAATGATGCTGATGCATACGTCATGTTCGTGAACGAACGCCGTCAGGGGGATTGGTCATCTCTTAGCTGCCACGGAGTTTAATTTCTGAATTGATTTTTGTGTTTTCCATAATGGATGCTCTCAGCGTACAATATATTTCTGCATCGTTCTCACACGGTTGATTTCAACATGAATGATGTAATCAAATATTTGTAACAATAGCTTGAAAATTTAAAAGAGTGTCCATGGAGTTTCTAGCCCGTTCTTCTCCATAGGTACCTACTCTTTGGAATGGGCGACTAGCTTCATCTTATTGACTTACCGACCTTCTGACAATTCAAAAGTGCCTGTAACTGGTTTATTTGAAATAAATGCTTTGATTTGATTTGACTTGATTGATTTGTTAGCAGAAAAAAATTCTATGCCTATTTTTAGAATCCCGTAGCTAAATGGCAATTTACTCCGGCCAGTTGAATGACACAAAAAATAGTTACATTGATAGAACATTTTAAGAGTTTGTAAGATTATGCAATCTTACAAACTTAACTATCGACTTCAGTAGCAATCACAATTTTTAAAATGTTCTATCAATGTAACTATTTTTTGTGTTTTCGGTTACAACCAAACAAATAAATTGGTTTTTCAGTGTGTATGAAATACATCCAATTTCGTAATCCATCATGGATATACATAATTTAAAAGCAATTTTATCTTCCGCCGAATATCATATTTAAAATTATTTTCCGTTGAGTCGCCCTTAATACTTCTCAAACAAAGAGATAATGCCATCTAAGACGATAATCGCCTTCAGTTGAGACATCCTCCGATATTTAACGAATGTCTATTAATTCTTAACAAAGAATTTTTGAACAGCTGTGTAAGATACAATTTTAAAAATATTGTGCTGGTACCGACACTTTCAATGTATATATTTGATTGTGTTAGAACTTTGTGAAATGTATCTATTTATGTTTGTATTTTATGGTTTTAATTTTAGAGTGTATCTTTCGAGACTGCCTTAGCTTATACTAGCTAATAGCTTTATACGTTACGTTGTTTATAGCTTGAGAGCTACCGATAAGATTTAAATGAAATCTATTCAAAATTGATATAATCTGACTTCGTTTTACTGTATAACAATCGGGGTGGATACAACCAGCAGCTAATTGCTTTTAATAAATGTAAGCTTTCCTACTTTTAATAAATGTATTACTCAGAACATCAAAACTCTAACTAAATAATATTTCAATTGAAGCAGTAAATCATACACAATATTTAGTCTTGAATTACGTCGATCTGAATAAACATCGGATTGACGTCCGACCCCTCGGATATCTGACACGTGACGTCATAATCTGATCCAAACAGTCCCAGGATAGATCATATTTAGGCTCACCGTGTATCGTTGTATAATCAAACTTACGTTTTCTATATGTATGTATTTACAAAGGTTTCGGGTTAAATTATTCTAAGAAAAACATGCATAGTATTAGAAAATGCGTAGATTTTAAATTTTGATCGCTTTATAGGTAATACATATACATATACATATACATAAGTACGTTATATGGCTAGCAACACGACAACACACGACAGCCTCCCTGGCTACTCATGTATGCTGACGATATCGCGCTGGCGGACGCGGACAGGGAACGGTTGGTGCGGAGTGTAAATGCGTGGAAGGACTCGCTTGAGAACGGAGGTCTGAAACTCAACGTGGCGAAGACCGTGTACTTGGCCAGCAACACGACAGACCCCATGTCTGTGCGCATAGGCGGTGACATGGTCGAGTACACAGACCAGTTTAAATACTTGGGGTCTGTACTCCACGCGTCCGGCGACATTGATTGCGACGTCAGGGCACGTATTTCCGCAGCTTGGGCAAAATGGCATGAGGTGACAGGTGTCATTTGTGACCCTAAAATGCCGGTTAAGCTTAAGGGGCAGGTCTATAAGACCATCATTAGTCCCATTCTCCTGTATGGCAGTGAGGCGTGGCCTGTGCTTGAGCGACATAAGCAGGAGCTACGTGTTACGGAGATGAATATGCTGCGGTGGATGTGTGGAGTTACGCGGAAAGACCGCATCAGGAACTCCCGCATCCGTGGCAGTCTTCATGTCCGTGACATAGCGGACAAACTACAGGAGGGTCGCCTACGTTGGTACGGTCACGTCTTACGAAAACCGGCGTGTTACGTGGGTCACAATATCTTACCATGGCGCCTCCGCCGGGCCGGAACAAGCGGGGTAGACCAAAGAAGTGCTGGCTTGACGTTGTAAGAGATGACATGCGTGCCAACAATCTCACACCACAGGATGTTAAAGATCGCGCGAAATGGAGGAAATTAAGTAAGAAAGCGGACCCCGGGCTCCAACGAGAAAGCCGCGGATGCAACCGGGATAAACGCTGAGATGATGATGATATACATATGTACGTTATTTTTTATTAAACCGTGTTCGGTATTTTTAAGTGAAAAATCTATTTACAAAATTTCAAAAATATCTATTCTAATATAGAAAGCTGAAGAGTTTGTTTCTGTGAACGCGCTAATCTCAAGAACTACTGGTCCAATTTGAAAAATTCTTTTTGCGTTGGATAGTCCACTGATTCAGGAAGGCTTAAGGTTATATAGCATCACGCTGCAACCAATAGGAGCGGAGCATAACTAACTCCACGCGAACGAAGACGCTGGCGGTCGCTAGTATCATATAAAATCATACAAGTTATAAGCTTGTTATCTTCACTGATTTTCCTAACAAAAATTTGGTCAACGTATCGCCCGTGTAGTGGTGCTGCGTCGTTATGAGTTTATTGATAATAATTTCTGTTTGTTTGTAATGAACTAGTGATAACATTTTCCATCACACTTGTAGGCTTTAGACCTGTCGTAACGGTCAAGTGTACTTAGATGTCATTATGTACTTTACTTTTAAATTCAGCCGTCCCTAAGTGATTAAATAAAATGTAGTATAATTTACTTATAAAACGTTAATTTCACTTAGAATGTATCCCCTGTCATCACCATCCCAGTGTTAATCCCAGTCACATCCGAAGCCTTTTCAGCTTTGGAGTCTGGGGTTCGCTTTAGCAGTCCAACTGCTGATATGGCTAAACTTCGACATTTTCCATGAAGCGACTGCCGATGCCGTCTGACCTCCACAACCCGAAGGCGACATCGAAGCATTGCAGTTAGACCAATTGTAGGACTTTTGAGGGCTCCAACAACCCGTAACGACTGCCACTAGATGTTCGTAGGGCAACCGGGACCAACGGCTGAACGTGCTTTCCGAGGCACGACCAGACCAGTACAAATATTTATATTCATGCATACAAATACTTGCACTGTACGGGGATCGAACCCGCGCCACCTTGCGCAGCGGCTGCGTCCGCTACCGCTACGCCACGGAGGCTGCCAAGTTAGAATGTATGTGTGGGGAAGTCCTATCTTGATGTGAAATGAAAAAATATAACATGGTGTAAAAATTATTTATATCAACTTAGTTGCTTATTCTGAACCAACTATGTTCATTCAGGTTTCGTATAAAGAAAAAAATATGTTGTATATAATGTAAGCCGTAAATTGAGTCTGGTAGTCATTTAGCCTGAATTTCATCAATAAAGCGCATGTAAAAGCCGTCAACATCAATATTCCATTACAGTTTTGACACTGACAGATCTTGATCGTGATTTAGATGTGCTGAACGCGTTCGATTTTATTGGTAATATTCACTCTTACTTTTGTGCGAAAGTAAAAGTAAATTTGACATTCAAAGCGGCTACATTTAACATATAAGTATAAAAGTAAAACATGATATCTGTCCGTCAGAAAAGTTCAAGATTCTGAAATACAACCATTATTCTACTTTATGCCTGATTGTCAACGTTAATAGAATAATGAGCAAAAGTTAGTACAGCTGCGATACAGCTTTAGCTTATAGCTACGCCGCAGCGGCGACGACAGCAGAGTTGCTAACAAAACTAAAATCTTATCTGCAAGTTTTATGATTTCATTCCTTTCCATTTGCGACAATCAGTCACAGACATGGATCGTATTCCCAACAGTAATCCTAAACCTCTATTTCTAGTCAGCCTATACCTTCCTTTTTTTCAAAAAGCACTACAACTCGCATTTTATACCGTGCACATCGAGGGACTTGAAAAATTTGTCAGCGGCGGTGTTTCCGTCTGACTACAATTTAAATGTCTTCAAGGCTAGAGTGAATAGTCTCTTAATAAACTAGCGCACTTTATCATCAACCATTGATCACTGCTTATCATCAGGTGGGATTGCGGTCAAGCGCTAGTGTATAATTTATAAAAAAAAACCTTTTTTTACCAAAATGGTTATTTATTTTGGAAATCGATTGCTGTACCTTCGATAAATAGCTATGGTTGGAAAATAGCGGAGTCTTCAACGCCACGGACTGTCAACATTTGTCAACGTCCCTTCCCTGGCCTGGTAAGGTTGCCACAAAGTGGTATCTTGTGCGTTAAGAATGCATGAAAAAGGTCGAGAGCGTCTACCGTAGTGATTGTTAACATTTATCAATGTCGTGTGGGACAACGTAATGGTGGTTGGAACGTGGGTTTCATCCAAGTAGTCGTTTTCTAACTTTATGAAATGGATTTATAGTTCCACTACTATATGAGTATGAAAATGCTAAAAATGTGTTGTAAAGTACATATAACTTTAGAAAAGTTGCATTGGTACTTGCCTGACCTAGAATCGAACCCGCGCACTCATATTTGAGAGGCTGGTGTTTTAATCACTAGGCCACCATGACTTAAACAACCTATCACATACCTACACTGAATTTTTAAATTTAACATGTATATATTATGCATTGTTATTTATTTATTAAATTAGTTTTGACTCGCTCCGACGTGGGAGGTGGGACATCCTAATTCCAATTTAAGGTTATAAATGTGAAAGTGTTTGCTACGCTTGCGCGATGAGGCCACCGAACGGATATGAATGGAAGTAACACAGAGAGACCTAGCTCGACCTGGGTATGGACGTGGGCTGCTTTCCTGGATAGCATACGAAGTCGACAACAGTTATAATATACAGCTATATAGTTATTTATAGTTCTCTATAGTTCTAGTTGTGACTGTAGCTCAAAAGTTAAGCTTTTAATAATAAAAACCAAAATACAAAAGGGAATTTTCTGTAAAAAACTTTTCTGTATTTATATCAAAGTGCGACCTTTGATATAAACACAGAAAAGTTTTTTGTAACCTCCTGACACCAAAATTATCCGAGGGTAAGCTTGGAATTGCTAAAAATTAATTGGACGTATCGAGGAATATAATATCAATCTCTGGAGGATCGCCGCGAAGCCTTATTATACATATATAAGCCTTCATGAAATAGGGTACCCAATTTAAATAAGATTTTCTGAATCAGAGTAAACATTACGTGTGTAATTAATTCTTTTCGTAAACAAATTTCTACTGTAATAGTCAGTTTACCTTTTATTGATCTATCATATTGTTTTTAAAGTAAATAGTGTTGTTCGTATTCATTGAGTGAATATTAGTACATTACTTAATCGTGCAGTTTCAGCAGCAGCTTCAAGTAGCCATCATCATCATCATCCACCTTTTTATCGTCCCACTGCTGGGCACAGGTAGCCATAGTATTTCTTAATTAATATTATCTGCACAACACTACAAGCAATGCCGGAGCATTTACAAAGCAAGTAAAGTATTATATATGGCTAGTGGGTGGCGATCCAACATTCTGTCGACATTGAGACCTCAGACCCACTCCACATCGTCACGAACACGATAGGGTTGTTGACTTGAGCCTCTCAGGTTACTATCAATAGTCAAATGTTTACCATGTTGGGAGAAGAAACGCCGTTGTATTTACTGATATTTGATATAATAAAATGACCTTGGACGATAATTACAGTAAGTCAATATTAAAGAGAATTATTAAAGAGTTTACATCGAAATATATCCGTTGTTCACCCAGATTTAATATAGATAGGAGAAATATACCGCTGACCCATTAGCAACGAAAATTTAAATAAGCAAAATTCTCATTTCGTTCCCTTCCATAAAGGGTAAAGGCAGGTCTAATATCCGTCATTCTGATCTTTATCTTCGTTTTAATCTTTTAGATGTACTAGAAGAATATATAGGCGCTTTGTCTAGTATAAATAATTATAATAGCATTAAAATCGATACGAAACTGTTTCTATCAGCCTCCTCATTATTTATCCTGAACCATTGAACACTGGGCCCGCGTCTGTTAACGATAAGACAAACGAAGAAGGATGGCGGTGAGATATGTAGTGCGCTAGTTCCATCGGGATGCGGGTAGGTTGAATGAGATACCCTGGCCCTGGCGCACAAGCAAGTGAAGGAACAGAGGTGGATTATAGTCAGTCAACGTCTCATAGTTCTTTCCACGCCGCCCAGAACAGGAGAGGTCATTTGATGTTTTCCCATCCAGAAAAAAAAGATAAGCGATAGTTCTGTTGGTGTGTCTCGACACAGCTAGTGATATAAGTGAACTTGATTGAAAGAAGCGATTGTAAGGAATGATACCTATTTATATAAGAATAGTCACGCTGTCTCTCGTGTCGACTTTACTTTTGCTAAAAAGTTAGCAAAAGTAAAATAATCCTGGTTTTAAGCCTCTTTTTTATCGGGATGGGAAATCATCAAATGACTCCTGCTCTGGGCACTAAACCCACCCGTGTTTCTTCACTTGCCTGTGCGACGGCCAGGGCCATGGTTTCTTGTTTAACCAACCCACAACCTGGTTATAAGCCCTTAGATTGCATTTTTTTCCAAATCCGTTCAGTAGTTTTTGCGTGACAGATTAACAAACATCCATCCATCTACATAATATATACAAACTTAACGTTTATAATACAACAAGCTGAGCCGCGAGGTTTCACCCGCATAAGTTCCGATCCTATTGGAATGTCAGGATACAAAGGATTTAATGTGTTAATTCTAGTTATGAACCATTCGAGTGCCGAATTTCATTCAAATCCGTTCAGTAATTTTTGCCTAATAGATAAATAGAGCAACAAATTTCCATCCACCCATACAAAATTGAATGCATTTTAATTTTTTATAATATATTTTTTATTTAAGAAAGGCATTTAACTATATAATAGTTTTATAACTAAAATTTAACATTATAGAAAAAATGTGTGTTTTGGTGCAAATACTGATAGAAGAAAATTATTATATCATAGACAACAGCGCCTTCCAATACATGCATAGTAAACCTATAATTCATCCAGCCCTGATGCCTCTGATCTCTTACGAGATCAGTAAATTAATTATATCGGGTTTTAAACACACCTAGCAGGGTAAATGCGTAACACACAACCAATGGATTTCATTTTGGCACTGGTGCAGCTACACAGGAGCTAAACTTAGTATTCGGGAACACTGTTGGAGCTGCTGAACCTTGGACAAAACTATCTTTGCATTTATCATCATCATCAGCCCCTACTCGTCCACTGCTGGACATAGGCCTCTTTCATGGCACACCAACAAGCTCGATCCTGAGCAGTTCTCCGCCACCCACCACCAGCCACCTTTTTGATGTCGTCGCTCCATCTCGCCCAAGGGCGTCCCACGCTACGTTTGCCGAGACGCGGTCTCCTCTCGAGGACTCGTTTACCCCAACGGTTGTCGGTCCTGCGGCATGTGACCAGCCCATTGCCACTTCAGCTTGCTAATCCTCTCAGCTATGTCGGTGACTCTGGTCTTCTGTCGGATCACCTCATTTCTGATGCGGTCCTTCAGAGACGCCCAACATAGCCCGCTCCATAACTTGCTGAGCGACTTTAAACTTATGGACTAGTCTGACCGTTAGTGTCCACGTCTCGGCTCCGTAAGTCATGACGGGTAGGACGCACTGGTTGAAGATTTTTGTCTTCAAACATCCCCAATGTTTGAAGACAAAAATCTTATGGGCGACGAAAATACCCAACGAAGTTTACCAAATGCTGCCCAACCCAGCTGGATCCTTCTATTTGCCTCCTTCTCGAAGTTGTTTTTCCCTAATTGCAACGTTTGCCCGAGGTACACATATTCTGAAACAACTTCGAGCGGCATTCCGTTTACGGCAACCGGTCCCGGAGTGACCCATTCATTGAACATAATTTTGGTCTTATCTAAGTTCATCCGGAGACCGATGCGTTGGGAGGAGTCAGCTAAGTTGACCAGCATTTGTTCCAGCTCTTGCCGCGTTTCCGTCATGATGACGATATCGTCCGCAAATCGCAAGTGTGAGATGTACTCGCCATTGATGTTAATGCCCCGACTCTGCCAATCCAGCGTCTTAAACATATCCTCGAGGGCATTGGAGAACAATTTAGGGGAAATAACGTCCCCTTGTCTCACTCCTCGCTTAAGAGGGATATGACTAGTCTGCTGGTTCTGGACTTGGACGGACATTGTGGCGGCGTCGTTAAGACACCTCATCACTTGGATATATCGCCAATCGACTTGGTATCGCTGCAAAGATTCCAGAACAGACCAGGTCTCGATGTAGTCAAAGGCCTTCTTATAGTCCACATATGCTAGACACAGGGGCTGATTATACTCTTCGGTCTTCTGTATAATCTGCCTCACTGTGTGTATGTGGTCTAAGGTACTAAATCCTCCTCGAAACCCGGCCTGCTCAGGCGGCTGGAATTCGTCGAGTCTACGCGCTAGTCGGTTCGTGAAATGGGTCTATAGTTCTTCAGTAAGGTTTTATTATAGATGCTTTGATTTTTTTTGAATTTCATTCATTGCGTTATTTACGTTGTTAGGTGGACACATTTTTCAAACATAATGAGCAATGGATTAGCAATTGGCTTCATAATCATTCCAAATGAATAAGTAGATAGTAAGAAGTAATAGTGTGTTACACAATTAGGGTGCCGGGTATCGCTCCGCTCCTCACTTAGCTAGACTGCTATAACCACACCCTTAGGCAACAGTGGGTAAATAAGAAAAGTTAGTCTTATTACGTTTGCGTTGTTCTGACGAGAAAGAAGAATGCATCAGCTGTGCCGCGGTAATAAGACTTGACTACCGGATGTTTGTGAGCTTCGTTTTTATTTAGGAAGGGATGAGTTATCTATACTAATATATAAAGCTGAAGAGTTTGTTTGAACGCGGTAATCTCAGGAACTACTGGTCCGATTAGAAAAAATATTTTTGTGCCCTTTAACCCAGGAAGCCTTTAGGCTATTAAACATCACGCTGCTATCAATAGTAGCGGAGCATCAAAAAATTTTAAAATGTATGCTGTGTATTTTGGGGTTAAAATAAAATGTTCAAATAACTAACTCCACGCGAGCGAAGTCGCGGGCGGTCGCTAGTTTTCTAATAAAACGATGCGGATGATGATGGCGGAGCGGTTCGCCTCGTCTTTTCATGTTTTCATCGAGGGACTGGAACAATTTGCCAGCGGTGGTGTTTCCGTCTGACTATAATTTAAGTATCTTCAAGGCTAGCGTGTATGGGCTCTTAATAAACTAGTGTGCTTTACTATCAAGATTCCATAGGCGGGATTGCAAATCAAATCAAATCAAATCAAATCATTTATTTCAAATAAACCAGTTACAGGCACTTTTGAATTGTCAGAAGGTCGGTCAGTCAATAAGATGAAGCTAGTCGCCCATTCCAAAGAGTAGGTACCTATGGAGAAGAACGGGCAAGAAACTCCATGGACACTCTTTTAAATTTATAAGCTATTGTTACAAATATTTGATTACATCATTCATGTTGAAATCAACCGCGTGAGAACGATGCAGAAATATATTGTACGCTGAGAGCGTCCATTATGGAAAACATACAAAAATCAATTCAGAAATTAAAATACGCCGTGGCAGCTAAGAGATGACCAGTCCCCTCCGACGGCGTCCGTTCACGAACATGACGTATGGATCAGCATCATTCAGCTCAACCATATCGAAGGGAACCCAATGACCCAAAACACACGCCACCATCAGCGAGACATTTGAGTGAGCATGACATACTCTCAACAGCCAGAGCACAATTAAGTCAATAAAAAAGACTAACCCAACAAATAAATGCCTTACAGCACATTCGTACATTGTGCTCACACGTTTGCCATGCAATTATACAATACTAAGAAATTGAATCTACACAATGCTAAAATAGTTTTGTCCAAGGTTCAGCAGCTCCAACAGTGTTCCCGAATCTGTGGAAAGTTTAGCTCCTGTGTAGCTGTACAAGTGCCGAACACCTCTGTCAGCGATACAATTCCGTAACGTACAATATGCTTGGCTACATAGTGTGTAAGGCTTTGAATAAATAACATAAACAATTGCATATTGTTACAAATGGACCTTATGCCGATGGCATAAGGTTCAATATCGCGTGACATGCAGTGAGTCACTTTTAAGCCCTATTTTTCCAGATCTAGACATTTTCTAGGTATAATAATAAAACGCATTGCTAGACTTAGGACGGCCTATCGAATGGTACAGGTATCAACAGTTTTGTCAACAAAGTGTCGACATCGAAATTTCTAGAAACCCGTTTCCGGGAATTACCGTAGGTACTTCCGAGTGACCTCGAAGTTATGTGCTATTATTATTACGTCTAGAGGAATCTGGAATGTTCGATCAGCTGTACTATATAAAGCACCGTGACGCCGCCGCAGAGTCAGTCTACACTCGACTAGCGATACGAAAACAGCGACAGTTAAGAAGCGATCTTAAAGAAGACCTACTGCGACAATTACAACGAGAACTTCGAGTACTACGTGAAGTAACATCTGCAGCGTTATTGTGTGTTTACAACACGGACTTCGTGGACATAAGGGAAGACTTCGGTGCAACGTCAGCGACATTCTACTTGTCATTGCCTACAATCGACTGTACCTTCGTTGCCAATAAACTTCGTAACCCTTAACCGGCGTTTAAGTACCCCTAGCCCGTAACAATTGGTGTCAGAAGTGGGATGCCGGTCAC
Source organism: Sesamia nonagrioides (assembly GCA_017933935.1). NCBI lineage: Eukaryota > Metazoa > Arthropoda > Insecta > Lepidoptera > Noctuidae > Sesamia > Sesamia nonagrioides. The sequence goes on from JADWQK010001061.1 coordinate 2,503,525, forward strand.
GCCAAGGGAAGACGAAAGAGTTCGCACGCGACGACAAGCAGCGATGGATTTGGCGTGTCAAGAGGAAGAATCGCTTGGTGTCCCTGCACCCGAAACAGAAGCGGCCGTCGTAACACCTATTAGTGCGCCTACTACCACTACTATTTCCGGAAGCAGTGGATGCGATTTATCGGCGTTGCTGGCCCATTTGACGGTGCAAATAAAAAGTATGGCAGAGTCCCAGGCAGCAACCCAGGCACAGATTAAAAGTGTGGCAGAATCCCAGGCAAAATCCCAGGCAGAAATCCAGGCACAAATACAACAATCTCAGGCAAAATCCCAGGCAGAAATCCAGGCACAAATACAACAATCTCAGGCAAAATCCCAGGCAGAAATCCAGGCTCAAATAAAACAATCCCAGGCAGCAACCCAGTCACAAATAAAGGAATCCCAGCAACTGGTATTAGAATTAAACGAAAAATGGCAAAAAACCAACGAAGAGATCAACGAACTTAGAATAAAAACAGCTCAACAAGATGCCCGTCTGGACCAGCAAGATACGCGCATAGACAAACAAGATGCGCGTATGGACCAGCAAGATACGCGCATAGACAAACAAGATGCTCGTATAGAGAAACTAGACAATACCATACTGGAGTTTGGGAAAGAAATAGAAAGAGTACAGAAAGGAAGTATCAAAGGTGTGATACCTGTACCCAGTGATCTGCCGACGTTCCATGTACCTCATTTTGACGGAACAACGTCATGGGTAGCCTTCCGTCTACAGTTTGAAAAGGTCGCAAAAGGCAACAATTGGGATGACGATCAAGCTCTAACAGCCCTTATGCTTGCGTTGCGTGGTGATGCCGTACGAATCCTCGAGAATATTTCCGGCGATTGCAATACCCTAGCCTGTCTGTTAGAAGCGTTGGAGATTAGATAATATGGAGAGAAACACCTGGAACATGTCTACAGGGCTCAACTCCGCGAACGCACACAGAAGAGCAGCGAGGGTTTGCAACAATGGGCCACGGAAATAGAACGTATGGTTCGGAAGGCGTATGCATCAACACCGGGATTGATTGGCGCTACTACTCTACGATTATTTACCGATGGGATTCGAGATGCAGAAGTCAAGGCTGCGGTACGTCTGGGTCACCATCAGACCCTGAAGGCAGCTTTGACGCATGCTCTGGAGGTGGAAGCTGTACGTCAAGATGGCCCACAACACGACCGTATTCGAGAAGTGACCGCACATATAAAAGCCCGACGAGGACCAACTTGCTATGAGTGCGGCGAAAAGGGGCATATTCGAATTGATTGTCCCAGGAAGGCTAAGGGAAGAAGAACTTCTTGGTCACGTGAGGAGGCCGCGGTGATGGCGTGGCGCAAGCGCGATGCGAAGGTCGAGCCCGAGCGCCCGTGCGAGCGAGTCGAGTGGCGCGAGCGGAGCGATCGGAGCGGGCACCGCGAGCGATCCGCTGAACGAGAGCGGGAACGCGTCAATAACCGGGAGCGAGACCGATACCGGGAACGCGAACGTCCCGGCAAGCGAGAACACGAGCGCGAGCGGTCGCGCGGAAGGTCGTGGAGTGAGGCAGACGGAAGCCGGGACAAGGAAGTCGAGGACGAGGCCCGTAAGAAGAAGCGCCTCGAGAAAAAGGCAAGACAAAAGGACCGCCGTCGCCAGGTTACTTCAGGAAGTAAGGGCCGACATTGTGACAAACAGGAAGAGAACGTAAGGATTATCCAGGTGAATGCTTTGGATGAAGACTGGGATAATCAGTCATTGAAAGACGCACAAAAGGAAGACAGTGACCTGAAGGCAGTAATCGAATGGAAGAAACGCGGCCAAAGGCCCGCTTGGAGTGAAATATCAGCGCTTAGCCCAACAGTAAAAAGTTACTGGGCTCGATGGGACAGCCTGATAATTGATAATGGAGTTCTCAAGAGGAAATGGGAATCACCCAGTGGTCAGGAGGTCACCTTACAGATAGTTGTCCCCTGTGATAAGGTCGCGTCAGTGCTACGACAGGTGCACGACGGAGTATCCGGAGGACATCTAGGAGTAAAGAAAACCCTGGAGAAGGTGAGAAAAAGATTCTATTGGGTGCATTGCCGCGAAGACGTTGAGGACTGGTGTAGGAAATGCGTAGCTTGCTCCTCAGTAAAGGGACCGCAAGCGAGAGCCAGAGGTCGGCTGAAAGTGTATAATGTTGGTGCACCTTGGGAAAGAGTTGCTGTCGATATAGCTGGGCCATTCCCTGTTACTGAAGAAGGGAATAGGTATATCATCGTCATGCAAGACTATTTCAGCAAATGGCCAGAAGCTTTTGCAGTACCCAACCAAGAAGCTCATACAGTCGCCAAAAAGCTAGTTCACGAGGTGTTCTGTCGATTTGGCATCCCTTTGGAGTTACACTCTGACCAGGGTAGAAACTTCGAGTCTTCACTATTTCAAGAGGTTTGCCAACTGCTCGGGATACACAAGACTCGTACAACACCATATCACCCACAGTCAGATGGAATGGTCGAAAGATTCAATCAGACGTTGGAGAATCATTTGGCCAAAGTAGTGGAAGAACATCAAAGGGATTGGGACCAATACATTCCACTCTTCTTAATGTCATACCGCTCTGCAACACATGATAGCACAAACTGCACACCGGCGAAAGTCAACTTCGGCCGAGAAATTAGACTACCCATAGATGCACTAACCGGAACACCTCCCGATACTCCTATTCTAGCCGTCGACTATGTCGCCGACCTGCGGCGTAAATTAGATGGAATACATGAGCTAGTGAGAAAGAATGGTCTGAAAACCAGTGAGAAAATGAAAATCCGATACGACCGCAAAGCTAACGTGCCCGAATTTGTAGAGGGAACTTTGGTATGGTTACATAATCCCATTAGAAGAAAAGGAAAGAGTCCAAAGTTCCAAGCCAAATGGGAGGGTCCGTACACGATAGTAACCAGAATAAACGATGTCACCTACCGGATTAAGAAAGGATCTAGAGGGAAGCTGAAAATCGTACACTTAGACCGCCTAGCTCGCTATTATGGATCAAATCATGCTCGGGACGAGCATGACTAAGAAGGGGGCAATGTTACAAATGGACCTTATGTCGATGGCATAAGGTTCAATATCGCGTGACATGCAGTGAGTCACTTTTAAGCCCTATTTTTCCAGATCTAGACATTTTCTAGGTATAATAATAAAACGCATTGCTAGACTTAGGACGGCCTATCGAATGGTACAGGTATCAACAGTTTTGTCAACAAAGTGTCGACATCGAAATTTCTAGAAACCCGTTTCCGGGAATTACCGTAGGTACTTCCGAGTGACCTCGAAGTTATGTGCTATTATTATTACGTCTAGAGGAATCTGGAATGTTCGATCAGCTGTACTATATAAAGCACCGTGACGCCGCCGCAGAGTCAGTCTACACTCGACTAGCGATACGAAAACAGCGACAGTTAAGAAGCGATCTTAAAGAAGACCTACTGCGACAATTACAACGAGAACTTCGAGTACTACGTGAAGTAACATCTGTAGCGTTATTGTGTGTTTACAACACGGACTTCGTGGACATAAGGGAAGACTTCGGTGCAACGTCAGCGACATTCTACTTGTCATTGCCTACAATCGACTGTACCTTCGTTGCCAATAAACTTCGTAACCCTTAACCGGCGTTTAAGTACCCCTAGCCCGTAACAATATTAAAACTACAAGAGGAAAAATCAAAGAACAATCATTGTATAGAAATCGGACGCAGCTCAAGCCCAAGCCTTTTTGTCCTCAATATAATCCTTCACACTATAAAATGCTTTCTGACACAACTTACGTTTAATGAAGGATTTGAATTTATTCAGGCTCAGATCTTGAACCACCTCTGGAAGTCCATTGTAAAAATGTATACATTGGCATCTGAAAGAGCCACCTATTTTCTTGAGCCTTGTTGTAGGTACAATAAATTTGTGCCTGTTCCTAGTATTTATATCATGGACATCACTGTATTTTTTAAACAATTTTATGTTTTTATGAGCATACAAAAGATTTTCATAAATATATTGAGACGGCACGGTCAGTACATTAATCTCTTTAAATTTTTCTCTGAGAGAGTGTCTCGGACTTAATTTATAAATTGCACGAACAGCTCGTTCCTGCAAAACAAATATTGTTTGAATATCGGCGGCATTTCCCCACAACAGAATGCCGTACGACATTACGCTGTGGAAATAGCCAAAGTACACTAAACGGGCCGTCTCAACATTAGTCAAATTACGAATTGTTCTAACTGCGTATGCAGCAGAACTTAGCTTTTTTGACAATTTTTCTATATGTGAACCCCATTGAAGCTTAGCATCCAGAGTTATACCCAAGAATACTGTACTGTCGTCAGATTTCAATTCTTCGCCCTTTATCAACACTTTAGTTTCCACCTGCCTCACGTGAGGTAGAGTAAACTTAATGCATTTGGTTTTTTTCTCGTTTAAGAGTAAATTATTAACATTAAACCAATGGACTACTTTGGAGATCGCGCTATTTACATCATCAGTAACCTGCTGCTGACGTTTCAGTTTAAATAAAAGTGAAGTGTCATCTTGCGATCAAGCACAAGTTTATAATATTGAAAAATTGTTATTTTTCAATTCATTTTCTAAGGATTTAGTTGCTAGTAGATATATATCATATCCATATATTTCTAAGGATTTAGTTGCTAGTAGATATATATCATATCCATATATTTCTAAGGATTTAGTTGCTAGTAGATATATATCATATCCATATATTTCTAAGGATTTAGTTGCTAGTAGATATATATCATATCCATATATTTCTAAGGATTTAGTTGCTAGTAGATATATATCATATCCATATATTTCTAAGGATTTAGTTGCTAGTAGATATATATCATATCCATATATTTCTAAGGATTTAGTTGCTAGTAGATATATATCATATCCATATTTCTAAGGATTTAGTTGCTAGTAGATATATATCATATCCATATATTTCTAAGGATTTAGTTGCTAGTAGATATATATCATATCCGTATATTTCTAAGGATTTAGTTGCTAGTAGATATATATCATATCCGTATATTTCTAAGGATTTAGTTGCTAGTAGATATATATCATATCCGTATATTTTGATGGTATAAGTAGGGCTGTATTTTTAAGTGCGCTCACATTTGAGTTTTAGTATGTATAGATTTGATCTTCCAAAATAGTTATTGAAAGTGTGTTTCAAATACACTTTTGGCGCAGTAACTGAGCGACCCACTGCTGCGCTAAATGTTGCCGGTTTGATTCCCGCATGGAACAAATATTTGTATGACCTATAGGTAGTTTTTCCAGGTCTGGCTGTTTATGCATGTGAGTTTCTTTTTCAGCCTATAGAGTTCCACTGCTGGACAAAGGCCTCCCCCAAGGAATTCCACGATGATCGGTCTTATGCTACTCGCTTCTATCGGCTTCCCACCCCCGTGCGTTTAAGGGCCCCCGCAAACTATAAACTCTCTATCGGCCGATAGTCTGATCGAGTTGGGCTGTTAGCGCGCACACTTATTTTTTTTTTCGGGGTGGAAATCCTCGTAGGATGTCCGCCGCCCTGAGATGGGCGACGGGGTCTGTCAGACTTTTACTGACTAAAACCACTCTGGTATCTCTTCTATCACGAGCGCGCGTGGGGCCGCGGGAGTCTAAATTCTTCCACGGCCCCACCCTCTCGTGGTGGTCAGGTCTGTCCGGGCCTCGTCTCCTGCACGGGGTAGTGGGGTGTTAAACTACCCCGTGCATCGCCTCAGAGGCGCGCGCCTCCGCCTCGGGGTCCATCGAATAGGGGCGGGGACTTCCCCATGTCCCTCGCCCCTGGACCCATTCATGGGGGGCGGAAGAGGGCATTATCCGCCCTTCTTCGGTGCCCGGTGCGTCTTCTGCGGCCCGGGAAGGGATTTGAGATCTCCCACTCCCAATCCGCAGCTTCCTTCTGCGATATCACGTCCTCGCAGAAGGACACCACCGCGTCGTTAGCGCGCACATTGCACCAACTAAAAAGTTAGGTTGGTGGTGAGTACGCAGACTAGACAACTGTCGGCCGATTATTTAAGTTTCTAAGCTGCCGTTGAAAAGATCGGTCGCATAATGAAAGTTACTCGTAATACAATATTGTCCATAAATTTTATAATTGCTCTGATACAACGGAGGAGAAAAATCAAAAAGAGAGTCCGAGAGTATTGGGTGCATCCCCTCCACAGTGATAGATTATTAAATGAATACTTTTACACTATGCATTCAAAATTGCTAGATTTTACATCAGAATACTATTTTATTTTTTTATAAAGTGCGGGTCTTTTTTCAATTTCTTCAATTAAATTTACGATTGACGTTCCTACAACCAGCGATTCAGTACAATTGGGCATCGACATAATAAAAAAAAAAAAAAAATATGGATAACCACCGGCACCAAAACTCGGAAATAAATGAACCATCGATCGGTCAAGTCGACCGACTAAACAATCGGTCGGTGTGCGCGCTTGCGAAGAGCTCCATACTGATATATGTAGTAGTCGGCCGATAGTTTAGTTTGAACGCAGTTGAGTAGCCTGTCAAACTTATTTATCGGCCGATACCGAATCATTTTAGTATGCGGCCTTGCATACATCTTCATTCCACTCCACAGACCAAACTATCGGCCGATAGAAAGTTTGTAGTGTGCGGGGGTCTAAATGTTTGTAAACGCACCTACGATACAGCAGTAATTTCTAATGTGGGGCACAGTAAAAAAAAAAAAAGATTTTGAAATGTTTGTTTTATTTGGGGATTCATTTGAGCTCATACTAAATAACAAATTTGGAGAAAAACAACCGGTCAATTGCGAGTTGGATTCACTCACTAAGGGTTCCGTACCGTTATTTAAACAAGAAAAATAAAAATATACTGGTATTTGTTATTACAGCAGCAACAGAAATACTTCATCTGTGAACATTCCAAATGTCTAACTATCACTGTACATGTCAGGCAGACAGTGGAATCTTATTATTAAGATCCCGTTTTTACCCTTTGAGTAGAGAACCTTATACCTACTCTGACTTCTAAATGAAAATTGGTAGATCAATGAAAAAATCAAACCTCAAAATAAAATGAACCGTGAAAAATCATACTCGACAAAATATTTCCTCTTGCTAAGTTTTAAACGATTTTATCATAAGAAAGTTTCCGATCGCAACATGACCCGTGTGACATTACTGGTTCCCGCGACCTATCGCGTCGCTTGACATCGAACACCCACGCTTGTACTTCATCTTTCTGAGAGGGAGCTTAGTAGCATGATGTTAAATATTTCTCAAGAAGTAGGCTATCAAGTAAAACAGACATTAACGCTTTAAAAAAAAACCGACAAGCTATTTCTTTCAGTTTAAGTCAGTTTCAGTTAAAGTCGAATTACATAAAGTGTCAACCAAAAACCCAATCTAACCACAAAGTATATGTACACATTTATCATTGTCGTCAATAAGTGACTGTAGGTTTTTGTGTGTGTACTTCCTTGTATGGGTTACCATACAAGCAGCATGTCGGGTCACCCTCTGGTTTCCAGTTCCAGGGTCTCGTCAACAACGTCAACAACTGTTCGTAAAATTATGTATATGGGCATTTTCTAACTCAATTGTGTGGTGATAATTATTATTGTTTTTTCTTTTTTTTTTTTGTGTAAATTATTTGTAATGGTAATAGTTAATGGTACCAGGCAATGTAAATCTAAAGTAACCTACAATGTAAACATTGACGCACGTTGGATTGGATGCGCGTGCGACGAAGCACAAACCACAGACTATATTAGAAAATGCTGAATGTCAAACCGGAATCAGATGTATGTCATTTCTGAGGATGTTATTCTCGTAGTTTTTATATAACTTGTACTTTATTTTTTTTATACCTGTTTGTGTTGTTGAAATTGTACTCTCACCACTTACAATTGGATTTACTTTTTATATCTTTTTATTATTACGTTTTTATTTTTATTGTATTACCGGTTCGGTGCTACTTTTAATTGTTGTTGCATCGGGTGACGTCTTTATATCGACGCCGGCTGTCGCTGAAAACCAGCGCTGGGCTCTGTTTTTTGCATAGAGTCGCAGCATAATGCTGAGCGACAGCCGTTTTGCGTGGATGTGACGCATGTTTCACTCACCAATTTCTTATTTTTATGTTTTTGTAAACGCTTGCGTCATGTTTACTGCAAATAAACGTTTTTTCTTTCTTCTTTCTTTCTTTTTTTTACAGTCTCACACTAGGAATTTTTCCTGCATCGTGGGTGCGTTTATAGATATTTAAATTCACATACCCGAAACAATTACCATTAGGTCATACAAATATTTCCTCCGTGCGATATTATTATCCGCGACACGCAACGCAACAGTAGCATTAAGATTGTAATTTCGTCATTATGATAATTATGAGTTAAGATGGCCTAGCGCTTAGGAGCGTGCAGATGATATGATGATAGGTGCTTAAATTAATCCGTCATGAGTACAATTATCACGCTGTATGATGTCTTAGCCATGCTACTGGAGTTTTAATCGTTTTATCAAATCGTCACAATTTAACACTGACGGTGCTTTTATTCCGCAGTATTAAGGGTGGTTTTCGTAGCTTATGTGCCTAGATTGACGAGCAGTTGATTCTGCTTGAAGACGTTCAGAAAGTCGTTAAAGAGAAGTTAGCTGACGCGTCGAGTGAGGAATCGTTCATCAATATTCTGAATTTATAATTACATTCGTTAGGTACTTGAAAACGATCAATTCATTTGAAGATCGGTGAAGTTTTGTAACAATCTTTGAGGGAACTTCTAACATGAAAGTTGGGAGTTTAACTTTGTTATATCTTTGATCAACTCTTTTAGGAACCACCATCTCTCTTTGAACCGTCCTTTCGCAGGTCGGCTGGAAGTAATCCTACTATCGTCTAAGTGCTACTCATATGATAAATGCGAAAGTTTGTGAGGAAGTATTTATGGATTGATAGATTGCTGTTTCTTACTTTTCAAGTAAAAACCACTAATTGGATTTAGATGCTTGACACACACATGCCTTGTAACCAAAATTTACATAATGACAGTATTGGTTGTATCTACGGGTCCTAAACTTGCACGGATAAACCGATGGACGTAATTAAAAATGTCCAAAATGTAATCGCAATATCAACTCGGCGATAATTAATCAATGTCAAAATGTAGGTTTTTTTTAACAGATTGAGGTTGGGATCAGACTGTGAACTTTACTTCTTTGGCGACATTGATAAAAGGAACAAAAATTAAAGGTTACATCCTCAAGTAACTGAAACCTCTTACCATTATTAATTGTGTAACCTACATGGTTACGTTCGTTGTTCAGGGCTTTCTGCTTGTGAGATTTCTGCTACAACCAGTTCCCTATTCAAGATAAACCTTTTCAGACGATGTTCAAAAAACTGAATTACGAGCCAGCCTCAATTGTGATTTAATAGTTGAATGCTTAGAGTAAATCAAGGGTTACTAACTCTGGGGACAGAGAGCAATGGATAGCTCGCCGCCCGCTAAGTTCCAGGCTCGGGTCGACGGCACGTTTTGTACCACGTACGCCTTAAAGAGATATCAGCTCATTGTGACGGGGTCCACAAAGACCGATGCCTGCCAGGGCTACGGGTTGTTTGAAAGAGATACCATGGACTTGGCGCACAAACACGTGAAGGATCACGTGTGGATTTTTGTTAGGACAAATGTGACAAACCCTTCCGCCCCGCCGTTGCGAACTCTTGTATTCGAATTGACTAAAAGCTATGTGCAAGAACGCAATTTCCTCTTATATTGTAATAATATCATTTCAAGACCAGAACGCTAGTTCAAATGATATTTATGAAGTGACCTTAATAAATAACTATCTCAAATTATTATGTCAACAATTCTTGCTACTTCAAGGGTTATATGAATTAATCACTCGTCGTTAACCAATTGACTATCACAATAAGTTCTTAACTTGTAACTAAGAACACATTGTGATAGTCAGCCGCACGGATCGGTCGATTAGATTAATACAGTATGTTAACTAACAGAGGGCGTTCCCGTTAACCCGAAGTAGTATAGCATACATACATGCTAAAAAAAATATTTCCATTCGAAAACAAAATGTTTTAAAAATTTTTCCAATAAGAAAATATTCAATAAAAATTTTAAACTGACATGTAAAAGAAACACACTGTACACGCGAACATGAAAGCCGGCAACGTCGCAATTTATTTATACATGACGACTACTATTTTGATTTAAAACAGTAGGTTTCAAATTTATTTCCAATTAGAATTTTTTTTTATTCGGATTTTTTATGCTTATTTTTCTATGCTGATATTTTTATTTTAATCTATTAATGATATATATTAACGAGTTTAAGGGAACGCCCTCTGTTATTTAACATACTGTATACGCTTACCACAGTCGGTTCGCGGGTATGTTGTCCGTGCCTCAGGCGTTGCACGGAAGGGGCTCCGGATTTATCTTTTGAGAGGTAATGGTGCCCCTTCTATGTGCAGATGGTGACCACGGCGGTGGTTTTAGTGAGGTAAGAATCCCCCACTTCCTGGTCCTATCCCCGAGGAGTAGGGGCCTTTAGAAGGTTTCCACCCGATAACAAAAAAAAAGGTTGTCCGAGCCTCGGAAGTCACGTTATGGCGTTTGTCCCGGCTCAGTTCCGGCTGTAATTTATTCCTTCACAGTCTTACTAGTTGTCAGAAACCCTGAAAGTCTGACCACCAGTCTAACCAAGGCGTATCGTATTACCAGTAACTGGGTTCTGTAGGTTTGATAGGCACTCGCTCCATATAAAATATTGATATCCAGCTGCATTCGGTCAGACAAGAAGTCGACATCATAGTTGTGAGAAGGCTAGCCAGATGTCGAATAAGTCATTAATTTAATATCTAACTGCCTTAAGTATTACTGTAGGTAGGTACCAGCCTAAAGCATTACGTAAGCACATACTTCAGGATACTTCTCCTGTTACCATATCTCGGTGGTAGGCCAGAACATCAGCTGCCGGCAGAAGTTACCACCCACCAGACAAAGTCTTGTTCCAGTTCCAGCATTGTAGTGTTATTTTATTAACCTACATATACTTACTTCTTCATACTCATATATCATTCATTTCTGCAGGTCATAATACGCATTCTAGTATTATGAGGCGCTGTTCTGATAATATTTTACTACACCAAGACTCATTATTCTGCTTACAGACACGGTCCTCAACTTCAAGCCCAAGTTTCGGCGACTTGGCGATAACTAGGCGTAAGAAGTTGTACCTGTGCTGTACCGTATTCATTTTTCCTACACAACATAACGCTATAATTTAAATATTTACAATAACATTTTCATTGTTATGACAGTTTTTGACAACGCTGTTGATTGTCTCTATGACAACCCTTTTTCTTCTAAATTCTTAACTGCCCGCTATCTTTCTATCGGATTTGTTATGCCGAACTCCTTTACGGTATTTTATATTACTTTTAAATATTAAATATTCAAATATTCAAAATTTTGTGGAATGCTGTTCTGCGAGGTTTCTTAGGAAGCCCTCGCAGAACGTTGACAGTTTTTTTTTGGAGTTCAGCTTGAGTCGCGGCCTGGTGCTTACATTTGTGTTTACTAGTATATTTATAGAGTGCTTTATCTCTGCAGAGCCCTCCTAGGGTTACCCTCTCCCTCGCGGAGAGGGGACCCTCCTATCGTGCTGCTGCCGGCTCTCCGTTGCAGGGGCCGGTCCTGTATTCTGCTGCCTGGTACTGTCTCTGTGGGCGGCGCCACCGCCTCTGATGGCGGCGCCGCTGCTGTAGCCGGACCTCTGCCGCGGGAGCCGCTTTTTGCCGCAGCTTCTGACCCTCCGCCGCTCTTCTGCGACCCTCAACCGCCTGCCTACAGCTGTCGCCGGCCCTCAGCCACTGGGCTTCAGCCGCCGAGCCTCTGCTCCGGCCGTCTTCGCTGACCCTCAACCGCCTGCCTTCAGCCGCCGGGCATCTGCGCCGGCCCTCTTCACCCACCTTCAGCCGCCGGGCCCTCTGCGCGGCCCTCCGTCACCGAAGCTTTACTTTTTTATATTTTATTGTGTACCCTTTTTATATCTTTACTTGTACCTCACCTCATTCATCATTTTTAGGGTTCCGTACCTCAAGAGGAAAAAACGGAACCCTTATAGGATCACTTTGTTGTCCGTCTGTCTGTCTGTCTGTCTGTCTGTCTGTCTGTCTGTCTGTCTGTCTGTCTGTCTGTCACCACCCTTTATCTCAAGAACGCGTGGACGTATCAAGCTGAAATTCACATGAAATACTCGGGTCTATTGTCCCTTTAAGCTGTAAAAATATCAAATTTATAAGCCAAGCCAATCAAAAGATACAGCCGATTATATCGATATTTTCAACAAATTTTCGACACTCGCAAAGGAATCAAAACCTACAGGATACTTCCCGTAAACTCAGAATCTTGAAATTTGGCATGAAGGATTGTCATATAATGCAAATATAGGAAAAATTGCGAAAATCACATTTTTTTAGTTATATAATATAATAAACATATTTTAATAAAATGGAACTTACTACCTTATTTCTCACGAACGAATAAAGTTATCAAATTGAAATTTATACCAAATACATAGGTCTATTGTCCCTTTAAGCTGTGAAAATATCAAACTTCTAAGCCAAGCCAATCAAAAGATACAGCCGATATGTCGATATTTTCAACAAATTTTCGACACTCGCAAAGGAATCAAAACCTACAGGATACTTCCCGTAAACTCAGAATCTTGAAATTTGGCATGAAGGATTGTCATATAATGCAAATATAGGGAAAATTGCGAAAATCACATTTTTTCAGTTATATAATATAATAAACATATTTTAATAAAATGGAACTTACTACCTTATTTCTCAAGAACGAATAAAGTTATCAAATTGAAATTTATACTAAATACCTAGGTCTATTGTCCCTTTAAGCTGTGAAAATATCAAACTTCTAAGCCAAGCCAATCAAAAGATACAGCCGATATGTCGATATTTTCAAAAAATTTTCGACACTCGCAAAGGAATCAAAACCTACAGGATACTTCCCGTAAACTCAGAATCTTGAAATTTGGCATGAAGGATTGTCATATAATGCAAATATAGGAAAAATTGCGAAAATCACATTTTTTTAGTTATATAATATAATAAACATATTTTAATAAAATAAAACTTACTAACTTATTTCTCACGAACTAATAAAGGTATCAAATTGAAATTTATACCAAATACCTAGGTCTATTGTCCCTTTAAGCAGTGAAAAAATCACTTCTACGTTAAAGCGATCAAAAGATACAGCAGTTTATATCGACACCTTAGACGAATTTCCGTCACACGCTAGGGAATCAAAACCTACAAGCAAAGACATTAAAATTATATTTACAATAGATAGGACATCACGAACAAAATCGTAAGCCAATACTTTTATCGACTTGGTTAAAAGGCGCTCAGTCTAGTCTGCGCGTCAGGACGTAATTTGTGTCCACCAAGAATAATCATTTTCTAAGGAAATATGCCGTTATATTATGTTGCGCTTTGTGTTACTGTACATCTCGTTATAGTAAAACGACTGGACCTAACTTCGGAATGTTTTTCTATGAATTATTTATATTTCGTCTGCAATTCAAATTTAAAAAAAATATTAGTTCTAGAAAATTTTCCATTATTGTAATAAGCGCCCTCTATTGTTGAGTAGTTTTACTATTTTCTTGTAGAGATGTAGTAATGTTGTTTATCGATTTAGTTATCGATAATACTTATTAAGATGAATACATTTTGTTGTATTTTATTGACATTTAAAATATAGCTAAATAAACTTTAAATATTACTATATTTCAAGTTTATTTATTATTAACTCTATTTAAACATAATCATATCATATTAATAAACAAAATTGAATGAACAATTACTGTTCATTTATCTAGGTTTTTGTTATTTTTGGTTTCCGAATAAAAATAATGTCGTAGGGAAAAAGTGGATACGATTTGTCCAGATAGACCGTAGAGAAGAAATGTGGCTTCCGTCTCATTCGTCGAAATTATGCTCAATGCATTTTAAAAGAGAAGTTATCTACTTTGGAAAGACTCGTCGATCAAATTAAAAAAAAAAGAATCGGTACCTTGTATTAGAAATGAAATAGTAATTTATTAATTTCAGTACTTTTCTACTTAACCGTAAAAATTGGAATAAAATTTACGGTTAAGTGGATAAGTACATAGATTACATAACTTATTTGTAATGAAATATATTCATAAAATATGTAGGTACGTATATGCAGTACAATGATTGCGAGCTACTTTGTGATTTTGAGGATTCCGTACCTAAAAGGTAAAACGAACCCTATTCATGAGACTTCTCTGTTCGTCTGTCCGTCTGTCACCAGGCTGTATCTCATAAACCGTAATAGCGAGACAGTTGTAATTTCCAGAGATTGTGTTAGTATTTCTGTTGCCGCTATAACAACAAGTACTAAGAATAAAAATAATAAAATATTTAAAAGGGCTCCCATACAACAAACGTGAATTTTTGCCGTTTTTTGCTCCATATTAATAACGGAAACAGCCTCCGTGGCGTAGCGGTAGCGGACGCGGCCGCTACGCAAGGTGGCGCGGGTTCGATCCCCGCACAGTGCAAGTATTTGTATGCATAAATATGAACATTTGCACTGGTCTGGTCGTGCCTCGGAAAGCACGTTAAGCCGTTGGTCCCGGTTGCCATACGAACATCTAGTGGCAGTCGTTACGGGTTGTTGTAGCCCTCAAAAATCCAACAATTGGTCTAACTGCAATGCTTCGATGTCGCCTTCGGGTTGTGGAGGTCAGACGGCAGTCGCTTCACGGAAAATGTCGAAGTTTAGCCATATCAGCAGTTGGACTGGTAAAGCGGACCCCAGACTCCAAAGCTGAAAAGGCTGCGGATGCGACTGGGATTAACGCTGGGATGATGATGATTAATAACGGAAACAGTTAGACGCTTAAAATGGTCACAGAATATTTGGTTATATATTCAAATTACAAATAAATAATTAAAATAAAATAAATATTGAAGGCGGGCTCCCATACAATAACCGTGATTTTTTTGCCGTTTTTAAAGATAATGGCGTACGAATCTTGTAAAGGTCTTGCTCCAGCAGACTACCATTTTTGTCGTGATTTGGATAATTATCTACATGACAAGAAGTTTTCTTCCCAGGAGGCAGTTCTGCTTTCACACAGTTTGTGCAGTCTAGATCCTCAGAGTTCTATCACAAAGGCATAAACGACCTTCCTATATATTGATTATAAATGAATTCTTTAAAAATTAAAAAATAAGCAATTATTTAGATTTTCAGTACTAATCGGCAATTTTAAACTTTAACGCCTGTTATATTAAAAGAATTATATAAATAAGAAACTTGTAAACTTGAAATTACCCATTATTATTCTGCTTCCTAATTTTTTGTTTTAAGCTATCATAATGCGAAAAAACATCGTCGTAGTAACTTCTTTGAATATTATCGATAACTTTATATCGAAATGATACAAACCCTACCACAGTTTTTTGCATTGCCATTTAAAAATATTTGCAAACAAACGTGTAAAAAGAATAATTTTGCTAAAAACGAAATGCAAACGAAAATTGCAAAACAAAATGCGCTTTAAGGCCTATAAGGTCTATTACACTTAAAATCGCAATAAACTGAGCGTTAAAATAATTCGTAAGCATAAAACATCTAAAATGCCAATAGACGGTGTCACGGTAAATGAATAGTAGCGAATTAAATTCTAAAACAGTTTTTGTTTGTACAAGACAAGTTTCACTTAATTTATTTACTTTTTAATATTTATTTACCCGATTTGAACTATACTAGGGTATTAAATCGGATCTGGCAACATAGACCACACTGGCCACCTACCAAGCAATAGCTGAATATATTTTATATAAACTTATTTCATTTTTACTATTTGATGTCTCCAATTGTCGATCTAATTTTGCTATATTGTACTAGATGGCGGAACTGAGCCATGGGATCACAGTTTTTCTATGCCATTTTGACACATGCCCTCTCTATACAATATGTAAAGAAAACCCTGTCCGATCCGTGAAGGTATTGTTAGGTATCGATAACAGATTCTACTAATGCCCACAAAGACAGGCTAAACTAAAAAAAAAAATCCCCCTAAAAAAATAAATATTATTTCGCAAAAAGAGGTAACTTAATACATGTGCGGTAAGCAACACCTTTCCGCGGGCGGCGGGGGGCAGGGCACGCGGCACCTGTGACGTGGTCGCGGCGCTATTCGCTTATAATAACAGCGGTGTTGTCACTTTTTTAAAAATTACCAAATTTCGGGGAAATTAGAATTAATTCCCGGGAAAAAAGGATTATTTCAAAATTCATTAGTATTGTTACTATGATGATTACGTAAAATTTTATATTAAATTTGGTCAAGTGTTTACCTTTCTTTACATATTGTATATCTTAAATTTCTTTGCCTACAAGGTACTTCCCGTGAACTCAGAATCTTGAAATTCGGCACGAAGCAACGTTATATTATAGTACAGACAGATAAAGGAAAAATTGTGAAAATGATAAATTTGAAGTTACATAAAATATTAAAATATTATTTTTGCTTACATGACATAAAATATTTTTTTAATAATTATAAAATTACTACCTACCCTTTTTCACATGAACGCGTAGAGATATTAAAGTTGAAATTCATATCAAACACTTCTTAAATCTAATTGCCTCTAAACTGTGAAAAATTCTAAATCAATGCTAGTATTATAAATGCGAAAATAACTCTGTCTGTCTGTTACGCTTTCCCGCCTAAACCTCTCAACAGATTTTGATGAAGTTTGGCACAGACAATCTTTAGACCCTGAGAAAGAACATAGGCTACCTTTTATCCCGGAAAAATTTGATGTTTCCGAGGGGAATTTAAACAGCGCGATATAACCGAACTCCACGCGGGCGAAGCCGCTGGCGGAAAGCTAGTACGTCATAAATTGTAAACCGCTACGTTTGTACAGCGGAACCCTCGGTGTGCGAGTCCGACTCGCATTTGGCCGGTTTTATATTTATCTTTACTTTTTATTTGCTTTTAATTAATAAATTCTTTGTGTCCCTCCTCCCTCCTCTTTTACTGTCTAATATGACAGTTTGGCGCCCAATTCGCTCTTACCCACTCCCCTCTTTCTTCATCTAGTGTCTCAATTCTTTGGCTTAACATTTTGGCATCTTTAAACATTATTATACTAACCTTTCATTCTTCCCTTACAGGAATTCTCTAATATTTTATTTTTCTTTTCACAGCGTTGTTTCTACTGTCTAACACACTAATTACTCTATTCTTCACAGCTTCACCTACACCTTCATTTCAGCTTCACCTATTTATGTAAATATGTATATAATTTTATTCTTCAACTATGTATATATTGTACATATTTCTTGAGATGGCTCTAAACCATCTCAAGTTCTACCTTCTCTCAACTATTGGCTCTACAGCCATAGTTGTCTTCATGGAGCGGTTTGCTTCACCCTTTTCTTCATCCTTTAAATGTCTTTTTTTTTCCATGTCTGGAGCGGCTGACAACTCCGTAAATAAGCCTTATCGTCATTTTAAAACTCACTTCTATGAGTGGCAGTCATTAATTGTGAACTCTACCCATACCTGTATGAAGAAGATTGCTTGTCAGAGATAGTATGAATGGGTGAATGGGGATGTCTGAATCTGTGAAGTGAAGTTTTACGGTCTCTTTAGGAATTCTATATCAAAATTTTCTCCAGGTGAAAATTTTTCCAGGGTCGGGGGGAAAATGTAGTGTTATTTTATTAACCTACATATACTTACTTCTTCATACTCATATATCATTCATTTCTGCAGGTCATAATACGCATTCTAGTATTATGAGGCGCTGTTCTGATAATATTTTACTACACCAAGACTCATTATTCTGCTTACAGACACGGTCCTCAACTTCAAGCCAAGTTTCGGCGACTTGGCGATAACTAGGCGTAAGAAGTTGTACCTGTGCTGTACCGTATTCATTTTTCCTACACAACATAACGCTATAATTTAATATTTACATATTTACATATTTACAATAACATTTTCATTGTTATGACAGTTTTTGACAACGCTGTTGATTGTCTCTATGACAACCCTTTTTCTTCTAAATTCTTAACTGCCCGCTATCTTTCTATCGGATTTGTTATGCCGAACTCCTTTACGGTATTTTATATTACTTTTAAATATTCAAATATTCAAAATTTTGTGGAATGCTGTTCTGCGAGGTTTCTTAGGACGCCCTCGCAGAACGTTGACAGTTTTTTTTTGGAGTTCAGCTTGAGTCGCGGCCTGGTTCTTACATTTGTGTTTACTAGTATATTTATAGAGTGCTTTATCTCTGCAGAGCCCTCCTAGGGTTACCCTCTCCCTCGCGGAGAGGGGACCCTCCTATCGTGCTGCTGCCGGCTCTCCGTTGCAGGGGCCGGTCCTGTATTCTGCTGCCTGGTACTGTCTCTGTGGGCGGCGCCACCGCCTCTGATGGCGGCGCCGCTGCTGTAGCCGGACCTCTGCCGCGGGAGCCGCTTTTTGCCGCAGCTTCTGACCCTCCGCCGCTCTTCTGCGACCCTCAACCGCCTGCCTACAGCTGTCGCCGGCCCTCAGCCACTGGGCTTCAGCCGCCGAGCCTCTGCTCCGGCCGTCTTCGCTGACCCTCAACCGCCTGCCTTCAGCCGCCGGGCATCTGCGCCGGCCCTCTTCACCCACCTTCAGCCGCCGGGCCCTCTGCGCGGCCCTCCGTCACCGAAGCTTTACTTTTTTATATTTTATTGTGTACCCTTTTTATATCTTTACTTGTACCTCACCTCATTCATCATTTTTATATTTATCTTTACTTTTTATTTGCTTTTAATTAATAAATTCTTTGTGTCCCTCCTCCCTCCTCTTTTACTGTCTAATATGACAGCATGTTGTCTGCTGAAGCCGTACGGAAGACGCGTCTGAGTAGTTGTGTTGCGATCTGTGTCGGGTACGATGCGCCAAATGTTGTTGTGTCGGAAGTTTGGTCGAGGAGAGTCTCCAGATCAATCTCTCTCTGGGATTAACATTGCATCACCTCATTCAACTGCCGTCTTCCTATTCACTCAGTTTTTTTTTTTTTACTTAATAGTCTTATAATAAACTAGCGCGCTTTATCATCAACAATTGCATCACTGCTTACCATCAGGCAGGATTGCAGTCAAGCACTAGTTTATAATTATAAAAAAAAATATACTAGCGTCTATTCGCCAGTTCATTCACATGAAAGTTCTAATTTCCCCGACCCACCCCGACACATCACATAGCCTGTCTGCGATATTACTTCGTTTTCACTTAGGGTTTTTAGGGTTCCGTACTTATGGGTATATACCCTATTACTAAAACTCCACCGTCTGTCTGTCTGTCACCGGGCTGTATCTGATGGACCGTGCTAGCTAGACAGATGGAATGTTTACAAATGACTCTTATCTGTTTTTTATCTATCCAACTAATCCAACCGTTATTACAACGTTATTACAGCCAATCAAATTCCTTAGCTTTTCTACTATTATAGATAAATATCTAATTATATTATTATTATCTATATTTAATAGGTCTGTCTGAAATTTTTACAATCACACTTACTAAAGACCTCTTCGAACTCAAAAGTCATCTGATCACACCTAATATGGCCCGA
This sequence comes from Sesamia nonagrioides, assembly GCA_017933935.1. Classification (NCBI taxonomy): domain Eukaryota; kingdom Metazoa; phylum Arthropoda; class Insecta; order Lepidoptera; family Noctuidae; genus Sesamia; species Sesamia nonagrioides. The sequence goes on from JADWQK010001061.1 coordinate 2,523,289, forward strand.
GCTTAACTAACTTACCCTATACGAGTGAAGGTTTGGTTCTGTTGTTCATTCACGACCTGTACGAGTGACAACATAGACTAGTGCCTACAATACATTTATCAATCACCTCTACATCCGACCATTCAGTCCGCTAATCGACCATTATATAGACAGTTGAACAGCCAATCGTACCCTGGCTCCTAGCCAGGGAATATAAACGGTAATGTAAGCGTTAAGTCTCCGTTATTTGTACAAAGGCAATTCTATCGGATTTCCTTTTTTTCCCATTTCATTGCCGGTTTGGCTCGAGAATCAGGAGAGAGCTTTTGGACGTTAGATGCTGGTTCAGTTGTGGAGGTACGATAAGCTGAGGCAATTACGAAATTTGCCAAGATTTACATTTTTGTTTTATTTTTGTTCAATTTCAATAAATTGTGCAAAGTAGGTAAAGGTAATGGTTTAAATTCAAGTGAAATTAATGTAGGTGTAAGTGAAATATTTGAATTTCCTTTATGGGCAAAAGTTTTGCTGGTACACAACTCATGTATGTACAAAGCTGAAAAGAAAACATAATCTTGAAGACGGTGAAATATTATTGACCAATAATAATAACGTTTTAATAATACTTCGGAATAATAAAGTTCCAATAAAGTCTACAAAACAATTGTTAAAAACCAAATTAATTTGGAACTCTGTTCCTATCACGATTGTTTTTCAGGCTGCGAACGTTTTAAAATAAAGAAAACTAAATAGGTATAATCTCAGCCGCTTCTGCTACCTTCATATTGAAATCACTAAAATTTTCACTATTTACTTCAGCACTTTCGGAAATCCATGAAAACTATATCTTTATCCCTCACTCTCTGTCAATACATTTAAAAGAAAGTCACATGAAACGAAGTTTCTTCGTTGTGTTACAATTTATATCAGTCTACTCCAACTGTAATCTTTGCTAAAGAACTTCATTCCAAAAAACCAACTTTTCTCTCTACCCAAAATTTGATAGTACGTTTCATCGTCAAGTCGTAATATCGTTCCAACAATAGTCCCCCACCGCCCCTCCAGTGTGCACATCTCTCACAGTTTCCGTCACTTCACACGACAAGTATTTCTACTTACAGCCACTTGACGACGCGACAACACTTCGACTTCATGACTTTTTGATTTCAGAAACCATTGTTACTAACGAAGTTAAATAACGAAAGTAAATCAGGGATACCTCGGGTGGTGAATGTGGATGGATTTAGGAACTCATTCAAAAGCAAATGAAAGTGTAGGTAAACTCAAACGCCAAGAAAACCAATAATTCTCATAAGTAATTTAAAACATTCACAATATCATAGTCTCATCTCGGCGACAAGCATATGTGTCAAAAATGTAGGAAAATTAGGGGTATTTTGACAGGTTGAGACTAAGTTCAAACTATGGTCTTAAAATTAAAAGAATTGTTCCTCGCTTTAATTCTTACTTGGTCACTCAATCAAAGAAGCAAAGGTATTTAAAAGGCAGCTTAATATTTTATCACTTTTTCTAATCACTATTATTTGTATAAAAATGAACTTAAACTATCAAATGAAAAACCTGTAGCAGCACGTGCGTTGCAGAGTGATTTAAAATGTGAAATTCCGGCAAAGAAAGAAAATAGGTTGCAGCGAATTAACTTGGAAGCACAAGCAGAAGTAGTATGCAAAAAATTGAGTACAGTTGCGTATGTACTCTTTAACTTGTCTAAAAAAGTAAATATTGCCACAAGGTTAACAGCATACCATGGTTTGGTCGCGTCCGTCTTGAGATTCGGCATAATATTCTGGGGAAATTGTAGTCTGAAGGAACTTCAGGGTTCAAAGCTCAAAAACGATGCATAAGGGCAATGTGCAATCTAATAGTAACAGATAGCTGCGTACCTGTATTTAGGTCCCTAAAGATATTAACATTTCCATCATTGTATATTTTTGAACTGGCTGTTTTTGTAAAATCTAATATGCATCTTTTTAATAAGGTGTCCGCAAATAGGAACCGGCCAATTAGGAGACAGTATAAAAAATTTGCTTATTGTTGGTAGCTCTGATACCGACCTGTTAAAAAAAAAAAGTATTATATGTATAGGCCCGATTATTTTTAACAAACTACCCGACGTAATAAAAAACGAGACATTTTCATTATTCAAAAAGAAATTGTCAATTTTACTAATAGACAAATGTTATTACTCAATTTGCGAATTTCTGTCAGATGAGAATTTAAATTGATAATGTGACATCTCTGTATTACTGACTTGTAGATCTGAATTGTACCTATTGACCATAAACCGGACACTTTTTTTTTTGACTTGATGTAATGAATTGTGTTGTTTTAATCTCATTTGACATGTAATTTATATTTATTTGATTTGACAGTGTGTATTTATAATATGTATAGAATGAGATGGTCTATTATTATTGGATATTCATTATTTTTTTGCTTTTGTTTGCATGCCTTAGTTAAGGTAGTCAGTATAAGGGTCTTATAAAACTTAATATCTGTATTTTGTACCTACTTTCTACGCAAATAAAAACTATTCTATTCTAATCTAGGTTTATTGCGTTGACATTTCACCCGTTGGTATTTTAAAGTTCGACATTCAAATATTATGTCCCCGGCAAACATGTTCCATTCCAGTCCGCGCACGGATAGACTACGTACGTGTACTGCAACCCATGCAACCCATGGAGAGGCTACGCATTGATACATGCGTCGCTTGCTCGAATAGGCGGTAACATAGCTCAATACTATCCGTGTGGGTCTACATTTCCGTACGTGCACGGGGTTCGCTGCACGTATGTATCTACTGTGGGCCGGGCGCAGCTTAGCACACGTGCGTTAACTCTCTGTGAACTGTGCCACACTATACACAGAGAGAGAGAGAGAAAGAGAGAGAGAGTGGAAACGGCCACGTTGTCAAAAAATGTACCTATATACGCGCTAATTTGCGATGCGTGCCCGTACATAGCATGAGTCGCGGTGGGTCCGTGCCTCAATTGCAGGCTGACCAAGCCGTGAGCTACAATTTTATGTAATATTTGTCCTCGCTTGCAGACCATAAATAAAGGCTCTCATTTCCATAGTGTTCGCCACAATTTAGAGAACGTACTGACTTGGTACAGTGTGTACCTACGTCTGTACAAGATATAATATATGCCTTAGTATTATGATGGTAGTACGATCAACCGCAAGTCTCAAGAACATTTCACTCGAGTGAAGGTTCATTTATAGGGTTTCAAACCTACATGGTATAAACGGAAGCCTATTACTAAGACGCCGCTATATGTCTATATGTCTGTCTGACTGTCACTAGGTTGTATCTCATGAAAAATGATAACTAGATAGTTGAAATTGTCACGTTTTTCTATTGACGCTCTGATAAAAAGTAGGTAATTTGTGCGCGACTCCGACACGCACTTTGTCCGTTTTTTTACACCCCGACATAATTACATAGGTGTGAGCGGTCATCCGATCATTTCATTTATTTTTTCCATCATTCGGTAAGGAAGACAATGAGTGCCGGACGTACGTATAGCTTCGTTGGATCGGTTCACTAATGAGGTCATTTTTACCCTTGGTATTTAGACATTATATGACATTTCGAATAAAAGATACCGAATGAAACAAGACTTTTTTGATGAAAAGTTGATGCGTCTAATATATGCTTTACCCATGGTTGGTACGCAATTAAAGTTCTCTCAATGTTAAACTGTTACCATGTAGGTGCAGTTGACTGTACACATGTATGTAGGACTCTGTATAATGCTAGTTGTAGGTACATATGTCTGGGCAAGATTACAATCTGGCTAGCTCTCAATTTGCGCAGGAAATAGCCATCTGCTGAGCAAGAGCCCGCAGTTGGCCATTTGTTACCAGATGGGTCCAAGTTGTAGATTAGGGACGTGCGACAAACAGAGGGCAATGGAAATACATACATATTACTTAAGTATACAACGTTATATTTTATTAATTATACAAACCCTATTTAGGATACTACCTATATACGATTATAATAGAATATGTTTGTTCACAATAAGCAACTGAATCGATTCCAATAATTTTTACGTCATGTTATATTTTTTTCCAAATACATTTAGAAATTGTTACAGTGTGGTTACCGGCGCGCACGGTAGATCATAGTACTCCGCGCTCGCGCAACACCTGACGCCAGAGGTCACCATATTTTTAGAAGACCATAATTTTTGTTGGGACAACCAAGTACGATAACAAGCTCATAACTTTGTGATTTTTCATGATATCTTTTTGAAATTTTGAACATAGATTCTTTACTTAAAAATACTGGACACGTGTTGCGGTTATTGCATAAACAAAAAATAATGGTGTATACAATTCCATAAAACCCAACCAAGTACATGGCGCATGGAGCCCTCCAGAAACAAACGTCTTATTACGATTTATTTATTTTCAAAGTAATACAATTAATTTTTCTGTGAATATTGCGAGCACAAGAAAGGGGGAAAATCACGTTACTTGTATGGGAGCCCTCCTCAAATGTTTATTTATGGTGACAAATAGCCGTGAGTTGAGTGATTGATTGATTGAGTTGATTGAGTGAGACAGCTGGTCTTTAGTCTTAGTCTTATTATTTCCTGTTGTTTTCCTTTTGGTACAGAACCCTTAAAACTATTTTTTCATTTAATGTGTATCAGCCTTCTGTTTTTTTTTTTTTTCTTTAATAGTGTAATAATTTAACGGTGTCGTTAGTTTTATTTTAGAGATTTTAAGTATTTAATTTGATAATGTTTAGATTAGCTTAAGTAGTCTTAACTCTCGCATTAGGGAAAACCTTGTAGAAATTGTTTAAGCCGTTATAAAAATGAATAAATAAATATTAGTGTTGTCAAAAATAATTATATAAATAAACTCTCACCAATGACGGATTACAAGGTGAAACCTGGACTTTAAGTCTGAAATCGCCAACCCGCATTGAGCAAGCGTGATGATTACGCTCCATCCTTCTCTGTATGAGAAGAGACCTGTGCCCAGCAGTGGGACGATAAAAAAGGTTGATGATGATGATATAATGTGTCACTGAAATAAAACGGCGACTAAATTTTGAATGTTTTAATTAACGAGGAACTTGTACAGAACATGTCATGGAAATACAATTCGCAGCCGACACGAAATATAATAAACTCATAATAAATTAATTCAGAGCTATGAGAACAACCCCAGCAGTTGATAACTCAAATGAATTTGCAGAGCGTGAGCCGCGAGCTGGCGCTACACAATAACAGGTTACATAATGCAGGTTTACGATTGTGTCCATTGTGCTGTGCCATGCTTAAGGCAACTTAATTTTGGGTATAACTTGAAAATTACCTTAGTTTACTTTGTCAAATGGAAACAAAATTACAATAATGAGTTCTCTGTGTGTGTGTGCAAGAACATATAGTATAACAAATGAGTTTTATTTTGTCACTTATAAGTAAGTACAGCCTCTAGAAAACGTGTGGTAGTGACTTTCGATTCTATGGAAAAGTATGATACAAGGTACCTACTTAAGTCCAGATTTCCTTTACGTGAGTGTTTGGTCTAAGAGATCTTATTATATTACCTATATAATTTTTTTTTTCTATTTTTGAGCTTACTGTATCATTTTCTTCGGCCATTCCTTCACATTATTATTTCACTGACAGGGAAGGGTTTGCCTCAGACATTACTTTGAATCAACTTGAGAGTCGTGTTGTAAATACTTGACCTTTCAAGATAAAGATTGTTGAGAGATATTTTATGTACTCCGTCTTAATGTACAGAGTGGATTGAATAAATTACAGTTATTTTTTTCGTTTATTATAATTGTCGAAGAAAGCATAAAAAAATTAGGTTTAACGAGAAAAGAAGATGTAACGTTAATTTTGAAAGGCTTTTTTATTTTTGGTAGATAAAAAAAATCTTTGATAGAAGTTTTATATTTAGGACCGTGCTTGAAGTACGTATTTAAAAAAAAAATGTTATCTAAATGATCAAAACAAAAAAAAAAAACTTCTTTAAAAACATCCTTTTGTAAAAATAATATTGATAACGTTCGCAAAAACATTATGATATCCATACCCCAAGTCGAGGGCGAGTACAATATTAATAAAATATAATTTACTTTTGTGCTATAATTGAGTTTATCACAAAATTTGTGGGACCTTAATGGGGTTCCGTAGAGTAATTATATTTAACACTGTGATAAAACGTAGATGGCTTTTTATTGACGATTTCTGACATTAAAAGGAACAATGCTGCGCGCCAAAACCTAGATCATGGGCGTTATCCAGAAAGCCATTAAGAAATGGACAGTCCCATTCCTTAGCGGCTTTCTGGATAATATCCTTTCTGGGCCGGACATGTCTGCCGCATATCAGATGACAATTGAGCTAAGAGAACCACCCATTATGTCTCACAAAAGCCATAATACTGTCTCAACAGCAAGGACACGCTTAACACCTACCGAAATAACTCTCCGGGCTAGCAAAAGACAGAATTATTGTGTGGGGAAGGAAGAGAGATGCCATTGCTCTGCAGTGAGGTCATACTGGCTAATTACATCAGTTTAGACTTAGGTCTCGATGTTGTTAATTTTATTAATATTTTACCAAATTCTTTATTTACCAACAACTTTTCCATATGAAAAACTATGTGTGTGGTGTACCTTGTAAGCCGATAAAGGCAAACCATAGAAGCCATACGAGTACTTATTACAATACCTGTTTTTATACTTCTGTTTTACAAAAAAAAAAAAATTGACTTTGACCTTGTTTATAAGCAGACATACCTAAACGTGACCTTTTTTTTTTTGTCGCTGTGGCGAATGCCTTTACGCACCGTACCCCGAAAGGCGTGTGTGGGACTCGCCCAGCCGAAGCCGGGAATACCCACTAAACCCACAGCGGCACTCCGGCATCGCCATAGTGGCGGGGGAGTGGGAAACTAGCACAGCCTGAGCTACCTCTCCCCTGCCGGCGAAACTCGCCTAGCAAGGCGGGCCCTCAATTTGCCCTTCTAAGGAGGGGCCGTGGCTCCCGCGTGGTGAGCGAAATAACGCGGGCGTCGGCACCTTTCCCGTGCCTCACGCCCGCCGCTCACCTCAGGGGGGGAGAAAGCAGGCAAAATCCCGCCTTCTCCTGCCCCTACGCCGCCTGGGGAGCGCCGGAGCGAGGGGATCCTCATCCCGCTCCGCAGCCTCCTTCTGCGACATCACGACCTCGCAGAAGGAGGCCATCCCCGCCCAGGCCTCCTCGCTCCCCACCATCGCTCTGACGATGGCGGACAGCGAGAGGTTCCCTCCAACCGCCGTGACAAGATCGCGGCGCGGCACGGCCCACGACGGGCACACCGCGAGGGTGTGTCCCGCCGTGTCCTCCGCCGCGCCACAACCGACCTAAACGTGACCTAGACAGACCTCACAAATGTCTTTTCTAGTTATATGATATGGTTTTATTTTTCTTGCCGTGTTTATTTAAGTATTTGTGTGTACTCCTAATCTGGTAACTAATTAAAAGTTGAATTCCTTTCTGTTGACAGATTGATCTGAAATTTGGTTCGCGCCTTTTGTTCTGATTAAAGGAAAATTAACACCATTTTGGACTATTTTTGGCCACTGCAGCAAAATGGCGGACTACATACTTTTTCACTACTTCCTGAATATGGGCATCAAATGAAGAGGCTTGTTTAGCAGAATAGAGTTCTATTGTACTTACAACGTTATATTGTGTTTATGCAAAACACGAAACACGTGTCCAGTATTTTTAATTAAAGAATCTATGTATAAAATTTCAAAAAGATATCACGAAAAACCACAAAGTTATGAGCTTACTTGGTTGTGCCAACAAAAATATAGACAATGCACCGCTTGCCCGCCCGCGCCTGCAGCGGCGCAGCAATTCGATCGATTCAGTTGCTTATTCTAAACATACTATATTCAAGTTTCGTATACCTACAGTAAAAATAAGGTTGTATATGAAAATCCAATATGGCCGCCATCAAAACTAGGAGGTAGCAGAAAAAGCAGACTGTCTATTCTCAACTTTGTTGGGGTCGGATTCCAGTGTACCCGAAATCAGCTGAATATCAGTATTTTACATGGAGCGACTGCCTATCTAACGTCCATAATCCTGTTACTGGGTTAATACCTACGATACCCATCGGTAACACTGGTAGTCGGACTGTCGGACTTCTGTCGACCCATAACGACTGTCAAAGATCTACAAATGACAACCGGGACCAACGACTTAACGTGCTTTCTGAGTCACGGAGGGCTCTCGGTATGTAAAGCTCCACAGACTAACCGTGGAAAGCGTAGCTTAATAATTGCATAAAATAGTATATTTCATTACAAGTGCGGAAAGCCTGTCATTACAACGAGTTCCGACAAATGTCGACCCGAGCTGAGGCGCAGCCGAAGGTGAGGGTTGACAGTCGGAACAAGTTGCAATGACGGTTCCGCACGTGTACTGAACAACTATTTTTAATACAGTTGCGAAAAAATTAAGCAATTTATTAAAATAATAAAAACACAATAAACTCAACTAACTAATAATTTATTTCTTAAAAAAGTTATAATTCACATATACATTGAAATTGGTACAGTTTTTTAGACTAACTGGGGAAGTTTTAGGTTGCATATTTACTGTTTGGGACAAACTATTATTAATTTCGTATGATTGTTCATGTATATTTAAAAAAAAAAAAGCGCGTGCGCTTTACCATCAACGATTGCATCACTGCTTACCATCAGGCGGGATTGCAGTCAAGCACTAGTTTATAACTAATAATAAAAAAAAAAAATATTTGCCAAAGGTGTTATACAATGACGTTTGCTAGTTGATGGAATTGGGTCTAATGACTTATCATTATCAACGAAGGTAAATGAACGAACTTTCTCTTCACTATTGTCATGTGAAGGTGACGGACTGGACTTTAAATTAATGGATTGTGTGATTTTTTTCCCAGTTTCTAGTTTGTTGTGTAATGAATCAGCAATATAGCCTTCTGCAACTTTGTCTGACTTCCAACCTCCTAGTCGCTTTAAGGACGTCAAATTGACTCCTGAATCTGCCAATAATGTAGCTGAGGTCCTCCTGAAGCTGTGCCCAGTATAATACTCTGCATCCGGCAGACCAAGAAACGTAGCTATTTCTTTTGGCATATTACCAAATTTGTTTATCCCGATTGCTTGAGATGTACACTTTCCTTTTTGATAATTTTGGGAAAAACGGTCGGATTTTTCTTTTTGGGACCGCTGATTCATATATTTTTGCACTATTCTAAGAAAATCTCCTTCAACAACAAAGCTTCTCCGTATCTTATTTTTTGTATTCGGAATCTTGATTAGTAGCATTTTTTCATGGGCTTCAATATCTTTTAAAGTAATTTTGGATAACTCCTCTCTGCGGCAAGCACCAACAATGCCAAAAATCAGCGCAACCTACAAAAAAAGGGATTTGATTAATATTTTTTTAAATAATTTATTGACTGTATTTTGCGATTTCGTAAACTGAATACTAAAGAAAAATATAAGTACTTATTAATTAATTACCTTTGTGGCTAAATAACGATCATCGGGAGCTTCGTTTAAAAACTTTTCCACTTCATTCGATGTTAATATTTTCGACTTTTTAGTTGTAAAACCGTCTGATTGTCGTTTTAAGAAAGCATTTAGTTTTGGGTATTGACTTATATCCACGTTGTTTCTTATTTTCAGCATACTTTTTATCATCGAAAACCTCGACCATAATGTAGAAGGTTTTAATTTTGCTGACAGTTCGAAGAAATATGCCAACATAACATTTTCTGAAAAACTATTTGCCTTTTTCTCTTCTCTCCACACAATAAATTCGTTGTATATAGATATGTAGCGACTTTTTGACTTTTCCGGTAAAATGTTCTCCGAAGCATTTTGTGCAATTATATTAATACTGAGTTCCGGTGGTGTTAATTCAAATAAAATATCGTCGAAATTACTCATTTTGTGCAACAAACAACTAAACTCGCAAAGAAAATTTTTGAAAAATGGCGCAAACCGTAAAAGAATATAAGCAGAGATTTTTTTTCTTCACCCATTCGATTAGGCAAAGGGAACTATGCCCATACAGCCAAGTCTTCAGTAGAATTTTTTTATTGATATGAAATGAAAATGAAATGAGATGAAATTAAATAAGACCTAACCTAACTCATTGAATTAAATCATTAAATCTGATATTGAAACAAATTAGTAGCTTCTTTTTAGAATTATTTGCATGAATCATAAAAACTTCTATGTTTTTTTAAAGTAAAAACTTCATGGTTGGTTTTTTTTTTATTTTTAATAGATAATATTTTGACAGTTGGGAAAGAGAACGCACTAGTTCGGAAAAAGTAAAGAAAAAGCACGAATGTGTAATAGCCCACTTTCCGAACGCTATACTTCCCTGTAATACACCACTTTTTTAGCAACTGTATTAAAAAACTATTACTATCAATTGAAGTTTACTGCTAATCCATTGTTCCATGTGTTGGAAAAATGTGTCTGCTCAATAACGTAAATAACGCAATGAATCTTGTTGATCTGTCAAAATGAAACCCATTGCTACTGACAGTGTATTATGCAATTACCCTGCTGATCAATTGACCTGTGCTGCTGTTGTTATTCAGCCACGAGCTCCTCCTACAGAAAGAGCACATTAATTTTTATTTTCACAACCCTTTCATTGTGGGTAACAAATAAAAGGTCTTCACGCGTCCAACGATTTTATTTTTTTTATCTAATCAATGCCCTAGATTCTGAAATCGCCAACCCGCATTGAGCAAACGCTTGCTCAATGCGGGTTGGCGATTACCACGCGGTAATTACGCTCAATCTTTCTCTGTATGAGAGGAGACCTGGGTCCAGCAGTAGGACGATTAAAGGTTGATGATGAATGCCCTAGATTAGGAGAGCAGTGTGACGACTAGTCCCTAAGACCCACCGCATCAATTTTAGCTTTTAGTATATTGTACACGTAGTGATTTATTAAATATTTATTTTAAAGAAATAGTTAAATATAAAAAAATATCGTCATCTTGTCTCAATCTCATCATTTTCGCTAATAAAATAAAACCTTTAGATCCTAAAGGATATATGTATATATAAAGGGTGTATCTGACATCGACGCACAAACGAGTACCATGGATCCAGTACATGATTCTGAACCCCCCAGTGGTGGAATTTTTCGTCGGCTTTTTCATGATTAAAAAAAAAATTATATGAAGTTTTTTTCACTTTAGACCGTTCAAAATTGCTATACTTTTATAGCCCAATAAGATTTTAAAGTAAAAACTAATTAATTCGCTAATTACACAAAAAAGCGCAATGAAAACAAAACTCGAAAAACTATCTTATCAGCTGATTTGATAGAGTTCACATGAGGGATCAACGTCATACCTACAAACCCGCACGGCGGTACGCTTGCAACGTTCAAATGCCAAGCCGACACTTTTTTTTAACCACTGTGAATTCTGTAACTGTTCATTAACGACATAAATGACTATTATAATTTCATTAGTGGCATGCGGTGTAGCCTATCCGCGAAGTTTGCGTTACGATGTCAGATACACCCTGTATACAATATGTTAAGAAAACCCTGTCCGACCCGTAAGGATAATAAATGTTAGGTAAACACATGACCAAATAAAATATGAAAATTTACATAATGATCATAGTAACAATACTAGTGAATTTTGAAATAATCTTTTTTCCCCGCGAATCGATTCCAACTTCCCCAAAATTTGGTAAGTTTTAAAAAGTGACAACATTATTTTAGGCGGTATAATTCTGAGCGAATAGCGATGCGGCAGCGTGCCGCGTGCCCTGCCCCTCTTCGCCCGCGCCTGTATGGTCTGCCGCACATGTTTTAAGTTACCTCTTTTTGCGAAATAATATTTTTTTTTAGGGGTATTTTTTTTAACTTTTGCCCGGCTTTGTAGGCATTAGTAGAATCAGTTATCGATACCTAACAATATCTTCACGGATCGGACAGGGTTTTCTTTACATATTGTTTATAGATATGTCAATAGCCTATTAGCATAGATGAAAGCTGGGAATCCTAACCATTCGTGTTTATTCAAAGCCTGCCTACCTAATCCTACCTACTTAAAGTTGGAGACTGTATTAGGAGACTAAAGATAAGTTATATTGTAATTAACTATTTTAGCCTTTCATAAAAATAGAATGATTTAGGTAATTGTTATTATAATAGGTATTTTAATTGGCTGTCACAAAAAAATAGTGTTTTGTTTCGCTATTTATAACCGTTCCTCTGTCCACATTACAGATACAGACGCGACATCAACAAACAAGCCACTTAACAAAGTAGTGAGCTGGTTTGGAAAGAAGAACTGTTTATATTTTAGATTACTTTATCAGATATTTGCACACCTTTTAGGGTAGGATATAGTTTAACATATATGTAATTAAGTATCCATTGATTTATTTGTATTTGATAAACCGCGCCGTCTTTGTCTGTGTGTACTTCCTTAGCGCGCGGCGTCCTTGCGGTGTGTACTTAGGAGCTGTTGGTTTAGGCCATGGTCACAGTGATACACTTTGCGACTTGGGCGAAATTGCGAGTGCTTTATTTACAGTTTGAGAGTAGATCGAAAAGAATCATGGTTTGACCTCAGTGGATATTTTATTATTCAGAATCTCGTTGCTACTGTAAAATATGTCGATATCAAATTCATGTACTGTTGAAATATTTGGCATGTAATGTGCAACTGCACAGGGACTAGAATAGCTACTTTAATACTAATAATATAATAGAAGGCTCTCGGTTGGCGGTTGGATCAAGAAAATATAAGATAGTTGGACGAAGAAGAAGGGCTTGATTCAGAGAGCGATACTTCTAGACACGGCTCGCATTGTTAGGAGGTTCCTCTCTCTGGAGCCCATACCACCGGTAACTTGGACCCTGTTCTGATACCGGTGGGTTAAAAATGTAAATTATATGTACATACATAATATGAAATATACAACTTTAATGCTCAAAATAATCACAGATTTTGCATTGGCCCTAAACTAGGCAAGTGTTTCAAACAACTAAATAAAATCTTACAATCAAAAATAAAGACATCATGATCCTAACCTGTAAAAGACACGATGCCTATACTTTTAATTTAAAAAAAATAACGTTTCTTTGGATGTTCAAAACAGGCAGCAGAAATGGGCTCCCAATAAATGCTACTAAAACTCTCTAGGAATAGTCAGCCATGATATTCTCCTTGCTATTCTCTCTCACCTTATGGTTTCGTCCGAGGCTCTGGAGTGGTTCTCTTCTTATCTTCGGGGACGTCAGCAGTCGGTTCGCGTTGATGAGAGCTCATCGAGTTGGCGTGACCTGTATGCTGGTGTTCCACAGGGCGGTATTCTTTCTCCATTATTATTATCCATTTTCATTCATTTTATAACTCACTGTTTTCGGTGTTCGTATCATCTATATGCTGATGATCTCCAATTATATACAGCTGAGCGATTGGAAGGTATGTCGAATGCTATAGCGAAGGTAAACCGAGACTTAGAGGCTATCAAAAACTGGTCTGATAGATTTGGGGTCACAGTAAACCCCTTAAAGTGTCAGGCCATTATTATTGGAAGCTCACACATGATGAGTAGATTAACACTTAGCTCTCTCCCTTCTCTTATCTTCAACGGTACCGTCATACCTATTACCTCCACTGTCAAAGATCTTGGTTTGTATATTGACTCGACGCTTAGCTGGCAACGTCAGGTGTCATACGTTAGTCAAAGGGTCAACGGTACCCTGCGTTCCCTATATCGCTTGAGGAACTTTTTAGCCGCTAAAACGAAAACCACCCTTGTGCAGACTTTGATTTTCCCTATAATCGGTTATGGTGAGGTGTGCTACTTTGACCTGAATTCAGTTTTGCTGTATAAGCTTGACAGATTGCTCAATAGTGGTATCCGGTTCATATTCAATCTGAGGAAATATGACCATGTATCCAGCTACAGGCCTGAACTGAAATAGATGCCCATTCGCCAAAGAAGAGATTTGCGAGACTTGACCACGCTTTTCTCCCTTCTTAATTCGCCCACTCCTCCTTCTTACCTTGCGAATCACTTCCAATATTTGTGTTCTTCACACAGCAAGAATCTGCGTTCTTCTAATAATCTTTGGCGCGCGCCTGCTGAAGGCTGCGGGAGCCCTCTCGTGGCTGATGCCAAACCTGGGGGGGCCCAGCATACGGTGCCGGCGTCTATACGCCGGCATACTGCGGAGTATGGCCCTTTATGGGGCCCCTATTTGGGCGAACTCTATCCATAGGAGGGAGAACCTCACAGCCCTTCGGACGCCCCAAAGGGCCATCGCCCAGCGGGCATCGTGGGCCTACCGTACGGTGGGCTTCGCTGCGGCGTGCGCTCTGGCGGGCACCCCGCCTTGGGAGCTCGAGGCGTGGGTGCTCGCCAGAGTGTACGAGTGGACGGCGGGGCGCAGGGCGCTGGGCGGGCGTCCAGCCCCAGAAGTGAAGGAAGCCGTCCGCCGGGAGGCGAGGGACGCCATCGTCCAGCATAGGACGCGGGACCTCGCCTCCGCGGTGTTCGGCCGCCGTACCCTCGACGCCGTCGGGCCGGTCCTGAAGGACTGGCTCGACAGGCGTCACGGATTCCTCTCCTTCCGTCTGGTGCAGGTGCTCTCCGGTCACGGCTGCTTCGGCAGGTACCTGCACCGGATAGGACGAGAGGAGACACCGTCGTGCCATGGTTGTGGCGCAGCGGAGGACACGGCGGAACACACCCTTGCGGTATGCCCGTCCCGCCGTGGGCCGTGCCGCGCCGCGATCTTGTCGCGGCGGTTGGAGGGGACCTCTCGCTGCCCGCCATCGTCAGAGCGATGGTGGGGAGCGAGGAGGCTTGGGTGGCGATGGCCTCCTTCTGCGAGGTCGTGATGTCGCAGAAGGAGGCCGCGGAGTGCGAGCGGGAGGAGGATCCCCTCGCTCCGGCGCTCCGCAGGCGGCGTAGTGGGAGGAGAAGGCGGGATTTCGCCCACTTTCTCCCTCCCTGAGGTGAGCGGCGGGCGTGAGGCCGACGCCCGCCTTACATCGCTCATCACGCGGGAGCCACGGCCCCTCCCCAGGAGGGGCAATTGAGGGCCCGCCTTATTAGGCGGGTTTCGCCGGCGGGGGAGAGGTAGCTCAGGCTGCGCTAGTTTAATATGGCGATGCCGGAGTGTCGCTGTGGGTTTAGTGGGTATTCCCGGCTTCGGCTGGGCGAGTCCCACACACGCCCTTCGGGGTACGGTGCGTAAAAGCATTCCCACAGCGTCAAAAAAAAAAAAAAAATGGTCATCTCAACACCTCTCTCACAAGTTTTATTTTTGTATATATTAAAAGTATATATTATAGTAATAGTATGTATAAATGTATATAGCTTATATTTATTTATGTAGTGTTATGAGTTTTTTCTTTTCTTTTACATTGTTTCTCTAACTAAAGCACTTGTCATCTAATCTCTTCACCATCCGTGGTTGACTGGTAGAGAATGCCTAAGGCATTAAGTCCGCCTCTGTATATTTTCTTTGTGCGAAAGTGTAAATAAATAAATAAAATAATTACATCACTAAAGACTAGTCTATAATTAAAAGAAAATAATTATAAAACTAGAAAAATTAAAATTCTATTATTAGGTGATTAACTACTCTATACACAAATAATAATAAGTGTGTGGACATGTGTTGTGAATGAGTGTAAGTAAGCTAAAACATATTATATTTCAACAAAGTTGCTCTCTCACTGAAATAATATTTAAGGAACAACTGAACTGAAACACAGGCTTAAATGAACCTAGTTCGGGTGGTCCCAACATTAGTTTTAGACAATAACTTTATAGATTTATATTATGTATTAGTCTACAGTAAGTTAGCTTTTACGGTTGGTATTATTAAGATTTTTCATTAGGTACTATACAAACAGACTTTTTATAAATTCATTGTTGATCTATGTTTTTTGAATAAATTTCATTTCAATTCATTTCACTGGGTAGGCACCTAACTCTTCCTACCTTACGCAATCAAAAATGTGAAGATAATAAATATTAAATACGTAATGTTTATCTCATCCTCCATTTACGTTTATTCATTTACTCTGAGTATACCTACACGAAATAGTACAGTAAAATGCAGAAGTGACTAGGTATGAACCCATGTCATTGGTGGTTCTGTAGTCACTTATTTAAAAATTATATGAATCCCACTTTATGAATTCACTCAATTTCATTACAGACAAGCCTGACTTCTTTAGAATTTTAAATAAATAAACTATTTATTACAGTTTTTTTTTCTTTTCTATTTTGGGACACAAGGCTTCTTCTCGATGAGAGGGATGGGCCGTCATATAAATATACGGGCAAAGTACAGGTTCGCAGGTATCACGAATATTTTCAAATTAGTTCTATCTTTCACGAGGTGCCGTCAACGTTTTGGTAGCTGTGGTCATAAAACGATTAACATAAACTAAAGTGATCAAACTGTGGTGACAAATCTAATTTTGGGAGAAATCTAAATAAGAAAGTTAATATTTTTATCAAGTTTCTTAACGTCATGCTATTAAAGTCTCCATGAAATGATATTAAATGTAACGTACAATAAAAAAACCCGGATCTCAACACTACCTAAATGTGTGATGCGCTAAACAGACCAACAGCAGACAGTTTGCTACGGGCACTTGCATACGTCAGGACAGCGACTCATGGAATCGTCTTATGTTTTAATCCAGTGCATCTTCTTCTTTCTACTTCATTAAGTAAAGGTCAGAAGGTCAGAAGGTCCTTCTCAGATGCATCGTTCATTGACGAAGCAACCGCTCAAAAATTGATTCAATAAGAAAAAATTGATTAAGTAAGTTTATTTGAAGCCAAAGTTGAGTGTGAGGGCATTTCGTAGTTGCTCCATTAATAAACTCCAGCTGGTAACTCGTTTACGAAGCGTCGTGCGTACTTTAATTGTGTTACGATTGCTAACTTATTCATGGGATAGTTAAATACGAGGAGACGTAAAGGAGGGCTTTCAGGATGAGTTTGTTTAAGAGGCATTATCCGCCTCTTAAACAAAAGTTGATAGTTAGTATTATTGAAGCCGATCCAGACCGCATTGACGCTTTCGAGATGTGGTACTGGAGGAAGATGCTTCAGATTCCTTGGACAGCATTCCGCACAAATGCATCAATCCTTCGAGAGCTGGGTGTCACAATAAGACTTTCTCTATCTGCCTTCGAAGAATTTTGGAGTATTTTGGTCATATTGCCAGAAAGGATGGAGACAACCTCGAACATCTGATGGTTACTGGGAAGGTGGATGGACGACGATCCAGAGGTCGCAGTCCAATAAGGTGGACTGACCAAATTCGTTCATCTCTGGACTGCCTGCATGATGCTATACTCGCGGCCAGGGATCGTAACAAATGGCGAACTATTGTGAAGAAGAGGATAATTCCACAGGGACATCACGACCCTCAGTAATGGGGAGGAGGAGGAGGAGGAGTATTATTAATGAAAGTTGAAGTTGGTAGTATTATTTTAGCTCCTTTCTATTCACAAAAGGTCTCCTGCAGGCGCGACGCGTCAATGTGACGCGAATCTAATAGACCAATTTCTATAAAAAAAACTTTATGTTAACTGTATCACGTCACGTCTAAAGTCTTAACCGACTCGTTGACTGTTACTCGATTGTTACGCTAAGTATATCAAGCCTGTAAAATAAAAGGTTATATGAGATGCCTCAACTACCATTCCTCTAAGGCTTTGTAAACATCTAAAGGCTGCTTTTAAGTCTTTATGGACGGAAGGCTTTTAGGGTGATCTTTGGTGTCAGCCCTACATCATAAAGGAGATATTTTGCCTTCAGACAGACGCCACGAAACATTATCAAACACACTATTTTTATTTTAAACTCACCCTATCTCTAATCCAAGTAAACCCTCTCGTACATTATTTTCTCCACGTTTTTTTTACATGATTTTTATTAACTTCAGTTGTATGTTTGCTTGCTTCTTTGTTTGTCCATCTCTAACTCTTTGGACTACCAGTGAGCGGCTCATTACTATAAAATGTCCCACTGTTTTCAATAAGTTCGTTGGCCGAGCGGGATTAATTTGTGCAGGCAAAATATTTAGTTTAAATTTAGATTTAGTTTTAGATTTAGTTACTTGGGGAACGCATCATTACGAATTTTAGCACTTGTTATTCTGCCTGTTGGAGATCTAGAAAAGTTTGGTAAAAACAAATGCGCGTTCGTGTTATCCGTATATGTATTATTTAAAAAAAGGATATCGAACTAAAAAGTTGAAAAGAAATATAGTTTAAAAAGCTAAAAAAAAAACGTGCTTTTAAAGAATATCAAACTAAAAATAATTTAAATGATATAATCAAAAAGCGTGAAGCGCTTTGTGCCATATTTTTTGTATATTAAGCGCATCATTAAAATTATTATTTTTAACTTTTTAACTTTTCTATAAATTATTTTTAACTTTTCTTTAAAAGCGTGTTTTTTAGTTGTTTAAAAAATATTTTTTATAATTATAAACTAGTGCTTAACCGCAAGCCCACCTGATGGTAAGCAGTGATGGAATCGTTGATAGTAAAGCGCGCTAGTTTATTAAGAGCATTCACTCTAGCCTTGAAGACGCTAAAATTGTAGTCAGACGTTCCCTTTTACTGAAGCATTTTTACTGTGTCGGCTAAAATTCCATAGGTAATCTCACAAACCTTAACGTTTATTTTGGTTAACGTAGTTCTAGTTTCAACCCAATCATTTTTACACCATGTTATCCAAAGCCTGTAAGTGTGATGGAAAATGTTATCACTAGTAAATTACAAACAATTATTATCAATAAACGCAAGACGACGCGACGCCGCCGCCGCTGGTCGCTGCTGGCGTGGTCGTGCCAGCGGTGCGTTGACCATATTTTTGTTGGGACAACCAGGTAACATAACTAGCTCATAACTTTGTGATTTTTCATTATATCTTTTTGAAATATTGTAGATAGTTTCTTTACTTACAAATAATAACGTGTTTCGGATTTCGCATATATAAAAAATAACGTTGTGTATTATATTTGACAGCCTCCGTGGTGTAGCGGTAGCGGACGCGGCCGCTGCGCAAGGTGGCGCGGGTTCGATCCCCGCACAGTGCAAGTATTTGTATGCATCAATATGAATATTTGCACTGGTCTGGTCGTGCCTCGGAAAGCACGTTAAGCCGTTGGTCCCGGTTGCCATACGAACATCTAGTGGCAGTCGTTACGGGTTGTTGGAGCCCTCAAAAGTCCAACAATTGGTCTAACTGCAATACTTCGATGTCGCCTTCGGGTTGTGGAGGTCAGACGGCAGCCGCTGCACGGAAAATGTCGAAATTTAACCATATCAACAGTTGGACTGGTAAAGCGCACCCCAGACTCCAAAGCTGAAAAGGCTTCGGATGCGACTGGGATTAACGCTGGGACACAATAGACAGACAGTAAAACATCTTCATACAAACGAGCCGCTCTCGGTTTGAATGGCTGCGTGCGCGCCGTGCGCCGTGTCGGTACGCGATTTCACGCACACGCTGGCATAATATAGGTTGGATTAACATGGGGGCAGTACGGGCTGTGTCGTGTGACTGTGAGCACGCGCGTAAATTACATGACCGCTCGCGTTCGTCAACTCCCGCCGGCCACTTACCATAATATTAATTATTACGAGTACCATGACTTCAAAAGGGGGGAAAAGATATTGTAGTGTTTTCGGGCGCCTCAATAACGATTTCACAAACCCGGACTTAACATTCTTCATAATTCCTACTGAATCAGAAATATAAGTATCTACTTATACTTAAATCTTATTAGAAAATGTTTGTATTGTTTATTTCACAGCTTCTTTGCTTTATTAAGAGCGCACCCGAGTCGCATTTTTCCATATAAATGTATTCCCAAATTTACTTCCTGAATACTATCTTTAGAGCTAAAGTTTGTTTTAAGAGGCCTAGTTTTCTTATAAAACAGAGGATTGAGTACGAAATATCGTTTACGTAAATGTATTTGTCGCGTATAGTGTAATGAGGGCAATTTCACAATAATTACTTTACTGCAAATTACTATTTTTTTCTATTGTCTTATGTATTGTTTGATACAAATATGGCGTCTTAATCATAATATTAACTCAATCAAATAATAGTAAGATGTGACCGACTAACGCTTAAGGTTACCACTTTTACTTTTAGCTAAATGGGACATAGCTTTATGTCCAGGGTTGTCTATTTAGCTTTAAATAGACAACCCTGGGCATCAACGCAAGAGTAGGCAAATAACTCTGCAGGCGGCCTTAGATAATCTACTGTTCTGTCTCTACTGTGGCTGGGATGATGATGAACGTTGTGTATTATATATAATATTCATTAACTTGTTCGGTTTGTTCACACATTTCACAAGGAAAGTCACACTTGAACCATAGAAAAACAAATTAAATATTTAGATTTCTCGACAGCGGTATTATATTCATTTTCAAATAGTCACAATATGTCTTCGTATACCTATTTGGTTTTATGTCATGCTGATTTGTGATAATGTACAAAATGTAGAGCTTATATCAGGGTTTGACCTACATCTCGTGGCCATTACACTGAACCACCACAGTTCCGCATTCATTAGGTAGTAAAATTAAACTTCATATGTAATGTAATACGCGCTGTGCGATGTAGAAAGTTAGAGTAATAGTATTGTTTACAAACTCATTCGAAAACGAGCGACACCAATGCATAATTATATACAATTAATATCACATTCAAGAAAGGGCGTTGCTACTAAGGCGACCTACGTAGTGTCAATTCCCTGGGTACTGAGTTTGATTCCCAGTCCGCATCAGTACTGACCAATCGCATGACAGTTTACTTTTCACCCATTCCATTTGTGTGGTATTTTATAGCAAGCAAATCTATTGTTTTATCGACATTGCTCTTCCATAAATTATTATTTTAGAGATGCTTTGAGTAAATGTTATAAATGTGTTTTAGAGCTACGTAAGTAAATAAGATTCGAAGTTCGTGTACAAATATTACAATTTATAAATTATTATTATTTATTTAAAAATATAAATTGTATGAAATATGGGAAATAATAATTTATTTATGTTAATATTACAAAAACTAAAATTGATAAAAATCAAAATAAAAAACTGATTAATATGAAATACTCATAGAATAAAATTGTCAAAAATATAAAGATGTCAGATACGTTTAAAGAAATAAAATGCAAAATATTATTAATGGTGGTATTCACGAGATCAAATTTCAGATAGGTGTTATACATATAATATCATATCTACTCACATATTTACAAATTAGTAATACACAATGGATATTTGTACAACTTACTGAAACTTTCTTATTGCTCTCTTGAGATTCGCATCTGTAAACGCGTCGATAAAAATGGAAAAGTATCTTCCAAAGTATTTTGACTCTTATTTCTCAAAAAGTCAATTTCATCCTCTGGGGGAAAAGGTGTATTTTATTTTTATACTGTTAACCTAAAAGCCTACAAGATCGGAAAAGTCTTTATGCAAAAGTATAGAATAATCATGAATAAAGACTCGACTCGTTATTGTTTCATTAAAAAAAAAAAAAACAAATGATCACCGCTATTAAGTATTCCATTTTAAAAAATAAGAAAATGGAACGTTTAGCGACGATCTCTTTCGTAGAATGCGAGCCTTGCGTTGCGACTGAAAAACACCATCTGCCGAGCCTTTCCCCCCCTATCCAATGTTAGGGTTTTCTTCCAGTAAGTATAACTACATGCAGCTGAATTTCAGTATTGTACATGGAACGACTATACTAAATGGAGAGATTGCCTATCTGAAACCCACAACCGGGTTCATTAGTTTGGGTAATATGATACCTACTTGTTAAGACTGGCTGTCAGATACTCGGACTTCGAACTACTCGTTACGACCATCAAAGACCAGTGTACGAGTAACAGCTGAGACCAATGGCGTAATGAGCTTTATAAGGATATAAGATGAAGAAGGGTATATAAGGACGATCACCCATTCACAGCCAAAATACACCAAGCGCACTTTAACCTAACCGATCGCCCCTTGAGAGTATTAATTTTAGCGACGGGCCCGTCCCGTGAAATCTTCAGAATTTTTCTCTGTTTGGAAATTCTGTTTTTTTTTTTTATTTTGGTGACAGTAATTTATTTAATACGCCCGCGTGGAATTCGGTTATATCGCACTTTTTATAGTTCCCTCGGGAATATCAATTTTTCAATAAAAGGTAGCCTATGTCCTTTCTCAGGGTCTAAAGATTGTCTGTGCCAAATTTCATCAAAATCGGTTGAGAGGTTTAAGCGGGAAAGCGTAACAAATAGACAGACAGACAGAGTTACATTCAGATTTGACAGAGGTACATTCGCATTTATAATATTAGTATGGATTGTAAATCGTAGTGAAAAGTAGAATATAACACACGTCGCTAAAAACCCATTATAACACGGTTTCGACAATATTTATCGCTCGGTAAAACTCGGAAGTAAGACTACGTCGAATATAATGGGTCTTTTTAGCGCCTCGTATAAAAATCTACTATTTTGTGTCACGGACCGACATAAGTTTTATTGTGGTTAATACTAAGTATTTATAAAGACGTATATTATGTGTGTTGAAAAGTTTTCGGTACCGTCTGAGACAATGATGTTGTCGATAATAATAATAATAATAACGAACAATTACCGGAGATTTATTGTGAAAGACGGCACAGTTGACATCTGTCGGGCATGTCACCGGCCAGGGGAATCAATAAGGCATATTATCTCCGGGTGTTCTCGTCTAGCTAACGGGGAGTACTTGCATAGACACAACCTTGTGGCCAGGATAATTCATCAGCAACTTGCTCTTAAGTACAACCTTGTGCAATCGGAGGTGCCATACTACAGGTCTATGCCCGACCCAGTTCTCGAAAGTGGCCATATCACATTGTACTGGGATCGAGCCATCATCACTGACAGGACTATTGTTGCCAATAAGCCTGATATAGTGATGGTGGATCGATCAGAGCGGCGTGCAATGATTTTTGACATAACCATCCCGCATGATGACAACCTCGTGAAAGCCGAGAAAGATAAACAAATCAAGTATCTTGACTTAGCTCACGAGGTTGTCGACATGTGGGAAGTGGATTCAGCAATCATTGTACCGATAGTCGTGACAGCCAATGGCTTAATAGCCAAGAGCCTCGACCAACACCTCAGGAGGCTCTAGTTAGGCAGCTGGATCAAGGGCTTGATTCAGAAAGCTGTAATTCTGGACACGGCTCGCATTGTCGGGAAGTTCCTCTCTCTGGAGCCCTGACCGCCGGTAGCTTGGACCCTGTTCCCGATACCGGTGAGCTACTATTTTTTATATTTTTAAATGTTTTTTATGTATTTTTTATGTAGAAATATTTTTGTAAATGTAATGTAAAAATATAATTTGTATGTATATACAGTGAAATAAAGGAAAAATAATAGTAAAGCTTTATTTGAAATTTCTAACAATAAGGTTAGGTGTTACTTAAGAGCTAATGTTTTAGGTACTATGATTAATATGTAACGTTATTGTATGAACCCTCTTCGGGTGAAAGCCTCCTCCAAGGTATTCCATCTCTCTCTATCTAAAGCAGTATTCAGCCAGCTTTGACCAGCTATCGCTACTATGTCGTCAACCCATCTGGGGCTTGGGCGGCCTCTAGCTCTGGTGCCTTGCGGTCCGTTCCATCTTACCGACCGTAAGGTCCATCTAGCGTCTGTGTATCGTGCCAAATGGCCGGCCCACTTCCATTTTCTTTGTAAAGCAAAGGTTGACGCGTCGGTTACCTGTGTCATGTTACGGATATCTGCTTTCCTAATTCTGTCTTTCAGTTTTATATTAAGGCAACTTCTTTCCATTTTTCTTTGTGTGGTTTGTATATTTTTAATTGTTTTTAGATTATACACCCAAGACTGGCAGCCATATGTAAAACATGGTAGAATTTCTGAGTCCATAACAATTTTTTTGATTGAAATTGGTATCTTCGATTTATTACTTCTCTATGGGCCCAGTATTTCCCCTATATGATTGAGATTCTTCGGTCTACTTCTTCTTGATTTCTATTTTTACTAAACGAAATTTATTTGCCCAAGTAGATATATTTGTCTACGTATTCCAGTGGGGTACTATTTACCATAACAGGATTCTTGCTGTGATTGGTCAAGATTTTCGTTTTTTCAAGATTCATTTCCAGCCCTACTTTTATGCTTGCATTGTGTAGCTCGTTTATCATTGAATTTAATTGTTTTGGACTTTCTGAAAATAAAATGATTTCGTCTGCAAATCGAAAGAGGCTAAGAAATTTCCCCTTCATGTTAAATGTTGATGTTGTCGATACTACAAGCGAACTCGAGTGTCACTTTGTAAGATAAAAATACATAGTGTATTATGCTATTGCAATTATTTAGTTAAAAATCAAACCGCACTGGGTCAATGGGTAGATTACGGCCTACTCTCTGTTGTCAAGAGGAGGCCTGGGTCCCAACAGTGGGAACAACACAGGCTGATTATGTAATTGAAAACAACTCTTTCTACTTGAACTCTTTTTAATTATTTCCCGCTCAAAGAGTTTTCATTTCCTGACCAACGTAACTACATAACTCATTCATTTACATAGTTCATCCACAAAATGGGTAAGCAGACCTACATTACTCATTTCTTGTTAATGACAGCCACTTTTCTCATTCCAGGTAAGTACTTCGCGAGAGCTTCGAAGCCGCATAATTTATGTAGCAGCCTTGGATGTTCCACAATGAAGTAAGTGGATACGGCCAAGCGCAGTCCGTTGATTTGTACTTAAACAATGAAAACCGACTTTCCTCCCATGAAATAAAGATGTTGACGATGACAATCGTTATGATACACATGTGATTATTTGTATGTAAAACAGATGGAGTTTGTAGGTGGTTTTCACTAACACTAGGCAGTGAATATTGAACATTATATATGCACCAGCTAAATTAGATTTGTGTATTTGGTAAGAAAGTTACATGTAAAGTTAATTTTTCAACCAAATCCCTAAAAAGGAAACTGCATTGTAACTAAATAAACTGTATATTGTAAGGAGTATTCTCTCTTACGTCAGTAACGATTATAAAAGCAAGGCGCTGGGATAGTTCATCCTCCGGTCATCAAACCGAATTAAAACAAAACTTCGATCCAGCCGTCCCTTGCTGTTCTCTCCAGCGACACCCTAAGCCGAGGTTCGTACCCCACAGGAGGTGCCCTTAGCGTGTAGTCGCTTAGTTTTTAGTTGCCCTGGCTGGAGGCTTTAAATTCATTTAAGGCAGTCACAGGATAGTCCGGTTAAGTAGTCACGACCTCTCAAGGTCAACTACGAGATGCCATATTATAAAAAAAAAATTGTTTATCCTTTTTGTGCTCTGCGCTCGGACTGGCCGGACGTGTGAATCATCAGCTTGTTGTAAGGTTATGTAAGCCATTTGAGTTTAGAAAAAGGAATTATTGGGAGAAAAAGAAAAATTAGGTATTGTATTAATAATTGCATGGCACACGTGTGAGCACAATGTACGAGTGTGCTGTAAGGCATCTATATGTTGGGTTAGTCTTTTTTATTGACTTGATTGTGCTCTGGCTGTTGAGAGTATGTCATGTTCACTCAAATGTCTCGCTGGTGGTGGCGTCTGTGTTGGGTCATTAGATTCCCTTCAATATGGTTGAGCTAAATGATGCTGATCCATATGTCATGTTCGTGAACGGACGCTGTTGGGGACTGGTCATCTCTTAGCTGCCACGGCGTATTTTAATTTCTGAATTGATTTTTGTGTGTTTTCCACGTACAATATATTTCTCCATCGTTCTCAAACGGTTGATTTGAACATGAATGATGTAATCAAATATTTGTAACATTAGCTTGAAAATTTAAAAGAGTGTCCATGGAGTTTCTTACCCGTTCTTCTCCATAGGTTACTTTGGAATGGGCGACTAGCTTCATCTTACTGACTGACCGACCTTCTGACAATTCAAAAGTGCCTGTAATTGGTTTATTTGAAATAAATGCTTTAATTTTGATTTTAAGAAAAGAGTGACATTTTGTTATGTGGATTTTATATGTCAGTGAATTCTATTGATAGTGATTTAATCGAATTATATGAAAAAATGGCTCTTTTGTTGCAATTTGTTCTTTTTAATTATTTTCCACTTCTGATTCTTCTAACAATATATTGACCATGTTTGTCATAGTTCGCAGATTTCAAAGAATGACAATGGCGCCGATTGTGTTGATCACAAACTGAACTAATTTTAAGTTATGTGTATCTTTTTCTTTCCATTTCGTTAAGAAAAGGATAGAAGATAACATTTTAATTTAATCCTGTCAAATTGAGATACTCCATAGACGTTTAGACGCGATTATAAACATGGCGTCTAAAATACGCCAGTTTACGTCAGGAGCGCACTAATTTGACAGGTCTTAACTGACATTTTATCTTCTGTCCTCTTCTTAACGAAATGGAAAGAAAAAGATGCACATAACTTAAAATTAGTTTAGTTTGTGAACAACACAATCGGCGCCAATAGTGATTATGTGCACATAAGTCGCCGCCTAATGTTACAACTGGGAATTGAACAGGCAAACACGCGCGGAACATACAGCCAAGTTTCAATATAAAATTAAATCCATCCATTAATTACCCGAGTTTATCTAGTCGCGGTATATATACAATATCAACTTATGAAAACACTGATCCTTTGTCTTCATTTTCCGTGACGCTTTTGAGTTTATCCCATTTAATTTTAATTCAACAACAATTTAGATCATCATCATCATCATCCCAGCGTTAATCCCAGTCGCATCCGAAGCCTTTTCAGCTTTGGAGTCTGGGGTTCGTCTTACCAGTCCAACTGCTGATATGGCTAAACTTCGACATTTTCTATGAAGCGACTGCCGTCTGACCTCCACAACCCGAAGGCGACATCGAAGCGTTGCAGTTAGACAAATTGTAGGATTTTGAGGGCTCCAACAACCCGTAACGACTGCCACTAGATGTTCGTAGGGCAACCGTGACCAACGGCTTAACGTGCTTTCCGAGGCACGACCAGACCAGTACAAATATTCATATTCATGCATACAAATACTTGCACTGTGCGGGGATCGAACCCGCGCCACCTTGCGCAGCGGCCGCGTCCGCTACCGCTACGCCACGGAGGCTGTCAACAACAATTTAGATGTCAAGCCTAAAACAAACGTTTACGTACTAGGTAGGTACTTGAAATGTTGAATACGACGACGCAGTTCATCTCAAGCGACACGTGGGTACATACATAATAAATGACGATTGTTTCGAAAGTAAAACGTTTTATCCTCTCACGTGATAAACTGCGTCTGCAGACAAGCACAGGAAACAGACAGCTTTAAACAAGGAGCGTTCGCACGCGGCTCACGTACAGAAAGAAAGAAGGAAGAAATATAGTTTATTCTCCACAAACATAACCCACATTATTAGTAAATAAAGAAACATACTTAAAATTTGACGTGTAACAAATTATAGAAATTCTGTGAAAATTTTATTTTACAATAATGGCGGATATCGCCAATGTTCGAAACACTTGAGCGATAGTAGGTACTGTCAAACAGTTAAAAATGTCGTACTCAAACATGAACATTTATAAACCCTTTTGGCCTAATATCATAGACAACACACATTATTTGACAACTAGCTGTTGCCGCGTAGACTTCAGTTTACAGCGCGCAGTGGTTCCCCGTTTCCATGGGAATGTTCATTCCGAAAAAAAAAAAAAAAAAAAAGCTCAGTTGATATAAAATAAGCGGCTATTAAAATAATGGGAGCAATATATACGTCCTCGTTTGCTCCCGTTTTCGCAACATTTTTTATTACTGCTCTGCTCCTATTGGTCATAGCGGAATGTTATATAGCCTATGTCCTTTCTCAAGCTCTAGACTATCTGTGTATCAAATTTCGGTTCAGTAGTTTTTGGTTAGTGTTTTAGGCAGACAGACAGACAGAGATACTTTCGCATTTATAATATTAGTACGATCCGGACGAAGCGTTTCACCTCCTCCTTTATACCGCGTACATCGCGGGACTGGAACAATTTGCCAGCGGCGGTGTTTCCGTCGGAGTACAATTTGAGTGTCTTCAAGGCTAAAGTAAATAGGCTCTTAATAAACTAGTGCGCTTTACCATCAACGCTTGCGTCACTGCTTACCATCAGGCGGGATTATGGTCAAGCGCTAGTTTAAAATTTATAAAAAACGAAAAAGTGTGGATAGTATGGAAGTATGAATTGACATTAGATCCATCTATCTTCTGTGATGTGCCCGCGACTCCGGCAGATGTCGCGATACAGTGCAAGCGTTGACACGATTGAGTTATATCATCATACGTCGGGGTCTTTAGACAAGTGCCTATAAAAGTTAGTTACATTTATCCACTTCAGCTATACAGAGGTGCTTGAGCCTATGTCAACAGTAGACGTCTTTCGGCTGAAACCATAGTTTCGTCTCTTCTTTTATGGAGTCAACCTTCTGTACTATATTGTGTTGTAAGTAACTCACAGACAGAAATGTTTGTCATTTAACATTTAGGTTTACGGTTTAATTCTAAGCTTAACTCATATGAGCACTCTTTAAGATGCCGGGAAATATAGTAATAAATTACAGGGATATTTATAGAATAAAAGACAGAAATGGCGGCCCTGAAAAGTGGTGTTAAAGGATTTTTGTTATAACTAATGTGCAGTGAGTACGCCTTATCACAGTCTGTGTGTGTGACCGAATTATAATTTACACCATTCAGTGGAAAGTTTTTGTTTTTTTAATTTTGTAGAAATATATTCAGTTATATTATTTCTCAACGTAAGATCAGGTATTGCTACAATTACTATCAACTCCTAACAAACTATATTTGAATTACACTGTCTGAAACCGATTCAAACCCATTCGCTTCAGATTTAAGCGGTTAATGTTGGTTTAACCGTGCTAATACTGGATGTTCGCCAATTAATCTTTAGGCTTAACTCAATTTCGATGTTCGTTGAGTATAATTAAATTTGAGTCTAGCGAAACCCATCGCACACGTACATAGTTCAGCCTTCATTTTACTCCACGATACTGCGAGTCTTTAATCTATTGACAATTGTGACTTAATGGCTCTTACAAAATTAATATTGTTTTTAGAAAAATAGCTACATATACGCCCTTAACTAATTAAATTAAATTACCTCCTATGTACTGAACGTATGTCTAATTTTATAAACAATATTTGGAACAACAATTCATGAGCAAATAAATAAATCAGTACGGGACATTAAACCCAGTTTCATTTAAAATTTAAAAACCACTCTTGTTTTACGAGTGTACCATAAATCCACCTTTTTATTGTCCGCGCGGTCATAACTGGTGGTATCTACTTCTATCCGGTTCTAACCGCCGTGCACTGCTGTCAGTCGATGTAAAATGGTTTCAAACTGTATATACATAGATGTCAGATGAAAATTATACATACTGGTTTGTTTTAATTCAATCTGAAATCTAACTTATTTGATGTCGATATTTATAATAATTTTTCATACATTTTTTGAGTAATTTCAGTCCTGGGTTATGCGCTGAAGTACTTATTTTATTGTTTTGTTCGGGTTTTCATGAGATAATAAATTGTTTTCAGTCCATATAATATTGGCAAAATAATGTTTTGTCTTACTGTTGTTGTTTACTTATAAACAGCCGAAGTTTTTTTTATTTATTGATGTAAATTATTGAAATCATTGTGAAGACAATGGTAGCAACTGAGTTACATTAAATGAAATAGTAATTTTAATAAACTGGGAGGAAATATACATTTTTTTAACCTTATGTCAGAGCTACTGCGTACCTCATTACAAGGTACATTTCAAAACTAGCTGACAGTAAAATTAGCTCAAATAATTGCCTACAATTAACCCCACGAACGTGAGCACATGCCTCGTGGCCACAGAAGTAGTAGCAATTACAGGGTTGAGTGGCAACTAATGGCAGCGCCGTACATCGCTACATGAATTTATGAACTCATATTTGTCAGGGTGAAAGTAGTGTTGGCTGACACCTATGTGACGAAAGGGGAAGAATTTTGCATTTGGAAAATATGTAAGGAATGTATGCACTTAAATAAAATATGAATTAACAAACAACATTTGTACAAAACAATGAGTTTCTCGATTTAGTACTAGTTAAAAAACTTAAACAGTTTTAGCAAAATGCATAATAGTTTATTAATAATGCGTACATTTTGCCTTGTTTCAAATTAAGCTTCAAGCCGTATATATTTTGTACCGTATGAAAGATGGCCTCGTGAACTTGACCAATCGCAGCATTTCCAACAGATATGTGTTCTGACGGTTTTATGAACTAAGATCGTTACCGTGTATCGACGACGCAACAATGTATTAAACTGTAAAAATCGAGTATAAAGTAGGGATCACTAACACAGAAACTGCCTAATTTTATTTTCACAGATGCCAAAATAGTTCTCATAATAAAGAAAATGCAAAGCATGAAGTGTAAATATACCCTCCAATCTTGACAATAACAATTTAAATAGGCAAACCGACAGTTTCGCCCCGGAGAAGTGCCTTGGTCCGCGCCCCAGTGCAAAGTGACCGTTTGACAATCCCTACTTTCCAAAACGACTCTGTCCACATGCTGCCATCACAAAATAAGGTCACAGTGTTTGCCCCACTACTACATAAATCAAATGAGCAGCTTATAATGGCAAGAGGTGACTTTCACACTCAAAAACGGACCCCCAGCAAGCACATTATAATGTCATAGTGACCAGCCGGGTAATTATATAACACACTATCAGTAGCAATAAGTTTAATTTTGGTAGTTTAAGAACATTTATTGGGACGATTTACGTTGTTAGGCAAACATTTTTTCGAACATATGGAGCCATGAATTAGCAACATTCTTTAAAATGAGAATTACTGCATCTGTCTTGGTCGGCTTCTCAACCTAAACTAGCGATCATTGTGTTGAAAATTGTGGCTGGCAATGGCCTTTTTAACCAAGAGCCTCACGTCAGGAGGCTCTCGTTGGACAGCTGGACATGGCCCGCATTGTCAAGAGGTTCCTGAAAGAAATGGAAGATATAAAAAACGATTATTTGCGGTAAACATGATGCAAACAATTACATAGAGTATAGTTAAGGGAACATGCGTCACATCCACGCAAAACGGCTGTCGCGCAGCATTATGCTGCGACTCTATGCAAAAACAGAGCCCTGCGCTGGTTTTCAGCGACATAATGTCATCACCAGGTGCAGCATATAATCACAAGTGAGACAGAACTGGCACAATTCATACTAATATACTGAGAAAGGACATAGGCTATAAATCATCCCGCTATGACCAATAGGAGCAGAGCAGGAACAAAAAATGTTGCGAAAACGGGAGCAAACGCGGATGTACATATTGCTCCCATTTAACAGGCGCTTATTTTATATCAACTGAGTTCTTTCGGTTCGAAGCTTACGCGAGTGAAACCGCGGGGCACAGCTAGTAAAAAATATATTAAAATAAGAATATTTTGTTTACAAACATAAGTAGATATATAATGCTAATTTTAACAAAGCTTTACTGCATATTAACCTTTGTTATATTCCCTGCGTTAATGCAAATAATGTGCATAATTCTTCTGGCGGGGTCCTGCGATTGCACTTTAATCAAAGTTGGTACAATCACTTGACGCGTCACGTTAACTT
Organism: Sesamia nonagrioides; assembly: GCA_017933935.1. Lineage (NCBI taxonomy): Eukaryota > Metazoa > Arthropoda > Insecta > Lepidoptera > Noctuidae > Sesamia > Sesamia nonagrioides. Next base: position 2,555,079 of record JADWQK010001061.1, read on the forward strand.
GAACACTCTTCAATAGCCTATTACGTGGCCCTTTCAGTGGCCAAACTTAGTTATGGTTTATTTACATTAGTGATGTTTAAGTATATGAGATTCCTGTATATTACTAATAATTGCGTATCCATTATTTAACTCACTTCACAGTTTACCTGAGTTACTTTTCATTACATGAGACGACACGACTTTATTTTTTAATAATTTTCACAACGCGCGTTTTAAAAAAATATAAAACACCGTTCTCACGTTGATTGGTTGACTTTTTAAAAGCGCTATTAATGTTTTTGGCGTGCCCTTCACCACCTTGATAAAGGTTTTTAGCAATTCACGCTTACTTAGCATGATATTTTAGGAAAATAAAATGGCGACATTTCCATTAATGTTTAAGTTTTCATCATTTTCCGAAATTGAAAGTTGAAATTTGCAAGTAGAAAAAGTCTTGACAACCCTATTTTACGGTTCTATACCTGAGGGTTATATCAAAATGCGCCCGGTAAGGACCAGGCCGGAGTCGACGGCGCGTTGTGTTAAGAAATGTCAGTACATCGTGACAGGGTCCATGAAGACCGCTGCCTCCTGGGTCAGGGTTGCGGGTTGGTTAAAAAATAGCCCGTGGCTCTGGCCTACATGCAAGTGAAGGAACACGGGTGGGTTTAGTCAGTAAAAGTCTGACACGCCCTTCCGCTCCGCCGCAGATCGGGAGATGTCATTTGATTTCCCATCCCAAACAAAACAAACGAAAGAGTTATATCATAATTATAATAGGTTATATTATATCTAAATAGCTTATGAATAGAATAAAATGAATATTTAAGACGCCCCAAACAACATTAAATACCTAATAATTTTAAATCCTTCCTTAATTCACCAAAGTTAAATAAATGACTGCTTAGCCAGTTCCCTAGACAACATCATTACGTTTCGCAGTCACGTCTGTACCCTACACTAACATGTACTATCGTCACTCGTCAGCCATTGCTGACCGGGAAGGTCACATTACTGTACTGGTGGGTAAAGTAAGAACATAAATAATTCTCAAAATTAGTTGTTTTGAAGGTTCCTCGGACACGCGAACTGATACTTCAAAGAGGTACGTAAGAAGGTACCTTCGATGGGAAACTGTCTGAGAAGATGTTACAGCCCGCAATAAAGATGGTTATTTGTTTTTTTTTTTCGTTTGTTTATGTCTGAAACGTGCTTGTTGATGTTTATAGTATCGCATAAAATAACTAAGTTTTTTAGTTACAGCTTTTTAGTTTTTGTCAAGACGTATAGGAAAGTAAATTCATGTTATTAGTTTACTTGACAGCTAGGTACTTTAGCAGGTTAAGGCGTCTGGTTTAAGTTTAAATTATCAATGCGTCAAAGGACATTTAAACAAATTAGGCTGAAAATCAGCACTTTTTGATTCGTTAATTCGTTCGTTAAAGGTAGGAGGTTTTTGAGGAACTGTCTTAGTTGATACTAAGACAGTTCCTCAAAAACCTCCTACCTTTCAAAATTTAAAACATGCAACTAATAAAGGACTGATAAGAGTTTTACTATCTCACAGTTTTATCAATCGTAACATACCTCCTTGACAAAGCCGCTACTACAACGTGTTTGAATGAAACACGGCGCGATGGCCGATCACGCTGCAACTGAATACAGCGAGTAGAAACGCTTTCTTTTACACGGTCGCGCTGAGAGTCCTTGTTTCTTCTCACTTTGAGGTTTAAACTCTTGTAAAGGTATTCCATTTTAGCTGCATTATAGTTTTATTTATAGCGAGTTGATTTTGTTGACAGCCTCCGTGGCGTAGCGGTAGCGGACGCGGCCGCTGCGCAAGGTGGCGCGGGTTCGATCCCCGCACAGTGCAAATATTTGTATGCATGAAAATGAATATTTGCACTGGTCTGGTCGTGCCTCGGAAAGAACGTTAAGCCGTTGGTCCCGGTTGCCATACGAACATCTAGTGGCAGTCGTTACGGGTTGTTGGAGCCCTCAAAAGTATAACAATTGGTCTAATTGCAATGCTTCGACGTCGCCTTCGGGTTGTGTAGGTCAGACGGCAGTCGCTTCACGGAAAATGTCGAAGTTTAGCCATATCAGCAGTTGGACTGGTAAAGCGGACCCCAGACTCCAAAGCTGAAAAGGCTTCGGATGCGACTGGGATTAACGCTGGGATGATGATGATGAGTTGATTTTGTTCTAAAAGTACCTACCTAGAAATTTAAGCTCACAATTTCAGGAGGTTACAAAAATGCTGGATGAGCTACTAGAGTAAGTAGCTCAGCTATTTTTTTTTTATTTTTACTAGCCTTATTAGTTTGGATTAACTAAAGCCACCTTATCTACAGCCTGAATTATCAACTGGGAACAATAATTCTCGAACAACCTGTCCCTTACCCTTTCATACAGCTAAAAAAACAACGCGTGGGTGTAACAAATAGTGCCACAGAGCGGCGGTGCGTTGTAATGGTGCCGTACGTCTGTGCCGCACAATATTAGGTGACGATTTAGTGCCAGCATTTGTCACGACCTGCTGGGAAACGGCTTATAGTGCTAACGTTTAACGTTACGGTTTGTTGTGGGAGCGAAGGTTTTCAAGTGAGATGTATATACACAAGTATGTACACTTGCGAAGTCTTTGGAACGAATATTTTGGTTTAATAACTATATACCTATAGTTAATAAACCAAAATGTACTGTTGTGTGTGCTCAGTTGGCTCTAATAACAGAAAGTTTGAGAATTTTTTTTTTTTTCTCTCATACCATGTAACTTTAGCTCAAACACCATTGTGTTTGAGCTGAAGTTACTGTTAGTGAGTTAAATACATTTATTTATTTTATAAACCAAATACAGGCCTTTTATAACTGTCCAAGTGTCGGTCAGTCAGAAAATTTTTAAAACAACTAGTTGCCTATTCCAAAGCGTTATAGAATCTATGCAGTCTATGGAGAAGAAGCTCTATGGAAGCTCTTATAAATCTAAATGTGGAATGGTGAGACGACAGTGAAAAATGTAAGTACACCTCTGCATAACTTTTCATGCAATTAAATACCTACAAACATATTATTCTTAACACAAACAACGAAGTTGTTCTTAATAAATTTCCATTGAAGTAAATTTCCATCCTATTTTTACAAGTCTCTACAAAAATGTACGAAATTAAAAATAAATATAAAGAAAGGAACAATTTGGTCCCACCCTGGGTTGTAGGACCAAATGGTATTATTAGCGGGTGAAGTGTGACCTTTTCAGTTCCAATATTCTTTAACATTATCCCATAAATAACATTGTATTTTGTTGTCAATTTTAGATTGTATAAGTTAAGTATACATAAATAATCATATAATTATTATATACATTTTTGTCAAGAAGCAGCACCGGACTATAGTAATCTTCAGTGACTTTCTTTCAAAAGATTACTTCTTTTGAAAGAAATTAGGACGTCTAGTCAGCTAAAAAATAACAGGCTATTAATAATTTAAAAGTAAGGTTGTCATGGTGATACTAGTAAAGGAGGAGGCGGAGCGCGTGAGGGAGCGGGAATCTCACCGTCTGACCACTGGTCGGGAGACCAGTAGGCGAGCAGTGGGCAACTCGCCGCCTGGTTATCGTTATCACGCGTTGTGTTTCACGCGTGCCTCAAAAAGATGTCAGCACATTATGAAGGGGTCCACGAAGACCAGACCCTGCTAGCGCCGCCGGTTATTCGATAAAGATTGGTACCGTGGCACTGGCCACGTATCTTTTCCCGGGTTTAATCAGTAAAAGTCTGACAAGCCCTTCCGCTTCACCCAGAGCGGAAGAGTGACATAATAAATAGCGTTCACAAAAACTGTCATAAAATATTAAAAATTGTTAATACAATGAAATCTTAAATTATATTAAAAAGTATTGTGTTTAGAAGGAAAAAGTATGACCATTCAGTATAGTTACGGCGACTTGTGACATCTTAGCGTTGGGAACTGTACCTACAGTTCCGAACGCTAAGATGTCACAAGTCGCCGAAACTTAGTATATCTCTGGGTTGATGGTGGATGAGTTCTGCTGTCATAGAAGAAAATCTTAACAGCAACTAACAGTAATGGAATACTTATTCTGACCTGAAGGAAGGAATGCAAATAAGTGTGAGTATGTACATTACAACATGCTTGAAAAAAGGCTGAACAGATTGATTGATTATGTAATCTGCCATCATCATTCAGGCAGGCCGGTAAGATTGCACTGTAGCAATAAATTCATAGCTTCACATAAACAAAATGCAATCCGAGCACCCAAAAAACCATTAACCTATCACGCAATTCGCACATAAACCACTGTAAAAGGCCCAATAACATTCTGAGTGTCATCTGTTGGGAGCTCCAGTACTTAATTGTTACTGTCTGGAACATCCACGTAGTGATAATGGGTGCTGTAAAAAAAATCCGGACGTATAATAATAGTTGTATATTATATTGTAGGATAGGTATGTATAAATAGCCAGCCTGTCAGTATTCTATGGGATGCATTTTGGAGACTGTGTGCGTGAATTACAATACTTAATTTCGCCATCACCATTTTATCATCGGACGACCCGTCGTACAGCGAGTACCCACATTTACGTTGTACAGACCACTACGATCCAGACGAAGGGTTTCGCCTCGTTTTTATACCACATACATTGAAGGACTAGAACAATTTACCTACGGCGGTCCTTAGATCTGACTACAATTTAAGTCTAGAATAAACAGGCACTTAATAAACTAGTGCGCTTTACCATCATCGATTGCATCACTGTTTACCATCAGGTGGAATCGCGATCAAGCACCAGTTTATAACGTTAAAAATAATACGAAAAAATAAAATCTAAATCACCGTTAAAGTGTGATTAGGATTCCCGTATAAAGACTTAACCACCAGAGACCGATTTAACTATGATATAAACAGAAACTCCCAGTTTTTCTTTTAATGGCTTATGATTTAAGTGTACCTAGTCAATTGATTATACTATACGTCAGCATATCGGAAATAGGGCATTATTCCAGTTTCCAAACTGCTATGGAGCAATTCCTATGACAACATGACCGAGGAACAGGTTAGGTACTTCAAAAGTTTTCTTCTTTTTAGAATCTATAATACAATATACGTAAAGGTAGGTGTGACGATTAATGTATAACTAAATAAACCAATCGTATAAATACGGGCGCGAGGCGCGAGGTGGGGGTCATTAGCAGCGCTGCCAATCGCGGGGAAAATCCCCGATTTGCGGGGAATTGAGGGTGAGCGCGGGGAGAGCTCGGGGAATGACATAAATCGGGGAATTTCGGGGAATCCAGACTAATTCGGCTATTTTCGGCTATAAAAATTATTTTATGTTGGGTACCTAATACTTTACAACTAAGAATGCCTGCTCAACTGTCATTTCTACACCATTTTGTATTTCTCAACCATGGAAGTAATAAGTACTACGTACAACTGGAAGGCTTACTGTGCGACTAAGCACGCCCCGAGTGAGAGGTATTTTCCCTTGCGAGAAATATATGTATGACAGCAAATGAAAGTGTTAACAATATACGCAAGGATCAAACTATTTCTAGTACTGATTTGGATGCATTTTATAAATCCTGTTTAGCATTCTATATCGAACTAACGGCAGACATTGTAAAAAGGTTTGACTTCAGCGATCCTTTGTTTGAATTAATTTCTGTCGTCAAACCCTCTGACGTCCAGGCTTTTCAACATTAAAACTCTGTATGCAGTTATTACACGTTTCCCCATTTTAAAAAAATATGTTGACAACGAATGGCGAGAACATGCATTGCTGAAATTTAAGGGCTTAGGTTTAGAATCACTACCACTCGTTGAGTATTGGCCTAAGGTTTTTAACTTATAGAATAAGGCTGGTAAGTTTTTGTTTAAAAATTTTAAAAAAAGTAATAGGTCTTCTATTAATATTACCTTTTTCAAACGCGTCTGTGGAGAGGATTTTCAGCAACTTATTTAATATTAAAACACAGCACCGTGGGAGCCTCAACAATGACACCATTGCTGCGATAATGCATACCAAACAAGGTATAGCTAAAGCGGGAATATTTTAAAATTTGAACCTGATTTACCTATGATTACAACGAAAATATGGCATAAATAATATGTACAATAATATGTCCAAATAAAATAAGGGCCACCAAATATTTAACGTATTCGTATAAATAAGCAATAGTATTAAATATTTTTTGCATAAAACAGTGTTTTTATTTCAAAAATATAAATTCGGGGAATATGTGGGGAATTAATCAAAACAAGCGGGGAATTTCGGGGAATTGATAACACTGACGCGGGGAATCGTGATTTTTTTATTGGCAGCACTGGTCATTAGCAAGCAGGCCATCAAGCCAGCTGGACGTATAGCACGACTATCAATAATAGTACTTGTGACTATAGTGGTTTTATTACACCAAATGCTTACCCTTGTGACAAGTGGACGTCACAGTAGGTATAATATTAGTAGTAATGCCTATAATGTTCCCACTCGTCGGACACAAGCCTCCTCTCAGTGAGAGGGAGTGGGCCGTAATCTACCACGCGGGCCCAGTGTTGGTGGTCATATGTTTTCTAAGTTTTACCTGTAGGACATGCCGGTTTCCTTACGGTGTTTTTGTTCACCGTTTGAGAGCAGTGGTGATGAAATAATTTACACAAAGTAAAGTGCTTGACAGTTGAAGTCGTGTTGGCCTAGTGGTTAAAACACCAGCCTCTCAAGTATGAGTGCGCGGGTTCGATTCCAGGTAAAGCAAGTACCAATGTAACTTTTCTAAAGTTATATGAACTTCCTAAATATATCTTGGACACCAATGACTGAAGGTGAAGGAAAACATCTCGAGGAAACCTGGACTTTAAGTCCGAAATCGCAAGCAAGCGTGGTGATTACGCTCAATCCTTCTCTGTATAAGAGGAGACCTGTGCCCAGCAGTGGGACGATAAAAAGGTTGATGATGATGATGATGAAAGTGCTTGACGGAGTTCGAACCTACGACCTACAATTTGTAATTCACAGTTAATACCGCTCAGCAAACATCCAAATCAAAGTCTCTTCATATTTATTAACTCAAATTCACACTCCAGTCGTCATATGATTCGCGACCTCCTTTAAGCCTCGCTACATGAGGTTTCGGCTCTGGAGAAGAGTGAGCACCATGGATACGTGAAGTCCGTGACCTCAGACTTTCCGGAGTCTGAGATGTTGTTGTGGGCGCTTCTGTAGTAGTAACTGGAACTATTTCCTCTTCTGTATCAATTCTTACTCTTTCAGAACTTTCTGGGTATTGTGTTTGTGCTTCTATGAGTGTGGTACGTGGCAGGCCTGCTTTCCCCACCCTGTACGTTGCCAGATAATCGCTGAGTCTTGACTTCATTGTGGTCGTGGTGCGAGCTGCTCCTAAATAGTCTGCCGCCATCTGATGATCGAAAAGAAACTCATTCGAAAACAAACTAGGAGATAAGGTAGTTTCTTTTTGGCAAAATTTATGCTCTCTTTTTAAAATTACTAAAGACAAAATCATAAATAACATATTTGGAAGTTTATATTTGATACCAAATACTGTATCTATGTACTTTTATGCCTTAGATGGAACTGCCCTTTAGTAAATGAGGATAAAACGGCCAAGTGTGAGTTGCACTAAGAGTTTTGTACGTATTTAAAAATCATGTCTGATTTCTCTGATTTTTAAATCTACCTCCTAATTTTGTTGTTGTTAATCGACACCAGAAATATTTTCATATTCTGTGAAAATTTATATTGTCTATAACGGTTGATGAGATACTAACTGGTTACAGACAGACAGAAAGTGGGGTTTTAGTAAAAGTGATTTTTCCTTTGGGAACGCAACTTAAAAATATGAGATATGTTGGTAGTACGATAGAAACACTGGTGAACGTTCTAATTGGCATATTTGTGTGCTCACTTGTTAATGTCTCGCACTGTTTCAATACTTACACTTTCGTTGACGGTTTCTATCCAGTCAGCGAAGAAGCCAATTTTCGTGAACACAGTGGGTGCGTCCGGGAATCCGCAGATAGATGGCCCGAAGGAGATGATGCCGACTAGCCGGCCAGACAGGATTGCTGGACCACCTGCATCATGCTTTGGAATACAAAACATACAAATAGTCAATACAAAGTCAGGGTTTACTGTTGAGCTTATTAATCAATCAATCAACATCATTTATATTAAACTAGCGACACGCCTCACACGGGTGCAATGCTGATTGTTATAATACAATACATATTTTACAGACGACAGCACATCACGGTACTGCAGTCTGTAACGTAACGTAGTACGGATTACATTGTCGCGCTGAAAACCACGCTTGTTATTTTTCTTGCTAGAGAGCTCCGATAAACGTATGCGATCTCTGTTGTCTCGTTATTTTTATTATTATTTTTTATGTTTCGAGTCTCGTAGTTGACTTTGTGAGGTCGTACTTAACCGGACTTTCCTGTGGTTGCCTTAACAGAACTCAAAGCTTCCAGCCAGAGGCGGAACTTATACAATTAAACGCCTGTATCTTAAGAGCACCCACTCTGTATATGAGCCTCGACTTAGGGCATCTCTGGAGATGGGTTGAAGCGCAGCTTTGGACGAGCTAAGTATTTATAACCCACACAGCCGCCGGTACCGAAACAACCATTAAGTCCTTGAATTATCAATCCATAATATCATCGAAAATATTCATTTAGATTAGAGTAGGTATGCCTTATTTTTTTAATGAATTATAAAGGAAAGATGGATGGAATGTGTGAAGGATGATATGGCTAAGAAGGGAGTGACTGCCGAGATGACTTCTGATAGGGATGTATGGAAGAAAAAGACATGTTGCGCCGACCCCAAATAAATTGGGATAAGGGCAGGAGAATGATGATGATGATGATATAAACTCGCGCTTGACTGCAACCCCGCCTGATGGTAAGCAGTGATGCAATCGTTGATGGTAAAGCGCACTAGTTTATTAAGCAAATATTTGGTTTATTAATTGGTGTTGTAATATATTAAATGCACAATGTCTTGTAGGTATTTAATTGGATAAGGATTGTTTAAAAACACTTCGTAAATAAGCCACTATTTCTTGTAAAAAAAAATATAAAGGATAAAAAATAGTTATTGTGGGTTATCCCTAGACAGATACCATCGCAGACCGTCTGCTCATGCAAAGTGGGCACGGGTCAACTAGTAATGTTATAAAGATGTGAAATGTACCTATAATTTTGTTTGTTTGTATAGGTACATATAGAAGATAATCTCCGGAGATACCATTAGGGTGTGAAAAATGAATGTGGATCTGATAGTCAGATCTTTAAGGAAGGTAGGCACACACAATATCTATTTTATTATCTTTCCACGTCTTCACGTCTTATATATTATATAGAAATAAGTATGTATGTTGTATATATTCTTATAATTTTTGTTTTTGTGAATCGTTTTGTATTATCTTAAATAAGAACATTTAAGATAATATAAAACGATTTACAAAAACAAAAAATATAAGAATATATACAACATGCATACTTGTTTCTATATAGTTTTTTAGACGCTGTCTACATCTCTGTATTCAATGTCCCTTTACAGGTACCTACAGATACCTATGCTAGAAAAGATTTCTTATGAAACAAGCATAGGTAAACGCTGTACCTTTTTCTGTTCTGGTTTTTGTTGTTTGTTTATATATTATGTGTGTACATAAATAAATATACTTCACGTTACGGCACGTCATCATCATAATCTCAGCGTTAATCCCAATCGCATCCGAAGCTTTTTCAGCTTTGGAGTCTATGGTCCGCTTTTACCAGTTTAACTGCGGATTTTGACTAAACTTCGATATTTTCCGTGAAACGACCGCCGTCTGACCTCCATAATCGAAGGCGATATCGAAGCATTGCAGTTAGACCAATTATTGGACTTTTGAGGGCTCCAACAACCCGTAACGACTGTCACTAACTGTTCGTATGGCAACCGGGACCAACAGCTTAGCGTGCTTTCCGATGTACGACCAGACCAATGCAAATATTCATATTCATTACGGCACCTCTGACTATAATAAACTCTCTAGGCACTCCTCACTCATTCACAAAATTATGAATACAATGTAAGTTATAATCCCTTTTGTAGACATAATGGAAGGAGTGTATCTGTGTGTTACATTTTAGAGGAAAGCTTAGCATTTGTGCCGTGTCATGATCAGACAGAAGGAGAGTTACTTAGTAGTACTATAGAAGTGCTATTTTGGATGTTATTAGGATCTGATCAATACAATACAATTTTCGTGTAGGAACGTTAATTTTAAATTCTAATTGGAAGTCAGGTCTCGTAATGAGTTTGTTACATGATCTTTTTTAACAAATTAATATTCAAGTCGCCTGCCATGCCTTTATCAATTTGATTTTAATTTTGTGTTAAGTCATATAAAAGACTTTAAAGTTTTTTCATTAACAGTGTTGGCTCAAATTAGGGACTACTGTAAATAAAGGTAAATAAGTTAAACTAAAACATAAGCTTAAACTAATACTTAAACTAAAACTTAAACTAAACTTCAAACATATTTTGTGTACACTCTTCAAACACGCTAATTCATTAATAAATTATGCGTTTTCTTTCTAAGAAAAAAATAAATCCTACCTGAAAATGCTAACACAATTATCGTGGCCCTTTTTCAAACAAAAGTATCACAGGAAACCCAAGAGTATGTGTAAACATTTTTGTTTACACATACTCTTGCAATATATGTTTATTGCATTCCGTTAGAGAAATTGGATGTGAGTAGTTTTAAAATATGATGATGCCGTAGCTATGCAGTTTGGCTAATAGGACGTCGTGCTTTACGTAATCAATGGCATTAGTCATATCTGTGAAAATAGTACAGATAAGGACTTTTTGATCTACTGCTAACATAATGCTATGAAAAAAAAAAAACAAACAAAAATAGCCATGTCGGTGGTAATATTTCTAAATTCAAATTATTATTCCATTGAATAATAATTTGTATTATTTTATTGAGATAGCAATATAGGCTTATAAATAATTTATTCACATAATTATTTTGGAAAGTACTGAAATCTATTAGGTATAATTCTTTATATCGATTTTTTTCTTTTCTTCAAGTATTCCGGATAAACTATATCAACAATGCGAAGGTTCATATTATCCGCTAATACGGTTTCTTTAAGTTATTTTAGCAATTTTATCACTTTTGCTGGAACACCGTCAAATCCTTCAGTACTTTATTTTATTTTATTCATTTGGGACAAAAACAGTCACATGTTACAATATTAATAGTCGGCTAAGGTATAATACACAGTACACAAACATATAACCCATACCAATGTCCACGGAATTATATAGATTGTACAAGACATAAGGAAACGAACGTATACAGAAGGGGACAGTGAGAAAGTAACGATTGATAAAACTAAAACTAAACCCTTAAAATCACACAAACCAATTCAAAATAGCGTGCCCCGTCAAGATATGGTCTATGGGCATAATCACGTCACACCAAATATTGGCAAGAGACAGTAAGAGTTAAGGATTACCAGAAAGTAAATTAATAACCATTTTTCTAAATTTCATTTCAATTTCATTTTTCAAAATATGAATTGTAAATTTCTAATAATCGGCGAAGAGGAGCCCTCTCCCCAGCATTTGTTCTACATTGCTCTATGTAGAACAAGCGGGTTGCTTGTACTTCACGCCTACTAGCAATTCTAGGTACCACATAACATATTTTATTTGCAAGCTCCATACAATTAAATCTGTTGTTGCATATGCCAAACAGCATCATAACCATAAGCAGTGTACGCCTGTGCTCCAAGCTTAATATTTTGTACCGTTTTATCAGATCCGAATAGGAAATAATGTGTGGTGCGAAGAAATTTTTTCTGTACCATTTCTAGTCTGTGCTTGTACTTTCCGTAAAATAGGCTCCAAATGGGCACCGCGTATTCTAACTGAGAACGGACTAAAGTTTTATTTATATAAAAAGAGGAAAGTGGAAGTCTTTTTAAATTCTTTACAAGATCGAATTATAAAACCATACATTTAAAGGCTCTATTAATAATATTGTCGATATGGATGTCAAAATGTAACTTACTATGAAGATGTACTCCAAGATCACGAGTGCAATCGGTTCTGTTCAAATTTATGTCACTCAGCGTGTAGGGAAAATTTATACTTTTTTGTTTTTGGTAAAAAAATATAATGACATTTTGGCAAACTGAGGTGAAGTTTATTTCTAAGACAATATTGCGAAAGTCTGCATAGATCATCTTGTAATAGTACGCAGTCTTGCATACTTGTGCAGGATTTAAAAAATTTGATATCATCAGCGTACATAAGGAATTTAGAGTTAACTATACAGGAATTTATGTCGTTAATGAACAAGATAAACAATAAAGGACCTAAGATCGAACCCTGGGGCACACCGGATTCTACAACTGCGTATTCAGACTCGTATCCAATGATGACAACTTTCTGTGTTCTGTGGAAAATGTACGATACAAACCATCTGAGCAGATTTCCTCTAATGCCGTTGAAGGCAATCTTGTCTAAAAGCAATTTATGGTCCACCTTATCAAAAGCCTTCTGAAAATCAGTATAGACAGCATCAACCTGCTTGCCTTTGTCCATATTTTGGAATAAAAAATTTGAAAAAATCATTAAGTTAGTGATGGTGTTAGCGACATAAGTAGGAGCTGCGTGTTACGGAGATGAATATGCTGCGGTGGATGTGTGAAGTTACGCGGAAAGACCGCATCAGGAACTCCCGCATCTGGGGCAGCCTTCGTGTCCGTGACATTGCAGACAAACTGCAGGAGGGTCGCCTACGCTGGTACGGCCACGTCTTACGCAAACCGGCATGTTACGTGGGTAACAAATGTCTTGCCATGGCGCCTCCGCCGGGCCGGAACAAGCGGGGTAGACCAAAGAAGTGCTGGCTTGACGTTGTAAGAGATGACATGCGTGCCAACAAGCTCTTACTACAGGATGCTAAAGATCGTGCGAAACGGAGGAGAATGTGCAGGAAAGCGGACCCCGGGCTCCAACGCGAAAGCCGCGGATGCAACCGGGATAAACGCTGAGATGATGATGATTAAGTTAAATGATGGTAGATCGCGACTGAACAAAGCCATGCTGTTGATGAATAATGTGATGGCTAAGGTGCGGAAACAAATTGCTGTGCACCAATCCCTCAAAAAGCTTAGACAATGTGGATAGAATTGAAATAGGGCGATAATTTTCAACGTTGGCTTTATCGCCACTTTTATATATTGGAGTAACAAAGGCTCTTTTCCATAATATGCATGGAAATACCCCTTATTTAAACATTTGTTGAATAGGATATGGAACGGAACACAGATTTTTTGTGCTGTGTGTTTAAAAAATGTTGGTGGCAGACCATCAGGACCAGGCCCCTTATTTAAATCCAAGGACAACAATGACTTAAGCTCATCACTTTTATCAAGAAAAATATAGGGAATACAGGGTGACTTCTCATCAAGGCTATCAGGAGGTACCCAGCTTATAGCCCAGCTCTTACTTACAGTAGGTACTATTATTCTTAAGTGATCTTATTACCGAAACAATGTCGGTCGATGACAATCTGTTAAAATAGCACTGGCAACAAATACTATAGGTTCGTTTTGTTAGATATTTAGATAATACTGATTTACGTTGTTTTTCATTATTGGAAATAAATGCCAGCTAGCTTCAGTGGTGAAAATTTTCTCTTACTTTTATTGATGACTAGCTTTCCGCCCGCAGCTTCGCCCGCGTGGAATTCGGTTATATCGCGCTTTTTAGATTCCTCCTTTTAGGGGATTAATTATGGATTGTATGATTCAGCTTCTAAGTTTACATGTATATTGTATATTCGTTTGCAATATATTATATTGTTTTAAACGACACACAGCACCATCCATCGCCGAACTGGTATGAAGCTAACAATATTTTTGTTTTCCCTCGGGAACATAAAATTTTTCGGGATAGAAAATACCCTATTATTTAATCCGGACTTCTAACTTTACGTCTGCAAAATGTCAAAGCAATCGGCTCAGTAGTTACGGCGTGAAAGCGAAACAAACAAACTCACTTTCCGATTTATAATATTAGTAAGGATTTCCTATAAATACGTTAGAATAAACTGTTAGCTTTAATTCAATTAATCTAGAATTTTATATATCAGTACTTACATCAGACGCGTCATACGCAATCTCACACCATGGGATGCCAGAGATCGTGCAAAATGGAGGCGTATATGTAGGAAAGCAGACTCTGGGCTCCAAGGCGAAAGCCGCGGATGCAACCGGGATTATACGCTGAGATGATGATGAGTACTTACATCACACGCCCCCTCGCCGGTCGTAAGAGTGCCAGCACAAAACATGGTTTCTGCTACAAATTTCCTGCAATAAACATGTTTATAAAATATAATATATATATTTACACGTGAAGATTTATACTTGTGTAAGGCACATAAAGGGCTTGTCGGTTGCTGTACCCTAGGGTACCGCTGCTACTTTTTTCTAGTTTTTTTTAAACTCTGCCTCCACTCTATTATCGTGAGTGCATTTCCAAACATTTAAACTCACATACACAAACATCCAGACTCGAAACAAGTACTTGAAGGTCATACAAATATTTTTTCCGTGCGGGAATCAAACTCGCTACACGCACTTACCTTTACTTTACAATTGTTTGGTACTTACTCGCCGTATACTTCTTTACAGAACGCGTTTGGATACATCGGTAATATCTTCCTTTGCAAGAATATCGGCTCGTATGATAGCTTCTGAGACACCTGTAACAAAATAAATAAGGTGCCATGAACATAATCCAATAACTTAACACTGAACTAATTACAGTCAGGGTGTTGTAAGCCAGATTGATATAGTACTGATGATAACACAATTTAAATTGATACCTAGTAAATTTTCTAAAATAATAATATGTGACTTCATATATAGTGTAGGTATACCTGTTACAAGTATCGTAATATCATGACGGGAGTATTTAGAATAAGTGTTGTGTTCTATATCTGCAATAATATGAAGGACATTATATACCTAAGTGTCGAACATCTTATACATAAAAATGTATATGGGAAGAAAGTACAGTTCTTACATGCCAGCTAATGTTTGAAACATAAATAAAATAAATACGGCCAAGTGAGAGTCTAAAAAAGATTTAATCTGGTTTTAGTATTTATTGTTAAAGAAGCAACAGAAATAATATAATATAATAATATGAAGGACATTATATACCTAAGTGTCGAACATCTTATACATAAAAATGTATATGGGAAGATAGTACAGTTCTCTTATCTTATAACCAGCATGGTTATAAGATAAGAGAACTGTACTTTCTTACATGCCAGCTAATGTTTGAAACATAAATAAAATAAATACGGCCAAGTGAGAGTCTAAAAAAGATTTAATCTGGTTTTAGTATTTATTGTTAAAGAAGCAACAGAAATAATATAATATAATAATATGAAGGACATTATATACCTAAGTGTCGAACATCTTATACATAAAAATGTATATGGGAAGATAGTACAGTTCTCTTATCTTATAACCAGCATGGTTATAAGATAAGAGAACTGTACTTTCTTACATGCCAGCTAATGTTTGAAACATAAATAAAATAAATACGGCCAAGTGAGAGTCTAAAAAAGATTTAATCTGGTTTTAGTATTTATTGTTAAAGAAGCAACAGAAATAATATAATATAATAATATGAAGGACATTATATACCTAAGTGTCGAACATCTTATACATAAAAATGTATATGGGAAGATAGTACAGTTCTCTTATCTTATAACCAGCATGGTTATAAGATAAGAGAACTGTACTTTCTTACATGCCAGCTAATGTTTGAAACATAAATAAAATAAATACGGCCAAGTGAGAGTCTAAAAAAGATTTAATCTGGTTTTAGTATTTATTGTTAAAGAAGCAACAGAAATAATATAATATAATAATATGAAGGACATTATATACCTAAGTGTCGAACATCTTATACATAAAAATGTATATGGGAAGATAGTACAGTTCTCTTATCTTATAACCAGCATGGTTATAAGATAAGAGAACTGTACTTTCTTACATGCCAGCTAATGTTTGAAACATAAATAAAATAAATACGGCCAAGTGAGAGTCTAAAAAAGATTCAATCTGGTTTTAGTATTTATTGTTAAAGAAGCAACAGAAATACATCATTTGTGAAAGTTTCAACTGTCTAGCTGTCACGGTTCATGAGATTCTGCCTGGTGACAGACAAACAGACAGACGATTCGAGACTCTTACTAAAACCTGAAAAATGGGTACCAAAAAAGGTTTTACCAACAAAATTATAAAAAAAAAATATAGCATTTTCAATCTCAAGTAACAGCTAAACTTTCGTTGTATTAGTAAAAAATCTCGGTCATTTCCTAGAAAGCAGGACTATGTTTTTTTTTTTTTGCGTCAACTAGTTTTGGGAACGAAATGAATTTATTATCCTTTATTAAATTGAACTCAAAGGAATAAAACAAACAAGTTGCATCTTACTTATCTTACATTTTTTTGTAAGATTAAGTGGTGTGTATGTGTTGATTAAGTGTTGTTCCCTTTCACGATTACCCTCGTCAAATAAGTCATCAACAGACATTTCGCATTCCTTTTTTAAAACTCTTTATAAATATTGAAGGTAGCAACAAGTCTCTTTCTCCGCCTCTCACCATTAACCTACATTCCTAAAGGGCTGCCGCAAAAATCTCAATTATTATAAGCCACCATAACAACAATTTTACTGCTTACTTTATCATCATTTCTGTATTTAATGTAAGTTAAGTGCTTGAAAGTCTCTCCCGTTATTATTTTGTTAAAGTGGCTGCTTTTATTAAACGCTTGTGTGAAAATACTTTTATGGTATTAGAATTATGATGGCTCTTAATATCAATATTAAGAGCTTTCTTAATTCTAATACCATAAAAGCCGCGCTACTCGTGAGTCTCCAACTACTTTGTTTTTTTTTTTTTTTATTAGATTCACTAACAATTGATTACACAAAACAACCAAATAATACATTTCCAAAGATAAAATAACAGTGTATCAATTACTTATAGGTAAACACAACAAGCATACAAAAAAAAAATGAATTATGGTGATAACCCAACTAATAACTTACTTAACAATATTAACTGATTACACGGTTAGTGCAGTGGTTAACAAAAGGATAGAAGATAACATTTTAGTTTAATCCTGTCAAATTAAGCCACTCCGTGTACAGTTCAGACGCAATTATAAACATGGCGACTAAAAATACGTCAGTTTACGTCAGGAGCGCACTAATTTGACAGGTCTAAACTGACATTTTATCTTCTGTCCTTTTCTTAATGAAATATAAAGAAAAAGATGCAGTGAACTTAAATTTGATTTAGTTTGTGGACGAGGGGACCGGGGCCAATCGGGACCATTGTGGACGAGGGGACCGGGGCCAATCGGGACCATTGTGGACGAGGGGACCGGGGCCAATCGGGACCATTATGGACGAGGGGACCGGGGCCAATCGGGACCATTGTGGACGAGGGGACCGGGGCCAATCGGGACCATTGTGGACGAGGGGACCGGGGCCAATCGGGACCATTGTGGACGAGGGGACCGGGGCCAATCGGGACCATTGTGGACGAGGGGACCGGAGCCAATCGGGACCATTGTGGACGAGGGGACCGGGGCCAATCGGGACCATTGTGGACGAGGGGACCGGGGCCAATCGGGACCATTGTGGACGAGGGGACCGGGGCCAATCGGGACCATTGTGGTTTTTAAACTTGTTACATCAATAGAATTGAGTAAAATAAAAAAAAATATAGAGGAAATTCTTAATAAGTTAATAAGTCATCATCATCCCAACGTTAATTCCAGTAGCATCCGAAGCCTTTTCGGCTTTGGAGTCTGGGGTCCGCTTTACCAGATCAACTGCTGATATGGCTAAACTTCGACATTTTCCGTAAAGCGACTGCCGTCTGACCTCCACAACCCGAAGGCAACATCAAAGCATAGAAGTTAGACCAATTGTTGGACTTTTGAGGGCTCCACCAACCCGTAACGACTGCCACTAGATGTTCGTATGGCAACCGGGACCAACGGCTTAACGTGCTTTCCGGGGCACGACTAGACCAGTGCAAATATTCATATTCATGCATACAAATACTTGCACTGTGCGGGGATCGAACCCGCGCCACCTTACGCAGCGGCCGCGTCCGCTACCGCTACGCTACGGAGGCTTTCTAATAAGGTAATAAGTTACGTTAAATAAATTCATGAAAATTTTTTACATGTATATTTAATGTAAATAGAACTAAGATTAAAATGAAAAACAATAAATTGATTTAAAGAGATTGATAACATTAATATAAATCCATACTAATATTATAAATGCGAAAATAACTCTGTCTGTCTGTCTGTTACGCTTTCCCGCTTAAACCTCTCAACCGATTTTGATGAAATTTAGCACAGACAATCTTTAGACCCTGAGAAATAACATAGGCTACCTTTTATCCCGGAAAAATTGGATGTTCCCGAGGGAAATTTAAAAAGCGCGATATAACCAAACTCCACGCGGGCGAAGCCGCGGGCGGAAAGCTAGTAAAATATAAATTAACAAAATAATAGAATAACAGTGGTAAACTTGACACGTCCATAATTAAATTTTTGTTGTGTTTTATAATGTTCTCTAGATGTGGCGTGAAAGTTAGTTTCTTGTCGAAAAGTACACCCGGATCCTTTATTGTTTCAACTTCCTTCATTTTTTCTCGGTTTGTATGATAATTACTGCCTATTGGGGTGTTCCTTAAAGATTCAAGAAACTTAAAACCATTAGCATACATAAAAATTGGATTGCAAAATCACCCTGGAATATCATTTATAAAATAAACAAACAACACTGGTCCCAAGTGGGACCCTTGGGGAACACCAGAAGAAATGCAACGTAGACTGATAGCCATTAACGACGACAAAAAACAATCTATCCGTTAAAAACGAACGCAGC
Organism: Sesamia nonagrioides; assembly: GCA_017933935.1. NCBI lineage: Eukaryota > Metazoa > Arthropoda > Insecta > Lepidoptera > Noctuidae > Sesamia > Sesamia nonagrioides. The sequence continues at coordinate 2,574,119 of JADWQK010001061.1, forward strand.
CACTGTAACAAACACCCAGAAATACCGTAGGCGCGTAAGTTGGTAATTAAAATTTTGTGGGATACCTTGTCAAACGCTTTACTGAAGTCCGTTTTATAAATAACGTCAGCCTGATAGCCTGGATCAATAGCCTTAGTGAGAGAAGTTCCGTGAAAGGTACCAAATTTGTACTAGTAGGTACATCGAGTTCTAACAAAACCGTGCTGATGGTCGCTCAAATACATCTTTAAATGACCCTGCATGTATGTGCATATCAGTGACTCGAATACCTTGGAGAACGAAGATAATATTGAATACTAATATTAATAAATTTGTGAGGTAGGATCTAATATCTGGATTTACTGAACTTTTACCAATAAAAGCTATGTTATGTTTGAGTGTCATGGGTTAAACCCGAAAAAAAAAACAACTATCGTAGCACTTGGATTTTATCACAAGTAAAAATATTTACCGCCCAGTGAAGTAGGTCACCTAGTGATATTATAAAGATGTACTAATCTCCGGTTCCACCGCTCGGGTTTGTAAAAAATGCTGATGCGTCTGATAGCCCAATGGTTAAAAAATATTATAGGTTATAATATAGCTTTATACTATTAAAACACCATGTAATAACCCTTACGAGCCGAACAAAAGGAAAAACAGTTGGAAAGAACGCTACGCAAGAATGGCGATGGGAAAAGATGTGATGGATCCGATCTTTTTGCTATAGCGGCAATTGAAATATAATTATCAGCTGTCAAAATTTCAACTGTCTAGCTATCGCAGTTAACGAGATATAGCCTGGTGACAGATGTGGAGTATTATTAATAGTGTCCCGGTATTACCGTTTGGTTACCGAATCCTAAATAATTTAGCTCATATTTTATTGAAACTAAGCTAGGTCAGGCTGAACATTTCACAGATGATGTAGGTATTTCTGTTACGGTTATTGGTAAAACCAGACTTTTTGTATAGATCACGCGCGAGTCCGACTCGAACTTGTTTTTAATTCAACACCTAAAAATGTTTTATAGGACATGAATATATGGAAGTTTGTAGAAAGCCCATAGTGGCTAGTTTATAATAAACCAGCCTCCCTTACTTGAAATTTACTGTCCCCATAGAATCGCATCGCATTGATACGCTCGCACTTATAGTTTATTTTCGTTTCGCATATCGTTCTAATTGACTGTTCCGTTTTCTCGACCCTTTGGGATCGTAGCTTGATGTTATATAGATACCCTATAACCTTTCTCAAGTATTGGGCTATCAACCGCAAAAAGAATTTGTGGAAATTATTTTTACGTTTGATAGCCCAATGGAAAGGAGCATGAAAGAAGGAACTACCAGCAGGGTTTGGACCCTGCTGGTAGTTCCGATGATTACTACTACATAGAAACAAACAAATTATCCCACTATTTTATTAGTATAAGATGCATTTGCGTAATATTCACCATAACAGTGAGTATACAAATTAATTATCATTACCTTTGTAACTCCCCAGCCCAGCAGCAACACCTCAGCGGTGGCGGGCATCGCGTGCCCCATGTAGTCAATAGCGAGGTACTTTATCCAAGTACTGGGTGTGAACAAAAGGTGCCGACGGAGGCGGATTATTGCCAGGTTGTTCTTCAAGGTTCGAGGATTGTAACTGGGGTGGAAGTAGACCTGACAACAAGAGACGATAAAGTGATCATTTCAGTACGAAGGGTTAATAGTAATATTGATCAAAGATTTTGTATAAATATCTTGCTCGTTCTTTTCCAAAAAGACTTGGCTCTGTATTAAACTAACCAATGTCTTGATAGTTCAAAAGTTCCTGTAATGATTTATATTATATACATTACAGGGACTTTAGAAATGAATGTCTTAAAAAATATGTCCATAATTTTACGTCGCCCAGGTTCATCATCACGTCATTGTTTCGTTAATATTCATTAATCTGGTCAATAACCTATTTGTTACACCAATAATCCTCTAAAGAATAATATATTTTTAAAGTTTGTACTACCAACGATTAAAAGTATTAGGAGTTACCGGGATGTGTGCGGCACGAGGACAAGAATACTGTTACCAGCTAAAACCGCCTTTAAGCCATAAATCTTGAATACTATATATAACTAGCTGCGCTATTACCATGGTTTTTCCCGGTTTCATCCGCGTTTTTTTTTTATATGCTCCGCTCTATTGGTTGCAGCGTGCCGTTATATAGTCTAAAGTCTTCCTACATCAATGGGCTATCCAACGCAAAAAGAATGTTTCAAATCGGACCAGTAGTTCCTGAGATTAGCGCTTTCAAACAAACAAACAAATAAACAAACTCTTCAGCTTTATATATTAGTACTAGCTTTCCGCCCGCGGCTTCGCCCGCGTGGAATTCGGTTATATCGCGCTTTTTAGATTTCCCTCGGGAATATCAATTTTTTTTCAATAAAACGTAGCCTATGTCCTTTCTCATGGTCTAAAGATTGTCTGTGTCAAATTTCATTAAATCGTTTGAGAGGTTTAAGCGGGAAAGCGTAACAGACAGACAGACAGACAGAGTTACTTTCGTATTTATAATAGTAGTATGGATAGATATTGTCTGCCATTATTAGTTTGTTACTCACCTCGAGGGCGTCTATCATCTCTCCTCCGATTCTGCTGTGGTTGCTGCCTACCCTCACTTGCAGTATCCGAGGGTTCTCACGGAAAAAACGGTTGTTATGCATTCTGGAAAATGAACAATTAACTTTAGCGGAAAATAGCAATATACTATCAGTTGTTGGTCACATGGTACTCTGGGTCGACACTAAATGACTTTTTTGTCTATTCTTCCGTGGCAACCCCCACGCATATTCCTATTCGTATCAACCACCAAATAAACCTTTCTTCTTTTGTTAAGTGTTACTCTACTTCCAGACCTGTGATCTGATACAATCGAACCACGCGGCTCTCAGGCAGTTCGTGGCTCTCAGGGGAACCGACCGACGGGTCACGAAAGGTTAAAAATCTTGTCTTGCATGGTTCGTTGGTTCTCCCTGTCTATCTATACTTACAGCTGTAAGCAAGAAGCAGAAGTGATGCACAGATCTCTTCCCACTAGAACCGCTCCGCACCAAAACCTTCCCATTAGGTGGACTGATGCCATAAAGGGGTAGTACTGGACTGTCGTGCGCTCGCCCTTAAAGATGCGGCGTCCACTCTTTTTGCTTTCATGGTAGGCCTTTATTTCATCCAGTTCACCTTGAGGATCTGTGGAATAATGGCTCAAAATAACTGAGCTACGAAGTTTCCCTAGTTATGTCATATTATGTAGCGCGACCGTAACATTATAGACTCTTGCAATCAGCTTAAACTTGCTAACTAACCGATTATTTAATTTTTACAGTTAAAAAGTTGCTTGCTTGCTTAAAATTTGAGTCTTGTGTAGAAGTGTAGATGTGTATGAAATCGAGTTGAGATTATATCTTGAAATGTGTTAGTTACCACGACATATTAAGAGATTCAGATTTATTCTAGCTTTGAAAGTTGTAAGATTTATAGAAATACTCTCTTGTTTTGAGCAAAAAGTCAGACCGTCTTAAACATGTTACTTTTTAATCCATACTAATATTATAAATATGAAAGTAACTCTGTGTGTCTGTCTGTCTGTCTATCTGTTACGCTTTCCCGCTTGAACCTCTCAACCGATTTTGATGACATTTGCAGACAATCTCTAGAGGAATTGTTATTATTTATTTCGTTTGGTTAATCAGTGGAGAAAATACCTTTAAAATCAAAATCAAAGCACTTATTTTTAAATAAACCAATTACAGGCACTTTTGAATTGACAAAGGGTCGGACAATCAGAAAGATGAAATATCTCTATGGAGAAGAACGAACACGACACTCCACAGACACGCTTTTAAAATCATAAAGTTACTACAAAATATTTGATTATATGAATTATGTTGACCTTCTCAATTTGAGAACAATGCAGAAAGATGAGCACGGTAAAAGCATCCGTTATATAAAAGATATATAAAAACAACTCAGAAATTAAAATAAACAGTGGCAGCTAAGAGATGACCAGTCGCCACTAACGGCGCCCGTTCATGAAAATGACGTACGGATGAGCACTTTTTATTTTTAGCCATTTTGAAGGGGACTTAATGATGCAACACACACACCAAGACGTTAGAGTGAGCGTGATATACTGTCAACAGCCAGAGATAGATTAACTTAAAATATGCCTTCTATTATTTTTAAACATACCCCAATATATACTTTCTTTTGCTTTCAGTTTATGAGGATCGTTCGGTACTTCTGCTAATATTTTATCAACTACGTTATTGATTTTTTCATCATCGTCATGTTTAGGAGCACCGTGTTCCATCATTCTTCGAGCTGACTTCACCAACCTTTTCTTTTTACTTTTCTCGGCTAAAATTTTCATAATATCATCACGAGTCATCTTTTCCTTCAATTTTAGATATAAATTCTTCGATTCATTCGTTGCCAAGTATCTAAAATGGTCATTTTCATTAAGTGCTTCATAGAAATTGGTTTCATTCAGTTTTGTTTCCGTTGTCACATTGGTTAGAACTTCTGCTATCAAATTATGGTCGACTGCATAATGATAGATTTTATCAAGTTTACCTTTGAATTCTTTAAATTTGTCTTGGTCGTAGTGGATGTCGACTAGAGTATATAATCTGTTGGAGATATCATAGACTGTTAGGTTATTTGCTTCGGTAAGTTCATTTTTCTCGAAATCTAGTTTGGCGATGATGTGTATGCATGGCATTAATATTAAATATAATGTAAATAACATCACATTGAAATATGCGCGTTGTTCTGAACTTATCGCTTGCGCTAGTTTATCGATATTCAATAATTTTATGAGCGTTCAAACTTTCATCACATTTATATATTGACTGCTGTGAGTAATCACATAAATCTCAAGCATTTATGTTTTATGCAGAAAGTCGAATACGTATGCGTAGTACATACTCGTTTTTGTCACCCTTGTGTACTAGAAGCGTAGTGTCTATAACGTTATAATATCGATTCAACTGCTACAAAAGATATTAAAACCTTTAACTGCAAAATAATAAACACATCACATCTATGTATGTCACACGTGTCATTATTCACTGCCTACATATTTATAATTTATTTCATTAATCGTAAACATGATTAATGAAAGTAATCAGTATTACACGTAAACACGTGTAATACTGATTTTTACAGAATAACCCAACTCGTGTGCCATAGGTATGCATTTATTCACATAATATTAATAATGTAATCGTTACTAATATTATAAATGGGAAAGTGAGTTTGTTTGTTCTGCTTTCACGCCGTAACTACTGAACAGATTGCTTTAAAATTTTGCAGACGTAAAGTTAGAAGTCCGGATTGAGTAATAGGGTACCTTTTATCGCGGAAAAAATTGATTTTCCCGAGGGAAATCTAAAAAGCGTGATGTTACCGGGCTCCACGCGGGTAAGCCGCAGGCGGAAAGCTAGTATAATATAAATAGTCTTCAATTTATACAATACTGCAAATTTATGCATTACTGAACACGCATTCGTAGTCTTCACTACAAATTAAAGTCATCATCAACCTTTTTATCGTCCCACTGCTGGGCACAGGTTTCCTCTCATACAGAGAAGGATTGAGCGTAATCACCACCCTTGCTCAATGCGGGTTGGCGATTACCAAATTAAAGTAAAAAATTATAATTATGTGTCTTCAAAGCTAGAGTGAATATGCTATTAATAAAATAGTGCACCATATCATCAATGAATGCATCACGGTTTACCATCACTCAGGATGGCGGTCAACGACTTGTTTATATCATTTTAAAGAAAAAACCTTCAATAACTTAACCGAAAATTAAAGTTTGTCTTAGTTATACAGCAAAACAGAATCTTAATGTATTATTGAAACTTCTTTGACGGCGTTGTGCACAGTTTTAGGGTAGTTAAAATAATTTCGATCAGGGTTATGCTTAATCGTAAATTAGTAAGACAGAGGAAAAATAGATAGCGCGGCAAAATATCCCCTTCTCTTTCTATCGCGCGGCGAAAATGTATGCCTGCTGCTGCTGTTTCGTTTAAATGGCGCAGGGCTCTTGCGTGTGGATGTGTGCATATTATGTGTTTGAAACACATACAGAGCTTGTCCTACAACCTGCTACGTATCCAGGGATAATGACTGGTAATGGCTCGACCATCTGTATACTTGTTAAATTCATGTACATAGAGTAATAAACTAATTTTTTTTTTCTTTTTTTTTATTACAATTTTCCTCCAACATAATCGGAGTCATTTTTGTGCTATTATATTTCTACTCATTCATTCCAGTTCTCGCTCATAGACCTCTCGTACTTTTATTCCTCATACTATCTCTTTCTTTCATTCATCATATCTTTTTTTTTCTCGAGGTCGGTATAGACCATCTAGCTTATATTACTTTTTGGTTTATTTTTGTTTTTTATTTTAGGTAATAATTGGATAACACACGAAGATACTTTATATTTAATTAAGTACAATACACAACAAATATAGCACGTTTTTATATTAAGCAGCCCTCACTGGGCGTGTATCTATAACTCGAGAGTTACTCTCTATATACTTAGTTTTCTTGGCTACTTTTTCCTCTCAATGCACTTCTTTGCCGTTGCTTTGCAGTACTTTAAAAATGTTCTTCTCGTTTTGCTGTCTTTCATTAATTGACTAAAATTTTCTGCCCTGACCACGATTTCCATTTCCGCCTCGACTCGTAGCCTGTCAATACCGTTTGTTGGGCACTCCACTAAAATATGCTCAACACTTTCCTCTTTTTCGTCATCGCAGACGCCTTGACCATTCCAAAATATTCAAAAATGCACAACTTCAATGTTGCTTTCACTTCTGCCGGCACTCCCGCAGTGGAACCCATTGTATTTCGGAACACTTTAATTTTTTGGTCGTTTTAGTAACACTACTTAGTTAGATTTTGTTAATAAGAATGTTTTTTATACCTAATGACCATTCCAAAAAAAAGGAACTCCGTAAAAAACTGTTTTTGTGAGTTGTAAAAAGCTTTAAAAAATATAAAGCTTTTGTTGTGAGTAAAATTATTTAAATACGGTAATTATTTGTTAAAAAGAAACATCAAAAACAGATTTATATTCAAAATTAGCTTCTGGACGCGCGCCGCTTCGCTCACATGGATGTCAGAAAATATTTGATTTCAATGTTTTTGCGTGAAATCCCAATATATAGAAAAACGGCCGAATGCGACTCGTACTCTCCACTCGAAGAGTTCCGTACCCGTATCCATACTAATATTATAAATGCGAAAGTATCTCTGTCTGTCTGTCTGTCCGGTTTTCACGCTAAAACTACTGAACCGATGGTAATGAAATTTGGTACACAGTCTAGAGTCTGAGACAGCCTCCGTGGCCTAGCGGTAGCGGACGCGGCCGCTGCGCAAGGAGGCGCGGGTTCGATCCCCGCACAGTGCAAATATTTGTATGCATGAATATGAATATTTGCACTGGTCTGGTCGTGCCTCGGAAAGCACGTTAAGCCGTTGGTCCCGGTTGCCATACGAACATCTAATGGCAGTCGTTACGGGTTGTTGGAGCCCTCAAAAGTCCAACAATTGGTCTAGCTGCAATGCTTCGATGTCGCCTTCGGGTTGTGGAGGTCAGATGGCAGTCGCTTCACGGAAAATGTCGAAGTTTAGCCGTATCAGCAGTTAGACTGGTAAAGCGGACCCCAGACTCCAAAGCTGAAAAAGCTTCGGATGCGACTGGGATTAACGCTGAGATGATGATGATGAGTCTAGAGTCTGAGAAAGGACATAGGCTATATAACATCCTGCTATGACCAATAGTAGCAAAGCGGTAACAAAAAATGTTGTGAAAACGGGAGAAAACGCGGACGTGCTTTCAATATTTTAACAGGCGCTTACTTAATATCAACTTAGCAATAAGTCAAAATGTTGCCAGTGGCCGAGGTGATTTGTTCTTTTTGGATTCTCCAGGAGGTACATGTAAAACCTATATTTTAAGATAAAGGAGTTGCTGTTGCAGTTGCTTCTTCGGGAACAGCTGCACGGGAACATTACTTAGTGGGGGACGAATAGCGTACCTACTCAGTTATAAAGTTACCATTGAAATTAGCTCATGAAGAAATGCAACATTAGTAAAAGCAGTGAGCGCGAAAGAATGTTACACCAGTGTAATTTGATGTGATTACTAGGGGTACGCCGGCATATGAAACAAATGCCTGTTTGAAAGAAGCTGCATTATGGGTTGTGTCATTATGGGTTGAGTCATATTGGGTAGTGTCTCACAACGAATATGCGAGTACAACTTCACCACGGTTCTCAAGCCGGGCAATATGCAGCTACTCTTCTAAAATTTGGAGAAGATCGTATGCCAACTAACAGGGACGGTATGATTACACTGAGTCATGAGCTCTTTCAAATTGTGGATAGCTCAGATGACCTATCAAATAATTTCTATCCGGATCTTCAAACAAATATATGGCCAACCGAGAATGACTATACGAAAGGACAATTTTGCCGCCAACTAATGAAATCCATACTAATACTACTATTACTACAATTACTTATACTAATATTATAAATGCCTTGGTCACAAACTAAACTCATTTTGGGTTCCGTACATCATTTTTTTTCTATTTCATTTAGGAAAGAATAGAAAATAAAATACATATTAGTTTAGTCCTGTCAAATTAAGAAACTCAATAGACAACTTAGACGCGATTAAAAACAGGGGAACTAAAAATACGTCGATTTACGTTAGGCGCGGACTACTTTGAATATAGGTAAAAAACATTGTTTGTTCCTATATGAATATTTGATGCCAAAAAAAAACACCTAAGTTTATCTCTATAGTATCAGGCATCTGCCAGTGTGGGCACGCCACAACAGCGGCGGTAAGTCCCCTCTTTGAGGAGTGGCTAGAGAGGTGCCACGGCGCCCTCACCTTCCGCCTGACGCAGGTCCTCACCAGACACGGCTGTTTCGGAAGATTCCTGTTCCGTATAAGGTGGGAGGAAACGCCAGGGTATCACCACTGTGTGAATCGCCCTTAGGACACGGTTGGAGCATACGGTGGAGGTCTGCCGGGCTTGGGTAGAGCACCACCGTGTCCTTACGGCGGCGATCGGTGGCGATCTCTCGGGTCCGACGCTGGTCCAGGCCATGGTCTGCAGCAAAAGTGCATGGCAGGCCGTCACCTCCTTCTGCAAAGCAATGATGCTGACAAAGGAGGACAGGGAACGCGTGAGGGAGCGGCAATCCCAGCGTCCTCACTCCTCTAGCCGATTCTAGACGCCCTGGTCGGGAGACAACATCGAACTGCCGGCCACCGTAGGCGCGGGCTTACGGGCGGTGAGCAGTGGGCAGCTCGCCGCCCGGTAAGGACCAGACCCGAGTCGACGGCGCGTTGTGTTTCACGCGCGCCTCAAAGATATATCAGCACATCGTGACGGGGTCGATAAAGACCGATTCCTCCTGAGTCAGGGTTGCGGGTTGGTTAAAACAGAAATCGTGGCCCTGTCCTGCAGGCAAGTGAAGAAGTACGGGTGGGTATTAGTCAGTAAAATCTGGCACGCCCTTCCGCTCCGCCCAGAGCGGGAGAGGTCATTTGATGATTTCTTATCCCAAACAAAATAAAAAGGCATCTGTTAGTGAAGATCTCGTTCATAAAATAGCCGGATCCAACAGAGAAAAAGATAAAAAAATATTAATTTGTTGCATATGTGTTTTCTCGGTGGTAGGCAACAACATCAGCCGCCGGCATAAGTTACCACCCACCAGACAAAGTCATGCCGCCAAGCGATTCGTCGTGTTCCGGCATGATGTCTGGTGAAGCCGTACGGTGGACGGGTCTGAGCAGTTGTATTGCGATGTGTGCCGGGTACGATGCGCCAAATGTTGTTGTGTCGGGAGTTTGGTCGTGGAGGGTCTCCAGATCAATCCTTTGGCGCAGCATCGTTGGTCGTGTTGTTGGGTTAAACATTGCATCACTTCGCTCAACTGCCGCCATCCTTCCTATTCACTCAGTTTTTTTTTAGTGAATAGGCTTAATAAGCTAGTGCGCTTTACCATCAACGATTGCATCACTGCTTACCATCAGGCGGGATTGCAGTCAAGCACTAGTTTATAATTATTTAAAAAAAAAATTACACAAAGTGTAACAACAGAAAGGATATACTTACATATTATACATACCAAAGGCACGGCTTGTTTAGAGGATATCTCAAACGATATTTGAATGATTTGATATTTCCATCTCTGAAAGATCACATCATTCCAATATCATTTAGTTTCCGAACATCTAGATGTTCGGAAACTAAACGATATTGAAAGATATTAGAAAGAACACCGCCTGCGGTAGGCTACTACTATAGGTGGCATCGAAATTTACGGAAGAGATATACATATAATATTTATAATATTGACAAGTAGGTAAAGTGAAGTGTAACGTGTGGGTATTGGCCTACGTAGTGTGGTGAAACATTTACACGACTGCCTCCGTGGCGTAGTGGTAGCGAACGAGGCCGTTGCGCAAGGAGGCGCGGGTTCGATCCCCGCACAGTGCAAATATTTGTATACATGAATATGAATATTTGCACTGGTCTGGTTGTGCCTCGGAATGCACGTTAAGCCGTTGGTCCCGGTCGCCATATGAACATCTAGTGGCATTCATTACGGGTTGGTTGGAGCCCTCAAAAGTCTAACTGCAATGCTTAGATATCGCCTTCGGGTTGTGGTGGTCAGACGGCAGTCGCTTCACGGAAAATATCGAAGTTTAGCTAAAATCAGCAGTTAGGACTGGTAAAGCGGACCCTAGACTCCAAAGCTGAAAAGCTACGGATGCGACTGGGATTAACGCTGAGATGATGATGAGTGTGGTGAAACATTTGTTATGATTTAAATTTGAGAAACAAGAAGCCGAAAAGATATCAATTCGTAGAGTAAGTCGTTAGACTATGTATATTTTATATTATATGGGTATGGAGTTTTTGGCGGGAAGCTAAGATGAGTGCCACGCTCATTTGTCATTGGACTTTTAAATTATTTATAGTGTCGTTTACTAAATAAAAACGCGTGATTTATGTAGTAAAAAGTGCATTCAGTGAATAATTCATAAAGAACAGTGAAATATTGTAGCATAGTGGCCACATCATGGCTTTGTACCAAAACTTCCTCCTAGTGTCAGTTCACGCGAGAAATGAAAGGAGATAGGTTTAGTTAGGATAAGTTAGGATAAGTTACAAAAGAAGACAAGATATAATTAAGACTTGGCTTAAAGGTCTTAGAAACCAGGCCATAAAATCCCAAAAAAATAAATTATAGTGGTATGTATAATTGTATAGACATGAAATGTTAATGTGAGGTTTTATATTTGAAGTAGTTGGTATAAGACAATGTATTCTACGAAAACCAACCTTACTAAAGACGTCTAGCAGTGAGGAATAGAGTTGCCTAATAAATGGCTGAAATTTAGCAACGACACACAGTGGCAAGATAAATACATTAAATGAGCCTTATATCCTCAGCTATCCTCATTTTTAGGAAATCTCCGTCTGATTGAACTAGAGTTTATTGGCGTAACACACGAAACACACATAAATAAACCAACACTACACTCAGCACAAGTAACGTTGGCTACTATCCGAAATTGGGAACTTACGCCGATAATAAGGCTGTCGTAACGTCGGCCCTGACTCATCAATCAGGGAAGATAGCGTTGAAGAAATACCTAAACAGGGATTCGAATTACGACCCGCAGGAAATCGAGCCATTTTATTTGGGACATGCAATTATTTTTCTTTGTGTGTTCTAATAATGCTTAAAGGGAAATTACCTACGCGTAAATCTTATTTCGTGAGCAACAGTTTTTTTCTGGTCATTTGGCTGTCAATGAACTCGTTACTAATGCCATCTTCATTCAAAACATTTATTAATCCCTTTAAAAAAAACGCATGTTTGTTAGTTTATGTGTCTGTTTGTATGTTAGTTGGTACTTCTTCACCCAAATTACATAAATTTGAATGAAATATGACACATAGAGGGTTTATAACCAGAATCAACATTCATCGATTTTTTCATTAATTTATAAACTAGCGCTTGATCACAATCTCGCCTGATGGTAAGCAGTGACACAATCGTTGATTGTAAAGCGCGCTAGTTTATTAAGAGCCTATTCACTCTAGCCTTGTAGACACTCAAATTATAGTCCGATGGAAACACCGCCGCTGGTAAATTGTTCCAGTTCCTTGATATACGCGGTATAAAAGAGGAGGCGAAACGCTTCGTCCGGATTGTAGTGATGCTAAATTGAACGCTATCGAAAATGCAAAAATAATATAGATTTATGCTTTTTTACATAATTATTCAAAATCGAATTTAAAACCACATCTGATACATCAAAGATCATAATTAAAAATCATTATTATAGAAGTTTCTAATAGGGATCGTAACCAGTGTGACCAAATGTGGCAGGATCCTGCCTTTTTGGCAGGTTTAGCCCTTTATTTTACTCTCTGGCACTTTTGTTTGACGTTTTAGAAATCTGGCAGGATTTGGCACTTTTGGCAGTATTAACAATATAGTGTAGCCGGTAGCCGCTACAGCCCACAAAAAGAGTAGGGGATGCAGTATCCAATGGAAATTCAAATAATACTTTATTCAAGTAGGCTAAGATACAAGCACTTTCGAATCGTCAGTTACAACCAGAGACCTAGGGCCCGTAGTCCGTAAGGCGATGAGACACGACAATTCGTAACGCAAAACTAGTAGCAGAGGGCGCCACAAGCACAGACAGTAAACAAACCCCCATGTTGCACAATGGCGCTCATTCTTTTGTTCACACACGAAAATAATTTTAAGTTAAGTGCATCTTTTTTTTTGCGTTAAGAAAAGGATAGAAGATAAAATTTTAGTTTAATTCTGTCAAAATAAGATGGTCGCAAACGTGGTCGCTCACAATGGGCCTCATACGAAGGCTCAGAGTCACATAAAGGGCAATGGAAAGAGCTATGCTAGGAGTTTCTCTGCGTGATCGAATCAGAAATGAGGAGATGTCGTGTAACGACAAGAAAAGACTTTAGAGGGAGACAGTATTTATTAAATATACAGAAAAGACAAGATGGAAGTATAAAAATGAATAATGTAGATGAATGATTGATGGGTGATGGTGAAGGGCGGCCCCTGGTGGACCGGCGGCAGTTACGGAGAAGCGGCCCTGGCGGACCGGCGGCAGCAACAGACGAGCGGCCCTGGCGGACCGGCGACAGCAACAGACGAGCGGCCCTGGTGGACCGGCGACAGCAACGGACGAGCGGCCCTGGTGGACCGGCGACAGCAACGGACGAGCAGCCCTGGTGGACCGGCGACAGCAACGGACGAGCGGCCCTGGTGGACCGGCGGCAGCTGCAGAGGAGCGGCCCTGGTGGACCGGCGGCAGCTGCAGAGGAGCGGCCCTGGTGGACCGGCGGCAGCTACGAGGAGCGGCCCTGGTGGACCGGCGTCAGCTTCAGAAGAACGGCCCTAGTGGACCGGCGGCAGCTACAGAAGAACGGCCCTGGTGGACCGGCGGCAGCTACAGAAGAACGGCCCTGGTGGACCGGCGGCAGCTACAGAGGAGCGGCCCTGGTGGACCGGCGGCAGCTACAGAAGAGGGACTGCCCCGGCGTCACAAGGCCGGCAGCAGTCGAAGGCTCCGGCGGCAAAGGGCCAGGCAGCTCCAGGCGCACCAGTTATATAGAGACTGGCACAGCAGGAAACACCCTAGAAGGGCTCTCGAGGCAGCGTTTACTGGAGACCTACTGTTAAGAGGCTTGTTTGGAAGCCAGAGCTCGACTGACCACTGCTCTGCGATGATTTCTAAAGAAACCTCGGAGAACGGTTAGAGGTCGAAATTTAAAATATTCGAAAATATGGACGAGGAACGGTAAATAATTTTACCATAAAAGAGTTCGAATAACAATTATGAAATAAAAATAGCAGACCAACAAGAATTTTGATGAGAAGGTTGTCATAGATACATCATCAACAATGTTGTCAAGAAATGTCAAAATAATGAAAATGTTCTGTAACAATATAAATATAAATGGTATTAAATTAAAAAGTGCAGTGTTTGATAGGAAAAAGTGATACAGTCCTGCATAGGTACGGCTTCCTACGCTAAGGGGTCAATAAGTCGCCGAAACTTAGGCGTAAAGTTGGGGACTGAGTCTGTAAACAGAAAAATGAGTCCTGGTGTAGTGGAATATGATCAAAACAGAGCCTCATAATAATGGAAAGCATATTATGGACCGTGGAAATGAATGATACATATATAAGTATGAATATGAGTATAAATAATAAGTGTAAGTATATCTGAATATGTACATAACATTACATTTTCCCCCCGACCCTGGAAAAAATTTTCAACTGTAGAAAATTTTCTAATAAGATTTCAAGTAGGGACTGTAAAACAACACTTCACACATTCATCCATCTCCATTCACCCATTCGTACCACCTATCCTTTCAAGCAATCTTCTTCATACAGGTATGGGTGGAGTTCACAGTTGATGACTGCCACTCATAGAGGTGTGTTTTAGAATGACGACAAGGCTTATTTTTGGAGTTGTCAGCCGCTCCAGACTGGAAGGAAAAAAAAAGGAAACATTAGATAATGTAAGTAGAAATTTAAGCTCCTAGAAGAGCGAAAGAGTTATCATTTGGTTTAGGCTTATTTTAGGAGTAACCAACCGCTCCTGCATAGGCTTATTTAATGAGTTGCAATCCGCTCCATACGGTAAAAGAGTGAGACTGAAGAGTAGGGTCGAGCAAATGTAATGTAATGTTTGTGTAGTGAGTGATGTTTATATATGATATAAAAAATAAATAAGATGTGCAGCTGTAAACAAAAGAAAGAAGTAATATTTACATAAATAATTAGTAGGTGATTTAATTGACATTAATAAAAATCGTTTTTCAAAGAATTGAAAGTTTCGAAGTTAAAATATCTTCCGATGGTGTAGTGGGAGCTAGCTGAAGTATCTGCTTCTTTAACAATATAACTGTTTTTGCTGGTTCCTCCAGTCTAATTGTAACTTCATATTCAAGCTCGTTTTTATTTAAGAGTTAAAATTTGATTGGACGAGACATATTTAAGTGTAAATTAAACGTAGTTGAAGTATGTAAAAGTATACCTTGTTTTCCTGTTAGGAAAAAAAAATTAAGTTAGGTGTAGTAAGTATATATGAGTGAATGAGTTATGTGTGTGTTAAGAGAAAATGAAAGGGATAGAATAGCCAAAATATTTAACCAAAGAGCTGAGAATGTACGACACTAGACGAAGTGTTTCTTTTGAATTTAGGAAGTTAAGGGGGTGCAGGAAATTTTAGTTGGGCGCCAAACTGTCGTGTAACGACAAGAAAAGACTTTAGAGGGAGACAGTATTTATTAAGTATACAGAAAAGACAAGATGGAGGTATAAAAATGAATAATGTCGATGAATGATTGATGGGTGATGGTGAAGGGCGGCCCCTGGTGGACCGGCGGCAGTTACGGAGGAGCGGCCCTGGCGGACCGGCGACAGCAACAGACGAGCGGCCCTGGCGGACCGGCGACAGCAACAGACGAGCGGCCCTGGTGGACCGGCGACAGCAACGGACGAGCGGCCCTGGTGGACCGGCGACAGCAACGGACGAGCGGCCCTGGTGAACCGGCGACAGCAACGGACGAGCGGCCCTGGTGGACCGGCGGCAGCTGCAGAGGAGCGGCCCTGGTGGACCGGCGGCAGCTGCAGAGGAGCGGCCCTGGTGGACCGGCGGCAGCTACGAGGAGCGGCCCTGGTGGACCGGCGTCAGCTTCAGAAGAACGGCCCTGGTGGACCGGCGGCAGCTACAGAAGAACGGCCCTGGTGGACCGGCGGCAGCTACAGTGGAGCGGCCCTGATGGACCGGCGGCAGCTACGGAAGAGGGACTGCCCCGGCGTCACCAGGCCGGCAGCAGTCGAGGGCTCCGGCGGCAAAGGGCCAGGCAGCTCCAGGCGCACCAGTTATCTAGAGACTGGCACAGCAGGAAACACCCTAGAAGGGCTCTCGAGGCAGCGTTTACTGGAGACCTACTTTTAAGAGGCTTGTTTGGAAGCCAGAGCTCGACTCCCACTGCTCTGCGATGATTTCTAAAGAAACCTCGGAGAACGGTTAGAGGTCGAAATTTAAAATATTCGAAAATATGGACGAGGAACGGTAAATAATTTTACCATAAAAGAGTTCGAATAACAATTATGAAATAAAAATAGCAGACCAACAAGAATTTTGATGAGAAGGTTGTCATAGATACAACATCAACAATGTTGTCAAGAAATGTCAAAATAATGAAAATGTTCCGTAACAATGTAAATATAAATGGTATTAAATTAAAAAGTGCAGTGTTTGATAGGAAAAAGTGATACAGTCCTGCATAGGTACGGCTTCCTACGCTAAGGGGTCAATAAGTCGCCGAAACTTAGGCGTAAAGTTGGGGACTGAGTCTGTAAACAGAAAAATGAGTCCTGGTGCAGTGGAATATGATCAAAACAGAGCCTCATAATAATGGAAAGCATATTATGGACCGTGGAAATGAATGATACATATATAAGTATGAATATGAGTATAAATAATAAGTGTAAGTATATCTGAATATGTACATAACATTACAGAGATCCGCAGAAGAACCAAAGTCACCGACATAGCTCTGCGAGTCGCTAAACTTAAGTGGCAGTGGGCAGGGCACATTGCTCGTAGAACCGATGGCCGATGGGGCAGCAAGGTTCTGGAGTGGCGGCCACGTACTGGAAGACGCAGCGTAGGGAGACCCCCAACAAGGTGGGCCGATGACCTGGTGAAGGTCGCGGGAAGCCGATGGATGCGGGCAGCACAAGACCGGTCATCGTGGAAAGCCTTGGGGCAGGCCTTTGTCCAGCAGTGGACATCTATAGGCTGAGGAAGCAGAAGAAGAAATTAAGATACCTACTCCATAGATAGTTTGTAGACGAGATTATATACATGACGACTAAAAACATGTCAGTTTACGCCAGGAGCGCGCTAATTTAACAGGTCTAAATTGTCATTTTATCTTCTGTCCTTTTTTTAATGAAATAGAAAGAAGAATATGCATTGAGCTTAAATTTAAGTTAGTTTGTGAACAAGGGATTCGGGGCCAATCTCGAATCTGAATAATGGGCAGTAGTAGCAGTACTATGCCCTATTAAACAAAATCGATACAGGACACATTTTTGGAAGTGCTAGGTACTTATAATGATGTTTCATGGGAGCATGTAGCGCGAGCGTTCCGAACATACCAGATTCGTCAGTGTTCGACGCGATATCACGGAGTAAGGCTGCGTTAATTTTGTTTTGTTTGACTTGAAATTCAGGATTTTTACTGGATCATTTTAGAGGACACTAGGTAGCAATTCCAAGTTAACAACCAACATTATTGAAAATGGTAGTTTCAATAATGTCCGATTGTCATGTTGATAACATCTGCATATTTTATCGATAATATCACATTCGATATTCGAATGTGTGGTACTTTCGATGAAATTCCGACTATAACACCTACGCGAAAAATATTGTCAAAGGTGAAATATTTATGAATATATATGAAAAAATAAAAATAGCACTCGTGGGACGGACCCACAGAAGTGAAAACTAAAATCATTAAAATACACAAAAAAAAAGCAGAATCTATCACGGTATCAGGTCAGATGACCGGCCCGATACCGTGATAGATTCTGCACATGAGCATGAGCTCACACGAATTCAAAGTTTTTCCCCATCCAACAAAAGTGCTCAACGTCGTTAAAGAAAGTTTCACTTAAAAAACTGTACTAAACATCATTACTGTTTATGTTTTGGTAAATACAGATTTAGTATTTATACGTCAAATCTTTTGTCGTCAATTTACAACTTTTAATTACCCTGCTTTAAAGTATTTGATTTTAAGTTTCGATAGTTTTCTTGTGTCAGTCGATATTTACTTTTATCCAGATATTCGCACCAAATCGAAAGCTCTGCGGATGAAACAACGGGGCGAAGATAGTTGTACCTATCTCTACTACTAATATATAAAGTTAAAGAGTTTGTTTGTTTGTTTGAACGCGCTAATCTCAGGAACTACTAAACTAACTCCGGTTTGGAAAATTTATCTTTTTACATTGGATAGCCCATTAATTCAGGAAGGCTTAAGGCTATAATAACACCTTGATACGATTTTTACTTAGACCCAATAAAAGACGATCTTATGATAGTTACATCCAATTTAATAACTATAATATATTCAATATATATTTAGTTAACTTGTTACCATAGATGTAGGATTTCATTGATTTACTTCCTATATCTATGCTTGTTACATACAAATTAACCGATAGATTTAATCACAAAACGTATTAGAGCCTATTTTGTATCAATGTACCCCCACATACGAGGTACATTGGTATATACACTGGCACTTTGGTTCATAGAAATATTTCTACAAATTAAACAAGTTTTGTTGATTTTTCTGATCTTTATTTATTCATTATTTTAAATTATATTTATTCGCTGCTTTTGTTATTGATAATTTTCCTTCCAACACGTCAGATATCGCAGAAGCCATGGAAATTTCATTGATGGAACTTCTATTCGTCTTGCGTTTAAATCTTTAAACCATTTTTCTGTAAAGAAAGTAAAATATATTACCTTAGTCTCACATACACATATATTTAACAAAATATCGGGGTATCAATGTGCCCCAAGAGCACTTACATCTATGTGCCCCTGCCTACTACAATCGAAATTAACATTGTATAAAAAATAAAGCAATAAATAATCAAAAAAAATTAAGTCTATTTAATGTGATGACAGATATGTACTTACCAAATCCATACTAATATCTCTGTCTGTCTGTCTGTCTGTCTGTCTGTCTGTCTGTCTGTTACGCTTTCCCGCTTAAATCTCTCAACCGATTTTGATGAAATTTGGCACAGACAATCTTTAGACCCTGAGAAAGAACATAGGCTACCTTTAATCCCGGAAAAATTTGATATTCCCGAGAGAAAACTAAAAAGCGCGATATAACCGAACTTCACGCGGGCGAAGCCGCGGGCGGAAAGCTAGTGTCTTAATATAACACAGGTAAAACTAAATAAATTGGAAGAATCACATTCGAAAGAAAACTACGAAAATTTTGTTGCGCACATCAGAAACAGTTTTAAACGTGCCAGTCGCAAGTGGTCGAGTGAACGTTGCTCTGCGCTAGTGTGCGTGTAGGCTTTATTATAATTTATATACCTTCTTATCGGTGGCGAATGGCTCCTCTAACGTGTTTTGGTTTCGATTAATATTGATTGTACCCCTTGTGTGTGCCCCTTGTATCAATGTACCCCGTCTCCCCCTACGCTATGACCAATAGTGGCGGAGCATAACATGTTCAAATTACTAACTCCACGCGAAGGGGACCGCTAGTGTATTATAAACACCACTAATCGTTTGACACTAAACAATTATTTAAAACATCATTAGGTATATCTTTGTCATCTTCAGAAGATTCACAAACACAGAACGATCTTTTAAATACATTTAGGTCTCTATTCGTTGAATAGTGGCGCGGGCGAGACAAATTATTGTACACATGAGTTTGATAACGTTCAAGCTGATGTTAAAGGCTCGTATGTCACTAGAAGTACAGTCAGGTAAATTAATTGTTAAACAAATTGATACCCTACATTCACTATCTATGTTAATAAGCCATTTTATACAACTCGCAAAGAATGAAAATTGCGATTTGAATGTACGGACAAAGCTCTACGACCTCATCAATTTGCATAACAATAAACCCTGAATTTGCACGTCACATAATAATCCATAATCCATACTAATATTATAAATGCGAAAGTAACTCTGTCTGTCTGTCTGTCTATCTGTCTGTCTGTCTGTCTGTCTGTCTGTCTGTTACGCTTTCCCGCCTAAACCTTTCAACCGATTTTGATGAAATTTGGCACAGACAATCTTTGGACCCTGAGAAAAAACATAGGCTACCTGTTATCCCGGAAAAATTTGATATTCCCGAGGGAAATCTAAAAAGCGCGATATAACCGAACACCACGCGGGCGGAAAGCACACAATCTTTAGACCCTGAGAAAGGACATAGGCTACCTTTTATCCCGGAAAAGTTTGATGTTCCCGAGGGAAATCTAAAAAGCGCGATATAACCGAAATTTACGCGGGCGAAGCCGCGGGCGGAAAGCTAGTAATATTATAAATGCGAAAGTAACTCTGTCTGTCTGTCTGTTACGCTATCTCGCTTAAACCTCTCAACTGATTTTGATGAAATTTGGCACAGACAATCTTCAGACCCTGAGAAAAGACATAGGCTACCTTTTATTGAAAAAAATGATATTCCCGAGGGAAATCTAAAAAGCGCGATATAACCGAATTCCACGCGGGCGAAGCAGCGGGCGGAAAGCTAGTTTAAAATAAATATCTAGATTAAATTGAATAAAGTTATTTAAATAAGTTAAGCTTAGCTACAGTTTCTTAGAATCGGTTATGCTAAAAAAAATAAAGAAAATCTTATATAAAATCTACTATACCTCTGTCTCTCTACATCCCCAGTGAAAAACACTGAAACAAAACCAAATCATTCATTCTAAACGTCTGTCTAACCCTTCAACGTTTCACTACGATCACGGAACCTTAACTATAAATCATGAAGGATCTTGCAAGCATTCCCTCTCTCTGTTCCCACGGGAAATCAACCCACACCGTAACACACTGAATGGGTAAAAGGATTTAGTACAAGTACACTTGGATCCTAGGAACGTATTCGATTTACTTAATTTTCTATTGGCATTTTCTGTTAGTCTACTTACAGGCTTTGGAAAGGGTCTTATTGGATTTGTGTTAGAACTGTTCTTAGTAGGCACCTCTGAGAGTTGGATTTGTTAGTATTGGGAGAACTGTGTGGCTTTTCTACTATATTATTCTTGAGAAAATCCTGAAGCCACTATAGAAATGGCTTTATCAATAGTTTTAACAGGTTCCTTTGTAATATTTAGAATAATTGTGGTTTGGCATGGTCAATTTGTGAAATGATTAATTGATGTAAATAATAAAAGCACTTCGAGGTATTTGTTTTGTTTGTAAGCGCCATCTTGTAGCCAATAGTTGACTTAAATGAACAAATGAAATGGTACCTAATAATTAAAAGTTTTTACGAAAGTAATTCTGAGTCGAAATAGTAAATAATGCTATAAGTGAGATTATTTTGTGAAAAGATATCCTAACAAGTACAAACTAAGGTTTTTAGTTGTTTCAATTCAGCGCCATCTAGTGGCGAATGAAAAAATCTTTAGCTTGTTACGTTCTTCAAGTATACTTACAGTAAGCAACTCTGTCCATAGATGGCTCTGTAGAGTTAATGTAGAATAATATTATTTTTTTTATTTAATGTAACATTAAAAAATGCACACATAATTAAGCTGTCTTTATCGATTGCCTGTCCATTCTCATGTAGATAACATATTAGTAAGAAAAGGAGTAGGTGACATGTTGTATGGTTTTATTAACGCAGCTACCTTGTTTTTACCCGACTACGGCAAAGCAAAAGGAGGGTTATGATTTTGACAGGCTATGTATGTATGTATGTATGTATGTATGTATGTATGTATGTATGAATGTTCATCTGTTCCCTCGTAACTTCTAAACTACTTATTCGAATTCGACAAATGACATATCATTAGAATGTATGCAATATTAACTATGTAGAGATAAATTTTCATGTTTGGAAAGGCGTAGTCACACGTTACATACCTACCGTAGCATTTGGATAACGTGTGACTGCGGTTTTCCAAACATTAAAATTTATCTCTTCATAGTTAATATTGCATACTTCAGAATAGTATTGTATGACATTATTGTCAATTTACAAAGAAGGCATCTTAGTAGAGTCTACTGTGTCCATTTACTTGCAACTACATTAGCAACTTTGTCCAGTTCAGTATTCTGAAAATCTTGTTTTATACTTTTTCAGCGTCGTTTTTTGTCGTAGTTGGGTTTTAGTTTTTTTACTTTTTATTATTTATTAGCTATATGTATAGGTATTTAATTACTGAGTTACTCGGCTTTTACTTACTATCTTTAACATTTAATATTTTTTTATAGGTATATGTATTATGTAGAGTGCAAAAAACAGTTTTTTTTTTTCTTAAGTCAAGGCTTTTGTTTCATGGTCAGTTAGTAAACGTAATTCATAATTTGTTAAATCACAGCTAAGGAATATTTGTAATCAAATGCAAGTATTTTGTTTGTTATTTCAAAATGCAAATTTAAAAACAAACAACGTGAAGTCAGTGACTGACACCGAATAAAGATATACCTACCTACATAAGGATGGGAATGGTTTAATTAAAAGATTTCCATAAAAGACAATTACTGAATTACCAAAAATACTCCTTTATGTACCTTGCGCTAAAACAGAATTTCATTGCATAAATTCCACAATTAAAGTCAAAGGACCAGTCGCCTTGGATCACCGTATCTCACGACAGAGTTAGCTAAGCTAGGCGAGCGTCGCGTTCTAAATGAAATCGCCGGTAATTTGATTCTACCGTATAATTCAGTTGGGGCCCCTTAACGGGCGGGGTGAACTTGTAATTGATTAACGACTTTGCCGTCGGCTACCTACGTGGTGTCACGTTCGGTAGTGAAGTTGAATGGAATGTTTGGTGCAGGCGATAGATGGCGTTGGATTTACTTTTATTTGGTACAAGATTACCAGTGAAAGTATGTGCAGCAGAACCTGGAGCCTTGCAGGGTAATTGCGTAACACACTATCAGTAGCAATGGACTTCATTTTGACAGTTCAACGACATTCATTGCATTATTTACGTTGTTGAGCAGACACTTTTCCGTACATATGAAGCAATGTATTAGCAATATGATTCCAAATGATTCGAGCTGATAGTGTGTTACGCAATTAGGGTGATGGTTAAGAATGATATATGAATATATTTGAGTGAATATTATTATTGCTTTCTTTTTTTTTGGATTCAGTGGAGAGACGTGCAAAGAGGCTGATTGGTGACCCTGATCTAACTCGAGTCGGTCTCCAAAGCCTAGAGCACAGGCGTAGAGTAGCCAGCCTTTCGGTGTTCTATAGGATGCATTTCGGGGAGTGTGCGATGGAATTGCATGATTTAATTCCCCATCTCCGTTCCACCAGCGGACGACCCGTCGTACGGCTGGTTTCCACCCTTACGTTGTTAACACCACTACGATCCGGACGAAGCGTTTCGCCTCCTCCTTTATACCGCGTACATTGAGGGACTGGAATAGTTTGCCAGCGGCGGTGTTTCCGTCGGACTACAATTGGAGTGTCTTCAAGGCTAGAGTGAATAGGCTCTTAATAAACTAGTGCGCTTTACCATCAACGACTGCGTCACTGCTTACCATCAGGCAGGATTGCGGTCAAGCGCTAGTTTATAATATATTATAATATAACAAAAAAAAAAAACCCTGTGGTTTATTACTTGAAGAATAGGTAGTTTGATACATTACAGTTGTATTTGAAAATGGATTTTTTAATTTTATTTATATTTGTAAAAGTACAAAGCCGCAAGCGTGTTACTAAAGGTTATTCTTCTTCAGCCTATAGAAGTCCGCTGCTGGATAAAGGCCCCCCCGCCCAAGGCTTTCCATGCCGACCGGTCCTGTGCTGCCCGCATCCATCGGCTTCCCGCGACCTTCACCAGGTCATCGGTCCACTTTGTTGGGGGCCTCCCTACGCTGCGTCTTCCGATACATGGCCGCCACTCCAGAACCTGACTGCCCTATCGGCCATTGGTTCTACGAGCAATGTGCTCCAGTGCCACTTAAGTTTAGCGACTCAAAGAGCTATGTCGGTTACTTTGGTTCTTCTGCGGATCTCCTCATTTCTGATTCGATCGCGCAGAGAAACTTTGCGCATAGCTCATTCCATTGCCCTTTGTGTGACTCTGTGCCTTCGTATGAGGCCTATTGTGAGGGACTACGTCTCGGTTCCGTATATATCACTGGCAACACACACGGGTCTTTACACAAAGACTTTAGTCTTGAGACACTGTGGTATCTTGGACGATGAGCAGATGTAGCGTAGCTTTCCAAACGCTGTCCAACCAAGCTGGATTCGACGAGACGCCTCTTTCTCGAAGTTGGACCTACCTAGTTGGACTGTTTGTCCCAGGTATTTATACTTTTTTTTTATAATTTATAAACTAGCACTTGACCGCAATCCCGCCTGATGGTAAGCAGTGATGCGATCGTTGATGGTAAAGCGCGCTAGTTTATTAAGAGCCTATTTAAAGCCCTGAAGCGCCATGAAGACACTCAAATTGTAGTGTGATGGAAACACCGTCGCTGGCAAATTGTTCCAGTCCCTCGATGTACGCGGTATAAAAGAGGAAGCGAAACGCTTTGTCCGGATCGCAGTGGTGTCAACAACGTAAGGGTGGAGACTCGCCGTACGACGGGTCGTCTGATGGTGGAACGGAGATGGGGGAATTAAATCATGCAATTCTTATCCTATAGAAGACCGAAAGGCTGGCTACTCTACGCCTGGGCTCCAGGCTTTGGAGATCGTTTCGAGTTAAGTCTGGGTCGCCAATCAGCCTCTTCGCATGCCTCTCCACTGAATCCAAAGTACGTCAACAACTTCGAGTGCAGAGTAACTAACTAGAATTGGAGTGGCTGAGACATGAGAGTTAGACATGATCTTTGTCTTATCCATGTTCATCTTTAGACCTACTTGTTGGGAGGCTCTGCTGAGGTCATTGAGCATTTTGCCCAAGTCTTCCAAAATCTCCGCCAAGACCACGATATCACCTGCAAAACAGGGATTAGTAATGTACTCGCCATTGATGTTGATGCCAAGTACTTTCCAGTCCAGGAGCTTGAAGACCTCTTCCAACGCAGCAGTGAACGATTTGGGAGATATGATAGATTTAGATAGACTCCACGCTGCAGTTGGATCGGTTTCGAGTCCTGATCCAGGAGACGAACTGACATGGTGGCGTTTTTGTACAAACACTTTATCACTTCAATGTATCGATAGTCAATTTGGCACAATTTATGAATGGTTACTAAAATCTGTAATGAAAATTTACTTCATTAAACATAATATTTCCGTATCGCCAAACTTCATGGCCTTCCATCGTGTTCATTACGGGGTGGCAATGAAACAATTTGAGCCACACAACTCAGCCTCTGCCGCCGGAGGCGTATCTTAAGCCATTTCTTATTAAAACAACGTTTAATTTAGGTCTCATCAGTCGCCATTATGAACGCTTTGACAAACTTTCAGCAAATGTCAAGTCTTTATGAAATTGTCTTAAAAGAATATTATATTTTCACGGCTAATTACTGCTACCATTTTGTTCAATAAAAAATCGTTTTAGTAATGACATTTTCTGAGGTAATTTCTGCTAGGTATTATGTTACAGTGTTTGAAGAAGCTGTATATTTTTAAATGCTATTTATTTTTTTAAATGTGGAGCATTATGCTGAGTAACGAGGCCAAAAAGGCTAGCTTCTAGCCTTTTGGCCTCGTCAGTCAGCTCTCTCAAATCACTCAGCACTCGTAAATGATTTAAGGTTTTTTTTAACTTATTTTTTTTTTGTTTTTTTAATTGTTTAATTTAATTTAGTTTTATGATCTTCCTGTACGAGTCACAATAAATACTATTTCTTTCTTTCTTCCTTACGTATATCCATAAAGTTTGATTTGTGTTAATCACATCAACATTTATTCACGTACCATGTAGTTGCTCGAGCTGACGATGATTGAATGCAAAATGAAAGATCAAATCCCGAAAACGGAATAAGTACCCACGTGTTTTGAGTGACAGGTCGCATTCTCTCGTCAGCCGCATAGAGCAGAAATTAATGGGAATTATTTAATGAAGAAAAGTAACCTAACGTAAATGGAAATCAATTCCTGTATCGTACGATACATGGAAAAGAGGACTTTTACACCACAAGACGTCAATTCAACTAAAGTATGTAGAGACGTCTATGCGTAGTCGTATCCATCTCACAGTTTTCATTGCGGGTTTACAACGAATTCTTTTGTGTTGTGAAATAAGTAAAAATATGTCGTAGTAAATGTTTTAGCACATTATTTTGTCGTCCAGACGCCACCGGAGGACTAATTATACTAATTTTAAGAACAATCACAGTCTGACCACAGTCTCAATCTATCAAAAAATACTTCAAACTCTACATTTTGCCGCGATGTGTTTGTTACGAGATGAATATCTGCGACTAGATTTTGACGTTTCAAATTACGAGAAATCAAATTTTAATGTCTTTGCGAGAAATGGTCCTCTGGTCAATCTATCTCAAACTGTCAAATTTTCATAAACAACCTTGAACTTAAGATTCCAGTTATAGTAGGAAAATGTGTTAGTTTTTAAATCTATATCTTGATGAGCTGGCTTGTGTACCATACAATAAGCTTTGAAATTAAGACCTTCTATTGTCTTTTCCGTGTCGCGTTCTGCCCTTGAACTAAGTTAATATATTTCATTAGTAGACCCAGTAATAAATAAAATGAGTACTCCTTACAGAAGTTAGTGCTTAAAGTTTTTACTTATGTGAGACCGGACAGTTATATTCTATTTTAAAAACTATAGTAGATTAGTAGCCAAGGGCTGTAAGGCAAGTTCGAACTATAAGCGGCCTAAATATCTCGGGCTATAATTGATGCCTTACAGCCCTTGGCTACTAATCTACTATTGTTACTAATCTACCTACACCCGAGCTAACTACTCTGCTTTACATATCGATTGTGAGGCAACTACTTACAAAAAAAACGGCATTACAAGAATAA
The DNA here is from genome assembly GCA_017933935.1 of Sesamia nonagrioides. NCBI lineage: Eukaryota > Metazoa > Arthropoda > Insecta > Lepidoptera > Noctuidae > Sesamia > Sesamia nonagrioides. Next base: position 2,600,980 of record JADWQK010001061.1, read on the forward strand.
AAAATATTTAAAGTAAAAGTATTCTATTGTCGCCTTTTGTCATATTTTTTTTTAAATTAATTCTGCAAGAACGATATTGAGCTTCGCCGTTCAATATTTAAAATTAATGACTATTCTACTCATACGAAGACAAGGCTGAATATCAAAGCGACCTCTTTTGTCAGTGGGTTGAATGCATGATGTGAGATGTCTATTACCAGAATGATGATTAGATGTATGCGAACTTTTTGAAAGAGTGAAGTTTTTTTTTTTTTAATTACTTACTGTCCTAGGGATTTTCTAGCTACATTATTGTCCTAGAGCGCAAATTGGTCACCTACAAGCCCCATTCGGGGGTAATAAGGACCTACTTACAGAGACCGAATATGAGAGATGTAAAATTATTGTATAAGTAGAAATAGGTACCTACGTTCCAATTTCAAAATTTCCTTCTATATTTTTGCGGGCTAATTCTATTTATCGCGTCTCTTTAAAAAATGGATCTGTGCCGGAAATATTTTCGCGCTATGACTTTTTACGATTTCAAGTGCCGCCTGAAACCGGATGAATCGTACGATAGACTTGAAATGGCATTTATGGATGAAGGCACTTTCAAGGTAACCGAGTATCGTTGGCATAACGAATTTAAGCACGGTCGACTACCTTTGGGGGACGAAGTAAGGAGTGATTGGCCTTTCACGGTTGTTACGGAAGAATACGAACCATACCAGTGAAAACTTTTATCGAAGTCATTAGGCGAGTTACATAATTATCAGAGGAGCATAGTTTCACGATGTCTGCCGCACAACTTTACCAATGCTCAGAAGCAGGCTCGGGCGGAATGCTGCTGTGATATTAACAAATTTGAAGTAGGTTCGATTCGGCGTATTTAGAATATTTGTGATGAGGTGGTCTGTCTTGTTTGAGTCCTGGATTTATTAATTAGGTTTGGGTGTTTTAAAACAAATTAACGCCTAACAAAGTATAGCGATCTAGAAGCGGGGAAGATTGAGACCTTTTTCAATATTTTTTCCGCGCGCTTTTGCTTCACCACAGTAACACACCCGCACGCTCTGCCTTCAAAGCAAGGTACTTTTTAGAAAGCACGTGGATCAAACTCCTGTCTCGCAATCCTTACAGCAGCGCACTATGGAAAATATGGGTCCTTTGCTGATTAAAAATCTATATCTTTCTTATTTTTCAAGATAAACAGTTGAAATTTTGCACCAACCTAGTTCATACTCTATATATTTAATTAAGTTTACATCTAATAAGCAATAGGTTTTGCTTGCGGTTTTACTCGCGTTTATACTTACGATTTTGTCAAAAAACCGTAGAAATATTTTAGTTTCACTGGAATATATTTATTGTCTCTTTTTGAACCCTAAATAACTAAATAGGAATAATAAAACAATAAAATACAAATAAATAATTTAATAAAAAATATTTATTAAGCTTACATTTTGAACTTATGTATACTATATAGTTAGTCTAAAATATAAAAAAATAACCTTAATTACCTCAAGTATTATTATCTCTTAACATTATAATTATGTAAAATGTAGGTAGGTATATAAATAAATAAAGGTAGGTTTCACACCTGAACAACCTCAGGATCCGTGATTAGTTGATTCACTTTCAAGAGATGCAGAGTATCTTCATCCAATTCCTTGATATTCTTTTCATATTGTTTGCGAATACTTGTAATGTATGGATCCGATGTATATAGTATTGTATCATCTTCGTTAGTTGCCGATTTTGAATACTTTCTTGCATGATGTTGTTTTAAATTTTTGTAGTCTTTCTTACGAGACTCTTGCGCATCTTCCGAAAGTTGTCCTATTGGTAAGACACCAAAGTGATTTATGATGCTCTCTCCATGAATCAGTAACTTATGTACTGATGATGGCATGCAATACCAATTGTATTTTTTATATTCTTGCTGTTTTTAAAGTATAATCACCGAACTTTCTAGCATCAATCATGGTACCTGATGATAAAGCTTGTAGAATTATGTATAATCTGTATATCAGGACCTTATCAACACCTGTTATTTCTGCAGAACAACTGGCATTACGGAAAAATCTTCTAGCTGACTTTTTCTAAATCATTCATTAACCGGGCGCACATATAGTGCATGTGGAACTTGAAGAAGTGTCAGTCAATACTTGAGCCACTTTTCCATCTATCATTGTAAGGAATAGTTGATGTTTCACTTGTATTCCTTCACCACATCTATTGATCAATGATGGGTATAAATTGTTAATTTGGCCTTGAACATTATTTACAACAGCACTTGTTTTCTCAGGAGTTTCTTTTGAAAACTCGATTAAAATAGGTCGACAAAACCTTACAGATGAAGGTACAGGATTCTGTCAGATAATAGCGCCAGTTGCTTCATCAACTAACCTTATAGGAACAAAAGAAGCAATAAACAGATTGGCATCTGAAACAAGTTCAGACTCTTCTGGAAGTAGGTATTTGTTTTTACTCACCACTCACTTTGTCCAGATGAGCCATCACATCCCCACTTGCTGGATGAAAAGCTTGAGCCCAACGACTATTGAACTTTGGTAATAATTTCTTTTGAAAATCGCATATTATAACTTGTATGTTACCTTCTGAAATTTGATAATTTTCACGTAAAAATGTTGATAGGGTCGAAGTATTTTTACCGTTGTCGATATAGAAAAGTATCAATTCACGTCTAAAGTATTTAAAAGACCTCATTATAAGTATTTTGAATTGTAATTTAATAACGAACAATAACAAATTGTGGTAAAGGATGTTCAGTGGCCAAGCTTTTTATAGGAAAATCGAATTAGGGTGGTGTACATCATATACCATTATCTTTAGACGACCTTAGTTTTAAATAAAACGTGTGCAAAAACTATATCAATAACAAAAAACCGCAATATTTTACCTCAGAAACGTCATACGATACTTATCAATTCAGTTCCCGTGATAATGAATATGGGACGTGTTTTCAAAAACCGCAAAAAACCGCAAGTTTTTTTATTGTAAATATTAGGTGGATACCTTTTGCATGAAATTATATCAAATTTAGAACTTCGCCAAGCTTAGCTAACATATAAAAGTCTCGTTGAAGTTAAAACAATTTAATTTTCGTCGGCATTTTACGTAAAACATTGTGACAGTTATATTTTATCTGTTATTAAAATTTAAATAACTGACTATTACTCTACATAAAATATCCTTTCTAAATATATGGCACACTATATAGTTATTTCTTAACTAGTGCTCAATATCTAACTCTGAAAATATGTAATTTGCAAGTTACAGTTTGTAGAATTTCTATACTTTCGAGTTCTAATGCATTTTTTTTTACTATTTTGAGTATTTAATAGATAAAAACGAATTGAATATCATAGAATGGCTTCTTATGAATAAAATAAGACCAAAAACATGTACTATTTGCAACATTTTAAAAAAGTATTTTTAATCAGCTCTTGTTCTACGATAATCCATAGTGCAGCGCCATGACATTGCGCCGTGTGTCTTTATTTTATTTTCGAAAATCAAAAAGCTCATATTGATACCATTTTAATTGACAGAAGATGCACTGTCAGCGTCGAGCAGACTATATATAAACAAGGTATTTTAAAATGTTTAGTAGTAGTTTCATATTCCCTCGATATACAGACTGTAAACCAGGTGCACGTTAGGTATATTGAAATTGAAATACGGAGGAACCGCGAGCAAGCACAGCCAAATAATGAAGAGGTTGGACTTACAGGGGTTTTCAGGCGATGTACTCCTAGTATGCTGAAATGGATGGAGGCTTCCACCAGATGTTCACTTACCGCTATAGACTTACAGATAAGCTTACCGGCCGATGGCGGTTTGGATTTCGGTTACTTGATGTTGTTAACAAACCAGGGTTACAGAGAGAAAGCTAAAGTATACTGATGGTTGCATGGATAAAAACTCCATTCCTTAATACTGATTGGATGCTCAGCCAGGCAATGAGATTGAAGGCAAAAAATGCGGGAATATTTGAATATGCTTGCTTATTGATGTACTTAATTGTTAAGTACCCATTGTTATTCCCAGTTAATAGGAAAGCTCTTTCTTGTTTATCTTTGATAGGACAGAGTAAACCTTTTTTTTTTGAGTAACCGTTTGTGGTGTATTTGTTGACGCTGACAAATTTTCCAAAGCCACCTTGAACCTTATTGCTTTAGCGATAAAGTTAACAATCTGTTAATTAAGTTGATAGATAGTAGTTAGTAGCTTGGTGTGTTAGAATCTGTATTTACAGGTTCGTGAGATATTGATGGCTGGCAAACTGACATTCTAAAAGGGTTGCGAGTTTGCCTCCCATCTGCTGATCGGCTACCAGTCTAACTATGACAGCTGTGTCTGTGCCAGCATTTCTGACCTACACAACCCAATTACTGGGTATCACGATACTCATTAGTAAGATTGGATGTCAGATTTCAACATAAAAAAACCGGCCAATTGCGAGTCGGGCTCGCGCACGAAGGGTTACGTACCATATTTTTAAACATCGAGCAAAAAACGGCAAAAAAATCACATTTGTTGTATGGGAGCCTCCCTTCAGTATTTATTTTAATTTAATTATTTATTTTTAATTCTATTATATACGTAACCAAATATTCTGTGAACATTTCAAGCGTCTACTTCCGTTATTAATATGAAGATATACTTAATTTTTCTATTTATAATATTTTTTGATATAGCGACAACAGAAATACATAATCTCTGAAAATGTTTGGATGAATTTAAGGGCGCGGGAAGTGACGGCATTTCTCCTATATTTGTAAAACGCTGCGCTAAGGCGTTAGTATCACCTTTACAAACAATCTTCCCTTACTTACTTGGTACTTTAAACTACACATTACTGAATTTCAGCATGGTTTCGTCAAGGCTAGATCTACTAATACTAACCTATTGTGTTTTACATCAGCTCTGTCTAAATATCTTGACAATCGTATCCCAGTAGATGCTATTTACACCGAATTTAGCAAAGCATTCGATAAAGTAGATCACTGTCTTTTTATAAGTAAATTGGCTCAACTTGGTGTGGGTGGGACCATTATAGGGTGGTTTAAATCTTACGTTGAAAATCGAGAGTCAAAAGTAGTGGTTAATGGTCATTTTCCTGACAGTTATAAAGCAACTTCAGGAATTCCGCAAGGATCACATTTGGGACCTATTCTTTTTAACGTTTTCATCAACGACATTACATATCGCTTTAAATACTCTCGTTTCTATTTGTTTGCTGATGACTTAAAAATGATGAAGCCAATTCATAGTAACCTAGACTCTACATATAATGCTCCAAGATGACATCAATAGACTTGCAAACTGGTGTACACTGAACAAAATGCACTTAAATATCAGTAAGTGTCACTACATCCAGTTCACTCGTAACAAAACGGCGTTTGAGAATAAATACTACATAGACGGGGATGAAGTTATGAAATTGACCACTTTTCGCGACCTTGGAGTTCAACTCGACCAACCATTGAAATTTGATGTGCACATTTTAAACATTGTCTCTAAGTCCTTTAAAGTACTAGGATTCGTATTGCGTAACAGTAAAGAATTTAAGAAACCATCTACAAAAATAAAGCTCTTCAATACTTTAGTTCGTCCACAGCTAGAATATAGTTCAGTAGTATGAAATCCACATTACGATGTCTATATCAAGCGGCTGGAGAGTGTCCAGAAGCGGTTCCTTTACCATATTATATGCTACGGAGATCATTTGGCTAAAAAAATAACAAGTGACTCTGATAGGTTGAAACATTATCATATGGATACACTAATCAGTCGTAGGAAAAAAATGGACTTCATTATGCTTCACAAAATATTTAACGGTACTATAGATTGCAGTGAACTTTTGAGCTCATTACAAATTAATTTTCCAACTCGGACTCCCAGGCATAATACATATGAGTTATTCTACATTTCTGGCTCAAAAACCAACCTGGGTCATTTCGCCGCTTTGCCAAGACTTTGTAGGCAATACAACAAGTTAGCCAAGACAACCAACCTCGTCTGCAAAGTATAAAAAGTGCCTCAAAGAAATAACTAGTTGATAATTTTTGATCTTAATCATGGTTTTGAAGTTGTTCATGTACGTATTTAGTTTGTTTTATACAATATGTAAAGAAAACCCTGTCCGACCCGAAAGGATAATAAAGGTTAGGTAAACACTTGACCAAATATAATATAAAATTTTACATAATCATCATAGTAACAATACTAATGAATTTTGAAATAATCCTTTTTTCCCGGGAAATAATTAAAATTTTCCCGAAATTTGGTAATTTTTAAAAAAGTGACAACACCGGTATTATTATAAGCGAATAGCGACGCGACCACGTCACAGGTGCCGCGTGCCCTGCCCCCCGCCGCCCGCGGAAGGGGTTGCGTACCGCACATGTATTAAGTTACCTCGTTTTGCGAAATAATATTTATTTTTTTTGGGGGATTTTTTATTAAGTTTAGCCTGTCTTTGTGGGCATTAGTAGAATCAGTTATCGATACCGAACAATACCTTCACGGATCGGACAGGGTTTTCTTTACATATTGTATATGTTACCAAATATGTTTTATTTTAATTTTATTATTTTAAACTTTTAATTTGTGTTCGCTTAGTTACAATTTCTTTAATGCATGCTGTGGTCTCCTGTAAGTAAAGGAGTACACCTTCGTGATATATTATCGTCCATTTTTATTTTTTCCATGTTTAAAGTATATTCTTTGTTGGAGATCGTAAATAAAATAAAATAAAAAATTCAACTGTCTAGCTGTTACGATTCATGAGATACAGGTTGGTGAAAGACGGACAGCCAGAAGCCTTCGCGAGGGTTCCGTACCTCAAAGGTAAAATGGAACCCTAAAAACGACTAGGTATATGTCTCTCCACAGCAAAATAAAGAAGAATATGAAATATTCAAACATGCCAAAGCTTTTGTTCGAGCTCCGCGTTTTAAATGAATAAGGCTCAACTTTTTGACAAACAAAATCGAGAATAATTCAGCTCTGTTATAATGCGTATAATTTAAATGTTAGCTAGTGCTATAACTCAGCGGAGTTCTAAACTCGGTGTTATCTCTTATTATGAAGGGCGTAAAATAAAGAAATGGGTTGTAACGTTCTAACATCCAGCTGTAAAGTGCTTGAAAGTCAGCGGGCGTTAAAAAGTTTAATGAATCATGTACAAGAGAACGTGGATGTTGAAATAAGAAAGTGCAAATAACTTGAAAACCTCATTTACACTTTGGTATAGAGTTGTTTATAAGTACAATCATACCTATTTAATAAGTTAAATTATATACAATGTTATTTTTTCTTTAGAGAAAACCATAATACAGTTTATTCAGAACAAGAAATAGAATCGATTTCAATCATTTTTACACCATGTTACATTTTTTCCCAAATATATTTAAAAATGTTGCAATATGGTTACCGAGCGCAACAATACAGTTCACAGCGGATCATAGTGTCCTAGGGCTCCCGTCGCGCCGTGCCGCTGCAGGCGCGAGCGGGCGAGCGGCTCGTTGACCATATTTTTGTAGGGACAACCAGGTAACATAACATCATCATTATCAACCTTTTTATCGTCCCACTGTTGGGCACAGGTCTCCTCTCATACAGAGAAGGATTGAGCGTAATCACCACGCTTGCTCAATGCGGGTTGGCGATTTCAGACTTAAAGTCCAGGTTTCCTCAAGATGTTTTCCTTCACCTTCAGTCATTGGTGTCCAAGATATACTTACAAAGTACATATAACTTTAGAAAACTTACATTGGTACTTGCCTGACCTGGAATCGAACCCGCGCACTCATACTTGAGAGGCTGGTGTTTTAACCACTAGGCCACCACGACCACATGTAACATAACAAGCTCATAACTTTGTGATTTTTCATGATAGCTTCTTAAAATTTGTACATAAATTCTTTACATAAAAATAATGGTCACGTATTTCGGGTTTCGCATAAAAAAAATGTTTATTACCATTGGTTTGAACATAACAACACAAAATATTAATCACAAACTAATGACAGCAAGTGTTTTGGGTGAACTCTGGCACCCAATTTAAGATTTAACTTGTGTTTAGGGTGCCAGGGTCCTCGCTAGCTAATAGGCTATTTGACAGTATTCAATTATTTGTGATTTTTTGCTTTAACTGCGTAAAATGAGGGTTCTTTATATCATTTACAAGAGTTTTAATAAAAAATAATAACAATTATTATATCCAAAACACAAAAATATGTTTGGCTTTTTGTTTCTCGCGCCACACATTGTGAAACGATCCGGATTGGCTAATGTCGCGATGACGTCATACGCGCATCATCGCTTGTTTTCGGCAAACTTATAAACTGTTTTTCGGGGGTTTTTATCGATTTATTTTACAACCCAGTACAGCACACCACTTGTAAACCATTTTATTAGATAACAACAGCAAATAATAATTAAAAACAAACACCACTGAGAACCGAAAACCGCTTGTGACGTCACTTACCAGGCGCAACGCCATATTGCTGATTATATCGTTTTCGCGGCTTATTTGAATTTTGAATTTTTATTTGCATATTTCTTACGAAATACGTATTTAAAATTAAAAAAAATACTTTGGGTGAACTTCTTAACCGTAACCAAGTAATTCAAGATAAAAATTATAAATCTGTCAAATAGCCTATTATTATAGATGTTAGTCAAACACAATATAATACTAAATATAACCTCGTATACTAACATCGATTATAATTTTGATTTTATACTTCATTTATTATGTTAATTTGTAAGATACATCTATGGAGCATCGCCCAAAATAAACGTTTTTATTATTATCGTAATAGGTATATTAGGTCATAAATATGTATAGCCCAGTGTGCCTAGTATGTATGTATTTCAATAGAATGGTAAATTGGTAATGTAGTTTCTAAGTAATTATATACATAAACTTATGCAATAATATTTACCTATCTACTTTCTAAACTAGTTTAAAATTTAAGTCATTTTAATTTTCGCACATTGTTTTCTCAGCGTTTTCTCTTGCACACCTTTTATTTATTGGGTGGGAAATGACAAAGCCTCATCCCGCTCTGGGCGCAGCGGGAGGGCGTCTTAAACTTTTACTGACTAAAACCATTTGCCTATGGTCAGGGTACCTCTTTCGATCAGCCCACGGCCTTGGCAGTCTCTTGCACACCTCAACCACCTTAAAAAAGAAAACAACCTATGGTACTCCCTTTGTAGCATTTATGACGTCATTGTTTTTATTTGTGGTGATGGTGTGTCCCTAACTGTACTTTTCTCTACGTACTCCCATTTCTGTTTTTCTTAAGAATTTGTATGGGTGAGAACGGCGAGCTATGGCGGGTCTAAAGGTGCGCTCTGTATGACCTTAAGGCGCGCTTGCCACATCTTGGGTTCTGGCTGTTCGTGCGAGCATAAATCCCCACTCATGCCACCTAGAAGCGACTTAGTTCTCTCGTACACATAATTTTATGAGCAAACTAACTGCGACCCGCGGCTTCATTCGCATAAGTTTCGATCTCGTAGAAGCATAAGAATTATCCCGTCTTGTCAAAACTGTGAAGTGAAGGAAAACATCGTGAGGAAACCGGCATGTCCTAGAGGCACAACCGGCATGTCCTAGAGGCACAAACGGCATGTCCTAGAGGCACAACCGGCATGTGCTAGAGGCACAACCGGCATGTCCTAGAGGCACAACCGGCATGTCCTAGAGGCACAACCGGCATGTCCTAGAGGCACAACCGGCATGTCCTAGAGGCACAACCGGCATGTCCTAGAGGCACAACCTGACATGAGACATCTATCAACCCGCACTGGGCCCGCGTGCTAACATTTTAGGCTGATCATGATATGTATGTATTATTCCTGGTTATAAATCATCTGTGTTACAAATTTCATCCAAATCCGCACAGTAGTTTTGCGTGAAAGAGAAACAAACATTCATCCATTCTCACAAACTTTCGCGTTTATAATATTAGTAGGACAAAACAGAGTCTGTCTTTCTAAAGTCATCGAGTACTTAACACAGACTTGGTATCAGTATGCACACCCGACCATGTGCCACGTCTATTTGGTATCAGTATGCACACCCGACCATGTGCCACGTCTATTTGGTATCAGTATGCACACCCGACCATGTGCCACGTCTATTTGGTATCAGTATGCACACCCGACCATGTGCCACGTCTATTTGGTATCAGTATGCACACCCGACCATGTGCCACGTCTATTTGGTATCAGTATGCACACCCGACCATGTGCCACGTCTATTTGGTATCAGTATGCACACCCGACCATGTGCCACGTCTATTTGGTATCAGTATGCACACCCGACCATGTGCCACGTCTATTTGGTATCAGTATGCACACCCGACCATGTGCCACGTCTATTTGGTATCAGTATGCACTTGGTATCAGTATGCACACCCGACCATATGCCACGTCTATTTTCTCTACACACTACACTACAAAAACCTAATGTTTCATGCAGTTGTGCTTGTATAGTTTGTAAGACAAAATATCCGGGGATGTTTCGGCATTAAAAATCTGGTTAGCTCCCCACTTGACGCTTGCTTTATTTTAAAGGAAGTTTTCAAGCCATTTGGTTTAATACAAGCATGATTTTCGCTGAGAGGAGTATAAAGCGGTGGATTCACTCAATATCGGATCGGTTCGACTCAGTGAACCATTATAGATGAATTTCCGGTGAGAAGATTTGCATTACATAGAAAATATGTAAAAAATCGAAAATTCTGTATTTCATCAGTCTTGAGTGACAAGTAATAATGAGTAAAACAAGCATACGTTATTCTAAAGTCAGCCAGTAACACAGACTTGGTATCAGTATACACGCTCGACTGCGCGCCACTGCACCGAGCCACACGTTGGAGGCACGGGTAGCGCCGCGGATGTGAGTAGTGTGCACTAGTACTTCTAGTATCAGTTTCAGTATACACGCTCGACTGCGCGCCACTGCACCGAGCCACACGTTGGAGGCACGGGTAGCGCCGCGGATGTGAGTAGTGTGCACTAGTACTTCTAGTATCAGTATCAGTATACACGCTCGACTGCGCGCCACTGCACCGAGCCACACGTTGGAGGCACGGGTAGCGCCGCGGATGTGAGTAGTGTGCACTAGTACTTCTAGTATCAGTATCAGTATACAGACTACTTGCACTAGTATCAGTATCAGTATACACGCTCGACTGCGCGCCACTGCACCGAGCCACACGTTGGAGGCACGGGTAGCGCCGCGGATGTGAGTAGTGTGCACTAGTACTTCTAGTATCAGTATCAGTATACACGCTCGACTGCGCGCCACTGCACCGAGCCACACGTTGGAGGCACGGGTAGCGCCGCGGATGTGAGTAGTGTGCACTAGTACTTCTAGTATCAGTATCAGTATACACGCTCGACTGCGCGCCACTGCACCGAGCCACACGTTGGAGGCACGGGTAGCGCCGCGGATGTGAGTAGTGTGCACTAGTACTTCTAGTATCAGTATCAGTATACACGCTCGACTGCGCGCCACTGCACCGAGCCACACGTTGGAGGCACGGGTAGCGCCGCGGATGTGAGTAGTGTGCACTAGTACTTCTAGTATCAGTATCAGTATACACGCTCGACTGCGCGCCACTGCACCGAGCCACACGTTGGAGGCACGGGTAGCGCCGCGGATGTGAGTAGTGTGCACTAGTACTTCTAGTATCAGTATCAGTATACACGCTCGACTGCGCGCCACTGCACCGAGCCACACGTTGGAGGCACGGGTAGCGCCGCGGATGTGAGTAGTGTGCACTAGTACTTCTAGTATCAGTATCAGTATACACGCTCGACTGCGCGCCACTGCACCGAGCCACACGTTGGAGGCACGGGTAGCGCCGCAGATGTGAGTAGTGTGCACTAGTACTTCTAGTATCAGTATCAGTATACACGCTCGACTGCGCGCCACTGCACCGAGCCACACGTTGGAGGCACGGGTAGCGCCGTGGATGTGAGTAGTGTGCACTAGTACTTCTAGTCTTTGTTTTATGGCGTGTTGTCAAACCGTTTCAGAACGGCCTGTTTTTAAGTTTTCGTACTCAAACGGTAAAAACGGGCCCCTATAGCTAATACTTCACTATCTGTCTATCTATCACCAGGCTGTATCTCATGAAACGTGATAGCTAGACAGCTGAAATTTCCAGATGATATTTTCTTTGGCCACTTAAAGATACTAAAAACTGTTGTTAACATAATAATGGTACGGAACTCTACGAGCTCGAAAACGACTCGCACTTGGCTGTTTTTTTTTTGGGTTGTATCTCTAATGGCTAAATGAACATAGCGTGATTCTTGGTATCATCTACACGGCTGTATTAAACGCTTAGATCGCGCAACAGCCTATTACCGGCAATGTGACTCGTTCGATCACGTCCATGCCGCGGGATGAAGCTGATAGCGACACCAGGCACAAGATTCAGAAGGTTAAACAAATCTATTTGGAGTTTGATATAGTGGGATGGTATTGCATTGCAAATTTATGTAAAATAATAGACCATGATCAAATTTGAAGAAGTACGGAATAATGTTTTAATCTGTTCCTTACATATATACTGACCGAGAAAAGAAAGTGCACCAGTACCTACAAACACCACAAATGAACAACGCGTTATACTGACGTCACACGAATTCGACATCTCGCAATCAGAGTTAACCGAGCAACTAGCAAACATACCACTTCCCAACTTCAACCGTTGGGCAAGTGCCCGCCTGACATAACACCCGTCTCGTCGGAGGATCCACCCTTTTCTATGGAGGATGGGTGAACTCTACTCCCTGTTCCTCATGAACACAAACAGCCAAACCCGGAATAACTACCTGTAAGCCAACAATTATTTGTTTCGTGCGGGATCAACATTTAACAGCGCAACAGTCGTCCGCTGTACCATCCGTATAGGAAAAAAAAGCTTGCCCCCTGTCCATGCTGGAAATTATAAATAGCCTCAAAGTGTTAATAATTTAAAATGCCGGACAACAATATATGTAATTTTATGGTATGATTGCCACCACCACTTTCAAAAATACACTTCATAGCTTTTCGATAGTATATAAATGTCACTCTCAGGTCCCAATGTCATGTCTTACTTGTATGGCACCGATCAACACAAACTTGTCCTTTTACGAAGTCGTATTTGTTATGAGTGCAACTTCTTTACGTACCTGCGTGACGGTAGCAGCCTAAAACCGTCTGCGAGATAGCAAGTGATTGACGAGATCGTTACAAGCTGACGCAAAAAGTGTGACGCAATTTGTTCGAGAATTGTGCCATGATAGGGGATTTCTGTCCTGTTTATTTTACCTAATACGCTACATTTTGTTACATTACCCGAGAAAAAAATATAAATATTTGTAGGTACGATAAACATACTCTAAATGGTTCGACGTTCTCTCACGTCGACTTAACGCTCATGTGTATATGTATAGAGATATGTTACAATGTTCCGTGTGCCTCATACCTAGACCTATGATGTACAGGCTGTAAAGTCCTCTCATCCTCTATAGAAAAGAGGAATACTCTGATCAGACGGGTTTTTGTCTAGTAGGCAATTGCCCTACGATTGTTGTGGGGACATTGTAGATATGATAGTTGCGCGATAAACTTGGCTTACGCGGTGCAGGATTTTGCGTGACGGCAGTGTGATGCGTATTTTATGTGTCGTGGTGTAGATGCCATTAAATCTGTATTAAATTCTTTCTCTAAAAATCGAGGTCCCATATTGACACCCAGGTAGTTTGAATTTGGCGAGCAGTGGGCAGCTCGCCGCCCCGTAAAGAACCAGGCCCCGGTAGACGGCGCGTTGTGTTTCACGTGCGCCTCAAACAGATGTTAGGACATCGTGACGGGTCCACGAAGACCGATGCCTACCGGGTGAGGATTGCGGGTTGGTTAAAAAAGAAACTGTGTCCCGGTAAAGGCAAGTTAAGGAACACGGGTGGGTTTTAGTCGGTAAAAGTTCTGAGTGGGAGAAGTCATTCGATAATTAAACCATCCCGAACAAGAAAAAGGTAGTTTGAATTTAACAACGTCAGTCTGCTGCGGCGCTCCCATAATTTTGAGGCTGTGTTAGGTACAAATAATTTTAAGAACAGTGTACCATGGAATATTTGTCATATTAATGTGAATGAATGCACGGTTCCCAAAAAATATTTCCCGAATATGTTTGTCCACAAAAGCACCGCTATATCTTGTGGGAATCAAGTTGACAGTAATTAATGACATGTCCAGGTAAAAATCCAAGCGAATTTTCATGACAAACATGTTTTTTTTGTGAAAACAGCAATTTTTATTATTCTGTGATAGGCAAAAGTCATACTTAAACTTATATATTTTATGGAATAACATTAATCTGAGATGTATTCCGAGCGTAACAGAAAATATATATGTACATTGACATTTGTGATCTATAAAACAATGCCAGGATATGTACCCTATGAAACTTTGTATAATAAGCTGCCATTAATATAACATATTATGGAATTTCAGTAGGAGTTCGTGTTGTGACAATGACATTTTAGTCTCGATATGCCTAATAATGTCATATTTATGCAGGTAGCAGTTTAACCGACTTCAAAAAAGGGATCTCCAAATGAAGGAGGGTCTCAATTCGTCGGAATCTTTTATTTTTTATATATGTTCACTGATTATTCTAAGACGCCTGGGCCTATTTGCAAACTTCTTTCTTTGTTTGATAGGGTATATTTCCAAGGTGGTCCCTTAGTCATCAGGTCAGGATATGATGATAGTTGCGGGAATCCTTAAAATGTTATAGGCAATTTTAATATCTCCTTATAGGTTGTGTTCGAACCATTTCAATAATAATGAGCTGTTTGTATGTGTGTACGCATGTGTATGTATGTGTGTAAAAATCTATCTTTTAAAGCATGCCATTACAAGTAACCAAGTAGTATCAAAATAAATTCGTTAGAAGCAACACCTCTTTTAAGTTAATCCAGATCCTTACAAAGTAAACTGAACCCTATCTACACCAGAACATGGTCGAATTTCGAACCGGATAAATAATCTACTTGGCCGGTCTAGTGAATAGTGCGAATACAAAAGAAGCGCATTCCTTAGATAAGGAACCGGTTTTCTATGAGTGATTTGTGCCAATATAAGAACAAAGTAATTGAGACGACTGCTACGGAATATTACGATTGGATTATCTCAGTAAATACGTGACCTATATTGCATCTTTTTTTGGAAAAATGTCTACTGCAGTGGAACAATTGCTGACAGAGTTGGAAGATATTGCATTATTGCTGCGAAAGGCGCAAACTAACCTCAAGAAATGTCCGAAACAAAGACTTACAAAAGGATATATCGAGACACTTTTACAATCCATTGAAGAATATTGGCAGAAGTTTAGCACGGCGCATCATAACTTATTAAAAGTGATACCTAAGGAAAAGAAGAAAGACGTTCCGTATTTCGCAAATGAAGAATACTTTGTGGTTGAAGATTTGTACCTATGTTTGCAAGGTGATTTGAAGGACCTTTTATCGGTTAACCAAAACCCGAGATTAAGTGACGTTGCATACAATACCGGCACGCATTATGAAGGAAATCTTAAACTGCCTCAAATACAGTTACCTACCTTTTCAGGACATTATGAAGACTGGACCACGTTCCGGGATCTTTTCACATCGTTAGTGCATAACAACTCCACGTTGTCCAAGGTTCAAAAGCTTCATTACTTGAAAAGTAGCATTACAGGAGAAGCAGAAACATTATTGAAGCACATACAAATAACAGAAAGTAATTACGAGCAAGCTTGGAACTTATTACGAGATAGGTACGGTAATCGACGGATTATAGTGAATTCACTCATTCGAAAATTGATAATGCAGAAGAAGATTACTACTCAATCTGCTAACAATATAAAGGCATTGTTAGACACAACAAGTGAGTGTATTAATAGTCTAAGAAACCTCAACGTGTCAACTGATTCTTGGGATCCGTTCATTATATTTGTGACAGTGCAAAAGCTGGACCCAGATTCACACCGAGAATGGGAACAGTTTGCGTACAAAGATAATTTAGAAGAATTACCGAAATGGGAAGAACTTGTGAGATTCCTACAAACCACATTTCGCACACTAGAACTGATTGCTCCGCCGTCAAGAGAGAAACCATCAAGAGGTAAAGAATATACAGTCCATTCTTCTACAGTACCTTCTATGACTAAACAAAGAAGTTGCCTACTTTGTAAGGATAATCATACGCTATGCCATTGTAAAGATTTTAACAAAATGGAACCAACTCAGAGGTGTGAATATGTGAAGAAGTACCAGCTATGTTTCAATTGTTTGGCGCCAGGACATTCAGCTAAGAAGTGTCGGTTAAACATGTCCTGCCGCATATGCCACAAACGCCATCATTCTCTTGTTCATCAACATGCACGAACAAGTACCAATAATCAATCAGATAACAAGCAACAACAAAATGAAGTACAAAGCAAACCAAAGGAAGCTAATGAAGAAGTTGAGCTTGCATCGCACTTCACCGCCAGCACATGTACAGCACTATTGGCCACAGCACTTGTGCCAGTTTGTGACGAATCAGGGCGAGTGACAGTACTGCGCGCGCTCATTGACCAGGGCTCACAGGCCACATTCATTAGCGAGAGAGCTGCTCAACTGTTACGACTCAAGAGAATACCTGCACACGCAACAGTTAACGGAGTTGGCTCGACCACAACTGCTGTCAAACAAGCTGCCTATATCGAGCTGCAATCAAGATACGACAACAGTTTCAAGTTAAGAGTGAAGGCTTATATTATGTCAACACGCATAACCACGCAATTACCATCACAAACCATTCCAACCAACACCTGGTACCATTTAGAAGGTTTATTATTAGCCGACCCAGGCTTTAATAAACAAGGAAGAGTAGATCTGCTACTAGGTGTAGAAGTATGTGCCCAAATACTAAGAAGCGATATAATCAAAGGTCCCCCAGGTTCTCCATGTGCTCAAAATACCAGCCTAGGGTGGATCTTGTTTGGAAACATAAACGAATATGGAACTACCAATAAAGTCATTGTGATGCACCATAGCCTTGACTTAGACAAGATGTTAAAATCAATGTGGGAGTTGGATACTGAAGCCAAGACTACACTAACACAAGAAGAAAGAAGATGTGAACAAATCTACCAATCCACTCACACAAGAACAGAAGATGGACGATATATCGTCAAACTACCAACTAAAACCGACAAGCTGTTATCAACACAAGGAGGAACAAGAGAAATAGCTATGAAGAGACTTAATCAATTAGAGAAAAGACTAGAGAAGAATCCTACAATAAAAACAGAATATGCAAAGGTCATGGATGAATATATTAACATGAATCACATGGAAGAGGTCCCACAACAGGAAATAAACAATGAAAGTGTTTACCTGCCACATCATGCAGTCGTAAAAGAAGATAAAGAAACTACAAAGGTCAGAATAGTTTTCAACGCATCGCAAAAGGGAAACAATGATGTTTCTTTAAATGACGAACTTCTAGTTGGACCCCAGCTACAAACTGATATGAGAAGCCTCATCATGAGATGGCGTATGAAGAAGATTTGTTTTGTGGCGGACATACAACGCATGTATCGAATGGTCTTAGTGACGAAAGAAGACAGAGATCTACAAAGAATAGTATGGAGGAGTGCCCCTAATCAACCAGTCAAAGACTACAGACTCACACGCGTCACGTTCGGTACAGCATCCGCTCCATACTTGACTGTCCGAACTTTACATCAAATCTCTGATGATGAAGGAACCGTATGCCCTGATGCTGCTAAAATGATCAAAGAAGACTTCTACGTCGACGACTTGATGGCTTCAAATGATGACGTAGAAGATGCAATACATATAGCAAAGAACGTAGAAGCTATACTACAGAAGGGAGGGTTCACACTACAGAAATGGTGCTCAAACGATATTGACTTCTTGAGACAATTTGATCCTGCAAAACGAACAACGCACGCCAGTCTAGACATCTCCATCCATGGCACCATTACCGCCTTGGGCCTACGCTGGAACATGGGTAAAGACATGCTTCAGTACAGTCTAACCTTGCCACCTATGAGTAACCAGATCACCAAACGCACGATCCTCGCCGATGTGCAACGGCTATTTGATCCACTGGGTTGGCTAGCTCCAGCTATGCTACCAACAAAGCTATTGATACAGAAGCTGTGGTTGCAAGGAATAAGCTGGGATGAAGAAGTAGACGCTGATGTCAAGCATGAATGGACTGCACTAAGATATAGTCTTCAAGATGTTAATGAAATTGAAGTACAGAGATGGCTGGGAATCACCAACCATAAGGCAACTACCATAGAAGTTCACGGTTTTTGTGATGCTTCTACCAAAGCATACGCAGCTGTTGCATATGTCAGAGTGCAAGAAAAAAATGAAGAAACCCAAACACAAATAATAGCTGCAAAGACGCGAGTAGCACCTGTTAAACCACTGTCTCTTCCACGATTAGAGTTATGCGGTGCCCTTCTCTTGTCTAGACTGCTCAAACAAATTAAAACAGCATTAAGAATTCCTGATGACAAAATATTCGCATGGAGTGACTCCACAATAGTGCTTTCTTGGCTACTGGGAGACCCAACAAGATGGCAAACCTTCGTGAGAAACAGGGTTGTTGAAATATTGGATAATACAGGATCCAATTGGTTTCATGTACACACAAACGATAATCCTGCTGATGTTGCCTCACGAGGAGAACATATTCTGGAGTTGAAGAAGGATGAGCAGTGGTGGAAGGGCCCAGAATGGCTAAGACAGAAAACAATAACATTCAATAGACCAAATAACCTAATGACAACTTCAGAAAGAAGAGAAGTAATACAAACAAACTTTAAACTAGAAGAAAAGGAAGAAAGCCTAGACAAACAATTTGATCAATTTAATCACTTAGAAGAACTTCTAAAATCAATAACTTATTGCAGAAGATTTCTCAAAGGGAAGAAGTCAGAAAAGAAGGATACAGTCATAACCACTGAAGCACTAGAAGAATCGCTGAAAGCCTGCATTAAAATTTCACAAAGAGATGCATTTTATGAAGAAATCTTGAGTTTAAGCAAAGGAAAGGAAGTAAAAGGAAATAGTAAATTGAAATTATTAAAACCATACCTGGACAATGAAAATATTCTCAGGGTGGGCGGCAGGTTGCGCCACGCAAATATCTCTGAAGAAACTAAAAATCCGATTATATTAAATAATCACAGCAACTTGTCAATACTCATCGTGAAAGATGCTCACCTGAAGTCATTACATGGAGGGGTACAAATGATGATGGCCTACGTAAGAACAAAATTTTGGTTGATCAAAGCAAAAAGTATGATCAAGTTTAGAATCCGCAAATGCTTGATATGTTCGAAACACAGCGCTGCAGCCAAAAACCAACTCATGGGTGATTTACCTAAGGTCAGGGTAACTCCAGCCAAACCTTTTTTGAACAGTGGGGTGGATTTCGCCGGACCCTATCAAGTTTTAGCATCCAAAGGTCGAGGAGTAAGAACATACAAGGCTTACGTCGCAGTGTTTGTTTGCATGTCCACTAAAGCCATTCACCTCGAATTGGTCGGCGATCTCACAACCGAATCATTCATTGGTGCCTTCAAAAGGTTCATCGCCAGACGTGGAAGATGCTCACAGATATGGAGTGACCAAGGGCGCAATTTCGTGGGTGCTAATAAAGAGCTGGCAGCAGCTTGGAAGGAGGCAAAATTTGAACTTGAAGGCTCAATAGCAGAGTCTCTTGCACAGGATGGAACGCAGTGGCACTTCATCCCTGCCTATAGCCCTCATGTTGGTGGCTTGTGGGAGGCGGGCGTGAAGTCCATGAAACACCACATGAAAAGGATTCTGACCCATCATCTAACATATGAAGAAATGAGTACCCTGCTTTGTCAAATCGAAGCGTGCCTGAATTCTAGGCCGCTAAGCCCGATAGATGACGAAGATACAGATAACCTGACACCCTTAACACCAGGTCATTTTTTGATTGGTGAATCACCAATAAGTACACCGCAACCTGATCTTCGAGACATTCCAATCAGTCACCTGTCACGCTGGAAGCACATGCAGAAGTTGATGGGAGATTTCTGGCGTAAATGGCAATCAGAATACCTAACCAGCCTCCAACAGAGACCCAAGTGGCTTAAACAATGCAACGAGCTTGATGTCGGCAAAATTGTTCTCATCAAAAATGATCAGCTCCCACCAGGCAAATGGGCGTTAGGTCGCATTATTGCTAAGCACCCAGGTGACGATGGACTCACTAGAGTGTATAGTGTTAAGAGTGGTGACAGTATAGTTAAGCGAAGTTTTAATAAGCTTTGTCCTTTGCCAATAGATATTGATAATTAATATGTATGATTAATGTTCCAATATGTAATGAAGCTATGTTAATTTATACCATTGTTTAATGTAAATTATTTGTATTTCTTCGCAGTATGTATGACTTGTGCTTAGATGCTTGATGATGAAACCTAAATTTATTAGTTATCTTGTTTATGTTTGTAAATGTAAAGGTCTTTATGAGCCCTTTGGTGGGCGGCATGTTCGAACCATTTCAATAATAATGAGCTGTTTGTATGTGTGTACGCATGTGTATGTATGTGTGTAAAAATCTATCTTTTAAAGCATGCCATTACAAGTAACCAAGTAGTATCAAAATAAATTCGTTAGAAGCAACACCTCTTTTAAGTTAATCCAGATCCTTACAAAGTAAACTGAACCCTATCTACACCAGAACAGGTTGTTTGTAAACCTATTTTTAAGGTATTCGAATATACAAAATCAAACACACCACGATCATGGCATATATTCGTTTTTGCCACCAACTTTCAAAATTAGTTATTTTTTACTTTATAGTGCTTTTTTTTGGAAGTCTGTTTGTTTTATCAAAACTTTTTTTGAGGACTCATTTAGAAATTCAGATAATATTAACATTATGCCTGATGTAATGTGCAACGATTGCATCACTGCTCGATCAGGCGGGATTGCAATCAAGCACTAGTTTATAATTATTTAAAAAAAAAGATGTCAATACAGAGGTACATCTTAATTTTGCTTGTGCAAAATCTGTTAAGATTATTTTAAGTTACAACCAGTCTTTAACTTATTGTATTAACGTAGATCCACGCGAGATACAATTGTTTCTGTAATTACGGGGACACAAAATGTATTGCCCATTAGTTTTGGTCACGAGTGACAATCCCAAGATCTTCCCACCTACTAACCTACACACGTGACCCACAGCCCGGAGGTGCGACACAATGACTGCAAACACTGCGGCTGCGGGTAGAAAGACAGCCGCCATTGTGACGCAGCCGTAATGACGTATTTCCGGCCCACCGGAACTGCGCGAAGAGTTGACGCTTTTAGATTTAGCATGCTAATGCTAACTTGGCATTGTTGAAAAATTTAAATTTAGCTTTAGTATTAGGCGTGTTATATTTTAATGAGTACATATATTACTTACTAATAGAGTTTTAAGTAAAAATATAAAATGTGTATTAGTATCTATGTACTTACATAATTTATACTTTTTTTTTTCCTCAACAAGAGAGAATAAAATATGTTTTTAAAATATTTTGCTGAGCCCGACAGGGTCCATAATCCATACTTAATATTATAAATGCGAAAGTAAGTCTGTCTGTCTGTTACGCTTTCCCACTTAAGCCTCTGAACCGATTTTGATGAAATTTGGCACAGACATATTTATTGAAAAATTTGTTATTCCCGAGGGAAACCTAAATATAACCGAATTCCACGCGGGTGAAGCCACGGGCGGAAAGCTAGTTGATTCTATACTTTAATATATGAACTATTATGTAATATTGTGGAATGCAATAAATTATTAAGCATTGAGTTGCTTGTTTAGAATTTAAACCGATCAGCAATCGACAGCCTCCTTGGCGTAGCGGTAGCGAACGCGACCGCTGCGCAAGGTGGCGCGGGTTCGATCCCCACACAGTGCAAGTATTTGTATGCATGAATATGAATATTTGTACTGGTCTAGTCGTGCCTCGGAAACACGTTAAGCCGTTGGTCCCGGTTGCCCTACGAACATCTAGTGGCAGTCGTTACGGGTTGTTGGAGCCCTCAAAAGTCCTACAATTGGTCTAACTGCAATGCTTCGATGTCACCTTCGGGTTGTGGAGGTCAGACGGCAGTCGCTTCATGGAAAATGTCGATGTTTAGCCATATCAGCAGTTGGACTGGTAAAGCGAACCCTAGACTCCAAAGCTGAAAAGGCTTCGGATGCGACTGGGATTAACGCTGGGATGATGATGAGCAATCGAAAGCCATGTGTCGAATGTAATTAGTGAGGGCACATTACACTGCCTTTTCAGCAATATCTATAGACATTAGATCAGAAGAATCATCTTGTAATTTAAAAAAGGTCCTATTATAAACCGAATCAATGGGGAAGAAAACTGACAAATTTCGCCACTAGAGGCGCTGATATCGTTTGACCCAAAAAAAACTATCAAAACCCACTGTAAATTGTTCGAGTTTAAGTTGTTTATAAAAATGTAAAAAATATGTCGCGTTGTGTAACAATTGGTTACAATAATGGAAATCGCTCTTTCCCTAAAGATATGCATTTCAATTTAGAATCTATACTAATATTATAAATGCGAAAGTAACTCTGTCTGTCTGTCTGTCTGTCTGTTACGCTTTCCCGCTTAAACATCTCAACCGATTTTGATAAAATTTGGCACAGACAATCTTTAGACCCTGAGAAAGAACATAGGCTACCTTTTATCCCGGAAAAATTTTATGTTCCCAAGGGAAATCTAAAAAGCGCGATATAACCGAACTCCACGCGGGCGAAGCCGCGTGCGGAAAGCTAGTAGAATATATAAATAGACATCAATAAGGATTATGTTGATGTCTCTATAGCTTTCTGGGGGTGGTAAATTCTTTTTTTTCTCTTGGATTTCTTCTTCTTGAAGAACCCCGAAGTTTAAATTCCGGTCATACGATTTAAATCTGAAAAATAATTTCAGGTTAGTAGTGTTGAATAATTTCAAAATATGTCAATAATAAGTAAATTAATATTAACTAAAATATAACTAAAGAAACATTAAACCTAATACAAAATTAATGCAACTTAAAACACTAATAAGTTTGCATTCAGTTCAAAATTTCGACATTGTTACTTGCCTCGAAATTAGATCAGCTTTTCGTCCTTTTACTGAAGCTCCTCTAGACTTCAACCCCTGTTTTAACTTAGAAACAGTCCATGTACAATACATTGCTCTGCTTTACTTAAAAAACCTCATCAAACACGAAAAAAAACTTAACGTAAACCATGATACGACTGACAGCTAATTGTTATGAGTCAAACGCCATCAGCGACATCTGCAATTAGCTTTGCGTTTTCTTCCCCATTGAGAGCGCGTTTAATTCACCGTCAGATATTTTTCAAGTGCCCCATTGTGTAATATAGATTATCGTCTTGTGGAGGTATAAGGAACAGGAAGTACAGTTCACTCTTCCTCCTTAAAAAGGAAGGATCCTCAGGTCAGACAGTCGGCAGGATAGCCCTCTCCATTGCCCTTTGAGTGACTTTGAGCCTTAAAGCCCATTGTTAGCGACCAAGTCTCAATTCTATAAGTCATCACTGGCAACACACACTGGTCGAAGACTTTTGTCTTGAGACACTGCGGTATTTCGGACGAGAAGATTTTACGTAGCTTCCCGAAAGCAGCGCAGCCGAGTTGGATTTGACGATTGACCTCTTTCTCGAAGTTGGACCTTCCTAACTGGATAGTTTGTCCCAGGTACACGTAACTGTCAACAACTTCGAGAACAGAGTCTCAAATCTTTATAGGAGTCGGTACAATATGGGCATTAGACATGACTTTCGTCTTGTCCATATTCATTGTAAGACCGACTCGCTCGGAGGCTCTACTGAGGTCTTCGAGCATTGTACTCAGGTCCTCCGCGGTCTCAGCCATGACTACGATATCATCAGCAAACCGAAGGTGTGTCATGTACTCGCCATTGATGTTGGTGCCCAGTCCTTTCCAGTCCAGAACCTTGAAGACATCCTCCAATGCAGCGCTGAACAGTTTCGGGGAGATAATATCTCCCTGTCTGACACCACGCTGCAGAGGTATTGGTTTCGAGGTCTGGTCCTGTATTCGGACTGACATGGTGGCGTTTTCGTACAAACCCTTCAGCGTATTGTATATAGGGGGGTTTGGGGAAATAACACGACTTCATTGAATGCTATATATGGTCGACTGACGAACCGTTTATTAGAAGACAGCGATCGATACACGCGCAATGTTGAGGGTACAATGTTGACACATTTTCTTACACTACCTACTTACAACATACATTACACAGCGCTTCAATATACCGATAGTCTACTTGGCACCGCTGGAGAGACTGCAGTACAGCCCAGGTCTCGATCGAATCAAGGGCTTTTTCATAGTCCACAAACGCCATGCAAAAGGGTAAGTTATACTCCTCGGTCTTCTATATAACCTGCCGCAGCGTATGTATGTGGACCGAACCCACTGTGCTGAAGCCTTTTCGGAAACCTGCTTGTTCGGGAGGCTGGAAGTCGTCAAACCTGCAGGCGAGACGATTCGCGAGGACTCTCGAAAACAATTTATAGACATGACTCAGAAGTGAGATGGGTCTGTAGTTTTTCAAAAGGGTGTTGTCACCCTTTTTGAAAAAGAGTACCGCCACACTTCTGTGCCATGCCTGTGGCGTTTTTCCCTCGACTATGACGGAATTAAATAACTTCTGAAGGGCCCTAAGGATCGGAACACCACCCGCCTTCATCGTCGACGACATCGTTCGACGTCATCGCCCAGCGCCTTGTTGTTCTTAAGCTGTTTAAGAGCCAAACGAATCTCCTGCAGGCTGACGTCGGGTTAATCTTGCTCTAGGGTCTTCAGCAAGATTTAATGCGGGTTATGTCGTCGAAGTGTAGAGCTGTCCATAGAAATTCTCGACTTCCCTCCCTTTGAGCAATATGCTTCAAAATTATTCCAATTGATAGTAATAGTTTGTTACGCAAATTACCAAGACTTCACTGTCCGCTTGTGTGTCTGTCACCTCGCTGTATCTCATGAACCAAGAAATGAAATGAAATGAAATCTAAAACCTTTCTTATTCTTTGTTTTATATTTATAATGGTAGAGACCATTTCGAACGCGAGTCCGATTCGTACTTGTTTTTAATTCACCAATTTTCCTAAAAGGGTTTGCTCTTCAAAGCCAACTTCCTTTGTGTTTATTGAATAAACAAAACGTGTCATAAATCAAAAAGTATAAAAATATTTAAGAATAAATTGGGATCCCTTGAAAACTTGTACCATAGTCCTATACCCGAACTGATGCGAATTATTAAAATTTTGCTCACTTTTTTCCAAAGGTATTAGAAGAATGCCTTTCAAAGTTAAGAATTTTCATTAATTTATTATTTTTCAAGCGTTATAATTGAGTTATAAAGGTCGCTATTTTGGTCGTTTTAAATAAATCTGTTTGGAATGTTATTTTTCATTACATAACTCTATCCATACTTATTCGGTGATGATATGTATAATAAGTTACATATAAAATTACCACGCACCGAATCCTTGATTCTCAAACTAAATCAAAATGACTTTTATAACACCAATTTAATTCTGATACACATTTTCACTTGTAACTTCTATTTCGTTACTCGGAATTTACATGTATTAAATATCATTTAAAATTTACATAAAGAAGAATATGGTTATATGGTTAGGTATTGGGAAAAAATAACAGAACAGGATAATTATACACAATAAACAATCACAGTAACTCGCCCGCGGCCGCTCTCACGCGGTAATTCGACTAACGAGGATGCAGCGCTGTTCAGAGCTAGTAGTATTACTTCATGTATCAAAATTTTAGAGAATTACTATGGCTGTTCCTCGAACAAACACTAAAGCTGTACCATTATTCGAATAATCTATCTATACTAATATATAAAGCTGAAGAGTTTGTTTGTCCATTAATCCAGGAAGGCTTTAGGCTATATAATATCATGCTGCGACCAATAAGAGCGGGGCATATAAAAAACCCCGGGAGAAACCGCGAGGCACAGCCAGTCCTTACTAATAATATAAATCGGAAAGTGAGTTTGTTTGTTTGTTTGTTCCGCTTTCACGCCATAGCTACTGAATCGATTGCTTTGGAATTTTACAGACGTAAAGTGTAGAAGTCCGGATTAAATAATACGGTACTTTTTATTGAGTTTTTATCCCGGAAAAATTTTATATTCCCGAGGAAAAACTACAATACCGAATTCCACGCAGGCGAAGCCGCGGGCGGAAAGCTAGTTTCAAATAAAAAAAGTGAGAGTGTTGCCGTCACGTTTATTATTGCGAATTAGATAAGTACTCGTTTTTCAAAGCTCGTAGACGATTGTTGGGACATTTGAGCGAGCTAATAAAATTTGTCCAAAGACACGTGGGTAGCTAAATATATTTAAAACATTGATAGTGTTATTTTACTATCAGTACTTTGAACAAGACAGATGCTTTATTACACGCACTACAACTAGACTAAGACGACAACACGTACACGGGAGCTAATTTATACAATAAAAATACATTTAGCCGTCAACATCACATATGTAGGCGATCAAGGTCATGTTGGCGCAGCCACAATCCTACCAGCAGTGATACCACGCACTAGGGCTTGGCCACCTAGCAAACAGAAGAATGGGTTGACACGAGCAGACTGTCACAGCCGGATCTGTAGTGGAACTATATATGTAGTGTAACTACTAGCAAAAACGTCTATGTCTACGTCATTTAAATTAAGTTGCCACAACGCAACTGAAAGTAGCTGCAGCGACTCTCATCATCTCAGCGTTAATCCCAGTCGAATCCGAAGCTTTATCAGCTTTGGAGTCTGGGGTCCGCTTTACCAGTCTAACTGCTGATTTTGGCTAAACTTCGATACTTTCCGTAAAGCGACTGCCGTCTGACCTCCACAACCCGAAGGCCATATCGAAGCATTGCATTTAGACCAATTGCTGGACTTTTGAGGGCTCCAACAACCCGTAACGACTGCCATTAGATGTTCGTACGGCAACCGGGACCAACGGCTTAACGTGCTTTCCGAGGTACAACCAGACCAGTGCAAATATTTACATCTGCAGCCACTCTATTCACGCGTAACAACTACCCATATTTTATTGCTGCTATAGGGTGACTTGTAGCCTAAGCGAGCTTCAGAAATCTTATCTGAATCTTTTCATTCGTGTTTCACATGTCCCTATCATTCAATTATTTTGTAGGAATGGTTTTAAACCTTTTTTGTCCCAAAATAATACGGAAGCAAGAATCTTATGATTTAGATAAAACAAATTCTTTATTCTGCCAAAACGCCGCACGCTATGTTAAAGTAAAAGGCAATGAGTACTTCTTTGTTTATTATACTTTAATAAAATAATGATAATTACTTTGTTTTATTTCGGTGGTAGGCCATAACATCGGCTGCCGGCGGAAGTTACCACCCACCAGACAAAGTCTTGCCGCCAAGCGATTCGTCGTGTTCCGGCATGATGTCTGGTGAAGCCGTACGGTGGACGGGTCGGAGCAGTTGTGTCGCGATGTGTGGCGGGTACGATGCGCCAAATGTTGTTGTCTCGGGAGTTTGGTCGTGGAGAGAGTTCAAAGTCGCAAGAATAAGTTCACAAAAGTATTATATTTTTTATTTATAAATACACCAGAGAATATACGTTTTTTATCATTTCTATCGTGACAATATTATCTTGAACGTGCACGTCGAAAAAATGCTAGTGAATACGTTTTTTTTTTTATAAAGTATAAACTAGTGCTTGACTGCAATCCCATCCGATGGTAGGTAAGCAGTGATGTAATCGTTGATGGTAAAGCGCACTAGTTTATTAAGACCCTAGCTGTAGCTGTAGCCCATTCACTGTAGTGAATAGGCTACAGCCTTGAAGACATTCTAATTGTAGTTCGACGGGAACACCGTCGCTGGCAAATGGTTCCAGTCCCTCGAAGTACGCGGTATAAAAGAGGAAGCGAAACGCTCCGTCCGGATTGTAGTGGTGTTAACAACGTAAGGGTGGAAACTCGCCGTACGACGGGTCGTCCGAAGGTGGAATGGAGATGGGGGAATTAAATCATTACGTATTTCCTTATTATTTATTTTCTATTACCTATTTATTTAACGACATACATGCAGCATACATCGCTACCGTAAAATGATAATTTAATGCTGTGTCATATTTCGTTCCATTTAATTTTCCTGTGTCATCGTGATGTCGTGATGCAAATGTCGTCACGTCAGAAATTAGAAAACAGCACGTAGACAAAAGTGTCATTAGTAGAGCCAGGTATGAAAATCACTAAAGATATCTAATTTGGAACTGTCATCCCACCTTTACTTCTGTCTATCTTTCCTACAAATCAAGGAAAAATACGTCAGCTTATCTTTTTTGTACTTGAATAGTGTGAAGGGAATCAATCGTCTAAGACCGCCGGCGCCGTAATAACCTATAGCCAATATTCTGTGGGGCACGATACGCTAGTACAAGTGTACCTACAATATAAAAACTTTTCAATAAGACTTATTTCATTTGGCGATCCGCGACAGAAATTGTAAGCTCAAGGCTCTTTCAGTGGTCGAATTTTATTAGTGCTGACGTTAGTGATCTGTTTGTACACATGCCACATTGTTCTACTGCTAAACATAAGCCATTCGTAAATATTTCGAGGTGTCAGTAAAATATAAAGATACTAACTGCGCCCTGCGATTTCACTCAGATAAGTTTCGATCCTGTGGGAATATCGGGATCAAAAGCATCTTGTCTAAATCCAGGGTGTCAGCTGCTTCCGTACCAAATTTCATCTAAATGATCCGAACGAAGCGTTTCGCCTCTTCTTTTAAACTCCGTACATCGAGCGACTGGAACAGTTTGACAGCGGCGGTTTTTCCTTCAGACTAAAATTTAAGTGTCTTCAAGGCTAGAAGCACCTAATAAATTAGCGCGCTTTACCAACAACAATTGCATCACTGCTTACCATCAGGCGGAATTGAGTTATACGCACACCCACACTCGCTCACAAACTTTCGTATTTACAATGTTATTGTGATAAGCAGGTACAAGTATTCATTGGAAATATTTTGATGACGTCTAATAACAAAAAATGTTTTACTT
This sequence comes from Sesamia nonagrioides, assembly GCA_017933935.1. Lineage (NCBI taxonomy): Eukaryota > Metazoa > Arthropoda > Insecta > Lepidoptera > Noctuidae > Sesamia > Sesamia nonagrioides. Next base: position 2,630,248 of record JADWQK010001061.1, read on the forward strand.
TGAAAGTTTACTAAATCAGTTTCTATGATGGGTTCTGTCCGGTATATTTTACCTTATTCTTATTAAGTTTAATGGTTCTTGTTTGCCCTCATATTTTTAGTCCTTCTGCTGTCCATCTGTCCTGTGAATCTTGTCCCACAATTTGTCTCTTATTGCACCTCATTATTCTTTCTCTCCCCTTTAGATAAGAACGCAAGTGAAAACTGCCGTTTCTTATAGCACCGCCTATTGATCATTCTTGCGGCTCTTTACTAACGAAATTTTATAGGGTCACAGTACTATACAGTAGGGTAACAGTCGTGGTAGCCTAGTGGTTAAAACACCAGCCTCTCAAGTATGAGTGTGCGGGTTCGATTCCAGGTCAGGCAAATACCAATGTAACTTTTCTAAGTTATATGTACTTTCTAAGTATATCTTGGACACCAATGACTCAGGGAACCTGGACTTTAAGTCTGAAATTGACAACCCGCATTGAGCAAGCGGTGATTATGCTTAATCCTTCTCTGTTTGAGAGGAGCCATGTGCCCAGCAGTGGGACGATAAAAAGGTTGATGATCATAGGGTTCTTGGTAAAAACTACTGGCCATTACCGCTTACAGGATATAATATAGGCAAATAAGATTAACCCCCTTTTCATAAAGACTGCTTAAAGTTAACTAGTTATTAGCGATTCTTCGATATTTTAACGTCACTTCACTTTAATCATCGTTTATGAATAAACCCCTTAAAACATTATGGTGTTTATTCATAAAGGATGATTTATGTTAAGTGACGTTAAAAGATAAAAAATGTATGGTTAAAGAATCGCAAATCACTAGTAAGCAGCTTTTATGAATAAGTGAGTAAGTGCCTACGTAGTAAACCATCCAAAGATGCTCATGATTTGATGATTTTATTGGCAAAATAAAATTATAAGCTGTTTCATCAAGTTATAAAACAGTTTGCTTGGCATGGTATTATGTCTATAAGGAAATACGTATAAAATACGTAGAAATAAAATGTAAATATTATTATATTTAAAAAAAAACACTAATTTAAATCCTTCAAAACGTAGATAACCTAAAAAAGAAAGAGAAAACGCGGCGAACGCCTTTTGTCTTACAAAAGGATTTAACAGGTAAATAAAAAAATTATGTCTTAAATTAATTCACATTTTAAACGCCTGGGGTACTGATATTGTATAGTACATCTGTATAACAGGTAGCGTACACAGCAGAACCTTTTTTTGTGGATTGGACATCATCAAATGACCTTTCCCGTTCTGGGTGGAATGGTGATGGTGTCAGACTTTTACTGACTATAACCCACATTTCTTCACTTGCCTGTGCGCCAGGGACCAAGGTATCTCTTTCAAACAACTAGCAGCCCTGGCAGACACATCAATGCCTTAAGTTTTACACATGGCACATTGTATTATTAAACTTCATCTCCATATGATCAAAAAATGGTTTGCGACTTTCGACTGACAACTTGCAATCGATATAAACTGCAGTTTATGCAGTGCAAGTTAAATAAATGCTTGCAAAAATAAAAATCTCAGTATTGTAAAGGTGAATTTCCTCTGATCGAACTGTCTGTTTGAAACTCCAATTTCGTAATTGAATCCACGAAAATAAAAGAAAAGAGACTCCAGTCAGAACATTTCAACCACACAAAGGAAACATTGCTGTGAGTCGTTAATGTGCAAAATAGCAACGGTGCATTAGTTTATTAACAACAGACACCAACTAATTAGGTTAACAATCGCATGCGATGTTGCCGTTCCGTTTTACAGATTTTTGCAACAATGTTTGTTTACAACTAGATTGCAAAAAAGCGAGTTTTCTTTGGAAATGCTGCTAAAAAAACGGTTTGTATCCATTTGGCGGATTTAATTAATGATCCAAAGAAATTCGTTACTAGCTCGCCTAGTTTTTTCCCTATTAAAATTATATAAATGTATAGTTAACTTCATTGAAGGTTAGGAAAACAACAACACAGCCTACGAAACTAATATGAACTGAGGCACAATTTAATTTAATTTTATCGCATAGACATCAACAATATTTGCATAGAAAAGTTAATATTGTAAGAAAATATTCTTGATCTTTCTGACGAGAGTACAGTTGAAAGAAAAGAAATTAATTTCGTTTTATTATCTTGAACAAAATTCATAGAAACCAAAGATCGCATGTATACAGAAATGTGAAATGTAATTACAGTAGCACATTGGTAGCCATTTTCAGAAGAAATGAACGAAGATGTTTGATGAATATTGGCGTCGGCTAAGTTACTAATGACGTTGGATAAGTTAACTTTTGACATCGGCTATGCTAACTATTAACGTCGGATAAGTTAACTGTTAACGTCGGATAAATTAACTATTAACGTTGGCTATGCTAATATTGGCGTCGGCTAAGTTACTAATGACGTCGGATAAGTTAACTATTGACATCGGCTATGCTAACTATTAACGTCGGATAAGTTAACTATTAACGTCGGAAAAGTTAACTATTGACATCGGCTATGCTAACTATTAACGTCGGATAAGTTAACTATTAACATCGGATAAGTTAACTATTAACGTCGGATAAGTTAACTATTAACGTCGGATAAGTTAACTATTAACGTCGGATAAGTTAACTATTGGCATCGGCTATGCTTACTATTAACGTCGGATAAGTTAACTATCAACGTTGGCTATGCTAATATTGGCGTCAGCTAAGTTACTAATGACGTCGGATAGTTAACTTATCCGACGTTAATAGTTAGCATAGCCGATGTCAGTTCTTTTTTCCAATATTTTATTTAACTGTGTTTTAATTGCTTAGTTTACCTTACTAAGCAACTAATTTGTAAAAATAAGGTATAACTAATTTGGACATATAATGTATTATTGTTTGTGTATAAAATGGAAAAATAGATAAAGCAGACTCTTTACAATAATGACTGTAATACTTTATTACAGAAGAGCAGTCCCTAAAATATATCAGATTTTTACGTTTCGTTACACAAAGAGAAATGTTGGTAAATAAATAAATTTAGTATAGACGTTAAAAGCCTAAAACTAGTTAAAAAATAAATAAAAAAAAAGCAAAGAAAATTTAAGAAGGCATAAACTTGAAAGTAAAATATACTATAATTATGATGCTTCGTAAGTACGTATGAAGTTTTTTGATTAAAATGTTGTCGCGTCGGGGGACCGCAACAGTTTTTCTACGTAAAGGCGTAAAAAAACATAAAAATAGAAAAATAGATGTGGCAGGCAGAAACTCTCAGCATTATGCTGCGACCCTATGTAAGACATAACCTAGCTCTGATCTGGTATATAACAGTATCGCTCTTTTGGAAAAACATTGGCTTCAGTGGTTTTAACTACATTCCATCGTCAGCTTCGCATGAAGTTTTTTGATTAAAATGTTGTCGCGTCGGGGGACCGCAACAGTTTTTCTACGTAAAGGCGTAAAAAAAACATAAAAATAGATGTGGCAGGCAGAAACTCTCAGCATTATGCTGCGACCCTATGTAAGACAGGACCCAGCTCTGATCTGGTATATAACAGTATCGCTCTTTTGGAAAAACATTGGCTTCAGTGGCTTTAACTACATTCCATCGTCAGCTTTCGGCACACAAGTACATATAAACACCGACATAATACAAACACCATATCTAATTAACAAACTGTATCTAATTTCGCTCCGGACGTACTCCATGTTTGTTCTTCGTATACATGAGAACGACTTTTGTTGTTTATTCCTGTAACAAGCTATTATTTTCGGTAATTTGCTGAACTAGTGAGGTGGAAGGGAAGGTTAATTAACTTTTTGGACATGAGAACATGGCTACTATAAATAAGAGTCAGTGATTAATTATAATCATCACGCTGTAAATGGTGAAGGTAGGATCCAAAGTAATGAACCTCGTTACCAGAACCTTAATTGCGTACCACACTATACATAAATCTCCAACTGAATCATTTTGAAGGATATTGCTACTCTGTTGCTTCATAAGGTAATGAAATAATAATAATATTAATATTCAAATCTCTATCGGTATCTACAAACGCCACATACAAAACAACGCGTCATGCTAACGTAACACGGATTCTACATCTCACAAGCAAAGTTTCCCGTGAAACTATGTATGCTCGATACAACTTCTCAAAAAAGCAATAAAAATAATCATAAGCGAAGCAAACCTTGATCGTATAAAGTAGATATTCCAAACTGATTGCGAATTTTATGTTCGAGCCATTTTTGCACCATACCACATGTCACGTAGCAAAATATGACAGCGGGTGACATTAGTGATGGTCAACTCGAGTAGCTAACTCGAGTTAACTCGAGTTGGGCGTAACTCGAATCCACTCGAGTTGAACTCTCTCTAACTCGAGTTTGAAAACCGAATAGAACCGACATGGAGCGAAGATTGCCCATCGTTTGATACTTTAATATAGTCTGTTATGAAAGAAAATGAGTATAGTCGCTATATTCATTCGTTCAAAACAAATAAATTTTGAGGTTATCTCTAAATGCGTGTTGGTGTTGTCCGATAGGTATTTGTTTTTGAAAAATGCCGGGTCCCAAAAGAAAATCGTTAGTTTGGGATGTTTTCGATTCATCTTCAGTTAGTGGACGTGTTAGGTGTAAGATGTGTTCGGATACATTCAAGTATAGTGGAAATACGACCACACTTTAAACCACATCAAAAAGAAGCATCCTACCATTGTCGCCGTCGAGGAATTTCAGGGTTCATTATCAACAAATAAATATATAAGTAATATGGCACCAGAATTTTGCGTTATTTTTTTTTTTGGCACAGTAAGACGGGTTTGGGTGTACCTTAACCTTTTTTGGGGAGGCTCAGGCTCAACATTCATTGTGGTTGTCGATACCAATAACTGCGATATAGATGAATCGACCGAAGAACTCATAATTATTACTTTTATTCGTTGATAATGAACCCTGAAATTCCTCGACAGCGACAATGGTTGGATGCTTCTTTTTGATGTGGTTTAAAAGTGTGGTCGTATTTCCACTATATTTGAATGTATCCGAACACATTTCACACGTAAGACGTCCACTCACTGAAGACGAATCGAAAACATCCCAAATTAACGATTTTCTTTTTGGTTGTGTTAAAAAAACATTTACTTGTCCATCCAGTTAACTCGAGTCACGTAACTCGAGTTCAACCCGAGTTACGTGGATTTTAACCCGGGTTAACTCGAGTTATGTTTTTTCCGAGTTGGCCCATCTCTAGGTGACATCTCTTGTGACACGAGTTGAGCCATCGAGCCGAGAGATGGCGTTACGCGAAAATACGGTCGATAATAAAATAACGCAATTTAAATAAGCAACGACCTAATTAAATAAAATAGAAAGGGAATAGGTAAAATTAACATTAAAAATAAAAACCAACTCAAGAGTCTAAAATTAAAAATACAATTCGTTCAACGCATTTGTCTATGGTTTAAGAAAAATCGTTTAGGAGGTGGGTCGTTCGTTTGGCTACAGAAGTTTCTAGAGAAACGCATTGATGGCTTGCTCGGTGGTGGCTGGTCTGCTGGTGTTGCTGGTACGCAAGGTTGGCGTGTTTGCGCCATAAACCCTATGGGGTTGAGCGTCTAGCAGTTTGGCTGATATTTCTGTGAGTATTCATTTCTGTACCCAGAATATTTCTCCCCGTGTTTTCTTGTTCTATGTTGCTGACTTAGGTCAAATATTGTTTTAGATTTGGCTCTTTTTGGCGGGCCTAGGGCAGGAACCCGTGTGGAGGTGTCGCATCCTGATTGCCTCGGGTGGCCTTGATTCCGATCGGATCAGGCTTGTTTGGAGTAGAAGTGTGCTGAACCCTGGTGGTACGGCACATCCAATTCTCTTTCGACGACGACTAGACAGGTATAAGCTGTTACAATTTCTTTGTTCCTGGTGTTCCTGAAATACCTATTCCCGCAGGCCGCGTTCATCGTGCATTAACTGACACCTGTCTGCTAGTGAAGCCAAGGGTCTTTGTGCCGTAAATCGGAAGCGTTAGTCAGGAAAGCTAATCAGAAACGTTAGTCTCCCTGTACTTATTTATTGTTCCTAATGTTCTAAACTCACTCTCTCTCATTAAATACATCCATATTTAATGAGAGAGAGTGAGTTTAGGACAGGTTGCGTCTAAATAGGCTATACTTAACCAAGTTTTATTAATTTCAACATAAGTAGTGCACAACCTAAGATAACTTATATACCGATTGAGCTGTGGTCACAACGGTTCACCTCACGAATCCTTCTTCAAGCGACCCTGAGCTTGTTAATCGTCTCATGTGGATTCCCTGTCCTACTTCGGACCCGAGACGGAGTGAGTCAGGGAATCGACTAGTTATGAGATTTGTTTTGTCACATACTTATGACACAGGGTACTAAAAAAAATAAACTTGTAATTGCATCCATTTATTGTTTCATTTAATGCTCCTAGCTACCAACTATCTCATAATTAAATTTACTGCAGCAGGGGTAGAGGTTCACCCAGAGCCCTTGCCGGGTTACACACACTCCACAGCGAAGATCGACTGTCTAAATGTTTTCGACTGCCTCTATGGCACTTTGGCTAGGATGCAAGTGACAAAACGAAAGTTCCTAAGTTTTGGACTTTTGTCATGCGATGACAGGTTGCTTGAGGCGGGTGACTAAAATCGACCGTGAAAATGCCTACCCGCTGCCAATCGCCTGCTGCACGAAGGTTAACATTTTAATGCAAAATATATTCTAGTCACCTGCAATTTTTATCGACCTGTTTTGGCAATTCGGCTTGTGACGCGGTGTGTAATTGATACAGCGAAAATTCGCAGCGTGAGATTATATAAGGTCTAAATAACTAGAATTATAGAATCTTGTTCATTATGAAGATAAGCTTTTGGTGGTTCAATATCCATACTAATATTATAAATGCGAAAGTAACTCTGTCTGTCTGTCTGTTACGCTTTCCCACTTAAACCTCTCGACCGATTTTGGTGAAATTTGGCACAGACAATCTTTAGACCCTGAGACAGAACAGAGGCTACTTTTTATCCCGGAAATTTTGATATTTCCGAGGGAAATCTAGAAAGCGCGATATAACCGAATTCCACGCGGGCGAAGCCGCGGGCGGTAAGCTAGTACTAAATAAAGAAAAAGTGTAATTATAGTAAAACATGTAGTAAAGTGTGTTGTTCGATTTGATGTTAAGCTGGAGTAATGTGTCGGCATTAGCATAATTTTTACATACATTTACATTAATTTTATGGCTTAAATATTTTACATGGTCGTTTTATCAGAAGTGGTTGTAGACATTAATAAAGATCTGGAACATTTAAATTTTATTGCCACCCAATGAAAACGTGTGATGTGTGTCAGGTAGATTTACGATTTCATGTTTTTGAGAGGCTATCTTTCGATTCTTTCACGAAATTCTGAAGTTTGAAATTCACAGATTCTAAATCGTAGATATTAAAATTTTGTATATTATTTTGTATTTTATATCTTAAAGATTGAATTTGATACCATATCACTTCATAGCAAAATCATAGTATAAAACAATGCCGCTTTCTCTGTTCCTATATTTCTGTGTATGCTTAAATCTTTAAAACTAGGCAACGGATTTTGATGCGGTTTCTTTTAATAGATTGAGTAATTTAAGAGGAAGGTTTATATGTATAATAAGATTCCTTAAATAATAGTGGAGAAATACTGTTATTTTTGAGGTTTCTAATGTAATTATTTTTTTCAGTCTGTGCTGAACTCTACGAGATTTTTCAAAATAATGTACCTACTAATTATTGTACACATTAAAAAGTTGCGGGACGGAGCGTTTGCGGTGGTACCGACCGGCAGCGACGGCGGGACGGCGGGACGCTATGTTTTTATATACTTACAACGTTCACAGTTTTTCTGTTATGTAAATAACATCAGCATTTCTCGCGTGCGAAGCCGGGGCGGGCTAGTCAAAAATAAACGAGAAGGGTCTACAACCCAACGTAAAAGCTGAAACCTAATACAGTGGCGCCGAACCTCTTGTTCATAAACCAGTTTTAAGAACAATGTATCTTTTTCCTTTTATCCACTAAGAGCAGGACTTAACCACAAACTAGTTATACTGGAAAAAAGGAGGAACCAATTAGTAACAATATAATAATGCTTTCAACAACTCCAGAAAATAATTAGAATACCAACATTCAAAAGGAATCACAGGCCAGTCATCATCATCATCATCATCACCCTAGCGTTAATCCCAGTCGCATCCGAAGCCTTTTCAGCTTTGGAGTCCGGGGTCCGCTTTACCAGTCCAACTGCTGATATGGCTAAACTTCGATATTCATCATCATCATCTCAGCGTATAATCCCGGTTGCATCCGCGGCTTTCGCGTTGGAGCCCGGGGTCCGCTTTCCTACTAATACGGCTTCATTTCGCACGATCTCTGGCATCCCGTGGTTTGAGATTGTTGGTGTCGTGGTGGAGATGTACGCATGACAGACCAGTAAGAAGAATAAAACCCAGACATCATTAAAAAGAACTTCTAGCTTGTCAGATGGAGTCCTGAAACCCGAAATTTTGAACTTCTTGACATCGAAAGGCCCACATAAAACACCAGCGCAGCAAGACAATAAGAACAATAATATGTAGTAACGAGCGTCTCCCTCTGCCACAGATAACAACAGAAAATTAGAAAAACAAGACAAAAAATATCTCCCAAGCTGGTTGGTCACCAAGGAAAGGAATCAAAAGATGGGAACATGACGTAGTTAAAGTCGCCGGTGTAGATTGGTTTCAAATAGCCAAATCTAGAGAAGACTGGTCATCCTTGGAGGAGGCCTTCACCTGCAAAGGGGTAAATAAAAAAAAAACCGTAGATTATAATTAATTTTTCATTTAATATTTTGTTTTTAAGTTACTTTTTATGTTTATTTGTTAGTTACTTATTATGTTACTTTCACTTTTTTCCAGTCAATTACTATTATCTACTTACCTTCAGAAATAAAAGGCTTTTTATTTTTATGTTATTTTAAGAGCACGACAATTAATAAGGGTTTGAACATAGTGAACACGGCGACTAAAAATTCATCAATTTAGGTCAGAGGCACTAATGTCACAGAACTCAACTATTATTTATCTTCGGACCTTTTAATAATGAAATAGAAAATAAAAAAGGCACTGGACTTAAATTTAGTTTAGTTTAGTTTTTTTTTTATATATAAATTATAAACCAGCGCTTGACCGCAATCCCGCCTGATGGTAAGCAGCGATGCGATCGTTGATGGTAAAGCGCGCTAGTTTATTAAGAGCCTATTCACTCTAGCCTTGAATTGACACTCAAATTGTAGTCCGACGGAAACACCGCCGCCGGCAAGTTGTTCCAGTCCCTTGATGTACGCGGTATAAAGGAGAAGGCGAAACGCTTCGTCCGGATCGTAGTAGTGTTAACAACGTAAGGGTGGAAACTCGCCGTACGACGGGTCGTTCGATGGTGGAACGGAGATGGGGGGATTAAATCATGCAATTCCCTCGCACACTCCCCAAAATGCATCCTATAGAACACCGAAAGGCTGTCTACTCTACGCCTGTGCTCTACCGGAGACCGTCTCGAGGTAAATCAGGGTCACCAATTAGCCTCTTCGCTCGCCTCTCCACTGAATCCAAAGTAGCCAGGTGACATTTCGCAGCACCAGCCCAAATGTGGCTGCAGTACTCCACACACGAACGGACCTGTGCTTTGTACAATAATAGAAGTTGCCCCGGTGTGAAGTACCGCCGGAGCTTCGCGATGATGCCAAGTTTCCTGGCAGCCACCTTGGCCTTGGACTCAATGAACCGCCCAAAGTTTAGGTTCGAGGAAATCTCAACTCCCAAAAGCTGAAGGCGGTCGGTGCACTCCAAGGATACATTCTGAAAAGTAGGAGCCAAGGTGAACGGGCAAGTTTGTGATAGTTTAGTCGAGAGTCCGGCCGTCGAGAGAATAGTTTCGATAATTTATTTATTTATTTAAGCTTTTAATGTAATCTGTTGACTTTTGAAGAATGTCTGTGGAATTAAGCCCGCCTTTGTACATATATACAAAGGCGGGCTTAATTCCTCAGATATTCTTCACCAGTCAACAGATTACATGGCAGGTGCTTTGGTTCCCGTACCTTTTCACTCAAAGGCATTAGTTTGACAGCCCTATTTAACAGCTGAACATACCGACACAGTTCTCAAAACACCTGTGCTTCGGCTATGGATCATTTTACTTTTAAACACAGGGTGTCGTTTATCAGGGAGCTTTCTATGCTCAAAGTAGTCACCCGTTTGGTCCTTTCAGTTTCTATCTGTTTCCTGGAAGCTGTCAGAACCAACACTCGTAGTGTTATCTGAAGAGGTTCTTTGAGCTCAAAGGGATGCTAGGAAAAAGGATTGTTTATGACGTTTTCTACACAATAATAAAGTATGAATGTATTATAAAATGGTACTAAACCAATTTTGAAAATTCTTTTACCAATAGAAAAGTACGTTGTACTCAGATTAAAATTTTCTGATATATATTTTACTGTTATAAATTAAATAAATAACCCAAAACATTAGAGCACTTTTTTATGGTAATCAAATTTGCAAAGTCAAAGAAAAAATGGTCGAACGAAAACGTTTGTTACGAACACTGCCTGTCTGCCATATTTAAGTCACAATTTTTTTTTTTTTTATTATAACAAAATAATTTAAATCTAGTGATTTAAATTAAAAAAAATCGATTATGATGAATAAACCAATAAACATGATTTAATAGTAGCTAAGATTTTTTGACGACGACACTTCTTCATAATATTTTAATTTTTGATGGATAAGTTAGATAATTCGTCATATTTTTAATTTATGTGGTGGAATTAATTGCTTACAATATTTCAACGACATGTTTCTTATCCACAAAAAACTTTTTAGTGTAAAATAAAAGCTTTTTTACAAAAAAAAAACAACCGACTTCCAAAAACCACTACAAAGTGAAAAATAACTAATTTGTATATTTTTTTGTATATTCATTTTTGACACCGACCTCCGAAATTAGTTATTTTTCACTTTGTATTGGTTTTTGGAAGTCGGTTGTTTTTTTTTTGTAAAAAAGTTTTTATTTTAAACTTTTTAGTTGTTAATAAGTGCTATGTATTCAGTTTCATCCGGTAAGACTGGAAGCTGACGCAAATATAGTTGGGAAACGACGTAATTTTGTTTACTTTAATTTTTACCCGTAAGTATTCCCTCAGCTGCCTATGGTCTTCATCATCAAATTTACTGCAGACCATTATTTTAACCCAATGGGTGCAAAGGTCTCATCAATATTAATGAATCAAGTCCAACCACAAAGTAGCTACTGTAAACCGTTGAGGAGTTCCTGGAACTTGTCTTCATCATCAGAGCTCTTATGACAGTCACAACCTATCTAGGTGTAAAGTTCTTATCAATACAAATTAATCGATCCCAAACACAAGGTAGCTGCTGTGAATTGTTGAGGAGTTCCTTCGACTGTCTCCCGGCTCCATCATCAGATCTACTCCAGACCTTTATTAAATTGTAGTGCTTTAAAATACTTAATGAAAATGCTAAGAAATGCACTAGTCGCCCCTGCAATTTTTGAAAGTTCCCCTTGTTTTTTCTGGTCTTCCACCATCAAACCCTGATATCCTTATCATTGGACCACCTTGGGATCGTCTTCTTTCCAAAAGAAGAAGAACTATCAAAATCAGTTCATAAACAACGAAGTTATGCGCGAACAAACATAAAAAAGCATATATACGGTCCAATTGAGCAACCTCCTCCTTTTTGAAGTCGGTTAAAAATATTTGAAAAAGACCTTTAAAGCAATATTATTTATCCCCTTCACATAGCTCTGGGCGAATGGACCAACAATAGATACAAAAAATAACACCGCGTTCAGCCAATTTATTTATTTAATTCGTTTAACTTTTGGATCGTTATTTGTTTTTTAATTGTCTTTTTAGAGATTTATTTTATTTCATTGTGGTTTCAAGGCCCCTGTATTACCTAATTTGTTTTATAAAAGGTACAAAAACTAGTTATCATGTGAGATGGAAATCTGAGCGTAGGACACATTTTTACCTCGTACCCTCGTATATACGTCAGCATATCAAGCCACTACGATCTGTCAAATTTATTATTAGATTTTCAACGTACCTAGCTCAAATGGATGTTTATATTTGTGTGGTAATACCTACATAATACTTGAGTCTTAGTATTATTAAAGCCATAATGTTAAAATTTCTTCTTGGGAATATTCTTAGAACAACATTCGTCGTCTAAAACTACAGCGCATAATATTAGGTGGTATAATAAACCAAATTATAATGAACATAACAGGGACTTGTTCATTAAACAAAATATGCCTTCTTAAATTATTTTCTGTCCCGTAACGCCAGTTACAAAAACACATTTTTCTTGTGATAAAAAACTGCGCAATTACTGTGGGAAAATTCAGTATTGCTGTGAAAAACTACGCTGGATTTGCCGTATCTGCACACGGCAAACGGCGTGTCTTCTGGGTAGTGCACATCGCAATGGAAGCTAGACTGAAGCAGACTCGGCGGCACTACGGCATAGAATAAAGAGAGGGAAGTACGTTATCTTCATACAAACGGACCGCGCGCGGCTTGTATGTGTGCGCCATAGTATCTATGCGTCGCCGCATGCACACCTAAACACAATATTAGAGTGCCTATGACTGCGCTAGTCGCGGCTAGCACGGAACGAGGTTCGCGCGTCACGGCTTTTCGGCACATTAGCTTTTAAAAAATGATCACATAAACTGTAAAGTTGGTATGTCTATTTATGAACAAATAAAAGACTTATATTTTTCAAATTATATTTCTAAAAGTTATTTACAAGGATACGGATATATTACACATTAAAGTTTAATAACAACGCGTTTCGTAATAGTCGAAACCGAAGAGAGTAGGTATTTTTCTGTAGCTAATTTGTAATTTTGTATTAAATGTGTGATTCAATAGATGTTATGTTTGTATTATTTATATTTGTATTAATTAAAATAAAAATAAATATGGTTCTTTATGTGTACAAAACTAAAAATAAAAATTACAAAAAAAAAACTGACTAGTATAATTATGTAAACTAAATACTAAGCAAATAATTTAAACATAAGCTCTTAGTCTATAAATATTTGTTAGCGGTTTGGGCGACAACCGTAACCGACGAAGCGCGGACAGTCGTCAACCCTAAGACAGTAGGCAATTAAATCGCGGATTGGGTCGCAGATAACCTACTTCCCCTCTTTATTCTATGACTACGGCACGGTATCTCCAGATTCTACGGCGCGGTGAATACGCGGCGAATCGTGATTACACCGCGCTTGTACAACTGATCTCACATTTTTAAAGGCATTCTTCACATTTTATAATAACAGAGACACCAATTAAAATACTTTTTAACCCAGAATTTTTAAGATCATAAATAAATTGTAAGAATTACAAGTGCCTACTTTACCTATAGTAAAGTCGTGCGCTCCATTTTTATCAGAATAACAAACTGGGTATTAGGGTTTCGTGAGAAGTGTGGAATCGTTAAATTATAATAAGTATTATATTGCCTTTTCTTTTATTGAACAGGGCTTTATTGAGAAAATCATGCCTAAGATGTATATTTATTTTCTGGATTACATTAGTCATGCATGCTCTGCATGACTGTTCATGAATGGCATTCATATGCTCCAGTGCAAGGAAGTTAAAGGTCGGGTTTTTGGGCGACTGTGAATTTTATCATTTAAAGGGTGATAATCAAATGAAGAAAATGTCAAAGTATTCATAGACCAGCATACTTCCTCTTTACATATCCAAAATTGAAATATCTATAAATATTTTGAAAAATCTGATCGAAAAAAATAGAAACTCAAGTAGTTATCGTTATTATGAAGAGGCGAAACAGGAGAGAGAACGGAAATCTAAGCGCCCTCATGCCCCGCCGGATGGAGGAGACGCCCTAGGCGATAGACAAAATCGAACTCCCGACCACCGTAAGCGCGGGCTTGCGGATGGCGAGCAGTGGGCAGCTCGACGGCCGGTAAGGAACAGGCCCCGGTCGACGATGCGTTCTGTTCCACGCGCGCCTAAAGAGATCTCAGCACATCATGACGGCGTCTACGAAGATCGATGTCTGTCAGGGCTTTGGTGGCCGAAAGAGATACCGTCGCCCCTGGTGCACACGCAAGTGAAGGAACACGGGTGGGTGTTAGTTAGTAAAAATCTGACACGCCCGTTTGCACCGCCCCAAGTTGCAGAGGTCATTTGGTGATATCTACAAAAAAGTACTGTTATTTTCAGGTCCTTATCAGAAGACAGAGGTGGCATAAATACCTATTAATTCTTTCCACAGAACCATCTTGCATGTCATACAAACTAATCACGTATTTTTGAGAATGGCTATGAATCATCATCATCATCATTTCAGCCGAAAGACGTCCACTGCTGGACATAGGCTTCCCCCAAGGATCTCTACGACGACCTGACAAGCGCCTTCCACATCTAGCGGTTTCCCGCGACTTTCACCAGGTCGTCGGTCCTCCTTGTCGGGAATCTACGCACGCTGAGTCTTCCGGTGCGTGGTCGTCACTCGAGAACCCATCGGCCCCATCGGGCATCGGACCTACGGGCAATTTACCCGGTCCACTTTGCAATTATTCGGGCTATGTCGGTTACTCTCGTTCTTTTGCGGATCTCCTCATTTCTGATTTGATCTCGCGGTGAAACCCTAAGCATAGCCCCCTCCATTGCCATTTGAGTGACCTTGAGCTTTCTTATAAGGCCTATTGTTAGCGACCACGTCTCAGTTCCATAAGTCATCACTGGCAATACACACTGGTCGAAGACTTTTGTCTTGAGACACTGCGGTATTTCGGCTATGAATATGTAACACTAAGTGTAGCATTGTCTGTTTTGTTTACCAGATGATCTCGTGGGGAAATAAGCTGAAGCTTAAAATGTTAATGTTATTATGCTTTATATTCTGCTCTTGAGGCTTTCCTATTTATTTAATAGGAGTAGGAACCAATTATATGGGGCCGTTGGGATCATGTGCGCTCTCGTTGTTTTACTGCAGCGCTGAAATTATGAAATAATATTGCAGTATATTTAAGTTATTTTTTGAAAAAGTCGTATTATGAAAAAGTTGATAATATTGTCTGTATCGCTTCGTTGTTATTGTTTATGTGCAATTCAGGTAAAGACATGTGCAAAATTATAATACCTACTCAGCTTTATGCAACGTTATTTTTACTTCATATATTATTAGCAATATGTTGGCGCGTCGTTTTGCGCGGTGCAGTAAAACTGTTAAAATCACCCTATTCGCGGCGTATTGTCAATCGTTCTATACCTGCTACCTGTGGGGCAATTACACCCGGCGAACGTACCACGCTCTTCGCGTGCAATACAATAATGCGTTCAGAGCAATACTCAACCTGCCGTGGCGGTGTAGTGCTTCTGGCATGTTCGCCGAGAATAGGGTAGATGACTTCTATGCAGTTATGAGAAAACGGGCCGCTTGCTTTATGGACAGAATTCGAAACACGAAAAATGTTATTATCCAGGCTGTGTATGATGCATGTAAATTTAGTGTAGCTGACATCTAATTAAGTTATTGTAATCATAAAATTAGCACCTTATTTTAAAATTTATTCTAATCAATAATAATATAGTAGTTTATTAGTTAATTTATTGTTTATTACATTATTAATTTATTTGACATTGAATTTAATTTTATTTGACATTTTCTACCATGGATATATTTATTTTTATGATTTATGTATTTGATGCGATGTCAACTATATCTTATTGTACCTATATGTAGAATGTTTAATGAAAGTTTTTACTGTATTTCTTTTTTTTAATTCTTTTTTCTTAATGTGTATTTTTTTTGCTTGTGTAAAGTTATGGGCTTTGCCTGAAATAAATTATTATTATTATTATTATTTCGTTTATTCATTTAACATACATATAATTTATATTTTTAAATATTTACATAAACACATAAAAACATTTAAAAATATACAAAATAGTAGCCCACCGGTATCGGGAACAGGGTCCAAGCTACCGGCGGTCAGGGCTCCAGGGAGAGGAACTTCCTGACGATGCGTGCCGTGTCCAGCAGTACCGCTTTCTGAATCAAGCCCTTGATCCAGCTGCCTAACGAGAGCCTCCTGAGGTGTTGGTCGAGGCTCTTGGCTATTAAGCCATTGGCAGTCACGACTATCGGTACAATGATTGCTGAATCCACTTCCCACATGTCGACAACCCCGTGAGCCAAGTCAAGATACTTGATTTGTTTATCTTTCTCAGCTTTCACGAGGTTCTCATCATGTGGGATGGTTATGTCAACAATCATTGCACGCCGCTCTGATCGATCCACCAGCACTATATCAGGCTTATTGGCAACAATAGTCCTGTCAGTGATGATGGATCGATCCCAGTACAATGTAATATGGCCATTTTCGAGAACTGGGTCGGGCATATACCTGTAGTACGGCACCTCCGATTCCACAAGGTTGTATTTCAGAGCAAGTTGTTGATGAATTATCCTGGCTACAAGGTTGTGTCTATGCAAGTACTCTCCGTTAGCTAGACGAGAACACCCGGAAATAATGTGTCTAATTGATTCTCCCGGCCGGTTACATGCCCGACAGATGTCAACTGTGCCGTCTTTCACAATGAATCTCCGGTAATTGTTCGTCATCATAACTTCGTCCATAATTGCAAAGACAAAACCTTCGGTTTCTCCAAAGAGGTCACCGAAACGTAGCCAGGCTACGGACGCTTGAAAATCTACATCGGGCCCGTGTAGGGCTCGGAAGAAGCGTCCGTGAAGCTCTTTGCTCTTCCATACCTCCAAGCGATCATTTGTGTCAAGCACTACTGGTTTACGCCAGTTCTCCCTAGCCAAGGAGAGTGGAGTGAGGCCCTTGTCAGCCGCAACCACATCTCGATGCATCCCCACGTCGGTTTCTAGAAAATATTCCCTGAGACTGCATACCTCGCGATTGTGGAGGGTCTTGGCGTTTAAAAAGCCACGACCTCCACATTTTCGCGGGATATACAGCCTCATAACTGATGACCGTGGGTGATGCAATCGATTTGCAGTCAGCAGCGTACGGACCCTCTGATCCAGGGCGTCAAGTTCGGTTTGAGTCCATTTGAGTATGCCGAAAGAGTACATCAATACCGGCATGACCCAACCGCTGAAAGCGCGCACCTTGTTTCCGCCTGATAGAAGACTATTAAGTACTTTTTTCAGGCGGCCAAAGAAGCGTTCCTTCAACGATTGCTTCATGTCAGTAACATTAATACCCAACGCTTCCGACATACCCAAATACTTATAGGTTTCGGATGCGGAGAGGGCTCTAAGGTTTATGGAACTCATGAGTTGGGTTCCCACGGATTCCATAATCTCTCCTCGCTTTACATGCATGACCGCACATTTGTCCACACCAAATTCCATCCTGATGGAGCTACTGAAAGTTTCAGTAATTTTCAGTAGCTCCTTCAGTTGTGAATCGGTATGAGCAAAAAGTTTCAGGTCATCCATGTAGAGGAGGTGCGATATAACCTGACCACCTCTCCTCAACCGATAGCCTAGACCTGAATCCTCCAATAGTGTGCTTAGAGGATTCAGTGCTAAGCAAATCCAAAGTGGACTCAAACTATCGCCCTGAAATATACCTCGCTCGATCCTTATCGGTTCGCTATTCCTCTGAATATTTCGACATCCTGGATAGCGAAGGACTGTCCTCCATGTCCCCATACACGTCATCAGGAAGGTGCGTAGAGTTGCATCCACTTTATACAACTCCAGCACCCGCATGAGCCATGTATGTGGCACTGAGTCATAGGCCTTCTTATAATCTATCCAACATGTCGACAGATCCTTTCGGGAACGACGAACCTGTTGGATAATGGCCATATCAATGAGGAGTAGCTCCTTAGTACCGCGGGACCCGCTCCTACATCCATTTTGAGAGGCAGACATGATGGAGTTGCTGTCAATATGGGTGTTAATTTTAGATTTCAAAATGGATGTAAGAACTTTATAGACCGTCGGTAAACACGTGATCGGCCTATAATTTTTGGGTTCCGCGGTGCTACCTGATTTATGGAGCAGGTGGGTTACCCCAGTTGTTAGAAACTGGGGTAGCGAACCAGACTCTAAAGCAGTCTGGAATTGAGATGCCAAGCGAGCGTGCGACCCGGAGAACCATTTGATCCAAAAGTTGTGCAGCCCATCCGGCCCTGGAGACTTCCAATTAGGCAACGGACGGACTGCACGAGCTACATCTTGGGGGCAGATGGTAATAGCCCCCATTTTTGGTACTGGATCGCAGGCTCGCTCAACAACCCGAGTCCAACTACCTTCGGTGTGACTGACAGGCACCGACCAGATATTGCGCCAGAATGAACACATGGCATCATCATCCGGTAGGCACGTGTCAGTGACACCTTGGTCTGATCGCTCCCAAGCCCTATAGACCCGCCTTTCATCGCTTTGGAAATTGCGATTCTGAGAATACCGCTCAACCCTTCGCTTGTACCGACGAATACGGTTTGCCCATGCATAAATCTTCTGCTTAAAAAAGTCGATGCGCTCTGTGACGCGGAACAAATAGTCTCGAGTACTAGTATCAGTCCCCGAGAACGCCCGCCTCACAAAGCGCATCACTCTAGGGCGTGTATTGCCCTCCCTGAAGCTAGTTAGCTTGCCAATGAGTGCTCTAGTCTCTCCGATACGACGCTCAATCCTGCACTGCCAAGCTGGTACAGCTGATTTTGGTCGTGTGGCTCTGTCACTGTCTGGGAATTTGGCATGAGCCACACGACATATCGCAACAGCTCCACAGTACAAGATTGAATGTGTATCAGTCAGATCTTTGCTGTCTTTTAAATAATAAGACAGCTGAGAGTCTAGAGCACACACCAGCGCCTTGTTTTTTTTATGCATGGGCAATCGAGGTAAACGAGGTCTAAGTTCAGGCGGAGTAGAGCGGTACTCACAGAAAGCATCCTCCAAAGCGCTCCTCAATTTTTCAATGCACTGGGGACTCACGGATATAGCCCTGTCATCATCCTCTTCATCAACGCGGTTGGGTCGCGGTGAAACACTGTTAAGTTGTACCGCGACCAATGACGAAGCAGGCGTAACATGACTATTCCGTGACTCGAGGCGTAGGCGATCAAGTACCACATCATCCAGCATATGGTTACGCTGGATGACCCGCACCTGATCCGACAGTCGTTGCGCCGAAACGTTGACAGCTGGCTCAAGCACCTGAAACAGAGAGAGCATTCGAACACGGTACGCGGTCAGGTTGTTTCCTCCCTCTGTAGCCCCATAGTATGAGCGCATGACGTTTTCATTGATGGATTGTGTCCATCTCATGCGCTGCACACTTCCGCCGGGGGCTGGGACCCTGTCAGAAGCCGATGGGCCTCGAGGTCCTAAGCGGTCCGGCGGCCGGCGTCCTCCCCGTCGGCGAACAGGTGGTGGCGTCGTCGGCGGAGAGAAGTACTCGTCGCTCGAGCTCGACGCAACTGCCGCGGCCGGGGTCGTCACAGCGCTTACAGTGGGGCTGGAGACCGGCGGCGGCGAGGCGGAGCTGAGCAACGAGTCCGGGGATGGTGGGCGTGCACATTTCCTTGCGGCAGATCTTGTCAACATTATTTTATTTTCATCATTTTATTGCAGTTTTTGTGCGGTGACACCTGTCATGTCACCTGCGGTTCGGTTGATTTTCTTCATTGTATTTGTTGTTGATATTCGTTGAAAAAAGTATGAATATTCTGTTAATTCCTTTGATTTTTATAAATGTCTTGTGTATAATAAGTACTGTAAAATATAATGAAATCCAAAAATATCAGTTTTGTAGTAAAGAATTTGTTGACGTACGTGTTGCCGTGACAATTTTTTTTTTTTTTTTTATTATTATTATTATTATTATTATTATTATTATTATTATACCTGAATACAGTGTGTTCAGAATAAGCAACTGAATTGATTCAAATCACCATGTTATATTTTGTCCCAAACACATTTAGAAATTTCCGCAGTGTGGTTACCAAGCTCACGACACAGCTGGCGGTAGAACATATTATTATGGCGGTCCGTTGACCATGTTTTTGTTGGGATAACCAAGTAAGATCGTTTTCCATCATGACCTGGCCGGGAATCGAACCCGGGGCCTCCACGTCGCAGGCAGGCGTGTTGACCGCTGCGCCACGGAGGATGACAAATAATGTTGTATACATAAAGTTCATTTTACGCTATAACGTCAAATGAAACAAATTATATCGTAGATTCTTTATATAGTTCGATTAAGGAAGCTCTAACTGCTAAATCCATACCAATATTATAAATGCGAAAGTATCTCTGTCTGTCTGTCTGTCTGTCCAGCTTTCACGCCAAAACTACTGAACCGATTGTAATGAAATTTGGTACACAGATAGTCTAGAGCCTGAGAAAGGACATAGGCTATATAACATCCCGATATCATCAATAGGAGCAGAGCAGGAACAAAAAATGTAGCATAAACGGGAGCAAACGCGGACGTACATATTGCTACCATTATTTTAACAGGCGCTTATTTTATATCAACTGAGCTCTTTCGGTTCGAAGCTTACGCGGGGGAAACCGCGGGGCTCAGCTAGTATACAATATGTTAAGAAAACACCGTCCGCCCATAAGGATAACAAAGGTTAGGTAAACACATGACCAAATAAAATATTAATTTTTACATAATCATCATAGTAACAATACTAATGAATTTTAAATTAATATTTTTTTTCCGCGAATTAAATGAAATTTCCGCAAAATTTGAAGTAACAACACCATTTTTGACGGTATTATTTTGAGTTATGGGATCACGTTCCACGTGCTCTGCCCCCCTTTGTACGCGCATGTATTGCCTACCGCACATATATTAAGTTGCCTCGTTTCGTGAAATAATATTTATTTTTTTAGTTTTTTAGGGGAAATTTTCTTTTTAAGTTTAGCCCGTCTTTGTAGGCATTAGTAGAATCAGTTTCGATACCTAACAATACCTTCGTCGGACTCGGATCGGATAGGGTTTTCTTAACATATTGTATAAACTTTGTGTTATGATACAGCCGACTTGTTATCTGACAAATTGAGTGATAGGTTGGTCCGATGATGTACAATGTTTTCTTAGAAAAAGGGTACCTATAAATGAGGCGAAAATTGTTTTTTTTTTCATATTAGGGGTAGTGAGTTAGTGGGTGAAAAGAATGGGTACGAAAAAAAGAGGTTTCTTTTTAGTTTGATCGAGAAAACATTAGATAGCTTAGGTACCAATAAAATCTACCAATAAAGTCAGTAAACTAGTATCATACACTTAACGTATATATTTATTGTATAATCTATGTAAATAGTACACTGTAGAGTATTTACATTATTTCTTTATCCTTCCTCTTAGGATTCCATCCAAAGGTTGTCTGTAAAAGATCGCTCTTAGCGATAAGACCGCCCATCGTGTCACCCTTTGTAAAATATTTTTATTTATGTTCTGTAATCTATATGGTGTGCATAATAAAGAGTATTCTATTCTATTCTAAAGTCAGTTTGAGTGGTAAGGAAAAAAAAATTACCGTCAGCTTGTAAAACTACTGTCTGAGGAAAGTTTTGCTTCAATGACGGAAGTATTGGTATGCAAGGTAAAATGGTGACTCTATATTAACACTCATAATCTATCGAGTAGAATTTCAAAGCAGCGTACCCCAAAACTAATTTTTAGGACATATACACTATAATATGAAAATAATCCGGAGAAAAGTAAAAATGTCGGAAAAGGACACCTTAGTGGTGATGAACTATAAAATGACCAGGTACGTAGTACTCGCAAATGATGTATGTACGTGCATGAACGCAAATGACGCAAAAGGACCAAGTTAGGATCGTGGCCAACGCAGTTACTATTTATCCCCGAGTAGATTCACGATGAAGGTTATAAACACTTACTACGTACGGGTACGTACGGGTGGTACGTACGAATGTACGGGTTTGCAACTCTTTTCACACATCCTCAAAAAAAAACATACGTTACGCTACTACGATTGATGACATGTCCCGCGTCGTCGCATAGCGTGCATCGCCAAAAACGCGCGACCCATTTGCAGGCGGCTAATGGACAAGCGAAGTGAAGCGCCGTGAGCACTATGACGCCATTGTCATGACGTAACACCATTGTGGAATTATGACGACATCGGAATGAAAACCAGATGGAGAAGTTTTTAGGTAGGTATGTAACTCTTTCGTCGTGTTTGGGTATGAGAGATTTCTTGGACGCAATATACGCTAATGGCCGAAGAATATAAGTTTGAAAAGAGAAGTTTAGCGCTTGTAGTAGTAGCTTGTAGCAGTAACTTTACATTTTCGTTTCATTCCCGCTTTGAAACGGACAATATTTCAGCAGCTATGTAAGGCTTTTCCACTTGTACGTTTCATAATGCTTATTCTTTGTTGGCGCCTAATTCATTCCGTTATATTAAGTCGTGCTTTTACGGAAAGGTTTTCAAAAAAACAAAGTCTACCCTAACCTAAGTCTAAGAAAAGAAGATGGAAATTGCCAGAATATAAAATTACATAGGACGTGTGTGGCTCTTTAAGATTTATTCGTTTCGGTAAATATCGAACAATATTTGGTTAGATTTTTTTTAAGCAGCTTGTATTGTAACAACAAGCAGCTCTCAGGGTATGGTTGCCACTACTGCGCAATCTGCTCAGCAACGAAGCAATATTTTACGTATCAGAACTTGAACGCCGTCTATACCCACAAGTTCAAAATTCGGCCCCCGAACCACCGAGTCGCTTCGCATTGCCCGCTCTTCGTTGTGACTTAGTGTTCATTTTGATGGCCTTCCTCAAGAATATTCAAAACCGACTGGTACTTTTAAATATAACCACTTTCAAACAAACATACTCTAACGTATATGCATAGATATAGATGTAACTGAAGAGCTGCTTTAGTATTTACAACGGCAGAAATTAATATAATTCAAAGTTGACACAGTGAGACTTAAAAACTCATTAAGTGTAATATTTACTTCCCAGTGTACCTAAATAGGTACATGTTCACATTAATTTCAGCTTTATCTCTTTAATTTGTCTTAATGTTTCCGTAAGGATTACAGCCTATAAAAGTACTATCTTTTTGCTTCTCGAAACATTTTATTCTAGTTATGTTATAAATGCGAAAGTATAAGAGGATATATGAATGAATGTGTATAGATTCTTCATTCTCCATTTGGATGCAATTTGGCACACAGACGATTTCTATCTAGTAATAACACATAGACTCCTTTTATCCTGTATGCGAGAGAAACCGCGGGCCTCAGCTAGTGGTATACAAAGTAGCACATGAAGGTGAAGTTTCCTTAAGATACAATCATATTTCAGTCTGGGTAAACTTCGAGGAATTTTGTAACTTGTAGACGAACAATGTAGTTTATTGCCTGTTACATTTCTTATAAACTTATATTTTGTAACAGAAGTTTTATTTTTATGATGAATAATTACATGACACGTGCTCATACCTTTACATGTATTACTGTTCTTATAATACATAGATATAGGGCTTGGAAAGAAACCCAAATGTATAAAAAACTTATCAAATTTATACTTGCATAATTTTTGCTTCTTGCTTAATTTGATGATTTTAGGTGAACGGTTCTATAGATTTTGATTTCCTTGTGAGTGTTAGAATATGTGACATATAAGGAACGTAAACGCTCGTATATTTTAATTACGTTAAGGCGCTGTGCTTTGTAAAAATAGGCTCCAAAAAACAGTTTTTTAGCCAAATGTATATATTTCAGAGCAGCCAAAAAATTATATGTTAATCTTGATTATATGTAGCAGGAAATCATTGTTTTCAAAACACGTTTTAAATTAATTTTCTCGATAGAAAAAAATCCTAAAGTAACCAATAAAATTGAATTTATAACCGTTGTAACTATAAATAATGTATTTAATGATAAATAACGTGAACGAAACGTCGCTCCATCGCGGCGTCCATTGCCTTCTCTTTCACTTCTATGCTTAGCGACAGTGACCGCTGAGGCGCGCTGCTTGACGGACCTATGTCAGTTTTTGCTTTACCCCGCACAGAAAATAATTATATTTACGTGTCTGTTTGTTGATGAATAATCATATTTCGTTTTTGCCCGAGTTCAAACCCCAGGTTTACATTATATGCTTTTTGTAGATTTTAATTGAAATAAATGCTTTTTAATTTACTGCTGTATTTTTGCCGATATTTTATTTGATTTTTTTCTGTAATTATTCTTTCTTTTTATTTTCTCGCGGCAAATTTTTCTTCACCTGTGTGTTCGGGTTCAAACCCCAGCTTTACGTTGTATGCTTTTTGCTGGTTTTCTTATTTGCAATATTTTTTTTTTAATTATTATTAATTTAGCCGATTTTCTGTATTTTTTGTAGTAATTGTTCCATCTTTTTTAATATCTTCTTTTTGTAGCAATTATAATGCATTATAATATTTAAAATCAATTCGTTATAATTTTCCTTCTACAAATTTCTAGAAATTACTATTTATAAACAACTGTTTAGAGTAACTGTTAAAAAAATTACATTTTCGGATATTTAAAACAATTAAAAGATTTTTTCTTCAAAACTACAACTGTTATCGAAGTCGGGTTTGTACTAGTGCTTAGAATGATGTAAACTAACAGTTTCATGAAAAAAGGACATAACACAAAAAAAATTAAGCAGAACGGACAAAGCCCATTATAAAAATGAAAAAGAAAACAAAAGTAATAATAAAAAATGAAAATATGCAAAAAATATACATTTTCAAAAACGCAAGATAAAGTAAACGTATGTGGGATTCGAACCTGGTGCTTGTCGCGGATGTCTAATGCGAACCCGGACTGTGACTAACAGAGTCAATCATGTTTCGCGTTTGGGTTGTGAAATTACGCTTCTAAATGTAGATCGAATAGAGATTAGCGGGTATAGATTTAATAGAACGCGCGTATTTCTCGATGCACGAGCACGACGCATCGATGTATTCGCAAAGAGCGCCCCGCAGTGGGCGGGGCTAGTCTCCCACTTCGTCTGCTTCGCCCCCTCAAATACCTAAAAGTTGTCTGCTCACCGCGTCTTAACTTAGAAGTTAGTTTTTTTGAAGGCAACTCTGCACCGCAAAGCAAACTATTACTATCAATTGGAATCATTTTAAAGCATATAGCATATACCAATGATCCACATGTTCGAAAACAACAACAACAACGTAAATAACGCAATGTTGTTGAACTGTAAAAATGAAACCCGTTGCTACTGATAGTGTGTGACGCAATTACCCTACTGAATATTTACTCAATACTTAACCTTTTGTAGACGTAGGTGGGAAATATTTGCTAAAAGAAACAATCATGGAACCAGTCGAGCACAGCATAAGAGAGATAAGTGGAGAAGAGGACTTATCATTAATATATGTCTTCTATATTATTCTTGACTGAATTTAAAAAAAAAAAGAAATACATATTAATAAAAATACATAATTATAATAAATTCACATTTCTTCTTCTTCTTCAGCCTAAAGTTACTGCTGGACAAAGGCTTTCGACGATGATCGGTCTTGTGCTCTCATCCATCGGCTTCCCGCGACCTTCACCAGGTCATTTATTTAACATTTACTTTGTGTAAATTATTTCATCAACTATTCAAAACGGTGGAGGAAAACATCGTGAGGTAACACGGTGGCATGTCTTAGAGCCAAAACTTCGAAGTCATGTGACATAGCAGCCCGCACTGGGCCCACATGGATTACGAGCCATTCTCTCTCACCGTGAGGAGGCCTGTGTCCCAGGAGTATGAACATTGTGGGCTGATTATGTTATGTAACATTCGCTTATTTCTTAGTCATATTATTGCTATATGTGCTTAAATGTTTCAATACTTTTTTTTGTTTTAAAAATCGTTTACACTATAATAAAATTTCTTTATTAATAGTTCTTTAAATTTATATGATGGACTTTCTTTTCATTTTTTATACATAAACCCGAAACATATTGTAATTGTTTATTGACATAACAAATTACAGGAGGGCTTGTTGAGTGTATTTTTGACCCTTTCAAAAATACACTCAACAAGCCCTCCTGTAATTTCTATTTTGTATATTGGAATGTTGAGTCGTATTTAGTGTCGGAGTGTGTATCTGGTGTTTCTATCTCTAATATTTCAGCTTGATAATACTACGCTTACCTGAGAAAAGGGGTCTTGATAGATGGACAGGACAAGGAAAAGTTTAATCAAATTGGAGCTCTGTTTTTCTATTTAAGTGATGTATGACAACATAACTTATCACTTAGTGAGAGAATAATTATAATGAACAACAATAATGTAAGAGAGATGGGTAAAGTTCAGTCCATACAAAAAAATTGGGATTAATCAGCGTAAAATTCATACAAGGTAACAATTATGCAAGATAGTGATAAAAATGACAATAAGTTAGACTGGGAACTTAAAGTATTCGATATAATTATCAAAAACTTTAGTCACTGCGGCTACACAAAGTTGAAAAATTACGATGATATAAGGGCTTTGTTAGAGAAAAATAAACCACATATATAGACTCCCAGCAGCCGTTTAACTAACGGCACTGATTTCTCAGCAAACCTTCAGGTTCTACAAAAAATGTGTTCTTTTCTAGAATGTAGATTCATGAATAGGGAATGGTTCGGCTCCCGCTCAACGGGCTCTCGGCTCCCGTCTCTCGGCACTCTTCCTCAATACCTGCTTAATACTTTTTTAATATTAAACGTAGTCATTATCACAGAGATGCGAATATCGTGAATACATTAATATTTACATCGAATTCTTCGTGTTCACGTTTTTCCCCTTTTTATTGTTGGCTGATTCTCCTTCTATATGATTGTATGTATTTTTACTAGATTTCGACGAAAGAAAAAAGGAATATTTATGTATGTCTGAAATTCAGCAAAGTGGGTATGGTAGAACTGCTCTGACTCTTTCCTGTTCAGGATATAAGTGAAGGAGAAAAAAGTAAAATTTTGATTAATTTTAAGTGTAAATGAAGCTTACTTTTTGTTTATTCTAAAAGTATTATTTTCTTTTACATGCCATAAGGAAAGCGTAGAGCAGGTTTTGAAAAACATCAGTAAAATTTATAAGAAAAATATCGCAAATGAAGATCCTACACTAATAAATAATTTATATATAAGTAAAGCTAGCACTTCTATTTATTTGTGCATAGGAGTGGCTCAGTGACCGGTAGAAACTAAGTACCAGGGTTCCACCACTGATATTGTAGACACCGTGAGGCCTTGACCTTTCGGACTCAGGCCATGAGAATACCGACTAGCTTGCATATTTCATGTCAATCGAATAAAGATATATATTTTTTTTATAAATACTGTTACTTATATTATAACTGAAATATAAATTAGAAAATATATAATTATGTTTATAAATATACAACACTACATGTTGGCGCTTCGTCAAATAGGTCCGCCATATTGAACAATTTTCGTTACGAAACTGATAAGACGTTAGTGTAAAAAAAAAGGTTTATACAACAATAGCACAGACTATTTCGATAAACCTAACCCTATAAAGTTAATACACCTATGAAACCTATACCCGGTTTCATGTTCAGTAAAATTTCCAATATTATCGTCGTAATAAATGCAGGTGACTCAGTCGCCACCTCGTTTTAAAACAAGCAAAATGTAAATGACATACCTGTGCTTAACTCTCTGGAAAAACAGTTTAAAGCTCATCACCTGCCTGGCCCCAACTATGGGTCGACCTCTAATATAATCTGATTTAGCTGAATACCAGTTTGTACATGAAGCGACTGCCAATCTAACCCAAAACAAATCACTTTTTTTATTTATTTAAAATTATAAACTAGTGGATGACTGTAATCCCCCCTAATGGTAAGCAGTGATGCAATCATTGGTGGTAAAGCACGCTAGTTTATTAAGAACCTATTCACCCAAAACTGAGGGAATAGGAAGGAAGACGGCAGTTCAAGAAACCGTGGCCCTGGCCGTCGCACAGGCAAGCGAAGAAACACGGGTGGGTTTTAGTCAGTAAAAGTCTGACACTCCCTTCCGCTCCGCCCAGAGCGGGAGAAGTCATTTTGATGATTTCCCATCCCAACAAAAAAAAAAAACCAACGATGCTGCGCCAGAGGGAGATTGATCTGGAGACCCTCCACGACCAAACTCCCGACACAACATCATTTGACACATCGTACCCGGCACACATCGCAACACAACTGCTCAAACCCGTCTTCCGTACGGCTTCACCAGACATCATGCCGGAACACGACGAATCGCTTGGCGGCAAGACTTTGTCTGGTGGGTGGTAACTTCTGCCGGCAGCAGATGTTATGTTCAAAGCACAGGTTCGATATAGTAACCCACTATAAATGATGAAGTAGAGCTAAAACATTATGGTTCTGCTTTGTTTTTTCTAAAGTATACCCCAAGTATGACTAGAATTCGAAAGTAGCCTCAATCATTGTGTCTGCAGGGAGCACGTACAGCAGCGATAGTTTCTTTGACAATCAGCAAATTATGTTCAAAAGAAAGTCTTAGAGAGGTGGTGTTTTTGGAAGTATTTCTCGGTTCATTACGGCTTTGGAGGTGTGCTAAAGTATAGGTATTTTTAGTTAGGTACAGAATTGTTTGTAATATTAACATAACATCACGCCTTGCTCCCCAAAGCGAAGGGCAGAGGAGTGAGTGGTGTACAAATACACACATGTTTTGCCAGTTATGTTTAAATCCTATGATAAAGTTACAGATGGCAAGCATTAAGAATATTCCAGTGGCTTTCATTACGTTTAACTCATTGGTGTTTTATCGTGCTTATAAAAGAAACCTTGTGACTTTTGCTGCGTAATGGACGTAGTTACAGAATAAAATATCCATAAATATTCCTTCCTTCTGCAAGGTCTGGAAAACTGTACGTAAGTTACTTACAAGAATTAAACCTAATAGAATCCATGTTGCCACCGTTCAATCGAAAATTATACTTAGGTACAAATAAACGCTCTCAAAACTCGCAATTTACTTTACCCGCACGCTCTCTGGCCACTCTCCCAGAATGCTTAGCGAAGTGATACAACAGCATTTCGTAAAAGCTTTACCTACATTTATCTATACGTAGGTATATTTACAAATGACTAAGAATGATACTCCATTTATTCCACCCCACCAGTGTGAAGCAGATTTGCTTGCCGTCTAAGTTTTTCAATTTACCTGCTTGCAAACCAAACGAGGTTATGTGAGTTATATTGTGGTTTTCGTAATGGTGTGAGCAGAAGAAGAAAAAGTAATAACTTTTTGACAGTTTACAAATTGCCTCTTTTTGATTGAGTTATTGAGTTATAATTATAGCCCCTCTGATTTTGCAGCAACAGAATTACGTATGTCACCATTCAAATTAGAACACAAATTGCCAGTCACATAAACAGTTCTACCGAAGAATTAACACCACTCTCTCACTCTCCTCTGGTTATATCTATCTATGCATGGGATAAAGCAGCTTTCTTATGTTTTAATTTGAGGTGGATACCTTTAAGCTATTTCAGAGGCATGTGAAAAAGGGTGTAAAGTTCACTCATCCTCGATAAAAAAGGAGGATCCTCCGACCAGACTGATATTGTCTGGCAGACACTTGCTCACCGGTTGATGTCGTGAACTGCTAGTGGCACAGTAAACTCTGCTAAATGCAGGATTTGCGTGACGTCAGTATGACGCGTTGCTCGCATGCGGCGTTATAGGTACCTACCGCTACACCGTTATAGGTACCTACCGCTACACCGTTATAGGTACCTACCGCTACACCGTTATAGGTACCTACCGCTACACCGTTAAATTAAAGACACATATAATATATATGAATCATTCCAAGTATACCTTAATGATGACTTACTTAGAGCTCATTGGGAATCACAAAATTCGTCCAAATTTCTATCAGTGGGATAAATACCCAAAAGGCTGGCAGCATTACTACATTGAATGGCAATGCTGATTTTTTGGGTTAAATATAGACCAGGCCTCTGGTCACTGACTGGGTGAAGAGTCAGCTAATCGCTTGGCGATGTCCAGAAAAACTCGATACGCACTCGGACCCCAAGGCCCTAGTGTTTCAACCCCAAACGGCCCAAACATATTATAGTTCCCAATAAGGTTACTTTTGCGCCGTTTGAGGTTTTCTACACCAGCGCAGCCCACTGTACTTGGAAGATGGGATGGCGCGAGGGTGTCGACACAGATAGCATCCCACACCAAAGGCCTACCTAAGTTCCAAGGCGTTGTGGTCATTCCATCTGTCCATCGTCGTGTGCCAAGCCGTTGGGTCCTAAACCAGCTGGCACCTCGGCGGAGACAAGATTTTTAACGATGATTTCGTTAATGCTGGCGTGCCATTTCATCCGACCAGAACTCTTACTGCAGGATAGGCAATGGTGTCTGAGACAGTCAACTGCTTCAAAACTTTATAAATAACTGAAGTATTAGTACGAAATCGGACTTGAATCTTTAGGCATTTTCTACTAGTGTACCCTAAAGGTTTACCTGGAGACAAAAGGTTCTTCCTTCCTTGTTTAGGTGCGAACTATGTAAGATGGTAATGTCACTTAGTTCAGATCGTGGTCAAAATAATATTCAGCTACAATAATAAGGTGGCAGTAGAGTTGAATGCTCAGGAGGGTACCTGTCATGGAGCATGGAGATACCTCAGCGGCCGGCATTAAAGAAGGCATTGTTTACATTTTACATACAAACGAAGCGCTTTACCGTTTACTTACACTATTTCACGAATGCTGTATACAAAGTTACGGCTTTGATGGGTTAAAACGGGAATTTCATTAATAGTGGCGTATTGTCGCGCATTTCGTGCTTAATGGTACCCGGAAACTATTATAACGCAAAATTTAATCTGTTATAGCGTGCCCTTGACCTGCAAAGTGGGAAGCCTAGTGTTGACACAGTAAGGTCAAAGGTCGTCTGACGGATAATCTGTCGTCGCCAATGTTCGGCCGCCAATAATTTGACACGTGACGATGACGTTTGAAGGAATTGCGTCTTTGGAAAAGAAGTAAAAATTATTAGGATGATTACGTACCCTTATGGTAACCACAACTTATTTCGGTCATAGTTTCTAACCCAGGTGGTTGTAAAAAATATTTGTTTCACTGCTAGCAAAACGGTGAAGTAAATGATTAAGAGGAAAGAAGCATGTGCTAGAATTGAAAAAAAAAAAAGATGGTATTTGACATCCAGCAACCCGAACTGAACCGGCACCGCCTGGTAGGTTATGGGTTTACAGCCCACTCCGTCTTATCAAGTGAAGGCTTGTGTTCTAATAAGCACACTTTTGGTAACATTATGGGTTGATTTCATTATGTCAGTAGCAGTGATTTTAATTTTGTTTTTAAATCCATGGACTCTCTCTGTATCTCAGCTTTATTAAAAATGAAATATGCTTTATTATTTGAAATACATAGCCCACGATGCAATATAAAAGGAACGTGTTTTTCTTTTCAGTAGCAGCCTTATGCCAACAAGTAGCTGGAATTATTTGGAATTCATAAATATTTTCTATTGCACGAATAACCATAGAAACTAGAAAACTTATCATAGGAGCACCCCAGTGTCTATATAGTCTTCCGAAATACAATATAACTTGTTTACATAATGTCGAATTCGGCCAATTTAGCTGATACATTCAAATCGATTCGATTTCCCACAGGACCCTGTTACCCGACATTGTAAAGAATACAGAAATACTTCAGTTTGGTATCACAATAATCCGAGGAGACGGTTCGTTGGCTTGAGAGTATTTTAGTAAAGGATTCTTTCGATATAGTCATTGGTTCAGGGTGCGGGGGCAAGCGTCCTGTACCCTTAATACTTATAAAGAGCAAAGTGTGTACCTGTATTTTGTTTCTTAAAAAATCGAATGAAATGGAATCTTTATCTCCTCTAATAGCAATGTCGATGAGATTTTTTTTTCTTTGAACCACAATCTCTCTGGAAGTACCAGTTGTATTTGGAATAACATATTTGCAATTCATGAGGAATATTTTAGGTTACCTATTTAAAAGTGAAATAAGTGCAATGACATGTAAATGGATTAAACAAAGAAAATTGAATAAATATTTCAATGAAAAACTTGTGTTATTTTAGTAAGCAGTACTATTTTAACACTTAATATACTGTATTTTCTTTTTGTTTCAGGTAAGGATTTAAATTAAATAGTATCCATTCTGCAGGTCGAGACTCCAGTGTGGTCGTGAAAATAGTAAGAAAATGTAATTATGAATGAGTACTTGATTATAAGAGTAATTGATTTATCTCAAAAGCTGCTTTTTCGGCTATTCAGCATTCAAAAACATAGATTACAATTAGCACATTATATTATTGGATCATTCATTAATTTGTGAATATGGGGTACAATGAGGTCTTAGAAATATTGTATTACTTTGTATGCCTTTCAGCGAACTTAGGACGCCATATTACAGGATTAAACAACCTTTTAACCTTTACTGTTGAAACGTATAAGTACTAACACTGAGTGAATGGTACTATACCAGAACAAGGAAGTTTAAGTTATAGGATGCCATGAGACATGGAATCGCGAACCGCATTGAGCAAGAGTGGTAATTACGCTCAATACTTCTCTATATGAAAGGAGACCTGTGCCCAGCAGTGGGACGATAAAAAAGGTTGATGATAATGAGGCATGGGACGCATAAAACATATTGAAGCTGATTGTGGTGTGTCTTTTCACCGCCAAAAGGAGTCCGTTCACCTTGGCTCCTACTTTTCAGAATGTATCCTTGGAGTGCACCGACCGCCTTCAGCTTTTGGAAGTTGAGATTTCCTCGAACCTAAACTTTGGGCGGTTCATTGAGTCCAAGTCCAAGGTGGCTGCCAGATAACTTGGCGTCATCGCAAGGGTCTAGCGGTACTTCACAC
This sequence comes from Sesamia nonagrioides, assembly GCA_017933935.1. Classification (NCBI taxonomy): domain Eukaryota; kingdom Metazoa; phylum Arthropoda; class Insecta; order Lepidoptera; family Noctuidae; genus Sesamia; species Sesamia nonagrioides. The sequence goes on from JADWQK010001061.1 coordinate 2,663,274, forward strand.
CAGTGCAGCTTCTAATGTTGTACAAAGCACAGATCCGCTCGTGTGTGAAGTACTGCCACATTTAGGCTGGTGCTACGAAATGTCACCTGGATACGTAGCATTCAGTAGAGAGGCGTGCACAGGCGTAGAGTAGCTAGCTCTTCGGTCTTCTATAGGATGCATTCCGGTGAGTGTGCAAGGGAATTGCATGATTAATTTGTAAAAAAAAAAAAATTAATTCCCCCATTTCCGTTCCACCATCGGACAACCCGTGCGGCAAGTTTGCACCCTTACGTTGTTAACACCACTACGATCCGGACGAAGCGTTTCGCTTCCTCTTTTATACCGCGTACATCGAGGAACTGGAACAATTTGCCAGTGACGTTGTTTCCGTTACACTACAATTTGAGTGTCTTCAAGGCTAGAGTGTATAGACTCTAAAGAAACTAGCGCGCTTTACTATCAACGATTGCATCACTGCTTATCTATGTGCTATTTCCGCAGCTTGGTCAAAATAGCGTAAGGTGACAGATGTCATTTGTGACCCCGAAATGCCGGTTAAGCTTAATGGACAGGTCTATAAGACCATCATTAGACCTGTCCTTCTGTATGGCAGTGAGGCGTGGCCTGTGCTTGAGCGACACAAGCAGGAGCTGCGTGTCACGGAGATGAATATGCTGCGGTGGATGTGTGGAGTTATGCGGAAAGACCGCATTAGAAACTCCCGCATCCGTGGCAGTCTCCATGTCCGTGACATAGCAGACAAACTGCAAGAGAGTCGCCTGCGCTGGTACGGTCACGTCTTATGTAAACCGGCAGGTTACGTGGGTAACAAATGTCTTGCCATGGCGCCTCCGCCGGGCCGGAACAAGCGAGGTAGACCAAAGAAGTGCTGGCTTGATATTGTAAGAGATGATATGCGTGCCAACAAGCTCTTACCACAGGATGCTAAAGATTTTTTTTTTTACATAAGTATTATAAACTAGCGCTTGACCGCAATCCTGCCTGATGGTAAGCAGTGACGCAATCGTTGATGGTAAAGCGCACTAGTTTATTAAGAGCCTATTCACCTAGCCTTGAAGACACTCAAATTGTAGTCCGACGGAAACACCGCCGCTGGCAAATTATTCCAGTCCCTCGATGTACGCGGTATAAAGGAGGAGGCGAAACGCTTCGTCCGGATCGTAGAGGTGTTAACAACGTAAGGGTGGAAACCAGCCGTACGACGGGTCGTCCGCTGGTGGAACGGAGATGGGGGAATTAAATCATGCAATTCCCTCGCACACTCCCCGAAATGCATCCTATAGAACACCGAAAGGCTGGCTACTCTACGCCTGTGCTCTAGGCTTTGGAGACCAACTCGAGTTAGATCAGGGTCACCAATCAGCCTCTTTGCACGTCTCTCCACTGAATCCAAAGTGGCCAGGTGACACTTGGCAGCACCAGCCCAAATGTGGCTGCAGTACACCACACAAGAACGGACCTGTGCTTTGTATAACATTAGAAGCTGCCCAGGTGTGAAGTACTGTCGGACCTTTGCGATAACGCCAAGTTTCCTGGCAGCCACCTTAGCCTTGGACTCAATGAACCGCCCAAAGTTAAGGTCCGAGGAAATCTCAACTCCCAAAAGCTGAAGGCGGTCGGAACACTCCAAGGACACTGAAGGAAAACGAGGAAAGTTTGTATAGTTTATTGGACTGTAGTTGCACTGATAAATTAATAAAAACCACGAGCTACGATACAAGACGTGCGGTTTATTCAGAACTTGACACAAGAGAGCGATATGACAGACAAAACACAATGCTGCCATACCAAAATATACATTAAATGTTGCATGTAAAATAAAAAGGTTAATGTTGGTTTCCCAACATATTGCCGGGGAAACAAAATTCAAGAATGACCAGCAATACAAACATCTATGTACTTACATTATAATTACAGTAGGCAACAATTACATACGGGCATAGACATTGTGATGAAAAACAATGAGAAAAACATCATACACATTAAATGTTTAAAAAAAACTTACATTTGCATGTTATATAGACACGCTTAACACGTTAACATTTTCGTGTTTTATAGAAACTCTAATGATTTCTTAAGTTACCTTATGGATAGAGTACTTAACTATAAATACTTAAAATAACAAATGCATGTACTACGCCTAGCCCTACGACAATATATATCTTGGGATCAGTATAAAAACTACTAGGACACAGCTTTTAATTTAAAACAGATTTACTAACAAAAATCTTTGCCTTAGTGATGACAGAGTCAGCTTGGGGCCTGTATGAAAGTTTCAATAAAATGACAAATAGCAGTTGCTTTACTACATCTTAATGCATGAATCTCATCACTCAGAAACTTCTGTTGATCATGTGTTACAATCATAGATAAAGAATTATCAAGTTCCTGACTGGTTACATAATTATATTTATTTTTAACATCTTTTGACCCTGCATTTTGACAAAATCGCAATACATATGCTAATACTCTTTGCATTTTGTTTATATCTGAAAATTTGTCTAGAAAATCAAGACATACTATTTTTGAAATAACTGTAGTGCAAGCCATAGCACTCAAGCATGAGGAAGGGTCCTTTACCTCAGGTAACTCCTCTGGCATGTTAAAATTTAAATTGGGTTTGTACTCACTTGAATGAATAGACTCTGGTCCACTCCACCATAGGGGGTGATCAATCAGCTCGTGAGGAGCCACTCCTCTGCTAAGACAATCAGCTGGATTCTCTTGCGAGCTAACATATAACCAGGTATGCATTTTTGTAAGTAGCTGGATAGCCTTCACACGATTAGGCACATACGCTTTTAATTTAGTTACATCAGTTTTAAGCCAGGCCAAAACAATTTGTGAGTCTGAATAGAGAAGGACACTTTCAATTTTTGTTTTAGCCGTCAGTGTGTCATAGACTCTACTGGCTACCTTAGATAGCAATAAAGCAGCATTCAGTTCCAGCCTTGGAACAGACAAACTTTGTGAAGCAGGATTTACACGCGACTTTGAGCATAACAAGGATACCTTAACATTGCCTGCATTGTCAACACATCTCAAATATACACAACAGCCATAAGCAGTGGTGCCAGATGCATCAGCAAAACCAATAATTTGTGCAAAGCTTGATTTGTGTAAACCTACAAGTCGTTGTATAGACAACGGTGTCATTGTAACTAAGCTGGTGTAAAATGCATGCCATGCTTGAAGCAACTCTTTATCAGGTAATGAATCCCAGTCTAGTTGGGCTTTCCATAAACGTTGCATAATTACCTTAGCGCCAACCACCAAGGGTCCAATCAAGCCTAAGGGGTCAAAGAACTGACTAATAAAACTTAGAATTTCACGTTTGGTCTGTGGAATCGTGACCCTAGCTTCAGGACTTGATATTACAAACGAGTCTGACTGAGTATCATAATTCATACCTAAAGTTTTTAATGAGTGATTATTTTTATGTAAATCAACCTCATCAAAATGTTGTAAATCTTGTGGGATATCTTGTAATAATTCCTTTGAGTTTGACACCCACTTGTGTAACTGAAAACTACCTAGACTTAACAATTTACAAAGCTGCTCTCGGGCTTCCATCAATTTTTCTGAGGTGCTTTCCGAGAACAGAATATCATCAACATAAGTGCAATTTTTTATAATGAATGCAGCCATTGGGAAGTCATCCTTGTATTGCTCGGCTAGCCATTTTAGACACCTAGTTGCCAAGTAAGATGAACTTTTTAACCCATATGTAACAGTGTTTAGTTGAATGCATTGAACACTTTCATTGGGAGTATCTCTCCATAGAATATTTTGCAAAGACCTGTATTCTGGATGTACCTGTATGTTGCGAAACATGTTTTTAATGTCTGTTATGAAGAAATAATTATCTACTCTGAATAGTAACAAAACATCAACAAGTTCCTTTTGTACTACCGGTCCGTTTAGCAATAAATCATTTAACGAAGTTTTATTACTGGTCTTCATAGAACCATCCATAACAACACGACATTTGGTTGTTTTCTTTTGTAAATTAAGTACTGCATGGTGCGGTAGAAAGTACACTAGATCAGTTGTTAAATTGTATAGACTGATATCAATGACACTACCATGACCTTGTCTTACATATTCATGAATGAAGTCTGAATATAATTTATGTAGACTAGGATTCTTAGCTAGTCTAACCTCTAAATTGTGAAATCTCTTCAAAGCCAAATGAAATGAATCTCCTAAAGATTGATTAATAGAACATAAAGATTGCTTTAAAGGTAGGACAACTTGTAATTTATTGTGCTGTGTGTCCAACTGAATATTTTCTAAGAATATATTTTCACACAATTCATGCTCAGGAAGGGATTCTGTGAATGTTTCAGGAACTTTTTCACATGCCCAAAATTCAGAAAGTGTTTGACGAATGTCAGAAGTACATGTTTCACAAAATAAGGAATCTACTGGATCTGTATTTTGAAAAGTGAAATTGCCTAACTCTATACTACCTGCAATTACATGGCCAAACCTTGTATTAATTAATGGAGGTGAGACTGGGTTGCCCGCAGACTCTTTATGACTGAACTGGATTACTCGATGCTCAGGAGGCATCAGCACCTGAAACACGACATCAGCTCCTAATAATTGCTCATTGAACCTTCTGTCAGCCAGTGTAATATTAGGAGGCAAACCTAAGCAAAACTAAGTTTTTAATATTAAACCTTTTTTGAGGCATCTTTGAAGTTATCTTTTCCAATATGTAACAAGAAACAGAGATTTTATAATCTTGGTTAAGAGAGTGTAATTCTAAGTTGACCCTTTCTTTTAATTTATTGAAGGATTGCCCTATGCCAGTTACAGCAGTGCTTGTTGTCTGTATCGGTACATTTAAGAAGTCAGCCAACTCCTTGGTCACAAATGAAACTTGGGAACCTGTATCGAGGAGAGCCTTCACATGAAACTCAGTTCCATTGCTCGCTATAAGTTTTACCTCTGCTGTAGGCAATAGAACTTGCTCAGTGACAGACCCAGCCACCAAAGTTACAGTTGACGGAGCCTCTTCCTCATGGAGGAGAGAGTTGTGATCCTGTTTACAGACTTGGCACTTGAACTTATACCTGCATGGCTTATTATGGTTATTTAAACATATTTTACACCTATTGTTGTCTGTAATAAATTTTACTCTTTTATTAGCTGGCATCAGTTTAAATTGCGGACAAATAAATAGTTTGTGCATTGACTTACATAGAGAACAGCTCTTCATTGTAGGGTTGGCGCGCTGTGCATTCTTCACAGCAGCAACATGGACAGCCTTTGATGCTGATGTGACCTTATCCCGTTCCACATTCTCGAGCGCTAGGGCTCGCTTTTCTAGAAATTCAATAAGGCTTGTGACACTAGGTTGTTCCTGCCTACAGAGTTCAAATTCCCTATTACAAATTAAGTCTAGCTTTTTTGTTAAAATGCAAAGTACTATAGGATCCCATTCTTCAACAGAATGACCTAAGTTCCTTAATGCCGCTAACTGTTGCTTAACTATTGACAAAAAACTTCCAATATTAACAGACGTTGATCTATTTATAGGTTTTGTATCCAACAATAAATTTATGTGATCATTAGTGATCTTGTATACATTATTGTACCTGTCATTTAAGATTTTTCGAGCCTCATCATAGCTTTCTGAACACAAAGGTAAGTATTTTATAAGATCGTGAGGTTCATCCTTCACATATGTTTGTAAGTAAAACAATTTTTCTATGTTTTCTAAGTTATTGTTTTTATGGATTAGAGCATCGAATAAACCGATAAATGGCTGGTAGTCACTGTATTTTCCATTAAAAGTAGGAATGACTACATTAGGCAACTTAATATTATGCTTAGAATTACTTGAGACATTACTTGAAGCTTCTTTGGATAGCGATTGGGATAACAGTCTTCCGATGTGAGCCAATGCGTCTAGGTACACCTCTTCAATATTGTCGTCGACTATGGGGGCTTCGGGATTTATGCCAGCAATTTCGAGTGTGATATCCTCCCACTTATTAAACGAGGCTCGGAGGTGCTCTTCTCTAACACGTAAGGCGTGCTGATCGTATTTAGATGCATCCTTGTCCATCAGGGCGTTGGATAACTTTGTAATTAATCCCTTTGCCGCTGAACGTTTACGAAGAAGCGCCGCCAAGTTCATTGACCCTGCGGATTGGTACGCATCTTTTTCTTTCGGCATCGTTCCAACTGTATAGTTTTACGTTTAAAGAAAACACTAGTTAAATTTAAAGTTATTGAATTAGTGATATTGCACTGCACTTTTGCTTATAAGTAGCTTATTTTCTACACACACTTAACTCGGGCGTGGTTGATGAAAAAACACAACAATGGCCGACGCGCGGACGCAAGCGCCGGCTAATATGCTCACAGCAGGTCACGTAGGCAAGCAGCGCTAGCGCCAGCTCCTTGCGGCGGCAAACTCGGCAACTATTCTGCACCACTCACACGTCGACACGAACGAAACGGTAGCGTATTTGAACGTATCGCGCAAGCTAAGTGATGTCTTACGTGGCGCGACATTTTGAATGCACCAATGGAAATGTACCTTTGGATAATGGCGTTATAAGATGAAATTTTGTATAGAAAAATTGGTTTTTAGAACCATGAAAATCTGGTAGCTTGGATAGCCAGATGTATGCTGCTCTTGGCGTTTGTATAGGTTCTTTTTACCAACACGCTGCACGCAGATTTTCTGGTGGCTTGTGATGGCGCCTTCCCGACGCCGACGCGCATAGGCACGTGACGGACACGACTTGAAATTTGCTGCACACCACTCCTACACAGAACTCGCGGCTTCTATTACTGTTCGAAGGACCATGAAGGAAAACGAGGAAATTTGTATATTGTAATGGCCTGTAGATGTACTGGTAAATTAATAAAAACCACGAGCTACGATACAAGACGTGCGGTTTATTCAGAACTTGACACAAGAGAGATATGACAGACAAAACACAATGATCCGGCTCGAAGGACCATGAAGGGAAACGAGGAAGTTTGTATAGTTTATTGGACTGTAGTTGCACTGATAAATTAATAAAAACCACGAGCTACGATACAAGACGTGCGGTTTATTCAGAACTTGACACAAGAGAGATATGACAGACAAAACACAATGCTGCCATACCAAAATATACATTAAATGTTGCATGTAAAATAAAAAGGTTAATGTTGGTTTCCCAACAGACACATCGTGACAAGATCGTGCGAAATGGAGGAGAATGTGCAGGAAAGCGGTCCCCGGGCTCCAACGCGAAAGCCGCGGATGCGACCGGGACAAACGCTGAGATGATGATGATGATTGCATCACTGCTTATCATCAGGCGGGATTGCGGTCAAGCACTAGTTTATAATTTATATAAAAAAAAAAATTGGCACCAATTGTCTAGTTTACAAACTTAATTAAATTTAAGTTTATTAAATCTTTTATCCTGTCAAATTAAGATAAACATTTAGCCACTAAAATTACGTTAGTTTTCGTCAGGCTAATTTCATCATTATCATCATCAACCTTTTTATCGTCCCACTGCTGGGCACAGGTCTCCTCTCATATGGAGAAGGATTGAGCGTAATCATGGCACCCGCTTGCCCAATTCGGGTTGGCGATTTCACACTTAAAGTCCAGATTTCCTTAATTCCTTCACCTTGTAATCAGTCATTGGTGTCCAAGATATACTTAGAACGTACATACAACTTACAAAAGTTACATTGGTACTTGCCTGACTAATTTAGCTCAATGAAAATTCTCTATGAAACTTAGCTAGCTCAAATTGGGTACTATATTTAAAACGTCATACATTTTAGAGCAATTATAGTAAATTGCGCGAGATAATTCACAGCTATCTTGTCTAATAAATTGGTTTTAGCAAAACTATTTTCTTATAAGACCACATATTATGAAATTAATCAATAAAGCTTTTATGAAAGTCTCCTAAGTTATTACCCTGAAAGATACTACTTGAGATGAAATGAATGTTATTAGTCTGTGTTCAATCCATACTAATATTATAAATGCGAAAGTAACTCTGTCTGTCTTTCTGTCTGTCTGTTACGCTTTCCCGCTTAAACCTCTCAACCGATTTTGATTAAATTTGGCACAGACAATCTTTATACCCTGAGAAAGGACACAGGCTACCTTTTATCCCGGAAAAAATTGATGTTCCCGAGGGAAATCTAAAAAGCGCGATATAACCGAACTCCACGCGGGCGAAGCCGCGGGCGGAAAGCTAGTTTTATATAAACAGACAAAACAGACTATTTATACCGAAAAGTGATCCTAATACACTTTAGGAAATGCTAGCTTGAAGAGAAGAAGTGAACAGTAATATGTATATACAGGATGACTGGTAATTTGACATGTTCCTTTCAAGCCGTTACAGTGGGACTCATTTGCAACAGACACTCCAGAATAACTAGGCCACAATTCTTGGGATTCCAGAAAAAAATGTGTTTTTTTTTGTACATTTCCCTGAAATCACCTATCTATGAAATATTAGATAAAATGACTTTTATTGTTGTTTTGTTAGGTTAGGTTACTTAATTGAATATTCTTAAGCATCAAACAAATAAATGTATAAGGAAGAATCAGATTACATTCATGATTTTTGACAGCTGTCTCGAATCCCATGAATTTTCGCCTGGACATTATAATATGTCTAATTGTTGCAAATGGATCTCAGTGTCACTTCTTTGAAGAATACTACAAGTTACCGGGCGTCCTCTATACCTACTTGCTATCTTGTGCTGGTGTAGTGTCATTCACTCACTGTTAGTACTTATGCATTCCGACAGAAAACGAAAAAGGAAGACTAAAACTAAGAATATTTTTTGTCAAAATTGACAGACTAACGCTTAATTACTTCAACAAAATCAAAAATAGCTGTCACTACAATGATATAACAGAATAAATATTAAGCACATTAAAGATAATTATATAGCTTTAGCTACCTGTTACCTCATCTACTATAAAAAAAACCCGCCCAATCTTGATTGTTGAAGATTCACAATAATTCTGCTCGCATCCTTTAAAGAAGGACGATCGTACCGCAGCCACGGCCATGGATCCGCATACGATCCTCCGCAGTTCGCGGCTGCCGGGCAAACCTTCAGTACACAAGCCGACGGGGCTCGCGCCGGACGCACCCGGCCACATCTTTCATCTAACTAACCTATCCCTAACCCTTAAAAACTCATGTTCGTCTACCAACATCACCTTAAACTAGGACTTAACAAAAAAAAACAATAATACAAAACAATATCAATTATTATTACTACTAAATCTACAGGTGGATTTTATCTAACACTTGATTTCAAACCTTTCCTTAAAGTAAATAGAGTTTCAATTTCCTCGCTGTCTTTGTCTTATCGTAATTCGTGTTTTATCTTAAAATGAGTGATGTAGTGTTTGTAATTTGAATTTTGCTAGTTTTAAAAATAAGTCGTTGTTGAATAATAAAAATAAATCAAGTTTCAATTATAAATACTTTTATTTTAAAAATAAGTTAAATTTTTTGGGATTAATGCTAACGTTGTACAATAAGAGTGTTTTGTGTTATAAAATAACAGTGTCTTAATCATGTAGTGTGTTGTGATATCGCCACGAACTCTTTGTGTTACATGAAGAGTATCTGTAATGGAGGCTATTGTAACAACATAAGGTATTTTCTTATCTTCGGGAATCGTTATGACAGCTCTCGGACAGTTGTCTTAGGGCACTAACACAACAAAAGCATTTGTGAATTTATTTTTAGTTCACTAAATTTTTTATGAAACACTTTCCTAAGAAAATAAACATTTGATTTATTTGAATGTTTTTCATCAAAGTAAAAATCAAATGTTTTAGCCTAAAACAAACATTTAAAAAACTAATTATTTAAAAAACCTGAAATAGACCTTCAACGAGGAACAACTTTCGACCTTGTTCGAATTTACATATAAGTACTTATTTGTTGCAGTAAATTGCATCTGGTATAGAAAGAGAAATAACATTTGACATGCATGCCATGTTAAAGAAAACGCTATAGAAAAACCTTGAGTAAAAAAGCGGTCTGCAAACGTCATCACACGCAGTGAAAAAACTTGATTCCCTTCTCTGTTCAACAATAGTTCCAGTGGAACAGTTACAGACGCATTATGTTACTCACTGGGTTTAGAAGTTAATCAAACAAAGATAATTAGTTGCCCTTGCTGTCATTGGAGGAGACAAGAGGAGTCACTATAGGATCGTGGTACATACATAATTTTTTGTATTCCTATTTTACCGTCAATCGTTAAAACGGGACTATCAGCTACCCGAACTGTCTCAAATTACGAATATTTTCTATCCTAAAATTGTCCATTTCCTAGGTATTATAGTTTTTTTTTTCAGTCTAAAACCGGAAGATATATTACCAAGGTTTTTAGTAAAAATGCAAAGGGCATAACAGCAAAATTTATCCCTTGGGCGAATGTTTGCCGTGCAAACTTTTTACAGATAAGCTCAGGGATTCCATAAAGGGGATAGACTAAATATATCATATTTTTAAAGATGAAGTAGATCTTCTAGAACGAGCTTCTCTTTTACGAATGACCGAACCCTTGACTATTCGAAAGTACCTGTAATTGGATCATTTGAATATGATTTGAGTTGGTAAACATCTTGGTGTTACTAAATATACTAAAAAAATAATATGATAGTATATAATTTTGCAAGAAAACAAACATTTAAAATGTTTACAGTGAAATAAAATAAACGATTCACTTAGATTCAAAATAAATAAATAGATAATAGTTTCTTGTACAATAACCAATGATTATAATTATTAAATTTCATGTAAACTTGTGAAATATAAAAATATAAGATGGTAGAACTTGGGAGCATTTATCAAATTATTTTTGTACACCTTTCAGGGAAAATCGATAGACGATTATATCTTCAAAGGAGGTGTTTTACGTATTACGCCTTAAAATTTTAAACCAGCTATATTTAAACAAAACGTTTTCGAGAATCGGGGAAAACCTGATTGACGTCTCAAAATATAACGTAAAATATAGTTCCAGAATCTTAAAATATCGGACTTAAGTCAATCTGCCACGTTAACGTCCTTTAATACATTTTTTTAAACGATAACAATTGATACTTGAATTCACAAAAAAATGCACTAACTTTACTGCCTAAAACTACTGAAGATAAGAGTGTATCTATAATGACGTCATAAGTGACATACCGTGATAACAAATCTCCTATTTAGTATATCTACTGTTATGATTATGACCCTATTACCCCAAGGTGAGGTAAGCACTTGATTACCTTTTCAGCCATGAATCGGCCATATTCCGTAATCCGTACTTATAATATGTTATGATTCAAAAGTAAATCTGTCTGTGTGTTGTATTATCACGAAATAAATTTTCATTTTGACAGAGAGGTAGATGACCTCCTGGGGAAGGACATAGAATGTTTGTCCCGTTAGCCAGTTCCCGTGGGTTAATTTCCCACATCCACGTGTATGTACCCTCGGGCATAAGGTAGTCCATTTATAACATTTTCTATCTGACCCGAGCTCACTTTGTCGGGCGGTAAACATTTTTACTTGTGATGAAATCCGACAACCAAGAAAAAGTCTTTTCATATTTCGGGTCAATTTTTATAGCCGGTCACAACAACTGGCATTCTATTAGTAAAAGAATTTTCAAAATAAGTTTAATTTCAACCTCACTAACTCACACACTACCTATTCCTCTTTATAATATAAAATAATGGATAAAGATAAACACCTAGTAACTTTACTAAGTTAAATGTACTTTCTAAGCATATCTTGGACACCAATGACTGATTACAAGGGGAAGGAAAACTTCTTGAGAAAACCTGGACTTTAAGTGTGAAATCGCCAACCCGCATTGAGTAAGCGTAGTGATGTTAAGCTCAATAATTCTCTGTATGAGAGGAGACCTGTGCCCAGCAGTGGGACGATAAAAAGGTTGCTGATGAAACACCTAGTAATCTATAAGTTGGTGTTTTTGTTCGATAGCAAATGCCAAAACCAAAAATATGATATCAATACATAAACGAGTAAAATATCGCCCAACACCTGTATATTAAATGCAGGCGTAATATTAATTAAATTCATTATAATAATTATGGAGTTCGATTAAACCTGGGAGCGACGCGATAACTTTATTCTTTGAAATAGGACCCTCGATGTGCTAAGGACACGAGTCCTTAGCGCAGGGTTGTTATGTGATAAGTATCAACACACTATAATTATACCAACCTTGTTTTAATCATCATATGCCTAGCCGTTTTCCGACTACGTACGGAAAAGCTCGGCTTCATCTACAAACCTTATCTATAATCATTTTGAATATGGCATAGCATAATGAAAGCCGATAGTTGTATCTTATTTATTTTTATATTCTTTATTGAACACCAATCAAAAACATCGAACAAAATACATCCACCATAAAAAAAAAAACATACAATGGGCAGCTATATGGCTAATGCTATCTCTTCCAGGCAACTAAAGGATGGATAGATCCTCCCGGACCACAAATAGGACTGTCGTTGGAGCAAAAAAAAAAATATATAAATATATACATATGTATAAATAAATACATAGATACTGAACTTATCTTACTATTTGGTTCAAATCAAATCAAATCAAATCAAATCAAATCATTTATTTCAAATAAACCAGTTACAGGCACTTTTGAATTGTCAGAAGGTCGGTCAGTCAATAAGATGAAGCTAGTCGCCCATTCCAAAGAGTAGGTACCTATGGAGAAGAACGGGCAAGAAACTCCATGGACACTCTTTTAAATTTTTAAGCTATTGTTACAAATATTTGATTACATCATTCATGTTGAAATCAACCGCGTGAGAACGATGCAGAAACATATTGTACGCTGAGAGCGTCCATTATGGAAAACATACAAAAATCAATTCAGAAATTAAAATACGCCGTGGCAGCTAAGAGATGACCAGTCCCCTCCGACGGCGTCCGTTCACGAACATGACGTATGGATCAGCATCATTCAGCTCAACCATATCGAAGGGAACCCAATGACCCAAAACACACGCCACCATCAGCGAGACATTTGAGTGAGCATGACATACTCTCAACAGCCAGAGCACAATTAAGTCAATAAAAAGACTAACCCAACAAATAAATGCCTTACAGCACATTCGTACATTGTGCTCACACGTTTGCCATGCAATTATACAATACTAAGAAATTGAATCTACACAATGCTAAGATAGTTTTGTCCAAGGTTCAGCAGCTCCAACAGTGTTCCCGAATCTGTGGAAAGTTTAACTCCTGTGCAGCTGCAGCTGCACAAGTGCCGAACACCTCTGTCAGCGATACAATTCCGTAACGTACAATATGCTTGGCTACATAGTGTGTAATACAGGCTTTGACTAAATAACATAAACAATTACATATTAAAACTACAAGAGGAAAAATCAAAGAACAATCATTGTATAGAAATCGGACGCAGCTCAAGCCCAAGCCTTTTGTCCTCAATATAATCCTTCACACTATAAAATGCTTTCTGACACAACTTACGTTTAATGAAGGATTTGAATTTATTCAGGCTCAGATCTTGAACCACCTCTGGAAGTCCATTGTAAAAATGTATACATTGGCATCTGAAAGAGCCACCTATTTTCTTGAGCCTTGTTGTAGGTACAATAAATTTGTGCCTGTTCCTAGTATTTATATCATGGACATCACTGTATTTTTTAAACAATTTTATATTTTTATGAGCATACAAAAGATTTTCATAAATATATTGAGACGGCACGGTCAGTACATTAATCTCTTTAAATTTTTCTCTGAGAGAGTGTCTCGGACTTAATTTATAAATTGCACGAACAGCTCGTTTCTGCAAAACAAATATTGTTTGAATATCGGCGGCATTTCCCCACAACAGAATGCCGTACGACATTACGCTGTGGAAATAGCCAAAGTACACTAAACGGGCCGTCTCAACATCAGTCAAATTACGAATTGTTCTAACTGCGTATGCAGCAGAACTTAGCTTTTTTGACAATTTTTCTATATGTGAACCCCATTGAAGCTTAGCATCCAGAGTTATACCCAAGAATACTGTGCTGTCGTCAGATTTCAATTCTTCGCCCTTTATCAACACTTTAGTTTCCACCTGCCTCACGTTAGGTAGAGTAAACTTAATGCATTTGGTTTTTTTCTCGTTTAAGAGTAAATTATTAACATTAAACCAATGGACTACTTTGGAGATCGCGCTATTTACATCATCAGTAACCTGCTGCTGACGTTTCAGTTTAAATAAAAGTGAAGTGTCATCTGCAAACAACACTATATCGTGGTTATCCTTTATTAGGTACGGCAGGTCATTGATGTAAATAAGAAACAAAAAAGGACCAAGAATTGACCCCTGTGGGACTCCCATTGTTACTAAAGATCCAGAAGATCTTTTTCCATTAACGTCAACGCTTTGAATCCTACCACTCAAGTAAGATGTAATAAGATCCAGTGCAGAGTTCCGGATCCCGTAGTGGCGGAGTTTCCTGATTAACGTATCGTGAAGAACGCAATCGAATGCCTTGGACAAATCACAAAAGATGCCCAAGGCATCGCATTTATCCTCCCATGCATTATATATATGACCTAGAAGTTCAACACCGGCATCAGTAGTTGAACGACCCCTTGTAAAACCGAACTGTTTGCTATGTAATAATTTATGTTTATTAAAAAAAATTAGCATTTGGTTTAAAATTAATTTCTCAAAAATTTTACTAAAGGTAGGTAGTACAGAAATAGGTCTATAATTTGTGGGGTCTGATGTACTACCAGATTTAAACAAAGGTATTATTTTACTATTTTTCATGAGATCAGGAAACTCTCCACAGTCAATACAAGCATTAAAGATAACAGCTAGAGTGGGTGCCACAATATCAATAATAGACTTAGCAACTTCCACCGAATGACCCCATAGGTCAGCAGTCTTTTTTACATTCAGAGTGTGAAAGATTTTAATTATATCTCTACTGATGACATGTTCAAAATGAAACTCCGAATCACAAACATTAACATTTTCTTTAAGCAAAGACTCCGCAACAGAAGGTGATGAGTTTAGGGATTTAGTAGTTGAAACAGGAATATCCGAAAAGAAATTTTCAAATGCCTCAGAGACTTGCGAGTCTGATTTAATTATGTTGTCATTAATAGACAGGCTATAGTCAGTATTTCTATCACTGGACCTTCCCGTTTCACTATTAATAATTTTCCAAGTCGTTTTAATTACATTGCCACTGTTCTTTATCTTTGAACTCAAGTAACGTGACTTGGCCATATAACAAACTTGTTTGAATAATTTTGAATATTTTCTAACATATAAATTGAATTCAACAGTGTTAATATAAATCCTCTCATTGTACAATTCATAAAGCCGAGTTCTACTTTTATGAATACCGATGGTAGCCCAATCAGAGAAAGATGCTTTACTATTAACAGAGATAGTCTTGGGAACAAAGGTGGAATCAAATAGCTTACAGTATATATTAAAAAAATTGTCATAGAGATGATTAGGATCAGCATTAACAGCACTGGATAAGACTGGCAATTTATTGATGAGATCAAATCTAAAAACCTCCAAGCGGCTTTCAGTTTTGGGGTTAACAGTGATATCCTTTTTGGCCACTTTTTTACTATGGTTTGGAATAGTAATCCTTTGTCCGCAGTGATCAGAATCAAGTAAATTTAAAACTTCTTTGTGGCTTGGTTAGACTCGCTAGCAGTAATTATGATGCATATCCACGGTAAAATAGCTCTCTACGAGATGGAAGTCCTGAAAGCACCATGAGGACCCATTGCAGGTTGATAGATCGCACATGTCTTCAAATATTTGGTTTACGACATGTCGGTTGTCTCAAGATATTTTCCTTCACCGTTATAAGAACGGTGCTGTTAAAATGATTTACACTTTGAACTAGTAAGTTGGGTCCATTACAGGGGTAAAGGACCCAACTCAATCACCGCTGCTCTATGTCATCATCATCAACCTTTTTGTCATCCCACTGCTGGGCACTGGTCTCTTTTCATACAGAGAAGGATTGAGCGTAATCACCACGCCTGCTCAATGCGGGTTGGTGATTTCAGACTTAAAATTCAGGTGTCCAAGATGTTTTTCTTCACTTTGTAATCAGTCATTGGTGGCCAAGATATACTTAGAAAGTGCATATAACTTAGAAAAGTTACATTGATTCTTGCCTGACCTGGAATCGAACCCGCACACTCATACTTGTCAAGCGGGTGTTTTAACCACCACCACGACTTATTATATATACCATATTTAATACAAATCACACACAATACTTTACGAGTGGTTCTCGAAGGGCTAAAATATTTTCATCGGTACCTTTTAATAAACGTAAATCAAAGTTATTACTCTAGTAGCAAACTAACCCGAAACGACCCCGAAACATACTCGTATGTGATTAATTACACCTCTCATCCTCAAGGGGAAATAATTATAGCTGCCCCAAAAATGGCAATGGCATTTATTATATTACTTGACTACTTTGATAAATGAATTGAAAATATGTTACAGTAAATAAAGAAAACTGGTTTTTAGTTTTTGGAAGTTCCAAGCAAATTTATTTAAAATCAGTAGTCATTTATTCAAATTAGGCTGAGAATCAGCACTTTTTGAACGTCAATATCATATAAGACAGTTTCCCAAAAGGCCTGCCCTTCGCCACTTCCTAGTGCTTTCGCTGGAAGAAGAAGTGGTGGAGCAAACCTCCCAGCAGCACAGCTGTCTGTACATTCAAAACACACATGTTTTTATGCAATATCTTTCAAGCACTTAAATTGCAAATCCAGTAATAAATTCTTTAATATAAAAGTCTTACTTAATCATACCTACGTGGTGATTACCGATTGTTGACCATTCATTTTTGGTGTTTAAATGGCACTTAATATTAATCATCCTTTATAAAATGTCACCCCCTTTGTCACCATTTCTCTAATGACTATCTAGTAAAAATGCTCCTGTCAAATAAAGAGCTGATATATAAGTTATGCTGATATTATTTATATTCAATAACATTACATTTTTAAATTTCTCATCTATTCAATACTATTTTAAAGACGTACAAAACTAAATAAAAATTGTAGACAGATAACCTTCATAAACCAAATAGACAAGACATCGTTACTATAAGTAATCCACCTGTACGAAAAAGATCACCCATAAAAATACATCCAATCAGGTTTCTTTCAATCTGTACAGTCAACATAATAACATGAATTACCCTACGCGACGTATTTAAAAGAAAAGCAATTAATTATTTTTATTCCTTTATTTCAGTTGTAAAATACATACTTACTGATAATATAAATCGGAAAGTGAGTTTGTTTGTTTGTCCTGCTTTCACGCCGTAACTATTGACCTGATTGCTTTGAAATTTTGCAGACGTAAAGTAAGAAGTTCGGATTAAATAATAGGGCTCTTTTTATTTTGGGAAAAATTGATGTTCCCGAGAAAAATGAAAATATTGTTAGCTTCATACCAGTTCTGTGATAGACGGCCCTGTGTGTCGTTTAAATCAAGATAATATATTGCAAACGAATATGCACATGTAAACTTAGAAGCTAAATGATACGATAATGAATCCCTGAAAATAAGGAATCTAAAAAGCGCGATATAACCGAACAACACGCGGGCGAAGCCGCGGGCGGCAAGCTAGTTTTTAAATATATTTCTAAACAAAAACATAAAAGAAACATTAAAAAATATGAAAATAGTATTCCATCGGTATCCGTAACGGAGGTGGAAACTACCGGCGGTCAGGGCTTCAGAGAGAGGAAACTCTTAACAATGCCAGTCGTGTCCAGAAATACCTCTTTCTAAATCTAACCCTAATCCCATAGAGCCCCGTGAGGCTGTGCGCATCCCACATGTCGACAATTTCGCGACCCAAGTTCATATTTCATTTGTTTATCTTTCTCTGCTTTCACGAGGGTCAAGATCACGCGCCATGAACGAGTTGCTGACTGTACCGAAGGACCAATATTATTTTATGTGGCGGATCGAATCTCGACTGTCGCGATAATTTGGTGTCGTTCATCAAGATTGGGATCTTATTAAAGATAAAGCAATCTTTCCGCCTCAGAGGTAACCGGCATTTCGGATTACTCTTCAAGAAAAGCTTATTTAACGCTCCTTTTTAAGAGTTCCGTACCCAAAGACTAAAAACGGGACCTTATTACTAAGACTGCACTATCTGTCTGCCTGTCACCAGGCTGCGTCTCATGACCCATAACAGCTAGACATAGTTATTATCACGGAATAGTCAAGTAAGACTTCATATTATTCATCTCTTCTGTGGTTATTATTACAAGTGAGGTATTTCTGTTGCCACTGTATTAAAATGTACTAAAAACATATTTTTTTTTGTATATAAAATGATACGGAACCGTTCATGTGCGAATTGAGCACTTGGTCGGTTTTTTTGAAATACAATAAGCTCTTTATAGATAAATCGGATTAGGTTTGAAATACAAAGGAATACCGAAGAAATAATTACTTCGTATTTAATCATGGGTTCGGCGACTGAAAATGTTAAATATTGTAATAAATATTTGGCTAAAATTTAAAAGATTATGGAGGGGCGTGTCGCTAAGTAATAACAGCCGTTTGAGTCGATCGATCAGGTTAAGCTATATCTGACGCGGTTGGCTCGTTGATGGGTGATCTTCACATACCAAGACCCTTTTGTGCCTCGGAAAACATGTTAAGCTGTTGGGCCGGCTGTCATTCGTGGATGACGTAACATGCCGAAGATCTGACAAACTGGTCTTATTTTTGGTTTGGATGAGAAATCATCAAATGACATCTCCCGCTCTGGGCGGATCAGAAGGGCGTGTCAGACTTTTACTGACTAAAATTCACCGGTCTTTCTTCACTTGCATGTGCGCCACGGCCACGGGTTTTTTTACAAAACCCGCAACCCTGGCCCAGGAGTCATCGGTCCTCGTGGACCCAATCACGATATGCTGACATCTCTTTGAGGTAAACGCACATACTTTTATTTTAGACACTGGTCATTGATATAAGAAACACGCCATTGTGTACATATAAAAAGCTTTGTAAGCACAGCTGGCTACGCTGGCACGCCTGTGCTCTAGGCTTTGGAGACCGTTTTGAGTTAAATCTGTGTCACCAATCAGCCTCTTCGCACGCCTCTCCACTGAATCCAAAGTAGCGTACTTTTGTAGAAGGTCAAACCCTTACTCAAATGCCTTAAGTAAAGAATAGAATAGAATGTACACCATATAGATTACAAAAACATAAATATAAAGATTTTACAAAGGGTGACACAATGAGCGGTCTTATCGCTAAAAGCGATCTTTTACAGACAACCTTTGGATGGAATAGTAAGGGGCCTTCCCCTTAGAGAGAAATAATGTAGGTAGTCTACAGTGGACTATTTACATAGTTTGTATAGTAAATATGCACGTTAAGTAACGAAAACAAAAGAAAAACTTAAAGATTAACTTTAACTCTTTTAATTCAGTCTACATTATTAAGTTTATTTTATTTTCATCTTACTTTAAAATAGCAACACCTACATCATCCCTAAGTTATGTTATGGTCGCTACACACTACCATAACTTCAATCACAATGTGAAAACTAGCACACCGAACTGTCTACTAACTTGTGTGACGTGTGCTGGTAGGAACTATGACAGCTTGACGTATGTTCTCATTACGAGCCGTGTCGATTCAAACCTTTGAAGGTGCTGATGGCGTTATTGTGAATTTAAAGCCTAGCTTTATTGTAAGATACGTGCTAGGAATTTTTTATCAAATTCAGTATTAAGAACATTTATAAAGTAAGTTCATTCCTGACTGCTAAATACTCCCGTCATTTCATTTTTGAGGTACTTGTAGTAAGTACTTATTTTCTAAACAAAAACACTTCAATTAAACCAAATAATTTTGTGTCGTAAAAAAAAAAAAACGAAAAGAAATCACAAAAGGCTTGTGATAGAATTTATAAACAAAAAGTTTGGGAGATAACATATAATTTCTAAAACGCAACGTGCCACTAGCGGTATGGAAGAAACTTGTGTTCATGAATGTTTCAAGAACAAAACTTTCATTCATACCGCTAGTACCGCTCTGCACATGCTTTGTGCAGACGTTTTACTCAATTAACGTTTCATTTTTATGCCGTTATGCAAATACGTAATTTTTGAATCGCGGCTTTCATACTTTACGCGATGATGTAAATTGATTGGATGTCGTTTTAATTTATTTTTTACACTTTACCCCACAATAGAAATTACTCCTAGGTATATTATAAGTGCGGGCAGAAGCCAATTATTTATAAGCAGTAGGAAAAATATTTCTAAACAGTTATGATAGCAAACTTAACCCACATACATACATATAGTACAGTCATTGAAGCATTATTGCTCCGATTTTTTTTACTGTGAACCAAATTGCATACAATTTTGGAATTAGGTTTATCTTACCCTTAACTTCAAAAGTGAAAATGATTTGAACTCCGCAACCACACTGGGGGTGGTTGCCACCCCTTCTCGCGCTGAATTTTTTTTTGTTTCCAAATATCCTCAGATATCGATATAAGGCCTAATTTTAAGCAAAAATCAACTATAATTTTTTTCAAAAAATCCAATACTTTTCAAGTTATTGTCAATTGAAATTTCGCAATTTATTCACGTTTTTCATCGGTTTTTTGCAAATATCTCCAAAAATATACGTTTTATCGAAAATTTTATAAAGAGTAAAATTGTAGCAGATAAAACAATGAACAATTGGGTTGTTTATAAAGTATTCTAAGTGCAATATTAAGCTAGATATTAAAGATCAGAGCCGTTTTTTATTTTGTCTGAAATTTAATCGATGTGGTCAAAGCCATCTAGCGGCGAGCAGATGCATTCTATGCATTCTACAACAAAAGGGTTTGTAGTGCTTGAAATAAGCTTTAAAATTAACACTATTAAAAGTCTTTTACACGTAAAATAAGTGAGCTGTGTTGCAAATAAGGGAGGCATCTAATGTTTTTTCTTTTAAATCAATGGGTTTCATAAGTGCTATTTCCACCAAAATTAAAATTAATCGTATTCCACCTAGAATTAACTTTATTATGAACTCACTATTTTTCATAATATCTCAAAAATGACGACAGATACGTATAAAAGTGCCTAAATTAAAAAATTAGGTATTTTTCTGACAAACAAAGTTAAAAAAAAACTTAAAAAGTTGTAATATTTTATTTTAGACCTTACTATGCCAGCGACTTAACAAAGGTATCCGGTTTCCTCTTATAACGCAAGACCCTATCGGTTCAAGCTTTGTTTATGCTCAATTGCTGGAAAGATATTATAATTTGACACGTTAAGCTTGTGATCTAGGGAGATACAAGCAGAAGTCCAGTATTACTTTAGTTCAAAAATTCTGGGGTAAAATTTTCTATTCAAATTGTACAGTAATATATAACACAAATACAGGGTAAATAATAATTATTAAGTACCTAGTAACGCAACAATATATGAAAGCCGTCTTTTAATGTCTCAGTGTAATAAATAACCGTAGAGGTTTATTCTATATAGTGAACTAACCGGTAACGTGTGGGAACAATGACTGCTCTGTAACAACTCCCGAGCGAACTGTCCGAACACAATGAACGAAAGTTATTTATTTAGACTTGTTCATTAGAGCAGTAACGAAAAATAATATAGATGAAGGTGATATATATGGATACATTGGAGTTTTGTAAAAAATTAACCCGTACGAAAATATGCTAATTCCTCAGTTTTAGTACAAATTGCAATTTTACGTTTTTACAAACTAAGTTGATTTTGTAATGACAATTTCTTGACAGTGACATTACCATGGTATGAGGATCCATCCGTATCGTTCCGTTACCTCTTTTTTAAATAGTTATGATCCTCTGTTTTATTAACTCAAGGCAAAAAACCAATCCAATCAAGCGTTTTTGTGAAATTATGTGTTCCTGAGTATGTTTGAATTTCACCTTTTATAAGATAACCAAAATTACCTAAATTTATGGTAGTTACCACGGTTACAGTATTTCAGCTTGATTGGCGGTATTGTGCTATGTGATTGCGAGCTAATATAATGCTTGAACGTATATTAAAAAATCGGAATCTGGAAATTCCCCTTTTTAATGTTCCGCAGTTCAAGTAGAGACTTGAACTGTATCAACAAATTAAGAGCGAGAGCGGTGCTTCTGTTATCCACCACTTGCTGGAGTGTCCTAGTTCCCGTTCACCTGCATCTCAGATGAACTAAAGAAAGCCATTAACAAAACTTACCCGGAACGCATATTTAAGAGACACATACGACCGCTATGTTATAATTAGGGTTATTTAAATGTCCCAAAAACGCATACTTAAGACCACATTATCATTAGACGTATTTATTTATTTATCACTTTTACAACTGTCCTTACAGGTCTTATCCCATACGACAGTGCAGTTATCCATTAATACTTAAATATACTAACACTAATTCTTAAATATAATTAACAATATTTAGTAAATCTCTTGCGAGTTCACTCAAAGAACACGAAAATATGTCCAGTTTTTTATGGATTTTGTTCACCATACGGATTGCACGGGTGAGGGGTGCTTTCGCCAGTAGGTTGATTCTGGCCACAGTTTAGTAGTTGCGGATGTCGCCGCCTCCACACGTACCGGTCCGGCACTTGAAGCTCTAGCTGACGTAGCACTCCTGGATTATGTGCTACACCACGCAATAACTTAACTAAGCCTTAACTTACGATAAGCCTTTTAATATGCCACCTTTACTTGAGTTTTATTGGAAAAAAATGTTTCAGTAACATTTGAGTTACTCTAATAATTAATTGTTAGATTTCTTCGATCGCATTTAGCGTAACAAAATAGTCGTGTCGCGTATCTGTTTTGTGGACTTGTATATAGGAGGTGTACAAAACAGATATATGATACGAAAAAATTATATGTATATGGTATATGGTATGGTATCGACGTAGTATACTCTCGCTCGCCGAAACTGTTAATGGTATCTATGGTTCCGTGTGTGATTTATGAGCTCCTTTTTTAATATAGACTCTTTCACGCGTTCTATATACGGACGACAGCAGCTCAATATACCTATAATTTTGAGCGTTAATGTTTTATTCATAAAGTTGAAAATATGATAAAGAAATCTAACAGATTGTAGTAGCTTGATATGCTGTCGTCTGATGAGAGCAAACCCAACGATTTGAATCATAATATTATATATATAATATATCACACTAACATTATAACGGTGAAACTTGTGCGTGGGTGTATGTGTTTGCATTGTGTCACTTCTTCATGATTAAACGCAGAGGGTTTATAACTATATAGGATTAATATATACTTTTATTCCGATATTCCTATGGGAGCCAAATTCAAGGGGAGAGCGGAACACAACTGGTCTGTATAAAAATTGAACCTGGCTTTCGAATTTTCTTAAAGTCTCTCATCGGTCATCTAGCTGACTGCTAGTATATTTGTTTAGGTTTAAATAACTAGTGACCCACCTTTTGCTTAACACGGGTTCGTCTCATGTACACGGTAAAACTTCTGGAAAAAATTATTTAAATGATGTTGACAACTGTATCAAAATCCAATCTGTAGTTTAGCTCTGGTCTAATCAGACCAACAGAGGAACGAAAAACGACTTTGTTCTTCACTATTTATAAGAGTTGGTGGAAAAAATCCCTTGTGATAACTCCAAGTACTTTTCTCTATCTCCCTGAGGCCCCACCTCTAACCAGCGAATAAAAGGAATCTTTTAAAAATCCAATATTGGGACGCAAATATGACGAAACAGGACACAACCTACTTTATATTCGTAGAAGGAATCCCCTAAAGGATGCCATGAGCTATTATTTCCCTGAAGCACGACTTTACAGGGTAACGGGGTAAAGGGTAGAGGGTAACGATAAGGTTTGAGGGACGACTTTGGGGTAACACAGAGCTTTATGAAGAATAGAGAGGTCGATTGGTTCCATTTCGTTTTTTTGGAACGGAGTTCTTCCGAATGCTCGCATTTTTTACCGAACGCGTCGTTTCCATAGTTTCTTCGAGAGGTTCTCCGATTTTTTTTTTTATGTAGGCTTCGTTATTCTGTAGAAGTTGCAAGGGCATCTAGTGAGAGTGAGGTTTGATGTAGGATGTGCTAAGAGATGTACAGTTCTTTTGTTTACTTTGTATTTGCTTCGTTCATCTATGCACAGTATGGTCGCGGAACGCAGTATACGATCCGCCTACATTTCCATATGAAATGTGGTTAAGTACACCTACGTAGCCTGTTTTCTTTTTTTTTCACATTTAATAGCATTGAAAGTTTAATTCAAAGTGTTATCAGTTTATTGTGAACCCCTGGAGAACCATTGCATTAACTTAGAGAATTGGTCAAATTAATAAAATCTTACTAACCGATTCCGTGTCTAAAAATGTAAGCCATCTGTATGTGTTGAACACTCTATGGTAATGGAACATCGGGCGATTTTTGTCACCTTTTAGATAGAACCCGAATTCCTTTGGGTTGTAGGAGGAATCCCTTATGATTCTCTTATATTATAATTTTATTACTATGTAAGGTATGAATATAGGAGGGTCCTGATAAACAGGTATCAGTTTTTAGTAGTTGAATTTTATTTTGTTTTGCATTTATATGGTTTTTACATAATAATCTGAATTCTATTTTTACAAAGTGTTCTAGAAAACGCAAGCACGAAGCTTTTACGGTTGAGTTTCGAACCTTGGACTTTATGTACAAAATAGATAGCTACGTACATGAAAACTGACATTGGCGCCGACTATTTTATTCGCAAACTAAAGTAATTTTAAGCACAGTGTTTTCTTTTTCGTTAAGTAAAAGATAGAAGATCAAGTATAAGTAGTCCTAACAAAATGAGATGCTCTATAAACAATTCCGGTGCGATTAAAACATGGGAACTAAACATACGTCAAGCGTGGACTGATAGCTCGCCGCCCGGTAAGGACCAGGCCCGAGTCGACGACGCGTTGTGTTTCACGCGCGCCTCAATGAGATGTCAGCACTAGGTGACATTGTCCGCGAAGACCGATGCCTCCATGGTCAGGGTTGCGGGTTGATTAAAAAAGAAACTGTGGCCCTGGCGCGCAGGCAAGTGAAGAAACACGGGTGGGTTTAGTCAGTTACAGTCTGACACATTCTCTCATTCTCAAGTCAAGTCAATCAAGTCTGGTCATTTGATAATGTCCCATACCAAAGAAAAAAGGCGTGGACTGATTTGACAGGACTTAACTAATATTCATCTTCTGTCTTTTTCTTAAATAAATAGAACGATGAAACATGCACCGAACTTAAATTATGTTTAGTTTATGGACAATTGAATCAGGTCCAATGAGAGTTAACTACCTACCCTCACTGGTAACACAAGCACTACGTACATCGCTCACAGTACTACAATATGAAGGCGCTACCCTTTTAAACGAGTTAACTTAAACACGAGATGCAAATGAAGGTATTATTGCCTAAAAATAAGACTTGCTTAATGCCGATGAGGCCTCATCGGCATTTCAGACATGCAGCTGCATGTCTGAAATATGAAGTAGACTAAGAAGAACACTGCCTAAAGTCGTTGCATATGAAGCAAAATATTAAAGTGGTTAAATATCTACGCAGCAAAATTAATAGCACTGAATTAGTCATTATCATCTTAAACCTGAATACACTGCTCGAAGACCTCAGTAGAGCCTCCGAGCGAGTCGGTCTTAAAATGAACATGGACAAGACGAAAGTCATGTCTAATGCCCATGTTGTACCGACTCCTATAAAGATTGGAAACTCTGTTCTCGAAGTTGTTCATAGTTACGTGTAGCTGGGACAAACTATCCAGTTAGGAAGGTCCAACTTCGAGAAAGAGGTCAATCGTCGAATCCAACTCGGTTGGGCTGCTTTCGGGAAGCTACGTAAAATCTTCTCGTCCAAAATACCTGAGTGTCTCAAGACAAAAGTCTTCGATCAGTGTGAGTTGCCAGTGATGACTTATGGAATTGAGACGTGGTCGCTAACAATGGGCCTTACAAGAAGGCTCAAAGTCACTCAAAGGGCAATGGAGAGGGCTATGCTTGGGGTTTCACTGCGGGATCGAATCAGGAATGAGGAGATCCGCAGAAGAACGAGAGTAACCCACATAGCCTGAAGAATTACAACACTAAAGTAGCAGTGGGCTGGACACATTTCCCGTAGGACCAATGCGCGATGGGGCCGACGGGTTCTCGAGTGGCGACCACGCACCGGAAGACGTAGCGTGGGTAGGCCCCCGACAAGGTGGACCGACGACCTGGTGAAGGTCGCGGGAAACCGCTGGATGCGGCAGGCGCAGGGCCGGTCGTCGTGGAGAACCTTGGGGTAGGCCTATGCCCAGCAGTGGACGTCTTTCGGCTGGAATGATGATAATGATGATGATCTAAAACCTGTAACCCGATAAATTATTCCTCGGAACATGGGGTCTCATTTTAATTTCATGGTAGGTTATTGAACGAAACTTGCCGATCACGGCTTATCATTTGGCCGGTCAAATGCGAGTCGAACTCTCGCACAAAGGGTTCCATGTCATTAACTATACAAAAAAAAAAATCGGTTGTCTGTAAAGTCGGTTCACTGACGATAGTTGAACGTGACAACGTCATAAGAAAATAGATATTGATGGAATGGTTGCATTTTTCAAATGAAAATTTTAGACTATATTTAATAGTGCTTGGAAAACATGTAAATGTATTATTGTATAGCAACTGTCCATCGCTCACTCAAGTAGGAGAGAGACAAATGTCGAAGGCTGCCGAACCGGGAGGCCGATTGTGCCTCTTTGTCGCTCGTTCCGCGCTCTCGCTTGCTCTACAAGCCTTAAATGGAACGCCTCAGAGCGAGGTAACACTGCATGAGTCATTTTTTTCGTGCGTGTAGCCGGCTCCATCGAATTATACGACGTTGTCACCTCAGAAAAGTTTTGTTTTTAATATTTGTTGTTATTTATAAACTAGAGACAGAAATATGTCATCTGTGAAAATTTCGACTGTCTAGTTATTACGGATCTTGAGATATGTTTAGGAGCAACTTAAAAACGATTTAACTTGATTTTTTCAGAAACGTATTCTTGAAAATATAGATTGGGGAAGTGTGTTGCTTCTGCGACGGTCGCCGCAAGAGTGAAAAAAACTTTGACAGCTTCTTTTATATGAAGCGTGTTCTGGCGTGATCTGTCAAGTGGCATTGACGTTAAGCCGACACTATTGTGGCGGTGACAAGATATGAAATACAGCCTGGTGACAGACAAACAGACGAACAGTGGAGTAACAATAATAGGAACCCTTAAAAAAGATTTCTGTTCCAGAGACTTCTAATCCATTCGACGTTTATACCCTTTTTTGCATAGATGGTAAAACAAACCAGTCGTTATAAGAACAGTAGCTAACACACATTACTCTCCCGTTTTCGATACATTTTTCAAGCTGTCTATCTGCCACAGCAATGGATACCATCAACAATAAAGTTTCATACCTGGATAATACCGCTATAGTGTCATTACGTCATCATAGCTGGATAATGCCGCGATATTACCGGCTTCAAGCCGCCATTGTTTAACGAGGTATTAAAGTTTCAAGTAGGAGTTTAAGGCACAAGTGATAAGCCGTGACAAAATTGTATTAAGCCTTATAAAAATTCTGCATTTATCTGTGTGTTAGGATATGGTTTCTATTTTTTTTTTAATACATTGCCTCACGCATCTGGCCACTTTGGATTCAGTGGAGAGACGTGCAAACAGGCTGATTGGTGACCCTGATCTAACTCGAGTTGGTCTCCAAAGCCTAGAGCACAGGCGTAGAGTAGCCAGCCTTTCGGTGTTCTATAGGACGCATTTCGGGGAGTGTGCGAGGGAATTGCATGATTTAATTCCCCCATCTCCGTTCCACCAGCGGACGACCCGTCGTACGGCTGGTTTCCACCCTTACGTTGTTAACACCACTACGATCCGGACGAAGCGTTTCGCCTCCTCCTTTATACCGCGTACATCGAGGGACTGGAACAATTTGCCAGCGGCGGTGTTTCCGTCGGACTACAATTTGAGTGTCTTCAAGGCTAGAGTGAATAGGCTCTTAATAAACTAGTGCGCTTTACCATCAACGATTGTGTCACTGCTTACCATCAGGCAGGATTGCGGTCAAGCGCTAGTTTATAATATGTAAAAAAAAAAAAAACGCTAGGAATTGCTGCTGTATCGTGGGTGCGTTAACAAACATTAAAACTCACATATACAAACAACCAGACCCGTAACAACTACGTCTAGGCCACAGAAACATTTGTTCTGTGCAGGAATCGAACCCATGACACGCAACGCAGCAGTCAATCGCTTAACCGCTTGCGCCAACCGTGCCGTCAGATGTATACAGATAAGACAGCATTGACATGTACTATTTCTATGGTAATATTGAGACTTAGTCGCCAAAAATGTAAACATGTATGAGTTTATTGCAAAATAACTTTAATAGGTACTTACATAAGATTAAGTTTACGACACAACTTCAAACGTCTATATAGGTGATAGGTGTCTCGTCGAATCCAACTCGGCAGGGCAGCGTCCGGGAAGCTACGCTACATCTTCTCGTCGTCCAAGATACCACAATATCTCAAGACTGAAGTCTTTGACCAGTGTGTGTTGCCAGTGATGACTTACGGAACTGAAACGTGTTCTTTTTTTTTAATCATTACAAACTAGTGCTTGACTGCAATCCCGCTGATGGTAAGCAGTAATGCAATCGTTGATGGTAATGCGCGCTAGTTAATTAAGCCTATTCACTTAAAAAAACTTAATGAATAGGAAGGAAAACGGCAGTTGAGCGAGGTGATGCAATGTTAAACCCAACAGTACGACCAACAATGCTGCGCTAGAGGGAGACTGATCTGGAGACCCTCCACGACCAAACTCCCGACACAATAACATTTGGTGCATCGTACCCGGCACACATCGCAACACAATACCTCAGACCCGTCCTCCGTACGGCTTCACCAGACATCATGACGGAAAACGACGAATCGCTTGGCGGCAAGACTTTGTCTGATGGGTGGTAACTTCTACCGGCGGCCGATATTATGGCCTACCTCCGAGGTCGCTCACAATGGGTCTCATACGAAGGCTCAGAGTCATACAAAGGGCAATGGAAAGAGCTATGCTCGGGGTTTCTCTGCGCGATCGAATCAGAAATGAGGAGATCCGCAGACGAACCAAAGTCACCAACGTAGCTCTTCAAGTCACTAAACTTAATTGGCAGTGGGCAGGGCACATTGCTAGTAGAACCGATGGCCGATGGGGCAGTAAGGTTCTCGAGTGGCGGCCACGTACTGGAAGACGCAGCGTGGGGATGTCCCTAACAAGGTGGACCGATGACCTGGTGAAGGTCGCGGGAAGCTGATGGATGCGGGCAGCAAAAGACCGGTCATTGAGAGAGGACTTTCTCCAGCAGTGGACATCTTTAGGCTGAAAAAGATACTGAAAACAACTTAATTACCTTTAAAATAAAGAAAGATAATTGTTTAACTTGAATTTTTGTACATATACAATTTTAATATAGAGATTCATCATCATCCACGGCCCGACTGCACTCACTGCTAAGGATAGGCCTCTCTTTTCAAGTGCCATTACCCCGCACCAGAGACTGACTTAAAAATAATAAATGATTTATTTTCTATGAGTATATTTGAACAAATACTTTTACAAGTCTGAAATATTTTTTTACAAACTGAATTTATATTGGCCGTTTCCTATTTTACTACTCTGAGAATAAAGGTTCAAATAAATTCATAGATCATAATCTCTTTTAGAATCCAGACATAATATTGGTTAGATCGTCGATAGTTTACGTTTAATATAAACTCTGATATTCCAATAAAACGTAATTTTTTACCTATTTCCTTTGCTGGGCAGGCAAGTAGAAAAAAATATTGAAACATTAACTGGTTGTTTGAATAATAGTTAATCAAACCTGGACTTAAAATCTGAAATCGCCAACACGCATTAAGCAAGCGTGGTGATTACGCTCAATCGATAAAAAGGTTGATGAATCAAAATTTTTTATCAAACAGTCATTTGTCAAGCAATGATAGATATTTTTTTACTAATCAATTTAACTAGTATCTAATGGCAAATCAACTGTTATTCTTTGATAGATGTATGAAAATGCTATATACAGGGTGTATCTGATATCGTAACGCAAACTTCGCGAAAAGGGTAAACCGCATGCCACTAATAAAATTATGATAGTCATTTATGTCGTTAATGAACGGTTACAGAATTCACAGTGTTTAAAAAAAAAGTGTCGGCTCGGCCTTTGAACGTTGCAAGCGTGCCGCCGTGCGGGTTTGTAGGTATGACGTTGATCCTCTATTAAATCAGCTCATCAGATAGTTTTTCAAGTTTTGTTTTCATTGCGCTTTTTTGTGTAATTAGCGAATTAATTAATTTTTTATTTAAAATCTTATTGGGTTATAAAAGTATAGCAATTATGAACGGTCTAAAGTGAAAAAAACTACATATATATTTTTTTAAATCATGAAAAAGCCGATGAAATATTCCACCGCTGGGGGGTTCAGAATCATGTACTGGACCCATGGTAATCGTTTGTGCATCGGTGTCAGAGACACCCTGAATAACACGGCAAATAACTGATGAAAAGTGTTGATTTGTTGTATTTTTTTTTTTCAATGTATATTTATGTTAATTGAGGATATTAAAATGATGATAAAACCAATAGTGAATAATCAATTATGCAGAAAATGTTCATGTCTTTTGATATTTACTTAGTGACAAAAATAAAAATAAATCGTATGCAAACCACTATGGATACCAAAAAACATTTTCAACTATCTTAGAAAATACGTCTTAATATATTTTAAGCTGCAGTCCCGTTCCCTCTCAAATCTCGAACAGAATCTGTTGCGATGCGCTCACAGCCTCACAGTACTTGGCTTTAAATCCTTTAGGCTCCGTTTAAAGTCTACCTTTTTAAATGGGTTTAAAACTCACTGCAGCAAACTCTCTAAGTCGACGCGATTTAGAGGTGACATTGTCGAGAATTGTCTGTGCCCGTTATAACCATATTAATGTTTTAGTTAATCATCATCAACCTTTTTATCGTCCCACTGCTGGGCACAGGTCTCCTCTCATACAGAGAAGAATTGAGCGTAATCACCACGCTTGCTCAATGCGGGTTGGCGATTTCAGACTTAAAGTCCAGCTTTCTTCAAGATGTTTTCTTTTACCTTTTAATCAGTCATTGGTGTCCAAGATATACCTAGAAAGTACATATAACTTAGAAAAGTTACATTGGTACTTGCCTGACCTGGAATTGAACCCGCACACTCATACTTGAGAGGCTGGTGTTTTAACCACTAGGCCACCACGAATACGAGTTAATATGGTACTTTAATTAAAAACGGCTGTATTTGAATTACTGAAAACATGACGGAGCAAGCCGTAACTTGGGTTTTTATTCTTATGTAAATAAAGGAAAAACATTTTTTTTTTAATATTATAAACTAGCGCTTGACTGCAATCCCGCCTGATGGTAAGCAGTGATGCAATCGTTGATGGTAAAGCGCACTAGCTTATTAAGCCTATTCACTCAAAAAAACTGAGTGAATAGGAAGGAAGACAGCAGTTGAGCGAGGTGATGCCATGTTTAACCCAACAACACGACCAACGATGCTGCGCCAGAGGATGATCTGGAGACCCTCCACGACCAAACTCCCGACACAACAACATTGGGCATATCGTACTCGGCACACATCGCAACACAACTGCTCAGACCCGTCCACCGTACGGCTTCACCAGACATCATGCCGGAACACGACGAATCGCTTGGCGGCAAGACTTTGTCTGGTGGGTGGTAACTTATGCCGGCGGCTGATGTTGTTGCCTACCACCGAGATTTATTATAACATATCAACGATTTTAGTGCTCGTATATACAACTCCAAAACAGAAATCAGTATAAGCATTTTCTAACATGTTGCTAGAATTGTAACCAACACTGCTATTTTTCTTTTCAATACAATTTCTTTGACTGTTCACAAATGTTTGCCAACTCAGATCTTCTATGATCCTTTTCACGACCACTTCATACAATATGTTCGCACCGTATCAGCCGCTAAGGCGCCATCTAGTTTTAAAATATTGATGCTTAAAGGCGCCTTAAAGAAAAAAATCCGGCTAAGAGCGTGTCGGACTCACGCACAAAGGGTTCCGTTTCCGTATCATTGATTTATGAAATTAAAGGATTTAAGTTATTTGTATGAAAGATTACGCGGTAATAAGCGGTTTACGATTTACGAGGTATTAAAAAAAACTACTTACTACACACATCAAAAGTGTCTAGGGATCAACATATATTTTTGCAATAACTTTTCTCCTGATTGATATTAATTAAAATTTTCTTTAAGGATTCATCAAATAAAGTGTTTTCGTTTGTCACAGTAACGATAAACCAAGTCACCTTTGCATTAATAAAGAAATTTGCCATTTTCCTAATAAAGGGATATTTGACATTTGAACCACTAACACAAAAGTTCGAAAAAAAGACTGAAATAACAGTTTTCTCTAAAATTTTATTGGGTAACTTAAACAATTAATAATCCGTGTTTCTACCGCGAACACTAACAACACAAGAACATCGGTTTGGCATACTCAAAATGAGTTCATCCAAATCACGCTGTGGAATGGCCGCCCATGTTCGTTGCAACAACAAAAAAGGTCTTCTTGCGACTGGATACCCTCCATATTCGGCAGAGCTCTTCTCTGTAGCATATCCCATGCATGCTCAATCGGGTTCAAGTCTGGCGACTGAGCAGGCCAGGGCAGGACATTGATGTTAGCTGCGGCGAGAGTCTGTCTTACAACTCTTGCGGTGTGCGGTCGTGCATTATCATGCATTAACTGAAATAAGGGACCGATTTGCACTTGTAGAGGAACGATGACGTCTGATACAATCGTTTCAGCATAAATTTGAGCGTTGAGGTTGCCTCTGATCCAAATCAACTCAGTTCTTCCGCCGATCCAAATACCCGCCCATACCATGATGGTTCCACCACTATAAGGATGGACTTCCTGGCAGGATTTTAATCGCTGTTGGCGTCCAGGGGTTCTCCAGTGTCGTATACGTCTTGTATCCGGTCTCATACCAAAACGAGACTCATCAGAAAAGCACACGAAACGCCATTGTTCTTCTGCCCAATTTCTGTGTTCAAGAGCCCATTGATATCGAATCCTACGATTGTGCATTGCTATAGGTGGTACCCGTAGCGGTCTTCGGGAATGAAGGTTCACTTCATGCAAGCGGTTTCTGACTGTTTGGTCGCTAATTAAGTTCCCTGAAGAGTGATGAAGCCTCACGGCTAACATCATGGCGGTTATTGTTGGAGCTCTTCGAGTTAAGATTTGAATGTATCGGTCTTGTCTCCGTGTGGTGCAGCGATACCGTCCTCCATGGCGCTCAGCCACGGTACCAGTGCTTCGGTAACGTGTCCAAAGTCGACTGATAACACTCTGACTTGTATTCAGAGCTAAAGCCACAGTACGTTGCCGGGAACCAGCTTCTATCATTCCCACGGCTCTGAGCATTTCTTCCCTGCTTAAATGACGTCGCCGCTCCATAATAACGTTGGTTTTAATCAGTAGTAGGGAAACAGTAGCACTAATAATGTCTTCAATGCGTTGTATGTTTTTATAGGGAAAATATTGACAGCTGATTTTCATCTTTTACTCGAATTTGATTCACAGTTCCTGATTCAAATTATGAAATGCACCAAAAAGGATCCATATAAATTTATAAAATCATAAATTTATTACAAAGCCACATCTCAATCTCAAGAAATCCGCATAAAAATGCTTGATCCCTAGACACTTTTGATGTGTGTAGTTCTCATTCAAAACAATTTTCGTTGGTAGTTTTTATAGTAATGTACATCACATGTTTTTTTTTTTTGGTTTTTCAATTTCTTATTTTAGAAGTTAGAGGGGGGCAACTTTCCCACTTTAGAAGCGTCTGTCACGAAAACTTAGGTTTAGAAAAAAAAATTAGAAACCTCGATATCATTTTTGAAGACCTATCCATAGATACCCCACACGTAGGTACGTGTTTGATGAACAAAAAAATTTTGACTTTCAGTTCTAAGTATGGGGTGCCCCCAATATTTATTATTTTTTTTTATTTTTGCGTCACAGTCTTAATGCGGTTCACAGAATACATCTACCTACCAAGTTTCAGCCGTATAGCTGTTATAGTTTCGGAAAAAAATAGCTGTGACATACGGACGGAAAGACGGACAGACAGAATCTATAAGGGTTCCGTTTTTTGCCATTTGGCTACGGAACCCTAAAAAACATTTCATTTCAAGTAATGTAGGCGTACTGATAATTCTTTTGGCCTTTGAACAAATTCAGAGACAATTATTCTGTTGAATGGATTACCCCTGTTGTTTGGACCGCTGTTTGCTCTTGGAGACAAGGTAATTCAGATTATTTTCGATTCAATAACCGTAAATAGGTACGGTCGTGGGTCGTGAATAACTATGCTGATTGTAATTCGATCCCATGTTGATAACCTAATCAACCTGTTAGTCAGTCTTGCCAAGAAATCTATTTATAAAACTTCGGGCTGGGCAAAGTTCTCCTTTACCTAAAAATGTAGATGTAAACTTTTTCAGAACCAACGTAATATCGACGTCTAAGACCTTTAGGTAATTTACCAAATTAAGGTATATCTCTTTTATAGTTGTGCAAGACGGTGGGTAGACGGTGGGTTGTCCAAACTTTTGGGCTCTCATCGTTTGACCCTTGTTTCGTGTTTGTATTCATAAAGTATCTCAAGCGTTATAGTTTCAAAATCCTATAAACTTCTTGTAGTTGTTCTTTGAAAAGTTTGTTTCATTGCTGTTATTGGGTTCCTCTTAAGAAAAACGGAACTCTTATAAGATACAATGAGATTTCTTATAAAATGAAATGATTAAAGAAAGTAAATGTTAATGCTTTGTTAATGTTCGATCGTGAGTTTTCTATAAAGCTAGACAGATGGCGCTGTACCGTTTTCTGAATTGTGGTGCGAGATTTTCCGCTTTTTTTTTGTACTCGTTTTGGAAAACACTGTTTTATTTGACCGGTCCTCATGGGGCAGTTCTCAGGTGCCGTACATTCTATCAAATACTCAGTGTCCCTTGAAGTAGTGAAATATGTAATCAAACTTCCCAGTCAACGCATTCTAAAGATATAGGCGTTAATGTTCCGCCTATGTCGCAAATTTTTACACTCGCAGGGAATTCAAAACCTATAAGGTACTTCCCATTGACTTACAAATCGTGAACCTTGACAAGAACCAATATAATGTAACACAAGTAAAGTGAAAACTTTAAAATCGTAAATTTGAACAGAATCTTTGTGCGCGAGACCGGCTCCTTTTTTTTTTTTAAACGCCTAAATAATGTAAACTAAACTGCAATAGCGCATTAATTCATTTGACAATTTATTTACTGATGTAAATATTTACATACAATAACGTAACATTAGAAATACTAGATATGGATAGATTTATTAAGGTGGGAGGCCACAACATCAGCCGCCGGCATAAGTTACCACCCACCAGACAAAGTCATGTCGCCAAGCGATTCGTCGTGTTCCGGCATGATGTCTGGTGAAGCCGTACGGAGGACGGGTCTGAGCAGTTGTGTTGCGATGTGTGCCGGGTACGATTTGCCAAATGTTGTTGTGTCGGGAGTTTGGTCCTGGAGGGTAGCGGGATCCGAAGCACGGTGCTCCGCTGGCCGACCGCAGGTAGTTGGGGGCCCAAGTAGTGTGCCAGCCACACACGAAAGGCTGCCCCGCCAACTGCGAAAAATCCCAGGGTGGCCCCATCGTGCCGGTTGGCGACCGGACGAGAGGACCCGATGGCGATCCCTGGGGGGGTTCGGGCGTCCCCGCAGTCTCCAGATCAACCTCCCTTTGGCGCGGCATCGTTGGTAGTGTTGTTGGGTTTAACATTGCTTCACCTCGCTCAACTGCCGTCTTCCTTCCTATTCACTCAATTTAAAATCAAAGATGAAAGGTACAAATAAGAAAAGTAGGTGTGCACAGCGGGCGCACGTCCTCTCGTTTAAAGTGCACCTCTCAAACATTCGAGGTCTGCACTCCAATATCGATGCAGTCCACCACCACCTTGAGACTGAAAAGCCTCACCTACTTTTCTTGACGGAGACCCAGATCAGATGTCCGTCTGATGCGGCATACCTCAACTACCCGGGATACTCTTTGGAGCATCATTTCCTGCAGCGTGCTGGGGTCTGTGTGTATGTCCGCAATGACATCTGTTGCCGGCGTCTCCGTCACCTCGAAGACCCTCATCTATCGACCTTATGGCTGTTGGTTGACACTGGTGTAGACAAAATTGTCTACACCTGTGTCTACCGATCGCACAGCGGTGATCAGGAGACAACTCGGTTATTTGACCACCTCAGTGAGGCTGCTGACAATGCGCTGCATCGGCACCCTGACGCTCAGTTCGTCGCTCTGGGGGACTTCAACGCCTGCCACCAGGACTGGCTCTTCCCATACCAGAGGACCGACCACGCTGGGAGAGAAGCGCGAAACTTCGCGCTTTCTATGGGCCTTTCCCAGCTGGTAGAGCAAGCGACTAGGGTGCCTGATGTAGTTGGCCAGACAGCCAACTGTTTGGACCTTCTGCTGACCACTGATCCGGACAGATGTGTTGTAACAGTTTCCTCACCGTTGGGAACTTCAGACCACTGTCTGGTGAAGTCTGTGTCATCCTTCTCCCCTCCAGATCACGACTCTCGTGGTGAACGGAGATTGTGGCGATACAAGTCAGCAGATTGGGATGAGATGCGCCACTTCTTTGCGTCTTATCCTTGGCAGCAGGTCTGCTTCTCTTCTGACAATCCGTCGAGCTGTGCGGACGCTATAACCGATGTGGTGCGTCAAGCTATGGAGTATTTTATCCCCTTCAGCGACGTGCCCGTCGGTGGCTCAGCTCGCCCATGGTTCAATGCCGATTGTGTCCAAGCTGAACAGCATAAGCACGCGGCATTTCTCACCTGGGTTGACGCTCGTGACCGCAGAGCTCCGGATCTAAGCTCAAAGAAGAGAGCCTTTAACCGTGCTGCCAAGTCCTACAAAAAGGCGCTTAAGAGGGCTCGCTTCGACCGTATTACCCATATTGGCAACAAGCTATCTGCGCAGCCATCCGGTAGCAGATCTTTTTGGTCCCTTGCCAAATCGGTCGAGGCGAACTTCTGTCGACGCTGGTGAGGCCTGATGGAACACTGGCCCATACGGCGAGAGAGAAAGCAGGTCTCTTTGCATCTCTCTTTGCCCATAGTTCGCGTCTTGATACTGGCAGTGCTACTCCACCTAATTTACCTCATTGCGGAGCTTCAATGCCGGAGGTTCGCATTAGGAACAAGGAGGTCCTGAGAGCACTGTGTCGTCTGGACGTGAATAAGGCTAGTGGTCCAGATGGTATACCAGCGATTGTTCTTAAGGCATGTGCGCCCGAGTTGTCTCCTGTATTGACGCGCCTGTATCGCCTCTCATTTGGGACTGGTATAGTGCCCAAGTCCTGGAAGCTTGCCAACGTGCAGCCCGTGCCCAAAAAGGGTAGTCGTGCCGATCCTACCAACTATCGGCCGATTTCGGTAACCTCCATACTCTGCAAGATTATGGAGCGTGTATTGAATTCGCGCCTCTTGGCTTACCTGGAAGGTAACGATCTCCTCAGTGACCGACAGTACGGTTTTCGGCGCAATCGGTCAACTGGGGACCTACTAGTGTATGCCACTCACTTGTGGGGCGAGGCCCTCGAGAGAAATGGGGAAGCGATTGCCGTCTCCCTTGATGTCTCGAAGGCCTTCGACCGGGTATGGCACGCTGGCCTTTTGAGTAAGCTTCCAGCGTACGGCGTTTCCGCTGGCCTGACTGGCTGGGTTAAAGACTTCCTGACTGAACGGTCCCTCCGAGTTGTTGTCGACGGATGCTCATCGGAGCCCATGTCGACCAATGCCGGTGTTCCTCAGGGGTCTGTTCTCTCTGCAACTCTGTTCCTGCTGCATATTAATGATCTGCTGATGCCCGGTATCTATGGGTATGCAGATGACAGCACAGTTGTGGAGAGATATCTGCCGGAAGCTCGGGCTAGTAAGGAAGCAATCTGGTCCGAAAGAGAGGCTATGGTAGAGCGTACGAGTGCTGCACTACAGGCAGTCTCCGAATGGGGCAAAGCCAATCTTGTAGCATTCAATGCCGCCAAAACACAGGCGTGTCTTTTCACCGCCAAAAGGAGCCCGTTCACCTTGGCTCCTACTTTTCAGAATGTATCCTTGGAGTGCACCAACCGCCTTCAGCTTTTGGGAGTAGAGATTTCCTCGAACCTTAACTTTGGGCGGTTCATTGAGTCCAAGGCCAAGGTGGCTGCTAGAAAACTTGGCGTTATCGCAAAGGTCCGGCGGTACTTCACACCGGGGCAGCTTATAATGTTGTACAAAGCACAGGTCCGCTCGTGTGTGGAGTACTGCAGCCACATCTGGGCTGGTGCTGCGAAATGTCACCTGGATACTTTGGATTCAGTGGAGAGGCGTGCGAAGAGGCTGATTGGCGACCCAGACTTAACTCGAAACGGTCTCCAAAGCCTGGAGCACAGGCGTAGAGTAGCCAGCCTTTCGGTCTTCTATAGGTTGCATTCTGGTGAGTGTGCAAGGGAATTGCATGATTTAATTCCCCCATCACCGTTCCACCATCGGACGACCCGTCGTACGGCGAGTTTCCACCCTTACGTTGTTGATACCACTGCGACCCGGACGAAGCGTTTCGCTTCCTCTTTTATACCGCGTACATCGAGGGACTGGAACAATTTGCCAGCGACGGTGTTTCCGTCACATTACAATTTGAGTGTCTTCAAGGCTAGAGTGAATAGGTTCTTAATAAACTAGCGCGCTTTACCATCAATGATCGCATCACTGCTTACCATCAGGCGGGATTGCGGTCAAGCGCTTGTTTATAACTTATAAAAAAAAAAAAAAAAAAAAGATTAGCTTTAAATCTACGTTTTTTGTCAAACATGACCTATCTTTGTGTCATATTTCCACTGTTTTTTTTATTTTCTTAGACCACCTTACCTTAGAAAACTTAGCTAAGCGACTATTTTCAAACAAGAACATTGTCATTGAAAATTCTTACTATACAAGAAAAACTCATACAAAATATTCCTCTTGAACGGACTTACCACATAAACAAAACAAAACGACGTAATTTTGACGACATGATTGGAGCGATGGTTGAGCGATTGACTGCTGCGCTGCCAGTCGCGGGTTCGGTTCCCGCACGGAACAAATACTTGTATGACCTGCAGGTAGTTGTTCCGGGTGTGGCTCTTTGTGTATGTGACTTTAAATGTCTGTAATCGTAACCACGATACAGCACAAATTCACGATACAGGAAAAAACGATTTAATCAAAAGACACTCGACACGAAGATAAAAACAAGTACCGATCGATCACCTTCGATATTGACTTCGGTTATTCAGTTCACTTCGACTTATAACATAATGTTGTATTCAGGAGCTTCTATTACACTTGCTATAAGCTCTATTTATTCTCGAAGAACCTCGTAATAGGAGGCTCTAAGGGAGAGATTATTGTGATGAAGTGTCAATAAGCTTATGATATTGCTTAATTTACTTGAAGCGACTTGCGGCCTCTTGAAGATCGGTGGCTAGATATTGAGTAGAGACTGACAGTTTCTCGGTGGATTGATATTTAGTGAGGGTCTAAATAGATTAAATGTAGATCAATCATTATGTACCGTTATGCTTATGTTGTGGCGTTAATGGACGCGGGACTTCTATGTGCTTGTGCATAATACTTTTTAAGTCATTACGAAGAAACGAAGACTAAATCTTTGAGATTTTGTATATCACAGTAATAAGATTATTTTAATATAGTCACACCCTGCTAAAGTACTTGTGCTAGTATGAAGTACAAGAAAATATAATTTTCATGTTATTTCACTTAACCATCAAAATCACATCAAAAGTTCCAACCTGTAAAAAATCACCCAACGCGTAGAAAGCACCGCGTAGACGTCTGCTACGCCGTAGCAACTTCGTAGCAGGTATAATAAAACCAGCTTTATTCTGTCACATTTGCGAGTACCTGGTATCGTATCGGGACTTGATATTCAAGCTGCAAGTCGCCCATTCACTATACTACTTTATAAGGAACCCGACTGGGTGTCGATTCCAATCGAATTTATTTTAATGCAACGACGCCTGGTTTGAATTTTAGAGGAAGTATGAGAATGGGTTGCTTGAAATAGTCTCCAGTGTTCAGAACACTCCATGTTTTGGAAGTATAGGGAACTATTTTAATCCTTTTATTTACAACTAGCTGTGCCCCGCGGTATCACCCGCGTAAGCTTCGTTTCGAAAGAGCTCAGTTGATATAAAATAAGCGCCTGTTAAAATAATGGGAGCAATATGTACGTCCGCATTTGCTCCCGTTTCCGCAACATTTTTTGTTCCTGATCTGCTCCTATTAGTCATAGCGAGATGTTTTATAGCCTATGTCCTTTCTCAGGCTCTAGACGATCAGTGTATCAAATTTCATTACAATCGGTTCAGTAGTTTTAGCGTGAAAGCCGGATAGACAGAGATACTTTCACATTTATAATATTAATATTTACAATGTTTTGTGTTGTAGTTACTTACGTAGATATTGATTTAGACGTACAGAGCTTGGCAATTCAATTCTCTATCTTATCTAATTTAATCTAAAAACTGTATCAGCAAGTAAGAGAGCCTCATCTACAAGAGCTTAACAATCAACATACCAGTGGCGCAACAGTGTCGCAACTATCGCCATATTGTGCTTCCCCGTCTGCTAGCATTAGGAGCTCGCGTGACTGGCCGCAAATTGGTTTATGCAAATCTTACGGATGAGGCCTCAAACCGGGAGGGGTGGCCCTCCCTCACCACCCTCTGTGTCGTTTATATTTCTATTGAGACACAGAATTGGGTCACTGAAAAAGAGTGTATAGATTTCTTTCTAGTTTGCATACTGGTGAGGTAATTTTTTCGGCTATGAAATTAGGCCTTGATTTTTAAGTGGACGATTATTTAGAACCAGTTGTAGTGTGCTGGCATGAGGAACAGGGAGTAAAGTTCACCCATCTTCCACTGAAAAGGGAAGATCCTCCGACCAGTAGGGTGTTATGCTGGCGGGTACTTACCCAATGGTTGATGTTGGGAAGTTGTATGTATGCTAGTTGCACGGTAAACTCTGCTTGCGAGAAGTAGAATTCGTGTGACGTCAGTGTGACGCAGTCAGTATGTGCACATTTGGCGTTTGTAGATACAGCTACAGTTGTAGATACAGCTACAGTTGTAGATACAGCTACAGTTGTCGATACAGCTACAGTTGTAGATACAGCTACAGTTGTAGATACAGCTACAGTTGTAGATACAGCTACAGTTGTAGATACAGCTACAGTTGTAGATACAGCTACAGTTGTAGATACAGCTACAGTTGTAGATACAGCTACAGTTGTAGATACAGCTACAGTTGCTTGAAGCCCATATTTAATAATGGATTTCTTTTAATATCTTTTCTACGTGTGTTGACAGCGAGGTATAAAATGTGTTTATTAATCACATAACAACTAAAAAATACTCAACATTTTGACAAGTCATTTTAAATGTTATTTCTTTTATTACCAGATTCTCTTTCCTCATCAAAGTAAATCGGATTGCAAACGCGTTATTATTTTCCTTATCTTTACTGTCCTTCTTTTCATTTACATAGAAATCTCCTCAAAATAATACAACAATTTTATATCTAGCTATGTTCAGCAATATCAAAAACTTAAGATAGTAAAAATATAGTGGAAACTGTGCTGTGAACGAAACGACTTGAACAGTGCCTCAAGTAGTGAAAACTGTCCATTTTGAAACTAGTTGGTTTTTAGTAGCGTTGTTATGTCATTGTGTTAAAGATGAATACGGTACAAAGCACGGGGGGCGGCCATAGCGGCTCTATGAAGAAGGATCACAAGCATGAACAGGCAAGTACCTACCATTATTTAAATATTTTTTTTGACATAAAATGTTAAAATAAGAGGTGCAATTCGAAATTTTTGAACATTTAATTAGGTAAATATATCTATGTACCTATAACAGACTAGACATAAAAGAGAAGCTTGCGAAACTGTATTTGGCAACAAAAATGATTCCCGATGCGTTTTACGACTTGTTTTTTTTTTATTATTGATGATTGAAATGTTTTCATCGTCATAATTATAGCATCTTAAAATATAATTATTTATATTGTAAGATAGAAAACTATTCTGTAAAAAGATTTAAGTTTTTTTTTTTTAATTTTCATTGATCTTCTCAACTAAAGCACCTGCCATCTATTCTCTTGACTACCTTTGGTTAACCGGTAACGAAAAGATTAAATAAATAAATATGTAAATAATAATTGAACTTTTGAGGAAAAAGATACGATTCAATTTAATAGGTACCATTTTTGCGTAGTGGAAAACGAAATAAATTCTCATAACATAAAACTTTCCTTACAAGGAAAGACGCAGAAGTTTCTCGTAGGAAGTAATTTATTGAGCATATTCACCTACCCATACGCTGTTGTTGAGCAATGTTGAACATACTAGACTTAAAACGAATGAATTACCTTTTGAAGAATGCACTTTATTCAATTGCAAAACCTGACCTTCCATTTTGACAATCCCATTGCGTTATGTAGGTATGTCTCTCATTTGTAGTGATGAAGAATGGGTAAACAAAGAATCGGAAATTCACCGACGTGATATAGTATAAGTGATTCCAATAATGGAAACATAATGAAAATGAATGAGCGTAAGCGAATTTTTGTGCAATAGCAGAATTGTTGGTCCATTTACATTAAGAAATCTGACAGAGTGCCAGCTGTAATTAGTAGAAAGCTTGTAAATTGTAGAATAGTCTTAATTCGATTCTCGTTATTTATGATAGAAATTTCAACATTATACAGTATTGGTTTTGTATACCTGATGCAATTTTAGTAAATAATAATTCTTGAGTTTGGTGCTTATTTTTAGTTAAGTGTTTGTGAACATAGTTGCGAAAAGAACACACAACAGGCAACGGAAACAAACATAGCAAAATGAAACATTTCAATGAGCGTTTCTTCAACAAATTTGAAAACATTTGTCTTCAAAATACAACAAGTTAACAACACGTCTTCCATACCTTCTTTAAAATAAAATACAACAAGTTAACAACACGTCTTCCATACCTTCTTTAAAATAAAATACAACAAGTTAACAACACGTCTTCCATACCTTCTTTAAAATAAAATACAACAAGTTAACAACACGTCTTCTATACCTTCTTTAAAATAAAATACAACAAGTTAACAACACGTCTTTCATACCTTCTTTAAAATAAAAGACAACAAGTTAACAACACGTCTTCCATACCTTCTTTAAAATAAAATACAACAAGTTAACAACACGTCTTCCATACCTTCTTTAAAATAAAATACAACAAGTTAACAACACGTCTTTCATACCTTCTTTAAAATAAAATACAACAAGTTAACAACACGTCTTCCATACCTTCTTTAAAATTAAAATACAACAAGTTAACAACACGTCTTCCATACCTTCTTTAAAATAAAATACAACAAGTTAACAACACGTCTTCCATACCTTCTTTAAAATTAAATACAACAAGTTAACAACACGTCTTCCATACCTTCTTTAAAATAAAATACAACAAGTTAACAACACGTCTTCCATACCTTCTTTAAAATAAAATACAACAAGTTAACAACACGTCTTCCATACCTTCTTTAAAATTAAATACAACAAGTTAACAACATGTCTTCCATACCTTCTTTTCATTTCTCTATGAAACTTAGTTCCTGCAACAGTACCACTGTTTGTTAAGATTTAAGATATACCAACGAAAAAGCGAAGGTAAAGATAATATCACTTTAAAACTTTGTAACGACTTCTTTTTTATCGACAAATTAACCTCCGGATTTCAAGACCAAAGTGACGGATACGAGTGACAAGTGACTAACGAGCGAACCATTTTTCTTTTTTAACTCAAAGCCTCCCCTT
This sequence comes from Sesamia nonagrioides, assembly GCA_017933935.1. Taxonomy (NCBI): domain Eukaryota; kingdom Metazoa; phylum Arthropoda; class Insecta; order Lepidoptera; family Noctuidae; genus Sesamia; species Sesamia nonagrioides. The sequence continues at coordinate 2,707,536 of JADWQK010001061.1, forward strand.
AAAAACAATACGGACTAGCTTTAAAAAGTTCAATTCTTTTTTTTTTTTGTTTTTATACTCTTTCAATCTAGAGGCAGTGTCCAACTTTTGAAGTTATGCCAAGAAAGCTTTAAAATGTTGTCGGGACAGAAATGAAAATATTTTAAGAAAGAATATTATAACATGCTGTTATTTATTTTTACTGTTTACTAAACCTGAACAAAAATACATCTTTAAAGATTTTCTGTAAAATTATTTCAAATTGTACTAGGTATTAAATTGTGGAAAAGTGCTAATACTTTCTTAACTTATGAGTTTTAATGTGAGCACATTTTTCTAGTTTAACTGTCTACTGTCATGTGTAAAATATTTTAATGTATATGAATTATATAATTCATAAGACACTAAATGTCTTTCTAAACGTCTTATAGTATAAACTGTATATCGTGACTGCCTCTTCAGTATTTTACCCCACTTCCAAATCTGCTCTTTGAGAAGCTGAAATTTCTACATCTACATTGCACACGCTTATATCATGTTGTCTCTCATTAGAGGACATCTAGGGACTAACTTAATGGCTGCCTGTATAATTGGGATGCTTTGAGGCAATTATGTTAACAAGTCACCTGTGTTTAATTTTGACAACGTCAGGCATAATACAATTATAGGTCTTGGCTTATATTGCAACTAGCTTTTCGCCCGCGGCTTCGCCCGCGTGAAGTTCGGTTATATCGAGCTTTTAAGATTTCCCTCGGGAACATCATAGTTTTCCGGGATAAAAGGTACCCTAATTTCTTTCTCAGGATCTAAAGATTGTCTGTGCCAAATATCATCAATATCGGTTGAGAGGTTTAAGCGGGAAAACGTAACAGACAGACAGACAGAGTTACTTTGGCATTTATAATATTAGTATGGATTCGGTACAGCAATCATTATTATAACTATAACTGATTTTGGGAGTCAATCTATGAAAAATTCGTCCCCAATGGGTCCACAACTTTACTAAAGATATCTTTTTGCAATACAAGCAGACTCTTCGTTTTTAAATGACTTAGGTTCAACTCTACAATGTACCAGTTTACTCTTGCCGGGAGTTCCGTTACAGAACTCCGTTTCAATTATATAAAATACCAATTTGAAGGCACCCTTCACCCTTATCAATGAATTCGTAACGATACTCAATATTTTAATTGAGACCATCGACCGATTTTTTGTATCTGTGGCAGGTATATACCTACCAATAACGAATGAATGTTGCAAATTAATAAAACATTATCATAAAGGGTGGCAATAACACACAGCCTAAAATTCCTTAAATCCTAAACAAATATGGCCGCCGTATGCAAAGCGCGCCAAATTACGACACTAGGGATGTGATAAACCGACAACTACTACAACTAATTAACAGTTACTAATGCAAACTGACAGAGTCAACACTAAATTTAGATGAGTATTAGTACTGATGTTATGCTAATGTAGTACATTCCGGGATGTTATCTGAGTGGGTTAGTTGGCATGAATTGGCTGGCAGTCAAAGGGAATGCTCGCAATGAGCGGCATTGACAAAGAGACGACGGAATGAAAATGTTGGCCTGTCGTTGTTTAGATGTTGGTTGTTTTGTGGCCAAAAAGTGCGGTACGAGGGTTGGAAACAAAGGGAAATTTAATTTGCATAATATGTATATGTTTTGAGTTTTGGGAGGTTTTGCTCGTCAGTAAGCTCGACTATCACTCGATACTTCATAGATTTAGTACATTGTTCTAATCCTCCGTGCGTTGATGAAAATTCTACTCAGTGAGGTCTAGCATAAATATCGGTTATATTTTGAGTCGATGTCTATAGACTACTGTACTAGAGAGTAATAAAAACATTCAACACAAAATTGTATTCAGAAATTCATTCTTTGTGTGAAACATAATCTCTACCTATGAATAGAAACCACGTGATCATGAATGGCGCCGCCATTGGAGACCAAAATTACACGAACAATCACAGAACACGTACCCGAATAAGATTCCACTTTAAGACCATCTGATTTTCATCACAGTGAATAATGTAATTTCATGGCTTATGAGAACCTTGCGGTGTAAACTGCTCCAGTCATTATAATATTTCAGTAATCCGAACATGATCAGAGTACAACTATGATTTCTCGTATCATTCGTGGAAGCTATCTAGAGCAATTTTAAACTGCACAATTTCAGTCATGTGGCTGCCATACGTTGGTCTGCATTTCAAGTAGTCGAGCTCTGAAACCGTTTATTTTCTTAGATTTTCAAGACGTGAGCTGTTTGGATAAGGGAAATGTTCAGTTAAGTTCTCTTTATTTCTAGATCAGTGTAACTCTGCTGTTGTTTGCTTGTGATTTGAAATAAAAAACAAAATAAATTCGTTTGAAAATGTGCTAATTTGAATCTAATGGTGTAAACAGGAAAATCAGATGTCCGACTTTAAAAGACTATGCTTTATGATTTAAATAAACAGTCACATATTAAAATATTTGCAGATTGTATACATCTATCTATGAACATAATTCGATTTTTCTGTCTATTGTTATTTCCTAAGCTATATTTATATGTAGGTACCTATAGAAAGTCTAGCTCTATAAAGAATGGCATTATTTTATTATTCGAAAATAACCTATACTGTATCTCCGATGATGGTTTGACCTTAACTTGGCTATAATTCTTCATACCAAAATTAAAAAAAAACTTATGACGTGATAAATCATCGTAAACTAAATTACTATAAATTTAAAAATAACCAATAAATTGCTACAACTTTTCGCACACCCTGATCCCATCACTATCGCATACAGATAATTCGTAATGTCACAGAGTATGCAATACAATAGGTTAAATTCTAAAACGGTAGAAATTTTACTCTACTGCTGAGTAATAAAGTATTTTAATGTTAGAGAACAATAATATATTATCCTTTGTTACGTCCATTCTTGACAGTTTGGATGTATGTATGTTTGTTACTCTTTTACACTAAGCGGGTTTTGATGAAATTTTACATAAATATGGTTTATGACCAGCATTAATTCAATGCCTTCAGGCGGATTATAGAGATGTCAAACTATGTTATGCATCAATGGTAATTATCTGAAGCACCTTCATTTTCATTTTCGCTATAAATGAGTTTGAGTTTGATTAAATACATAGGATAGTTTTTATCCGGATATTCAGGGGATCAAAACTTGTGCAGACAAAACCGCGGGATGCAGCTAGTATAACTATAAACATGAAAGTTTATGAGAACGGATGAATGTGCATTATTCTTTCACGTAAGAACTGCTCATCAGATTTCGATGAAATTTCTCACAAACTTCATCGAAACGTGTCGTTTTATTCCAATAATTCTACCGAAACAAAACTTTTGGGAATGAAACCGCGGGGCATAGCTAGTTCAAGTGGATCTTCTGCCGCCCTCAATCCTACAGTAACATCGCGTGCCTTCTCCAAAATAAATCGAAGGATTTGCATTTGTTACTTAAATATACGACCGCATATGGGAATATTAATGATACGCCCACTACCTAGTGGATGGCGTATAAAAACCGAGGTGACATAACGCCTTATGTTTTTAAACTAGGTGCTTCTTTACTTGTCTCATTTAGTAAACAAATATGGCGGACTGACATTTTGAAATTAACAATCTAAACTTTTTATAGTCAGTAAAGCACAATGAATGCTTTCTCAGTATATCTTGGACACCAATGACTGATTAAAATTGTGAAGGAAAACATCTTGAGGAAACCTGGACTTAAAGTCTAAAATCACCAACCCGCATTGATCAAGCGTGGTGATTACGCTCAATCCTTCTCTGTATAAAAAGAGCCTTGTGCCCAGCTGTGGGACGGTAAAATGGTTGATTATGATGTTGAAAGCATAATGATGAAGCAAACACTAAAGAAAAATCAGTCATCATCATCATCAGCCCATAGGCGTCCACAGCTGGACATAGCCCTCTCCTATTTCATGCCATTCAAATTCTATTATAAACAACTCTCATCCGGCTACTACTATTACTGTATTGAAAGTCACACTTGAAGACAGAGAAGTCTTAAAGCGAATTCCACCAATAAAGCTGAACGCGATCAGCACATCTAAAGTGCGTTCGGTGTATTCCCTTACCGGGTTTGTTTACAAAATATGACGTGTAAGGAAAAACACACTGTATACAAAATTTGTGTGAGTTTAAGGTATTATACTGCAGGAAGTGTCGCGGCAATTTTGCAGCTTTTATACTCTTGTTACTTTATTGGTAGGCGTTTATGAGGTTGCGTTTGTATTTTGGTAGCTACTTGTACTAAGACGTATGTATATTGAGATTTACGAGGGTATATTATGCTCAGACAGTGAGAGCATATAAATATTACATATTATGTAGGGTAATTTTTTTGTAGGGTTGTAAATGTTATCCTTATTTTTACAACGTAATGTAATCTCCTAAATAAGTGTCACTTATTTTGTAAATCACAAAGATTTGGCTATTTTCAGTTTCGATTTAATGATTGATCAGCTCATTTATAAAAATATAGCATTTTTACAGGGTTCCGACTACGGAACCCTGAATAGAGTCTAGTTTTTGCCCTTTAACTATAAAGGGCAAAAACTAGACTCTATTACTAAGACCCCACTGTCTCTCTGTCACCAGACTGTATCTCAAGAACTGTGACAGCTAAACAGTAGAAATTTCCACAGATGCCGGAAATTTTCTGTTCCCGGTATTACAATAAATACAGGAAAAATAGAATAAAATCCAAATTTAAGTGGAGTTCCCACACAACCGACGTAAAATTATCTACGCAAAATACTCATGAGCGAGTCGGACTCGCAACAAACCCATTTTTATTTACGTTTTGTTAGATTTTAAAGGTATTCATACGCTACCAAATAGAATCCACGTAACCGAAACATTTGTCGCCAAACCACAAGTACCTTTGTTTTTTTTTTCGTTACAAAAAACGCGCCGTAAAAAAGCAGTGACAAATTAAAAGCCTCGAATTCAAGACATGCGATATTTTAACACCCTTACGTAGTCTGCCTACATCAGATACGTCGCATAAGTTCCACACTTGGGTAAATTTTAGGTAGACGAGACATAGGACTTTTGGTAAAAGATTTATTAGTTTGAAAATTTGGGGATAACAAATTTGATCATTTTGCTTAATCAGAAAGTTGGCAGCATCGCAAAAACAACATGATATAATCAGCCTAAGAATAATGGCCACAGCTGGGACACAGGCCTCATTGCTGTAAGAGGGAGTGGCTCGAAATCTACCAAACGAGCTGGTGCGGGTTAGCGTATGTCACAAATCTTCGAATCATCATCATCTCAGTCACATAAGGTCCACTGCTGGACATAGACTTCCCCCAAGGATTTTCAACAAGAATGATGAATGATGTGGAGAATGATGAACGGTTGGACGCGGCCTGCATCCAGCGCTTCCCTGCGATTTTGGTTAGATCATCCAAGCACCTAGTTGGTGGGTGTCCGATGCTGCGCTTGCCGGTACGTGGTCGCCATTCAAGAGCCTTCAGTCTTCTAATATTGACAAATAAATCACAATAGAAAAATATTTGTAAATGTGAAAAAAATTTGTGAATGTGTGAATTGTCCTGGAAGCTTGCTAACGTGCAGCCCGTGCCCAAGAAGGGTAGTCGTGCCGATCCTACCAACTATCGGCCGGTTTCGATCACCTCCATACTTTGCAAAATTATGGAGCGCGTATTGAACTCGCGCCTCTTGGCATACCTGGAAGGTAACGATCTCCTCAGTGACCGACAGTACGGGTTTCGCCGCAATCGGTCAACTGGGGACCTACTAGTGTATGCCACTCACTTGTGGGGCGAGGCCCTCGAGAAGAATGGAGAAGCGATTGCTGTCTCCCTTGATGTCTCGAAGGCCTTCGACCGGGTATGGCACGCTGGCCTTTTGAGTAAGCTTCCAGCGTACGGCATTTCCCCTAGCCTGACTGGCTGGGTGAAAGACTTCCTGACTGAACGGTCCCTCCGAGTTGTTGTCGATGGATGCTCTTCTGAGCCCATGTCAACTAATGCCGGTGTTCCTCAGGGGTCTGTTCTCTCTGCAACTCTGTTCCTGCTGCATATTAACGATCTGCTGATGCCCGGTATCTATGGGTATGCAGATGACAGCCCAGTTGTAGAGAGATACCTGCCGGGTGCTCGGGCTAGTAGGGAATCAATCCGGTCCGAAAGAGAGGCCATGGTTGAGCGAACGAGTGTTGCACAGTAGGCAGTCTCCGAATGGGGCAATGCCAATCTTGTAGCATTCAATGCCGCCAAAACACAGGCGTGTCTTTTCACCGCCAAAAGGAGCCCGTTCACCTTGGCTCCTACTTTTCGGAATGTGTCCTTGGAGTGTTCCGACCGCCTTCAGCTTTTGGGAGTTGAGATTTCCTCGGACCTTAACTTTGGGCGGTTCTTGCGGTGGCGACAGGAAACTTGGCGTTATCGCAAAGGTCCGGCAGTACTTCACACCTGGGCAGCTTCTAATGTTATACAAAGCACAGGTCCGTTCGTGTGTGGAGTAATGCAGCCACATTTGGGCTGGTGCTGCCAAGTGTCACCTGGCTACTTTGGATTCAGTGGAGAGACGTGCAAAGAGGCTGATTGGTGACCCTGATCTAACTCGAGTCGGTCTCCAAAGCCTAGAGCACAGGCGTAGAGTAGCCAGCCTTTCGGTGTTCTATAGGATGCATTTCGGGGAGTGTGCGATGGAATTGCATGATTTAATTCCCCATCTCCGTTCCACCAGCGGACGACCCGTCGTACGGCTGGTTTCCACCCTTACGTTGTTAACACCACTACGATCCAGACGAAGCGTTTCGCCTCCTCCTTTATACCGCGTACATCGAGGGACTGGAATAGTTTGCCAGCGGCGGTGTTTCCGTCGGACTACAATTTGAGTGTCTTCAAGGCTAGAGTGAATAGGCTCTTAATAAACTAGTGCGCTTTGCCATCAACGACTGCGTCACTGCTTACCATCAGGCAGGATTGCGGTCAAGCGCTAGTTTATAATATAATAAAAAAAAAAAATTGTGTTTGTTGAATGTGCGTTTTGTGAATGTGTGTGTGTGTGTGTGAATATAAATATATTTTTCTAAATGCAACCTTACAACACATCATCATCATCATCAACCTTTTATCGTCCCACTGCTGGACACAGGTCTCTTCTCATACAGAGAAGGATTGAGCGTAATCACCATGCTTGCTTAATGCGGGTTGGCGATTTCAGACTTATAAAGTCCAGGTTTCCTCGAGATGTTTTCCTTCACCTTCAGTCATTGGTGTCCAAGATATACTTGGAAAGTACATATAACTTTAGAAAAGTTTCATTGGTACTTGCCTGGCCTGGAATTGAACCCGCACACTCATACTTGAGAGGCTGGTGTTTTAACCACTAGGCCACCACGACTAAACCTTACAACACAATTGTAGAAAAATTATTTAGCAGCCAAAGATTGTGTTCATTTTAGTTTGGAGGACTCTCAGGGATGTAGGTACGACACTCACAAAATTTATTTATTTATCCATTTATTTCAGGCATCAGGTGTCAATCATTTATTTATTATTGTGTAACTGTCCCTTTCTGTATACCTCCATTTCCTTATTTCTTGTAAACTCAATATGATTCCGTGAACATTGGTGTAGGTTAAATGTTTGTTTAGTATGTATTGTACCTTATCCGACTATTAATATTGTAACATATAACTGCTTTTTATCCCAAATAATTAAAATAAAAACGTATACAGTACTATATTAATACAAAAAAATATAAATATATATAACATGATTAACTACTAATGCATAAATTGACGCTGCTTGTACGGATGACCGCAGGTCAAGCTAACCGAAACTGTCAAATATTCCCACTCAACTTTGAGCCTTAATGTTTCAGCCATAAAGTAGAAAATCTAATTAAGAAAGACAGATTGTAGTAGCCTGATGTGCTGTCATGTGTACCTACAACATGCATTTTCTTTTCATATTAAAATAAAAACATTTTCTACTTCCTACTATTTCTTAATAGGTAATTGACCTAATCTTGTTATTGAACAGCTATAACTAATCCAACGCTAAACAATGCAGTTATATTTTTCTAGTTATCTGTATCCTGCACCTATAGCTTAATATTACCAGCAGGTACCTACATTCGTGTTTATTCTTGCATGCATGTTCACGGTGAAAGGAATATCGTTAAAGAATTTGAGTAACTTGCAATATAAACAGCTAGGTAACCATCAGAAAAGCGATTCTGCAACCATTTTACGGTAAAAACTTAAGTGAAGTCAGCTGTTATTCCAACTAATGCTAGGGATTATAGCTATTGACAGGTCACTCGGTGATCACTTCACCTTCATTATAACTATTGACAGGTCACTCGGTGATCACTTCACCTTCATTATAACTATTGACAGGTCACTCGGTGATCACTTACCTTCATTTTCACGGGGGGTTAATAGATACTCTGTAAATTATAAGGTTATATAAAGGTTATCGAAATCTACGATGTACTCCTACAAAGTTCTACAGGGGTTTAAAATTGTTAATTTACGTGTAAAGAAAATATAAGACCCACTTACTGGAGTCTCCCTTTTTTTATTCTGGATGGAAAATCATCAAATGACCTTTCCCGCTCTGGTTGGGGCGGAAGGGCGTGTCAGACTTTTACTAACTAAAACCTACCCGTGTTCCTTCACTTGCCTGTGCGCCAGGACCACGATTTCTTTTTTAACCAATCCACAACTCTGACCTAGGAGGCATCGGTCTTCGTGGACCTCATCACAATGTGCTAACATCTCTTTAAGGCTCGCGTGAAACACAACGCGCCGTCGCCTTTGGCCTGGTCCTTACCGGGCGGCGAGCTGCCCACTGCTCACCCCTCACAGGCCCGCGCCTGTGGTGGCTGGGAGTTGGATGTCATCTTCCGACCAGAGCGTCTCCTGCGGCGGCTAGTGGCGCGTGGGCGCTGGGATTCCCGCTGCCGCACGCGCTGCGCCTCCCGTAACTACCGTGTCCGGTGATGACCTGAGTCAGGCGGAGGGTGAGGGCGCCGTGGTGCCTCTCTAGTCACTCATCGAAGAGGGGACTTACCGCCGTTATTGTGGCGTGCCTATTACTGGATCCCCCTTAGATCATGGTAGCATTAGGTAGGAATTATTTCAAGATTGGGTTATAATTTTATTGGGATTCTTTCTTCTGGCAATAAAAATCAATTTAATTAAAATAATGTTGTTACAAGCTAAAACTTTTAGAATCTCGGTTTGCTGTATTCCGGGTTGGTTTACCATTGAAACTTTTTGATTAACTTGATTTCATTATAAATATTTCATTTCATAGATTGATCAGATGTATAAAATGTTAACGAAGCAAAACTAGTATATTGGAAGGTTCTTAGCAGTTGATCTGTAGTTTCTGCGGGGGAGGCAAGAATGGGATGGGATATGAGTGAATCGATGAATGTAATTTGATAGACATATATGAATAGATAAATACAGGCCCAGAGTAACGTAAACTCAATGTTATATTCCATAATATTGTATGCTCACCTTTATAAAGTAAGACGTAACAAGTTACACAATTACCAAGATAACGCGCCCATCTTATCATCATCACCAATCTTTTTATCGTCCCTCTGCTGGGCACAGATCTCCTCTCATAAAGAGAAGGATTGAGCGTAATCACAACGCTTACTCATTGCGGGTTTTCGATTTCAGACTTAAAGTCCAGGTTCCCTCAAGATGCTCCACCTTGTAATCAATCATTGGTGTCCAAGATATACTTAGAAAGTACATTTATGAAAAGTTACATTGGTACTTGCCTGACCTGGAATCGAAGCCGCACACTCATACATGAGAGGCTGGTGTTTTAACTAGTAGGCCACCACGACTTAATTGCCCGTCTAGCTACACGTTATATAGTGGGGTATTGCATGAGTTTCTGCTCACCTTTATATTTCATTGGATATTCACGTTATGACGTTTTCTTCAACGAGCGCCTGATGATATTGTCGAATGATAAACTTATAAGAGCCACTGGTTGCTTGTGCGGAAAACTATCTACTATTTTATGTTTGGTAGGATTCCCAAAAGGCAAAACGGAACCCTTTTGCTAAGACCCCGCTGTCTGTCTGTCTCACACCTAAAATTTTCTCAAATGATGAATTTTCTGAGATGTACAAATAAATGCTGAAAGCAGAACTTTTGATTTAGTTATACAATAATACGAAATCCGTCGTGCGCAAGCTCGACTCGCACTTGGCCGGTATTTTTTTGTTCTTCTTCTTTTCGTGTCGATGTTTTATTTGAGCTCAGTAGGTGGTCACGTTAATTGTGGCATCAGATGGATTGTTGGATTTCTTCCTAACTTTGATCTAGTTTACCTAACGCTCCTAATCCATCCGAATTAGGTGTGATAGGCAGAAACTGGAAAGAAAACTGTGTACTGAAATACGTACAGGAAAATTATTTTAATGATAAGTGACGCCCGTCAAGCACAAGTCAATTTGGCGTCGTTATCCTGCGCGATAATCGAAACACAAAACTTTTTATTGTTATGATGTCTAATCGTATCCTTGAAAGTGTTAATCATTTCGGCCAACTGTCAATGGATTAAATTTTAATTTGTTTGTCAATTTTGCTTGAAAAATAATTCGCTTGATTATACCTACAGTATTAACTGTACACATATGCATAACTATAGAACAATGGGTTTGGGTTCAAACCCCAGGTTGAGAAAGTTACCTTCTAGAGTCAATGTTGTTGGTAGATAAACATGACCAATTAATATCAAGTCCTTTAAATATTTCAGTTATATTCTGTGAGGGTTTGACACGAAGCAAAACTTGTACATAGACTGTATATTATATTCCAACAAGATATACATAATATATATCATCATCATTCATTATTTCAGCTGAAATACGTCCACTGCTGGACGCAGGTCTCCCCCAAGGATCTTCACGACACCCGGTCCTGCGCCTCCCGTATTTAGTATCTCCCGTGGTTTCCCACGACCTTCACCGGGTCATCGGTCCACCTTGTCGGGTTCTACCCACGCTACGTCTTCCGGTGCGTGTTTGCCACTCGAGAACCCGTCGGCCCCATCGGGCATCGGTCGTGCCCGGCCCACTCCCACTTAAAATTTGCAATATTCTTCGAGCCATGTAGGTTACTCTCGTTCTTCTGCGGATCTCCTCATTTCTGATTTGATCACGCAGTGAAACCCCAAGCATAGCCCGCTCCATTGCCCTTAGGGTGATTCTGAGCTTTCTTATAAGGCCCATTGTTAGCGACCACGTTTCAGTTCCATATGTCATCACTGGCAACACACTGGTCCATGACTTTTGTCTTCAGAACTGCGGTATTTGGGACGAGAAGAATCTACGTAGTTACCCGAAAGCAGCCCAGCCCCGTTGGATTCCACGATTGACTTCTTTATCTAAGTTAGTAACTGTCAACATGAGCATTAGACATGACTTTAGTCTTGTCCATGTTTATTTTAAGACCGACTCGCTCGGAGGCTCTACTGAGGTCTTCGAGCATTGTACTCAGGTCCTCCGCAGTCTAAACCATGACTACGATATCATCAGCAAACCGAAGGAGTGTAATTTACTGGCTATTGATGTTGATGCCTAGATCTTTCCAGTCCAGAACGTTGAAGACATCCTCCAATGCAGCAGTGAACAGTTTTTGGGAGATAACATCTCCCTGTATATAATGTTGACTGCACTGCATCGTTACCGCAGTGATTAAGCTATTGCCTGCTACGCTGCGTCTCGCGGTTTCGATTGCCACACGGAACAAATATTTTTTTTTTTTTTTTACAAATATATATATAATTTTTTTATTTATTATTTATTTTTTAAGTAGTTGTTCCAGGTTTGGCTGTTTGTGTATGTGAGTTTATATATTTGTAAACGCACCCACGATACAGGAGAAATTCCTAGTGTGGGGCAACGTTTATTTTAAGAAAAAAGAAACTGTCATATATACAACGTTATTTGTTTTTTATGTCAAACCCGAAACACGTGTTCAGTATTTTTAAGCAAAGAATTTATCTTCAAAATTTCAAAAATATATCATGTAAAACCACAAATTTGTGAGCTTCTTATCTTACTTGGTTATCCCAAAAATAATATGGTCAACGCACCGCTCGCCCGCCCGCGGAAGGGGGTGCTCCTAGAACTATGATCTACCGTCATGCAGCTGTGTTGCGCGCTCGGTCACAGCTGAATGACGGTAAGCACACTGCTACGATTTCTAAATTTATTTGGGAAAAAGTATTTAATAATATGGTGAAAGAATGATTGAAATCAATTCAGTTGTTTATTCTGACCAAATTATACTCAGGTCTCGTATAAAGTAAAAATAATGTGTATGTAAATTCTGCACCTTCCTGTTCTCTACATGCTCGTACATATAGGAAATGGTTGAATTACCTGTCTATACAGCTCACATTAGTATACATACAGCAACAGATTGCGCAATTAAACGCAGCGACTCAATTGATCATGCGTAAACCAACCCAGTCCAATTGTTCGCCTCGAAGCTAAGGCCCGAGACGAATTGTCGAGATATTCCACTTAGAGAACTGGTTTGAATAGTACTTCCGCAAACGGTAATTAGGCACACTTATGCAGGAACAGTTTATCGTTATTTTTTTAGTTCACGAATAGCAACAACGTATATTTTTTGGTGATGGGATGCACTTTTTTCATGTCCTTATCAAGCAAAACATATCTAGATCTGCATCCACGTGATAGCACTGTTTCTGTGCGTATAACGGCCTGTTGTAAACATACGGAAACAAAATTGTGAAGATTTTTTGTAATAGTAGGTCTTTATAGAAATATGCGATTCGAATTTAGTAACAGAGCATGTTTAATTTTGATGCAAATATTGCACAGTGGTGGCCTAGTGGTTAAAACACAAGCCTCTCAAGTATGAGTGTGCAGATTCGATTCCAGGTCAGGTAAGAACCAATTTAACTTTTTTTTTAAATAATTATAAACTAGTGCTTGGCTGCAATCCCGCCTGATGGTAAGCAGTGATGCAATCGTTAATGGTATAGCCCACTAGTTTATTAAGCCTGTTCACTTAAAAAACTTAGGAACAGGAAGGATGACGGCAGTTGAGCGAAGTGATGCAATGTTAACCCAGAGGGAGATTGATCTGGAGACCCTCCACGACCAAACTCCCGACACAATAACATTTGGCGCATCGTACCCGGCACACATCGCAACACAACTGCTCAGACCCGTCCTCCGTACGGCTTCACCAGACATCATGCCGGAACACGACGAAACGCTTGGCGGCAAGACTTTGTCTGGTGGGTGGTAACTTTTGCCGGCAGCCGATGTTATGGTCTACCACCGTCTCACTTTTCTAAGTTATATATATTTTCTAAGTATATCTTTGACACCAATGACTGATTAAAAGGTGAAGGAAAACATCTTGTGGAAACCTGGACTTTAAGTTTGAAATCGCCAACCCGCATTAAGCAAGCGTGTTGATAACGCTTATTCCTCCTCTGTATGAGAGGAGACCTGTGTTCAGCATTGAGACGTTAAAAAGGTTGATGATGATGATGATATATATGTTCTTAATTTTTTCCATTACATATTTGTAATATTTGTAGTAAACAATGCTAAACAAGTTAATATAAGTAGTTCCAATAATCCAAACTGACATTGTTGTAATAAATCTGTCTTCTCTCGGTGGTAGGCAACAACATCAGCCGCCGAAATAAGTTACCACCCACCAGACAAAGTCTTGCCGCCAAGCGATTCGTCGTGTTCCGGCATGATGTCTAGTGAAGCCGTACGGTGGACGGGTCTGAGCAGTTGTGTTGCGATGTGTGCCGGGTACAATGTGCCTAATGTTGTTGTGTCGGGAGTTTGGTCGTGGAGGTCTCCAGATCATCCTCTGGCGCAGCATCGTTGGTCGTGTTGTTGGGTTAAACATTGCATCACCTCGCTCAACTGCCGTCTTCCTTCCTATTCACGCAATTTTTTTGAGTGAATAGGCTTAATAAGCTAGTGCGCTTTACCATCACCGATTGCATCACTGCTTACCATCAGGCGGGATTGCAGTCAAGCAGTAGTTTATAACTATTAAAAAAAAAAATGTAACTGCAGTTTGCCTCATAATTTCCACCCCTTTCTCCCTCAATTTCCGCACTACTCCTTAGCGAAATCCCTTACATTAGCAAGTTTATAAGATAGACCCTATCTTATTACGTAGCTTTAACAATAATTTCTTGTATCCTTCGATTATAATCTACACAGTCAAGTTCGTATAGATATCAATAAACGACCAATAACGCAGATATTCACAACGTGCACGTTCATAAGATATCTCTTTGTGTTTCCACATTATGACCAGCTCTTGGCTAGTGCCCAACTATATGATATTATCGTTATTATACTCATTACAATTAATTGGGCTTACAGACAGTGACAATAGTAGTCCAGTCTAACGTTCGGTCATAGATAAAATAGGTTTACAGAATCTAGGTATATACGAGCCTCGGAAAGCGTATTCAGATGTGATAGTTATGTTGATAAGTAGTATTACATCGACCTGATCTTTGCCGTTCATATTCTCTGGTTTTAGAGTAAAAGTTTGTACTATATACTCCATGAAGTCTTATATGAAGAGCCAGCTTACCAATCTAGTAACTGATAAGTACCTTATTTACCATTACTAAAATTTATACCTAACCTAAGTCTGAAGCACAGGCGTAGAGCCAGCCGTTATGTATTCGGTAAGTGTGCGAAGGAATTGCATGATTTAACTCCCACATCTCCATTCCACCATCGGACGACCCGTCGTACGGCGAGTTTCCAGCCTTACGTTGTTAACACCACTACGATTCTCCGACGATACGACCTCTTTTATACCGCGTACATCGAGGGACTGGAACAATTTGCTAGCGGCGGTGTTTCCGTCTGGCTACTAATTGAGTGTCTCCAAGGCTCTTAATAAACTAGCGCGCTTTACCATCAACGATTGCATCACTGCTTACCATCAGGCGGCACTGCGGTCAAGCACTAGTTTATAATTAAAACATAATAATAACGCTGCGCTGGGAAATACGCTATTCTGTCGTATATTTCAACTAGTGTACACTGATGGATTGTCCAAACTGGCAGTGTCCTATGTTTGTTATCACTGCGATGTTAATTACTGTACGGACATTTGTCAAACGGCAGCCAGTGTTAATGGCTAGTGATTAGGACAGCAGCATTCTCATTTATCTTCTGCTACGTATTATGGATGTCCAGTACTGTACATAGTGGACATAGTACTGTTAGCTCTCGGCGAAATAACGGCATCAGGATATGTAACATGTAATGTAATTAACGGACACCCTAAAACATCTCAATTAGAACATTATATTATAATCATAGCACATACACTGAAGTTTTAATATAAAATGTGTATGCATTGTTATTTATTAAATTAGATATACCAATTCTTGGAGAACCAAGACCTTAACGTTCTTGGGATAATATGTTTTTTCTTTATTTTGTATTCAATGATGATTTAATTTGTATGAATACAAATAAAACTGCGATGTTAAAAGTCTGTACAAACAACATGGTTAATATGATAATAATTTCCGTAGTTTTAAATATTTTTTGGGACAAAATGTTACCTATATTAATAAAAACTTTTTTAGAAAAAAACAACCGACTTCCAAAAATCACTACAAAGTGAAAAATAACTAATTTCGGAAGTCGGTGTCTTTGGTTTTGTATATTCGTTTTTTGACACCGACTTCCGAAATTAGTTATTTTTCACTTTGTAGTGGTTTTTGGAAGTCGGTTGTTTTTTTCTAAAAAAGTTTTTATTTTACACTTTTTAGTTGTCAAAAGTACTATGTATTCAGTTGCATCCGGTCACACAGGAAGCTGACGCAAATATAGTTGGGAAACGACGTAATTTTGTTTACTTTAATTTTTACCCGTAAGTATTCCCTCAACTGCCTATGGTCTTTATCATCAAATTTACTGCAGACCATTATTTTAACCCAATGGGTGCAAAGGTCTCATCCATATAAATGAATGAAGTCCAACCACAAAGTAGCTAATGTAAACCGTTGAGGAGTTCCCGGAACCGGCCTTTGTCTTCATCATCAGAGCTCTTATGACAGTCACAACCCATCTAGGTGTAAAGTTCTTATCAATACAAATTAATCGAGCCCAAATACAAGGTAGCTGCTGTGAATTTTTGAGGAGTTCCTTCGACTGTCTCCCGGCTCCATCATCAGATATACTCCAGACCTTTATTAAATTGTAGTGCTTTAAAATACTTAATGAAAATGCTAAGAAATGCACTAGCCCCCCTGCAATTTTTGAAAGTTCCCCTTGTTTTCTCTGGTCTTCCACCATCAAACCTTGATATCCTTATCATGGGACCACCTTGGGAACGTCTTCTTTCTAACAGAAATATCAAAATCAGTTCATAAACGACGAAGTTATGCGCGAACAAACATAGAAAAAAAAGCATATATACGGTCGAATTGAGTAACCTCCTCCTTTTTGAAGTCGGTTAAAAATGATATAAATCGATTCAGTAAACGATTCTGAACAAACTGTTTTCAAGAAGTGGGTAAATTAATTTACATCTTGTATATTGTAAAACGCGTAATCAAAGGTTAACTTAACCGATCAATTTATTTCTAAAATTTAATCTACGTTTTTAAACGACTTCAGAAAAAGGAGGAGATTCTCAATTGGACTATATTTTTTAAGTTTGTTGGCTCAGAACTTTCGTCTGGTCCAACGTATTTTGATGACAATTTTTTTATTTGAAAAAACGGTGCTTCCTGTGGCCCTATTTCACTTTGGTCTAATTCTGACAATGACGTCCATAAGAAAACCGTATAAGTCTTAAATTTGCATTAAGTAGGAAAAGATATACTAAAGAAAGGATATACTTATAGTTTGTTCCCATATAAATGTTATCAAAATAGGTTCAGTAGTTTAAACTAAAATTACGAGTAAATGAATTTTAGCCGTAATTTATCAGTAATGTCATTTGTTTGTCAGTCTTTTCGCTACTGTTGAGGTCAGCGTCCATTCTGACCGGATGCAGCTGGATACCAGAAGATACTTTTTAAAACTAAAAAGTGTATACACAATCTATATAGGTAGGTAAAAGCTGAATTGATGAAATGAAATGAAATCGTTTATTAAGCAAGTAGGATCACTGATCACTTTTACACGTCATGTTTATTTTTTATTTTATTTTTTTAACTAGATGAAGCCGGCATTTCCTAACTGACTACCTCTGAGAAGAAATAGCCGAAACAAACTCAGGGATCATCGTCTTTTTCAAGTCCAGACATTAAAAATGAAAATGTTTACAATAATTTACCTTATAATTACGCATATTGCTTAATAACAATGCTCAACAGAGCGAGCAGCTCAGTCCCAAGCTTTTTTGTCTTCTAAATAATCTGTGATTTTATAATACCCCTTTTTGCAAAGTTTGGCCTTTATATGGTTCTTAAATCGTTTAATGGGTAAGTTTCGAACGTCCATGGGAAGCTTGTTGTAAAAGTGTATACATTGACCCATGAACGAGTTGCCTACTCTGTGGAGACGAGTGTGATGTACAGCAAGATTGTGTTTGTTCCTGGTATTTATATTATGAATATCGCTTATTTTCTTAAAATTCGAGATATTTTTATGAACATACATAAGATTTTCAAATATATATTGTGAAGCTACAGTCAGAATGTTCACCTCTTTGAACTTTTCTCTAAGAGAATCTCTAGGACCAAGGTTGTAAATGGCTCGAACAGCCCTCTTTCATGTAGCAAACAAAGATGGTATTGATGTCCGCACAAGTTCCCCAGAGAAGAATCCCATAAGTCATAAGACTATGAAAATAACTAAAATAAACAATTCTGGCTGTATCCACATCAGTTATCTGTCTAATTTTCTTAACAGCAAAGGCGGCAGAACTGAGTCTACCCGACAGCTTCTCAATGTGAGGACCCCATTGTAACTTGGCGTCAATAGTTAATCCAAGAAAAACTGTCGACTCGACAGGGATCAACTCTACTCCATTCAGTTGAACATTGGTACTTAGCTGCCTGACATTTGGCGTAGAAAATTTAATGAGTTTAGTTTTTTTTTTCATTTAAAAGGAGGTTATTTACATTAAACCAATGTACAACTTTAGAGAGTGCATTGTTAACTTCGTCAAAATTTGTTAGCTGACGCTTGACTTTAAAAATAAGAGAAGTGTCATCCGCGAACAATACTATGTTGTGATTATCCCTCACGTGATGAGGTAAGTCGTTAATATAAATTAAAAACAAGAATGGACCTAGAATTGAGCCCTGCGGAACGCCCATGGTGACCACAGATCCTGCAGATCTCTTACCATTAACATCAACCCTCTGAATTCGATTATTCAGATAAGAAATCAGAAGGTCGAGAGCTCTGTCCCTCAAACCATAATGGTACAATTTCCTGATAAGAGTATCATGATGTACGCAATCAAAGGCCTTGGACAAATCACAAAAAATACCAAGAGCATCTAGCGATTCCTCCCAGGCCCCAAATATGTTCTTTAGCAACGCCACGCCCGCATCCGTAGTTGAACGACCCTTTGTAAAACCAAATTGTTTCACGTGCAATAAATTGTGTAAGTTAAAGTGCCTCAACAACTGTTTCAAAATTAATTTTTCAAAAATTTTGCTCAAAGTTGGTAATATCGATATTGGCCGAAAATTCGTGGGATCAGTTCTACTACCAGATTTGAACAGTGCAATTACTTTGCTTAGTTTCATCAAATCAGGAAATACACCAGATGTGACACAAGAATTAAAAACAATTGCTAAGAAAGGTGCGATAACATCTGTTATTGAAGCTACAGTGTATACTGACAAACCCCAATGATCGGCAGTTTTTTTTACATCAAGATCCTTAAAAGATTCTTTAATGTCTTTAGCAGTCACAAATGTAAATTCAAAGTGATTGTCACAATCTGGAATACATTCTTTTAGTATAGCATAAGCAGAAGTGGAGGAAGAAGACAAAGTTTTTGTTGTCATTATTGGAATATTAGTAAAAAAATTCTCAAACTCAGTTGCTACCTCCAAGTCCGCCTTTATATCTTCATCGTTAATTTTAAGATGGAAATCGCGATTTTGTTCGTCCAGTTTCAGAATTTATAATTCCCCAAGTTGTTCTGATTTTATTGCCAGAAGATTTTATTTTATTTTTAATGTGTATGGCTTTTGCTGAGGAACAGGCTCTTTTAAAAGTTTTTGAATAATTTTTAACAAATTCTTGAAAAGCTTCATCATGGTTAAATGTTTTTTCCTGATACAATTCATACATTTTTTCCCTGCTTTTATAAATACCTGGGGTTGCCCAGTCACTAAATATGATACGGTCGCTAACAGGCAATGTTTTTTTTTGTGAAAACTTTCATAAATTCACAATTAATGAGGTTAAATAGTACACTATACGCATGATCCGGATTGGTGTGATAAGGCAAGTCCGGTAGCTTTTCAATTAAATTATTTTTAAATTGTCCTAAACGATTTTCATTTATAGGAACAAAACTCACAAGTTTTCTTTGAGCTCTGACTTCACTTTTCTGAGTAAAAGTAACTAACTGGCCACAGTGATCAGAGTCTAACTCGTTTATAATTAAATGGTCAGAAGGTCTTAAGTTAGTAAAGATGTTGTCTAAACAGGTGGCACTCGTGGCAGTTATTCTAGTCGGCTCAAAGAATCTTACGTACAAGTTATAAGACTTAAATAATGACATAAATTTATGTTTGTTTGATGTGTCTGTGAAGCCGTTTTACCCTTTGGGCACGAAACTCAGCACATAATTTTTATTCTATTTCTCCCGGAAAGAAGTTTTGATGTTATGGCAACATTTATTAATTAAGAAAAAAAAAGTTGATGAAAAGAAAGCAACGTGGATGAATAAAAAGCAACCAAAAATGAATTACAATAATCATATATTATTAAAAATACTTTTGGCAACACATAGGAGATCCCACTGGCAACACCGTAGAATTGGTAGAGTTTTGAGAAAATAAGATATAAAATCCAGTCGTGCGAGTCACGTGAAGAAGAAGAAGAGAGAAGAATAAATGATGCGACAAATGCAAGATATCGTGTTTATAAAGTGAGTGTATCCGGACGTGTTGTTAGTACGGGAAGCCACGACATTTTCCATCGTACGCAAACGAAGCTCCAGCACAGCCCATCCTGAAAATAACGAGAACGATACAGTTATTGATAAGCATGTTATTGTTGAACTAATCATAGTATAAATAATTTACTACATTCAGCACGTAGTAAAGGATTAGAAGCCAGTATACATATTTTTAGGTCCTTCGAACATTACATCAATATGGGGCATAGTTTGTATAACAGCCACAGCACGTTTTCTCCGCGGCTCAAAGGCAAACGCACATTACATCCACCCTGGTCCGCAACGCCTCGGACCGCAACGCAGCCTTTAGTGTGTGATGGTTTATACAAAAGTGTACCAAATGTAAAAAAAAATCCTATCTTAAAAGAAAATACAGATCTAATGAATCACTACCGGCCCATCGTATCACATAATGAGACACTACCGGCCCATCGCACTCACATAATGAAAAACTACCGGCCCATCGCACTCACATAATGAAACACTATCGGCCCATCGCACTCACATAAGGAAACACTACCGGCCCATCGCACTCACATAATGAAACACTACCGGCCCATCGCACTCACATAATGAAACACTACCGGCCCATCGCACTCACATAATGAAACACTACCGGCCCATCGCACTCACATAATGAAACACTACCGGCCCATCGCACTCGCATAATGAAACACTACCGGCCCATCGCACTCACATAATCTGCTTATAAGTACCCACTCCTGGGACACATGCCTCCACTCGGTGACAGGGAGTAGGCCGTAATCCACAATGCAGGTTGCTAGGTAGATGTCACATGTCTTCGAAGTTTTTGGCTCTACGACATGCTGATTTCCTCAAAATGTTTTCCTTCACCGCTTTTGAGAGTAGTGGTGATGAAATAATTAACACAAAGCCCCTAATGGGGTATGAATCTACGATATCTCTCATTTACTACTTACACTTAATACTATTGCATTTATTGCAGTCATATCACCTGCACCTGTCTGAATTCGTTAAAAAAAAAAACATTTTATGTGATGAACAGAACGGCTTTGGATAACAGAAGACTACCAATATGGCTGTATAAGATTTTTTGTATAATGTTACAAACAAAGGAGATGTTTCAGAAATGTAAGGAGCCTGGGCCAGCATACTGTACACTTAACGCTAGGTATAGTTACGCTATAGTTAACTGTTTTTAATGTTAATTTCCTATATTTTGGCTTAGTTTTTGTACAGATTCAATTTAACTCGGCCAAGGAGTGCAACACAACTACTAATAAATATGGTAGTCAGCAATAAGCGCAATACGATTTTGACAGTGACATTTGATTGACGTGTCATGTATCTAAGGCTATTGTATCTATATTATCTACCATATGACTGAAAAAGAAAACATGAATTCTGAACATACGGCCCATTAAATAAACACAATCAACTCAAATCAACACTCGACACGAACACAACGGTAAAAAAGAACTGTCAAAGTCACCAATCAAAGGTCATAACCACTGTCATGGCTACGTTAATAAAGGGTTATCTAACTAAAACGTTTCAAATAATTAATTACATATAGGTACTTGTATTTTTATTCAAATTATTTTAGTAGTATTTTTATGAAAATCATTTATTTTTTTTTCTTTTTATCTATACAATATGTAAATAAAACCCTGTCCGATCCGTGAAGGGTATTGTTAGGTATTGGTAGGTAAGACAGGCAAAACTTAAAAAAAAAATCCCCCTGAAAAAAATTAATATTATTTCGCAAAAAGAGGTAACTTAATACTTGTGCGGTAAGCAACCCCTTCCGCGAGCGGCGGGGGGCAGGGCGCGCGGCACCTGTGACGTGGTCGCGTCGCTATTCGCTTATAATAATATCGGTGTTGTCACTTTTTTAAAAATTACCAAATTTCGGGGAAATTGGAATTAATTCCCAGGAAAAAAGGATTATTTCAAAATTCATTAGTATTGTTACTATGATGATTATGTAAAATTTTATATTATATTTGGTCAAGTGTTTACCTAACCTTTATTATCCTTACGGGTCGGACAGGGTTTTCTTAATATATTGTATACCGTACTTAATGGTGGCCCATAATGAAACATCTCATTTGTGTAGTTTGCTCAGACATTAATGGCATAAGTTAAGTCGATAATTATAAACTAATGATTATTACTAATTTCTTTCAAGGATTATTGGAATTGCTATCGTAGTAGTTAGTATGTGTCTTTAAGGAAGCGTACACGTGGGAACAACGCACTACAATATATTAGAGTACTGTAAGCCCAATATCCCACATAATCCACAACTATCTCTAACTTCTATGCGTATAACATAATTATACAACATCTTGGAAACTTACGACCAAGTTGTTAATTAGAGATGAAAGGCGTACCACGAGTATTTTGAAACTAACCATAGAGGTGTGTACAAGGTGGAGTTGTGAGAAGTAACCATCTTGTTACAGTGATGGTGGCAGAAATATAAAAAATACCACAGTCATTTGGTCCAAAATTCCGAAGCGCGAATACCACTCACCGACACGGACATTAGGTGCTCATGTGTGCAGGTGACAGGGCAATTACCACTATCACTAACATAACAAAAACGAATATAACGTAATAATATAACGCGAAGACTTTCACTCTGTTTTTAATCGACTTCAAAAAAAGGAGGGGGTCCTCAATTCGTCGGAATCTTTTTTTTTTTTGGAACATTAACAATTAGTTATCATCACTATCATCAACCTTTTTATCATCCCACTGCTGGGCACAGGTCTCCTCTCATACAGAGAAGGATTGAGTGTAATCACCACGCTTGTTCAATGCGAGTTGGTGATTTCAGACTTTCCTCAAGATGTTATCCTTCACCTTTTAATCAGTCATTGGTGTCCAAGATATACTTAGAAAGTACATAGAACTTTAGAAAAGTTACATTGGTACTTGCCTTACTTGGAATCGAACACGCGCTCTCATACTTGAGAGGCTGGTGTCTCAACCACTAGGCCACCACGACTTCATTAATTAGTGTGTGCAATTAAATTATGATAATTTACTACTAAAGTACATGTATGCTCTTGAGTGTTGTATGTTTTATTTATATATAACCTGTAAAAGTGTTGTTTTTAGTGTGTTTTCACCGTAAATAGTAACAAAAATTTCCGTCACATCGGTCTATCGATCTAAACGCATCAAACAAGAAAATTACTCGACGGATTTTCCTCCCGTTCTATCAAATGGATGGAGTAATTAAATTGATATTTGGTTTATCCAATACGGGTTTCTCAGTAAAAACTTGTAATTTGATATGTGGTTTATCCAATACGGGTTTCTCTTTGGAAAGTCCGGTTACTCGGTACGTATGGTATACCTGGCAAAATGTTTGTGTAGGTACTATATTTTATGCAGTTATCTGACGTCATCTTAGGGGAATTTTATAAGCGTGACTAATGCAACATTTGTATTTTCATATCGCCACATCATGCAAATAGAGACCCCCTATCCAGATAGATCCAGATAGAGAACCTCTATCGTACCTCTTAGCGTAGCATAAGAGGATTTCAAGTTTTTTTTAGATTATGTAGTTTGTTTTCATTTTTAGGGTTCCGTAGTAAACTAGGAACCCTTATAATTTCGCCAAGACTATTTGTATGTCTGTCCGTCTGTGGATAATCTCAGTAACCGTTAGTACTAGACAGCTGAAATTTGGTACCAATATGTAAATCAATCACGCCGACAAAGTAGTAAAATAAATAGTGTAAAAAATATTTTATTACAGGGAGTTCCAAAGTAGAAAGAGACTTTTATTGTTTTCTGTTAATTTGACCGTATGATATACCGGGTAGGTATTTCAAAAAGTTATTTAAAAATAGGGCTTTGCTAAAATATTTTATTGATTATGTTAATATTTTAGGGAATAATTAAGCGCTCTAAAAGTATAAAAAAATCAAACTCAAACTCAAAATGTTTTAACATTTTTTTATACTTTTAGAGCTTTTATACTTTTCGTTTTTTTTATACGTTTTATACTTTTACATTATTTTAACTTTTGAACCATAAGATTAAAAATTAAGAAAAAAATAAATCCCAAAAGTAGAACTTCATAAATACTTTCTAGGAAAATTATTTTGAACTTTTTTTTTTCTCGGTGGTAGGCCATAACATCGGCTGCCGGCGGAAGTTACCACCCACCAGACAAAGTCTTGCCGCCAAGCGATTCGTCGTTCCGGCATGATGTCTGGTGAAGCCGTACGGAGGACGGTTCTGAGCAGTTGTGTTGCGATGTGTGGCGGGTACGATGCGCCAAATGTTGTTGTGTCGGGAATTTGGTCGTGGAGAGTCTCCCGATCAATCTCCCTCTAGCGCCGCATCGTTTGGTCGTGTTGGTCTTGGGTTTAACATTGCATCACCTCGCTCAACTGCCGTCATCCTTCCTATTCCTTAGTTCTTTAAGTGAATAGGCTTAATAAACTAGTGCGCTTTACACTCAACGATTGCATAACTGCTTACCATCAGGCGGGATTGCAGTCAAGCACTAGTTTATAATTATTAAAAAAAAAAAATTGAACTTGAAAGGTAGAATAGTTTTTGAAAAACTGTATATGTAAGATTTTTTTATGTAAGTTCATATGTTTTACTATCCTGAACGTATTTTCATTCATATAAAAAATAGTTATTCAAATCGACTACTTTATATAAATTAATCATTCAAATAATAATATATTCATGAGATACTGGTGACAGACTGTGGGGCCTTAATGCAGAGTCTTAGTGGTAGGGTACGGAATCTTAGCAATGCCAAATAAACATCAGTAAACGTTACAATAGCAGTACGGTCGATCTATCTTCCCTGATCAGCAAAGCTTGGCGGGATTTTTTTTTTTTTCATAAATTATAAACTAGCGCTTGACCGCAATCCCTCCACCTGGTAAGCGATGATGATGATGATGGTAAGCAGTGACATAATCGATAATGGTAAAGCGCACTAGTTTATTAAGAGCCTATTCACTCTAGCCTTGAACAAATTGTAATCCTGGATGGGTGATTGTCCGATACATACTGACATTCAGTGGGTACCTCAGGAAGCACATTTAGCAGACGGTCCCGGTAGAAGGCCGACTGTCTAACAACTTGTAGATATATAGTAGGTAACACTAGCGGCCGCCAGCGACTTCGTTCGTGTGAAGTTAGTTATGTCCCGCTCCTATTAGTCGCAGCGTGATGTTATATAGCCTAAAGCCTTCCTGGATTAATGGGCTATCCAACGCAAAAAGAATTTTTCAAATCGGAATCAGTAGTCCTGAGATTAGCGCGTTCAAACAAACAAACAAACTTCAGCTTTATATATTAAGTCGTATAGATTGCGACACATTCGCCAAAAATGTAAGTAAATATGAATTTCTTTACAATAATAATGGAAAAATTCAGTTTACGCTACACCTTTAAACATTTTTATAAGATTTTGACTAGTACAAGTCACTCTAAAATCAACATAAACGTCATTGAAATAAAGTTGTTATTCGTTTAACATGAAATAGGGTGGGGTGTGCAGCACTGTTTGTTATCTAGTTACTAGTTTGCGGAGGTCAGACACGCAGTAGCTCCATGTTAAGTACATCCAACCACGTGTGGTTATATTGGTAGCTAACCCCAACATATTTGGGAAAATAAAAGGCAAGATAATGGCAATATAACTTACTGGCAGGTGTTGCCGTATGTGTTTCCATCTTTGCCACACACGGGTTGGTACACTGCGGGACAGAAACAGCCTGGCTTAGCCACACCAGACATCACGGAACCCGCCAGCACCAGGAAAATAGTGAATACTGGAAACAAAGATACGTAGGTTAGTTGGGTAATGCAATTTCTTGTCGATTTTATGAATACGATATGTATTGGCATGGACGGAAAATATCGAGTTTAGACAAAATCAGCAGTTAGACTGGTAAAGCGGACCCCAGACTCCAAATCTGAAAAAGCTATCCATGAAATCCATATCGTATCCATGAAATAGTAGTTATTGTGCAATTCCTGTGTCATACAAAAGAAGAAAATATTAAAAACTCGAATATAGGTAGGTACATAGAATAAAAAATATATAATAGGTACTTTTATTTCAACTGAAATAAAAAAGATAATAAAAGCTTTTGAAAAAAGCCATAAAAATAACAAATTCTTGCAAAATAACAAGGGCAAGCCAATATTTATTTAAATTTATGTATTTTGAAAGAGCTTACCCAAAGTAAGTTTCATGTTGTCCTTGCGAAGTTACAATTTGACTAAGACTGAAGAATAACTCGAGTTCGAGTGTCTTTTATACAAAGCAGCGACGATACGGTGATATGACGTTCATGTGTCACCAATGTTGGTTAAATAGCATATCAATTTTGATGGCCAACTGACGCACCAACATTTGACGCCAATATTTATGTATATTGGTCTTACACTTAAGGAAATTGGAATGGGATGCGTTGCAATTTATTTGTGCATTGTAATTTGAATACAAATTATACGATAAGGACACGTCTAAAAACACAAAACCTGTCTATAAAGTTTATCAACTGTGAATTAACAATTTGGAACCAATATTTTTTTATATTAACACAGCTTCTAAAATCATGGCTAATACAAATGTTATATTAATATTTTCTGCACTACATCTCACAACCTCAGGGATTCATAGAAGATTCCTCTAATTATATGGACAAAAAACACAAAATCGATAGCATTTGACGTCACCAAAGGGTGTATTAATAGCCACAAATTGTTTTATTTTAAAACATAAACAGCAATCATATGAAATGCCCTTAACCTATTTTATCAATCGGTTGGCGGTAAAGTAAAATCAATGCGTGAGCAACTAATAAGGCCATACCATTGTGGCCTATACGTCGACGCCGGCTGTCGCTGAAAACCAGCGCTGGGCTCTGTTTTTGCATAGAGTCGCAGCATAATGCTGAGCGACAGCCGTTTTGCGTGGATGTGACGCATGTTTCCCCTAATTATTTCTTATTATTTATGTTTTTGTAAACTCTTGCGTCATGTTTACTGCAAATAAACGTTTTTTCTTTCTTTCTTTCTATTGTTATAAGCGACATTAAATTTAGGATTATCATTATCATCGTTAATCCCAGTCGCATCCGTAGCTTTACAGCTTTGGAGTCTGGAGTCCGCTTTACCAGTCTAACTGCTGATTTTGGCTAAACTTCTATATTTTCCGTCAAGCGACTGCCGTCTGACCTCCACAGCCCGAAGGCGATATCTAAGCATTGCAGTTAAACCAATTGTTAGACTTTTGAGGGCTCCAACAACCCGTAACGATTGCCACTAGATGTTCGTATGGCAACCGGGACCAACGGCTTAACGTGCTTTCCGAGGCACGACTAGACCAGTGCAAATAATCATATTCATGCATACAAATATTTGCACTGTGCGGGGATCGAAACCGCGACTCCTTGCGCAACGGCCGCGTTCGCAACCGCTACGCCATGGAGGCTTTCAACAGTAAATTTAAGATATAAATTAAAATATAGAAATTAATTAAAAGAGCGCAGAGACCAATAAAATGAAATAAAACACCTTTTAAACTTTTAATATTTCCCTTAGAAAGGAACGTGTTATCCTTTCTAAAAATGTTAAATAATTGTAACTGTTCTTTCTTTTAATTCCTAGTGTGGGGCTAGGAATAACTGTTGTATCGTGAGTGCGTTAACAAACATTAAAACTCACACAAGCAGTCAGACTCAGAACAACTACCTGGAGGCCATACAAATATTTGTGCCGAGCAGGAATAGAACGCCCGGCTTTAGCGCCAACCGTGTTGTCAACTGTTGAGTTACTTGAATGTAGGGAAAAGTATAATATTGATATGTAGAGGTACCTACAAACGCCACATGGAACACCGCGTCATACTGACGTCACACGAATTCTACATCTCGCAATCAGAGTTTACCGTGCAACTAGCATACATACAACTCCCCAATTTCAAGCATTGGGCAAGTGCCCGCCAGACATAACACCAGTCTGGTTGGAGGATCCTTCCTTTTCTATGGAGGATGAGTAAACTTTACTCCCTGTGCCTCATGCCTCTACAAATACAACTGAAGAAAACTTAAGTGAAATATTGGACTCCACATAACAACTACATACGTAAACGATTGTTTGATGCTGGGGAACTACTGGATATAGAGGAGCGCAATCCCGAGAGTTATGAGTCTCACTAATAATCTCTTTAAAAAGTATTTTATATTATTTAATGTTGGTTAGTATTGTCACACCTGACACTACTAATAATATTTATTAATAATGTCCATAGCAATCTTTCTACAATATTCAATAAACTATGTCCTATGAAAACAAAATGTATCATTACTAAACCTAAAATTTCCCTTCATAGCTAACTATTAACCTACATCTTAATTAGGTAGTATCAAAATGTCTTATAATAAAATAACAGCAGTTTGGTAGGTAAATTAACAATACAAGCAAGCGCAACAATATAAGAGCAAGCGTGGTGATTACGCTCAATCCTTCTTTGTATGAAAATAGACCTGTGCCCAGCAGTGGGACGATAAAAAAGGTTGATTATGACGATGATGGTGGTGTACTGTTGGGGAATGTAAGGCGCAATGTATAAAGGTTTGGCGTGGTTTCGATCTCCCAGTATCAGTACGGTTTGCGTCTGATCTCTGCTCGGTCGTGTGGGATTACCGTTTCATCAGACTATGATGAATAAGAAGTTGAGAGCATTAAACTTGTGTCTACGCACACTTCTGTACTGGTATGGTATTCAATATGGGAATACATAGCTCGAGTAAAATTGACAGCTCTTATTTTTTATAGACAAGTATAGAGTAAATCTAAACTAAATTAATTAGTGAACATACGACACGATGCGGCAACAATATCACACGACCCAATTAAGAGGGACATTACCTATTTGTATCATTCAATTAACAAATGTCAATTTGAGGTGCGTCATTTCCCCAAATTGTTACTAATTATATTATAAAAAACATTTGTATGCAAATGTGTGCACGACTTATGAGTATTGCTTTAGGATGTGATTAGGTTTTTATATATTATTTGTGTTTTTTTTTTTTTCTTTTTTCACGCACTCGTGTTTATTTCAGGTTTTGGGAGATAAGTATAATGTTCTGAACTACTTCTGATATTTCCATTATGTAGGTGTATGTCCATTTCGTTGGCTCGCCTTTCAGTTATATTTTTGCTTTACAGGTATATTTTGACAGTCGGGATTTTTGTTCAGCTAATAATTAAGTTATTAAGGAGTATTCTGTTTATGAATCATCATCATCATCCCAGCGTTAATCCCAGTCGCATCCGAAGCCTTTTCAGCTTTGGAGTCTGGGGTCCGCTTTACCAGTCCAACTGCTGATATGGCTAAACTTCGATATTTTCCGTGAAGCGACTGCCATCTGACCTCCACAACCCGAAGGCGACATCGAAGCATTGCAGTTAGAACAATTGTTGGACTTTTAAGGGCTCCAACAACCCGTAAAGACTGCCACTGGATGTTCGTATGGCAACCGGGACCAACGGCTTAACGTGCTTTCCGAGGCACGACCAGACCAGTGCAAATATTCATATTCATGCATACAAATACTTGTACTGTGCGGGGATCGAACACGCGCCACCTTGCGCAGCGGCCGCGTCCGCTACCGCTACGCCACGGAGGCTGTCAGTATTCTGTTTATGAATATGATAATAAAATAAGCTTTAAACCGAGATAGCTTCCGTTGAAATTTTCACAGATCACGTATTTCTGTTGCGCGCAAGAGAATAAACAGAGTCGCGCGAGTCCGACTTGCACTTGGCCCGTTTTAAAACATCATTATTTCAGCCTAAATACCACAACTATGGACAAAGACCACTCACCACCAGACACCAGGACGGCCACTTCGACCGGTTTAATGCTTCTCGTATCCAGTGAATTCCTGCGGTTTACACAATTACACCAGATCATCTGTCCACCTTTTGAAAGGTTTACCAACGGTACTGCTCGCATTAAGCGGTCGCATGAAGCGACCCCATCGGACATCTGCCCTGTACTGTAAGGAAACTTACTACATATTTGAATCTGGTGCTCACATATTACAAGTAGATCCAATAAATTTATTTGGACTTAGATAAATATATATAACTAGCGGTACTTTTTTCCAGTAACGTTAGCCCTACGAATGTCTCCTGTATCGTGGGTACGTTACAAACATATGAACTCACATACACAAACAGACAGACCCGGAACAGCTACTTGTAGCGACACGCAGCGCAGCCGTCAATAGCTTAACCACTGCACTAAACGTGCAGTCAAACTTTGGTGCGTTCTATCGTTTGCCTTCGAGGAGGAATCGTCTAAGTAAATTGTTAGATACCTAGCAATTTACTTGCAAAGTAATTTTAATAATCCGAGCACGTAACACACACATGGTCTAGTAGAATAGCAAACACTACTAATCAAAGTC
The DNA here is from genome assembly GCA_017933935.1 of Sesamia nonagrioides. NCBI lineage: Eukaryota > Metazoa > Arthropoda > Insecta > Lepidoptera > Noctuidae > Sesamia > Sesamia nonagrioides. Next base: position 2,738,212 of record JADWQK010001061.1, read on the forward strand.
CTACATTCTTTTCTTGAAGAGTGTTTCGTACATGTTCAGAAACACTAATTTACCTTTATCCTGTTTTATTAACATGTGCATTTTTTAAAGAGGTGCTTTTACACCCAAATATCACCAGTTATTTATGGTCTTTTTCGAATAAACGATCGTCCTTTTAGACCCAAATCTGCACAGGAACACTGCCTTGAACTCACCTTGATACTAATAGCGTCAGAAATAACAAAGGTCTGAACAAATTCTTTCTGCCAAATTTAGTCATTGAACTTTTATTCAGACCTACATGTATTCTATAGCAGTAAACATTATGATAATTTATTTTATGTCCGGAATCAAAACTATGCTACGTTATTTCTCAAGGTCAAGGGAACGCTATCTCTTTACCAAATTTCAATAAAATCAGGTTAGTTGTTTAGACGTGAAAGCGTAACAGAGAGACACACAGACAGACAGACAGAGTTACTTTCGCATTTATAATATTAGTAGGTATGAGTCTTGCCTGAATTTTAAAAAAACAATTTTCTAGTTTTCTACAAACACACTTCAGAAAATTACAATCCGTGTCTTGCAGTACATATCTACATATTATATTAATTATTGCAAATGAATAACAGGAAAATGTTTGTACGTGCACTACCAGCCATTATTATGAATATTTTAGATGAATTAATACAAATACAATGGGTCTCATACGAAGGCTCAGAGTCACACAAAGGGCAATGGAAAGAGCTATGCTAGGAGTTTCTCTGCGTGATCGAATCAGAAATGAGGAGATCCGCAGAAGAACCAAAGTCACCGACATAGCTCTGCGAGTCGCTAAACTTAAGTGGCAGTGGGTAGGGCACATTGCTCGTAGAACCGATGGCCGATGGGGCAGCAAGGTTCTGGAGTAGCGGCCACGTACTGGAAGACGCAGCGTAGGGAGACCCCCAACAAGGTGGACCGATGACCTGGTGAAGGTCGCGGGAAGCCGATGGATGCGGGCAGCACAAGACCGGTCATCGTGGAAAGCCTTGGGGGAGGCCTTTGTCCAGCAGTGGACATCTATAGGCTGAGGAAGAATACAAATACTATCGCCACATAACACAACCTCCGTGGCGTAGCGGTAGCGGACGCGGCCGCTGCGCAAGATGGCGCGGGTTCGATCCCCGGACAGTGCAAGTATTTGTATGCATGAATATGAATATTTGCACTGGTCTGGTCGTGCCTCGGAAAGCACGTTAAGCCGTTGGTCCCGGTTGCCATACGAACATCTAGTAGCAGTCGTTACGTGTTGTTGCAGCCCTCAAAAATCTAACAATTGGTCTAACTGCAATGCTTCGATATCGCCCTCGGGTTGTGGAGGTCAGACGGCAGTCGCTTCACGGAAAATATCGAAGTTTAGCCATATCAGCAGTTGGACTGGTAAAGCGGACCCCAGACTCCAAAGCTGAAAAGGCTTCAAATGCGACTGGGAATAACGCTGGTATGATGATGACTATCGCTACATAACAAAATAATGTCAAATCATCCTCTGTCCATTATTTTTCCAACCTCAAATCAACGAACTAAACGAACATGTCAACTTGTCAGACGCACTCACACACTCTTTTCACATCCCATTGGTCAATGCTTTCATCTCGTATTTATAATAATTGACTCTGAATGGGTGAAGCCCTCGTGACGTTTATTGAATATTGGAACGTGGTGGGTGGTGGTGGTTGGAAATACGCAGTGATAATAAGTCTTAGGTTTTACCTATCAGACAGGAAAACTGCAGAGGAATCCCCTAGGAGTTGTCTGAATAATTATGTATTGTAGTTTCCTTTATCCGGTTATATTATGACGTGTTATGATAACGTAATTTCCTCAAACATTTTAGTGTATGAGTATGTAATACTACAATCTTTGTTCCGTGGCGCAGTGGTCAACACGCCTACCTGCGACGTGGAGGCCCCGGGTTCGATCCCCGGCCAGGTCGTGGTGGAAAACGATCTTTTCCTGATTGGCCTGGGTCTTGAATGTTTATCTATATATACAATATGTAAAGAAAACCCTGTCCGATCCGTGAAGGTATTGTTAGGTATCAATAACTGATTCTACTAATGCCTAACTGATTCTAAAAGCCGGGCTAAACTGAAAAAAAATCCCCCTAAAAAAATAAATATCCTTTCGCAAAAACAGGTAACTTAAAACATGTGCCGTAGGCCATCCAGGTGCGGGCGAAGAGGGGCAGGCCACGCGGCACGCGGTCGCATCGCTATTCGCTCAGAATTATACCGTCAAAAATAATGTTGTCACTTTTTAAAAATTACCAAATTTTGGGGAAGTTGGAATTAATTCGCGGGAAAAAAAGATAATTTAAAAATTCACTAGTATTGTTACTATGATGGTTATGTAAAATTTCATATGTTATTTGGTCATGTGATTACCTAACCTTTACTATCCTTACGGGTCGGACAGGATTTTCTTAACATATTGTATATACACACATCAAAAGTGTCTAGGGATCAAGCATTTTTATGCGGATTTCTTGAGATTGAGATGTGGCTTTGTAATAAATTTATGATTTTATAAATTTATATGGATCCTTTTTGGTGCATTTCATAATTTGAATCAGGAACTGTGAATCAAATTCGAGTAAAAGATGAAAATCAGCTGTCAATATTTTCCCTATAAAAACATACAACGCATTGAAGACATTATTAGTGCTACTGTTTCCCTACTACTGATTAAAACCAACGTTATTATGGAGCGGCGACGTCATTTAAGCAGGGAAGAAATGCTCAGAGCCGTGGGAATGATAGAAGCTGGTTCCCGGCAACGTACTGTGGCTTTAGCTCTGAATACAAGTCAGAGTGTTATCAGTCGACTTTGGACACGTTACCGAAGCACTGGTACCGTGGCTGAGCGCCATGGAGGACGGTATCGCTGCACCACACGGAGACAAGACCGATACATTCAAATCTTAACTCGAAGAGCTCCAACAATAACCGCCATGATGTTAGCCGTGAGGCTTCATCACTCTTCAGGGAACTTAATTAGCGACCAAACAGTCAGAAACCGCTTGCATGAAGTGAACCTTCATTCCCGAAGACCGCTACGGGTACCACCCATAGCAATGCACAATCGTAGGATTCGATATCAATGGGCTCTTGAACACAGAAATTGGGCAGAAGAACAATGGCGTTTCGTGTGCTTTTCTGATGAGTCTCGTTTTGGTATGAGACCGGATACAAGACGTATACGACACTGGAGAACCCCTGGACGCCAACAGCGATTAAAATCCTGCCAGGAAGTCCATCCTTATAGTGGTGGAACCATCATGGTATGGGCGGGTATTTGGATCGGCGGAAGAACTGAGTTGATTTGGATCAGAGGCAACCTCAACGCTCAAATTTATGCTGAAACGATTGTATCAGACGTCATCGTTCCTCTACAAGTGCAAATCGGTCCCTTATTTCAGTTAATGCATGATAATGCACGACCGCACACCGCAAGAGTTGTAAGACAGACTCTCGCCGCAGCTAACATCAATGTCCTGCCCTGGCCTGCTCAGTCGCCAGACTTGAACCCGATTGAGCATGCATGGGATATGCTACAGAGAAGAGCTCTGCCGAATATGGAGGGTATCCAGTCGCAAGAAGACCTTTTTTGTTGTTGCAACGAACATGGGCGGCCATTCCACAGCGTGATTTGGATGAACTCATTTTGAGTATGCCAAACCGATGTTCTTGTGTTGTTAGTGTTCGCGGTAGAAACACGGATTATTAATTGTTTAAGTTACCCAATAAAATTTTAGAGAAAACTGTTATTTCAGTCTTTTTTTTCGAACTTTTGTGTTAGTGGTTCAAATGTCAAATATCCCTTTATTAGGAAAATGGCAAATTTCTTTATTAATGCAAAGGTGACTTGGTTTATCGTTACTGTGACAAACGAAAACACTTTATTTGATGAATCCTTAAAGAAAATTTTAATTAATATCAATCAGGAGAAAAGTTATTGCAAAAATATATGTTGATCCCTAGACACTTTTGATGTGTGTATATCTATTATAAATATAGTATCGTTGAGTTAGTATCCCATAACAGAAGTCTCAAACTTACTTTGGGGCTAGCTCAATCTGTGTGATTTGTCCGTATATATTTATTTATAGTTTATTTATTTATTTTATTTACTCGGTGGTAGGCCATAATATCGGCTGCCGGCAGAAGTTACCAAGCATCAGACAGTCTTGCTGCCAAGCGATTCGTCGTGTTCCCGGACGAATCTAAAAATAAATCGCAATACTTTATACACAACACTTAGGGCTGATTTTAAATTAATGTATATTTATTTTGACTACTTTAGACTGCTTAATACTGGTCGCCATTTTTGATAAGGGTTTTGTTCGAGACCGTGTAAATTACCTTAATTAATTATTAATAAACCGATTTGCAAATAAAATATCAATGTCCGCCAGAGGATGAACCTTAAACCCTTTAGTTATGTTTTGTTGAAATAACCCTTTTCCTTGTTCAACACATATAATAACAAGATTAAAATCCTTTTTAACCGACTTCAAAAAGGAGGAGGTTACTCAATTCGACCGTATATATGCTTTTTTTTTATGTGTGTTCGCGCATAACTTCGTCGTTTATGAACCGATTTTAATAATTCTTTTTCTGTTGGAAAGAAGACCTTCCCAAGGTGGTCCCATGATAAGGATATCAGGGTTTGATGGTGGAAGACCAGAGAAAAAAGGGGAACTTTCAAAAATAGTAGGGGCGACTAGTGCATTTCTTAGCATTTTCATTAAGTATTTTAAAGCACTATAATTTAATAAAGGTCTGGAGTAGATCTGATGATGGAGCCGGGAGACAGTCGAAGGAACTCCTCAACAATTTACAGCAGCTACCTTGTGTTTGGGCTCGATTAATTTGTATTGATAAGAACTTTAAAACTAGATGGGTTGTGACTGTCATAAGAGCTCTGATGATGAAGACAAAGGCTAGTTTCGGGAACTCCTCAACGGTTTACAGTAGCTACTTTGTGGTTGGACTTAATTAATTTATATTGATGAGACCTTTGCACCCATTGGGTTAAAATAATGGTCTGCAGTAAATTTGATGATGAAGACCATAGGCAGTTGAGGGAATACATACGGGTAAAAATTAAAATAAATAAAATTACGTCCTTTTCGGATGCAACTGAATACATAGTACTTTTAACAACTAAAAAGTATAAAATAAAAACTTTTTTTACAAAAAAGCAACCGACTTCCAAAAACCACTACAAAGTGAAAAATAACTAATTTCGGAAGTCGGTGTCAAAAACGAATATACAAAACCAAAGACACCGACTTCTGAAATTAGTTATTTTTCACTTTGTAGTGTTTTTGTAAAAAAAAGTTTTTTTTATTCATAATATTTCTTAGTTTTGATAATTATAAACAGCGGCTTAATATCTACTAAGGATAATAATTAACAACGACTAAATTCATTTAACGTAAAATTCACGAATCAGATTTCTTTTTTGGGTTATTTAATTAACATTATCATTATTATTGTAGATCAAATAAACGATGAATGGACTGAGATAGGTAATATGGCTAGACAAAGAATGAGTGACGAGACAATAGATCATTATTAGAAAATGCTGAATTATATAGGCTCATAATAAAGTTTTACACTTTACCATCAACTATTGCATCACTGCTAACTATTAAGGATCGCGGACAAGCGTGACATATCATCATGAACCTTTTTATCGTCCCACTGCTGGACACAGGTCTCCTCTCATACAAAGAGGGATTGAGCGTAATCACCACGCATGCTCAATACGGGTTGGCGATTTCAGACTTATAGTACAGGTTTCCTCAATATGCTTTCCTTCACCTTTTAATCAGTCATGACAGATGATTTGCGAGAAAAAAATATAACGATTAATATAAAAATAAGAAAGTAAAAACATATTGTACCGAAATATGTAAAATGTGATAGCGGCATAAGAATGTTTCACAAACAACGCAAAGATTCCTTCCTGCTCATCACTTTAAATAGCAACAATGCTGTTTAATTTTAAACTAAATAACAACAACATAACGTTTTCTATAAATTTCTGTGTTCAAATCAAATCAAATCAATCAAATCAAAATCGTTTATTTCAAATTAACCATCACTTGGTACTTTTGAATAGTCAATGTCGGTCAGTTCAAGAAAAGTGAAGCTAAATTGCACGTTCCAAAGCGTAGATCTCTATGGAGAAGAACGTACAAGAAACTCCATGGACACTCTTTTAAAATCATAATATATGGGTTACATTTCTTCGTTACATATTTATGTTGCTTCTATCATGTGAGCACAATGTAAAGTTAAAAACTTAAACAACGATGTAGTAAGTGGTGGTGTTTTGAGAAAACACAACACAAGCCACTTCTCTATGAGAGAAAATGAGCTGTAACCCACTACGTGGGCATAATGCGGTTTAGTAGATCTGTTTGGCAGCCTAAGACTGTTTATTTTGAAATTGAAATTCTCGTAAGAATATGTACCTACTAGGAATGTTCGAAATTTTTGTTCTAGGACCAAAATTTCGAAGCCGTGACCTTTTTATATAAAATACCTATTAATAATTACAAAAAAGAAATCATTATTTACCGTGTTTCACAAACGAAATACCTTACAGACAGAAAACAGGCTTAAAAAAAATGTTTAATTAAAGAGGTATTTCGACAACGCATAGGTTTATTTTGGGCATTCTTTTACTCATGTACATTTCTTTCCAAACCAGAATATGGTTAAAGAGTAAGCAGAGGATGAGGGAAATATTCTTAAAATAAAGGAACTATATATTCATTAATATACAGGGTGGCGCAATAGAACGTGCATTTTTAAAATAATTATTAAAAAATAAATACAAAAGGTATAGTTAAAATAAAACTAAGCAATTATTAAGTGATAACTGAATTTTATTTTTTAAAAATAACATCATCTAAATGATGACCCTCTCTACGTTGACACTCCTCTAACCGCAAACGGAAATTACCGAAAACTTTCTTAAGTAGTGCTGGTGTGATTGCTGCCATTTTACCACGAATATTCTCCTTGAGCTGACTGATGTTTCTCGGATTATTGGTGTAGACTTTGTGTTTGAGGTATCCCCACAAAAAAAAGGCAGGAGGCGTCAAGTCTGGACTGCGCGGAGGCCATAGGATATCACCTCTTTTCGAAATCAGTTTGCCAGGGAACATCTGCTTCACAACCGCCATGGAGTCATTTGATGTGTGACTGGTAGCTCCGTCTTGTTGGAACCAAGTCCTAGAGTTCTTTATTCTTGAATTTTCAAGTTCTGGGGCCAAAAAACCTTCCAACATCGCAACATAGCGTTCGGTATTAACAGTGACGTTTTGCCCCCGTGCGTTTTCAAAAAAATAAGGACCAATTATTCCTTTGGCAGAGATTGCGGCCCAAACTGTCACTTTAGGGCTATGTAACGGTTTTTGATGTTTGAGTCTGGGATTCTCACTATTCCAATAACGACAATTTTGGCGGTTTACGAACCCATTCATATGAAAATGTGCCTCATCAGAGAAAAGGATGTTTTCAAAATTTGAAAACCGATTGAGCATTTCATTAGCAAATGTGAGCCGTGCTATGAAGTCAGAGTCTTTCAATTCTTGAGTTAATTGCAGCTTGTATGGATGCAATTTAAGATCCAAGTTTAAAATTCGTTGCAAACTTCGTCGCGATATGTTTAGGACAGACGATCTCTTGCGAGTAGACATTTGTGGATCTTCTCGTACCGACTGCTTAACACTCTCAATATTGTCTTCGGTCCTAGATGTGCGTGGACGACCTTTTGCGTGTGGTTTAAACGTCGATCCAGTCTCTTCAAACCGCTTTATCCAGATTTTAATTAAATTAGCACTCGGAGCCTCCCTAATTTGCCGCACACCATACTCAGAACAAAATAGTCGCCTGACAACTACGTACGAACGAGAGTTTTCGTAAAATGCGCGCACGCAAAATGCGCGACGCTTCCCGTCGAAGTGACTCATAGTGACTAAAACTTCATGAACCGCGCTACCCAACGATATCGGTCTCCCCTCGCCCACGCCCCTTCTACCCCGCAAAAAAAGATGATGCAATATGCACGTTCTATTGCGCCACCCTGTACTTAAGTGACAAATGACTTTAAATGTGTGTGTGAAAATGTATATGATAAAATGTGACCATCGCATGTGAGAAAAATAATTACGTGTTTATTTAGTTGTATCAGCTAACACATTTATAGAAAAAATGTGGAATACTTGCTTGTTCTTGAACTAAGTGGACCAGTCCTCTGTCCCATGAGGCTGAACTGATCTATATATGAGTAACAATTTAAGTACTGTTTTTGTTTAGTAGAAGATTTTCTTATGTAACATAGGATTTTTTAGGATGGGACTGGCGTGAACCTTGTTCAAAAGTCTCTTAAAATAAACAAACACTATTTTCCTGTATTTTTATTTTATTTACACATTGTTTGTTTTAATATTAACACATTGTTTGTTTTGTAAACGTGTAGATAGTGTGTAATAGTGTATAATTAATTTGTCGTCATTTTATATTATTTATTCAACTTACTCTATAATATTTTAGTCAGATTTCCTATTTCCCTATTATTTATAAACGTTGCTTAAAGTTACAAACGTTTGTTAAAATTTAAGGTTAAGAAAACTCATCTTGATTTAGTAAAGCATTACGCAATGACCCTCCTGAGCAGAAACCTATCGGTTCGTTGTTGCGCCAATCCTTTGTTAACACCGTGCTGACGTGTAATATGTACTTATAATGGCGGCGGTTCTCGTCTCAAAAAGGCACCTTTTCTGACGCATTCCCCATCATAAGCTTTCAATGTTTTGCTACAGCCCAAACTGTAAACAAATAATTATAATGACAGGTATGAATAATTGTGTAAAGTCTCACTCACTCACTCACTCTTGTAGCCTTTGTCTGCTCCATTAAGGGAATCTTCGTACACTTCAGCTTTGACAAGTCATTCAATGAGTGAGTTAGCTAAAACTTCTTATTTTAGATGTTTTACCCACAAAAGTAATAAATGAAGTTGAGAGGTACACTATACTTAGAAACTCACACGCAATCATTAGGATAGGTCCTGGAGTTCCTGCCGCACACCGGAGAATACTCTTCCGGACAATCACATTCCGGTCTCTCCGCAGCGACTGGCGTCATGGACGTCATCACCGCAGCTAATGCCACAATTACTGAAATCATTACATTCAATACATTATTGTCTCCTTCAGTCCTGGTGCCTATACGCCAACCATGTGACGAGCGGCTGCACGATCTCGGCAGAAGCTGACAATTTCCTAGGTTTACCGGGGAGATACCATTAGTGTTACATATAAAATTTTCTCCGTAGTAGGCTGTAACCTCGGCTACCGGCTTAAAAGTTACCACCCACCAGACAAAGTCTTGCCGCCAAGCGATACGTAGTGTTTTGTAGTCATGCAATCATTGATGGTAAAGTGCGCAGATGTATTAAAAGCGAATTTACTCAAAAAAAAAAAAATGAGTGAATAAGAAGGAAGACGGTGGTTGAGCGAGGTGATTCAATGTTAAACCCAACAACACGACCAACGATGCTGTCCCAGAGGGAAATTAATTAATGATGATGATGACGACAGACCCAATTATTTGCAATAGATAATTTGTTAATTGTTTGAAACTTACCGGATATACGCCTCATGTTTTCCAACCGCACACTGCCTTGTACTGACTGATGACATCTCCAATGACAAACCAGGTTTTATACCCGTTGCCTTCCAATAATTTTCAATAACATCGTCTGAGAAATGACAATATTTTGACTAACATAACTGTCGGTTCACCTAAATTATACTAACATGGTTTCAAATCACTAGACTGCCTTGTAAAATATTGCATATTTTATATAAGGACGGAGAGGCCCATGACGTCGATCGATTAGGTTATGCTATGCATGCCGCTGTTGGTCTGCGTAAACATGGGTAAACATCTTCACATCAATCTCCCTCTAGCGCAGTATCGTTTGGTCGTGTTGGTCTTGGGTTTATACCGCGTTTTGGGGTTGGTTGGGTTCGCATCACCTCGCTCAACTGCCGTCATCCTTCCTATTCCTAAGTTTTTTAAGTGAATAGGCTTAATAAACTAGTGCGCTTTACCATCAACGATTGCATCACTGCTTACCATCAGGCGGGATTGCAGTCAAGCACTAGTTTATAATTATTAAAAAAAAAAAAACATTCCGAGACCCCTTCGTGTCTTGGAGACCACGTTAAAACGTTGGTCTCCAAAGAAAATAACTGATTCCAAAGCCTCTAGATAGCATTTTGTACCACCAGCTCATATGAAATGAAATGAAATGAAATCGTTTATTAAGCAAGTAGGATCACTGATCACTTTTACACGTCATGTTTATTTTTTATTTTATTTTTATAACTAGATGAAGCCGGCATTTCCTGACTACCTCTGAGAAGAAATAGCCAAAACAAACTCAGGAATCATCGTCTTTTTTCAAGTCCAGACATTAAAAATGAAAATGTTTACAATAATTTACCTTACAATTACGCATATTGCTTAATAACAATGCTCAGAGCGAGCAGCTCAGTCCCAAGCTTTTTTGTCTTCTAAATAATCTGTGATTTTATAATACCCCTTTTTGCAAAGTTTGGCCTTTATATGGTTCTTAAATCGTTTAATGGGTAAGTTTCGAATGTCCATGGGAAGCTTGTTGTAAAAGTGTATACATTGACCCATGAACGAGTTGCCTACTCTGTGAAGACGAGTGTCATGTACAGCAAGATTGTGTTTGTTCCTGGTTCTATGGTAAGGTATGGTATGGTATGGTTCTATTTATATTATGAATATCGCTTATTTTCTTAAAATTCGAGATATTTTTATGAACATACATAAGATTTTAAAATATATATTGTGAAGCTATAGTCAGAATGTTCACCTCTTTGAACTTTTCTATGAGAGAATTCAAATATATATTGTGAAGCTACAGTCAGAATGTTCACCTCTTTGAACTTTTCTCTGAGAGAATCTCTAGGACCAAGGTTGTAAATGGCTCGAACAGCCCTCTTCTGTAAAACAAAGATGGTATTGATGTCCGCACAAGTTCCCCAGAGAAGAATCCCATAAGTCATAAGACTATGAAAATAACTAAAATAAACAATTCTGGCTGTATCCACATCAGTTATCTGTCTAATTTTCTTAACAGCAAAGGCGGCAGAACTGAGTCTACCCAACAGCTTCTCAATGTGAGGACCCCATTGTAACTTGGCGTCAATAGTTAATCCAAGAAAAACTGTCGACTTGACAGGGATCAACTCTACTCCATTCAGTTGAACATTGGTACTTAGCTGCCTGACAGTTGGCGTAGAAAATTTAATAACTTTAGTTTTTTTTTTCATTTAAAAGGAGGTTATTTACATTAAACCAATGCTGCAATAAATACTCCATACACAATCGGTTTGTTTTTCAACTAGAATGTTAACTTAGTACTTGAGATAAATTCACCCATTTACGGAACCCGTCATTGTTCATGGTCATGTGTCGTTTTTTTAAATGTTTAATTAATCTTTCCGTTGTAGTATTCTTAATTTGTATAATTTATGACTTGAATTCCTTCTCTGTATGAGAGGAGACCTGTGCCCAGCAGTGGGACTATAAAAGGTTAATGATGATGATGATGATGATGAGTTGAATTATTCGGAAAGTTCAAACTTCCCATATATTTTAGATCTAATTTAAACATCAACTTAGTGCATCCGAAGAATTTTAAAGCAAAGTGGGTTTTTGGTAGGGATTTTTGTTTCGTTCATAATCTGGGTCGAGCGTTGCGAGACTCTCTGGTAGCTTTGACTGCTCTAGCTTAAGCAGAGAGCCATTGGAGCTTGTTTCGGACCCAAATCAAGGACGAACTGAAACAATGACATAATACTTTACTGTAACTTAACTATTTGGCGAAGTATCCAGACGGCTTAATGTATAAGACTACTTTAGGAAGTGTCTTTGGAATAATTTTACATTCAGACACGTTTGACTGTTTTGGAATAATTTAACATTCAAAGAGATGCTGTACTAGATTCTTTCCACGAAAGCGTCATCATCATCATCATCATCAGCCTCTACTCGTCCACTGCTGGACATAGGCCTCTTTCATGGCACGCCAACAAGCTCGATCCTGAGCAGTTCTCCGCCAGCCACTACCAGCCACCTTTTTGATGTCGTCGGTCCATCTCGCCCAAGGGCGTCCCACGCTACGTTTGCCGAGACGCGGTCTCCACTCGAGGACTCGTTTACCCCAACGGTTGTCGGTCCTGCGGCATATGTGATCAGCAAAAGCATCACTGGATATAAACAAGGTTCTTCCCATTTGCCGAACTAAACAATTTATTGGTTGATGGACTTGATTGAAAGAAAAATAATGCCTACATTTAACATTTGTTAAGTTCATCTTTTTTTTTTTTTTGTTGTGAACGCTGATTATTAAATAAGGACTCCAAAATTAAGACCATAGAATCATAGACTCCAAAAATACAATGTTCTTGTATAATGAAATTAAAAGTAAACCTACGAAGCGAAGAAGTAAAATATTGCCAGATTATTCTATTCCTGCAGTGTGATACTGTTACCAGTCATCGTGAATATTAGGTAAACTGAACTGTCATTACAACTTATGCTAGGGATTGAAACTATTGAAAGCCCAATCCACGGTGAGATTTTCAAAGAATCGATCCGCTGTTACTTTTCAATTTTATATTAAGGTTATTTTTAACGCAATTGTTCGCACTGTTTGCATTCACAACAGAAGAATTTTTTCGCCTTGATTGAAAACGACATTTGAAAAATTTCGCATGCAGTTTATGCATAATCCTTACTCAATATTATAAATCGGAAATTGACTTTGTTTGTTTGTTCCTCTTTCACGCCGTAACTACTGAACCGACTCGCGACTGCTTTGAAATTTTGCATATTTAAAGTAAGAAGTCCGGATTAAATAATAGGCCTTAGGATTAGGGTTAGAACTTTTTATCCCGGAAAAATTTCCCCACAGGAAAATGTAAAAAGCGCAATATAACCGAATTCCACGCGGGCGAATGATAATCTATGTATTACTCAATACATAGGTTATCATAACCATTAAGTTAACAATGTAAATGTTTTTAGAATAATGAAATTAATAATTATTTATACATCTTAAGTGTAGCTAATTGGTGGTCTTAAACCCGCCCGCAAGCCTGGGCTAACGGTGGCCGAGAGTTCGATATTTTCTCCCGACCAGGGCGTCTCATGTGGCGGCTTGAGGCGTGAGGGCGCTGAGATTTCCGCCCCCTCACGCGCTTAGCCTTTTCTTTTGCCAGCATCACTGCTTTAGCGAAGGAGGTGACGGCCTGCCATGCACCCTCGTTCTGGACCATGGCCTGGACCAGGGCCGGATGCGAGAGATAGCCGTCACGAGGTCACGTCGGTGAGCAGTCCAAGTCGGGAAGACCTCCACTGTATGTTCCACCGTGTGTGAGAACCACCCTTTCCACCTACTCTTATTTTTTACTTTAAATGGCCTTTAAAAGACAAATTATTAAGTATTATCAGCTAGTATTAAGTACAATTTTCTACCATACCAAACCATTTGTGAAACAAATATAGGTAGCAGTAAATAAAATAAGTAAATACTATAAAATTAACAATACCTGGTAATTCATATTACTTGAAAATAACGTACCCATTGATATCCTTTTATTTAATTCAGTTAAAAATAATAATCTTCATTCCGGTAAAAACCTTATGAAACACAACAGATTACTGCAGACAACAGCCCATTTTCTAGTCTGTGGTTCCTTCCCTCTGGAGCGATAAGTAGGCAATAATTGCGTCTACAGTGGCAGTACTTTACATAATTTGCCCGAAGATAAGACGTTGCCCATAAGTGGGTAAATATGCTAATACGTGAATGGCGAGGTTGGCTGGTAGGAATGGCTCCACATTAGCAGTAGATCAGCTTTAGATCTAATCTAAGTTTGAGGTGCTTTTGTTTAAGACAGCGTTTTAATGGTGGTTAGATTCATTTCACATAAATTCCCATGAGTATATTGTATGACTTCCTGTTTCTGTCTGCGCGAGCGTATGGCTCGAAAAGTTTCGAAAAGCCCCCTGCCTATTGCAGCGTATCGCATTGTCCGTCCCTTCCTTTTGTTATTTCTCCTTTATATGGTAGTGTGATGTAAAAACCACAAGAATTGGGCTGTCGAACACAAACAGTTTTTTCAAACCTATTTGTTGCCAACCAGTAGGTTCCAGAGATTAGCGAGTTCAAAGAAACAACTTAAGAATTATTAATAGAAATAAATTAAATTATTATAGATACTAGTTAGTACAGCAAGATATAGGTATAAACGATACTTTATAATAATGCTGAAGTTACAAAGTGCAGAAATCACGTATATTTCTTGATAGTACCTACCTAAACTTTTATGAGTAAAATGTGATTTCTGTTGTGAATTTTGTGCCAAAGAGCGAGGGTTTTATGAAATCGCCGTTTTTATTATATATTTACACATTTAGTTCATTTTAATAAAGAAAATATTAGACTAGTTATGTGCGACAAATGAGTAACTGGGAAATTATTACTGTAAATATTATTGACTAGCTGACCCATGCTCTCTTCGTTGGGCGGTAACATTTTTACTTGTGATGTAATCCGACAACCACGAAAAAGTCTTTTCATTTTTCAAGTTTGCTCTGTTTATGCTACTCATATAACGTGGCTTTCTATTGGTAAAATAATTAAAAAATCGGTTCTGTAATACTATCCTCATGACATGTATGTGTCTATACAATATGTAAAGAAAACCCCGTCCGACCCAAAAGGATATTATAGGTATACATATGACCAAATAAAATACGAAAATTTACGTAATCATCATAGTAACAATACTAATGAATTTTGAAATATTTTTTTTTCCACGAATAAATTCTAATTAACGTCCCCAAAATTGGGCATTTAAAAAAAAAGTGACAACACCATTTTGGACTGTATTATTATAAGTTATGCGACCATGTGCCGCATGCTCTGCCCCCCTTCACCCGCGCATGGATACCTATCGTGTTGGCAACCGCACATCCCGGCTTTGTAGGCATTATCAGAATCAGTTATCGATTCTTAACAATACCTTAACGGATTGGACAGGGTTCTTTATCCATACTAATATTATAAATGCGAAAGTAACTCTGTCTGTCTGTCTGTCTATCTGTCTGTCTGTCTGTTACGCTTTCCCGCCTAAACCTCTCAACCGATTTTGATTAAATTTGGCACAGACAATCTTTAGACCCTGAGAAAGAACATAGGCTACCTTTTATCCCGGAAAAAATTGAAGTTCCCGAGGGAAATCTAAAAAGCCCGATATAACCGAACTCCACGCAGGCGAAGCCGCGGGCGGAAAGCTAGTACATAAATATTTATTCTTATTGGTATTAGTTAACCTGCCCTAACTGGGTGACTGGTAGAAAATGCCTTAGGCGATAATTTATCTGTTCTTTGTTTCTTCTTTTTGCGGGTGCACAAAGTATTCGTGATATTACACCAGCGCTGCGATATTTTCTTTTAAATATCGGAACACTACGCTTTGACATTTTGGCTTGGTAAAGAAATTTCTGATTGTTTTTTTACTTTTTATATACAACTTATTTTAATTTTAAATGTGTTTAATTTTAGTTTAGTTGTATGATTTATGACATATTCCTGCACGAGTCATAATAAATAATTTGTCTTTCTTTGTTTCAAATTATTTTTAAATAACTCCAATGTATAGTAACACCAAACATTATATATTTTTCTTCACTTTTCCCACTCTAACATTTTTATAATCTATTTCGCTGAGAAATGCTTGAATATCGAAAAGTTAACCCCTAACTACAACTAAGAAATATACAACTTCAAGAGATTCGAGGGATGAACTTTATAAACTAAAAGTTGCCAGCGGTAATATTAAAAGTTTCTTTTAGAAATACCTTCATACATTTTGATTAGGTTTGGCGTTTAGTGCTATCTATTTTTCTGTGGGAAAGTTTGTTTTTCCTTCTATCTCCCACGCGAGGGTTTTAATCAGTGAATTCGCCCAGTGCGGGAGAGGTTATTTTTAACCGACTACGGCAAAGCAAAAGGAGGGTTATGATTTTGACAGGCTATGTATGTATGTTCATCTGTTCCCTCGTAACTTCTAAACTACTTATCAGAATTCGATAAATGACATATCATTAGAAGCGTCTTAATTGTCCGCTGGTTATAGGCTATATGGGGTGTCACAAAATCTACTGTGGCACCCTCTAGTGGACAAAACGTACAGAGTAAAAAAATAAAGTTAACATAAATATGATTGGTATCACGGCAAATTTAACGGTAAATTTTCATGTTTGGAAAGGCGTAGTCACACGTTACATATACCTACCTACCGTAGCACCTTGACAACGTGTGACTACGCCTTTCCAAACATGAAAATTTATCTCCACATAGTGAATATTGCATACTTCAGAACAGTATTGTATGACATTACTACTGTGTCCATTTACTTGCAACTACATTAGCAACTTTGTTCAGTTCAGTATTCTGCAAATCTTGTTTTATACTTTTTCAGCGTCGTTTTTTGTCGTAGTTGGGTTTTAGTTTTATAATTTTATATTCAAAAATGAAAACAAAAGTATACAAATATTAATTCATTCACTCGTTCATGTTAATAAATTTTGTGATAAAGATAATAAGTCTTATTTAAAGTAAAATAAAGTCACGAATGTGATGCATTTGTGTGGTAGTAATATTTCATCTTCATACATAATTAATAGTGTGGGTTGAATGGGGCTTAAGGTTCAGCAATATCTGGGCACGCCACAATAGCGGCGGTAAATCACCTCTTTGAAGTGTGGCTAGAGAGGCGCCATGGCGCCCTCACCTTCCGCTTGCGACTTTACGCAGGTCCTCACCGGACACTACTGTATCGGGAGTTTCCTCCTCCATATAAGGTGGGAGGAAACGCCAGGGTGCCACTACTGCGGTGACCACCCTGAGGACACGGTAGAGCATACGGTGGAGGTCTGCCCGGCTTGGGTAGAGCACCGCCGTGTCCTCGTGGTGGCCATGGGCGGCTATCTCTCGCGTCCGGCCCTGGTCCAGGCCATGGTCCAGAACGAGAGTGCATAGCAGGCCGTCACCTCCTTTTGCGAAGCAGTGATTCTGGCAAAGGAGCAACCCGACGCCCTCTAGCCGCTGCAGGAGACACCCTGGTTGGGAGAAAAACATGAAACTCCCGGCCACCGTAGGCGCGGGCTTGCGGGCGGCGAGCAGTGCCAGGCCCGGATCAACGTTGTGTTTCATGAGCGCCTCAAAGAGATGTCAGCACATCGTGACGATGTCCACTAAGACCGATGCTTCCCGGGATAGGGTAGCGGGTTGGTTAAAAACAAACTGTGGCCCTGGCGCATAGGCGAGTAAAGAAACACGGGCGGGTTTTAGTCAGTCAAAATCTGACACGCTCTTTCGCTCCGCCCAGAGCGGGAGGGGTTATTTAATGATTTCCTATCCAGAACAAAACATAAAAACTTTTTTTACAAAAAAACAACCGACTTCCAAAAACCACTACAAAGTGAAAAATAACTAATTTCGGAAGTCGGTGTCTTTGGTTTTGAATATTCGTTTTTTGACACCGACTTCCGAAATTAGTTATTTTTCACTTTGTAGTGGCTTTTGGAAGACGGTTGTTTTTTTTATAAAAAAGTTTTGATTTTACACTTTTTTTTATACAACGTGTAACATAAAGGGTATATACATAACAAAGGCATGGCATCTTTACATGATATCAAACGATATTGGAAGGGTTTTTTAATCCTATCTCTTTATGTTAGGAAGTTATGAGGAAAAACACCGCCTGTAATAGGCTACTACCATACTAGACGCACACAGATTTTGAAGGCATTTATCGGATTTTGGCTAGTAACGTGACGGGTAACGAGTAGTTATTAACGTATGTAGTGTGCTGCCACGTTTTTATGATTTGATTATAAGAAACACACGAAACCGAAAATTTGGTACCAATTTTTTGAGTATTTTATTTTGAGTTGAAACCCTTGCGATATCGTTTGATATCATCTAAAGATGCTATGCCCTTGGTATGTATATACCCTTTTTGTTACACGTTGTATATATTATAAACTAGCGCTTGACCGCAATCCTGCCTGATGGTAAGCAGTAACGCAATCATTGATGGTAAAGCGCACTAGTTTACTAAGAGCCTATTCACTCTAGCCTTGAAGACACTCAAATTGTAGTCCGACGGAAACACCGCCGCTGGCAAATTGTTCCAGTCCCTCGATGTACGCGGTATAAAGAAGGAGGCATAACGCTTCGTCCGGATCGTAATGGTGTAAACAACGTAAGGGTGGAAACCAGCCGTACGACGGGTCGTCCGCTGGTGGAACGGAGATGGGGGAATTAAATCATGCAATTCCCTCGCACACTCCCCGAAATAGATAGAACACTGAAAGGCTGGCTACTCTACGCCTGTGCTCCAGGCTTTGGAGACCAACTCGAGTAAGATCAGGGTCACCAATCAGCCTCTTTGCACGTCTCTCCACTGAATCCAAAGTGGCCAGGTGACACTTGGCAGCACCAGCCCAAATGTGGCTGCAGTACTCCACACACGAACGGACCTGTGCTTTGTATAACATTAGAAGCTGCCCAGGTGTGAAGTACTGCCGGACCTTTGCGATAACGCCAAGTTTTCTGGCAGCCACCTTGGCCTTAGACTCAATGAACCGCCCAAAGTTAAGGTTCCAGGAAATCTCAACTCCCAAAAGCTGAAGGCGGTCGGAACACTCCAATGACACATTTCGAAAAGTAGGAGCCAAGGTGAACGGGCTCCTTTTGGCGGTGAAAAGACACGCCTGTGTTTTGGCGGCATTGAATGCTACAAGATTGGCATTGCCCCATTCGGAGACTGTCTGCAGTGCAACACTCGTTCGCTCAACCATGGCCTCTCTTTCGGACCGGATTGATTCCGGACTTTTTAGTTGTTAAAAGTACTATGTATTCAGTTGCATCCGGTCAGACTGGAAGCTGCCGCAAATATAGTTGGGAAACGACGTTACTTTTTTTTACTTTAATTTTTACCCGTAAGTATTCCCTCAACTGCCTATGGTCTTCATCATCGAATTTACTGCAGACCGTTATTTTGACCCAATGGGTGCAAAGGTCTCATCAATATAAATGAATGAAGTCCAACCACAAAGTAGCTACTGTAAACCGTTGAGGAGTTCCCGGAACTGGTCTTTGTCTTCATCATCAGAGCTCTTATGACAGTCACAACCCATCTAGGTGTAAAGTTCTTATCAATACAAATTAATCGAGCCCAAACACAAGGTAGCTGCTGTGAATTGTTGAGGAGTTCCTTCGACTGTCTCCCGGCTCCATCATCAGATCTACTCCAGACCTTCATTAAATTGTAGTGCTTTAAAATGCTTAATGAAAATGCTAAGAAATGCACTAGTCCCTCCTGCAATATTTGAAAGTTCCCCTTGTTTTCTCTGGTCTTCCATCATCAAACCCTGATATCCTTATCATGGGACCACCTTGGGAACATCTTCTTCCAACAGAAAAAGAATTATCAAAATCGGTTCATAAACGACGAAGTTATGCGCGAACAAACATAGAAAAAAAAAGCATAATATATATACGGTTGAATTGAGTAACCTCCTCCTTTTTGAAGTCGGTTAAAAAAGAGTTCAGCTGCGTGGATCGATCAAGTAAAGCCACGTTACGGTTGGTCCGTGGAAGACCATCTACATATATCCAGACCATTCCTTGCCTCGAAGTGCATATCAATCCGTTTTCTCGGCTATCATTCTCTACCTTTGACAGTCGTTACAAGTCGTCAGAAGCAAAAAAATCTGTCAAACAGTCTTAGGAAGGGGTTTCATATAACACAGTAAACGGATTGAGGAGATCAGATCGACAGTGTGTCCACTGGTATTCAAATGCATCCGGTTAGACTAGAAGCCAACTCCAACATAATTGGGAAAATGCTGGAGAATGATAAGATAACTAGTGTTGGCAGGAATATTTTATCATAATCATATTCGTCTCCTCAATATTCACAAGGTATCTCAAACCCGTAGTGTTTATTCAAACAATTGTGATCTCCTCCAAACCTACGCAGGCTCGTCAATTTCAGGATTGCTAATATTAACATATTCCTTCAATACTGAGTTAGCTAGAACTAACGCCACGTAGACTCTGAATAGAATACTAAAAATAAGCAAACTGTTTGCACTAACGAGACGTTATCTGCACGTCTTTTTGAGTTACAGAGGAATATTTGAGGTCATAATATCCTTTCTCTAACAGAAAAGATATGAACTCGTCAAAAAATAACAGTGAATATATTTGATTCATTGAACTGGTCTAGAGGTATCAGCTGCCAATTACAAGTTGTGTGTCATAGGTTCGAACGCTGTCAAGTGGTTTACTTTGTGTAAATAATTTCGTCACCACAGCTCTCAAAATGGTGAAGAACAACTTGAGGAAGCCGGCATGTCCTGGAGACAATCTACCAAACCGCACGGGGCCCACATGGATTAAGGTTCACTCCCTTAAGCTCCTCAAGCTCCCACTTTCTTCCTGTAAGGATAAGCAGAAAGCACAGAATGAGACCAACTTTGATTATTTACATACTCCTCTTTTAAGTTTATATATCTCGAATCTCATAAATATTGAATCATGATATCAGCGGACGACCACTACCATCTCAATCAAATCAAATCAAATCATTTATTTCAAATAAACCAGTTACAGGCACTTTTGAATTGTCAGAAGGTCGGTCAGTCAATAAGATGAAGCTAGTCGCCCATTCCAAAGAGTAGGTACCTATGGAGAAGAACGGGCAAGAAACTCCATGGACACTCTTTTAAATTTTTAAGCTATTGTTACAAATATTTGATTACATCATTCATGTTGAAATCAACCGCGTGAGAACGATGCAGAAATATATTGTACGCTGAGAGCGTCCATTATGGAAAACACACAAAAATCAATTCAAAAATTAAAATACGCCGTGACAGCTAAGAGATGAGTTCCCCCTGACGGCGTCCGTTCACGAACATGACGTATGGATCAGCATCATTCAGCTCAACCATATCGAAGGGAACCCAATGACCCAACACACACGCCACCATCAGCGAGACATCAAGGTTCACTAGTCGAACAAATAAATAAATTTGTAAAGTATCAACTGTCATATGTATTTTATGTCAATTTATTTTAAAATATCAGTTCAATTGTTTCCATTTTTAATTTTTTATGTAAAACACTCTTTAGAGACATGTGACAACATTGCAATATATTAACATCAAATACGAATTAGGTTTGTTGATCAAGCACTAGGAAGTGTAGATGGGCGGGCGTTTTGGGGGACTGTCATATGTAATATTGACGTTCAAAAAGTGGTGATTCTCAGCCTAGTTTGAATGAATGACTTTTGATGTTTGATTTTGATTGCTTTGGATTGAAATTAATTCTTCCTCAGCCTATAGATGTCCACTGCTGGACAAAGGCCTCCCCCAAGGCTTTCCACAATGACCGGTCTTGTGCTGCCCGCATCCATCGGCTTCCCGCGACCTTCACCAGGTCATCGGTCCACCTTGTTGGGGGTCTCCCTACGCTGCGTCTTCCAGTACGTGGCCGCCACTCCAGAACCTTGCTGCCCCATCGGCCATCGGTTCTACGAGCAATGTGCCCTGCCCACTGCCACTTAAGTTTAGCGACTCGCAGAGCTATGTCGGTGACTTTGGTTCTTCTGCGGAT
This sequence comes from Sesamia nonagrioides, assembly GCA_017933935.1. Lineage (NCBI taxonomy): Eukaryota > Metazoa > Arthropoda > Insecta > Lepidoptera > Noctuidae > Sesamia > Sesamia nonagrioides. The sequence goes on from JADWQK010001061.1 coordinate 2,760,064, forward strand.
CTCCTCATTTCTGATTCGATCACGCAGAGAAACTCCTAGCATAGCTCTTTCCATTGCCCTTTGTGTGACTCTGAGCCTTCGTATGAGGCCCATTGTGAGCGACCACGTTTCAGTTCCGTAAGTCATCACTGGCAACACACACTGGTCAAAGACTTTAGTCTTGAGACACTGTGGTATCTTGGACGACGAGAAGATGTAGCGTAGCTTCCCGAACGCTGCCCAACCGAGCTGGATTCGCCGAGACACCTCTTTCTCGAAGTTGGACCTACCTAGTTGGACTTTCTGTCCCAGGTATATATACTCGTCAACAACTTCGAGTGCAGAGCAACCAACTACAATTGGAGTGGGTGCGACATGAGAGTTCGACATGATCTTCGTCTTATCCATGTTCATTTTTAGACCCACTTGTTGGGAAGCTCTGCTGAGGTCATTGAGCATTTTGCCCAAGTCTTCCAGGGTCTCAGCCATGACCACGATATCATCTGCGAAACGGAGATTAGTGATGTAACTCGCCGTTGATGTTGATGCCAAGTCCTTTCCAGTCCAGGAGCTTGAAGACATCTTCCAACGCAGCAGTGAACAATTTAGGAGATATGACATCTCCTTGTCTCACTCCACGCTGCAGTTGGATCGGTTTCGAGTCCTGATCCTGGAGACGGACTGACATGGTGGCGTTTTTGTACAAACACTTTATCACCTCAATGTATCGATGGTCAATTTGGCACCGCTGGAGAGACTGTAGCACCGCCCAAGTCTCAATCGAATCGAAGGCCTTCTCATAGTCCACAAACGCCAAGCATAGTGGTTTGTTATACTCCTCGGACTTCTGTATAACTTGCCGCAGCGTATGAATGTGGTCTATGGTGCTAAAGCCTTTTCGGAAGCCTGCTTGTTCGGGAGGCTGGAAGTCGTCAAACCTGCGAGCGAGACGATTCGTGATGACCCTAGAAAACAGCTTGTAGACATGGCTCAGGAGGGATATCGGTCTGTAGTTTTTGAGGAGGGTATTGTCACCTTTTTTGAAAAACAAAACCACCACGCTCCTGTGCCACGCCTTAGGCGTTTCGCCTTTAAGAATGACGGAATTAAATAGCTTCTGAAGCGCTTTAAGAACCGGTTTGCCACCCGCTTTCAGAAGCTCAGCCGTAATTCCATCATCTCCAGCCGCCTTATCGTTCTTGAGCTGTTTCAGGGCCATACCAATCTCGTACAGGCTGACGTCCGGGATATCGTCGGTGTAGTGTCGGGTTAGTCTAGCTCTAGGATCATTAGCCAGGCTTACAACAGGTGCGTGTGTTGATGTGTATAACTCTCCGTAGAATTTCTCCATCTCACCCAAAAGCTCGGGCTTGGAAGTGACGATCCTACCATCCCCAGTCTTCAGCTTCGCAAGTAGACTCTGTCCAACAGACAATTCTCGTGCGAACACTTTGGAGCCTTTGTTCCGCTCGATAGCCTCTTTAATACAATTTGTATTAAATTGGCGTATATCGCGAGTCAGAGACTTTGAGATCTGTCTGTTAAGGCATCTGATGCGCGAAGCGTCATCAGGGGATTTTAAGATCACCTCCCGTCTTTCTTCCATTAGCCGGCGGGTGGGACCGGAGATCTTCTTCTGTCTTTTTGAACGGAGGGTTTTGTAGAACTTAGACCCTTCCGTTTGGAGAGTTTCCACAAACCTGTTGTTGTAGTCGTCCACATCTACGCATTCACCGAGGCATTCGAAGCGGTTTTGTAGTTCGATCTGAAAGCTCTCGGGGTTTTGGAGTTGTGTTGACGCTGGACGGAGCGTAGACTTCATAAGTCGAGAGCGTTCGAGCCTAACGTTGAGGTTCAAGATGCCTCTAACAATACGGTGATCACTCCCGGTTTTTACCGCATGGATCACGGAGACATCGTTGAACACTTGCCTTCTCGTTGACATTATGAAGTCTATCTCGTTTTTGGTCTGACCATCGGGGCTGAGCCAGGTCCACTTGCGGTGCAATGGTTTCCTGAAAAAAGAATTCATCGCAAAGAGTCCTTCCTTTTCCATGAAATCCACTAGCATCTGACCTCTGGGATTCCGATTTCCAACTCCAAATTGCCCCACTTTCGTCTCGTCCGCCTCTCGCATGCCCAGTTTTGCGTTAAAGTCCCCCATGACAACGGTATAGTGGGTTTTGGAGGAATGTATGGCTCTACTAACGTCCTCATACAAAGCCTCCACCTCATCGTCAGAGTGTTTAGACGTCGGGGCGTAGACCTGTATAACCTTTAACGAATATCGTTTTGTTATTCTCAGTACGAGGTACGCCACCCGAGTCGAAAGGCTCCCGACTTTAACCACGTTGTTCACGAGGGACTTGTGGACAATAAACCCGACACCACCCTGGGACAGCTGGTCGCCTTCCCGGAAATAGAGCAGGTTGCCAGACTTCAGGATTATCGAGTCCTCTCCCTCTCTTCGGACTTCAGATAACCCCACAATGTCCCAGCGCAACCGGCTCAGTTCTTCCTCCAGTTCGACAATCTTCTCATCGGTCCGTAGTGTGCGCGTGTTAAATGTTGCCAGGGCCAAAGGTCGTCGTTTGTAATGGTAGCCGGACCTCTGCCGGAGATTCTTAGCACCCCTTGCTCCGCCGTAACCGAGTCCGCTACCGTAGACTGGAATAGCGGAGCTGCCGGGGACTAGGGGCCTGGGCTGTATCGTGTGCATCATTGGGGGGGGTTTGCCATAATCCCCACGCTTGGCAGGCGGGTTGGGGATCGCAGTGATTTGATATTACACAAGAGAAGCGCTGCTGCCCGCTTCCCTGGTGATTTCCCTTAGTCGCCTCTTACGACACCCACGGGAGGATATGGGTTGGTACAATTCTAGGCCCGGTACCACACGGGAAATTAATTACTTAGGTATATTTATCAATATAGTCATATTGCATTATTTTTACTTAAAAAGTACCATCGAGACAAAAAAATACATCTTCTTTAGTGGAATTATTCTTACATGTAATAATTACCCCAGATTTTCAAGCAAAAAACGGCTTACTAACTTGGTTAATTTCGATAACATTAGCTAAGTACGAAAACACATAATATTACATGACTTAATCATCGTAAAACATAGAAACAATCTGACTTAATACTGAAATCGGTATAAATAACTACATAATATCGTTTTAGCTGTATAATGTTACAATATCGAAACACGATACCGTTATCCATCAGTGTCGGTCGACTCATCAATCCGCCATTACGGGTAACAATTATTAATTTATCATTGATAATATCCAAATTACATTGGTAGGAAGCTTTTTTCATTCCACTGTAGTACTGTTTAGGTATCTGTAGATGTTCATTTCATAGTTTTTAGGCTTCGCTGTCTGTCTGTCAGCAGGTTATAACTCATGAACCGTAATAGCAAGACGTGAAATTTTCACATCTTGCTATTACGATCGTTTGAGATCTATGTCTAGAAATGGACGTCCTGTGGCTGATATGATGATGATGATGATGATTGTCCATCATCATCATAATTAGTCAACGTTATCATCAATATCAGTCTAGGGATGGACAACCTCTCCTATTTCTTTTTATCTGCAAGAACATTTTGAATAAAGGGGATTAAAAAAGAAGTCTATATTCAAGAATTTTAAAGGTCTCTTAGATAGTAATAATTTCCTCTGATTCATGCAAATCTCTCGTGATCTGTCAGCAGTCTAGCACCTCACCACTCAAATGCAATAAGTTCAACGCTCCTCAACCTTTAAGAAAGAAAAATTTATGAAGATTTTACGTTTATTGGTGTCTGCAGTAAAGAAACGCCCTTTTTTGCACTGGATATATTATTAAAATTCGCACTAATGTCGCGAGTTTGACTGGTACGTGAAAGGTTTTTTTTTAATTTCACTGTGGCGCAGCCAGGAAATATCACACCTTCGGTCACATATGTAACTGTGTTTTCTTTTAGAATGTAGTTATGGCATATCCGAATAAATCACGTTAAATATAATGTTTAAAAGATAGAACTTTGTTGACAGATTAACACTGAGAGCAGACTATAAATGTCCACTTCCTGTTCGTTCATTCCCTGAGTTTGTTTCTGCATTTCTTCTCAGAGATAGTCAGTTAAGAAATTCCGGCTCCAGCAAAGTAGTTTAAAAAAATATGACGTGTAAAAGTGATCAGTGATCCTACTTGCATTAAACGATTTCATTTCATTAAATTTCAAAAATTTCCCTCCTATTTGACTTCTGTCTCCAAGTATAGGGTTCCTTTGTCTGTTTTGCTAAGTAAGATCTAAATCATATTCGCCCAATTTGAAATAAATGACTATTGTTTTATTCTTATCGTTTAAGAAGCCTTTGATTTAATAGTTTGCCTTTGAATAGAGGTTGGATTTTACTTGTACTTTAAACGTATTAAAAAGCAAGTCTAGCAGAGGATACATTTTTGTAAAAGGTTATAAACCTTTTCAATAAGAAAGATTCTTCTTTACCAAGCCCAACAAATGATATATGGATCTTATGAAGCGGGTGTTTCCTTTGTTATCGTCTGATAACAGAACTGTGTAATATTCTAATGTTCTTGCTAGAATTTAATCCGTCACACTATTCCTTAATAAACTTGTACGAGATAAAAGAGATAATGGTTCATATTTTATCTCTACGACTGAATGCGGTAGCGGCCAGCCTTTCATAAGGATAGTTAGGCTGTCTCTTTGTTAACGCATATCTTCATAAGCCACAGAGGTCATTAGTTCCATTCTAGGGCTACTGGGGAGGTTATATGACCTTCATCGTATTATGATGTGCGTTTATTCGAATAAGTGTGGGAACGAGTTCATGAGTAGTTAGCCGTGGGCGCTAACATTAATTGACCAGTCACTAATGACGAAAGACGAAACACATTCGCAAACGTGACGTATGCACCATTCAACTCTTCCATCAGTTCCTTTTAAAATTGTCCCTTGAAATAATCCCCATTTTGATGTTTAAGACATCAAAATGGGGATTATTTATATATATTAATGGAAGCTCTAATACATTAAATGTGCCTCTGTTTGTGGCCCTGAAATAATCCCCATTACATTCTCCGGGGTGTAGCGCTTATTTGTGCTTGTGCGGTTCGTCACAGTACTAACCTAACCCATTTGGTCGGAGTACCCTCCTTAGCTTAATTATTTTGACCAGTTTTCAGAAAAGGTCTGAAAGATAAAACGATCCTCATTTGTTTTATAAAAGCGTATATTATTAAAAGGTCAAGTTTTTAGAGGATCAAATAGATATTTATTCGATCCTGGCATTTTTACATATGCTTTTTTTTTCTTTATTGGTTTCTAAGGGCTTTTACGCATAGTGTATGTGAGCATCATTTCGCACTGGGATGGAATTGTATGGAACATAGCTAGGAGTTTTTGGCGGGAAGCTAAGATGAGTGCCACGCTCATTTTTCATTGGACTTTTAAATTATTTATAGTGTCGTTTACTAAATAAAAACGCGTGATTTATGTAGTAAAAAGTGCATTCAGTGAATAATTCATAAAGAACAGTGAAATATTGTAGCATAGTGGCCACATCATGGATTTGAACCAAATCTTCCTCCGTGTTCGGTCCGCGCGGCCGTCTTTTTCGACATGAATAATTCATTACGTGACATTGGCTAAATGCACAAACCGTGCGAAGCCATAAGAGAAAGAAGGAAAAAAAAAACATAGCTACATCAGTTCTCAATTCAAATTCATTGATCCCATTAAAATTTTTATATAGTTTCTAGTGGTTGAACCAACCCCTGGTCGTTAATAGGTTAGATGTCTAAAAGTAAAACATAGGGTGCGCAATTCGGGTGGTGAGCAGTGGGCAGCTCGCCGCCTGGTCCAAATCGACGGCGCGTGGTGTTTCACGCGGGCCTCAAAGAGATGTCAGCACATCGTGACGGAGTCCACGAAGATCGATGTCTCCTAGGTCAGGGTTGAGTTAAAAAAGAAACAGGTTTCTTTTTTGTTGGCAAGTGAAGGAACAAGGGTGGGTTTTAGTCAGTAAAAGTCTGACACGCCCTTACGCTCCGCCCAGAGTGGGAGAGGTCATTTGATGATTTCCCATCCCAAACAAAAAAAGGTGCGCAATTAGTTAACCTGTGTAGGCCGCCGACCTATCTAACCATTTTTAGGGTTCCGTACCAAAATGTAAAAATGGTATTCCATTACTAAGACGCCACTATCTAGCTAGACTGTAGATATTTTAAATTTTCTGGTGGCGCTATAACAACATTTCGTTTTTTCCGTGCTACATTTTCTTTTACAAAAATGACTTACTTATCGTTAATTTTCGTAGTCCATTACCCACGGTGTGGTGAATGCCTAAAGCGTTCTAAGTGTGAATCTTAGCCCGATGTCGCAGAAGCTTCAATGGATGACATGAATTAAGATAACGTTTGAGATCCATACATTACGTGTGTGAAACAAATTTGTTAAGAACATTAAGGTTGCCAAGTTAATTATGTGTGAAAGCTTAAGTTAAGCTTTTCGGAATAATTATTATTCCTTTAAAGACACTGATAAATGATAATACTTAAGAACATACAGAAGAAGCATCCAGAAGGCCAAACTAACTTTTGAATGAAAGAAAATATTATGCCAAAATGTTAAGTTTTTAGGTATAATGTATTTTGTTTTTATTTGACGAATACTCATTAGGCATTCGGATAATTTGTATAATAACCCCCTTATTCATAAATGTTGCTTTAAGTTAACTAGTGATTAGCGATTCTTTAACCATACATTTTTTACCTCAGATAGCTTTCCCCCTCCCTACGCCCCGGCGGCGGCCAGTACCGCCACAAACCCGACGCCCCGCAATGTTTTAATATGAAATATATTCGAAAATATTCATTTGAATCATATGCTGTAAAGGGCGATATTTATGTCTATATTAAATCAACAATGTATTTACGGTATTAAATTGGAAAAGTATTAATGCTGTATTGGTTAAAATCGCTTCGAAAATTTGCCTGTATTTGTCGTAAAAAGAAAATGTCAAAAAATGTTATTGTAGACTTGGACTTTGACTTTTATGTAGACCTTTATTTTGATAAATCTCGTAGGGTTCAGCCTGCGTTTCACTGCAAACGCGGGAAAAAGGTAATTATTTACGACATCACAAATTAGAAACCTCAAAAATAATAGTATTTCTCCACAATTTAATGGATTATTACATATAAACCTTCCTCTTTAATCACCCTATCTATTTAAAAAAAAACGCATCGAAATCCGTTGCGCAGTTTTAAATATTTAGTCATACAAAGCGACATAGGCAAAGAGAAAGTGACTTTGTTTAATATTACTAGCTGTTGCCCGCGACTCCGTCCGCGTGGACTTCAGTTTACAGAGCGCGGTGGTTCCCGTTTCCGTGCGGATGCCAAGATAAATGCATACATTACTGCAAGGTTTCCTCAAAATCCATTAAGTAGTTTTTGCCAAAGCCGTAGTCTGTTCCGAAAAAAATTAAAAAGGGCTCAGTTGATTTAAATAAGCGCCAGATAAAATAATGGAAGCAATATGTACGTCCGCATTCGCTCCCGTTTTCTCAACATTTTTTGTTACTGCTCTGCTCCTATTGGTCATAGCGGGATTTATATAGTCTATGTCCTTTCTCAGGATTTAGACTATCTGTGTACCAAATTTTATTACAATCGGTTCAGTAGTTTTGGCGTGAAAGCCGGACAGACAGACAGACAGACCGAGATACTTTCGCATTTATAATATTAGTATGAATAATATTATGTAGTTATAATCTTAGATTTACGGAATATAAAAAAAAGACAGTAATCCAAATTACGGGTATAATATATGTACTCGTAGTTGAGTCAGACAGCACAGATTATCCGCGATGACTGATTCATCAGTTTAACATGGCTTCCCTACATAGGTGGTTATTGATAGCATGATTAATTTTTTTTTTTCAATTGACACTCTTTACGACTATATTTCCCGGAAGGTCAAGCAGAAAATGGCAAACGTGTCCTTATCAAAAAAGCATGTTATAATATTAAAGAGTAGGTACGTTGAAGATAATATTGTTTGGCAATGATTCATATGGCACATGTGGCTTCCCTGGCACCTCATTAACGGGATGACTAGGTACATAAATGTCTTTTAACTGCTCTCAAATTACAATGTTTATTAAATTTTGTATATTTGACATAATCTATTATTTGACAATATTGTACAGGAACGGGAGGCAGGTGCTCTTCAATGATTGCTTTTATTTCTTTTTGACGGTTATAACTTATATTTAAAATCGTTTTATTTCTAACAGTGTGTATCAGGTAATGAGAAAAAAAATAATTATAAATCTTATAAGTATGTACCTAGTTGAATGACGTGTGATTGGTCGCCGACAATGGTGAGCTCTGATTCGCCGATAAGAAACCGTAGTGCTCCAGTGTGTCAATAGATGGCGTTAGTAGTCACACCAACAAATATATAGAGACAATTCAAATTACGACTCCCGGTCTACCCAGACCGGTATCAAGGTCTCCCTCCCTACCTCCAGGGATTACAGGGAGATCACCCGGCTCCTCCGGCAGAGAGGTGTGGCCTTCCACACCTACTCCCTCCCGGAGGAAAAACTCACCCGAGTTGTCATCAGAAGGATCCCGAAAGAGATCCCCACTGATGAGATCAAGGCGGACCTCGAATCGCAGGATGTTCCTGTGAAAGAGGTCCACAGGATGCATAAGGCCCGTGGAAACGTGGCCTATGACATGGTGCTGGTAGTCTGCCCTCCTGTCGAGGGAGCTACCCTCCACCCGATCTTCCAGGTGAAGAGCATTTGCTCTCCCACCGGGATCGAACTGGAGAAGCCCCACAAGAGCGGCATCGTCGGCCAATGCCACAGATGTCAGCTATACGGACATTCGCAGGCCCACTGCAACGCCAAGCCCAGGTGCGTTAAGTGCCTGGGCGACCACGGCACAGCAGAGTGCCCACGGCCGAAGGACCGCGCGCTCTGCACTGAACCACCGAGCTGTGTCCTCTGCGGCACGACCGGCCACACGGCCAACTATCGCGGGTGCCCCAAGGCCCCCAAGTCCTCCTCTCCCAAAATGTCAAAGCGTGCAAATACACGCCAACAACGGGAGGCCCCCGAGACTCAGATCCCAACAAAATTGAGCCCCCAAAGACCCAGTCCTTGGAACAAGCTCAACCATGAGAAGGCCTTCCCAGCCCTCACGGCAACAGCCCCCCAACCCCCACCCCCTCCACCCGCCGCCGCCTTGAAGGATCCTCGTATCCGCCCTGGTACGGCACAAAAAGTGGTTCCAAAACCACCACCCCCAACCCCCAAGACCACCCCAGTGGTCCAAAGGCCCCCCCCTCCCCCCATGACAGCTGGCAACATTGATCCCTTCAATGTCATCTCCAGCACCTTCCTTGTCTTCCTCACCCCACGGGCCAAGCAAATGGCCGAGGAATTAGTCGCCGCCAAAAAAGCGTTCGACATATATCGCATCCAAGCGATATACCACGCGTACCCAGAGGTACTAGCAGCCCTCCAATCTTTCGTCCCCCCTAGCACCCAATAATGGATTGCAGGAATATCGAGCGAACCAAGCCCCGATCCCTCAAGCTGGCATACTACAATGCCAACGGCATCAGAGACCAGAAATCTGAGATCTCTGTCTTCCTCCGGGACCATCAAATAGACATTCTTCTCGTTCAAGAGACCTTCCTTAAGCCCAATCATCGAGACCCCCGCATTGCGAACTACCGCCTAGTACGTAATGACAGGACAAGATGCCACAAGGGCGGCACCCTAATATACTATAAAAAGTCCCTATACTGCATCCCTATGGACCCTCCCCCCCTCTCAAGACTCGAAGTAACAACCTGCCGAATTGGCATGACAGGTCACCAGCCGATCACCATAGTATCGGTCTACCTCCCCCCCACTAGTTCTGCTGAAAACTATGCGCTTCTGTCAGATGACATCTCCCTTCTCCTTGGAATGAGTGACTCCGTAATCATAGCCGGCGACCTCAATGCCAAGCACACTGCCTGGAACAGCACCAGGACCAACCCCAGAGGCAGACACCTATTTGACCTCTCCTCCCTGTTCAACTTTGATGTTGTGGGCCCTCTGACCCCAACTCACTTTCCCCCTGCCCCCGGTCAAACCTCCGACGTCCTTGACGTGGCACTTCTGAAAAATGTCAACCTACGGTTAGACTCTATAGAAGTGTCCCACGAGCTTGACTCCGACCACCGACCAGTCATCATCCGACTGGCTCCCCGCGTTGGCCTTTATGACCCTGACCAACGCCCCATGACCAAAGTGGTAACGGACTGGAAGAAAGTAGGCGAATGTCTGAAATCTACCAGATCCCCCCACTTAGACTCTATTCCCGCTGTTTTGGACTCAATCGCGGGCACGACGGCCGCAATCGACTCGTTCACAGAACACGTACAGTCAGTCGTGAACGACTGTTCAAGGGAGATCTCAGCGACGGACTACCGCCGCGGAAAGCTCCCTGACGACATACGTGAACTGCTGACCGAGAAGAATGCAGCCGTCCGGGCCTATAGCAACTTCCCCTGCAACGCAAACAAAGCTCATATGCGCTACTTGCAGCGAACTGTAAAGAAGCGCATAAAGGAGTGGCGTGAAGCCAGCTGGGACAAGTTGCTGTGCGAACTAGAGCCAAACCACCTAGCCTTCTGGAACCTTCAAAGGAAACTCAAATCCAGAGAAGAAGTCACCATTCCCCCCTTAATCCGACCGGATAAAACCATCGCCTTTGACGATGACGACAAGGCTGAATGTCTAGCCATCAGCCTAGAAGCCCAATGCTCCCCCAGCGCTCAACCAGTAGACCCAGCTCACCTCCTGAAGGTTGACGCTTTAGGTTGAAGGCTTTCGCTATTTACTTCGATATAGCGAAAGCCTTTGACAAAGTCTGGCACAACGGCTTAATATACAAGCTGTACCAACTCGGCGTGCCTGACCGTCTTGTGCTCATCCTGCGAGACTTCCTGTCAAACCGAACTTTCCGCTACAAGACCGAAGAAGCTGTCTCCCCCTCCCACCTCATCCGGGCCGGAGTCCCCCAGGGCTCCGTACTGGCCCCTCTGATCTTCACGCTATACACCAGCGACATCCCCAAAAGTAAAAAGGCTCACCTCGCTCTCTTCGCAGACGACACAGCCATTTACTACTCAGGAACCAACCCCAATCAAATAAAACTAAATCTCCAGACCGCTGTCAACGCTCTTGCTGACTGGTTTAAAAAATGGAGAATATAAGTCAATCCCGAAAAGAGCCAAGCGGTACTCTACTCGAGACCGCCGCGCAAACCCACCCTTCCCCGACCAATCATCATGTCTGACAAGCCGATCCCTTGGGAAAAGCGAGCCAAATACTTAGGTGTTATCCTAGACGAACACCTCACCTTCAGAGAGCATATAAGGACGGTACGCTCGCGCGCCGCCTACGCTCTCTCTCGTCTCCACTCTCTCCTCAACCCGCGCAGCAAGCTGTCCCTCAAGTGCACAATGCGCCTGTACACAGCCTGCATACGCCCCATCATGACATACGCCTGTGTAGTCTTCGCACACGCCAAGCCCAGTCATATCCATAGGATGCAGACACTCCAAAACCGCTTTCTTCGCAGAGCAACAAACGCCCCTTGGTTCGTCCGAAATGAGATCCTCCATCTAGATCTCAAAATCCCCACTATCCAGCATTTCATGAAACGCCTCTCCAAGCGTTTCTTTGACACAGCCGCTGTACATCACAACCCTCTGGTTGTCGCGGCAGTAAATTACTCCCCCTCCAAAATTAGCAAGCTTCGCCGACCTAGGCACGCTCTCACCGACCCTGATGACCCCATTACCCTCCTCCAAGAGGCCAATAGGGCCACTAGTACAAAACACAAAAAACCGACCTACCGACCTCGCCGCCGAGGTCCGACGCGACGCGTTCAACGTAGTAATCGCCCCCCCCCGTCCCTTGTCCGATGTAGGCCAGCCCGCGCCGCAGCTGAGCCAGTAAATATAAACTCCCAACTATGACCTCTGAGTTTGTTTCGGACGTTTCTTCTCAGAGCTAGTACTAGGAAACGCCGCGGTCATCAAACCGAAATTAAAATAAAAATTCGATCCAGCCGTCCCTTGCTGTTCTTTTAGCGACGCCGAGGTTCGTACCCCACAGGGGGTGCCCTTAGCGTGTAGTCGCTTAGCTTTTAGTAGCCCTGGCTGGAGGCTTTAAATTCACTTAAGGCAGCCACAGGATAGTCCGGTTAAGTAGTACCGGCCTCTCAAGGTCAACTACGAGATGCTATATTAAAAAAAAAAAAAAAAAAAGGACGACTCTTTAGTTCTTTAGTCGTGGTTGTAGTGGCAATCATGTCACCAGATTTTAATAGGTTTTTATATTTTCTCCATCCTTCTAATAGATTCTTCTATAGTTTGTAAATTTGAGGACTTTGTAGCCCTTGTAGACTTTAGATTTGTAGACAATTTCTTATTAATCAACTACAGATGACAGGACATAAAGCTACTACAATCTGTCAGATTTCTTTATTAGATTTACAACGTTATCTCCAAAGCATTAAGGCTCAAGGTTAATTGGGAACATTTGACAGTTTCGGATAGCTTGACTTGCTATCGTCCGTACTTGGTACTTGTAGAAAACCTATGCTGTCATATCAACTGTGATGTGATGTGATGTGAAAACATTGTACACACTAATTATTTTAATAAGAGTTGCCATTGAGTTTCTTGCCGGCTCTTCTCCATAGAAAACGGCCAATTGGAACTGTACACCTAGATTCTAACAGTTCATAAGTGCTTATTTTGACCTTGGTTTACCAAGGGTATGGTAAGTAAAACACGAATGAGGTTTGAAAATGGAAGGGTTTATTTATCGTTTGCTCAGCCTATATATACATTTCGGGTAAGTTTGAATTTACTTAAAATATAGCGGACCAATCGCAAGCGAGGTGTAGTTCGCGGGTCCGCCGTGGTGTGTCACTGCTGTCGTCGAGGCGGCGGGCGTGCATATAAAACTCCTGTGTTATGCTACTCGTAGGTGTCTGGTACATGGCTCCCCCCCAGCGAAGCGTACTGGCAGTTTCGAACATCTTCCAGTCCTCGTGGTGTGGGCAGCGTCACGAATTGCTTCAGTTTCAGATTCGGAGTCCAGCAGAAATGCGGGTTTTAGTCTGTCAATGGAGACATTCTTTGTTTTTCCATCGACTTGTATGGTGTCTGGTACAAAGGCGATGTACCCTACTTTTTGGTAGTTATGTTTAAGTTATAAGAGGCAAGACAATCCGGCACATACTCCTTGCTGCTAGTGAGAACTACATTATCTACCATTTTTAGATGACCGAACCAAAATGGTAAGAGGAGTCTTTTACATTCCGGATCAGTTCCCTGTCTGACATGAATTTTGTTAGATGACGTCATAGTAGCCAGAAACTATAATATTTGGTCTATCATAGTTTCTAAAAGATCAAGTGGGGCTACTGAAGCATGCGGGATACTAGATGAAAGAACGTTATTTGCACATTCTCAATAATCTTTTTTAGGCAGCATTGGTTTGATCTTCTGTCTCGGAAGTTCGCATGAGAAATCAATATCATATACACTTCTGGACACATCTATTGGCCCACCTTAGAGTTTAGGTTTCGATGGCCCCTACCGAAATATGATTACTAGATTTAATAAAAACTATTGATGTAGTTTTAAATCTAATACATTTTACCATCTTTTTCGATCGTATTGTTTTATATTTGAATTCAGAATACCATACGACATGGAGCTACGTCTAACAAGTCGGATATGCGCCTTGTTAAAGGCAATTGATTTTTGAATAATAAACATGTTTTTATCAAATAAAGGTTTAATTTAATAACGCGTGTTGCCTCCATGGGTATCTACCACAGCTATCATACGATTAGGCATAGAGTTTATCAACCGCTCTATGAAAATTTGAGGGATCATCTCCCATTCCTCTTCTATGGCAGTTTACAATTCCTGCATAATCTGGGCAACTGGCTGACGAACCCTAACACGTCTTTTTAGCTCGTCCCACATGTGCTCAATGGGGTTCATGTCTGGGCTTCTAGCTGGCCAGTCCATAACTGTGATGTTCACATCTCGAAGATATTCCCTGACGATGCCAGCCGTATGGGCTCTTGCATTATCATGCATAAAAAGGAAATTTGGGCCCACATAGTCCGCGTATGGTATCACGTGAGGTTCTAATCACTCATGAATGCACCTTTCAGCATTTAATGTTGGCAGCCGTGGTCCTGTAACAACCTCAAGTTGAGTTTTACCGTTTGCGGATATACCGCCCCAGACAGTCAATGAGCCACCGCCAAAAGCAACCTTCTCTTCAAAGCAACATTGTGCGAAATGCTCTCCCTTACGTCGGTAGACCTTCTTCCTTCCATCATTGTTATATAACACAATTTTAGACTCATCAGAAAAGAGTACACGGCACCAATCTTGCTGTGTCCAATTTAAATGAGTGCGTGCGAAATGAAGGCGCGCTGTTCGGTAGGCACGCGTTAGTTTGGGCCCATTAGCTGGCTTGTGTGGTACCATATCGCGTTCTTTTAACCTTCTCCGAACAGTTCGAGCGCTCACAGATACTCCGTGGAAGTCGCAAAGTTGGTTTTGTATCTCAATGGAGGTAAGGTGCCGATTTCTCAAGCTGGTCGTCACGATGAATCGATCCTGCCTTTCAGTTGTGACCCGAGATCGTGGCTTTCCTTGGCGACGAACAAAGCCGCCAGTCTCTAGGTACCTCCGATAATCATTTCGGACAGCAGATCGACTTAAATTAAGTTGAGCACTCACATTTCTTTGGCTGTGTCCGGCCTGAATAAGTGCCACAGGTTGGGCGGCGACTTCAGGAGAAGTATCCATAAATTATTGATAGAACCTCACCTTAATGTTAAGAATAAGTAATGTTTGTTGCAAAACCAAAGATATCAATCACTTTTTCAAGAATTAAATAAAAGTAAACCAATAAAATCAAGTTTTCTTAGTATTTGATTGTTTGCTATCAACAAACAGGCAATTAATTTGCACAATTGTCTTTTGTTTCTTTAAATTCTGTGTTCGAAATTCAAAAAAAGACTATTGAATGAAATTATGAATATGCCAGGTTCAAAACTACATAAAAACTTTTTGCTCGAACTAATATAAAATTTTTGCTAGAACCAAACGAAACTGAAAATGCAAGGTGGGCCAATAGATGTGTCCAGAAGTGTAGAATATAATATCTATTCTGATCCTCAATAAGTTCCTATTTATGCTGAATAAACGAGTATATTTTTGGGATCTTTCAGAGAGATATAAGGAAAGGTCAGCACGCTAATGTTTTTTTTTCCTTTTTTTATACTTATTTGTAAACTAGTGGTTGACCACAATGGCGCCTGATGGTAAGCACTGACGCAATATTTGGTGGTAAAGCGCGCTATATTCTCAAGAGCCTGTCACTCAAAAAAACTGAGTGAATAGGAAGAAAGACGGCAGTTGAGCGAGGTGACGCAATGTAAAACCCAACAACAGCACCAACGATGCTGCGCCAGAGGGAGATTAATCTGGAGACCCTCTACGACCAAACTCCCGACACAACAATATTTGGCGCATCGTACCCGGCGCATATCGCAACACAACTGCTCAGACCCGTCTTCCGTACGCTAAAACGTGTCATCAATACCACTTGTCATATTTAATCACAAGAAAACTTCGTATAAAGAAGTAACTTACGACAAATCCATAATTCCCAATGTCTATTTCCTATCAAGAGAGATAAATACCTACTAGAGTATCTATTCCTTCAGATTGAATCGTTAAGACAATATCTCTATCCATTAGAACTACTGTTCAGTTAATTGCTGCACAAGTTGGAGACCAGTTTTATGTGTTTCGCATCCAATTTTCTTTTCTTTTCATTTGTCGCTTTTTCTAATGGGTCTTACATTTTATTTGCTGTTGTGAAGACAAAGTATATTCCTCTAGTACACAACTAAGGCATCAGTTTTTACGCTGTTAATTACGCTGCCCTATTGTGTAAACTTAAGTGGTGTGGATAATAGACAACAATTCCTTGATTATAGCTTCAATATAGCTGCTCCCCGTAGTTTCTTCCTCATAAGTTTGGATCCCGTGGGAATAAAGTGTTAAAAATAAAAGCATCCTATGTATTTATGCTGGTTGTAAACTATTTGTATATCAAATTTCATCCAATTGCGCTTTGTATTTTTGTTAAAGATTAAAGTTTCTATGGATGGATGTTTGGTGCTAAAAGTCCATCCAAACTACAATATCCCCCTTATTCTTAAACGTTGTTCAAAGGTAACTAATGATTAGCGATTCTTTAACCATACATTTTTGATCTTTTCACGTTACTTAATTTTAATATTCGTTTATGAATACACAGCATAGTGTTTAAGGGATTCTAAAATGTACGGTTAAAGAATCGCTAATCACTAGTTAACTTTAAACAGCGTTTATGATAATGATATGAATAAGGGGTTTATGTAATACTATGGTACAATAAATTATTTGTAAATAGATAGACAGGAGTACATGTAAGTGATGTATAAACTATATACTATATTAATACTTACGCATATTTACAAATATTGAACTGGTAGACGATTAATACTAACTTTTGGACAAACAATAAATCAGTGAGGTATTGACGTATTTTCCCTTGAATAAATTAGTTGAGAGGAATTAGAAATAGATGGTGCACACTGAATGCTACATTTCTCCATTACACCCACACTCATCCACACACACATACACACACACCCTCACACACAAGAACGCACATACATACAAACTCATAGCGTAGGAAATTAATTTTTTTGGCACTGTCACGATCAATCATTCAGGTAGATCAACCCAGTCCACAATTGTATTTAATACTAGTTAAAGCACTGAATCACTGTCTCTCAAGATACAGGCTACCGTCTAGTTTGAGAGGGAAAGTTTTCCCTCATGGTGTACAGATCAGTTCTCGACATGATTTTCATTGTGTGAAGTCTACTTAACGTATGTATTGTACAAACTATGTGAAATCTGTTCCTTTTTTGATGAAATAAAAACATTGTTATTATAATCTGATACTCGCTAAAAGTGAAAATTTACGACTGGAGCAGACTATAAGCAATTCAGCTAAGTCAACCGACTGGAGCCACGTATACCTGATTCAGCGTTCCCTCACCCGAACGTGACGGTTTAGCTTCAAAAACCTGTTCTACGAAAATATAGAAAAATTACTAAAAGTATTGAAGTATTGACTTACTTTATTAAATTGTCGAAAATTATATGCACTTTCTAAGTATATCTTGGACACCAATGACTGATTACAAGGTGAAGGAAAACATCTTGAGGAAACCTGGACTTTAAGTCTGAAATCGCCAACCCGCATTGAGCAAGCCTGGTGATTACGCTCAATCTCTGTATGAGAGGAGGCCTGTGCCCAGCAGTGGGACGATAAAAAAGGTTGATGATGATGGTTCAACACTATTACTTCATTTAAGTTTTTTGTTAATGTTATATACTTAACTCTAATTACTTTAGAACTCTTCTCACCTGAAACACTGGATTTCCTAGATCAGACAGGTAAGAATTAGAATTATGATTGACATTTAAGACAAAAAGTATTAAATTTATCTTGCATCCAATTCGGAATCAATATTATTATTAATATTCAATTTTCAGAAAGAGCTCAGTGTGTTGTTCAAAAATATTGTACTAAAATGTATAATATAGTTATTTTAATGTTAGTTAAGATTTGCATTTTTATTTGCCTTTAGCTAGATTGCTATTTTTTTTTATTTTACTATTTAATATAAGACATGTTTTCTTAACTAGTTTGTGAATTTCAAACAGCTTGGGGTTGTAAAGGTTTCGATGTGAAAAGTTTTTTAGCTTCGTCGTGATTTGAATGTCGATGATACGTAAAAGTGGCAGTAAAAAGAAACACATATAAATACATAAGATTTAACGTGGGAGAAAATGAGATAGCAAGCATTCATTGTACTGTGTTTCTTATCCACTCTCTACTAATTTTTTTTTTTATTTTGTACTTGAGTTACCATAAGCCTCTTATATCATTTGTCGAAAATGTAAGCTCTGAGTATAAATATATAATAGGTAAATATTAACGAACAAATAGTATCATAGTCGTTGCTGAGACCGCGGAGGACCTGAGTACAATGCTTGAAGACCTCAGTAGAGCCTCCGAGCGAGTCGGTCTTAAAATGTTCATATACAATATGGGCATTTTAAGACCGACTCGTATAAAGATTGGAGACTCTGTTCTCGAAGTTGTTGACAGTTACGTGTACCGCGTACATCGAGGGACTGGAACAGTTTGCCAGCGACGGTGTTTCCGTCACATTACAATTTGAGTGTCTTCAAGGCTAGAGTGAATAGGTTCTTAATAAACTAGCGCGCTTTACCATCAATGATCGCATCACTGCTTACCATCAGGCGGGATTGCGGTCAAGCGCTTGTTTAAAACTTATAAAAAAAAAAAAAAAAAACTATCCAGTTAGGAAGGTTCAACTTCGACAAAGAGGTCAATCGTCGAATCCAACTCGGTTGGGCTGCTTTCGGGAAGCTACGTAGAATCTTCTCATCCGAAATACCGCAGTATCTCAAGACAAAAGTCTTCGACCAGTGTGTGTTGCCAGTGATGACTTATGGAATTGAGACGTGGTCGCTAACAATGGACCTTATAAGAAGGCTCAAAGTCACTCAAAGGGCAATGGAGAGGGCTATGCTTGGGGTTTCACTGCGCGATCGAAGTAACCGACATAGCCCGAAGAATTGCAACACTAAAATGGCAGTGGGCTGGACACATTGCCTGTAGGACCGATGCCCGAAGGGGCGGACGGGTTCTCGAGTGGAGACCACGCACCGGAAGACGTAGCATGGGTAGGCCCCCGACAAGGTGGACCAACGACCTGGTGAAGGTCGCGGGAAAACGCTGGATGCGGGAGGCGCAGGACCGGTCGTCGTGGAAAACCTTGGGGGAGGCCTATGACCAGCAGTGGACGCCTTTCGGCTGAAATGATGATGATGATGAACGAAAAAATGTAAAATAAAACTAACTTTGCATATATTATGATCATTAGTAAAACCTACAAAAATCGTTATCTTAAAACCAATTTTTAATGGTTTCACTTGTACCACGTCAGAATTCTACACATGCATTCTATTTCTATTCCATCTAAAATGTTGTTGGCCATATTAGTTTTGCATTTTTTCCGCAAATGTTTGTTTTCCCTAATAAAAAAAATAAAGAATTTCAATTAAAATAAATTACATTTGTTGCATAAGCTTTACCTGTTTGCTACCAGGACCGAACTTATTAAGACAAAGAAATCCTCTAAAAATAAAGTTAACATTTTACTTTTATGCCTGAGAAAGCTACCCACTCTTATGTTCTGCTAGGATAATAAAGAGCTAGAACAAAGGCAAAAGAAAAACATTGTTTTCTTGCAACAATAGGGAACCTAGTTTTATGCTCGCGAAGTTGCAAGTGCGTACTTGAGAAAATTTCATCAGGTTTCAGGGCATTGCTATAAAATAACGGTATCAAAGACTTTGTGGGTATCACAATATTTACCTACTAAAGTCAAGCTGACCCTTGCTCACTTTTTTGGACAGTAAACATTTTTACTTGTGGTGAAATCCAAAGCCCACAAGAAGTCTTTTCATTCTTCAGGTTACGATTTTCGGAGTATCAGTACATTCAGAGATTACCCCATATAACCTCATAAATTTTACTTCAAAAAGAAATATATTGGCTTGACCTTCGCATGAAAACAAAATTCCATTAAAAACAAAATTTGTAAAAAAACAATTTTTGCAACTCGTTCGGCCTTATCTATACTAGGTAATATATAAGCTCAACAGTTTGTTTGTTTGTTTGAACGCGGTAATCTCAGGAACTACTAGTCCGATTTGAAAAATTCTTTTCGCGTTGGATAGCTCATTAATCCAGGAAGGCTTTAGGCTATATAACATCAGCTGCGACCAATAGGGGCGAAGCGTAACTAACTCCACGCGAACGAAGTTGCTGGCGGCCGCTAGTTTTCTATATGTATGTATTGCTTGTGAGTTACATTTTGTTTTCTTGTGATGGCTAAGTCAATCTATTTTATTTAAAAGTACTTAACCCTAGATTACTAACCTTATTTTTCAACGCTTATTACTAACCTTCGTCGTTTCGACTACGCCATGTAAAAAGGGGGTTTATGAAATAAAATATTTACATGTGTTTTATTTATTTATTACAATAATCTTTTATTAACATAGTTATGAGGTTTTTATTCACTAAAATCACATTTTAATTACTTTGATAGTCTTTTAATTGAGACTCGAAAATTTAACACATTTGTTTTTTAAATGCTTAAAATCTTACTAACAAAAAAAAAACAAAGACTCAAAAAAACATTAAAATATTAAAATTAAGCCATTAAATCAACAAAAGAAATAAACATTTTATAAAAAACTATTAATTATTACATTTGTGACAAATGTGAAGTTTGTGTTCGCCACACAAGGATTTGTTTTTTTTTTTTTTTTACAAATTATAAACCAGCGCTTGACCGCAATCCTGCCTGATGGTAAGCAGTGACGCAATCGTTGATGGTAAAGCGCACTAGTTTATTAAGAGCCTATTCACTCTAGCCTTGAAGACACTCAAATTGTAGTCCGACGGAAACACCGCCGCGGGCAAATTGTTCCAGTCCCTCGATGTACGCGGTATAAAGGAGGAGGCGAAGCGCTTCGTCCGGATCGTAGTGGTGTTAACAACGTAAGGGTGGAAACCAGCCGTACGACGGGTCGTCCGCTGGTGGAACGGAGATGGGGGAATTAAATCATGCAATTCCCTCGCACACTCCCCGAAATGCATCCTATAGAACACCGAAAGGCTGGCTACTCTACGCCTGTGCTCTAGGCTTTGGAGACCAACTCGAGTTAGATCAGGGTCACCAATCAGCCTCTTTGCACGTCTCTCCACTGAATCCAAAGTGCCAGATGACACTTGGCAGCACCAGCCCAAATGTGGCTGCAGTACTCCACACACGAACGGACCTGTGCTTTGTATAACATTAGAAGCTGCCCAGGTGTGAAGTACTGCCGGACCTTTGCGATAACGCCAAGTTTCCTGGCAGCCCTGGCCTTGGACTCAATGAACCGCCCAAAGTTAAGGTTCGAGGAAATCTCAACTCCCAAAAGCTGAAGGCGGTTGGAACACTCCAAGGACACATTCCGAAAAGTAGGGGCCAAGGTGAACAGGCTCCTTTTGGCGGTGAAAAGACACGCCTATTAAATAATATTAATTAATAATAACAAAGAGTTGTTGCACTTAGTGCAACAACTCTTTGTTATTATTTGCCTTACAGAGCTTTCCCTTTCACATTCTTTTTCTTTTTTGGTTATAGGCAGACTATAAAACTAATATTACATGTTAAAAAGTAATAATAAATTATTCGTGAGGCTGACCAGAAGTACTAGGTGACCGTTGTTCAGTTGATGAAGATACTAAGTACTTGCCTCGATGTGTTCAGTGATGTCTTCAGAAAAAGGTGATTGTTTTAATCACCTTTGACTGAAGACATCACAGAAAAATCTCTTCCTCACCATCTGTTTCATGAGTTGGATCAGCCTCAAGGTGATCTTCTTTCAATAAACCGTGGCATTGGCCTACAGCCAAGTGAAGGACGGTGGAAGGAAGTACGGGTGGGTTTTAGTCAGCAAAAGTCTGACACCCCCTTCCGCTCCGCCCAGAACAGGAGAGGTCATTTGATGATTTCCCATCCCAAACAAAAAAGTGGTCTTCTTTCTCACTCTCAGAGCAGTTTTCTACGTCACTATTATCAGCAAATAACAGGTAACGAATCGTATCTAAAATAAAAATATATACAAATAAAAACAGTGTAGGTACTTATTTTAATGTAGACAAAATAAGTGTAAAGTTTACAAAACACTGAAATAATTATAACACGACATAATAATAAAAAATAATTCTTCGTGAATAATATATTACTACGTTAATACTAACCTTCGTCGATTCGACGACTCATGGTGACTGGAACGGCGAACACAGGGCCATTAGACAAAAAACACATCCATGCACCGTAAGAGTTGCAGGTCGACTGAGATTAGCTGGAATTTGAAATGCTTACGACGACGCAATCAAAATTTGTACCACTTTTTCTAAGTCCTCGTCGTCGTTTCGACGAAGGTTAGTAATCTAGGGTTAAAAGATTTTTAATGTTAATTTGATCAACGATATTTCGCTCTTCGAGTCGCTAAACTTACGTGGCAGCGGGCAGGGCACGTTGCTCGTAGAACCGATGGCCGATGGGGCAGTAAGGTTCTGGAGTGGCGGCCACGTACTGGAAGACGCAGCGTAGGGAGGCCCCCAACAAGGTGGACCGATGACCTGGTGAAGGTCGCGGGAAGTCGATGGATGCGGGCAGCACAAGACCGGTCGGCGTGGAAAGGCTTGGGGGAGGCCTTTGTTCAGCAGTGGACATCTATAGGCTGAAGAAGAAGAAGATGTTGTTGAAGTTAATTTTATTAGTTTAAGGTTAAGTTAGTTTTTGGGTCGGGTACAACGGGATAGGAGAGAAAAAGAAGATATTGTTAGATTAGCAAATTACGTAATAAGTTATGATAGCAGCTCCCTTAAGTAGGGACTGAATAAATCAACACATATTGTATTACATCTATTCCAGATACATAAATATATTCTTATATCTATTGTTGGTATTATCTATTTTATTTTAATGAGACTGTATCGTCATTATACCATGTTTAAGTTAAATAAAGACTCGTCTTATATGGTTCTCACAACCTTTTACGGTAGAAGAATACAGTAAAAAATCGTTACTGAGTTTTATCTTGTGATGAAAATACAATTTGTTATCATAAAACTATTATCAAATTTGTATTACGGTTCGTTGTACTACTTCAGATAATGTCATTGCTCTCTCTAATAGTTGCAAACTCTACAGTTTACAAAGCATCTACTTATTTTCAAATCAAAAGCTCATTTTCTTTTACAGTGTGCTTGCGTTACACAAATCTACATCGATTTCAGTTGAAACCCGTTGAGTCCGACTCACTGTTTGAACAGATTTCAATTACTTTTATTTGATGTCGTGATTTGATATATACTCTTAGGAATGGCTTCATGTGATATGTGTGTTTTAAATGTTTTTTTTATATATACAATATATAAAGAAAACCCTGCCCGACCCATAAGGATAATAAAGGTTAGGTAAACACTTGACCAAATATAATATAAAATTTTACATAATCATCATAGTAACAATACTAATGAATTTTGAAATAATCCTTTTTTCCGGGGAATTAATTCCAATTTCCCCGAAATTTGGTAATTTTTAAAAAGTGACAACACCGGTATTATTATAAGCGAATAGCGATGCGACCACGTCACAGGTGCCGCGTGCCCTGCCCCCCGCCGCCCGCGGAATGGGGTTGCTTACCGCACATGTATTAAGTTACCTCTTTTTGCGAAATAATATTTATTTTATTAGGGGGATTTTTTTTAAAGTTTTGCCTGTGTTTGTGGGCATTATTAGAATCAGTTATCGATACCTAACAATACCTTCACGGATCGGACAGGGTTTTCTTTACATATTGTATATATTTCAGACCGGGCACGCGCATTTACATAAAATAAAAAGATAACTATGTGTAAATATAACTGTAGAAATATAAGTTGTCCACATTTGTTGATTTACGTTAATGTACATTGCAGTGGCATATTATCTTTACTGACACCGAGGTGCTATTGGTATATGTCTGCCTGAACCTTCGGAGATGATAATGAAGTAATTTTAAAATAGTGAAAGAAGAGAAGTCGTGGTGGCCTAGTGGTTACAACAGCAGCCTCTCAAATATGAGTGTGTGGGTTCGATTCCAGGTCAGGCAAGTACCAATGTAACTTTTCTAAAGTTATATGTACTTTCTAAGTATATCTTGGTCACCAATGACAGATTAAAAGGTGAATTGAAACATATTGAGTAAACCTGGACTTTAAGTCTGAAATCGCCAAACTGCATTAAGGAAGCGTGGTGGTTATGCTCAATCCCTCTCTGTATGAGAGACCTGTGCCCAGTAGTGGGACGATAAAAAGGTTGATGATGATGATGAGTCAATAGGAAGGAAGACGTCAGTTGAGCAAGGTGATGCAAAGTTAAAGTCAACAACACAACCAACGATGCTGCGCCAGAGAGAGATTGATCTGGTGATCCTCCACAACGAAACTCCCAACACAACAACATTTGGCGCATAGCAACCGGCAAACATCACAACGCAACTGCTCAAAACCGTCCTCCGTACGGCTTCACCAGACATCATGCCGGAACACGACGTATCGTTTGGCGGCAAGACTTTGTGTGGTAGGTGGTAACTTCTGCCCGCAGCCGATGTTATGGCCTACCACAAAAAGCTTTGTTAGGTATTTCATTATATCTACTACTGATTGCAACTAGTAACCGTATAAGTTCCGTTCTAGTCTATATTTTCATCCTGCAATATTCTATTTTAACCGTCCTATTCAAATAGTAGCAGTAGACGGTCCACTACAGTACGGCACTATTTTGCGAGCGCTATCTCAAAGGGAATTACATTTTAATCACAAGGAAACTCTGATTAAAGGCCAGAGCTGTTTCCAGCGAGCGAGACAGCTAAATAATTTGAATAGCTCAACTCGCTTTGCTCAATAATTACAGTTTTACAAAAGTGTTCGTTTACTAGTCGTCGCAGTTTATTTTGGGTATATTTGACCAAAACCTACCGGGGCTAAGGCTTTTATTTATTCAATAAAAACTTTTTTACAAAAAAAAACAACCGACTTCCAAAAACCACTACAAAGTTAAAAATAACTAATTTCGGAAGTCGGTGTCTTTGGTTTTGTATATTCATTTTTGACACCGACTTCCGAAATTAGTTATTTTTAACTTTGTAGTGGTTTTTGGAAGTCGGTTGTTTTTTTGTAAAAAAGTTTTTATTTTACATTTTACACTTTTTAGTTGTTAAAAGTACTATGTATTCAGTTGCATCCGGTCAGACTGGACGCTGACGCAAATATAGTTGGGAAACGACGTAATTTTGTTCACTTTAATTTTTACCTGTAAGTATTCCCTCAACTGCTTATGGTCTTCATCATCAAATTTACTGCAGACCATTATTTTAACCCAATGGGTGCAAAGGTCTTATCAATATAAATGAATTGAGTCCAAATACAACGTAGTTACTGTAAATCGTTTAGGAGTTCCCTGAACTGACCTTTGTCATCATCATCAGCTCCCTAATGACAGTCACCACCCATCTAAGTGTAAGGATCTTGTCAATACAAATTATTCAAACACAAACACAAGGTAGCTGCTGTGAATTGTTGAGGAGTTCTTTCGACTGTCTCCCGGTTCCATCATCAGATCTACTCCAGACCTTTATTAAATTGTAGTGCTTTAAAATACTTAATGAAAATGCTAAGAAATGCACTAGTCGCCCCTGCAATTTTTGAAAGTTTCCCTTGTTTTCTGTGGTCTTCCACCATCAAACCCTGATATCCTTATCATGGGACCACTTTGGGAACGTCTTCTTTCCAACAGAAAAAGAATTATCAAAATCGGTTCATAAACGACGAAGTTATGCGCGAACAAACATAAAAAAAAGCATATATACGGTCGGAGGACTTATTCGTCAACTCGCGTGCGTCCGAGCGAAATGGCACCTTCTAAGTTCACCTGTTTTTTGT
This sequence comes from Sesamia nonagrioides, assembly GCA_017933935.1. Lineage (NCBI taxonomy): Eukaryota > Metazoa > Arthropoda > Insecta > Lepidoptera > Noctuidae > Sesamia > Sesamia nonagrioides. The sequence continues at coordinate 2,785,887 of JADWQK010001061.1, forward strand.
CGTCAACTCGCCAGCGTGTAGTACAGTCAAATAAAAACGGATTGTAACCAATAATTATAAATAACTAGTTATACCCCGCGGTTTTGCTCGCGTTGGCTGTTTCAGTTAAAGGTTTTACGTATAACACACTTCCATGTTTCACGATACGTTATGAAATGCAGTCACCTTCAGACACGCGTTCTAAATGATGAATGTTGATATGCAGAAAGTTTATTCACTATCAAGAACGCACGACGCATGATCTTTAGGACGTTATTAACCGCGTTATTAACTGTCAATATACGCGACGTCCTCGGTGGCGGGGGCCACTCACTTGTGCAAAATTGGTCATGCTAATCTAGCAGGTACGAGGCGCGTGCCAAAAAAACTAGATACTCAAAAATTATAAAATTTATTATTTATTACTCATGTCTATCTTTTCAAAGTATTCACCCTCGGCGTGTATACACTTCTCCATACGTTTAAACCATCTTATCCACAGGTCTCTGTCACTTTGGTCGCTTGTCGCGCCATGCTGAAAAACGGTAGGGACACAAACTTACACATACCATTCAGAATTAACTATTTTTTTTTTATTTTCGAGCACAACAGTTGTGATATGACCGGTCTTACAAAAAACGAGTCGTTCATTTGTTTCTGCTTACTGTGTGCACGGTGACGTTTTGTCGGCGTTCGTTTATTTTCAAAGCACCACACAATTGATTGTGTTTTTATTTCGGGATCATAATTATACAGCAATGTTTCGTCACCGGTAAGTATATCGTATATATTTTTTTTCTTGCCTCCGTCAAATTTCTCAATCATAAATCGGCACCAATCTACCCGGCGGTCTTTCTGGTCGTCGATCAGTTTGTGCGGCACCCATCTTGAACAACGCTTCCGAAGAGAAAGGTGATCATGAATAATGGTTTGCAGCACTGCTGATCCAATAAGCAGTTCCAGCTCAAGCTCTACGTATATAATTCGGCGGTTTTCCGATCAACTTTTCAACCGCTTCAACGTTTTCTTGAATGACTGCTGTTGGCGGGCGACCCGACCTTGCTTCATCTTCAAAGCTTCTTCCCCCTCTCTTGAACTCAGCATACCAATTAAAAACTGTTGCTCGTGAACAATCAGACTTACCAAAAGTAGCAACCAACACTTCAAAACGTTCAAAATCAAAATTGTTTATTTCAAATTAACCATCACTTGGTACTTTTGAATAGTCAATGTCGATCAGTCCAAGAACAGTGAAGCTAAATTGCACGTTCCAAAGCGTAGATATCTATGGAGAAGAACGTGCAAGAAACTCCATGGACACTCTTTTAAAATCATAATATATGGGTTACATTTCTTCGTTACATATTTATGTTGCTTCTATCATGTGAGCACAATGTAAAATTAATTAAAATATAAAAATGAATTAAACAAAAAAATAAACAGTAAACCCAAAAGTATCGCACATTTTTTAACCATCTTACAGGAAGAAGATAATTATTACCAAATTTTATACGTCAAAGGGTCTAATATAACTGCAAAATTAAAAGAAACCTGCGCGATCGATGAACACGTTAACTTTACTGTTAACGAATTTATCCAGAGAGTTATAAGTATTGATATATGTATCGAACTGCTAATATTGTGATTTTTATATTTTTAGATTTTTATGATTTTTAAAGTTTCCAAGTTTAATTTAGTTTTTTTTTTTGTTAGTCTGCTTTAAGCTAAGCAGACGATAATTAACGAAATGCCTCACTGACATAACGTGATATTGTTGACTGTTCTTGTTTTATTTGCTTTGCTTTAGTTAATTTACATAGTAATAGGTCAAATTCTTGATTTATTGTTGATTGCCGATATCACTACATAGTATAAAACAAAGTCGCTTTCTCTGTCCCTATGTCCCTTTGTATGCTTAAATCTTTGAAACTACGCAACGGATTTTGATGCGGTTTTTTAATAGATAGAGTGATTCAAGAGGAAGGTTTATATGTATAATAACATCCATTAAATAGTGGAGAAGTACTGTTATTTTTGAGGTTTCTAACACATGGCGCAAAATAAACCCATTTTTTTGAGCTTACATTGCAAATGCTGGCTGAACCCTATGAGATAGGTCAAAATATTGTACTGCAGTATTGTAGACCTTAAAAATGCCTACAAAAAAGTCAGCGACACCATATGTCTACCTACTATAGTTTATTCATAATGATTACATTTTTATGTTTGAAAAGTTAATTAAAATGCCAGTCGAAATCAAAGCCCACTAATTGTTCCTTATTATTAATCCTTATCCAAATAAATTACGTCATATCAAAGGAAATTTCAGTAGCAGCAGATTTCTTTTTGAATTATTGGAATTGGTTGTTTCATTTAGGAGATATCACGAATTATTCAAAACTAAACACCAGAAAAAATCAGCGTGCTGCTCGCGCCCGTGCCGGTATGGTGTTTCTCTGCCTAAACCGCGGAGCGAGTGGGCCGGAGCAGGGGACCATTATTTCGAACAAACTTGCTACGTACCCCAGTAGGCTTTCATTCTGTTTGAAGGTGGTGGAACTGGCTATGCGTGGACAATAAGGTCGATGTATCTTGCAGAGTCAGATATTGGCTGATAGGCGGCACAGTAGATATTATTTTTATTGAAGGGCCACCGTTTCTTGAGGAAGGCTTAGGTACCTATATCATTTGTCCACGTGCGAAGCCGGTGCGGGTCGCCAGTGGTTAATAATTATTAGGTTAATAAGCAGTTTTATGTTATTGTTATGTGGATATATATTAAATATCTATCTCCCAAACAATATTTGTTTTAATTTAAAGTAAAGTCGTTTAAAATGTTTTTATGCATAAAACATGCAGCTGATATTACATAAATCTGTCAGAAGTTCACGTTCGAACGAGTTGACGACGAAAAACAGGTAAAATTGAAAGGTGCTATTTCGCGAGCGCTCGAGCGAGTTTGACTCACGCGAGTTGACGAATAAGTCGAATTGAGTAACCTCCTCCTTTTTGAAGTCGGTTAAAAAAGTGATGGATGTGGGCGGGAAGAGCATAAATTGAAAAACTTACCAATGATATTCGTTCTGACAATTCAAAAACATTAATTGGGTGATTTAATTTCTTAATCAGACGATTTTTTGAGGCAAGCACTACGTTAAGAACGTAGTGGTGTCAACCATATAAGGGTAAATACTCACCGTACGAAGGGTTTTCCAGTGATGGCGGAATTATATCATGTGATTCTCGCGCTCAGTTTTCAAAATGGGAACACCAAAAGGCTACCCTACACCTATGTTCCAAGCTTTGCAGATTGTTCTTAACGAAATCTACGTCGCCCATTGCCTACAGTCTACTGCTGTACATAGACCTCTCCAATTGCACGCTTGGATTCTCGACAACTCTACCAAAGGCAGCAATGGATTGTCAATATCCTTAAGAATAATCTAGCATATGATTTAAAGTGTATTACGCAATTAGATTATTGAGATATAGGAGATAATATTAGTATCGAGTAAGTAACTACAGTGAGTTTCTTAATGACTCGTGATCAGATGATTTCAATGGGTGTATTTGAATGTACATATGTTTCTCACGGAGTTGTAATTATAATAATACAAGATAGTGACAAATTAAATTAAAGCTTGTTTCATCAAAACACAGATATTTGAACTGATACCTGAACTAATTAGAGAATATTACAATCAATTACAATCTGATATGTACAGACGCTAGAAGGTCAAGTTACCCGAAACTGTACCGTACATTAAATTCATGCGTGCTTTACGTGGAATTAGCCATTAACAAATTTACCCAGTCAACCTTAAACCATAACTCCTGAGTGATAAAGATGAAATCTTATAGAAAGTTGACATATTGTCCATAAGGTTATTAGTAATCTTAGTATATGTTATAGTAAGTTTAAGAGCTTCCCTTGTCGAACAATGTATTTTATGGCAAATAAATATTTTGATTTGATTTGATTTAATCTATAAGTACGCAAACGCCGATTAAAATTGCATACCTTCTGGCGGATTATGGAGATACCAAATTATTTTCTACTACCTTTCCACCGGCGGCTTCGCCCGTGTGGAGTTTGGTTATATCGCGCTTTTTAGATTTTCCTCGGGAACATCAACTTTTTCCGGAATAAAAGGTAGCCTATGTCCTTTCTCAGGGTCTAAAGATTGTCTGTGCCAAATTTCATCAAAATCGGTTGAGAGGTTTAAGCGAGAAAGCGTAACAGACAGACAAAGTTACTTTCGCATTTATAATATTAAGTATGGAAGTATGGATATCGAGGTGAATTATCTCAATTATTCATTTTACGCAATAAATGAGTTTGAGTTCGGTACACTAAATAAATTACAAAATAATTGTTATATGTATTTTATTTCAACTGTAAACAATTGAACAAATCAATTTGTTTACTGATTCGTCACAAAGTTAATTGATTTGTAATGTGAATATTTCGGATGGTTGGTCAGTCAATGTATAAAATGTAAAAGTATTTAAATGATTATCTTATATGTATATAAAATTCTCGTGTCACAGTTTTCGTTCCCATACTCCTCCGAAACGGCTTGACTGATTCTCATGACATTTTGTGAGCGTATTGGATAGGTCTGAGAATCGGCCAACATCTATTTTCCATCCCCCTAAATGTTAGGGGTAGCCCACCCCAAAATTTTTATTTTTTTTATTTTTATTTATGATACAACATACAAAAATACATGACATACAATCCTAAATTTTCACCCTTCTACGATCAACCCTTATTTTTTTAATAGCCATTTTAGTAATTTAATAATTATTCATCTCTGGTCGAAAACTGATCAATCGTCAATTAATTAGTTTTATTCCCGAGGGAAACCTAAAAAACGCGATATAACCACGCGGGCGAAGCCGCGGGCGGAAAGCTAGTTTTACTATATAAAAGTCTGATTTTCTGACATTATAGAGGGGACTACAGTTAGACGGCTGCAGCTACCGCGGATATTTTGATGTTATATGTTTGAAGTTGATATTATAAATTGTCTTCGGTCTCTGACCCTTATATGAAACAGGGGACGGAATTGTCAACTTTTATTATAGCACCAGACTTTTGACTAATTTTGATAAAAAACACTACGTGTAAACAAATTTTCCTTGCATCCACTAGCGTATAAAGAATGTTCAACGGCCAAGTCACACAGCATTCACAATAATAATAAAAAAATCGCCGCAAGGAACCTTGCAAGGACTTGGCACGAATTTGTCTAGATTCCATTACGCTTTAGAGTTAAACAAGCAGCTCCGTCGAGAATTTATTTACAAAATGTTTTTGGTAGATAAAACTTTTACACGTTATGTATTTCTGTGACCGCTATAACAACGAATACTAAAAGTAGAACATTTTTTGTATCGATAATAGTATGGAATCCTTCGTACGCCACTCCAACTTGTACTTGGGCAAGTTTTTTTTTTTGTAATGAAATGGAATTATTTATTTGGAGATTAGGATATCGAAATCACCCTTTATGGAAAAAAATAAGCTAATACTCTGAGATGAAAAACCGAAACAAACACTGTCTTTCTTCAAGCCCAGGAGGCAAATAATGTACGTTTTTGTGTGTGTTTTTATGTGGTTGCAACCATTAATATAAGATGACCGGAAAAATACATGGTAGAATAGAAATAAAACCACATAGTACAGAGTTATGTCGTGATTTTAATAAGAAACTACTTTAGATATGGAATGTTAAATCCTTTGTTAAATACGTTAAACTAATATACTCTTACTAACGATTTGATTTTTCTCTTACAGGTAAGTCTATGCATGCATGGCTGGAGTAACTCGTGAGTCTTTTATATTGTCTTTACTTTATAGATTAAAGTAGGTATCTTCCTACTTAAGTGTCACAACGAACGTTTAAACTAAAAACGACTGTTTTAATAGTGAACCTTATATACAGTTTATAGTTAAGTTAGACTTCTAATAAATGGTGGCTTATTAATATTTTTTTCAACAACTTGTCGATGTTTTTATGTAGGGATACGTAAATGATTAACGTCATATCTATTTCAGTTTTAAAATGGCAAAATAGTTATGACCACAAAAAACAATATTTATAACCGTTTCCATGGTCATATGATAGTGTCCATTGAAGAAAAATATTTTTGTATATAGGTACCTACCTACTTAAATTTTTGCGGAAATAGGTATAAAAATGTGTGAGAAGAGAAAGACCCACATTCGATTCAGTGAGTAAGTGTAGAGAACAATGCACATTCCTTCTCTGAATGAGAACGGAAGAGAAGAAAAGCCTTTGCAACTCACTGGGACTGCTGCTCTGAGCTGATATATTTCTGGAAGCAAAATGTAGATCTGCTTAGGTAAGTAAACCGTTGCTAGCAAAGACAGATTTACCTTGATTATTTAACGAAACTGGTAACTTCCGTGTAGTACAAAAAAATGTGCTCATCGTAAGTAACGACATAAGTGAAAACTTGAATATTAATAAGTTTGTTATTTTTTTGGGATGGTTAGGGAATGATTTCGCACGAATTATTTTGTTACTTCATATTAACTTACGACGATCGAGCCATCTATCTGCAGTCACCATCATGGGTGTACGTAGGAGGCTGTAAAACAAACACGCATGTATCCACAGTCAGCAGGAACTGTCAGACATTTTCGGCACGGAAGAAAGAGATGGGGATATTTCTTTCTCTCCTACGCCGCCCTGGCAGACTACTTCCCCTCCATCTTACGGATTTAAAATCAGGTCACGTGTCCTAACGCGAGTCTAAAATTTTTTACCCAATCCAATTTTTTTTATTTCGTCCAGTTCTGGGCAATATATTATTTTATTTCAGCTCTTATTTTCCTGTTGCCCATATTGCTCCTTACGCTTCCGATATCAAGTCAAGTCTTTTGCATATTTGCGTCTGATAAGAAAAGTATTCGCCAGTCTGTGCCACGAACGGTTGCAGCTATCTTAACAATTGCAGGTAAATATATGCACGACTTTAAGAGCTATTACGCACAGTCGACTGGACGTCTCGTCTCGACTCGTCATTTTGAGACCAGAGTTAATGGAACATACACAAACCACGACTGCGACTAGTTGGGATCGGTTGAGATCGGTTGAGATCGTTTGGACCGCCCATTGGTCCGTTCGGTCCAAACGATCCCAACTAGTAGCAATCATTTCACAAAACTGTGTTTGCCGATTAGGGGGCTGGTCAACCCATACAGATTGTATTCGTCCCGTAACTGAAGTAATCGTTGTTTTAACAATTTATTATATTTTTTTACAAAATTTATAGAGGGTGAGTTGTAATGTGTTTATTGCTTGATGTGAAATAAGTTATTCTGAAACTTCTTTTTTTAATTTGCATATAATTATATCGTATAGCGAATAATAATATATATAATTATATGTTACGCTACAGTTAATCGTTTTTATTTAAGAGAATGTTCTAGATATTCTCCCCTGACAAGACAAAGAACTAACTACAAACTCTACGAGTAAACACAGCCATCAGAATGAATATTAAATTCACTATTTATCCCTATTTAATGAAACGCATACCGAGGACACTTCCAGTTGCGTTGAAATTACGCCACTATGTCGGCAATTAAATATGGCGGCGTGATAAACTTGACTGAATTCATAATAATGTATGCAGATTTGTTGTGTACATATTTTAGTTATTTACATGCAAATGAAGTCGTTTTTCCTCCTCCGTGGGAAATTAATTTCAGAAACTTTTGTAATGAAGCTTTGCGTTTGGATAATCTGCTATTCTAGATTTCTGAGATACCAATAAAGGAACTGTATTGATTAGGTCTGTACATCAGATTCACCTGTACCTTTTTATGAGGGCCTTTACAATGCACCTTAGCACATAAACGAATAAATACATGTTCAAACGTTCAATGTCAACTCTTTCTTCATCTAAAATATTCTTTTCCCTGCAGTCAATCATAATTATGCTAATATACCAGCATAATCGGGGTGATATTAAACCAGCGAAATTAGCACCGGAGCATATTCTCCCTCATATTAAATTAAAACTTTGCAGAAATCTGTTGAACAAAATGTTCATAACTAATAAGCAAGATTAAGCCGTAAACCGCCTTGTCGCCGACTTGTAAACCCGCTTACGGCACCATTTAGTAAGCACCAAGCTGGTTGAGATTTGATCGGATAGCACAGGTCCGTTCGTGTGTAGTGTCACCTGGCCACTTTGGATTCAGTGGAGAGACGTGCAAAGAGGCTGATTGGTGACCCTGATCTAACTCGAGTTGGTCTCCAAAGCCTAGAGCACAGGCGTAGAGTAGCCAGCCTTTCGGTGTTCTATAGGATGCATTTCCGGGAGTGTGCGATGGAATTGCATGATTTAATTCCTCCATCTCCGTTCCACCAGCGGACGACCCGTCGTACGGCTGGTTTCCACCCTTACGTTGTTAACACCACTACGATCCGGACGAAGCGTTTCGCCTCCTCCTTTATACCGCGTACATCGAGGGACTGGAACAATTTGCCAGCGGCGGCGTTTCCGTCGGACTACAATTTGAGTGTCTTCAAGGCTAGAGTGAATAGGCTCTTAATAAACTAGTGCGCTTTACCATCAACGATTGCGTCACTGCTTACCATCAGGCAGGATTGCGGTCAAGCGCTAGTTTATAATATATAATTATATATAAAAAAAAAAACTTGCTTCAACTTCGTCCGCCATCTTGAGTGATGTTTCTTTTAAATTTTACGCTTTATGTGTGACGACTCGCCCTGGCTTCGCACGTGTGCAATGCTGATACTAAATACACTACAGAAAAACTGAACGTCGCGTTGTATGAAAAACATAACGGCCCGCCGCTGTAATATCTTCGAAAATATTCATTTAAATCATATGTTGTAAAGGGCGATATAGATCTATATTAAATCAACAATGTATTTTAGTTATTAAATTGGATAAGCATTAATGCTGTATTGGCTAAAATCGCTTCGAAAATTAGCCAGTATTTGTCGTAAAAAGTAAATGACAGATATATTATTGTGGGATATCCATAAGAGGTACACATCGCGGACTTTTACGTGTGCAATATTTATTACATTATTTTGATAAATCTTGTAAGTTCTAACCTACGTTTCACTGCAAACGTGAGAAAAATGTAATTATTTAAGACATCACATTAAAAACCTCAAAAATAATAGTATTTCAAAACTATTTAATGGATGTTATTATACACATAAACATTCCTTTTTAATCACTCTATCTATTAAAAAAACGGTATCAATATCCGTTGCGTAATTTTAAAGATTCAATCATACAAAGGGACATAGGGAAAGCGAAAGTTTTTTTTTTTTATTCGTTATAAACTAGTGCTTGACTGCAATCCCGCCTGATGGTAAGCAGTGATGCAATCGTTGATGGTAAAACGCACTAGCTTATTAAGTCTATTCACTCAAAAAAACTGAGTGAATAGGAAGGAAGACGGAGTTGAGCGAGGTGATGCAATGTTTAACCCAACAACACGACCAATGATGCTGCGCCAGAGGATGATCTGGAGACCCTCCACGACCAAACTCCCGACACAACAACATTAGGCACATCGTACCCGGTACACATCGCAACACAACTGCTCAGACCCGTCCTCCGTACGGCTTCACCAGACATCATGCCGGAACACGACAAGTGACTTTGTTTTATAATATGTAGTGATGAAGTATGTGTTAATCAATAGTTCATATAATAACAATGAGCCGTGGTGCCCTGGTGGTAACGGCTGCTTTACTTTGTGCAAATAATTTCACCACCATTGCTCTCAAAACGGTGAAGGTATACGTCATGAGGCAACTGACATTTCGTACAATCAAACATTCGAAGACATAATTATGATATCAAGGTCCATATGGTAGATTACTAACCCAGATCTTCTCGAAAAGAGGACGCCTCGGAGGGGTAGTAGAGATATTAATAAACTGATTATGATGATCGTCAATTTTCAAAAGAGTTTATTCAAGAAATAATTCCAAAGAAGGCAGTTTGGACACTATGTAGAAATTTATATCAAGATTGACTGAAGAGCTTACTGCTTTCTTGTACAAAGTTATAATAGGTACCCTAGACATAGCCTAATCCTCAAAAGTAATTTAAAAATGCTGACCCAGGCTAAACTCATGAAGCGACTTTCTCTCTAGTTTAATCTCCTCTACAAAATCATATATTGTATGAAGCACTTTTACCTCGTACTAAATGGTACTAGAAAGATATAATCCTTCACACTTGTCATGGGACTATCTTTATTACTACCTCTATAACTTCTACACGGGAAAGGCGGACTGTCTCTACAAATTGGATCCCGGTTGATAAAAATGAAATTCTACAACTCTACGGTTATTTCTAATGAAGGATTAAGTAAGGCGTGTGTATGAGCTGATAAAGCTTTATTAAATAATAAAGTCTTTTCTTAATAATACAATCACAGGCAGTTAGCAGAAATGGAGGTGGGTGATCTAAATAAACGATCACCACCGGAAAGAATTGGAAGAGAATCAGTGGGCCTGGCACGAACATTTGGAGTTAAATTCTATTGTTGCGGGAACAAAATTATATCTAGATGTTTGAATAAGAATACGATAGCCATACGATTTAAAAAAAAAAAAAAACTTTTGAATTTATGTTACTTTTACTTTGCTCTGTTGAGCATAGAATTAACTTAACGCTATACACGTCAAGTTCATTCTATGCCCAAATTAGTGATAAACTTTCACACTATTAAGACGAATTCCTTACAATTATAGCAAGCCGAGTACGGAGGACGGGTCTGAGCAGTTGTGTTGCGATGTGTGCCGGGTACGATGTGTCTAATGTTGTTGTGTCGGGAGTTTGGTCGTGGAGGGTCTCCAGATCATCCTCTGGCGCAGCATCGTTGGTCGTGTTGTTGGGTTAAACATTGCATCACCTCGCTCAACTGCCGTCTTCCTTCCTATTCACTCAGTTTTTTTGAGTGAATAGGCTTAATAAGCTAGTGCGATTTACCATCAACGATTGCATCACTGCTTACCATCAGGCGGGATTGCAGTCAAGCACTAGTTTATAACAAACTAGCTTTCCGCCCGCGGCTTCGCCCGCGTGGAGGTCGGTTATATCGCGCTTTTTAGGTTTCCCTCGGGAACATCAAATTTTTCCGGGATAAAAGGTAGCCTATGTTCTTTCTCGGTGTCTAAAGATTGTCTGTGCCAAATTTCATCAAAATCGGTTGAGAGGTTTAAGCGGGAAAGCGTAACAGACAGACAGACAGACAGACAGACAGACAGACAGACAGACAGACAGAGTTACTTTCGCATTTATAATATTAGTATGGATAAAAAAATAAAAAGCCTCTGGCGAATACTATTGTATATCTTTCACGAAGACGACTTCTACACTTAGTCTAAAGATGGCTAAGTCTAGAAGTCAGTTAGTAGTTTCCGCAGCCGTATATGGATACGGCCCCGGAAACTGGCATTTTATGATCTAATTTTGGCAATTTCAGCGATCTAGCGTAATAATTATAATGATTACCCCTTCAAAAGAGTTTATTGGAAAAAAGATTCTTCACGTCTGTTATACCAGAAGTGTTTATGAATGTGGGGCCGAGGAGTCAATATGAACCTATTCAGTTTAACAGATAATATCAATGACTTATTTTAATGATCCAACCTACTTATGGTATCTGGATATACGTTGGGAGACAACACGTGCATTGGTCTCCACCTTTACTCAAGGTACAATAGCCCCTCCGTGCATGGTGTTTGGCTAAAAATTACCACGTTTGTGACAAAAATCCTTACAAAACAAGTGGATTCCGACCTGGAACTGGTATTTCATAATTTATGCTAAAAAAGAGGTAGTTTATGAGTTTGTAAGGAAGAGGTAGTGGACCTACGAAAACGATTGTATAGAATCTTTCTATATCTAGGCTAGATTTATCCAAATGAGCGCGGGTCAGCTTGTCCTAGAATGTTGTGCCCTCTGTCACTCGTCTTGGCATACATCCATCGGTCACAGGACACATGGTTTTTGTGAAACGATGCCAGATTTCTGGTACAACAGATGTGGCCTGGAATTAGTGCGTAAAACAAGCTTAGTTTTTAGCCATGGATGGTCGACATTTTTGCTTAGTAAAGCGAGGGTAAAGATAAGGTAAGACCTATTACCTACCAGCGGTACTTCACACCAGGACAGCTTCTAATGTTATACAAAGCCTAAGTCCGTTCGTGTGTGGAGTACTGCAGCCACATTTAGGCAAGTGCTGGAAACAGGCATGTTAAGAGGGTAATTGGTGACCCAGATATAGTTCAAAACGATCTCCAAAGCTTGGAGAACAGGCGAAGAGTTGAGAGCTTGTCGGTATTTTATAGGTTGCATTTTGGAGAATGTGCAATTGCATGACTTAATTTTCCATCTCCGTTCCTCATCGTTGTACGTCCCGTCGTACGGCAAATTTACACCCTTACGTTGTTAACACCACTACGATCAGAATAAAGTGTTTCGCCTCGTCTTTTATACCGCTTACATCATGGGACTGGAACAATTTGCCAGCGGCGGTGTTTCCGTCAGACTACATTTTAAATAGTTTTAAAAATAAAAAGTAGTACCTAAAGAGAATGTTTTAATACGATGTGGATAAAATTAACATAACTTGCTTTTTTAAGTACATTTTCGAGCTGTAAATCGAAATACGTGTTTCCCCTTTTAATGAGAAAAAGAAAACGACACAACTTCAATCAAGTTCCCTTTTCACTCAAAACCACAGTGTAGCCGAACTCATAAATATCAAGTACATCAAGTTGAGGGTATTTCAAAATGTCTATGAGAACCTGAACCTTTCAGTCGACAGCTCTTGTCTTAGAAATCAAAGTCGAGGCATTCTGACGAGGCCTGATTGGATTGTGAATGAACAATGAATGGTCTGTCGGTGGTCTTGCGCTTATTAATGCATGTTCAGATCTCAATTTAGGTGACTTGGTCACGGTAAGGCCTTGAAGTAAATAAGCGTGGTTAGATATTATACACTCATTTGTAAAGAGGTAGAATTGTTTATCTGTTCAGCCTTTGGATGTTCTGATCCGAATACAAAAAATATTTCACTGGTAGAATGAAACACTTGCCAAATATTATATGACATTATTTATCTACCACGCGATTATTGGTCTATGATTTACCACAAAATCTAGCTACCTATACCAACGGCTGGATAAATGATGAAGACAATATATTTTTTTTTCGTCATTTGTATTGTTTTTGCAACCGCCAATATAATTTTTTTGAAACGTGAAACTAACGACGTTGTACACTTTTTTGGATGCGGTATAATTAAAAATCAAACGAACTTACCAAGTGAAGTTCGATGATAATTATGTGAGCAGCTTCTTTCGACGCGATTTGGTTAACAAATTGTAGATGTGTACCACGCATCAGCCTATCACACGGATTTTTTAAATACATTTTTTTTTTTTTTTTTTTTTTTTTTAAACACTGGCAACTTACTTTAACCCCCACTACCCCCACTCTGCTGCTGCTGCCGGTTCGAACGGTCGGCGCGATCTGCTCCTCATTTTAGTTGAAAGTATAATTATATATGTATATTTTGTATTTGTATGTATGTTAGGGTAGGGCATAAGTACTTAAAGCAAAATGTAATATAATAGGGTGGGTGTATATAAATCGCGTCGAAAGAAGCTGCTCACATAATTATCATCGAACTTCACTTGGTAAGTTCGTTTGATTTTTAATTATGTTTCGCAGCTTCTTTCTTTGCGATTTGGTTAACAAATTGTAGGTTGTTTAGAGGTGACAAATATAAAATATACCTATATAGGTACTTAAGTTTTTATAAAACAAATTATTTCATAATAAATGAATAGTTTTTACTAATATTATATGAAATTTTCGAACACCTCTTTATAAGCAAATCATAACAGATGTTCATTTAACAGATAAACGTAACAACAGATTTACATGTATTAATCTGTAGAATTTAATATTGAGCTTGCAAATTATCCTCGACTATCGATCTTTTATCAGCAGTATTTCTAATCACATCAATACTGACACCTGAGCTGCTGGCTCTGGATGTGGCTGCATGACGAGTACTATGCGCACTAAATATACAAATATCAATACCACTCTTTTTGTAATATTCTCTTAATCCAACAACCGTTGGGATGACACCTTCTTATAAGGTTTCTTGTAACTGATGAATAAATAATCATTATTAGTCTGTCGAATGGAATTTGTTTTATTTATATAGTCATGTAAACAGGTAGCTGGACATATATTAGGTTTTTCATTACAGAAAGGTAATTTCAAAAAGGGTTGAAAAGAATTCGATTTCGAGGTGTTTATTAAATCTGGATTTTAATGGTAATTAGGTTTTGATTAATGACATTCATATTGCTTATTTTTATTTGTGAAAAATGTTTATACTCTATGAACAGTTACTAGAGCCAACAAGTTAAGTGAATACTTTGAAAGAGTTTCCACCTGGAAACTCTTTCAAAGTATTCACTTCGTTCAGATAAATAGCCAAGAACAGTATCAGTATCCCAAGTCATATTATACCTTGGTTGACATGGTCTTGATCTGAAAACTCTTTTCATAAACCTTTTTATTCGCGAGTCCTGTAATATATTTGGAAATAATATTGACAGGGCGATTTGTACGAGTTAATTGTGCCATATTTGGCACCTTTATCAAATACTTTTGTAAGGAAATCTAAAATTACGGTAACATTGGTATCCAAATAGTCACAACCGCTTTGTTTACAATATTCTAACCAGGGTCTAATACAAGTGTCATATTGCTTGTAAGTGTTATCTGAAAGCGAATTGATCATAATGCTAACCGTCCTCTCTGGTATGAATATCTTCAGATATTTTTGCCGGATAACTTTGCGGCAACTAAGCGAAGTGTCTTGTGAAGATTGTTGGGTGTTCCGAAAGGAGCTGACAAAAGATTAACGTCAGGACTGAAATGTATAAAGGATGGGCAGGCTAGTCTTAAACAAAGGAAACGAGGGTTGTTATGACCAATATACAACTACTGCTTCTTCTGCCTTGTCGGCTTTTATTTTTCGTAACACTTTTAAAATTAAAATAAAGGGGGGAAAAGCATAAAAATATAATTATGTCCAGGACACAGTAAAGGCATCGATAGTCCATGCGTCAGGGTCGATCTTCCAAGTAATATACATTTGGCACTACAGCGACTCTCTAACTAATCTATTTCAAAAAAGGCCAAACACCTGACAAAACTTTTTCGAAAGCATAGTCTGCCAATTCCCATTCCGTATCCTGAAATGCCTTTCTAGACAAAATATCGGCCTCACAGTTATCTTTGGTATTTATGTAAGATACAAAAATATATATCTTTCGGGACACACACCATTGCCAGATTTCTCATGATACATTGTTTAAATGTGGGTACTGCACGTTTCCCATACGGTGGATGCAACAAATAGCCGTTGTATTGTCGATTCTCAATAAAATGTCTACTTACATTATAAAGATCCTTTGCAAAAACCTTAAGTGCGAGGAAAACAGCTTTTAATTCTAATTAATTTATGTGTGAACAAGATTCGTCATTTTTCCAATAACCGGACGTTTCCTTATTATTACAAAAAGCGCCCCAGCCAGTTAAACTCGAATCGGAAAATATTTCGAAACTAAATTGATTAAATCTAAAAGGCGAACAAGCACTATCAATGTGATTTAACCACAAACAAAAATCATCTTGCAATTTTTAAAATTACTGGGTAGGTGAATAATTTGTTCTTGTTGAATAACTGTCATTATTTTGTAAACACAGGTACTTGTGACGTTCAAACAATTTAGTGTATAACCCAGAATATTGAACCGCAGGGCAATACAAACCGGCAGGCCAATTTATTCTAGCAAAATTGCGAAGTTTGCATTTTCGTTTGTGTGTCCTTTTCTGTTCTTTTTGTCAGGAAGGTATAGTGTCATAAGTTTTGAATCGTAAATAAAACCTAAAAATTTGCATTGTTGTTTTGGGGTAAGTGAACTTTTTCTGTGTTGATTATAAAACCTAGATCTGTCAAAACTTTCATTGTGTAATTAACGTTATCGTTACATTCTTTATATGATTGGCCGAAACAAAGGATATCGTTTAAATATATAGCGAATATGTAATCTTTATTTCGTAAGTATTCTATTACGGGTTTAAGTAATTTAGTAAAAACGTATGGTGCTGTACATAACCTGTACATAACTAGTAACAAGTACATAAACCAAATGGGAGGCAAGTGAATTCGTACAATCACCGGTGAGAGTTTTGATAAGTGCGTGATTTGAAACGCAAGTATTTTCGATGTGATTTAGTAACATTGATTAAAAAATAAACGTCTTTTAAATCGATAGATGCCATGAAACAGTTTGGTGTTATTAATTTTGAGGCAGTGCGATAATCTTCTATCTTAAAATGACTTTCCTGTTTAGGTTTTTATTTTTTGTAACTATTAGTTTAAGTTGATTTTTGTGTCTTTTGCGTAACCTTACGGGCCTCTGCCGATTTTTGCACATTATTGGCATGTTTTACTTTTTCGGACATAACGTCGCCAAAAAAATATTTATCTGTGCATGAATTTACGAGGGTATCTCGAAGACCGGTACTTATGGATGAAATAACAAATTTCTTTCCCATTTTGGTTGAAGTTTTCGAAATTAGACTTCAATAACCGGAGCTAACGCTGTGAGTGCAGTACCTATTTATTTCTGCCTATACATAAGCGAGAAATCCCGTTTTTAAGAGTTCCGTCAATGCGGTTTTAGCCTCCGGATTTAATAGAGGCGGTACCAACAATTAGCAATTTTTGGGAAAAAATATTCCTTTGTTAGTTATTCCTTGACCTCCTTGCAGATGTAGTATAAATCTTTTTTCTCTGTTAAGTTTCGGTACTAAGAATACACCAGATACAAATTGAGTTTTCGTAAGTACATTTACGAATTGCCCCAATTTTAAGTAATTTAATTAAAGATTTTTGAAAATCTGCGGCCTCTTGGGGTGATTTTGTATATGAAACAATACTGTTACTCTGGACTGGTGGGTTATTGAAAGCAATAGTGTAGCCTTCGGCCCATAATAAGACAATAGGATCATTTGTAATGTTCGCCCACCTTTGTGAGAAAAAACGTAAACGTCCTGCGTACAGTACCTCTTTTTGCGTTAGCGGCGAGCTTGGACGTTTCTGCCACGACGCGGCGGTGAGGCGTGCGGCGGCGGTGAGCGCTCGCGGGCCGCTCTGCGCGGCGGTGGTGGCGGGGCCCGGCTGCTCTGCTGCTGGTGCTGGCGGTGAGGCGTGCGGCGGCGGTAAGCGCTCGCGGGCTGCTCTGCGCGGCGGTGGTGGCGGGGCCCGGCTGCTCTGCTGCTGGTGCTGGCGGTGGCCGGGCTGACTCTTCCGTGCATACTGCTTGCCCGCTGCTTTTGATGCAGGGGTTTGAAGTTTAGTCTCCGGTTCTGGCGCTTCACCTAGCAACGCTAGGATGTCAGTGTCCAGGACGGCGTCTTCGACTGCGCCCGTCAAGCCATCAGCGTCAGTATCTTGCATTCAGGTCAGAACAGCGCCAGCCACTGCAGCTTCGGTTTCGAGTTGGTATGAGCAGCCAGCAAGAACGAAAAGTTCTTGTAAAAACTTTGAGGGTAAAAGCCCAGAGTAATGGCAGTTACGCATCAGTTTATAATAAAAGTGGATGGATACAACCCAGTTATTCATACTAAATAAGTATAAACGGTAGTTGTTCGCATCTTTGACGGTAAAAGCCCAGAGTATTGGCAGTTACGCATCAGTTTATAATAAAAGTGGATGGATACAACCCAGTTATTCATACTAAATAAGTATAAACGGCAGTTGTTCGCATCTTTGAGGGTAAAAGCCCAGAGTATTGGCAGTTACGCATCAGTTTATAATAAAAGTGGATGGATACAACCCAGTTATTCATACTAAATAAGTATAAACGGTAGTTGTTCGCATCTTTGAGGGTAAAAGCCCAGAGTATTGGCAGTTACGCATCAGTTTATAATAAAAGTGGATGGATACAACCCAGTTATTCATACTAAATAAGTATAAACGGCAGTTGTTCGCATCTTGGAATGTTAAGAGCCAAAATTAGGAAATAACGCAATAATTGAATGAATATCAATCACTTACGATCTGTATCTTCATCAGAATAAATAATTCGTTTCTTAAGTTTTTCATTTAACCTCCTAATTTTTCACCTAATGATTTCTTCAGAGTCCTCGTACTTCCGTTTCTTCCCCATGTTCAAATTCAAATAATGGTGCGGCAGGGTTCTTTCCCAATGACGTGCGTAGGCTTCGGCACGGAAACACATAATGAGGAGCAGATCGCGCCGACCGTTCGAACCGGCAGCAGCAGCAGAGTGGGGGTAGTGGGGGTAAAAGTAAGTTGCCAGTGTTTAAAAAAAAAAAAAAAATGTATTTAAAAAATCCGTGTGATAGGCTGATGCGTGGTACACATCTACAATTTGTTAACCAAATCGCAAAGAAAGAAGCTGCGAAACATAATACGGTAAACTAGCAATAAGTATGAAAATTCGAAAGACGAGTGGCGTGTCGGCAGGGCGTAAGAGAAGAAGTAAAATCCCCCTTTTCTTCTACCGCGCGGTGAAAATTGATGCCTGCATACGTACAATGGTCTACTAGATTTTACTAGAAAGCGTAAGTGCAGGGACCGAAACCTTAACATACAACATGTATTACTGCTCCTATTATTTCATTTAAGCGACGCGGGGTGTGCATGTGTGTTTGTACAATAGCCTACGCGTTATTTAAATTATATCTATTCTATAAAACTGGAACACACATATCTATTAATGCACACTACGGAACAGATAATGGTCAGTCAAGCTCAATCAGTATGACTGAAATGGTGGCTTTCGATCAATTGGCAATCATTTGTTCAGTATTCCGAAGTCATAAATCATTGCTCAACACGATCGTGGTTACATTAAAATGCATAAAACATATTTATACATATTTTATTTATGTTCTTAATACAGTCATAGTCATTGTTTTATTTATGAACAATAAATTGCATCTGAAATTACGCGGTACAAAGAAAATATTCAAGAATAAAAAGTAGTGATCAAATTGTATACTATATGGAGTGATTTGAACAGCGTTTTTAACAGCCGTAAGCCTATTTGAGACGTTTATAGAACTATCCAGGTTGTAATTCTGGACGAGATTTCTCCGCGGAAGGTGATATGGAAGGCCGCAGAATCGAGGGAGAGCAGGAAAATTATGATATAGGCATGTACTCACCACTCCGCCGACAGCTGCCCGATTCACTCACGATTCCACGGTTCACTTATATAGCTTTTAGTTTTATGGGCGCCCAGTCACCCACTGCGGGAATTTTGTTTACTTTTCCACGATTTAATCCAGTTCAGAAAAAAGTTTTAATTAATTTTCTAGGATTCGTTAATATGACCGGCCTGTGTCGTCCACTGCGGGACATAGGCCTGCTTCATGGCACGCCAACAAGCTCGATCCTGAGCAGTTCTCCGCCAGCCAAGACCAGCCACCTTTTTGATGTCGTCGCTCCATCTCGCCCAAGGGCGTCCTACGCTACGTTTGCCGAGACGCGGTCTCCACTCAAGGACTCGTTTACCCCAACGGTTGTCGGTCCTGCGGCATATGTGACCAGCCCATTGCCGCTTCAGCTTGCTAATCCTCTCAGCTATGGTCGGTGACTCTGGTCCTCTGTTGGATCACTTCATTTCTGATGCGCTCCTTCAGAGAGACGCCCAACATAGCCCGCTCCATAGCTCGCTGAGCGGCTTTAAACTTATGGACTAGTCTGACCCTTAGTGTCCACGTCTCGGCTCCGTAAGTCATGACAAGTAGGACGCACGATACGATACCACTATTTATTTTCAAATTTGTATTCTTATAACCAAATTCAGTGTTGCACCTGGTTAAAATATTTCCGTTCAATCCATGTGCACTAACGTGTTAGTGAGTGCGGTGCGCTCTCTGCTGGCATCTTATCTACGAAACTTCATTCGTTTTCTGTCTGAGTAAACGATATTGTGACTATATATTGACACTTTTAAACAATTGTATTTAACGTGTAGGTCTAATATTTAAGTACACTGAATTAAGTACTTTCGTCAGTTTTCAAATTGTTTCCTTTATCAAGTCAAAACATTACTAAAAATAAACATCAAACGGTACCTACTGAGGTAGTGCTTGACCGCAATCCCGCTTGATGGTAAGCAGTGATGCAATAATTGAAAAGCGCAGTAGTTTATTAAAAGCCTATTTACTCTTGCATTGAAGACACTTAAATTGTAGTCATATGGAAGCACCGCCGCTGGCAAATTGTTCCAGTCCCTCGATGTACGCGATATAAAAGACGAGGCGAAACACTTCGTCCGGATCGTAGTGATGTCAACAACGTAAGGGTGGGCACTCGCCGTAGGACGAGCCTTACAATGATTGAACGGAGATAGGGATTCAAAGCATGCAATTCCCGCGCACACTCTCCAAAATACATCCTATAGAACACCGACAGGCTGGCTATTCTTCGTATGTGCTCCAGGCTTCGCAGACGATTTTGAACTAAATCAGAGTCGCCAATTAGCCTCTTCGCACAGCTGTCTACCGAATTCAAAGTTGCCAGGTGCCATTTTGAAGCACCATCTCATATGTGGCTAACAGTGTCATAGTAGCTACGAGTATATGCATTTTTCTAAAGAATAATATTGCACCGCTAGATTACACTTGAAAACAATATTTCCCATCCAAAGCGTTCAATGTTCAGTCTAAATCAGTGTGATCACTGCACTGTCGTTGTGGCCTAGTGGTTAAAACACCAGCCTCTCAAGTATGAGTGCGCGGGTTCAACTCCAGGTCAGGCAAGTACCAATGTAACTTATCTAAGTTATATTATGTACTTTCTAAGCATATTTTGGACACCAATGACTGACTACAAAGTGAAGGAAAACATTTTGAGGAAACCTGGACTTTAAGTCTGAAATCGCCAACCCGCATTGAGCAAGCGTGGTGATTACGCTCAATCCTTCACTGTATGATAGGAGACCTGTGCCCAGCAGTAGGACGACCAAAAAGGCTGATGATGATGATGATGACCGCACTCTGAACCAAATATGATGATTTGCTCCGGTGAGCCATATCCAGGTGTTTTGCGCACAGTTACCGCGGTCTAAATTGTTGAATGGCGTGAGTTCGAGACGGATTCGAACGTAAACATTCTTTGATGGTAGGAAATATTAAGAAAAATTTTCCAATTTATCAAAGTAATAGAACATCAATTCAAATGGTTCAACCGTCTGCATTGATATTGGCTGATTAAAGGTGAGTAGTTAGGAGCAGAACATAGCGATTTTATTTCGAAATTTGAGTAAAAGTGGTCATCAGTTTTTACCCGACTACGGCAAAGCAAAAGGAGGGTTATGATTTTGACAGGCTATGTATGTATGTATGTATGTATGTATGTATGTTCATCTGTTCCCTCGTAACTTCTAAACTACTTATTCGAATTCAACAAATGACATATCATTAGAAGCGTGTTAATTGTCCGCTGGTTATAGGCTTTAAGGAGTTTCACAAAACCTAATGTGCCGCCCTCTAGCGGACAAAATATACAGAGTAAAAAAATAAAGTTAAGATAAATATGCCATGTTTGGTATCATTTGAAAGGGCTTTACTTGTACATTTTGAATATATATATATATATATATATATATATATATATTACTAGCATTTGCTTGTGACTTTACCTGTATTCATGGGCTGATTGCATATAATTCACACCTTTTCGTTCATAGATAGCTTCTTTACTACTTATCAGAATAAGACCACTGCAGAACCATTAAAAGGGCCTTGATATTCTGTTGGTTATGAGCTATAAAGCTTGTCACCAAATTTTGTATTACGCCCTCTAGCGGACAAAAAGTTCTATGTTAATATAAAATTAAAATAAATATACCGTATTTGGTATCATCTGAAAGAGCTTCACAAGTACTTTATGTTTGTACATAATCCCTAGTAATGCTTCGTAGAAATTTGAATGTAAACCAGGGTTTGGTAAACGGAGCGATGGGAGTGGTGAAGGCCTTCGAATGGCCTGCTCTTCGGCGCGATCAGTTGGAACAGGAGAACAGCCAAGCGCTGTTCTCATACAATTTGACGACGCATGCATAAAAGCAGATATTATCGGACTTATCAAAATCGAGCCTTGCCTCACTGAATTTGACGGCTTGAGGGTGTCTGGGCAAATTCAGCGTAAAATGCTCCCGCTGATTCTTTCTTGGGGTTGTACTGTACATAAATTACAAGGTTGTACTCTAGATAAAAAAAGTTACCGATCTAGGAAAGTCATTGTTTGCTAAAGGACAGGCCTATGTCGCTCTCAGTAGAGTTAAAACCATAGAGGGATTATTTATAAGTGCCTTGGATCATAATAAATTACTTAAAAATCCACATGACAGTCGATCGTTAGCAGAATTAGATAGATTAAGAAATCTTCCCAGGTCCTCTTAATATATGTTTTTTTTAATAATTATAAACTAGCGCTTGACTGCAATCCCGCCTGATGGTAAGCAGTGACGCAATCGTTGATGGTAAAGCGCACTAGTTTATTAAGCCTATTCACTTAAAAAAACTTAGGAATAGCAAGGGTGCCGGCAGTTGAGTCAGGTGATGCAATGTTAAACCCAAGACCAACACGACTAATGATCCTGCGCCAGAGGGAGATTGATCTGGAGACTCTCCACGACCAAACTCCCGACACAACAACATTTGGCGCATCGTACTCGCCACACAACGTAACACAACTGCTCAGACCCGTCCTCCGTACGGCTTCACCAGACATCATGCTGGATTACGACGAATCGCTTGGCGGCAAGACTTTGTCTGGTGGGTGGTAACTTCTGCCGGCAGCCGATGTTATGGCCTACCACCGTTAGAAAACCATCCAATCTATTTATACTAACGACCTCATCCACTAATTCATGACCCATTCGCTGCCATCGACGCAAATGTGCGTCGCTACTACGAAAAACCGGGAGCTTCATACGGGGAAACCGTTGCTATACGCGCTACGATCCAAGCTCTATGAAATAGTAAAATAGGACATCTCTACATATTACTATACGCCGATAAGTCAAAAGAGATGTCGTATGTTCACTACCTAGTTTTTAGTTCGTCAATTTAACTTTTGTTAATATTATGCGCCACAAATACACTTTAACACCAAAATAGTACAAATAATAAAAAGTAAAAAAACTAAAACCCAACTACGACAAAAAACGACGCTGAAAAATTATAAAACAAGATTTTCAGAATACTGAACTGGACAAAGTTGCTAATATAGTTGCAAGTAAATGGACACAGTAGACTCTACCAAGATGCCTTCGTTGTAAATTGACAATAATGTCTTACAATACTATTCTGAAGTATGCAATATTCACTATGTAGAGATAAATTTTCATGTTTGGAAAGGCGTAGTCACACGTTACATATACCTGCCTACCGTAGCACTTTGATAACGTGTGACTGCGGTTTTCCAAACATGAAAATTTATCTCTACATAGTGAATATTGCATAATTCAGAATAGTATTGTGAGACATTATTGTCAATTTACAACGAAGGCATCTTGGTAGAGTCTACTGTGTCCATTTACTTGCAACTATAGCAACTTTGTCCAGTTCAGTATTCTGAAAATCTTGTTTTATAATTTTTCAGCGTCGTTTTTTGTCGTAGTTGGGTTTTAGTTTTTTTTACTTTTTATTATACAATGACCTCTTTTCGGGTTTTAGTTATTTAAATTACTCCTAAAATATGAAAAAGTTCAGAAAACAGAAAATAAATTTGCATCATAATATTACTTCTGCTTTGGTCTCAACAGAATATGAATAATGAATGCTACAGGAAATGCACACGAAGTAACTTTGACAATATTTTACAAAAACCTCTAGTTTGAACGCTATTTGTCAGAACAAAGCTGGCTGGTTGCCATTTATGATAACCTACATGTGTATGTAGAGCATACAGTATTGAGAAACATATAAAATTCTTACGAACTCCGAATAAGCATTTACCGAGATATTCAGAATTCGATAGTGTGTGGTCGTGATAAAGGATTTGTTGAAAGGAGCACAAAGATATGGTCGTCGAATAAGAACGCAGTATTCTTAGTAACAGAACCTATCGAAGATTGATGGCCTTCGAATTGAGACTTTTTTTTTCTAGGTATGTAAGTACTTAAAGGGGTGACCATAATAACTTTTTTCTATTTTATGTTCCATAGTTGTCAAGGGGCTTAAGTTTTTGTTCCAAAACTTGTCTTGTTCGATCTCTAGTCATTTTATCCCTGCATATGTTATTAGATCGCTACACTACCCTCGCCTTCATCTGCCAAATGTGCAAACATAAAATACTGACAGCTCATACTATTTAATGCTATCATCATCATCTCAGCCACATGAAGTCCAATGCTGGACATTGGCCTCCCCCAAGAATTTCCAAAAAGAACAATTGGACGCGGCCTGCATTCAGCGCTTAGTCATGTCATCCGACCACCTAGTCGCTGGGCGTCCAACGCTGCGCTTTCCGGTACGCAGTCGCTATTCATTTAATATTATATTAAAAGTAAATTACCCAACAAATATTATCATTTCCAGGCTCCAGATCCCAGGCTAGGTGATCTATGACCTGGAGCCTGGAACCTATAGTTACAAAATAAATAGACATATATTTTTTATTCTTTACTGTGCAAAATACACGCAGACATGGCCGCACGGAAATTGTAACTACTAACAGAAAACCATGGTAAATCTTTAGGATTAAAAAAAAATCTTTTAATCACAAAGTTTATTAACTAACTCCCAGTTTAACATGTGTTTATCAAAACCGCTACTACACCCAAGTTTAAAGCAAATTGACCCGAAACTAGCGAACCGGGTGATTGGAATACCGTTCGAAAGCCTAAAGTAAAATGGTCTAAATATTCTCAAGTAACTTACCAAGAGTTATGGGCGCCTGGCAGAACTTTGGTGATAGCCACAGTGAAAATAGGATTGGGATTTTGGGATTAGGACGCCTGAATGAAATTCTGAGCCCTTCAATTTGGATTTTGGGCCTGAAATAATGCGTGACAGGGATTGTATGAATTTTCGGAACGTGATTTGAGTTTTTGGGGTAAAACTGTGATAAATCGGCTGTGAATCTTAGGGCTACAATGTTTAGGATTTATTTAAAATTAGCCAAACCGATAGATATTGTCCTGTCTTGATTATTAATATTGAATTTGAATTGGTAAAATTAATAAATCAAAAGCTAATATATAATTTGCGTCTTACCATTAATGATTGCATCACCTTACCAACAGGCCAGATCGCGGTACAGCACTAGCTTATAAAGTTTAAAAAAATGTATTCATCGCAAGTCGAGTGTCCATTATAAACACGTGGTTGGTTTATATTCTACAACGTAACGATAACTGATCCGATATTTAATTGCAGATTATGAGCTAGTAATAATCCATTGGTTATGCCTCATAATCTGCGATTAAAAATCGTAGGAATTTCCAGCGAGATTTATAAAACCGTTGGATTATTAAAAATTGAATTAATTTCATACAGTGGTTAAGTATTGTAAATTTTCCTTTTTTACGCCTTAACCTGATAATAAAATAAAATACGAAAGTCTTTTATTTCCGACAGAAGTCCATAAGGTAAGTTACAATTTTACGTTAAATTACTCACCTTCCAGTGTTAGATACAGATATATATATATACATACCTACATAAAATTAATACTAAGCATGGATGCTGCATCCACTTCCACAACATCGGAAATCCCACCGATCCGCGAACAACAAACACAACAAAATAAGAATTAGCAAAATCAGTCCAGCCCATTACACGTGATAGCGTGACCAAGGGAAATAAGAATTCATTTTTATACATACAATATGTATGTAGACTCAGAGATTTTGCTTTCGGTATCTTACACATTTTACATGTGTGAGTTTTTAATTTGCATGCCGTACATACATACATATATAATTTGTAAGCCGTACATACATACATATACAACGTGTCACATAAAGGGTATGTACATAACAAAGGGATGGCATCTTTACATGATATCAAACGATATTGGAAGGGTTTTTTAATCCTATCTCTTTATGTTAGGAAGTTATGAGGAAAAACACCGCCTGTGATAGGCTACTATCATACTAGTCCAGCAGAAATATTGAAGACATTTATCGGATTTTGGCAAGTAACGTGACGGGTAACGAGTAGTTATTAACGTATGTAGTGTGCTGCCACGTTTGTTATGATTTGATTTTAAGAAACACACGAAACCGAAAATTTGGTACCAATTTTTTGAGTATTTTATTTTGAGTTGAAACCCTTCAGATATCGTTTGATATCATCTAAAGATGCCATGCCCTTGGTATGTGTATACCCTTTATGTTACACGTTGTATAATCAGCCTATGAGGTTCCCGCTCCTGGGACAAAGGCCTCTTCTGAGTTCATAGGGAGTGGGATCCAGTGCGGGTTGGTAAGATGCAAGCCATATGCTGTTACAATGAATGGTCTTGAGGCACAGAAAACAATGCACTTAAGCAATTGGATTATCAAATTGCAGTAATCTTTAAAAATTGGAATGTTATTTAATATAAAGGTATTGTAGGTACTATATAATAAAATCAAAACTTCTATTTCAAATACTGCCAAGGATTTTGTGGCAGTAACTGGCCCACACAAAATAACTCGAATATGCAAACATTTCAGTTCCTAGAATACTGTTCATATTACCTATTGCCTGACAATTTGCATCAATATGCAAACTGAACAAACACGTTCGACTAGTGTATATTCTCTTATGTAACAAACAAAAAATACCTCGAACATTTACGTAATCTAATACCTAGAAATGTCTCGATAAACTGTATCGAAATAAAAGCTATTCGCCCAAAAGGTTCTTTTTAACTTTTAATAAAGTAATGACATTTTATTTTTGTTCCGTCAAATATAGAGATATTTGTATTCTTGTACTCAACCTTTGACCACGGACTGAACAAGCATATAAACAACACGATAAACGTCACCTAGCCTGTACTTACTTACTTACTTCAGTATTTACACCTCCAAATTGCAGGACGTAAACCCTCTATTTACCGAGTTCCAAATCCTACATAGGCGCAAAATGTCCTGGGTTTATTGTGCTTTAATAAACTTGTCACCATACCACAGGGATCGGGGTAGGTAGGATTTTTTTACTCCAGGTCAAATAAAATTACACTTTTCATATCAGTTCGCCTGGAGTTTTAGCTGTTTACCAGTAGTAAACACGTTAATTATCACTCTCATAGTTAAGCATTTCAATAAATTCATTTGCACTTAGCCAGAGAAAAGTCAAGTTAGAAGGAAGTTGCGCAGACAACTTTGAATTGTTATACTTAGAAGCTCGCAAGAAAATAAGCGGGGAAAGAAATACTAATGACCGCAAAGTCGACGGACAGTGGAATCAAAGACCGCTGCTCACTAGATGTGGCTGAGAACAGTTATGAATGGTTAAGTAAAAAGTTTGAAATCTGAAGTTAGTGAGATGTAAACCGTTTTTTGGCACCAGCAGAACGTAACTATTCCAGATTACGTAAAAGTCAACGTTATATGAAATGCTTTATATTTGCTATAGAAATTATACTATCTTATACCCTGTTTACCTTATGAGTGTTGGAGTAGACGTATTCTTGAGTGGAGATCAGGTAGTATCTGTATGAGAGTTGAATAAAATCGAATTGAATGGCGTGAAATAGGAGGTGATGATGATGGCGACGTGTATCAATCAATGTATTATGTATTGCTTCAATCAGTAGTTCTATCTGTGAAAAACGGTTTACCTAATGGACAGAGTGTAACAAGCATAATATTTTATTAATATGTACCTATTACCTAATTAATTTGCATCTTCAGCAAACGCTACACTATTTAATGCAAGTTAAAGAGAACAGAGACAAATAGGTACTAGTGTATGCTTAGACTACACATGACCAATTCAATCACTATCTGCTGATCTGGATACGCGTATAGCTTGACAAAGTGAAAATCCTTCAGCTTTTGGGAGTTGAGATTTCCTCGAACCTTAACTTTGGGCGGTTCATTGAGTCCAAGGCCAAGGTGGCTGCCAGGAAACTTGGCGTCATCGCAAAGGTCCGGCGGTACTTCACACTAAGGCAGCTTCTAATGTTGTACAAAGCACAGGTCCGCTCGTGTGTGGAGTACTGCAGCTACATTTGGGCTGGTGCTGCGAAGTGTCACCTGGCTACTTTGGATTCAGTGGAGAGGAGTGCGAAGAGGCTGATTGGCAACCCAGACTTAACTCGAAACGGTCTCCAAAGCCTGGAGCACAGGCGTAGAGTAGCCAGCCTTTCGGTCTTCTATAGGATGCATTCTGGTGAGTGTGCAAGGGAATTGCATGATTTAATTCCCGCTACTCCGTTCCACCATCGGACGACCCGTCGTACGGCGAGTTTCCACCCATAAGTTGTTGACACCACTGTGATCCGGACGAAGCGTTTCGCTTCCTCTTTTATACCACATACTACTACATCGAGGGACTGGAACAATTTGCCAGCGACGGTGTTTCCGTTACACTACAATTTGAGTGTCTTCAAGGCTAGAGTGAATAGGCTCTTAATAAACTAGCGCCCTTTACCATCAACGATCGCACCACTGCTTAACATCAGGCGGGATAGCGGTCAAGCGCTAGTTTATAACTTATAAAAAAAATGAATCAAAACATACAATACAAAAAGAAAATCAAATCATGGATTTGTGATAACTAACCACGATTCAACAATGTGAAGCTCTGTATTCCCCCTACTATATCATGTTTGCCAATTTACCAAATCCTTTTTCTAGTTCGCACACTATAAACCCATATCAAAATATGCCGAACTGATTCTATTATATTTCTATTGCTCCTGTTGAGCGTGTTCTTCCTTTACTTGAGGTTATTAAATAAAATGTGACTTCACTATAATAAATGCTTATAATTTTGGTTCCACAATGTTTTACTATAACTAGCTATATACTGTGTACATGTAGAGGCAGGGCGGTGTATTGTAAGCGACTGGCGAGCCGTACGCTCGCGTCCCCTTATTTCGCTAAAGATGCGACTCAGCACATTGCAGTTACCAAGCCGCTACATCACACCCCCCCTTTCTCAAATTTTTTACAAAAAAAATTTCTCTCTATTCTATTCTAATATATAGTTACATCACTAATACATAGTTACATGGTATGTCTTAATCACAATGTTGCTTATCATAACATTCTGTACTAGTCAGCATTCCAACAGTCGAATGCTGTCTATTGTTTTGCTTCTAAATATAGCTCGTACACACCTTATTTTCTAACACCTTAAAACAACGTTCTACATACTTAAATTAATTTGTCAAGTGAGCAAAAATCGCACCGGTTGCCTAATCACTCGACCACAGCGTGTGGTTTTAGGCATAGGCGGAAGCGTTTCTTGCCCACTTGGTTCTATATCTGATTCACACTGATTATTATTAGTACTACTATTTTCTGATGGCTTTTCTTCCCTTATAATGTAAGCTGGCTTTAATCTGTCTATGGAAACAGTTGATTGGCGATCACCCATTTGTATGTAAAATGTTTTCTTATCTCTACTGATTACTTCATAAGGGCCGCTATATGATGGGGTTAATGGGCTTTTTACCATATCGTTTCTTACGAAAACATGAGAACACGTATTCAAGTCTTTGTGAATGAATATTTTTCGCGAATCGCTGTTTTCCCTTGACTGAGGCCGCATACTTTTTATGACGTTTCGAAGTCTGCTTACAAACGTAGGTAAGTGATCTACTTTGGCCTTCTCGGTTTCGCAATAAAAATCGCCGGGTAATCGTAATGTTTGTCCTAATACTAATTCTGCCGAACTCACGGTTTCATCACTTTTGCAAGCCGCACGAAGTCCCAACAATACTGTTGGTAATTCATCGACCCATGACCTATTATCTTGTAGCCTAGCCTTAATTGCAACCTTGAGTGAACGATGCATCCTCTCGACCATCCCATTTGCTTGTGGGTGGTATGCTGTCGTACGGGTCTTTTTTATACCTAAACTATTTAGCAAACTTTTGAAAACTTCGCTCTCAAACTGCCTTCCCTGATCACTTGTTATTGTTAGGGGGCACCCGAACCTGCATACCCACCCTTCGTATACGGCTTTAGCTACTGTGTCCGCGGTAATATCTGTAACTGGAATTGCTTCGGGCCATCGCGTGAACCTGTCTATCATAGTAACGCAATACCGATAGCCTTCTTGTGACGTTGCCAAAGGGCCGACTATGTCGACGTTTATGTGGTGGAATCTCTCTGTCAACGGAAAAGTACCTAATTTGGAAACTGTATGCCGCTGTACTTTTACTCTTTGACAATGAATGCAAGACCTAGCCCATCTGGTCACGTCTTTGTTCATTTCTGGCCAAAAGAAACGCTTTGTTACCATCTTACGTGAGGCTCTTATCCCGGGGTGACTTATGTTATGTATGGAATCAAAAGCTAATTTACGAAATTGCTGTGGGAGATATGGTCTTACCTGATTATCTGAAACGTCACAATAAATCATATTGTTACACAGCGGTGAATGCATTTGTTTTAATACAATGTTACCTCGTGGTTCTGCTAACATACGCGACATTTGAGCGTCGGTTTCCTGCGCCCGCGCGATTTCGTCGAAGTCTATAGGCGTCGGGCATACGACGGTTTCTACCCGTGATAGCGCGTCAGCAACCGGATTCTCGTTACCGTTGACGTATTGTATGTCGCTCGTAAATTCGCTGATATACAATAACTGCCTTGTGCGCTGTGGGGTCTCTCGATCGGTACCTATTTTGGAAAAAGCATAAGTTAGTGGTTTGTGGTCTGTAAAAATAGTAATTTCTCGACCTTCAATCATGTTTCTAAAATGTACGATAGCTAAGTAAACTGCTAATAGCTCTTTGTCGTAGGTGCTGTATTTTTGCTGGGCTTGTGATAGTCTCTTTGAAAAATAACCTAATGGCTTTGTCCTTCCGGCGACTCCCTGTTGCAGCACTGCCCCCACGCACGTATTAGATGCGTCACACATTAGGGACAACCTACCTTTGTCTTCCGGGTATGCCAGTGTAATGGCGCTTTGTAGGCTTGCCTTACACTGCTCAAACGCCGCCGTGGCCTTTTCGTCCCATGTTATTTTAGACTTGTCCTTTTTCTTGGCCCCATGCAAAAACTTATTTAACTCGGACTGATGTTCCGCAGCTTGTTTTATGTGTAGCCTATAAAAATTTACCATTCCGAGGAATCGTCGCAACTGTTCGACGGTTTCCGGTCGCGGATAGCTTTTTATGGCGTCAACCTTATCTTTCAAGGGCTTAATTCCTTCTGAGCTGACGCTGTAACCTAAAAATTCTATCTGACGCTTACCAAAACAACATTTTGACAGGTTAATAGTTAATCCGAACTGTTCGAATCTGCTAAAAACGAGTCTTAGGTGTTTACGAAGCAACTCTGCGTTAGTACTTGCGATGATGACATCATCTATGTAACAGAATAGGTACGAACAGTCTCCTTTCTGTTCTCCATTTAAGTACTCTAAACCCTGTAAGACTGTATTGTTCATAAACCTCTGAAATGTTTGCGCTGCATTGCGCATACCGAACGTCATCCTAGGAAATTCGAACAGTCCAAAAGGGGTAATGATTGCTGTTTTTTCTACGTCCTGTGGCGCAACACAGATATTATGATAGGCTCTATTTATATCTAAACGGGCAAATATTTTCTTACCTGCTAGTCCGTAAGTGAAGTCCTGTAGTCTTGGGATCGGGTACCTGTCCGGCTTCGTGATCGCATTGAGTGCACGATAGTCGCCACAGGGTCTGATCTGGCCATCCTTCTTGGGCACGACGTGCAGCGCGCTCGCCCATGGGCTCTTCGATGGCCTACATATACCTAAATTTTGCATTAACCTAAATTCCTCCTGAACTATTTTGTATCTATGTGGTGGCAACGGCCTAGCGCGGGTAAATACGGGTGGGCCTGTAGTCTCTATATGGTGATAAGTATTATGATTAGGTGGTTCTACGTACGAAACTGGCTTAGTTATTTCTGTAAATTCTTTGAGCAAATCCTTGTAAGGGTTATCTTGCTGTATGCTAGATATAGATAATTCGGAACATTTTACTACGGTTGCTTCTTTACTTAATTTGGTGAGACCGTCAATCAACCTCTTATTATGTAAGTCTACAACTAATTGGTGTGCCTTCAAAAAATCTGCTCCTATAATTGGCTGCTTTACATCGCATACTATAAATGACCACTTATAACTTCTACGTAAACCTAAGTTTAAGTCTAAAGTCACTACACCATAGGTTTTAATTTCTGAGTTATTTGCAGCGTAAAGTTTGTAGTTACACTCTTGCCTTTGCTTTGTTTTCACTTTACTTACAGGTATCACTGACACATTAGCACCCGTGTCCACAAGATACACAATTCCCGTTTTGAAGTCTTTCACACAAAGTCGGTGGTTTCCCGCGGCACAATCGTCCACCGTTGCTGACTGCACCGCGTCTAGTTTCCCGGCTTCTGCTCCTTCTTGGCCCAAGTACACGGTGACTCGCACGTCCGCGCGTTGTTCCTGTAGCGGTAATGATGTCTGCATAGCCAGTCGGGAGACTGTGGTGTGCGCCGCGTCCGGCTTTTAGGTCTCGAACGCTGTTGCCATTGTCCACCTCCCGTGCTTCTATTTCGCCTCCTGATCTCATTTATTTCCCCACGTAGTTCCTTCATTTCCTTTGCCAACTCCTCTAAGGGGTCGGCCACCCTGTCACTTGATGACGTACTTGGTGTTATGGATGCGACCTCGCCGTTGCCCAACGTCTCTACTATCCTATCTGCTTTCCTCGCCATATCTTCTATTTTTACATCTTCACCTATCGCCAACAGTGCGCGTACATTTGGAGTTAGTTTATCCAACCACAACCTTTTAAGTGGCTCCTCTGTCAGACCGCAGTTTTTTGCTAATGTTGACATTTTCCTGAGTAATTGTGACGGTTTCTGTGTTCCCAGATCCGTTTCGTGCATTAATCTCTGGAATTGTTTATCTACACTCTCCTCATAAACGGACAATAAAAGCTTTTTTAACGTTTCATACTTGCCCGTTTCCGGCGGAGCTTCGATGATGTCGGTTACCTGCTGTAAAACGTCTGTAGGTAACTTTGCGAGCACCATATCGTACTTTTGCGTGTCGCCCTGCTTCTGCGGTGCCATAATTGCCTCGAACTGACAAAACCACGACCGCGGTAGCTCTCTCCAAAATTCTGGAACTCTCATCTGCACCGTAACCATCGCTATATCCGCTGCTGTTACTGGAGCTGACCCTGGAGGTCCCGTTATCCCCTGTGGGTTCATTTTGGAGAAACGATGCACACGCGTTGCCTTATACCCGATTGACACGTTGCGTCCACTTTGCACCACGCGGTCCGTATGCCACTGCCTCGTACGTTCTATGCGAGCCGCCTACTCTATTTTTAATTAATTAATTTGAAAAACGTCGAAAGGTCACCAGTGTTGAGCGTGTTCTTCCTTTACTTGAGGTTATTAAATAAAATGTGACTTCACTATAATAAATGCTTATAATTTTGGTTCCACAATGTTTTACTATAACTAGCTATATACTGTGTACATGTAGAGGCAGGGCGGTGTATTGTAAGCGACTGGCGAGCCGTACGCTCGCGTCCCCTTATTTCGCTAAAGATGCGACTCAGCACATTGCAGTTACCAAGCCGCTACACTCCCAAGGCTATCATTGAATTGTAAAATATTTTAGCCACGTTGTTCTAAGGATACTTTTCTATCCGGTTTTTTCCTCCTTTACATTCGAAACATGGTCGCGTGCAAATATCCGATATATTAAGATCTTATGAAGCTGCTAAGACATTTTTTTTTAAATAATCAAATAAATTGTTTATTGTACTGTACATGCTTTTTCTGACGCAGTGGTGAGCACCAGTTGTGAGTCTATTCATTACTATAATATACATATATTATAATACATCAGTGAGTGCCATTACTATTACGTGGTAACTAACATTAAATTTACCATAGTAAATAATTAATACATTGGTGGATGAAATGGCGGCAGGTCACGGGAACAATCTGCGACTCCCGCATTCCCCTTAAACTTAAGGGGAAAATATATAAAACCATGATCCGACCTGCTGTCTTGTATGGATCAGAATGTTGGGCTACGAAAGGGATGAATGAAAGGCAATTGAAAGGTGTGGTGTTACACGAATGAATAGAATAAGAAATGAGTATATAAGAGGAAGTCTGAAAGTGGCACCGGTAGCTGAAAAGTTGTGTGGAAATCGGTTGTAATGGTACGGGCATGTGTTACGGAGAAATGAGGAGAATGTCGTGAGGAGAGTTTTAATTATGAATGTTGATGGCTATAAGAGTAGGGGAAGACCAAAGAAACGATGGATGGAATGTGTGAAGGATGATATGGCTAAGAAGGGGGTGACTGCCGAGATGGCTTCTGATAGGGATGTATGGAAGAAAAAGACATGTTGCGCCGACCCCAAATAAATTGGGATAAGGGCAGGAGAATGATGAGAATGATGAAATAATTAATACATTTAAATTAATATTGAATATTGACACGGTTGGTGTAGTGGCTGAGTAATCGACTGCTGCGCCCCGTGTCGCGAATTCGATCCCCCGCACGGAACAAATATTTGTACGACCTACAAGTAGGTGTCCTGGGTCTGGCTGTTTGTGTATGTGAACTTAAATATTTGTTAATGCACCCACGATATAGGAGTAATTCCTGGTGTGGGGCAACGGTTTTTAAAAAAATAATAATTATAATAAATCTCCATGTTTTGTCAAGTCGTAAAACCGTACGAAGCAGTTCGGTACTAAAGTACTAAAATAGTAGCGTGTATAATACCTACTACATCGCTAATCTGCTTGCCAAGTATTGGCAACTACGTTAAGTTTCTCAATATCATCTTCAGTCTTTCGAGTTTTCCACAGAATACGGCTTCATAAAAAAGTTTAAACTTGGCTTTAAAATTTTTAACTTGGGACGATACTCTTGTTTAAAAATGAACTAAATTTAAATTCCGTTTATCTTATTTTCCTTCGATTTCATTAAGTTATAGGCAGAAGACAAAATGTCAGTTTATTCCTGTCAAAATATATCGACACCTGTCATAAATATTGACGCATTTTTAGTAACCATGTTTCTAATCGCGTCTGAATTACGTGTGTAATATTTATCTCATATGTATATAATATCTTAATTTGTTAGAACTAAACTAATATGTCATATAACTAACTAACTAACTAATACTAACTTACTAATACGTCGCGGTGGCCTAGTGGCCGTCTATACTTGAGTGTGCGGGTTCGATTCCAGGTCAGGCAAGTACCAACTTTTCTAAAAGTTATTACAAGACTGATTACAAGGTGAAGGAAAACATCTTGAGGAAACCTGGACTTAAAGTCTGAAATCGCCAACCCGCATTGAGCAAGCGTGGTGATTACGCTCAATCCTTCTCTGTATAAGAAGTCAGAAGAGACCTCTGCCCAGCAGTGGGACAATAAAAAGGTTGATGATAATGATGATGTTTTAATCTCGTCTGACTGTCTTGTCTGAACTACGTATGTAATATCTTAATTTGCCAAGACTACACCAATATGTTCTTTCATTTTCTTGATTAATGATAAAGAAGGCAAAAAAGACGTATTGAGCTTAAAATTTAGTTTAGTATGTAAACTGGGTAATCGGGGCCATTTTCTCATCTGATAAATTTAAATTCTTATTTGAAAAATAATACGAAAACTAGGGTTAGGTACACTCAAAAACACACTAAAAAAACCTTTTAGGAAATAGATCTTTACTTCATCTTCGTGTCATGTCATGTTAACGCTTTTGAAGTTACCATAATTGTAAGTTATTTACATATTCTCGGAACTTCACGTTTGCGGCAAAATTATGTGCCCATAAAAAACCAACTCTAGGAATCACAAACACTAAAAAGGCGCTCCTCCAGTTTTATAACTTTTTAAGGTTCATACTTAGGGCTAGAGGTTCTTAGAATTACGTTAAACAATATCAACATATACCCACAGCAATAAACCAAATACAACAATATTCAACCCACAATCTGCACCGGTATCGCATCGGGTTATCATTTACGCAAATAATGTCCCATTATTCACGGTATCTTGACATCTGTAGTCAGCACCGATATCCGTATTCCCCTGAGCGGTGATACCAGCACAGATTATATACATTAAAAGTACGCAGTGCCGCGGACAACCCCACCCTACTTCAAGTTAAACGAAGATCAACTGTATTACAAAGACAATTAAGTTTATTTGAGAGTGACAAGCTAAATTTAACTATTTTTAATAATATTTGCTGTTGTAACGTAAACTGAATGGTTCCTGAAGTGCTTTTTTTACCCGACTACGGTAAAGCAAAAGGAGGGTTATGATTTTGACAGGCTATATATGTATGTATGTATGTATGTATGTTCATCTGTTCCCTCGTAACTTCTAAACTACTTATCAGAATTCGACAAATGACATATCATTAGAAGCGTCTTTATTGTCCGCTGGTTATAGGCTATATGGGGTTTCACAAAATCTAATGTGGCGCCCTCTAGCGGACAAAACATACAGAGTAAAAAAATTAAGTTAAGGTAAATATGCCGTGTTTGGTATCATTTGAAAGCGCTTTACTTGTACATTTTAAATATATATATATTACTAGCATTTGCCTGTGACTTTACCTGTATTCATGGGCTGATTGCATATAATTCACATTTTTCCGTTCATAGCTTCTTTACTACTTATCAGGATAAGACCACTGCTGTACCATTAGAAGAGCCTTGATATTCCGTTGGGTATGATCTATAAAGCTTGTCACCAAATTTAGTATTGTGCCCTCTAGCGGACAAAAAGTTCTATGTTAATATATATTAAAATAAATATACCCTGTTTGGTATCACTTGAAAGAGCTTCACGAGTACTTTATGCTTGTACATAATTACAAGAATGCTTTAATGATGTTAAAAATGAGCGATAATTAGTTCAACAATTTAAATTTTCTTAATATTATGCGCCTCAATTACACTTTAACACCAAAATAGTACAAATAATAAAAAGTAAACAACTAAAACCCAATTACGACAAAAAACGACGCTGAAAAAGTATAAAACAAGATTTTCAGAATACTGAACTGAACAAAGTTGCTAATGTGTAAAGAGATAAATTTTCATGTTTGGAAAGGCGTAGTCAGACGTTACATATACCTACCTAC
Source organism: Sesamia nonagrioides (assembly GCA_017933935.1). NCBI lineage: Eukaryota > Metazoa > Arthropoda > Insecta > Lepidoptera > Noctuidae > Sesamia > Sesamia nonagrioides. Next base: position 2,823,324 of record JADWQK010001061.1, read on the forward strand.
CGTAGGACCTTGACAACGTGTGACTACGCCTTTCCAAACATGAAAATTTATCTCTTTACACATTAGCAACTTTGTTCAGTATTCTGAAAATCTTGTTTTATACTTTTTCAGCGTCGTTTTTTGTCGTAGTTGGGTTTTAGTTTGTTTACTTTTTATTATTATCCTTACTAATTTTATAAATAGCATAAGGAGTTCGTTTGTTTGTTTGTTTGTTCCGCTTTCACGCCGTAACTACTAAACTTGCTTTGAAATTTTGCAGACGTAAAGTTCGAAGGCCGGATTATATAATAGGGTACTTTTTATCCCGGAAAAAATTAATGTTCCCTAGGGAAATCTAAAAAGCGCTATATAACCAAACTCCACGCGGGCGAAGCCGCGGGCGGAAAGCTAGTAAATTATATAGTAGCGCCTGATACTGCAAGCGATGGTGAAGCAGTGATGTAATCGTTGATGGTAAAGCGCGAGCGTATTAAGAGCCTATTCACTCTGGCCTTGAAGACACTTAAATTGTAGTCCGACGGAAACACCGCCGCTGGTAAATTGTTCCAGTCCCTCGATGTACGCGGTATAAAAGACGAGGCGAAATGTACATTCGTTCGGTTCATTGCGGTGTCAACAAAGTAAGGGTGGAAACTCGCTGTACGGGGGACGACGGGTCGTCCGGTGATGGAACGGAGATGGATTAAAATAAGCAATTCCCTGGCACACTCTCCAAAATGCATCCTTACCAGGTTCAAAAACAGTTGGACGCACACATACATGCATACATATGGCGATCAACTTTGTAAGCCAGTCGCAAATGTGCTTGTACTTGCTGTTCGTTTAACGTGTCACGTGGATGGTGGTTCGCTCGTCCGGAACTGACCTTCTGTGGCATTGGTTATTTTCTGGTGTTTGTATAATTGTACCGATATCGGTACAAGTGTAAAACGTTGATACTGGTTGTTTATTTTACTGATTGAGGTCCGGGGAGCCGTTGATCTGGGATTTATAATTCTGCTGTAATGCTGCTTATACGTATTAAGTAAGTAGCGGCCTGTTGAATAAGAAGAACAAAACAATTAAAAGGAGGTAGAAAAATCTATTGGAAGGTGTGGAAGTCATATTGTCATCATCAGCCTATAGCAGTCAACAGCTGAACCTATTGCACGCCAAAAACCATGTGCAGACGACAAATTTAGTAGATTTTCAACAGGTCAAGTTACAACGGGGGAATACTTTACCAGTACTTACATTGTGTTGTAAAATATTTTATATTAAGTAATCTATAGTAATATATAAAACTCAAGAGTTTGTTTGTTTGTTTGAACGAGAGAATCTAAAGAACTACGGGCATGATTTGAAAAATTCATTTTGCGTTAAATAGCCCATTAATCCCGGAGGAGGATATAACATCACGCTGCGACCTATTAGGAGCAGAGCATAGCTAACTCCCCGCGAACGAAGTTGCTTTCGTTACTCTTGGAACAAGTTCTTTATCAAAATAATATCTGCTGGACTATTAATTAGGTCTTAAATGTAAGACGTTAAAAAAACTTTGTTCAACACTTGGAATTTAAATTGAAATATACAAACAGCCAGACCCGGAACAACTGCTTGTACTATAAACTACAAACTACTTGAACATACAAATATTTGTCCGAACCCACAACACGCAGCGCAGCAGACAAGCGCATAACTACAGCAAGGTGCCAACCGTGCCGTCTAAAATTCAAAATTGCAGCATTTTTTTTTTTATTGAAACAAAACATGCACCTCAATATTCGTTTAACTAGGTCAACATAAACCGGGTACACATTATTAAGAAAAAATATTTTTTATTAATAATGTAAGGTTAGATAAATTATTCTTAATTTGATAACTGCACTGTTGCAATGGGAATTGATTCCCAATGTGGTCCATATGGACCCCCAGGGGTCCACAGGAGCCCGACAGGAGTCTATTCTATGCTTACGTATGGAAAAAAGCGGGGTCCACAACTCGTTAACACGACTAGAATTTTCCTATTAATACAGGAAGACAAATTATAATGAAGCTGACTTCTCCTATGAATATAGGCAGACAATATTATAAGAAGCTCACCAATTGTTTTTGTAAGAATTTGCATATTCGTTATTCAGAAAAAGCGTGTCAAGACTCGCCGATGCCGCGCCACCCTCCTAGTTGAAAGTCGTGTCTGAATTTGCATGAACTTGTTGGATTATTTTCTAATATAAATACGAATGCGAATGATAAACAATTACTGAGTTGTTTCCGGAATTTCAAAAAAAAGAGTACAGTCAAGACCAAAAGTCGAGTTACAATCTCACAAAACTATGGCCAAGCAATACTAGTTGTAGTTACGACCTTCTTTTATAATAAAGTTTGATACACACTCATACACTTTGACAACTTGCTGCCCGCTTATGATTGTTAGGTACTACTTACTAATTTCAACATTCACAGTAAGTGTTTAAATAGCCTAGCGGTTCTCGCCTTGATAGGCGTTCAAGGTGGTTCGAGTTCAAATCTAATAACTTACAAAATATTTTTGAAATGTTTATTGGTGAGTTATGAATGCTGACAACAAAAATATGTAAAAATACCGATCCGCAACTTAACGATGATACTTTATTTTAAGATTTTCTCTATATTAGAGTCATTATAGAAAGATGACGGTAGATTTGAAACAAACTGAACAAAAAATATTCCACTACCTGCAATAACTATTATTAACTACAATAACTCAAATAATATAACTTAGCTGTTGTTGGTTGGTGACCATATAGTTTACGAGTTCGTGTTATTAGTTTTACTTTTATAATCAACATGCAGGCATATGCAGCAATATATCTCAAATATCATAATATGAAACCGGCTTTTGTGTAAGTTGTTTTTATTATTATTTGGGTAAGATGCAAACCAATCGCTTGTTGTAAGTGTGTAATAAAATTGTTATTGTTTTAGAGAAATACTGTAAGCCAAAGTCAAGAGGTTGGAGGACGAAGGTGGCTTATGTGTCGAGATAAGTGGAACGAAACAACAATATTTACCGTTGAATAAACCTTTAAAACGTGCGAAGAAGGGAGGTTGCATTTGTGGTTTAAAAATATACTGGCTAAACAAACAAAAAAAAAAAAACAATTTATAACAATCACAGTGCAGAAGTGTCCTACAGAGTGTTTTAAATATATACCATTATATATCTTAATAACAGACTCTAAACCAACTCGTAAAGTAATTTAGCTAAGTGACAGTAATATGTTCGGTTGGCTTAATGGCTAACAGATGTCGCCTTTTGCAATTTCAATACAAATTACTTTTGGTAAATTATAAAAACAATAATTTCGGAATTCGATAAGAAATAAGTTCGTTTACTTTTGAACTAAGAAAGCGCTTGAAGATTATAATCTGCATGAGATTCAAAGTCCGAAAAAAGGCACTGCAGGATGGCAGCACTAGCATGCTATACACGCAAAAAAATTGTAAATGTAATAAGCACTGTTTTGTGTTCTAAGTATAGATTATTTTATGATTGTAATAATATTCAGGTTAAGCTCCAATCCTCTTTTCTTTAAGAAAATGAATAATTAAGCTATAACCTCTTTAATGATAAAATATAATACTATAACTTTCATATCTAAAAACCAAAAATGTTTTTTATACTTTTTTAACATAATAATATCATAAGTTTGTCAAGGATTATTTTTATATAAAATATTACAATACCTACTGCCATTTCAACGTTTGATTCATTTATTAGTAGTATATCTATACCGAATAATATATAACCTTATAATATATTGCATTATAATATGCTTATTGTTTTATTTTTTTATATTATTTATTATATTGCATCTATAGTAAACTAAAACATATAATAAAAACCTATTTTGGTATAAATATTCAGTAAATTTTCCTATTCGTTTAAATATTATTTGCAAACATTTTTACTTTAAAATACAAATCAGTTATCATAATTTTAAATTATTTATTTATTTTATTTTTATTTATTTATTTATTTATTAACATATACAGCCATCATTACAGGTAACCTTCACCCAATGCAATGGTTGTACCATTTGATATACTTATATCTAACCATACACATACAATACAATACAATACACACATATACATCAAAAATAAAAGGAAATAAAAATACATTAATAGGTACCTACAACATAAGTAAGTGATCATGCGTATGCAACACAGAATCACCTACCTACTGCAATTCAAATACAACAGAATACATTATATGAAACAACAAAAAGATTTTCCATTACTAAGGATCGAACCCACAATCGCTCGCTTAAGATAGACCATTGTTAAGTGCGGCCGCTAACTTAACTTCAAATGAAGTAACGAAATTTTGCATTACTTTAAAGAAAGACGAAGACTGCGATAAAAAAAAATAATGCGTTAGTGTGCGTGTCCGGTTTAGCGCAGGCGACAGTAGTCTTTAAGGTGGGAATGGACTTCTACAGCTGATTGTACCTATTTATGTGTTCACTAGTGACGGGAGTAGTTTTCAGATTTTTGAAAATTAAAGTGAATTTATATTATTGTATGCCAGTGTTGGGAAAAGAAAGTACCTACCTATCTATTTGTTAGCAACTTGTATCTGCGGGAAAAACAAACCGACAAACAAAAGGTTCCATTTCAAGAATAAAGATTTCATAGGTCAAGGAAAATTATAACAGTATTCTTTATACTTTATTAAATTAAATTAACTGGTTTTGTGTTTGTATCCTTCTCTGTATGAAAGGAGACCCGTGCCCAGCAGTGAGACGATAAAAAGGTTGATGATGTATTTTTAAGAGAAGCGTGCGTTTTGTAAGGAAAGTCCTAATTTTATTTATATTTACAGGTAGGTAATTCTAAGTATATCTTGGACACCAATGACTGATTAAAAAGTGAAGGAAAACATCTTGAGGAAACCTGGACTTTAAGTCTAAAATCGCCAACCGGCATTAAGCAACTGTGGTGATTAAGCTCAATCCTTCTTCCTCGTATGAGAAGAGACCTGTGCCCAGCAGTGGGACGATAAAAGGTTGATGATAAATCAAGGTAGGTAATTTATACGAAACATGTCTGAAACCAAAAAGAAGTGTCAACAATACAGTATTGAATATTTGAAATTTAGTTTTCTTCAATCAAATGTAGGCAAGCAATTGCAACAAAGTCTTGAACAATGACTCTATGAAACCATCAAAACTGGAAGATCCTCTAAGAAGGCGTCATCCTGACAAAATAGGTAAAGGTTTAAAATATTTCCAAAAATTGAAGGCAAAATATGAAAAGGGACCCACCGGGCATAGTAGGTAGGTTCACTTCAACGTCTGAATGCAACGACGATGGCTTATTCGATGACGTAATTCTGACTTGAAAGAAAACCTCATGAATTTCGAAGCAGACATTGCATATTTGACAGATTCGTTCAAAAAATTCAATGATCTTAACCTACAGTAACAAGAGGACAGTCTCAATTTGATAAAAAAACAAAGAGTCTAATTTCAGCTTTTGGTAAATTGAAACTAATGAAGTAAAATATTGGTCGACGGGAATTTTTTTACAAATTTGTCGCAGGAAGAATGCCCCGAGGAAGATGTTCAGACGTGTGTTTAACATTAGATAGCACAGTATGATATATTCTGTCTATGGATATACCATCGTGGATAATAAATTCATATGAAGAAACTGCACGGTAATTGCGTAACACATTATCAGTAGCAATGGGTTTCATTTTGACAGCTTAAGGACATTCATTGCGTTATTTACGTTTTTGGGCAGATACGTTTTCGAACATGTGGATGGATTAGCAATATGCTTCGAAATGATTCCACAATGAGGGTGCCAAAGAAGAAAATCTGGTACTGCAAGAAGAGGTACTTGAACTTAGCTCAAAGAGGGTATCAATTATTTTGGCTGCATGCACAAATACCTTAAAAATATCCAGGGATGTGGGGAATTGTGGAAAAATTTCTCATAGCATTTTTCCTTCGTCATCATATCTTGTCGAACCCAGTTTTAGTGCCGTAACAAACCTGACAAAAGAAAGAGCAGATTTAATATTACAGAGCGTGGAGATTTACGGTTATACTTAAGTGAATTCAAGTCAAATATTGATATTTTTCTGTCGGTTTCCCAAGTACATTCCCTCCATTAAAATTATAACTTTTTATCTCAGATTACCACTGTAGGAATTTTTATTTTGTATATATTGCGACTGTTTTTGAAATAATCATCATTATTTGTTTGAAGTTAAATTTTGATTCTACTACGACTGTTATAACAACACAATTAAAAGTGTTGTTTTGTGTTTGAATAAATAAATCAAATCAAATCATTTATTTCAAATAAACCAGTTACAGGCACTTTTGAATTTTCAGAAGGTCGGTCAGTCGAAGATGAAGCTAGTAGTACATAATAGCTACAAAACAAGAAAATATTTATTTTTACTGCTCCGCTTATTAGTTTCTTGTACTGTGAGGCAATGTTAGAATACAAAAAAGTAAAGTAGGGATCCAACTGTTTGATGAAGATGCTTTTTAGATTGGGCTTGAAACTAGGGTTTAATGGCATCCACTCACAACAAAATCAAACCAATATAAATTCTCACTTATTTTCGAATAATTTTGATCCATCGTTAGTGGAAAAACAACCAGGACACAGATTTCCATATAAATACTTTTCGGCTTCTAAAAGTAAGTGCGTTAATGTAATAGCTACAGGGGGTCCACCGGATCCAGCGATATTTTTGAAGAGGTCGATGAGAAAAAAAAAGGTATGGGAAACTCTGGGTTAATAATCCTTACTATTATAAATGGGAAAGTGAGTTTGTTTGTTCCACTTTCACGCCGTAACTACTGAACCGATTGCTTTGAAATTTTGCAGTTCTAAAGTTAGTAGTCCGTATTGAATAATGAGATATTCACAGAATCGATCCGCTGTTACTTTCCAATTTTATATTAAGGTTCTTTTAAACGGAATTGTTCGCATATACTGCTTGCATTCACAAAAGAAGAATTTTTTCGGGTCGATTGAAAGTGACATTAAAAATTTCACATGCAGGTTTTATTATTATAGTATAAAAATGGGGACAGTTTATGCATAATCCTTACCTAATATTATAAATCGGAAAGTGACTTTGTTTGTTTCGCTTTCACGCCGTAACTATTGAACCGATTGCTTTGAAATTTTGCAGACGTAAAGTTAGAAGTCCGGATTAAATAATAAGGATTTTTATCCCGGAAAAACGTCCCACGGGAAAATCTAAAAAGCGCCATATAACCGAATTTCACGCGGGCGAAGCAGTGGGTGGAAAGCTAGTGGGCAAATAAATGTGAAAGTGTTGTTCCGATTGTTTGTTCCGCTTTTACGCAAAAACTCCTGAACGGGTTTGGATGAAGTTTGGCACACAGATGGCTTAGGTATAACCAGGAAGAACACATAAGATAGTTTTTATCCCCATATTCCCACAGGATCAAATCTTACTCGGGTAAAACTGGGGGAACCCAGATAGTAAATACATAAAAAAACATAAGTTCGTCTTACACTCATCGCTAAAGTTTTGGCGAGAAACTTCTGCCAAGTCGGAAAACTGAATTTCATTAAACAGAACTTCAACTCATCCACAAATCATTTTAAGTGGTACTTAGATTGTATATTTTAATACTTGCGTCACTCTGCAGCTGCCCTGGCTCGCTTTATCATTCCTGAAATGTTAGGAAGTGAATAAAGTATTGTTACGAAGTAAATGCAGCTAGCGTCTTGTAATATTCTGCAGACTTCTTGTATTTTGTAAACTGCTTGTTTGACAAAAGCACTGCAGTGTATAGTTACGAGCAAAAGTATGTATACATCATCATCACCTCAGCGTTAATATCAGTCGCATTCGAAGTTTTTTCAGCATTGGAGTCCAGGGTCCGTTTTACCAGTCTAACTGCTGGTTTTGGCTAAACTTAGATATTTTCCGATAATTGCAAGCAAAAGTATGTATACACTCGGCTATGTTCAAACGCGATTTACTCGTTTTTTTTATTGAAATCTTGTAGGTTGAATGCAATCCATCATGACGTGTCTCGCCCATGGGTTTTGCAAAAAAATATCTCAGTAAATCCATCGTCACTAGATCCATCATGAATCGGGCTAATGGACTTTCTGATATAGAACCTACAAAGCAGTGCCAGCTCTGTAATACGCCTTCCTCTTCAGAAAAACCTACTCAACTATTCGTCGTATCTTTAATATCCGGAGCCGATGCACGACGACGTCCGACAGGTTGGATGGCACAGGGAATGAACAGTAATAAAAGAGTGTCCTTGTAAATGTTAGTAGTATTGATACGCAAATTATTACTGTTTTGGTGATCTTTATTGATAAAGTAGGAGCTAGTTGTACTTGGTTTTCATCATCAACATTTTTATCGTCCCACTGCTGGGCACAGGACTCCTTTTATACAGAGAAGGACTGAGCGTAATCACCACGCTTGCTCAATGCGGGTTGGCAATATCAGACTTAAAGTCCAGGTTTCCTCAAGTCCATGTTTTCCTTTACATTATAATCAGTCATTGGTATCCAAGGTATACTTAGAAAGTACACACGCACACTTATACTTGAGAGGCTGGTGTTTTAACCACTAGGCCACCACGACTCTACCCTGTACCTGGACTAGGTTTTATTTTCAACAAATTATACGAGAATAGTGATATTTTTTTTACAATTAATTAGCGGACCCGGCAGACATGGGCCTGCGCAGTAAAGCAGCACTACCTACCGGGTCCAATGAGTCCAAGACCGTCGTTTTGGAGGAGTTAGGTACACATATATAGAAAAACGTTACGTTTACTAAGAAATATTAGTAAAATTATTAATTATACGAAAGTTGGTTTACGAATAAAATGGGTTAGACATTGTTACATATTCGGCAATGACAACTAAACAGCCATTTAAAAACGTAACGACATGTAAAAGGCGGAACTTTTGGGCCTTTGAAACTTCAAAATATGACAGAACATCCGCCCTTTTCATGCTTCTCGTTAACAAACACAAAAAGCTACTAAAGGCCTCAACGAGAACAGCACTTTTTAAAGAAAAATATAAAGCGAAACCGTACAATTTGGAAAGAGCATCCCATCCGGTTCCGATCCGGGCCGGAACATTCAATATATCACGACGTAAAAGGAACTTCTTCAACAACTTTTACGATCTATCGCCGAGTCCGGTTTTCATTCTCGGTTGAACATTTTGCGACCCTGTTGTGTTGCATTGTTGTAGACTTACTTCTTTTATGCCCCATTTGCTAATGAATTGATATAATTTTATGAATGGGTTAATATTAGACCAGTTTGTTAAATTGCCGTAAAAAGCTAAATGAACTTAGAACACTAGAAGAAAGGTATAAATAATACCTAGTATAAAATAGCACCTGAAATAATTATTGCTAGCATTGCTCTAAATACCAAACCGTGGAATTATTTGTAGTTTGCCTACTGACTGAAGACTTATAAAGGTACTATTTATTTAGATACTTTCAAATTACAAACACAATTGAGTCAATAAAAATTCACATTGGGAAGTGAAATTAGCATACATATTGTAAGTTGTATACATCTGTGCTAAAATAATGCCTACTACTGAATATTCCAAGATGGCGCAGCTGTGACCACAGTTATCAATGTCATAGTGTGAAGGGACTTCCATGAAACTGTAATGTAGGTACCTGCTCGTTACTTATACCAGTTTAATTGAGTACTAGCTGAATCCGTCGGTTTTACCCGCATACATTTAGATCCCGTAATAATTCAGAATTTAAAAGTTCTATATATTAAACCTGGTTATAAACTACTAGGGGCCGCCAGCGACTTCGTTCGCGTGGTTTAGTTATGCTCCGCTCCTATTGGTCTCAGCTTGATATTATATGGCCTAAAGCCTTACTTAATGGGCTATCCAACGCAAAAAGAATTTTCCAAATCGGACCAGTAGTTCCCGAGATTAGCGCGAACAAACAAACAAACAAACATACAAACAAACTCTTCAGCTTTATATATTAGTATAGACTAGCGGCCGCCAGCGACTTCGTTCGCGTGGAATTAGTTATGCTCAGCTCTTATTGGTCGCAGCGTGATGTTATGTAGCCTAAAGCCTTCCTGGATTAATGGGCTATCCAACGAATTTTTCAAATCCGACCAGTAGTTACCGAGATTATCGCTCACAAACAAACAAACAAACAAACTCTTCAGCTTTATATATTAGTAGGTATAGATATGTGAGCAAAATTTCGTCCGAATTCGTGCAGTAGTTTTGCCTTTCGGTGTTCTATAGAATGTGTTTTGGTGAGTGTGCAAGGGAATTGCATGATTTAATTCCCCCATCTCCGTTCCACCATCAGACGACCTGTCGTACGGCGAGTTTTCACCCTTACGTTATTAACACCACTACGATCCGGACGAAGCGTTTCGCTTCCTCCTTTATAACGCGTACATTGAAGGACTGGAACGATTTGCCAGCGGCAGTGTTTCCGTCGGAATACATCCGTGCCTCGGAAAGCACGTTAAGCCGTTGGTCCCGGTTGCCCTACGAACATCTAGTGACAGTCGTTACGTGTTGTTGGAGCCCTCAAAAGTCCATCAATCGGTCTAACTGCAATGCTTCGATGTCGCCTTCGGGTTGCGGAGGTCAGACGGCAGTCGCTTCACGGAAAATGTCGAAGTTTAGCCATTTCAGCAGTTGGACTGCTAAAAGCGGACCTCAGACTCCAAAGCTGAAAAGGCTTCGGATGCGACTGGGATTAACGCTGGGATAATGATGATGTATACATACGCTGGCGAAGGGGGGTAGGGCACGCGGCACGTGGTCGCATCGCTCATAATAATACCGGCGTAAATGATACTGTCACTTTTTTAAATATTACCAAATTTTGGAGAAGTTGGAAATAATTGGCGGAAAAAAAAGAATATTTCGAAATTCATTAATATTGTTACTATGATGATTATGTAAAATTTCATATATTATTTGGTCATGTGTTTACCTAACCCTTATTATCCCTATAGGTCGGACGGGGCGTAAGGCTGTTATAGAGTTGGTTTTCTTTACATATTTTATACATCCTCACAAACTCCCGCACTTATAATATTAAATAGAATTAGTGTTAGGAATTGACATTATTAACAGCCCATTCTAATCTCACTTCAACTAACTTTTCAGTAAGATTTTTACTGTATCAATCGGCTGTCATGCCGCTGTAGGTATTGGTGCGTGAAACTATCGGCAACTCAATTAAAACTTACTTGAACTATGTATGTTTTAACGGTGAGATTTTTATAAAATAGCATTACTACTTCACAAGAAATCAAGTGCGTTAACGTTTGAACTTTAGCTAATAAAGCAAACCAAGATGTATATATTTATTAGACTAAGTATAATACACTTAACGTGTGTATTTAATATATAAACTAAGTAAATAGTACACTGTAGGCCATCCAAAGGTTGTCTGTAAAAGATTGCTCTTAGCGATATGACCGCCCATTGTGTCACCCTTTGTAAAATCTTTGTATTTATGTTTTTGTAACCTGGTGTACATAATAAAAAGTATTCAATTCTATTCTATTCCAAAGTGTTAGTACAACGGAACTAAAAATAGGAATAATCTTTATACCATTTTTTCCACCCCTGACACTGACAAAATGTATGGTGTAATTGCCAAAAAATCGCGTCCGACTATAGAGTACAAAGATTACTCACTCTAAAAATTTTACTTGCCCCCCCCGAGGGCCTGACAACACCCCCTCCACCCCTCCGCTAGGCCAGAAGCTGGGTACGCCAATGGATACATCACGGTTGATGAAATCTCTCGTGACACGATAGAAGCACGGATAGATAAACAAACAGACAAGACGGACAGTGGAGTCTTAATAATAGAGTCCCTTTACCGTTAGGGTACGGAACCCTAAGAAATGTTGATAATTCGTCAGGTCATAAAAACCAAGCGCAGTAGGGTGCTAGTTTTTATATTAACACAAGTTTCAATATTTATGAGAGCAAAGCTTGTTCAGGCGAGATTGCGTGGAAGCTGCGACGTCCATATTTTTCACAAAATTTGTAAAATGAACACTCTTTTTCCTGGTACTCAATAATTTATGACTCTTTTATGCGGTACAATATAATGGAAAAATCATAAAGAAGAAGTTCAAGTCAATATAGTAGAGGCAAGTACAGTAAAGGGAATGATTGAGGAAAGAAAATTGAACATAAGTTTTACACATGAAGTGAGAAAATATGGATACGTTACTCAGTAAGGCTGTTATAGAGTTGATATTTTTTTTTTTTTGTTAATAAATAATTAACTAGTGCTTGAACGCAATCCCGCCTGATGTTAAGCCGTGATCCAATCGTTGATGGTAAAGCGCCCTAGTTTATTAAGAGCCTATTCACTCTAGCCTTGAAGACACTTAAATTGTAGTCTGACGGAAACACCGCCGCTGGGAAAATGTTCCTCGATGTACACGGTTTAAAAGAAGAGGCGATTTATTTTAAATGTGCGAGAGTTCATGTTGTGTACATACGTTTAGTATAAGTTTAAACCTTTAAACGAAACTACACTAAAGTGTTTTTTTTTTTTTTGTTTAATATAACGTTGCTTCACACTAGGAATTTCTCCTGTATCGGGGGTGCGTTTAAAAACATAATATATGAAATTATACACACAAAGCGCGTCACGGAATAAGTACTTTGTATGTCATACAAATATTTATTTCATGCGGGAATCGAATCCGCGACACGCAACGCAGCAGTCAATCGCATAACCACTGCGTTAACCGTGTCGACGAAATATTATAAAACTTTATGAAACGGCGTACTTTGTAAATAATGTTTAATTTTCCTTCCCCTTTAAGAACTTTCCTACTCTCATGAGGGGCACTGAATACTTACTGCCAACTTGGGCGTATTTTTATATTATGTCTGACTACTTTAAGACCTCCCGTTCCCGTAAAAATGTAGCAGCAAAAAAACCTTATGAAAACATTTAGGAGTGACACTTCCTACCCAGCAAGATAATTACGTAACACATTATCAGTAGCAATAGAGATTCATTGCTACTGATAGTTATCATCATCATCTCAGCGTATAATCCCAGTTACATCCGCGGCTTTCGCGTTGGAGCCCAGGGTCCGCTTTCCTACAAATACTCCTCCATTTCACACGATCTTTGACATCCCGTGGTGTGAGATTGTTGGCATGCATGACATTTCTTACAACGTCAAGCCTCTTCTTTGGTCTACCCCGCTTGTTCCGGCCCGGCGGAGGCGCCATGGCAAGACATTTGTTACCCACGTAACATTTGCTACTGATAGTATGCTACGCAATTTGACAACTAAACAATATTAACTGCGTCATTTACGTTGTTGAGCAACCATAGTTTTTAAACATATTGAGTAGTGGATTAGCAGTAAGCTTCAAAATGTTTAAAATTGATAATAATACAGTGTTACGAAATTAGGGAGCTCGTCTGTTTCAAATAGTATTCAAATCGGTAGTAGATAGTGAACAGATTAGGTACTTTTATTAAAAAATAATAATGCATACACTATCATTGATCACGCTTATTGTCTATTGCTTACTATCACAATACGATAAGATTATAATATATCGACGCTTGAAAGGCAATCATATCTAAGCGACAAAAATTCGTAAATTGAGTTATATACACCAAACGACGCAGAAAAATCTGGCGGTTTGAATGGTGCATATAACTCAATTTACGAATTTTGGTCGCTTAGATATGATTGCCTTTCAAGCGTCGATATGATGATCATACCATCATCATCTCAGCGTTAATCCCAGTCGCATCCGAAGCTTTTCGGCGTTAGAGTCTTTGGTCCGCTTTACACTGTAACTGCTGATTTTTGGCTAAACTTCAATATGATGATCATACCGATACATTCAAAACAGAGGGTTTAGTTCTCAGCTATATATCAGAATCTCTAAAGTGCATTGTTCCTTATCGATACTACAAAGCTGTCGTGTCAAAATAGGCAACATTTCTGTTTGTGGCAACAGGTTGCTGGCCGACTCCTAATCTTATCACTGACTCTATAGACTAACAGGCACGATGTGATTGCAGGCGGAATACGAAGGTTTTTTTTTTATAATTATAAACCAGTGCTTGCCTGCAAAGCGCGCTAGTTTATTAAGAGCCTATTCACTCAAAAAACTGAGTGAATAGGAAAGACGGTAGTTGAGCGAAGTGTTGCAATGTTAAATCTAACAACACGACCAACGATGCTACGCCAGAGGGAGATTGATCTGGAGACCCTCCATGATCAAACTCCCGACACAACAACATTTGGCGCATCGTAACCGGCACACATCGCAACACAACTGCTCAGACCCGCCCTCCGTACGGCTTCACCACACATCATGCCGGAACACGACGAATCGCTTGGGGGCAAGACTTTGTCTGGTGGGTGGTAACTTCGTTGTTGGATTTTATGAGGTATAGGAATCATCTCGATAGCAGCCGATCTGCTTCGTACCTACATAGCAGTGAATATGCTCACACTTGATAACATGACCCCAAATACGTAGATGCTAATTTAAATTTTGCAAGTCGGCTGAATTTAGCGGTGGTGGGTTAGTTGCTTTAAAGAGATGGCTTCTGATAGGGATGCATGGAAGAAAAAGACATGTTGCGCCGACCCCAAATAAATTGGGATAAGGGCAGGAGAATGATGATGGGTTAGTTGCTTTAATGGGTCGCCCTGTATTCGAGAGACATAAAAACACTTCCATTTTAGCCAAAAGGTAAAAATGGTATCCAATTACACCCTGTTCCTGCCTCTAAAAACTTATCAAAAATACATTTTCTATATAATTATCTTAAGTTGGTTCTGTAGATTTTGTATTTTATATACAAGCTCCAGATTTGCGTCTTCATAAAAAAATCAAGAGGCATTTTATGAAAGGCATAAATAAGTAAGGATGTTTTTATTTAGCCACGGACCCCTCATGAGAAACAAAAGAAAAGAAATTGTAGTGAAGTCTTTAGAATCTTTCTCTTTTTGCAAATTCTGTGTTATTTTATTTGGTGACAATGATTTATTTTCTATTGTATTTGACTATTTTATTTTCTCGCAATCGCAACACGACGCTAAAAGCTATTATAAATCTGTTTCCATTTACTTCCTAAAGCACGGGAACAACACTATCTCGTATATAATGGGTCATTTAAGCCCCTCGTATAAGAATCTAGTATTAAAATCTAAATGAAGCCACCGTTTCCTCTACTATCTAACCACTCGGAGAAAATAGGTCGAAAAAACTCAGAGCTTACGGTTTATTTTAAAGTCCAAATATTAAACTTCAACAGAGTGTAGGTCAGACGGCAGTCACTTCACGGAAAATATCGAAGTTTAGCCAAAAGTCACCAGTTACACTGGTAAAGTGGACCCCAGACTCCAAAGCTTAAAAAAGATTCGGATGCGACTGGGATTAACGCTGAGATGATGATGATGATTATAAACTGGAACAGATCATATTGTGCCTTTTACAGTTAAATATTACGCTGTTCTTTAACCCTACAGTGGCAACTAACTACAACTGTCGTTATTATGATATTCACATTACTTACAACATTGGACAGCCCTATTAAAATCAACTATACGCGTCGGCGCGCTGCCAACCTTATTGCAGACGTGACGGGAAAAATGCAACGGAAATTCTTTGTCCGAAACTGAGAGGAAATAATGGTATACAATATATTTGTTCATTATTTAGCGTTCGCAGTTTTAAGGCTAAATAAGTTCCTGGTACGACGAATCAGCATTTATTTTGCAGACTTACCTAACTGGAGTTGGTTTATTTTTCTATTTTTTTTTTTGTTCGCTTTTGGCTGCTATGAAAAACTACTACTACTAGACTATCGGTGTACTAGAGAAAAATAATTTAGATGGCACATGCTTTAAGTTTGTAAAAGTATTAGTCTTGTTTTCATTAAGTCGTAATTAAAATACGGTTTACATAACGCATGAGCCTAAATATCAATAAAGGTTCCAATGGTAAAGCACGCTCCAGAGATAACGATTTATTTAACCACTTCCCTGCGATATGGTCCGTTAATATTAGAAAAATGCAAATTTCATGACACTCGAGTATTCCGTTTCATTTAAAAGATTCCTTCTTTTAATTCATTTTATAAGACGGAATAAATGTTACAGTAATTTATTCGCATGGGAAAATTCATTATCTTTGAATTTATTATTTTTTACAATTTGAATGAATTTAGAAATCGTTTTGCATTTATTTTAAAATTATCACTATACTTTCTTCTTTACTACGATTGCGGAAAAATAAAATAATTCAATACAATATAAAATAAATTACAGTCACCTCACAAATACGCATACGTACACACATAGACCCCCCCCCCCCCCCCCCTTACACACACATGCATGTTGATTATACATAAGGTCAAATTGTATACAGAGCGGAGTCTCCTAACACATGCATTATTTGCTTAACAGAAAGTCTCAATCACCAACTAATGTAAAATAATTTGGAGCTCTAATAAATTTGATTTTGATTTGATTAAGATTTGATTTGATATTTTCATTATCATTGAGTTTACAGGAAATTACAGTTTTTAATGGAAGTAATAAATACTTTACATCGATTCTCCAACTTTGACAGACGTTAAATCAATGATGACTATGATAGATTTAAAACATTAACAAATTGCAGAAACATAATTAAATTACTTCTCCATCCATCGTGTTGAACCAACTACAACAGTGTAGACATTATTGTAATTTGATAATAAAAATCGTATCGAAGTAGAAAAGCTGTTAGTTTTATTGAGTTATAAAGTTCCCCAGAGAGCAACTAAGTACAATAAGTTCTGGCTGTACGTGATATTAAGTTAGTGGGAACTGTAGTATGTAGTACGTTGTTTTCAAGAAAATGAAGCCATTTTGTGATGAAATCGCCTAGAACAATTTTTTTCCTAATTTTAAACAAACACTAAACCACAACGGTATTTTTAAAGCCCTAATTAGTTTAATTCCGGGATTCAATAACAAAAATCCAGGGATTTCTCAAGCCGTTTGAGCTCGTGCACTCCAGAAAATCACCAACTTAATACAATATTACGGCTGGAAGTCACATATGTAGGAAATTTCCTAAAAGAATGTACCCCATGTACAGTAGTACAGAAAGGTAAGAGTTGTTAATGCTGTTTTTTAGGGTTCCGTAGCCAAATGGAAAAAAACGGAACCCTTATAGATTCGTCATGTCTGTCTGTCCGCCTGTCCGTCCGTATGTCACAGCCATTTTTTCCGAAACTATAAGAGCTATACTGTTGCAACTTGGTAGGTAGATGTATTCTATAAACCGCATTAAGATTTTGAAGCAAAAATAAAAACTAATAATAAATATAGGGGGCTCCCCATACTTAGAACTGAAACTCAATTTTTTTTTTTCATCAAACACATACGTATGGTGTATCTATGGATAGGTCTTCAAAAATGATATCGAGGTTTCTAAAATATTTTCTTTTTCTAAATCGATTAGTTTGCGTGACAGACGCTTTCAAAGTGAAAAACCCCTCTAACTTCTAAAATAAGAAAATGGAAAATCTAAAAAAACTTATGATGTACATTACTATAAAAACTACCAACGAGACCTAGTAAGTAGTTTTTTTTAATACCTCGTAAATCGTTAACCGCTTATTACCGCGTAATCTTTCATACAAATAACTTAAATCCTTTAATTTCATAAATCAATGGTACGGACCCTCAGTATATGAGTCCGACACGCACTTGGCAGGTTTTCTAAATTAACTGTTGGATTTTCGACGCTCGGCGCTGCACCTAAAGTTGTAAATCAGCGCGCTTTTACGGGCTTAAGACTAATAAATTTATACTCGGAAACGTCTTGCTGAAATTATTTGCACACTGGTCGGTTTACAGGTGAATTTACTCAAGCTGTTTGTTGGGAAGTGCCGGGACCTGTGTAATATTAGTACATATTTTAGGGCTATAATTAAAAAATCTTCCTTTAACATACATGACATGTTACGTGCCAGATGACCTGAACATCGCAATATCGCCGATTGTAAAAGCCACTTTTATCGAAGCTAAAAATTGATAATCTTCGAAAAAGACTAGTTCCGACAATTTTCTAACTCACTTTTTAAAATGCTTCATAGTCCTTTGTATACTTCCTCTCTTTGTGTCCTGTTCAGGTTAATTACATAATCTTCATATATCAACACAGCCTATTACCACAGTATAAAAATCATACAGTAGGTTGACGCCTTTGATCTCGTGTAAAATGCCGACATCGTCTAGACATTAACGTATCGGCCAGGGTTGTCACAAATATTAGACAATATTTATGAAATTAATTATTTATTGCAGATCAACATCCATAGCTGTATTATATTTAATTAATTTGCTATTTTTACTAAGGGAACAACTCGCGACAAATTTAATTTATTTGATGGCATTTTCGTAACCAGCACTCCAATCCACCTCGGCATTAACACCCATATCATATTAATATACATTTCAATTGGCGTCCGCCGTCTTGGATTTCAAAAAGGGTGGCGTTTTCGTAACAAGCACCCCAATTATACTCAAAATTGACACTCGTATCAAATTATAAAAAATGACGTGCGCCATTTTGGATGTCAAAAATGATGGCTTTTTCGTAACAAGCATCCCATTTTTCTCAAAATTGACACTTATATCAAATTATAAAACAAACAAATAAAAAAACAAACACGCGTTAGCCCTTAATGATAGATACTGAGCTACGAACATCGTTTTGTTCGCAGCTCGGGTGCCGCTTACCCTCGTCTCGCCCCTCACACCCCGCACGATTGCTGTCTAGACGGCTTCGTCGGACGACTGTATGATTTTTAGACTGTGCTATTACAGACCACTGCTGGGTATATGCCTCTATTCTATTACAAATTTCAGAAAGTATTACAGTAAAGTCCCATTTGTGGTTCGGGCGAATCTGTCCATTCTTTGGTTGCCTGGAAGCGATTGCATTAGCGATAAGGCCGTGCCATAGTGTCCTCGTTTGAGTTTACATGTGAAAACATTAGTAGGTATTATATTATGAGCAATCATCATCATCATCATCATCAATCTTCCATCATCCCACTGCTGAGAACAGGTCTCCTCTCATACAGGAAAGGATTGAGCAAAATCACCACGCCTGCTCAATGCGGGTTGGCAATTTCAGACTTAAAGTCCAGGTTTTCTCAAGATGTTTTCCTTCACCTTCAGTCTAAGATATACTTAGAAAGTACATATAACTTTAGAAAAGTTACATTGGTACTTGCCTGGCCTGGAATCGAACCCGCACACTTATATTTGAGAGGCTGGTGTTTTAACCACTAGGCCACCACGACTACTATAATATTATGAGCATTAGATTTGAGGATATTTAGTTATTCATAAAAACCAGCCGAGACGGTCAAGACAAAGCATATTCAGAGGATTTCTGGTAAGTAATATTCACTAATTTTGAAGCACACACAATCAAGGCTTTGCGTTTAATTGTAAAATTATGATGACGCATCCTACGGTAGAATTTTGCAGCGCACATCTTACGGAATACATTTGTTAGTGTCAGCCTAATTCAACCAGTTTATATTAGAGAGCGCATTTTGCGTTGTGAAGTTAGGATGTAATAGTGATATTGGTTAAATGTTGTTGTTGTGTTGTTTTTATGTAATAGTTACTAACAAATACATCAGATCATTTGAGTATTAAAACCAGACGAGGTTTATTCAATCGAGGTATCTATACTTAATATATAAAGCTGAAGAATTTGTTTGTTTATTTGTTTGTACGCGCTAATCTCAGGAACTACTGGTCCGATTTGAAAAATTCTTTTTGCGCTGGATAGCCTATTAATCCAGGAAGGCTTTAGGCTATGACCAATAGAAGCAGTGTAGTAACAAAACATGTTGCGACAAGCAAAACGGGAGCTAACGCAGACGTACATATTGCTTCCATTATTTTAACAGGCGCTTTTATTTTTTTTCGGAACGGGATGAACAGCGCACTCAGTTAGTTACCATTGAAATTAGCTCATGAGGAAATGCAATATTAGTAAAAGCAGTGAACGCGGAAGAATGTTACAGCAGTGTAAGTTGTTATTTTGGGATGAATATGATGATATGCTACAAAAGGGTAATTGAAGCACTAGATCACACAATGGGGGACATCAAAGGCAACCAAGATATCATGGGAGGGACGGTGGTATTTTTAGCTGGTGACTTTAGGCAGACCCTTCTGGTGATTACTAGGAGTATGCCGCCGGCAGTTGAAATAAATGCCTCTTTAAAAGCATCTGCATTATGGGTTCGCGTAAAAAAGTATTGTCTCACCACGAATATGTGAGGGCAACTTCATCACGATTCTCAAGCCGGGTATATGCAATATGCAGCTACTCTTTTAAAAATCGGAGTAGATCGCATACCAACTGACAGTAACGGCATGATTAGAATGAGTCGTGAGTTCTATCAAGTTGTGGATAGCTCAGATGACCTATTAAATAATTCTATCCGGATCTTCAAACAAATATAGCCAACCGAGAATGGCTATGCGAAAGGGCAATTTTGGCGCCGACTAATGAAATAGTTAAACGTTCAGGGAAATGTTATAGAATACCTTTCAGTGGACAATATTACGGACACTGAACAAGTTACATCATACCCTATAGAATTTTTCAACTCTTTAGAATTATCAGGAATGCCACCCTACTAAAAGTTGGTGTTCCAGTCCTACTAATGAGGAATCTTGATGCTCCAAAGCTGTGTAATGGTACTCGGTTAAAAATAACGCATTTGGATCACAGCATTGTAAAGGCTACAATAATGGCTGGAATGGCAAAAGGACAAAATGTCTTGATTCCCCGTATTCCCATCACCCCGACTGATTTGCCATTTCAATTTAAAAGAGTACAGTTCCTTCTGAAAGCAGCATTTGCTATTACAATAACAAAGCCGACAGACGGTTAAAGTTGCCGAGTTCAATTAAAAACAACATGTTTTTCTCATGGGCAACTCTATGTGGCACGCTCACGTGTATCAAACCTTTATGTTTTGGCAAAAGACAGCAAAACAATAAAAGTTGTTTATAAAACTGTACTTACTAAAATATGCTCATATTTTATCAAGCGTAATAATTTTAACCCTTATTTCATAATAACCTAAGCATATTCAAAACACAAACCAACGCAAAATAATTAGAAGTATGATATTTGATGTTTCTTTCCTTTGCTAAACCTTTAAACCCGGTGAAATTAACGTTGCTATAGTCATTATGTGTCTTTCCCGCTACACTGTTCCCAACCCACTGCAACTCCTGAAAGCCAGAATCAACAGTGGAGACCGCCAGAAAAATGCCGAGCAATGAAGCTCGATGAGTCCCGGAGAAACGATTCAACTGTCTTGAGTCCCGCAACGAAATTAATCAGAAAAGAATAGCGGAAGACTAAGAAAAAATATATTTTTTCCACTTCCCTCCATAATAAGCAGGAGACAGAACAGAACTAGGCCAATCGGCACAAAGGGACATAATTGCAACTGGGAGAAGCCCAGATTGCCAAGCACCACGGAATAAAATTTGATTAAGTTAATGGGTCCTAAGTAGATATGTGCTGTTACAATTGATTCCAATAATAGGTATGGAAAAAGCGCCTGAACGCACGGAAATTAGTTCTAGTTTCTATAAGGTCCGTATAATAAACAACTCCGGATGTAACTTGTACACTATCCAACATAAGATTGCGTTCATTCTGCCAAAGATGTGAATTATATGTTTTTATAATTCTACTAATAATATAAATGCGAAAATGTGAGAGGATGTTTGAAACCTTGCAGTAATATAGGCATTTAATCTTGGCATTCCCCCGGAAACGGGAACCACCGCGCTGTAAACTGTAGTCTGCGCGGACGAAGTCGCGGGCAACAGCTAGTATATTATATGAGTTCAAATAATTGTCTATTTTTTACATTGCCTAAACTCTGCTGTGACTCCCTTTATGTCTGGGGGCTTTGGTATTTAGGCAATAAGTTTTAATTTAGGTAGTTACATTTTAATGCTAAATAATTTCATTTTAATATTGCTTTGCTTTGCAGGCTTTCGTGTAATTTAAGTATTTATTTGTGGTTATTTTAAAAGGAGAACTCGATACTCAATATCTTTATTACTTTACCATAATGTGTACATAGGTGGTGACTATATAATTTGAATCATTATGGCATACATACAGCAAAAAAGTTGAAGGGAAGAAGCCCTATTTTAGGAAATAATTAAGTTATTTGGGAACAAGTTTTCGTTCACATATTCGTTTACGTATATAAAATTGTATTCTATGAATAATTATTAAAGCTATATTATTCAGTTTAGTGTTAATTATTAATATTGAATTATTATATTGCTATTTTATTTAAACATAATTTTTATTAAAGAAAGCACGTGATGCCTTCAGTTCTGAGTTTAATGTCTCCCGAGTCGTGTCGGATTGTCCCCCCTCGGACTATGGGGGTGAGGGATGAAGGAGCGCACCTGTGTCTGTGCGAACATTAAATTTGTTCGCTATAATATCGACTGCGCGGAGGACTAGTCAAGTTGCCAAAACTCGGTCTGGCGGACTATTTATTTAGAGCTAATAAAATATCTAATAAAATGTGGCTGTGCACTACTAATCTGACCACAGAAACAGGCGTGGTAATATGTTATGTTATAAAAAGACATATTACTTTATTCCTAAGTGATGTGGAACACCCGTCGCACAATGTTTCAATGGTGAACAAAGTGTGGAAACCAAACCCGAAACATGGGTCATAGACACTTAAAATAATTGTAACTGAAAATGTTGTCAACATCTGTCCCCCGAGAATGACATTCTTCTTACGAATTAAAGTTAAATCCGTTTACAGTCAGAAGCGCTTCCGTATTCGCTCGTTTCCTTGAAAACTCTAAGTTTTGTAGCTTTCGAACGATTCCGAAAGAATGGACTTTAAATAATCGCAGGGAAATGGTTGAAATTCTCGGTTTAAAGCAGTCGAGTGTCTAGCGGTGTAGGTGTGCTTTATTTTGCTTTATATTGACTGATTGTATTATCGAAAAAATTATATAAGAAATCAATTAATTTCGAAACATGAGCTTATGTAAATATACTCATAAGCTTATAATATTATGTATTTTGTTTGAAAAGCAAGTTTATTTAACTTTACCGTAAGTCAAACTTTGTCCTATTTATTAGTAGGTAATATTAAACACTTTATCAAAAGACAAACAGCATGAATTATTTCTTTAATTGTTCTTAAGCATATCAAACACTTTAAATATATTAGTTGTCGGTTTTTCTACGTGAGCCCTGTCAGGGCACTGCAAAACATAATGGTATAAATTTCCTTTTTGAGGCATTGAACATGAACATAACTGGAGTCAGTTTATTGTTAAATAACTGATTCTGGCGTGGTCAGCATACTTAAAAATCATCAGTATGCGTAAGAGGTACGCATTCAGGTCAAATGCTCCTCTCTTCTAGTAGAGTACACCAAAAGTCCTCATTTCTACATAACGATCAATATATGTATTAAATGGGTCATCCATTAGTCTCCCCCTAGTGCTTATTCGAAGGTACCTATATTACCTATCGTCCCAACTGTAGGTACTAGCACGAATCCAGGTAAAGCCGTTGTAACGCCTAGGGTCATAACTCATGCCGCAACTAATCTGCGCAGCTCGAGTGTAACAAGAGAGGCCATGTTTGTAGCATTAATAGGACTGTCTCATTTTTCGGTTTATATCATCATGTCAACACCAGCTGTTACTGCCAATGAAAACTAGCGCTGTGGCTCTCTGTCTTATCTGATACTAGCAACCCGCCCAGCCCTGCACGGGTGCAATGATGATAGAAAATACACTACAGAAAAATTGTTAACTTTGTGTAAAAAACATAGCGGCCCGTGGCTCCCACCCACCGCCTCGGCCGGTCGGTACCGCTGCAAACACGATGCCCCGCAATTTTTAAATCTGTAATATCTTCGAAAATATTCATTTAAATCATATGCTGTAAAGAGCTATATAGATCTACATTAAATCAACGATGTATTTAAGGTATTAAATTGGATAAGGATAAATGCTGTATTGGTTAAAATCGCTTCGAAAATCAATATTTGTCATAAAAAATTAATGACAAAAAATGATACTGTGGGTGATAATACTGTGAATGATACATATACCATCGCGGTTCCGTAGACCTTTTCAATGTGTAGGTACAATATTTAGTAAATTATTTTGATAACTCTCGTAGGGCCAGACTGCGTTTCACTGTCATTATTTACAACATCGCATTAGAAACCTGAAAAATAAAAGTATTTTTCCACTATTTGATGGATGTAATTATACATATCAAACTTCCTCTTTAATCACTCTATCCATTTAAAAAAAATCACATCAAAATCCGTTGTCAAGTTTTAAAGATTTAATCATACATAGGGACATTTTTTATGTTGTTAACACCACTACGATCCGGACGGAGCGTTTCGCTTCCTCTTTTATACCGCGTAAATTGAGGGACTAGAACAATTTGCCAGCGGCGGTGTTTCCGTCACACTACAATTTGAGTGTCCTCAAGGCTAGAGGGAATAGGCTCTTAATAAACTAGCGTGCTTTACCATCAACGATTGCTTCACTGCTTACCATCAGGCGGGCTTTCGGTCAAGCGCTGGTTTATAATTTATATATTAAAGAAAAGAAAGCGACTTTGTTTTATACTATGTAGTGATGACAACGAATGTACCTTACTGCTGGTGTTGCCGTTGTCTATAAGCCTAGAACAATGGTTACGAAAGAAATAGTTATATTGTTAAAAGTCTACTTCCATTTAATATCTGAAACACACAGCAGACCTCAGGAATCTGTTCTGCCACTTTAATGTCCTCAGTTTAAAGCCAGGATCTAAGTTATTACACAGTATAATATAATATAATTATTCACGGCGCTCTTCCATTTTCGCAGTTCAAAAGATACTCGTACAAGTACGGTCGCCATGTCTTATTTACATTTACAGGGACTGTCTAAAATATTCTCATTACCATTTTTCTCAAAACATTTAGTTTTTTGTATTATTAATAAAACTTCTGTAATAATGTCAAGCAGCAAATGACTATTAAGAATAAAACTAGCATGTCATAAGGTAGTGCGTTCGAAACAAAGCACGCTCGTTACAAAGCGTAATATATTTATTTTTACTGCTCTCAAAATCTTGAAGAAACTTAGTGAAGAAACCGATTGCTCCTAGAATCAGATAGGTATAATTACACTCATGTGTCATCATCATCATCATCAGCCTCTACTCGTCCACTGCTGGACATAGGCCTCTTCCATGGCACGCCAACAAGCTCAATTCTGAGCAGTTCTCCGCCAGCCACTCATCATCATCCCAGCGTTAATCCCAGTCGCATCCGAAGCCTTTTCAGCTTTGGAGTCTGGGGTTCGTCTTACCAGTCCAACTGCTGATATGGCTAAACTTCGACATTTTCTATGAAGCGACTGCCGTCTGACCTCCACAACCCGAAGGCGACATCGAAGCATTGCAGTTAGACAAATTGTAGGACTTTTGAGGGCTCCAACAACCCGTAACGACTGCCACTAGAAGGGCAACCGGGACCAACGGCTTAACGTGCTTTCCGAGGCACGACCAGACCAGTACAAATATTCATATTCATGCATACAAATACTTGCACTGTGCGGGGATCGAACCCGCGCCTCCTTGCGCAGCGGCCGCGTCTGCTACCGCTACGCCATGGAGGCTGTCAGTTCTCCGCCAGCCACTACCAGACACTTTTTGATGTCGTCGCTCCATCTCGCCCAAGGGCGTCCTACGCTACGTTTGCCGAGACACGGTCTCACTCGAGGGCTCGCTTATCCCAACGGTTATCGGCCCTGCGGCATATGTGACCAGCCCATTGCTACTTCAGCTTGTTAATCCTCTCAGCTTTGTCGGACACTCATGTGTGACGTCTACTAATTCGAACTCATCCTGCTTGGTACCTGCTCCCGAATCTCATATAGTTAAGGCCCGTTTCCCAGCAGTGGGGACATAATAGGCTGAATATGTTGATGTTCTAGTGTTATATAACATACTTATATCAGACCATACCAAACGATTTGATTACAAACGATACTATCTGCCTGATACAATTTGGTTTAATCGTTTTCATTCATTAAATTTAATTACCAATTGTACAGTTTCCACAAGCGGAAAATAATTTAATTAAGATAGCAAATCAACGCGACAAATATTTGCAGCTGTTTGTGTTCAACTAATTGAATTGAGTTAAACACACAATTTGGTGATTGCTGATTAGCTTGTTTCACTGTTTGTTTTACTCTGTGGTAGTAAAAACATGCATACATTTATGTGTTATTAACACATAGATACTGTAATATATTGTATTATTTAATTGTATTATTAATTATATAATTGATGTTTCATTTGTTTGCTAATAAAAGAATAATAGTAATGATCTGGGTATAGAATAGTACCATCCAATATCCTCCCATGGGAGTCGTAAGAGGCGACTAAGAGAACTTCCACCAGGGAAGATCCCCAATCCACCTGCGTAGCGTGGGGATTATGGCAATGCTCCCCAATGGAATGAAAGCCTTGGGGGAGGCCTTTGTCCAGCAGTGGACCACTATAGGCTGAGAACAAGAAGAAGAAGAATTGGATAATGATAGACTGGAGTCTATATACACTTCAGACAAATTAATTCTTTTTTTTTTTTTAATAATTATAAACTAGTGCTTGACTACAATTCCGACTGATGGTAAGCAGTGATGCAATCGTTGATTCTCAAAATATTCGTTGTTGATATTATTGTTATGTATAATGTCTGGATTTCTAAAGAATTAATTAAACCTGACCTCCAAGTTAGTTCTCATTGTGATACTCTGAGCTTTTTCGTTCTTTCCTCAGCACCAGTATTAAAATTTTGATATGAAAAAGTGAAAATAAAAACACTTTAATTGTTTATTGAGAGTAATTACGAGACTTAGTAACAATAAAATAAACTCAAGCACTAAAACTATTTTACAAAAATAAGCACTAAATCTTTAAACGTGTGACTAAAACACAGAAAGAGAATATATATAAAATCACAGAAAGAAGTTGTTATCTTTACAGGCACAATACATTTATATCTTTAAAGATATAGAAAATTACCCATTAGGCATGGGCTATTGTAAGCACATTGCATCTATGGATGTATGTCACACGTGTCGTTATTCACAAATGCTTACATAGCTATAATTAATTTCATGAATCTTGTTTACTTGTAATATTTATTTTATGCAAATTATCTAAATTTCCATTCTATGTGTGCAATATGCATTTGATCACACAATATTAATAATGTCTGTAAAAGATCGCTCTTAGCGATAAGACCGCCCATTGTGTCACCCTTTGTAAAATATTTTTATTTATGTTCTGTAATCTATATGGTGTACATAATAAAGAGTATTCTATTCTATTCTATTCTAATGTACTGTAAATAGCCTTAATTTTATACAGTAAAAGAACATTACTGAACACGCATTCGTAGTTTTCACAACAACCACAAAAAATAACCTGCAAAACGCAACGCAAAAACATTTATTTAATATTGGCGTCAGTTAATTTCCTCGTCTCGATCACAGTTTCATCAAGGCTTTTAACTGGAACCAACTTAATAATACTAATTAAGTCGAATGTATTTAAGCCACTGCTTTGTATTCAGTTCTCGGAAATACTGGATCCTTATTGGTCAGGTACACTCAACTCTGGGCTCTCTACGTGGTAGAATAAATTGAACACAACCTATATTTCTTTCCTCCTGAAACGAATGTTAATGTGTATTAAATAATAAAAATAATTTTGGAAGATGTTTATTTTTCTATATGTTAATATTTAAAAATAGTAGTTTATATGTATCACTACATAGTATAAAACTGATGTCTGGTGAAGCCGTACGGAGGACGGGTCTGAGCAGTTGTGTTGCGATGTACGTGCCGGGTACGATGCGCGAAATGTTGTTGTGTCGGGAGTTTGGTTGTGGAGGGCCTCCAGATCAATATCCCTCTGGCGCAGCATCATTGGTCGTGTTGTTGGGTTTAACATTGCATTACCGCGCTCAACTGCCGTCTTCCTTCCTATTTACTCAGTTCTTTTGAGTGAGTAGGCTTAATAAACTAGCGCGCTTTACCATCAACGATTGCATCACTGCTTACCATCAGGCGGGATTGCAGTCAAGCGCTAGTTTGTAATTTATATTAAAAAAAAAGTCGCTCTCTTTTTCCCTATTTTTTTTTTTTTGTATGATTAAATCTTTAAAACTACTTACGCTACGGATTTTGATGCGGTTTTCTTTAATAGATAAAGTAATTAAAGAGGAAGATTTATGTGTATAATAACATAAATTAAACAGTGGAGAAATACTATTATTTTTGAGCCTTCTAATTTGATTTCGTAGATAATTAAATTTTTCCGCGTTTGCAGTGAAACAACGAGTGAACCCTACGAGATACAGAAAAGTCCGCAATGGCATATGCCTATCTCTTATGGATATCCCATAATAACGCTTTTTTTCATTTACTTTTTACGTCAAATATTGGAAAAAAAGTTCGAAGCGATTTTATCCAATACAGCATTAATGCTTATCCAATTTAATACCTTAAATGCTAAACTGATGACACGATTGATGCAGTGACTGGGCGATCGACTGCTACGCCGCGTGTCGCGGATTCAATCCCCGCACGGAACAAATATTTGTATTACTTACAATTAGTTACCCCGGGTCTGGCTGTTTGAGTATGTGAGTTTATATGTTTGTAAGGGCACCCACGATACAGGAGAAATTCTCAGTGTGGGGCAAAGTTTAAAAAAAAATATTGTAGATTTAATATATGGCCTTTTACAACAAACGATTTAATTGAAAATTTTCGAAAATATTACAGATTTGAAAATTGCGATCGTCGCGTTTGCGGCGGTACGAACCGACCGGGAGCGGCAGGCCGCTGTTTCTGTACAACGTTCCCATTGTTGCTGTTTTTTAGTTTGTCTGTATTTAGTATCAGCTTTGTACCCGTGCGAAGCCAGGGCGGGTCGTTAGTATGAGATAAAATAAAGAGATGCACAGTTTTCGAAAATAGCAATATCAGATTGTACTGCGATCGATTCATCAGCACCGACAGGACTATTGTTACCAATAAGTCTGATATAGTGATGGTGGATCGATCGGAGCGGCATCAAAGAGAGAGAATCTGGGGAAAACAAATGAAGTACCTTGACATCGCTCGTGAGGTTGTCGACATGTGTGGGATGTGGATTCAGCAATAATTCTACCGATAGTTGTGACTGCCAATGGCTTAATAGCCAAGAGTCTCATAGTGGTAACAGACCAGCGGCTAAATCCACCCAATTCGAGATTGTAATATTCAGATAGAGCAGCGCAAACGCAGCCGTACTCGATTATTGTTTAATAAAGTAAGTATTTTTCTTTGCATTTATGAAATTTCTTACGTTTTAAGTTTTAGTTGTGTGTCAATTGTTTTTTAACAACAATCTAGTATTCTAGATGTGGAAAATGTTGTAATTTTAATTCTTAAGATATCTGTATTCTAAACTGGTTGCTTTCTCCGTTTAATTAAAGAAATGAATAGTAACTGAATTAGTACACTTTTGACACCAAATATTCATTATGGCAGAATGATATTTCACTACTCCTTCTGATGAGCTACAAGATAGCTTATAACAGCGTAGCTCCTTATTAGCCACTGTGTAACTTATTTTGTGTTAAGCCGTAACTGGTTTTGTGTTACAAACGACGAAGCTCGATCTGTGCTACGACGTAGCTCGATCTGTGCTACGACGAAGCTCGATCTGTGCTACGACGTAGCTCGATATGTGCTACGACGAAGCTCGATCTGTGCTACGACGAAGCCCGATATGTGCTACGACGTAGCTTGATCTGTGCTACGACGTTGCTAAATCTGTGCTACGACGTATGTACCTTGATTTGTTCTACGACGTAGCTCATTTTGTATACAGCAAATAGCGTAGCCACAGAGTAGTTCTTTATATTATATGGCGTAGCTCTGCACTGAATATGGCTGTACATTGAATATAACTGTTTTATTTTAATTATGACATGTGAGGATCAAAGATACGCATTTATAGACAAAATTGATAATCTTCACACCAGTTGCCTGTAAGTATAAAGACATTATTCATAAAGTCTGTATTTTAAACTAAGCACCGTTCGGAAATAGCAGTCCGGTCTACATTTATTTGGACATCTGTCGCGAATTTTATACAAAATTTTGTACGTTCCTAATTTCTTTATGCGGGAAAACAGAATATTACGAATGCAGCCTAGAGATAAATCTTCATTTTGAATTGTGATTAACTTTTACCAACGGATACGGGATTTCGAGTTTTGGCCTAACTCATAAGAGTTTAAATATAATATTATTTTGTTTAAAATTATTACTAGTCACAAGCTATAAGATTTAATGCTAAATTGTAATGAAATAGGAATGAAATGAATAATGTAGGCTCATTTGAGGAATGTCCTCAGGAGCTGTTTTTATAGGCTTAAGGTATTATACGGTATACGTAAGTTTCTTAGCCTACCAATTAGGAAGCAGCTGGTTGATAGTCTGATCTTATCTAAGCTCAACTATTGTGACACTGTCTATGGACCCTGCTTGCTGGGTAGGACGGAGAGGTTGATTCAGAGAATTCAGAATGCCTGTGTTCGTTTCTGCATTCATGTCCCATGCAGGCATCATGTGACGCCATACTTGAACAAACTCATGACACTGAAAATGGCAGCCAGACGGAAGTTCCACTTAGCGAGTTTGATGTTCGGAATTGTTACAACTCTTAAGCCGCACTATTTATTTGAAAAGCTCACCTGGCGACAAGATCACTACAAATACGGTCTTCGTTCTGTGGTTGGCCCGCTAAACATGCCACGGCATAAAACGGCAGCATTCAGAGGCAGTTTCAAGTTTGCAGCCACACGCTGTTGGAATGATCTTCCGCCACCTTTGCGAGACCTAAAATTAATAGGAACTTTTAAACATCAACTAAAGAACTTATTATTACAAGCACAAATTTCAGATAAATGAATATGATGATTCTTCTTTACTCACCCCTTAGGTTATGGCCTGCAGTGCTTGGTATTTGATCTCCATTCGCCAATCGAGAATATGCAGCACTGTGGCATGGGCATTTGGCTTTCTTTTTCCCGGGACTAATGCCAGCATTGTTCCTGTCCACATTGTGTGCATGTTGATAACCTCATCATTTTCCTACCCCGTAGCAATTTATTTGTTGACATTCTATTTATTTAAAGCGTTCTCAGTTCTAATAAAATTCCAATATTCGTTCAGTTCAGTTGTATTGTTTTTGTATTACTTCCTAATTTTATTTTATTTTTGAATGTGTATCTATTCGTGCCTCTTGACATCCATATTTTCATACCTTCCTGTTTTTTGGAGCCCTAAAGCTCCTTGTGCAGTGTGCAGCATGTCGGGTCACCCTCCAGTTTTCAATTTTCAATTTCAGGCTTTCATCTTTCACAGATTACTCGCGGACGCATAATTTGGTGAGAACACTGACACATAACACATAAGTTTTTAACTTCTGTAACTTTTATTAAACATATCACTGGGCATACCGTAATTCTTTTCAACCAAATATATTAAGTATTAGTAACAAATGTAACAATGTAAACTTTGCTGAATTAATTCTTATTTGATACATTCTGGAATTGTATGCGCGTACGCGGTACGTCAAACCGGACGCTTCCTTAATGTTGCCACTATGTGAAAGGTAAACCATTGTTGAGAATGATATTCTCGTTTTTTTTATATCCTGTTTTTGTATTTTATATTCCTGTTTGTGTTTGTTTAAACTGTTCTCTCACTTTGTAAATTTAGATTTTTATTTTTTGTTATTATTATTATTATTGCATTTTTATTTTTTTTTTTGTACCGATTCGGTGTCAGTTGTGATTGTGTATTGCACCGGGTGACGTCTTTTACGTCGGCACCGGCTGTCGCTGAAAACCAGCGCTGGGCTCTGTTTTGCATAGGGTCGCAGCATAATGCTGAGCGATAGCCGTTTTGCGTGGATGTGACGCATGTCTACTGTGATCACTCAATTGTTTTTGTACACTTTATGTCATGTTTACCGCAAATAAACGTATTTTCTTTCTTTCTTTCTTCTTTCTAAATATTGTGCAATATATTCACTAAAATATCATCGGGATAAGGGTTGCATGATTACAATTTGCATTTTATAAATACTTATAACTCTTTAATTTGATTACTTGTCATGTTTTTGTTTAAATCTAAAATCTTTATCTACCAACATGAGACTTATACTAAATTCCAAAGTCTGTTGGAATTTCATTTCATGGCTACAGAATTTGAAATATAAAGTCTTACATCGCATAAACGTCTTTTGTATGATCGTTTAACAATATTGCCGATCAGATAAAACCAAAAACCTGCTCTGGCAATAGAACCTTCAAATCTAAAACCAGACATTTGTCTGAGCCATATTAAAGTCGTCTAAGAGACTTAAAAATAAATCTCGAAGTTTGTCTCAAGAGGCGATCAACACCAGTTCTTGTTTGTGCCAATAACGCAAGTGTGAAAGTGTCGTTTTGAAGTAAAAAGATACTTTGTCTTGTTACAGTCATTCGAGAGAGCAGATGTCGGACGATTTATATAATAAATCTAGGCACATCACCAGACAGATCTTAACTGTACGCCTAAAATATAAACACAGTCCGCTTCCAATAAGTATTACTGGTTATGTATACTACCTACATTATTTCTCTCTCCTTCCCCTTAGGATTCCATCCAAAGGTTGTCTGTAAAAGATCGCTCTTTTTTCTTTCTGCAAATAAATGTTTTTTCTTTCTTTCTTTCTTAGCGATAAGACCGCCCATTATGTCCCCTTTTCTTAAATCTTTATATTAATGTTCTGTAATCTATATGGTGTACATTATAAAGAGTATTCTATTCTAATTCTATGGGTACAGTAGCGCCCTTATTACCAATATCTATCCAACAGCTCCCGTTTATCCAAGGTATAACTCCAACAACATGTCACCAATCGCACTGTGGTAGGGATCACACATGTTACCAACCACAGAAATAATCCAGAAATAAAATTGTTACGTGGTTGTCATAACACAAATATTTTGCCGCCACTGTCCCACAAATGTCCCGCAGAGGCCACAACACATGTCCCGGCCGGATGGAAATTGTGACGCGTATAAAAACAATCCCGCATTGCGGGCGGGAAGTGGTGCCGTCAAAGAGCAGTTACAGATGATCCAATGCTTCAGTCACAACACAACAATTATTTCCTAAAAAAAATATGTTTCTAAATACGTATCGAGAGCCGGAATGCTGGATATACATTAAATATACATAGATATGTAACCGGGGATGTGAACGGAATCAACCAGGTTAGGATCTCCAGCACAACAAAAAAAAAAATAATATCGGCTGCTGGCAGAAGTTACCACCCACCAGACAAAGTCTTGCCGCCAAGCGATTCGTCGTGTTCCGGCATGATGTCTGGTGAAGCCGTACGGAGGACTGGTCTGAGCAGTTGTGTTGCGATGTGTGGCATGTACGATGCGCCAATTGTTGTTGTGTCGGGAGTTTGGCCGTGGAGAGTCTCCAGATCAATCTCCGTCTAACGCAGCATAGTTTGGTCGTGTTGGTCTTGGGTTTAACATTGCATCACCTCGCTCAACTGCCGTCATCCTTCCTATTCCTAAGTTTTTTATGTGAATAGGCTTAATAAACTAGTGCGCTTTACCATCAACGATTACATCACTGCTTACCATCAGGCGGGATTGCAGTCAAGCACTAGTTTATAATTATTTAAAAAAAAAGAAAAGTAGAATTAACGGGATTGGTTGTCTGGTCGTCGATCAGGTTTATCTTTTCTAAAACGAATGCAATGGAAAGAACTGAAGGATTTTCTTGAAGATTTTTATTTTTGAATAAATAAAACTATAAGACACTTGTAAAAGATATGATTCAAGCCTTTTATGCTATTGGGTGTAAAATGACCCTCAAAATATATATTTTGTCTTTGAGAAGAGAAGCTGTAGATCTCAATCATAAAAAAATAGTATCTCAAATGTACACTTTTGAAATTATTTGAATTCATTAATTTGGATAACTTATAACTGGATGGTAAGTCTTTTATTAATATCCACAAAAAAACGCGAACTAACTAAGACATGATATTAGTACCACTATGAGTGTTTACTGTACAGTAATTAGCGATAGACAAACAGATGCTTTGATAGAAACTTTTCCGTTACAGTAAACTTATACGAGTACATAAACAAAACCAATAAGTAAACACACACTTGTTGATTACATTAAGTTTTTTATGCATATGCACTTTACTTCATTTCGCCCACTTCATGCTCCTTACAAGGTACAGTTTTCATAGTTTTCGAGGGTGCTAAAGTCGACAGTGAGGAAAACAAAATAAAATCCAAGACGGCGTCAACTTCATGAGAGCTACTACAGACGTATACTAGACGGTTCTGATACTGACGGTCACTCGGCCATTCAGGTATATTTTTTATGTGTCTACGACGTTCTGTGTCTTTCTACTCTATGGTCAACTCCGTGGTTCCGTCTCTGAAGCACTCACGAGGTGGTCCCGCGCCACCGTTCTGTTTTATAGACCTCCTTATAAACCGATGTGCTTGTCACTTCCCAGGGAATCAACTTGTTTTTATTCATGGCCGAGCTTTTTAATGCGGGAAGTTGGTGGTGAAGGTTTATGGTTGTTTTTGTATTTATTTATTGCAGTACTTATGAAGGTTGTTGTATGAGAATTGCGTTGTTTTAAGGCAGCGGTAATAATTGTTATAATAAAGTGGAATTGAAAGTTAAGGAATTTTACTTGCAGAAAGATGAAACCAGTCTAAATACAAAAAAAAAAACAGCTGGGCGGCTGGGGAGTTTGTTCCGGCACTTCTTCTTCCCAGCGAAAGCACTAGGAAGTAGCGAAGGGCGGGCGTTATGGGGTGACTGTCTTATGTAACATTGACGTTCAAAAAGTCAAAAAATCAATCAATTAGCAATTCTCAGCCTCATTTACGTAAAAGATATTAATTTTGATTTTGAAAAAAAAAATTACATTCTGATTCTGAATTTGTAATGGTCTTTTTAGGGTTCCGTAGCCAAATGGCAAAAATAGGAACCCTTATAGTTATATTCGTCATGTCTGTCTGTCCGTCTGTCCGTCCGTATGTCACAGCCATTTTTTTCCGAAACTATAAGAGCTATACTTTTGAAACTTGGTAGGTAGATGTATTCTGTGACCCGCATTAAGATTTTGATGCAAAAATAATAATAAATATTAAGGGCTCCTCATAATTAGATGTGAAACTCAACAATTTTTTTTTTGCATAAAACGCATACGTTTGGGGTTATCTATGGATAGGTCTTCAAAAATGATATCGAGGATTTTAAAATATTTTATTTTCTAAACCGAATAGTGGAAAAAAAACCCCCTCTAACTTCTAACATACTAGGAAAATGAAAAATCTAAAAAAAACATTTGATGTAGGTACATTACTATAAAAACTACCAACGAAAATTGTTTTGAACGATATCTAGTAAGTAGTTCTTTTTTATTACCATCCTACTGGCGACAGCTTCCGAGGCGTAGCGGCAGCGGACGCGGCCGCTGCGCAAGGTGGCCCGGGTTCGATCCCCGCACAGTGCAAATGTTTGTATGCATGAATATGAATATTTGCACTGGTCTGGTCGTGCCTCGGAAAGCACGTTAAGCCGTTGGTCCCGGTTGCCATACGAACATCTAGTGGCAGTCGTTAAAGGGTTGTTGGAGCCCTCAAAAACTCCAACAATTGGTCAGCTGCAATGCTTCGATGTCGCCTTCTGGTTGTGGAGGTCAGACGGCAGTCGCTTCACGGAAAATGTTGAAGTTTAGCCATATCAGCAGTTAGACTGGTAAAAGCGGACCTCAGACTCCAAAGCTGAAACAGCTTCGGATGCGACTGGGATAAACGCTGAGATGATGATGATGAGTTCTTTTTTATTACCTCGTAAATCGTAAACCACTTATTACCGCGAATCTTTCATACAAATAACTTAAATCCTTTAATTTCATAAATCAATGGTACGGAACCCTTTGAGCGTGAGTCCGACACGCACTCGGCCGGTTTTTAGAATAATGAGATAGAAAACACCGTAATAATAATATATATTTTAAAACAATATGTTATTAATAATGATTCTTCAATAAGATCTAGAACTTATAATTTTTGAGAGTAACTGGAATTACGCCGAGTAAAAGTTCGTTTGAATCACATCCGTTACAGTCTAGATCGGATCAATTTTAATAAATATTCAATTTACTTACAGCTTAACTTTTAACAAAGGATTCATTTCACGAAAGTCTCTCGGACGCTTAAAGGAGTATAACTGATGGAATTTGCTAGAACATCGAGCAGACGTTACTGTTACACTGTACAACAAACTTTCTTCCCTACAGGCTTTTTGAAAGCTGGCGACTATTGCTTTAATTTAAGCTTCAGAGAATTTGGCTTGTACTTAAACGTTATAGCCTCTGTTGGCTTCAGTGACTGTAAAATGGAAACTTTTTTTTAAAATAATTATTATAAACAAGTCATCGTCATGATCATCATCAACATTTTTATTGGCCCACTCCTGGGCACAGGTCTCCTCTCATACAGAGAAGGATTATAAACAAGTGCTTGACCTCAATTCCGCCTGGTGGTAAGCAGAGATGCAATCGTTGATGGTAAAGCGCGCTAGTTTATTAAGCCTATTCACTCAAAAAAAATTTGAGTATATAGGAAGGAAGACGGCAGTTGAGCGAGGTGATGCAAAGTTAAACCCATCAACACGATCTATGATGCTGCGCCAGAGGGAGAATGATCTGGAGACCCTCCACGACCAAACTTCCGACACAACAACATTTTGGACAGCGTACCCGGCACACATCGCAACACGCAATCCTCGCACGGCTTTTCCGGACATCATGCCGGAACAGGACGATTCGCTTGACGGCAAGACTAAATATACCTATAGTTACAAAACACGGAAAATGTCGAAGTTTAGCCATTGAAGCAGTTGGACTGGTAAAGCGGACCCCAGACTCCAAAGCTGAAAAAGGCTTCGGATGCGACTGGGGTTAACGCTGTGATGATGATGATTGTAGTTACAAAACAATGGTTGCTAAAATGCAATGCCTCTGTCTGCTTAACCCTTTCGGTGTTATAAGGCGTGATGTTATATTTTGAGTGTAAATGCTTATCAATTTTTCAAGCACAGTAATTACCTTGAAATGTTAGTTGACTTTGCGTTGAAAATATTACACATATACTATTAAAGAGCTTAACATATTCTAGTTGACTAAAAATTAAATGGCAAAAATAAATGCACAATTACAATGCGCTCGTGTTTCACTTTATATAACGAAGAAAGATAAAGGAGTTTTGGCGGAAAAGTCAAGCTGAGTGTCACGCTCATTTTTCATTGGACTTTTAAAATAATTTATAGTGTTGTTTACTAAATAAAAGTGTGTGATTTATGTAGTAAAAAGTGCATTCAGTAAATAATTCACAAAGAACAGTAAAATATCGCAGCTTAGTGGCCACATCATGATTTTGCTTCAAACCTCCCTCGTAAAACGGTGCACGCGGCCGTCTTTTTCGACATGAATAATTCATCACGTGACAATGGCTAAATGCACAAACCGTACGAAGCCATAAAGAAAGAAAAGAAATGAAGAAAGATAACACTGAATCAAACAGTTTTTTTATAAATTATAAACTTGACTTGCTTGACTGCAATCCCGCCTGATGGTAAGCAATGATGCAATCGTTGATGGTAAAGCACGCTAGTTTATTAAGAGCCTATTCACTCTAGCCTTGAAGACACTCAAATTGTAGTGTGACGGAAACACCGCCGCCGGCAAATTGTTCCAGTCCCTCGATGTACGCATTATAAAATAGAAGGCGAAACGCTTCGTCCGGATTGTAGTTGTGTTAACAATGAACATCAATTACTCTACAATGGTCACAGTGCCAAGCTTTAAAACTAGTCCTGAAACTTATAGGTCACATACTCGTTGCTACTAATGAAAAATGATAGTTTCAGTGGGTGGATCCGTAGGACTTAATTTTTTTTCTTTTTTTGTGCCTTTTCTCGTTTGAAAGTTTCGTTATCACAGTTAAACCACATAGGGATCAGTGTACTAAAAATGATATCTGACATTTTTTTAAAGTAGAAACTAAAAAAAAAACGCTGTTTCAATTTATAGATACACTATGCACAAAACTTTAATAGGGCGTTTTAGATTTAAGTTATAGTTTAAGTTGAATTCTTGTACAACTCCATTTTTGTATGCATGTGGAGTTCACCTATCAGTGTTACACTATGCTGTCGCCTTTTAAAATTACAATATGTTACTTTATGTAAAACACCCAGTGTCAACAGTTGTTGGTGGACCAAATAAAAAATATAATAAATTTAAAAAACACATATTATTTGTTTACTATTTTGAGATATTTAGATTGCGTAGTTAAGTTAATTTCCCTCTCAAAACCAACTATCGTGATTTACTAGCTTCTAGCGTATGTACACACACATTCCACCATGATTCTGTTAACATTGGTCCAATCCAGCCCAATCAGCTAACGGAAACAGATCTACCAACACGAGGACAAATACACGGGCCTTACACGAGCAATACACGGACGATACACGGGCAATACAGTGCGTTGTAGAGTATATACATATTCAGTAGTGTAACTTCCAAACTGCAGCGACATGCGAACAGCGCGGTGTGAATGAACAATGTAAATATTATCAAGAGTACCGCACTGCGGCAGACGGTGTTAGTTTCAGGATAGCTGATTATTTTAATTAATGACAAACTGGAACTGAAATTTTGAGATGAGAAATAGTTTCGGTGTGCGAAATAAATTTCGTTAGATATTTTCTTTATAATTAATTAACAGCCACGGTAGGAATAATTATCCGTTCATAGATACTATAAATGCTTACATATTATAAAGGCAAAATTATTTTGATTCAGATATTATTTTGATATTATTTTGAGATTTCAGGTCCAATGTCCCCAAGTCAGGACAACCTGAGTTACAACTTAGGAAAAATTTAATGTCGGTAGTAAGTTGCCGTGATAAATTTTCTGACCTCCACGCGAAGGAAGCGGGCAAAAGCTGATTAAATAATTACGTTTTTAAAAGAAAACATTACGGATAAGAACAAATCATCATCATCAGCCTTTACTCGTCAACTGCTGGACATAGGCCTCTTTCATGGCACGCCAACAAGCTCGATCCTGAGCAGTTCTCCGCCAGCCACTACCAGCCACCTTTTGGATGTCGTCGGTCCATCTCGCCCAAGGGCGTCCCACGCTACGTTTGCCGAGACGCGGTCTCCACTCAAGGACTCGTTTACCCCAACGGTTGTCGGTCCTGCGGCATATGTGACCAGCCCATTGCCACTTCAGCACAACATAAAGAACAAATAAACAAGCAAAATAATTATGACCGTAACCGATTTCAGTGTAGGTTCAAACTTTCAGGTACCCAAATAAAAATCAAACCCGCATCCCAAACTCAGCCTCTGCAAACGTTGGCTTGGTTTCTAAATATTATGACGCTAGCTTCTGGCCGCGGCTTCGTCCAAATTTTCTAGTCCGAGGTAACACTTCGGTTGAGCTTAGCGTTTTATTTATTTCTATTTCTTTTTGCTCCGCTCCTAAGAATTTTAGCGCAATGTTATGTAACACATACGTTTCTCGAGAATTGAGCTAATAAATGCAATAATATTTTTTGACATCCGATTGATTGCTTTAGAGAGCGAGTAGCGAGTTCAAACAATCAAACTCTTCAGCGGCATTGACCCGTGCTCACATTGGACGGTAAACATTTTTACTTGTGTTAAAAGACGTTTACCATAAAATAGTCGTTCCATATTCCAGGATAATATATAGCTTATGACAATCACAAATTACGAGGCTTTCTCGTGATAGAATTTTCAAAATCTGAATCAATTTTGTAAATTCTAGAGATCACAGATACTCATAAACATTACAATGCATTATAGCATACATAAGTGTTAATTAAGTAAATCAATATGTACAAGATTTGTTAACAAGATTGGTTTGACATAACATCTATACCATCATTTTCATTGTGTGACCATCGCCCTCTTTTATCTGCTCAGAAAGAAGTTAAGCCGCCCATCTTGCGTGTTCAGGTACTGGTCGAGTTGTTATATGAGTTCAAAGATTCTCACTTAATCACTAAAATTCTTGGTTTCCTTTTTGAGTAATTGACGAAACTGGCATTTGGAATAGCTGATGTTCAGTATCTGAATGACATGCTATTTAAAAGATGTAGAAGTGTAAAAGAAGACTATGAATAAAAAACCAATATACTTTTTTATGTTTTTAAAGCCGCTTTACGACCTTTGTACTTTTTACAACTCAATTAAGTCTATAAAGTTCCGATGGAAGTAACGTTTTAAATCATTCTAGATCAATTGAATTTCATTTCGTAAGGCATTCAAGATGAAAATCAGCGTCAGGTGAGCTGAGGCCCTTTTGGCATTATAATCTTTGTTTAATATTTTTATAGTTTGAAGGTGTATTTATTTTGCTGTATTGTTAATAAACGCATTTGTCTTTCTATCAACTGTAGTGTACCAAGATACTACTGGCCGATAGTATTTATTTTATTAGCGATTGAGTTTCAGATAAAGAAGTTTCTTATTTCTATCTCATTGGGCAATGTTTTAGATTTTTGAGTTTATCCGCGACACAATCGATGGGGGCTTACTTTAAATCAAATTTTCTTTCAGTTGTAAATGGATTATAGATTAGCTTGTGTTTTCATGCGATATTTTGTTTGTATAAAGTGATCACATTGGTTTAAATAGCCTCT
The DNA here is from genome assembly GCA_017933935.1 of Sesamia nonagrioides. Lineage (NCBI taxonomy): Eukaryota > Metazoa > Arthropoda > Insecta > Lepidoptera > Noctuidae > Sesamia > Sesamia nonagrioides. The sequence goes on from JADWQK010001061.1 coordinate 2,864,401, forward strand.
ATGACAACTTGTCTTTCTTCTCTCATATTCAAACCATTGGTGCGTAAGTTGATTGTTTCTAAATATGCTGTTTGGAAATTACCAAAATTATCAGTTTCTGTCTTAGTCAACATTCATGGGACTAGTACATAAAAATCATGTCTACTTCTTAGCGCGCTCCATTTTAATGCAGAAAATGTAAATAATATTTAGAATAAATGTGCACGTTGGCACCACGCCCAGCTGTCACTACATGTTCTCTTTACAATCTTAAAGAGATCTTTATTTCGCTTGCGCTTCTATGAAGTCGGTATAAAAAAATTTAAAACTCAGAGTACGAGGACAATAGGCTATTTGACGGATTTATAATTTTTATCTTGAATTACTTGATTGTGGTTAAAAAGTTCACCGAAAGTATTTTTTTAAAAATACGTATTTCATAAGAAATATGCAAATAAAAGTTCAAAATTCAAATAAGCCGCGATAACGACTTATTCAGCAATGTGGCGTCGCGCTTTGTAAGTGACGTCACAAGCGGTTTTCGGTTCTCAGTGGTGTTTGTCTTAATTTATTATTTGTTGTTGTTATCTAATAAAATGGTTTACAAGTGGTGTGCTGTACCGGGGTGTACAAATAAATCGATAAAAACTCCCGAAAAACAGTTTATAAGTTTGCCGAATACAAGCATTGATGCGCGTTTCACAATGTGTTTTTTTTTTTTTACACACTATAAACCAGCGCTTGACCGCAATCCTGCCTGATGGTAAGCAGTGACGTAATCGTTGATGGTAAAACGCACTAGTTTATTAAGAGCCTATTCACTCTAGCCTTGAAGACACTCAAATTGTAGTCCGACGGAAACACCGCCGCTGGCAAATTGTTCCAGTCCCTCGATGTACGCGGTATAAAGGAGGAGGCGAAACGCTTCGTCCGGATCGTAGTGGTGTTAACAACATAAGGGTGGAAACCAGCCGTACGACGGGTCGTCCGCTGGTGGAACGGAGATGGGGGAATTAAGTCATGCAATTCCCTCGCACACTCCCCGAAATGCATCCTATAGAACACCGAAAGGCTGGCTACTCTACGCCTGTGCTCTAGGCTTTGGAGACCAACTCGAGTTAGATCAGGGTCACCAATCAGCCTCTTTGCACGTCTCTCCACTGAATCCAAAGTGGCCAGGTGACATTTGGCAGCACCAGCCCAAATGTGGCTGCAGTACTCCACAGACGAACGGACCTGTGCTTTGTTTATCATTAGAAGCTGCCCAGGTGTGAAGTACTGCCGGACCTTTGCGATAACGCCAAGTTTCCTGGCAGCCACCTTGGCCTTGGACCCAATGAACCGCCCAAAGTTAAGGTTCGAGGAAATCTCAACTCCCAAAAGCTGAAGGCGGTCGGAACACTCCAAGGACACATTCCGAAAAGTAGGGGCCAAGGTGAACGGGCTCCTTTTGGGGGTGAAAAGACACGCCTGTGTTTTGGCGGCATTGAATGCTACAAGATTGGCATTGCCCCATTCGAAGACTGCCTGCAGTGCAACACTCGTTCGCACAACCATGGCCTCTCTTTCGGACCGGATTGATTGTGTGGCGCGAGAAACAAAAAGCCAAACATAGTTTTGTATTTTGTATATATTAATTGTTATTCTTTTTTATTAAAACTCATGTAAATGACATAAAGAACCCTCATTTTGTGCAATTAAAGCAAAAAATTGAATTCTGTCAAATAGCATATATTAAAATATTTACAACGTTACCCCATCCATGTCACGCGGGATAAAGGAGACGGGGCATAACACAACGTGGGACTGTCCCTTTTGTAACATGTTTTGTAAAGCTTCAAGCTGTACCCATAATGGGTAAAACTGGATAAATAATAATATGAGTTAAACTGTTCATGTCGGTTTCAGAGAGGTGTCAAGAAAGTGATATGTGTGCTCTCTGCCAGTGTTGCCTGTTAGTGCTAAGGATTTGATATCATCATATTAATGTTCATAAATCATCATCATCATCTTAGCGTTAATCCCAGTCGCATCCCAAGCTTTTCAGCTTTGGACTCTGGGCTCCGCTTTACCTGTCTAACTGATGATTTTGGCTAAACTTCGATATTTTCCATGAAGCGATTGCCGTCTGACCTCCACAACCCGATGCAGATATCGAAGCATTGCAGTTCGACCAATTGTTAACGACTGCCATTAGATGTTCGTATGGCAACCAGGACCAACGGCTTAATGTGCTGTCCGAGGCGCGACCAGACCAGTGCAAATATTTATATTCATACATACAAATATTCGCACTGCGCGGGAACCGAACCCGCGCTTATTTGTGCAGCGGCCGCGTTCGCTATCGCTACGCCACGGAGGCTGTCATGAATATAACTATTATCTCAAAAATCTACGCTTCGTCAAAAATTCTGCTAGTAGCAGATGTTAATAAATCAAAAATACATTTAGAAGACGTATTTCTTTAGCTTTAATAATGTAAAGCATAACTTACTAATAGATATCAAAGTGAAGATACGGCACGTCAACGATAGTTGGAATATCGCCAAACCTGAGAAAGAAAACGTGCCTGAACCGAACGGTGATTTATTCGCCTTTTAAAGCAAAACTCTTGTCATATTGTTCAGTAACACTGCTACAATAAATTATAACAATGATAAAGTGTGCCTACTCCATCGGAAAAACGCATGATTTCAGATATATGTAGGTATGTATTATCAAATCTATTTAAAAATATATAGTTTAAGTATTTTATGGATTGCTATTGGAACAAATAAATAAAAATACTGAAAAGAAATGGTTAAAAATAAACAAAATATATTTATATATCGTGGAAAAAAAGCATAATATTTTTTTTTCCGTACAAAACATGCTGTGTGATGCAGAAGGATATTAACGTAATTGAAAGGCACTATATTTTAAATCGGAATTATTATATCAACCATCATCATCATCATCATCAACCTTTTTTATCGTCCCACTGCTGGGTCTCACTACAGGTCTCCTCTCATACAGAGAAGGATTGAGCCTAATCACCACGCTTGCTCAATGCGGGTTGGCGATTTCAGACTTAAAGTCCAGGTTTCCTCAAGATGTTTTCCTTCACCTTCAGTCATTGGTGTCCAAGATATACTTAGAAAGTACATATAACTTTAGAAAAGTTACATTGTTACTTGCCTGACCTGGAATCGAACCCGCGCACTCATACTTGAGAGGCTCGTGTTTCAACCACTAGGCCACCACAACTACCTACCTATATCAACCATATATGAATTTTATAAATAAAAAGTTGAAAAATCCCGCAATGGCATTCATCATTAATTGCATTATTTTATGGAGAACCCCTGACTGATCCTTTTACTTGACACCTGCCGTCGAGTTATTGGCTCAGATCAAAGTGGCAATGGTCAGAGAGCTTCTCGAGGAGGCCCATATTATCCAGAGACAGAGATGAGGGCAGCCGTGATGCGGCACCGGGTCAAGGATGTGACTTCGGGGCCCGACGGTATTCATGGCTGTGTGCTAGTTCTCGCTATGAAGGAACTTCAGCACCAACTGAGAGGACTCTACACAGCTAAGGTCAGTTTTCCACTTTGTAGAAGTCTGGTCGTCTGGTCCAGCTCAGAAAAGCGGGGCGCACTGCAGTGCGGTGTTGAACACCTCAAACATTGTGCTCACATGATAGAAGCAACATAAATATGTAACGAAGAAATGTAACCCATATATTATGACTTTAAAAGACTGTCCATGTAGTTTCTTGCACGTTCTTCTCCATAGAGATCTACGCTTTGGAACGTGCAATTTAGCTTCACTTTTCTTGGACTGACCGACATTGACTATTCAAAAGTATCAAGCGATGGTTAATTTGAAATAAACAATTTTGATTTCATTGCACCCCCTGACCCGAAGAGGCCCACAGTGACGGGGCGGCACCAATTGGGGTTTGCGAAAGCCTTGTTAGTTCTCGCAACTCTCGGCGAAAGTGTGAGATGGAACACCGGGATGGTTTCTAGACGGTAAAAGCCTGAAAAACACCACCGCCCACCCCAGGAGAGCAGACATCCATGAGAATTTTCCACCCCGAGGGAAAAAAGATGAAACTGTTATTTGCTTGCAGACTGGACGAGGTATCAAAACTAATATGAAAATGATGGAATATAATTGATCAGCCCTCATTTTTGATTTCCCAACTCCATAAGCATGATTGATAAGTTTTAAATAAGGCTCCACTCAAACCCACTGCCACTGATACTTGATGGCATTGCCAATAAAATTAATGTTCGTGTGAAAGAGGCCTTAATCGAAAAAGTTAAATCGAGTTCCAACCAGTTAGGACCGGTCCCCGGTATGTGTCTGTTTATTTACTTTATCGAGGTAAAAGCTACTAATTGAAGATAAGTAAATAGTTCCATTACATAGGCGTCTCAATATTATAGGCATCATATCATTTGCCTATTCTACTGATTCGACCCAGATCTCCTCTCGGTGAGAGGGAGTGGGCCGTAATCTACCACGCGGGACCAGTTCAGGTTGCTAAATGTCACTTGTCTTCGATGTTTTCGACTCTAGTATATGCCGGTTTCCTCACGATGTTTTGTGAGTAGTAGTGATGAAATAGTTTACACAAAGTAGAGCAATTATTGAATATATTTTAGACTAGCTGTGCCACGCGGTTTCACTAGCGTAGATTTCGATATGCTCTGCTCCTATTAATCACAGCGTGATGTTATATAGCTTAAAGCCTTCCTGGTTTTAGAGGCTATCCAACGCAAAAAGAATTTTTCAAATTGAACTAATAGTTCCTGAGATTAGCGCGTTCAAACAAACAAACAAAGTCTTCAGATTTATATATTAGTACTAGCTTTCCGCCAGCGGCTTCGCCCGCGTGGAGTTCGGTTATATCGCGCTTTTTAGATTTCCCTCGGGAACATCATTTTTTTCCGGGATAAAAGGTAGCCTATGTTCTTTCTCAGGGTCTAAAAATTGTCTGTGTCAAATTTCATCAAAATCGGTTGAGTGGTTTAAGCGGGAAAGCGTAACAGACAGACAGACAGACAGACAGAGTTACTTTCGCATTTATAATATTAGTATGGATAGATCTATTCCTTTGAAAGAGTCTCACATTAGAAAATGTAGTAATGTTTAAATAATGTGATATCGACGTTAAAAAATGTTGATTTACATACTTAATAAATAAATTAAAAATAATTTTGATGTTTAATTGCTGGGCATAAGCTTCTCCAAGCTATTACATTCGACCCTCGGCCAAACCTAACAATTTCAGATTTGTAAATAATGGCTTGCTTTAAATAAATGAACAGCCCTTTTGTGAAACTAAACACTTCCATTTGCGTCATGTCTAATTTGAGACTTCGGAAAAGGCTCTATAATTTGTCATAATATTTTGTTTCTTCGTTAACTTACCTGAAATATGGTTGTTACTGGACAAACCATTTTATTTTTTAATTTTATTTTCAATAATCATAAACTATTGCTTGACTGCAATCCCGCCTGATGGTAAGCAGTGATGCTGCAATCGTTGATGGTAATGCGCACTAGTTTATTAAGCCTATTCACTTAAAAAACTTAGGAATAGGAAGGATGACGGCAGTTGAGCGTGGTGATGCAATGTTAAAGCCAACACCAACACGACCAAACGATGCTGCGCTAGAGGGAGATTGATCTGGAGACTCTCCACGACCAAACTCCCCACACAACAACATTTGGCGCATCGTACCCGCCACACATCGCAACACAACTGCTCAGACCCGTACAGGCTTCACCAGACATCATGCGGGAACACGACGAATCGCTTGGCGGCAAGACTTTGTCTGGTGGGTAGTAACTTCTGCCGGCAGCCGATGTTATGGCCTACCACCGAGAAAGTAATAGTCAGTAAATTACTTATTAATTGCCATAAAAAAGTTATCGGTATACCGATAACTTTTTATTTGTTCTTTAAGATGTAAAATTACGGCCAAATAAACGTTACAAGAGGTGTAGCAGATAATATAGTCAAAATGAAGACAAATAGAGAAATAGATATATAGAAAAAAGTTAACTATCATGTAACGAAATGATGTAGGTAAGAAAATAATTAGGAATATTCTCGTACTGGTATCTACCAGTACGAGAATATTCCTAATTAATTTATTTTATTATTTTTATTGTTTAATTTCATTATGAATGACTATTTAGTTGTGCACGCTTCTGGTGTTATTTAAAGATATTTATAACAACATGTATACTTTACTGGTGTTATAAATATCTATTTACTTATAAAAAATCATCATCATCATCAGCCCGTACTCGTCCACTGCTGGACATAGGCGTCCTTCATGGCACGCCAACAAGCTCGATCCTGAGCAGTTCTCCGCCAGCCACTACCAGCCACCTTTTTGATGTCGTCGCTCCATCTCTCCCAAGGGCGTCCCACGCTACGTTTGCCGAGGCGCGGTCTCTACTCGAGGACTCGTTTACCCCAACGGTTGTCGGTCCTGCGGCATATCTGGCCAGCCCATTGCCACTTCAGCTTGCTAATCGTCTCAGCTATGTCGGTGACTTTTGTCCTCTGTCGGATCACCTCATTTCTGATGCGGTCCTTCAGAGAGACGCCCAACATAGCCCGCTCCATAGCTCGCTGAGCGACTTTTTATAAAAAATAATATTATTTCTTTTTAAAAATAATGAAATAAAATAATTAGGATTATATAGAGTGATATTGTTTAATTTCTACAAAGTGTTAACGAACGGTTGGTACAGTGACTGTGCAATCGACTTCGCTCTTGTGCTCTGCTTGTTGCGGATTTGATTCCTGCACGGAACAAATGTTTGTATGGCTCACGGGTAGTTGTTCCGGATTTGGCTGTTTTTTACAGATTCATGTCTGTACTAGTAATCAAATGCAATGTTCAACGGGTTAGAAGTACTAGTATATACACAACTAAATATTAAGGATATGTACTAAACTCAGTTTCACCTACGAACTATCGAAAATACTTGCAAGTAGGAGCCGAATCTTTGACATACCATTTAACACATACACTAAAAAGAACAAATTTTACCCTTACATATGTAGTTCTCAAAATATTCTGGCCAATTGGACTTCCTCATTTCTGGTAACAGGGTGATTCCGAGGGTTAACGTCCAAACAAAACTGTTTACCATGTAAATCTGACTGACTAATTTTGTAACTGCACACATTAGGTATACCAAATGTTAATTCTGCGAATTGTTTTAAACGTGAAACTTTTCCTTCTCGTTTTCATGCTACGAGTACATAGTGTTTGTAAAGTTTGGCCCAAACTATGTATATTGGGTTAAATTACATCTGCACTAGCTTTTAACCGCGATTACCTGCAGTAGTCTCGCAGGCATTATACTTTTTTCCGAGATCGATATTATAAATGCGAAAGTATCTCTGTCTGTCTGTCCGGCTTTCACACCAAAACTACTAAACCGATTGTAATGAAATTTGGTACACAAATAGTCTAGTGTCTGAGAAAGGACATAGGCTATATAACATCCCGCTATAACCAATAGGAGCAGAGCAGTAACAAAAAATGTTGGGAAAACAGGAGCGAACGCGGACGTACATATTGCTCCCATTATTTTAACAGGCGCTAATTTTATATTAACTAAGCTCTTTTTAACTTTTTTCGGAATGGACTATGCAAAAACTACTGAGTGGATTTTGAGGAAACCTTGCAGTAATGAGGGCATTTATCTTGGTATTCCCACGGAAATGGGAACCACCGCACGCTGTAAACTGAAGTCCACGCGGGCGGAGTCGCGGGCAACAGCTAGTAATAATATAAAGTCTTACGTTTCTTCAATTCAATAAAAAGCCACATCGATGCCTGAATTTGTGAATGAGAAAAAACCCAACAAACACTGTTTTACATAAATAATATTAATTAATAATGTTTGTAATTCCTACTTTCCGTGAGTTGCTAGGCTAGGAATATAGTTAATTAGTACTTCAGAGTTAAATATTTTTCCCCTTATTCATAAACGCTGTTTAAAGTTAACTAGTGATTAGCGATTCTTTAACCATATATTATACATTTTTCATATATCATACCAAATATGCTTTGTAGTTTAGCCGTAGCATTATTATGTAGTGTGATTAAAAGTATTGTTATTTTGTCAATGTTCAAGTTAATCTTACAAAACTGTGAACAATTTCAAGTGTGATAGCTAAAAACCATTTTTAGTTTTTATTGGTTTATATATTTTTAATTACCTACCTGCTGAAAGAAAAAACAATAATTCTCCGATCTTCCCTAGTAATGGCGTTTACAAAACGAATATAAACGCAGCAATTAAATTTCCCGAGCTTAAAATACAGTTTTCATACGAATACATTTAATGAGAGTTAAATATTAGAATATCCAAAATGCAATTTCTGGAAACTGCATGGCTGAACATAAGCTTATAGAAACTTCGCACAATATTTTATATTATAGCAATTAATAAATGTCGGGTATAGCCTACGGTACACCATATTAATAAAAAAGATATGCAAATTATATTTTTTAGCTATTTATTATTATACCCTCATTGCAGGTTAAAAGCATTCCTTTCTCCTTTCCACTCGTCTCTGTCTTTAGCTAATGCGGACAAACCTTCGTTCCGCCACCTTCTCCTGGATCCGCTTCCATATAGAGGGTTGCTACAGATGGCAACAGATAAAAAAAGATTAACAATCGGCAAACAAAAAAAGAAAAAAACTCTATGCCAAAGCAAAAATTCAAGCGTATCCCAAATTCAAACTTTCTACCATCATAGTTAGCCTCCAAAAATTCCAGACCAATAAATTTCAATCCCCGATCCATTTTTCATTAAAATTCCGTCTAACGAAGGTCAAAACTCATGTGTAATGGATAATAAATAACAGTGACACGAGTCCGAAGCCCATCGCTCACTGGCTGACATTTGGCGCCAGAAAAATTGTTAGCCATATTGAAACTGTGTTGGCCAGAATATGGATGTTAGATTTTGCATGTTTGATTTTATGATGTATGATTTTATACACAATGCCATTTAGCACAATGTTTGTCTTATAATGTTTATGTTATACTCATGTGAGTGGACACTATATACATGTCCATATTACTGTTGTACATATTGTAAAAGAGAGAAATAGAGAGAAAATGTTTAAATTTTATACTAAGGAGAGCTATGAAGACTATAACTCACTCTGTAGCAAACTGCAGAACTCACATATAGCCGTATAGCCACTGGTGGCGGCCTGTCTTGTGGTTGGAGTATTTCTTTTTTCTAACATAAGCCATGTTATATAAGTTCGCTGAAATAACGTTTTTATTTAAACCAACAGCAGCATATTTTTATGAGGGTGATAATATTCTTCATAAATGCACCAATCGAACAGAAGCCCTCTAATATAAAACGTATAGATAAAGAAAAGAACATAGACGCTATATTTCAATGTTTTGTCGAAAAATATACTTTCGCTGTAAGTTAAGCTTATCCTTGAAAAGTAAATACAAAATTGACATAGAAAAACACAGACAGACGTCAGAATTAATTACTGAAGAATAAAGGTTACTTTATTTTCTTAATATAATCTTTTTATTTATATAATTATAAACTAGTGCTTGACTGCAATCCTGCCTGATGGTAAGCAGTGATGCAATCGTTGATGGTAAAACGCACTAGTTTATTAAGCCTATTCACTTAAAAAACTTAGGAATAGGAAGGATGACGGCAGTTGAGCGAGGGGATGCAATGTTAAACCCAAGACCAACACGACCGAACGATGTTGCGCTAGAGGAAGATTGATCTGGAGACTCTCCACGACCAAACTCCCGACACAACAACATTTGGCGCATAGTACCCGCCACACAATGCAACACAACTGCTCAGACCCGTGTTCCGTACGGCTTCACCAGACATCATGCCGGAACACGACGAATCGCTTGGCGGCAAGACTTTGTCTGGTGGGTGGTAACTTCTGCCGGCAGCCGATGACCACATCACCTGTCATAAACACGCGTGCCTACTCTTCTTCTCTATACTATTTTCTCTACTACGAAAAGTATTTTAATAGAAAACAAAAGACTATCTCAGCATATATTTTAACCAGCTCATTACTGTAAGACTTAACCCTTTTGAGAACCTTCTCAACAGTTCATTTTGGTATGGTCGTTAAAGAGCAGGTAATTTGTTAAATGGTCGACCCTAAGAGCTCCACGGTATGAAGTACCTGCTAAATATAGGACTTTGGACCTATAAGGCGTGACCACGACGAGTAAGGATAGTGTTTAGAAGAATGGTATAAACTGTCAGAGGAATCAATGGCTTACCAAAATTGACAAATTAAAGCAACATGCTTTGCCACAATGTATTGTAATGCATTTTAAATAACTTTCAAGAAATGACATTTTTAAAGAAAATACATTATAATTTTGCACTTAGACACATGGACAATCGTGGAGATTCGTGTTCAGGGGTATCACAAGATGTAGCGTTAGAAGGAAGACCTCTCATAACCCGTTGGTTGCGCGATGCTTGAAACCGATCAAAGTACAGGTGCTTGGAGGAGGCCTGTGACTTTCGTCTGAAATGATGATAATATAATGACGGAATCAAAACATATCAATATTAAGCATACTATAGATCAATAATGAATCCCAAGCTAACCATATTTAAGCGTCTGCTGTTACCATGGAAATAAAATCAAATTTAATTCGATATCCTACGATAACGACGCCGCAAAAGATTCGCCAAAATCATTGCTTTTCTCTAGAAGTACATTTCTAAATCACCAGCTCCCGTAAGGTAAGAGATCGTGAGTCGTGACATCGCATACAAAGTACAAGAAATACGTACATACAGTCAACCGCGCGCCTAACTTTTATAATTACTATAAAACGACGAAACAGCGAAAGCACTAGGAAGTGTCGATGGGTGAGCGTTTTGGGGGACTGTCTTATGTAATTTTGACATTCAAAAAGTGCTGATTCTCAGCCTAGTTTGAATACATGACTTTTGATTTTGATTTTTGAGTGTTTTCATGTATCTGTAAACGGATTGTGTGTTTCATAAACTAAAAAAATGTTGTAGTTTAATTTTCTTTTAGGCATTCCGAACTCAAATGGCCCTATTAGGTACTAAGACTCCACTGTCTGTCTGTCACCAGGTTGTATCTCATAAACTGTGATAGCTAGACAGATAAAATTTTCACAGATAGTGTATTTTTGTTGCCGCTTTATCAACAAATACTACAAACAGATTTTTTTTTATAGATAACTAGCTTTCCGCCCGCGGCTTCGCCCGCGTGGAATTCGGTTATATCGCGCTTTTTAGATTTCCCTCGGGATATCAAATACGACATATTAAATTTTTCAATAAAAGGTAGCGTATGTCCTTTCTCAGGGTCTAAAGATTGTCTCTGCCAAATTTCATCAAAATCAATTGAGAGGTTTAAGCGGGAAAGCGTAACAGACAGACAGATAAAGTTACTTTCGCATTTATAATATTAGTATGGATGATATGAAATCGTTCGTCCGCAAGTAGGACTAACACTTACCCTTTATTTAGAACTAGCGGCCGCCAGCGACTTCGTTCGCGTGGAGTTAGTTATGCTCCGCCCCTATTAGTCGCAGCGTGATGGTTTAAGCCTAAAGCCTTCCTGGAATAATGGGCTATCCAACGCAATAAGATTTTTTCAAATCGAACCAGTAGTTCCTGAGATTAGCGCGTTCAAACAAATAAATAAACTCTTCAGCTTTATATATTAGTATGGATTAGAATAGATATTACAATGTGTAGATACGCTGAACTTGCGTTCTTGCCGTACTTACGGCGGCGGCTATAGGCGCTGTCAATGTCAAAGTGCTCACATAACCGAGTAGCTGACTGTACTCTAAATAGTGAACCTCATTTGCATAACAAACAGGTTGGCTCGCTGTAGTTTCACTAATATAGCTGTAACGTTTTTAAAATGGCGATTGGATGAGTTGAAAGCCACTGAACCGAAAAATGGGATTTGGCAATAGTTGGATAGAAAAACATTTATTTAATTTATAGTACACTGTAGACTACCTACATTATTTGTCTCCCCTTCCACTAAATGGTATTCCATTAATTGGTAGTCACAATTGGGCTGGTGCTGCAAAATATCACCTGGTCACTTTGGATTCGGTGGAGAGGCGTGGGAAGAAGCTGATTGGCGATCCAGAATTAACTCTAAACGGTCTCCAAAGCCTAGATGACAGGCGTAGAGTAGCCAGCCTTTCGGAGTTCTATAGGATTCATTTTGATGAGTGTGCGAGGGAATTGCATGATTTAATTCCCCCATCTCTGTTCCACCATCGGACGACCCGTCGCACGGCGAGTTTCCACCCTTACGTTGTTAACACCACTGCGATCCGGACGAAGCGTTTCGCTTCCTCTTTCATAACGCGTAGATCGAGGGACTGGAACAATTTGCCAGCGGCCGTGATTCCGTCGGACTACAATTTGAGTGTCTTCAAGGCTAGAGTGAATAGGCTCTTAATAAACTAGTGCGCTTTACCATCAACGATTGCGTCACTGCTTACCATGAGGCGGGATTGCAGTCAAGCGCTCGTCATCATCATCATCATTTCAGCCGAAAGACGTCCACTGCTGGACATAGGCCTCCCCCAAGGTTCTCCACGACGACCGGTCCTGCGCCTCCCGCATCCCGCATTCCCGCGACCTTCACCAGGTCGTCGGTCCACCTTGTCGGGGGCCTACCCACGCTACGTCTTCCGGTGCGTGGTCGCCACTCTAGAACCCGTCGGCCCCATCGGGCATCGGTCCTACGGGCAATGTGTCCAGCGCTAGTCTATAATAAAACAAAAAGGAAGATTGCCTGTAAAAGATTGCTCTTAGCGATAAGACTATGTATTATATTATCCTTTGTAAAATCATAATATTTATGTTATGTAATTTTTATGAAAGAGTATTTCATTGTATTCTGTTCTATTAATTTTGACTCGAATAGATGACAAATTACTAGAACATATCCTAGAAAAAAGTTGTGGTTAAGGGTGACACATCTGCGAAACGTACGGCGCCGAAAGCTTAGCGGCCGAAGTGTCAGTTGCATTATCCAGTAGTTATGACAAATCAAACGGTCAAAACGCGGCGTCTTTTTTACCTCACTACGCGACGGAAAGTTACGTGGCGTCATCCTCAGTCTATCTGTGTTGACTTTATGGTGCGCGGTTTTTGTGATGTACCTGAATTGCCCAGAAAAATGGATTTAATTAGAATATTAGCTATTATAGAGGGCTTACAGCTACGCCCGCCGAACTCTCGGTCCCGCAACGCATCGCGTGATGTGTTTACTATGCAAAATACATTAAATGCGTTTTAGCTGAAAAAACCGCCTGAAGGAAGGTTAGGCCTTACGCCGAACGCGGCGTAATTTCGACTGATGTGTCATAGAGTACTTGAAATACACTGCGAGCGTATTTAGCCGTACTTTCGGCGCCGTACGCTCCACGGGTGTGTCGCGCCACTATAAACAACAACTGCACGGGTCGATCAGGTTAAGTTAAAGTTGCCGCCGTTGGTTCGTGGGTGGGTGATGTGTGGATAGGCGCACGACAGATCGTTGGCTGTCATTTATGAATCTTTAGCAGTAATTACTCGAACGTCTGACAACCTATCTTAAGAAATCTTAAATTCTTAAGACTTCTGTGATTAAGCCACACCCGATTAAAGTTGAACCCCGACCCCAGAATTGAAGTCTAGGCAGATATTTTAGGAATAAAGTTTTCGTTTTAGTAAAGGATTTTACATTGAAATGGGTCAAAATTTAAACTCATTTTCTTATGGAGCCAAAAAGGTTAGGTATATTATAATCAGTCATTGGTGTCCAAGATATATGTAGTTAGAAAGTATATATAACTTAGAAAAGTTACATTGGTACTTGCCTGACCTGGAATTGAACCCGCACACTCATACTTGAGAGGCTGGTGTTTTACCACTAGACCACCACGACTCGGCATTTTATTTATATATTATACAGTGTATATATTTGTCACATTAAAACATATATTTTATTTTGTGCACTAATTTTAATTGATGTTGATGAAAATGCTAAAATCATTGAAACTGTACAAAACTGCTTTCATTGCACACCTGTAAGAAACCAACTGCTTCTATTCAAGACAGGCCCTCGAACAAACAATGACATTTAGCTATTCAGTATCATGACCCTACCATTACCATATCTCGACAATGATAGTGACCCAGTCATCCAATTAATAGTTGAATATCTAAATACATCCGTTATTCACACTATATTTATGAGCAATAACCTCTCCTGTGGACTGCGTAGCCGCTCTCCAGATGTACCTGATTGATGATCACAGACCATGATTTATTGAAACTGTGGCTGTTTCCAATCCATTTGATAACGGTATAGTCATTGTTAGATAACCGTGGGAAATTTATAAAGTGTTGCGTCATCTGACATCTAAGGAGCAATTATATGAACGTTGGCAGGCTGATCTCTGTGTCAATCTGTTATAATACCCTACATCTTTGCCAAGTTATCAACACTTGTTTGTGGCTGAAGTTAAACTGTGACTAGAGTTGAACATCTTAAATGAGGCATGAGGAACAGAGAGTAAAGTTTATTCATCCTCCATAGAAAAGGGAGGATCCTCCGACCAGACGAGTGCTGTGTCTGGTGGGCATTTGCCCAATGCTTGAAATTGGGAAGTTGAATGTTTTTTTTTTTATAAATTACAAACTAGCGCTTGATTGCAATCCCGCCTGATGGTAAGCAGTGATGCAATCGTTGATGGTAAGGTGTGCTAGTTTATTAAGCCTACTCACTCAAAAGAACTGAGTAAATAGGAAGGAAGACGGCAGTTGAGCGCGGTGATGCAATATTAAACCCAACAACACGACCAACGATGCTGCGCCAGAGGGAGATTAATCTGGAGGCCCTCCACAACCAAACCTCCGACACAACAACATTTCGCGCATCGTACCCGGCACGTACATCGCAACACAACTGCCCAGACCCGTCCTCCGTACGCCTTCACCAGACATCATGCCGGAACACGACGTATCGCTTGGCGCCATGACTTTGTCTAGTGGGTGGTAACTTATGCCGGCGGCTGATGTTGTGGCCTACCACCAAGGGATGTACGCTAATTGCACGGTAAACTCTGATTGCGAGATGTAGAATTTGTGTGTCGTCAGTATGACGCATTGTTCCATGTGGCATTTGTAGATACCACTACATTGTCCTTCTGTTTCGTAAAAATTTATGCAGCGTCGGCATAGCGGTATGTCCTGAGAAAAGTTTTGAGTATGAATCTCGATGGGAACATGACTAGGATGGATGACTGACGGATGTATGATCAAAGGAAAGATGGATGGACTGTCGTGTGAATGATGATATGATTAGAAAGATGGATGGACTGTCGTGTGAATGATGATATGATTAGAAAGATGGATGGACTGTCGTGTGAATGATGATATGATTAGAAAGATGGATGGACTGTCGTGTGAATGATGATATGATTAGAAAGATGGATGGACTGTCGTGTGAATGATGATATGATTAGAAAGAGGGATGGACTGGCGTGGGAATGATGATATGAATAGAAGATGGATGGACTGTCGTGTGAATGATGATATGATTAGAAAGATGGATGGACTGTCGTGTGAATGATGATATGATTAGAAAGATGGATGGACTGTCGTGTGAATGATGATATGATTAGAAAGAGGGTGACCACTGCAATGATGAGTGATAGAGAAATATGGAAGCAAAAGACATGTTTCGACGATCCTAAACAAATTAGGTAAACGGGATGAGAATAATTAAATGATGTATTAAGTTAATGCTTTCTTTTTACGTCTAATTGTCCTCATAAACTTCTCTTCTTCTTCGAGTCTCGTGTACAGCACTGGAACTTGTTAGAAAAGTTTTTTTTTTAAATATTACTTAGAGCTATTTTGAATCTTATCTTATCTTGTATGTTGCATCTCCAGCGTAATGTACTATACAAGCACATTCATTTATACATATGTTGATTTACAGTTGTGCATTGGGGACCAAAAATTTTCGTACTACATACACCGTAATATAGCTTTATACACTATTGTATCCAAACGTGCAGCTTACGAAATCGGTACAGGTTCCACGCGGCTCCCAAAAGCACAATCCTTTTATAATGAATCCGTATGGCGAACAGACGACCAGTCTTTACAAATTGACACACGGTTTGGGATTCTTTTGTTTTACGTTAACGTGGAAATCTTTGAGTAGCAGTTAGTGGTCAATGCTTCTAAGGTAGAGAATTATATTCTACTGAAAAACGAGGTGTTTATACCTCAGTATGGTCTGTATATTAGGATGTCTGGAGAAGCCGTATGGAGGACGGGTCTAAGCAGTTGTGTTGCAATGTGCCGGCTACGATTTTTTTTTTTATATTTATTATATACTAGCGCTTGACCGCAATCCTGCCTGAGTGCGCTAGTTTATTTAGCCTATTCACTCAAAAAAAAACGGAATAAAAATGAAGCCAGACGGCAGTTGAGCGAGGTGATTCAATGTTAAACCCAACAACACGACCAACGATGTTGCGCCAGAGGGAGATTTATCTGGAGACCCTCCACAAACAAACTCCCAAAGTCCCGACATAACAACACACAACAACATTTGGTGCATCGTACCCGGCACACATCGCAATACCACTGCGCAGACCCGTCCTCCATACGGCGTGTTCCGGCATGATGTTAGCTTGGAGGCAAGACTTTGCCATGGTAAATTTGTACGTATCAATGCAAACTGGTCCTCATACCAATTTCTTTAACCCTGACGATTGACAATATTTTCCGCCTAATCAAAACAAAATTTTATGCGACAACTCAGCATCAATATGTATCCATCCACGATCAGATAAACAGATTCTGAATATATGTAGAGCTCATTAAACTTATTTCATCTACACAGTTTAAAATTAGTTTCTTACTTAATTAATGGTGACCTGGTGGTTTTAGTGGCCTTACAGTAATTGCGACGTTGAGTTAAATCAAGTATTTTATAGAGTGACAGCTGTTTTATGTCACGACTCGACTGCAGCTTTCATGTAGCTAAAATAATATAACTCGATTTGTGCAGAGCACTGGAAAACAATAAATGCTAGATTTTAGTCAGTAGGATTTTACATGGGATTTCAAGTAAATATTTATAATGTTAGAATAGAAAATGTCTCTGGATGACTGAGCTTTATATCATTGACAACGATTTTATAGCTCACCGACTCGATTCGTTCCACAATAGTAGGAACAAATGTGTTATAAGCGAAGTTCCTTGACACGGCCTCCGGTGAATTGATGGTTTATGCTTGGCCTATATTTTTCACTTCTGTCCTCCCCCAACTCCCTTAAACTGTTTTACCGCGTCCAATACACAAAACTTAATTGTTTTTCTTTTTAAAATAAAAAAATGCTGATGTTGCCACTTGTTCACCACTCGACCAGCTCAGCGAATCTCAATCTAAAACTACACAGAACTACGTGAATCTAATTTATACTTTCATTGCAATCCTGCCTCGGTCTAACGAACCAGCACAAGCCACAATCCAGAAAAACGTCACTCAGACTAAAAAGTTCTACTGGTTGGTCAGACGTGCAATGTTTTCGTATAAGACAATGAACTTTTCATACAGATGTCTGTACAGTTTTCTTTAAAGGTATCCCATCAAAAACATACTTTTTGAAAGGGGGTCAAGTTCCTATTAGCTAATTGTTCGCCTAAAAAAGAGTTGAAATCCAATCCAATACCAAGCTTAGATGAAATAAAATTATGATTCTTTTAAATTTGAACTTGGCAGGTTGATTTAATTATATAAATAATAAATTTAATTCCTCCGGACGAAGCCTTCTCTTTTATACCGCGTACATCGAGGGACTGGAATAATTTGCCAGCGGTGGTGTTTCCGTCGGAATACAATTTGAGTGTCTTCAAGTCTAGAGTGAATAGGCTCTTAATAAACTTTCGCGCTTTACCATCCACGATTGCATCACTGCTTACCAGATTGCAGTCAAGCACAAGTTTATAATTTACAAAAAAATTAATAAAATAAAGTGTTACGTACAGCATGAAAACCTGTCAAGTTCAAATTTAGAAGTATTAAAGTTTTATTACAGTAGAAAAGCGGTGTTATCACTATAAGACCGGCTGTTCTGCCATTTAGGTAATTATTATTTCGACCATCGGCAAGTAAAAGAAAATAAAATTGATTATTCTGTAAATAGGATATCTGAATCACTTTTACGCGTCATATTGTTTAAAATCGTCCAAGTGCGAGAGCAATGGGTAGCTCGCAGCCCGGTAAGAACCAGGCCCAAGTCGACGCGACGGCTTCGGCGACGCGTTGTATCCACACTCGCCTTAAAGAAATGTCAGCAAATCATGACGAGGTCCATTGGGTTCGTCGACTGCCAGGGCCATCTTTATTCGAAAGACGAAAGAGCTATTGTGGTCCCAGGTGCATAGGCAAATGAAGGAACACGGGTGGGAGTCTTAGTCAGTAAAAGTCTGATACGCCCTTCCGCTCCGCCCAGAGCGGGGGAGGTCATTTGATGATTTCTCACCCAAACAAAAAAAACTGCAATTCTATATATTATTTATTCATTATGGCACTGACACAACCAGACACAACAGACAGCTAACCAGCTGATAAGCGATGCATTGCCATCTAACGGTGAATGTGGGCACTAAAGTTATTTTTGTACTTGACGGCATCTAGCGGTAGTTCGCTGAAAACATTTCTAAACGTTTGCCTCTCTACCGGGAAAATATTATTGCAGTGGCTCGCATTGCTGGCACAGGCACGTGTTTTAGGAAAAGCCCGCTAGATGGCGCAGGAAGTTCTTTCATACATTAACTAATTTTGTGATAGGTGGCGCTAATTGTGAGACATTCAAATGTGGGACTGGGCTTTCAGGGTTGAGCAGAGCCATAACACATTAAAGGATTACCTGCAAATCTAGACACATGTTACGGTATTTAAAATATATATTTGTATACAATATGTAAAGAAAACCCTGTCCGATCCATGAAGGTATTGTTAGGTATCGATAACTGATTCTACTAATGCCTACAAAGCCGGGCTAAACTTAAAAAAAATCCCCTTAAAAAAATAAATATTATTTCGTAAAAAGAGGTAACTTAAAACATGTGCGGTAGGCCATACAGGCGCGGGCGAAGAGGCGCGTGGCACGCGGTACTCCGCCGTATCGCTATTCGCTCAGAATTATACCGTCAAAAATAATGTTGTCACTTTTTAAAAATTACCAAATTTTGGGGAAGTTGAAATTAATTCGCGGGATAAAAAGATTATTTCAAAATTCACTAGTATTGTTACTATGATGATTATGTAAAATTTCATATTATATTTGGTCATGTGTTTACCTAACCTTTATTATCCTTACGGGTCGGACAGGGTTTTCTTAACATGTTGTATATTTTTGCAGTTAAACTTGGTTTACAATAATTTATTCTTTTTATTTGAGGTATAGTAGTTTAGAACTTCATGTTAAGGTAGAATAATTGTCAGTCACCAAGTTGGTAACAACGGTAATTTCCCGGATTGCGTCACACTTATAGTCGACGTAGATATACTCATGTTCCCTCAATTTTAATGGCGCCAATCGTGAAGATCATTCTAATGGCAGATCAGAAAGTAGGTAGTACGTAGGAGTTACAGGAATATCCAAAATCAAATAAGTACCTGAACATAAATCGGTAAGCAAGAAGCTAACATTCCTCGGTATAAACATTTCCAACCTTTTTTTTATTTTTGACAAATCACTCAGATTGAGCTAGCCCCAAAGTAAGTTCGAGACTACATATATAGATAAACATCCAAGACCCAGGCCAATCAGGAAAAGATCGTTTTCTATTATGACCTGGCCGGGGATCGAACCCACGTCGCAGGCAGGCGTGTTGACCGCCGCCCCACGGAGGACGACAGAACTCGTTCATAATATACAGAGAGAGGGAGAGATAAAGTTGAAAAAGGAATACCGCTTTCTCATTACATTATTTATAACAATCAACTCCCACCGTGAGCTGCGTTAAGGAATTTCTTACAATAAGAACTCATAAGTGTTTAATTATTTTTTACTACTCTTGCCAGTCTACCCCGCAAAACAATTTTATAACAAGCTCAAAGTAAAATTGGATGAGAACTGTACTTCCTTTTGTAAAGAGAAAATCTTTCAGTTGTCCAAGTATTTGTACTTTTTTATTTTCATGACGGTTTCCATTCCTTTTCCTTAAGAAGTCTGGAACTTGTTAACTTTTTCAGGGTCCCAGCTATGTAGCAAAAGTTTAACATTTATAATGTTGTCACGACCTTATGTCGGGATTTTTATTAATTTACTACCTATTTTATAATATAATGGAAATATAGAGAGATAACATCGCTCGGAGGAGGTGTAATGCGTTTTCCTTGGATGACGATTTCTTACAGTTAACTCCTACCACAACCAGTGTTAAGGAATTTCGTTCCATAAAACATTATGGTGCTTATGAATAACTTGGTTATCTTTAGTTTCTTTTTTTTTGTGTTTTTTTATTTTTAATTGGGACAAAGCCCGCCACACTGTTCCCAACCCACTGCAACTCCTGAAAGCCAGAATCAACAGTGGAGACCGCCAGAAAAACGCCAAACAATGAAGCTCGACGAATCCCGGAGAAACGATTCAACTGTCTTGGGTCCCGCAACGAAATTAATCAGAAAAGAATAGCGGAGGAGTAAGAAAAAAGATATTTTTTCCACTTCCCTCCATAACAAGCAGGAGACAGAACAGAACTAGCAGAATCGGCACAAAGGGACATTATAATTGCAACTGGGAGAAGCCCAGATTGCCAAGCACCACGGAATAAAATTTGATTAAGTTAATGGGTACTAAGTAGGTATGTACTGTTACAATTGATTCCAATAATAGGTATGGCAAAAGCGCCTGAACGCACAGAAATTAGTTCTAGTTTCTACAAGGTCCGTATAATAAACAACTCCGAATGTAACTTGTACACTATCCAACATAATATTGCGTTCATTCTGCCAAATAATACACTCCCACAAGATGTGATGTGCGGACTGTTCAAATTCACAGTTCGATGTAGAACACTGACACAAAGGCGAAGGAACAAGTTTAAAAGAATACAGTTTACTTTTAAAGTTGCCATGACCTGTGAGAAATTGGGCAACGCAGTGGTCAACCTCCAGCCATGTCTTAGCCAGCCGATCGCCAACGGATGGAAATAACAGATGGAGGTCCCTTGCTCCTTGATGGAATTATCCCACCTACTTTGCCATTCAGATAAGAGGTCCTCCCAGACGTCAGTCTGAGGTTTAAATAATCTAGAAATTCTATTGAGGTCGCGTTGTGTAACAAAGTTAGTGTCCATGGCCGCCTTTTTGTGTATTTGGGTAATTTTCGATTACAACCTTTACTTTTCTTAACGTCGTTTTTTTTTTAAATTTATTTATTTATACAGTATGTAAAGAAAACCCTGTCCGATCCGTGAAGGTATTGTTAGGTATCGATAACTGATTCTACTAATGCCTACAAAGCCGGCCTAAATTAATTAAAATCTCTAAAAAAATATATAATTTCTCAAAAGGAGGTAAATTAGTACCTACATGTACGGTAGGCAATACATACACGGGCGAAAGGGGGTAGGGCACGTGGCACGCGGTCGCACCGCTATTCGCTCATAATAATACCGTCAAAAATGATGTGGTCACTAATTAAAAAAATACCAAATTTTAAAAAGAAGTTTCGCGGGAAAAAAAGATTATTTCAAAAATGATGTTTATATAAAAATTCTTATTTTATTTGGCCATGTTATTTGGATTTTCTTTGCAAATTGTATTTTCTTTATTGTACACCAAAAACATACAATGATCAAAATACATTCAACACAACAACACAAAAATACTATGTAGGTAATACAAACTCTCTACGAAACCCTTGTCTGTGCATGGTTCGGCTCTCACTTGGCCGGTTGTTTGTTTAAGTTAGTTCCAGTTTATGACTGCGACATAAGTATCTTAAACACAGTGAGTGGTACTTAGGTACCTTTGTATAGAGAAAACGAGTTACTAAGAATTTATCGAGTTTTTTATCGCACTTCGTTGTAGTTGACCGTTCCTTTCATAGTTTTTCTGAGATTCTTTCCTTTATTTTTGGAAGGTAGTTACTTGAACTTTTTACTAAAGGCTTGTTCAAAGACATTAAACTACATTATATTAAATCTCTTTGGGCTCGTCCCAGAAAGTAGTTCTATGGTAGGTATATTGCTAAATTTAGCGCGTGTCAAAATCGAAATTAGCATCACCACCTCGTTTTTGACAATTGGTTTCCACAAATTAATTCACAAATGTTTATCAACAACGCTCCCCTGTCAATACCATCCTAACGCTAAATGATCCTAGTGTCAAATATGGCTCAAATGATACGTGTTATATGAAATCTCTTTAGATGTTATCGTGAGTCTGTGATCATCAACCTATTTGCCAAATACATTAATGCTCTTGCAGCGGTACCTACAAATAAACAACGCAACATACTAACGTCATACAAGTTCTACATCTCGCAAGCAGAGTTTACCTTGCAATTAGAATACATACAACTTCCCAACCTAGACCGATGGGCAGGTGCCCGCCAGACATAACACCCGTCTCGTCCGAGGATCCTCACTTTTCTATAGAGGATAAAAGAACATTACTACTTATGTTCCTCATAAGCCCGGCTCTTTTGTTTTCCAGTCTATAGTCTGCTACATGGTTTGTTGCCCCTTCTACATTCAAGTTCAAGAATTCCTTTATGTATATGTATCCTTGACATATGCTACAGCTCATTTAACTCAAATTGCATCAAACTTACGTTTACAAACCACAATAACAAAACCCTAACCAGTCATCCCGACTGTCCAAATATTTCCCCTCCAAAATGACCTCAATTTCTTTATAATTAATTTCATTAATCCGTACAAAAAGGTTCCGGCTATAGATACTTGTCACATTATTCCGCCTAATTAAATCCCTAATCTAATCCTTGTAAAGACAGTAATCCCTTAGGGATAATACGCACGAAGAACGAACTTATAAATGGATTAACTGTGTATAAACAGACTCTGTGTTTATTGATGTAGCGTGCTTATTCCCGTGTGGGCAGTGAGATAAGCAGTAGGATTAAATAGGGAAAAGTTATAGAGGGGAGAAGATAGCCACCATTTGAATTCTAATGTAAAAAGGTATTATATCAACTTTTTAAGTGTCCAAATACATTTCTGTCGAAGAAAATACAGACTTATTGAAATTCAGAGCAATTTAGCTATCAGCATCCTAATGATGTCACTTGTCGCTATCAACTCAATCTGCATACTTCATTGGCTATTGTGTAAATTGAATTCGTTTCTCAGCTCAAAGGACAATACCGCGGCACCGCCGCCGTACCGACTTGCGAGAGAGCGAGTCACAACCAAATGTAGTACATAAAGTTATTAATTCCTATTATATAAAATATTTATGTTCTTATTATAAAAAAGATTCCCGGATTTCGGACATCAAAGATAAAAGTGTTTTAATAATATTTGTACAAATTTTATGTAGTTAGGTTTGGTTGTGACAGCAGACTTTTTGTTTTAGTCTAGGGCTAAAGGAGAATGCGGCCTAATGTAGGGTACATTAGGCCGCATTCTCCTTTGAAATTCTGTTAAAGCTTTAGCGAGAGAATGTACTTATTATACACTGTAATTAGGTCAATACAGGGTGGCAAGGATATTGACACACACACACACTATTGTCATGGTTTCAGTAAATTATATTAATGTTTTGCTTCACCTTGTAATCAGTCATTGGTGTCCAAGATATACTTAAAAAGTACATATAACTTTAGAAAAGTTACATTGGTACTAGCCTGACTAGAATCGAACCAGCACAACCATACTTGAGAGGCTGGTGTTTTAACCACTAGGCCACCACGACTCCCCCTTTACAGTTATATAACACACCGGTGTCTGTAACTTATATGACAAGCGGTGCTTTGAACATTATTTATGCGGATAATTAAACGTATTGTTCAAAATAATTGTCACTTTATTACAAAAAGGGGTCAGTGTGGGGTTTAAATCAACAGGGACAATTAAGTAGGTTTAAAACATTTTTAATGTTTCGTTTTAGGGACGACAACTGAAGTCTAATACTCGTAACTTATAATAACCTTCCCAATCTAATCGCATCCTCATCTAGGCGGCAAACAAATATTGTCAAAACCTTGTGTTGGAAACTCCTTCGTCTAAATGACTCCTATCACTTTAAAATATAAACTGACTCCTGTCACTTTTGAAAAATATATTAACATTCTATGACTCTAAAAATAAATGGCGACTCGGTACATAACTTCGGCTTTTTCCTTCATCTGGCGACCGTTAAATAATATGGAAATAATAAAAACAAAGCGTAGTATCGCGAGAAGATTTTTTACTATCGCTAAAAATGAGTTTGAGTCGTGTTTAGAGTCAAATATCGACGAGCTTACTGCGGCCTTCAACAAACTCCAGTTGCGAGCACAAACGTTGTTCGACGTAGATCAACGTATTAAAGAACAATGGCTTAGCACGGCGGATATAACTGAAGACGAAATTTTCGAGGACTGCTTGACCAGCGATAAGTATCAAAGCGACTGGGAGCGTATAAAAGTAAAGTACGACAACGTTACCCGGAAGAACGAACGCATAACCAGGTCTTGCAAATCCAGCTGCAGTGATGTGTCGAATAATTCTAATAAGGCGCATACATGTTGTGAGAACTCGACATGTACTAACGCACGCCATTCAAGACGATTTCGACTACCGAAGTTCGAATTAAGGAAGTTCGACGGAAATGTTAAAAATTGGCTTGGATTTTGGTGTCAATTTCAGAAAATCGACGATGACGAAACAATTGACGACGGAGATAAGTTCCAGTATTTATACCAGTGTACTGTTCCAGATACTCCAGCTCGAGAGATCGTCGAAAGCTTTCCGCCATCGG
This sequence comes from Sesamia nonagrioides, assembly GCA_017933935.1. Classification (NCBI taxonomy): domain Eukaryota; kingdom Metazoa; phylum Arthropoda; class Insecta; order Lepidoptera; family Noctuidae; genus Sesamia; species Sesamia nonagrioides. The sequence goes on from JADWQK010001061.1 coordinate 2,889,456, forward strand.
GAGCTAACTATAAAAAGGCTATTGAACAATTGAAGTCCAGGTTTGCACGCGACGAGATGTTGATTGATATTTATGTACGGGAGCTGCTCAACCTTGTTTTAGCACAAGCCAAAGGTAACACTTCCTATAGATTAGGCCACTTATATGACAAATTAAATACACAACTACAAGCGTTGCAAAGCTTAGGTGTCACTATGGACAAATACGCTGCTTTACTTTTTCCTTTAGTAGAGTCCGCCCTGCCCGAATCTGTATTACGAGCGTGACAGAGATCCCAAGTACTCGAGGAGAAAAGCGACGATCATCTGCACCGGCTCATGCTATTCCTGAAACGCGAAGTGGAGTCCGAGGAGCGGATACAGCTGTCGCGAAGCGGTATAGCATCGGGTGACAGTTGTTTACCTAGCGCTTCTACTCAACCCACCGCGGCATGTTTGGTGTCTACGGACGACGCAGGTAAGAAGATTGCTTGCATTTGGTGTGAAAAGGCATCACATACCAGCTTCGAGTGCTATAAAGCTAACAAGATGTCATATGAAGCTAGGAAGGAAGCGCTAAATAAAAAGGGAGCATGTTTTATTTGTTTAAAGACTGGACATAATTCAAAAAAGTGCAAGAATTTCTCTAAATGCCTTTTCTGCTCCAAACGTCATTCTGTGTTTATGTGCCCTGACATTAAAACGTCAATTCAAAACAAAACCGAAAAAAGTTCGAAAGTCGAAACGTCAAGTTTGAATAATAACGTAACCCAAAATAAGGCCAAGACCATACTGTGTCAAACGCTTATGGTCAATATCTTAAGCGATAATAAATGTATGCAGGTACGGTGCTTTATTGATACGGGTGCACAGAGGACTTATTTACGCCGTGATATAATTGAAAGCTTGAATCTTAGGCCGAGCAGCAAAGAAACTTTATCGAATTGTCTTTTTGGCGGGATTGAAACCAAACAAGAAAAGTTTCATGCCTATAAGTTCAGTATAGCAAGTTTAGATAAGAAGTTTCAATGCAAGATGACTGCGTTAGGCAAGAGCAAGATCTGCGGGTACGTACCTCGTTTAAATATAGAACATGAGATTTTTAAGGAGTTACAGAGACATAATATCACGCTGAGCGACGTCGGTGATGCAGCCGCACCTGACATCGGATTGTTAGTAGGCGCGGACCAGGCCGGCTTATTGCTCACGAAAAGTTTTTTGGAACTAAATAATGAAGCTCTTGTGGCTGTAAATACAAAGCTTGGATGGACGGTCCAGGGACCAATTACGAAGACATGTAGTGTAACCACTAATATAGTATCGGTTAACTTGCAGTTATCGGAGCTTTGGGACTTGGAAACGCTCGGCATACGGGACCCAGTAGATGTTGCTAATAAGTCAAAGGCAGACACTCTGATAATGGATCAGTTTCGAGATTCCATCAAGATTAATGATGAAGGACGATACGAAGTGGACTTACCTTGGAAGCCACATCATGGAGAGCTTCTTGACAACAAAACTTTAGCTGAAAAAAGGTTGATGTCAACAACGCAAAAACTTTTGAAGCTAAATGAGTTTGATAATTATGGTCAAGTCTTGGAAGATTGGTTGAAGGAGGGCATTATCGAAGAGGTTGACGACGCAGCGAAGCCTAAACATTTTCTCTGTCATCATGCTGTCATCAAAAACTCCAGCCTGACCACACGAGTACGTCCGGTCTTTGACGCGTCAGCTCGAGATTACAACGGAAACTCTCTTAACTCTTACCTAGAAAAGGGGATAAACTGCCTAGAACTGGTACCAAAACTACTACTTAAATTTAGAAAACATGCGATTGGTATAACATCCGATATTAAGAAGGCTTTTTTACAGATATCTTTGAATAAAGAAGATAGACAGTATCTGTCATTCCTGTGGTGGAAGAATAATGAAAGGAAAGAGTTGAAAACTTACCGCCACTGTCGAGTCGTGTTTGGTGTCACATGTAGTCCGTTTCTTTTAGGTGCGACTATAAATTACCACTTAGAGAAGTACACGGAAGAGTGTAAAGACACAGCCAAACGACTGCAGGACTCGTTTTATGTTGACAACTGCGTGACCAGTGTAGAAACAGAAGATGAAGCACAGACCTTTATAGAAGAGGCAAAGAAGGTCATGACTGATGCGAAATTTGACTTGAGAGGTTGGGTGACTACTTCAATGACCCAATGTACTAAGACTATTTCACAGGAAGATAAACTGTCTGTACTAGGCCTTATGTGGGAAGTCAATATGGATCAACTTCATTGTAACGTCAACTTCGCAAATGGCTCTGCCTTGAAGGAACCTGCCACTAAAAGAAGTTTACTGTCAATAATGCAGAAAGTTTTTGACCCGGTCGGATTGGCATGCCCAGTGATACTTGTGCCCAAGCTCATAATACAGAAGACTTGGAATTTACGTTTAAGCTGGGATAGTAAGCTGCCAAATGACTTACAAAAAGAATATTTACAATGGTCTAAACATGTTCACTTGCTTGAGAAGTGCCGGATTCCACGTCGTCTTACTAGTAAGCCAATAAATGAATGTGACAACAGTCTCCACGTCTTCAGTGATGCAAGTAAGGTGTCATTTGCAGCGGTCATATTCCTACGAAGTGATTGGCACGGAGATGTCACAGTACAGTTAGTACAAGCAAAATCACGCGTCGCACCAGTTCGTAAGGTCAGCATTCCACGCTTGGAACTGATGGCAGCATTAATTGCTACCCGTTTATATACAGAGGTTAAAGAAGCACTGGATCTGCCACACTGTCGTGTTTTCTTCTGGACTGACGCAAGTGTGGCTTATACTTGGATTACAACTGAAGGAGATTGGAACATTTTTGTCAAGAATAGAGTAAGAGAAATTAGACAACGTACAAATATGGAAGATTGGCACCACCTGCCAGGCCTAATGAATCCTGCCGACTTACCATCTAGAGGCTGTAATGCCAAACAGCTCTTGAAGAGTAAATGGTGGGAGGGTCCTGATTGGCTAAAAGCAACGGAGAGTGAATGGCCTAAATCTCAATTGACAGTTGATGAGAGAGAAGTCAACATTTCTCGTTAACAGCACCACAGATAATAGTACGTTTATATCCACGCTGACTTACTTCTCTAAATACACAATGATAGTGAGGACGGTTGGTTGGATTTTAAGGTTTTTGTACAACTGTAAGAATATTAATGACAAACGAAGAAGTGAATTGACATGTGAAGAGTTCCAGAGTGCTGAAAAGATACTTTTGAAGATGGTTCAGGCCGAGATGATATCAGATACCGAAAAGAAGAAGACAAAAGATCTGAAAATGTTTAAAGATGAAGAAGGTTTATTGAGAATTCGCACTAAACTTGTTCTTAGCGATGAGCCTGCCGATTTCATCTGTCCAATATACTTGCCGGGCAAACATATAATAATACAAAGATTAGTAGCTTCTAAGCATCGTCTAATGCTCCATGCCGGCCCTGGTATATTAATGGCAGCACTCAGAGAGAGATACTGGATCACAGGAGTGAGAAGACTCATAAAATCAATTACTTCAAAATGCATACACTGCAAACGGCTCCGAATCCGTTAAGCATGCTGACACACCATTACCACCTTTACCTGTTGACAGAATAAAACCAGCTGCTGCATTTGAGGTCACGGGCATTGACCTAGCTGGTCCTCTTTTTTTGCGGTCGGGAGGGAAGGTGTGGATTATACTTTTTACGTGTGCGGTGTACCGTGCCGTGCATCTGGAATTGACTAAATCGCTGTCAACAGAAGCCTTTCTCATGGCTTTACGAAGGTTTATCGCGAGACGTGGAAGAGTCGACACAATTTACACGGATAATGCTACTAATTTCCATGGAGCTGATAACCTTCTGAAGACTTTGGACTGGCAAGAGATCTCTGCTTATTCCAGCGTGCGTAACATAAAGTGGAAATTCAGTCCTCCTGCAGCACCATGGTGGGGAGGATGGTGGGAGCGCTTAATACGGTCCGTAAAGGATCTTCTGAAGAGAAACTTGGGACGGAAAACAGTTTCTTATGATGAACTGCTGACCCTACTTCATGATTGTGAAGCTCTTATTAATGCTAGACCTCTAACATACATGGCGGATGACTCTGATAAACTGAAGCCTCTTACACCGGCCTGCTTTACACAGGGACTCCCTTCGAACGAGACCCCGGATCTGGACCAAATCGACAGTGATTCTTGTAACCGGCGATTAAGATACCTGCAAAAGGTAAGGGAAGATTTGAGGGAACGTTTTAGAAATGAGTACTTGGGTTTGCTCTTACAGAAGGGCAGGGACGGTAACTCTAGTTTAATGGTAGGCGACGTTGTTCTAGTCGAAACTGAGGATAAGCGTATAAAGTGGCCTTTAGGAAGATTTTTAGAAACCTTTGTTGGTAAAGACGGCCACGCAAGAGTGGCAAGAGTGCGTACAGCCGACGGCGAGTACACGAGAGCTTTTCAGCGCCTCTACCCTCTTGAGCTGCAGCCCGGCGACATCGTGTGAAGAAGAGTTTGGGCCTCCGCCCCAAAGGTGGGAGGATGTTGGAAACTCCTTCGTCTAAATGACTCCTATCACTTTAAAATATAAACTGACTCCTGTCACTTTTGAAAAATATATTAACATTCTATGACTCTGAAAAATAAATGGCGATTCGGTATATAACTTCGGCCTTTTCCTTCACCTTGTGAAAAATATTTTTATGGCACGGTCGGCACAGTGGTTAAACCGTTGACTTACTGCGCTGTGTGGCACGGGTTCCATTCCGGCTCGGACGAAATATTTGTATAACCTACTAGTAGCTGTTCAGGTTGTTGCTGTTTGTATATATGAGTTTTATATGTTTGTAAACGCACCCACGATACAGGAGAAATTCCAAGAGTAAGGCAACGTATCATAAAAAAGAAAAATATCTCTCAAACATCTCGAGATCATTAGGTCCCTGTTCTTTGAAAGATGTCGAAACCAACTCGCAGAAGCCCTATGACAGTTTTAAATTAAGGTTAAGACACTAACACACTTTATTTGAAATCACATACTCTGCATTACTTAATTCAAACATAAACAGTTAAAATAGCTAATAATAATTATCATTCTAGTCTGGGGCTGTTTTTTAATTTTAGTTAACAAAATGAAACATAATTTGTACAGTACACCGTATACCTTTGGATGGTATATTCCATCCAAAGGTTGTTTTCCTTAGCGATAAGACCGCCCATTGTGTGACCCTTTGTAAAATCTTTATATTTATGTACTGTAATTTATATGGTGTACATAGCTGTTAGGGTTACCTAGGTACTCCAGTGCGTCGAGCACGTTCGCTTTGGAGCGGGTTGATGACTTTCATGCCATCATGAGGAAGAAGGCGGCCTCGTTGCTAGGTAGAACTAGGACCAGCGCTAACAGCAACCTGCAAACTATGGCCGACAAGTACGATGCGCCGGTGCTTAGATACTGGTTAGCATTGCTCGTGCGGCAGTCATGATTAGTTTTTAAGTGTTACTAACCCTTAGTAGATAAGTTACTAACCATTGGACCATTATTGTCTTCCAATAAAGAGTATATTGTAGTGTATTCTGTTTGTGATTATTTGCTAACAATACCATGAAGTTTGTGTTGAATTCTTTATACCTACCATCGGCCAGCGCGTGTGCCTTATATTACGGTGCTATTATTTAGTATCAAATACGCTGTTTATTTTGTTCGATGAATTCAGTTTTCTATTTCTAGAAAACTGAAATTTATATTTTTTAATCCTAAGAGACTAAGAACGACTGTACTATTTAATCTTCCAAAACCTAATTGCCACTCTGTTATAATACATACAAAATTGACACAAATGTTTGGATAAACAGCTTTTCAGCTTTAATTTAAATATCTAAGGGATTTTACGATTAATCGATTAAAACATTATGCATATTACGAAAAAAAAACCTTAATTGGTACCTAACTGACTAATTGTTGTTGACTGTGCTTCCTTGGACAAGTTACTTCACGAAGACCATTAAAAACCTTTATCATCATCATCATTTCAGCCGAAAGACGTCCACAGGACGTAGGCCTCCCCAAAGGATCTCCACGACGACCGGTCCTGTGCCTCCTACATCCAGCGGTTTCCAGCGACCTTTACCAGGTCGTCGGTCTACCTTGTCGGGGGCCTATCGCCGCTGCATCTTCCGGCCGAGCACATTGCCCGTAGGACCGATGCCCGGTGGGGCCGACGGGTTCTCGAGCGGCGACCACGTACCGGAAGACGAAGAAACCTTACCAAGAAAGAATCCATGATTGTGAACAAGACACACAGTACAACTCTACAAACCATTTTCATTCACCTTTTGATCCAAAAAAGCTCCGCAAACAAATAATATTTGATCTGAATACATATCACATTATCCCCTACCCTGCTCATTCCCTTACAGGCAATCTATCACGGCTCGCCTCGAATTGACGAGCATTTTTGCAAATGTTGAAGAACGCATTAGTTACACCTGACTTCTGAGCCCGATAAAAAATTTATAGCTTTAAAATTACAGACATTTTATATTAGGAGTGAATAAATCATACTGAGGTGTTTAATAAAAACCGGTACTTGAAGATTTTGAGCATATTTTACGATTTGGTGATACCAAAAAGGTTTCTCTTGTTCATCATCATCACAGCGTTAATCCCAGTCGCATCCGAAGCCTTTTCAGCTTTAGAGTCTGGGGTCCGCTTTACCAGTCCAACGGCTGATATGGCTAAACTTCGACATTTTCTGTGAAGCGACTGCCGTCTGACCTCCACAACCCGAAGGCGACATCGAAGCATTGCAGTTACACCAATTGTTGGACTTTTGAGAGCTCCAACAACCCGTAACGACTGCCACTAGATGTTCGTATAGCAACCGGGACCAACGGCTTAACGTGATTTCCGAGGCACGACCAGACCAGTGCAAATATTCATATTCATGCATACAAATACTTGCACTGTGCGGGGATCGAACCCGCGCCACCTTGCGCAGCGGCCGCGTCCGCTACCGCTACGCCACGGAGGCTGTCCTCTATACTAATATATAAAACTGAAGAGTTTGTTTGAACGCGCTAGTCTCAGGAACAACTGGTCCGATTTGAAAAATTCTTTTTGCTTTGTATAGCTTGCTTTAGGCTATATAACATCACGCTGCGACCAATAATCGAAAATATGCGAATCATAACTAAACCACGCGAACGAAGTTGCTGGCGGCCGCTAGTTCTTCTATAATAGTAAATCTACACAGAGTACTCGATCCTATCTACTCCCAGCACACAATTCTAGACCGAATGAAATTAAGCGTACAAATATTTCACAGGTGCTTACTATACTGCTTTGGCTCACTGCTGTGCAAAGGAATCTTTCGTCGCCAACGGTTATCAAAAAAATCAGCTGTTTCAATGGAGATTGTGGAGATATCAAAGTGAAAGCACTATTGAAAAAAGTATGAAAATGTTTGAAGTGAACTTTTTGAGTATGTAACTGTAACCCTTTCTTATACAACGTGTAACATAAAGGGTATATACATAACAAAGGCATGGCATCTTTACATGATATCAAACGATATTGGAAGGGTTTTTTAATCCTATCTCTTTATGTTAGGAAGTTATGAGGAAAAACACCGCCTGTGATAGGCTACTATCATACTAATCGCACTGAGATATTGAAGACATTTATCGGATTTTGGCATGTGACGTGACGGGTAACGAGTAGCTAATAACGTATGTAGTGTGTTGCCACGTTTGTTATGATTTTATTTTAAGAAGCACACGAAACCGAAAATTTCGTACCAATTTTTTGAGTATTTTATTTTGAGTTGAAACCCTTCCGATATCGTTTGATATCATCTAAAGATGACATGCCCTTGGTATGCATATACCCTTTTTGTTACACGTTGTATACAACATATAAATTACAGAACATAATTATGAAGATTTTACAAAGGGTGACACAATAGGCGGTCTTATCGCTAAGAGAATTAATGTTATTTTTCTATGAAACGATATTTGTTTACATTTTTAGCTATTAACAATTGCGTCATGTATGTTCTAGCTGCGTGGTAAACTCTACTTGCGAGATGTGGGATTTTACATGACGCCAGTGTGCTGCGTAGTGCGCATGTGGCGATGTAGCACAGTATGTTCATAGAATAGGAACTATTACGAACCCATTACCAAAACATTTCACAACTCTCTTTACAATACACACATCAGTAACGCTAATAAAATTAACTCGCAGGTAACAAGGAAGCAATATATCACAATTAATCTTACTTGAACCTAACTTCTATCAAATCATGATTTATAGATGAAGTTTGGATGAAAACTTTAAAATTCTATAGTATATAAAATCTTGGTGAAGTTGGGGATATGGCTTCTGCACAGATGAAGTAGCTCAACTCGAAATGAGAAAACTTCCCAAACTGGGAACCGGGTTTAAACAATGCATTGCCTTGTTTCGTCTTTGTTTCTAGTAATTGTACTGACATTTCCGTATTTTCTGTGGCTATGTACATATTGTACATACTATCACTTATTCCCCAAGTTTTGTTTAGACAATGATGTGAAGAAAATGGCTTTTCTTTATGGGAAAAGTTTATCGGGGCGCTTCCCGTATGTCCCCGTTAACATTCTTTTAAAAATGGCTGATAAAAATATGACAATTTGACTTTAAATCACGAAGCATTCAAAAACAAAAGTCATTTATCTAAATTAGGCTATGATTTCGTCAAAGAAAGAAAAGAAAACGATAGAGTGGGGCAAAAAATTGATGTATGAACTAAACAATAACTTTTGTAATAAACTTAATGACAATCGACAGAAGATGAAAAAAATATTTAGCAAAAAAAAAAAAGAAACACAAAACATACTAGTGCTACATAACAACACTCCAGAACCTTGCCATCGGTCCACCATCGGTCGCCGACGCTCCCAACAACATGGACCGATGACCTGGTGAAGATCGCGAGAAGCCGATGGATGCGGGCAGCACAAGACCGGTCATTGTGGAAATCCTTGAGGAGGCCTTTGTCCAGCAGTGGTGTTTCTTCTATAGGCCGAAGAAGAAGACCTTTCCTGTTCAACCTTGCCAGTTATAGTAACTATAGGTACAGCCGTTGCCTTATGGCACAAGATGAATCCGCGTCAATCAATGTTCATTAGCTTGGCTTACTTGCGTTCAAAATGTAAAGCAATAAAGACAGGCTTAGATGGTCACAAAAATCAAATGACTATAAACATTTTGCACCAAGGAACACCTTCGTTTCAGCGAAAATTGAGAGCGCTTAATTACAATTGATTAATGTCCTGGGACTTGAAATATTCATGAGGAGAACCCGAACAAAAAATGAAGGTATCTTTCCTTGTAGATTTTTTCTAACACTTCGTAATTACTTATCTACTTTTAATTTCCTTAACCCCTAGGCGTGTTCTACCTCTAATCTGAGCGAATTTTGATTAAAAATAGTATCGTGTTTTTATGAATGTAACTTCTTATACGTACCTGCATCCAACTCTCCCATTTAACCCCTAGGATGTTCTAAATAGCTAAATGGTGCACTTTGAAGTTTAGTTAATTTTTCAAAATTGTTACATTAATTTTGTGATTAATAAATTAGGTAGAGGTTGACAACGAATTGTAACAAAATATTTAGTCTTGTTTTGGAATTAGAAGTCAAAAATTATGACTTTTTAATCATTCGTTAATGTTATGTCTTTCAACATAAACTAATAATAGCAGCACGGGTCGATCAATCCGGTTCAACTACGATCCGGTTCAACTACGATCCGGTTCAACTACTTGTCGCGTCTCTCTCATCTCTGCAGCACGTTACACCATTGGTTCAAGCTGTAATTCGAGGGTTTTGGCTATCATTACGGGTTGTCAGAAGCCCAAAAGTCTGATAACCAGTCTTAACTAGGAATATAGTATTACCCACTAACTGGGTTGTGGAGGTCAGATAGGCATTCGTAATTATGAATTAGTGCTTGACCACAATCCCGCCTGATGGTAAGCAGTGATGCAATCGTTGATAGTAAAGCGCGCTAGTTTATCAAGAGCCTATACACTCAAAGACGGCAGATGGGCGAGGTGATGCTTTAACCCAACAACACGACCAACGATGCTGCGCCAGAGGGAGATAGATCTGGAGAACCTCCACGACCAAACTTCTGACTCAACAACATTTTGCGCATCGTACCCAGTATACAACTGCTCAGACCCGTCCTCCGTACTTCTTCAGCAGACATCATACTGGAACACGCCGAATCGCTTGGCGGCAAGACTTTTTTCGGTGGGTGGTAACTTCTGCCAGCAGCGGATAGTTGTAAATACCTACTGGCAGCTGCATTCGGCTACATTGGAAGCCGATCGCAACCCATTTGGGAAAAGCAGACAGTGATGTGATTTGGACATTACCATACACATTCTTCATTCTCAAATGAGCCGTTCCTTTTCTTCATCTTTCAATCTACAAAATAGCAAATCAATAACCGCAAGACACAAACATAAGCCTTCAATAAGTAGCTGTCGACAGCATCTAGCGCACGACGTACGTCAAGGAAATCGCCGTTCACAGTCGAATGGCCTGGCAGCCTGCCACGACGGCCGAGCTTTAATCTCATACGGCAATGCCTGCATGCGCCCTAATCTTAACTTCCTCAGGCAATACGGCTTTATAGGAGACCATGACCTCTGAATTTGTTTCGACCTTTCTTCTCAGAATAGCCAGATATAATACGCCGAACTCATTTAGTTTTAAAATTATGTTTGACTTATAATAAGTGTAACTTATAAAATCATTTTATCACTGTCCCCCTATACATAATGTCCGATGCGCAAACTGTGAACAGGTAACAACACATGGAGTAGAATGAACCCACTGAGCAGAACAGATCGGTTCTCTCGTTAATATCGGACGCTATTCAGGCTCCTGCATAGTTGTCGCACCACCGACGCAACTTTTTTAAAGCAGTTCGAAATATGAAGCCAGGCCGGTGCTGGCGCACTGGCAAACGGGTGAGTTCAAGGAGATCGTTCATTTCTAGTGGATGTAGGATCAACTTGCGATTTGTCGTACGACTCAGGTCAGGACTTTTTTTTTGTAGTGTGGCTCTAGTTAAGACTTTTTTTTTTTCAAGGAAAATATAGAAATTCTTTGAAAATTTTATTTCACAATAATGGCGGATAACGCCAATGACAGTTGAAAAAGACTGCCGCGTGAACCGTCAACGAGGAAGATTTGGGGCAAAGTTATGGCCACTATGCTGCGGTATTTCACTGTTCTTCATGATTTATTCACCGTTCAGAGCGTCCGTTCAGATGATAGTAAAGGGGGAGGGGGGCGATTATGGCTCCAGCATTATTTGTTGCTAATATGAGGAGTAACAACATAACAATACGATATTATCCCCTTACTCTTTACCCTTCACTCAGCTGCAGAAAAATGGAAAACAGAACTGACAGTTGCAATGCAATCTATTTGATCGGATTGAATCTTAATGTCAAATTTGAGCAACATGGAGCAATTTAGTTGCTCGTGTAAACGGACCTTTAGTAGCTGATGCAGCTAAATAGTGCAGACGTGCGATGACCTGGTTTGGCGCTCAGGGTCGCAGGTTCGGGCTAAAAGATAAATCTGTGTGGCCTTGTCAGGTTTTGAGGATGGATGCTTGCACTGCACACGAAAGCTATAAACTGACAATGTCTATGTCGAAAGTCAGTAGAGAATGGCTTTACAACTTTGTTTCAGGTTTTAAAAGTTATCTCTCGTCCGATGATAATTTAAGTGTCTTCTAGATTAGAGTGAACAGGGTCATAACAAATTAGTGCGCTTTACTATCAGTCAAGCTCTAATTTTTAACTTAAAAAAACCAAAGAGTTGGTTACCGGTACTGCCGGCAGAAGTGAAAACTTGAACGTTAAAGTTGTGCATTCTTGTGTATTTTGGAATGTTTAGAGAATACCAAAACCTAGTTTAAAACAAAGAGTCTACTATTGCACAGTGACCGCCTCCGTGGTGTAGCGGTAGCGGACGCGGCCGCACAGTGCAAGTATTTGTATGCATGAATATTTGCAATGGTCTGGTCGTGCCTCGGAAAGCACGTTAAGCCGTTGGTCCCGGTTGCCATACGAACATCTAGTGGCGGTCGTTACGGATTGTTGGAGCCCTCAAAAGACAACAATTGATCTAACTGCAATGATTCGATGTCGCCTTCGGGTTGTGGAGGTCAGACGGCAGTCGCTTCACGGAAAATGTCGAAGTTTAGCCATATCAGCAGTTGGACTGGTAAAGCTGACCCCAGAATCCAAAGCTGAAAAGGCTTCGGATGCGACTGGGATTGGCGCTGGGATGATGATGGAGTCTACTATTGCACAGTAATTATAAACTTTCCTTTCATGTAACAGTGTAGAATGCCATGTATTTTTTGTGAAATAAATACTTATTATTATTAATAATATTCAATCGAATTGCTTTATTTAACAGTATTAAACTATTATAAATACATATCCATTTATTACGCTATCGTACACAAAGGTGACAATTTCAAAATAATACGCGTAGAAGTTAGACCAGTTTCTAAAGTTTTTGACCAGTGTGTGTTGCCAGTGATGACTTACGGAACTTGAACGTGGTCGCTCAGAATGGGCCTCATACGAAGGCTCAGAGTCACACAAAGGGCAATGGAAAGAGCTATGCTCGGAGTTTCTCTGCGTGATCGAATCAGAAATGAGGAGATCCGCAGAAGAACCAAAGTCACCGACAGAGCTCTGCGAGTCGCTAAATTTAAGTGGCAGTGGGCAGGGCAAATTGCTCGTAAAACCGATGGCCGATGGGGCAGTAAGGTTCTGGAGTGGCGGCCACGTGCTGGTAGACACAGCGTAGGGAGGCCCCCAACAAGGTAGACCGATGGCCTGGTGAAGGTCGTGGGAAGCCGATGAATGCGGGCAGCACAAGATCGGTCAGCGTAGAAAGCCTTGGGGGAGGCCTTTGTCCAGCAGTGGACATCTATAGGCTGAAGAAGAAGACGCGTAGAAGGCTGTTGTACTAACACACACGCACACTCGCAGATGCGCCCTGCGCAGTTTTACAAAACGGGCATAAGTTTTCGAGATGCGTTAGAAAGAAAGACATTACTTCAACTCTTACGCCGCACCGGCAGTATACTCTCCCTCCGTCTTACGAATTTTCGATCAGGTCACGTGTCCTGACGCGAGTGTAACAATTATATACATCTCAAAAAAAAAAAATATGCGCAACCTCATAATTTTTACTTCAAAAAACTTTTTTTTATAACATTCTGACTAAACAAACATGTCCAATCCTGTGTCATTCTGGTTCCTATGGTACCCAACAACTAACAAAAATAACGACTAGGCTTGTATTATGATCACATCCTTAACAAAGCTTCCTTTTTTCAGGTAAGTTACCATCATGAATACAGACTGTTGCAATACTGCATCTTAAGGTAAAGTTTATTAAATAACATTCAAATTGATGCCAAGCCACTTGTTCTTAAACTAAATTAGCATGGCGACTAAAAATATGTCAATTTTCGTCAAACACTGACTAATTTGGCAGGACCAAACTTATCTTCTTTCCTTTTCTTAAACTTTAATACAGTTTAGTTTGTGAACAAGGCATTCGGTACCATTATTAACTGATTTACAAACACCTGATTTGCATTTGATAAGGTAAAACGTGGCGAAATTCAAATATTCTTTCGTTTACGGAAAGATACCCAGAAGACTTGCAGCATTGCCACGTTAAATTCTCTCGGTGGTAGGCCATAACATCGGTTGCCGGCAGAAGTTACCACCTGCCAGACAAAGTCTTGCCGCCAAGCTGTGTTGTGCATTCGTCGTGTTCCGGCATGATGTTGTGTTGGGATCTGTGCCGAGTACGATGCGCCAGATGTTGATCGTTTAGGCTCTCCAGATCAATCTCCCTCTGGCGCAGCATCGTTGATCGTGTTGATGGGTTTAACATTACATCACCTCCCTCAATTGCCGCCTTCCTTCGTATTCACTCATTTTTTTTTTTTTTTTGTATAGGATCTTAATAAATTAGCGTGCTTTACTATCAACGACTGCATCACTGCTTACCATCAGGCGGGATTGTGGTCAAGGACTAGTTTATAAACATATACAGGGTGGCCCATCGATTGACGTCATAAAAAAAATTTAGGTCCGACATTTCGTGGGGTATCCGAAACACCCCCATGTATGTTCCGCGATATTTCATAGTTTTCGAGTTATGATTTTTTTTTTACTTTTCGAGGAATTTCAACCGGACAAGTATAAAATTTTTTTTATTTTTTTTTTAATTAAGACTTCTTAAGATTTTTTTTTGCAACAGAATCCTCATGTGCTGTACTTTAATACATAAAATAACTAGCTTCGTAACTTTCATGAAAATTACGAAAATATTGGTCAGAATTTAAAAAAAAAATACGTTCCGTGAATTAACCCTTTATAAGACCGAGAAAACTAGAGGTAGTACCTACATAAATGAAATTTTGGTATGTTAATAAGGGTATTTTTAATTGATTTTTAAGATTTTTTTAAATCGTAAAAGTGTTGGGAAATGTGTGGAAAATTTGGTGGCAGTATATGTGCCACTGCCCATACTAGGAGGGTAATATTTCTATAAATTAAGTAAATTCTTTTTTTTTCATCTTTCTACTTTATGAAATTAGAAATAAAACCATGTAATAATTATTGTCAATACAAAATATTTATTTTAAGATACTTTTTTTTTATAAAAATATGCTAAGGGGAACGTTTGAGATCTTTGGAAGCTTTGATTCTTTACATTTAGTATTTATACTCATCAGCCAATATTTCTTATAAAATGACATACAAAATATATAAGAGCTAATTCAATCTTCAATTCTTTTGGTGAAATTGAGTAAAACAAGGGAAAGCGCAAAGAAATACTTTACAAGTCGTGCATGACAACTTGGTTCTTACATTATTTGTCTTTGTACTACACAAACGGCATCTGCGCGGTGTGTCAGACTTATCTATCAAATGTTTTCCAACATCTTGGAAACGAATGTTGTCATGCACTCCTACGACTTTCTGGTAGTTGGTACTGCCTGTAGCTCTCTTCTTTGCAATAAAATTAGGTTCGCTAGAAAGGCTCCTCTTTCTCGTTGTGTAGTTTCCAGTAAGCGATTTAGCAATCGAGATGCGAAACTGTAGATTCGATGGAGGTCCATGATTTCGCGATGAAACAGATTGTAATATAAAAGCATTTGTGATAGCTAAATCGATTAGGAAATAAAAAATTCGGCACCACCAACGCCTATTCCGTCGTCCAACCTCATATGTGCCTCTTTTTTGATCGAACCTATCGACTCCTCCCATTCTCTTTGTGTATTCAGTGATTGCCAAAGGGCAAGGAAAATTCTTCTTTGTGCCATCCTTCATAGTTCTTTGACAAAAAGCTTTTTCCATAGGATGGAAAGCTGTACTCAACACTGTAACGTTTTTTGTATCCTTCCAAATCATGAATCCAACATTATTCTTCACTCTCCATTTGTAGTTTCCGCGGTCAAGCTTTACTTTCCCTTTGTTCCCTTTTACGAATTTCGGTAAGTCTGCTCTATTTATATTTACGGTGGCGGTGGAGTAAATGCCATGTTCATAAAGATATTCCATCACAGGATATGAGGAAAAAAAATTGTCAAAAGCAACATGAGCTTGAATTTTTTCGTCAATTAGAGATTTTGTCAGGGTTTTGACAATATTGGCGCCCAAACCTAACTCCGGTGTATTATTGTCACTTTTACCGGTGTAAATTTGAAATTCATATACATAACCAGTTACACTATCTGCCCGAACCCAAACCTTGAATCCCCTTTTTATGGGTTTAGCAGGCATGTACTGTTTTAGAGATGATACGCCTTTGAACCGTATCATAGCTTCATCGATGCTCTGAGAAGTAGTCTGTTTTACTTCTCTTTGGCATGCATAATTCAATAATTCCAAGACAGGACGAACTTTGTATAATTTGTCATAATCCTGACTTGTTTTTGCAGGAGTCTTGGAATTATCATTCAGATGAAGGTTTTCTAAAAATTTTTTGAACCTTTTAGATGTCATTACTTGCGCAATTTCGTCCACTCTAAAAAATGGGTCACTGGACCAATATAGGTCTATAGATGGTAAAACATGAATACCCATCAGAATAATAATTCCTAAAAACGCATCAATATCCGATTTTCTTACTGGTTCCCAATTTAGGGTCTGTTTTTGAGAGGCATACAAATTAGTTTGCTCAACTATATGATCAATTACTTCTTCAGAAAAATATCTTGTAAAATAAGCCACTGGAGAAGTTCTGCTCGGAAAGATAACTTTAGGTTTCAAGGTGGCTTCGTCAAATTTATCAGCACTTGGCCTATCCGACCACATACCTTTTTTCCAGTCACTGTCGTTCTCATCTTCTGAGGAAGAGTCTGCAGAATCTTCTGGAGAAGACTCCAAAATGTGCCGAGAGCGTGAATTTGATACTCGTGAAGACCTGACTGGTCGCAATATTTCTTCGTCTTCGCTATTTTCAATACTCTGTTAGCATCAATATTTTCTATTTCATCTACATTAGTAGAAAGCAAACCCACATCTACTGGACTCCGCCTTGATGGTCCAGGTGTAGGACTTCCTTGACTTGAACAATATATCGGTCTTCTAACATCGCACGAATGTATGTCAAAATTGGTTTCTATACAATCTTCGCCCTCGTACTCATCTTCTGAGTTGTCAGAATCTTCAGGAAATCCAAAGATCTGCTCAAGTTCATTTTCTATATCTTCATCACGCAAGTATGCCTGCAATACAAACAGGCAATGGCATTTATACTGCCACCAGAACATATCAGTGAGCAGGCAGTGGCATAGATACGGCCACCAATAAAATTTACAATAAAACAAATTTCAACACATTCATAACCAAAATTACACGTAAAATGTAGTAAATAAAAACAAATTAATAAAATAAATTACTTTTCTTACCATTTTAGCCAAAATTTTAGAAGATGCATGTGGATGAAAAATTCTAATCGAAAAACACCACTTTCAAGCGATAACGAACGCCTTCAAATTAACAGCTTTCAAGCATTTGTCAAAAGGACCCTTATTTTTGACGTAAAAATCATTAATCCTGCCATCAATAAAAAAATAAATCCCGGTAAACGATACAGTCAAGAATAAAAAAATATTTTTTTTGGTGGCATGTATACTGCCTCTACCTTGAAAAGGGTTAAGACTTTAATTTTCAACTTTACATTAAAAATCTAATCAAGTGTTATTTCACTTCTTATTTACTCTCAAAAATGCGCCAGACTCTCAGCTTTCATAATCAGAAGACAGAAGTAGTACTTTAAAGCAAGTTTGGCTAAAACCGGGCTTTCTAAACACCAAGGTAGCAAAATTCATAAAATTACGTATCTGGTTAAAATTGTTTTTTTTTTTTGCATTAACTATTATTTCTGAGGCAAATTAATGATTAAGAAAGCTGAAAACCTATCGTGTAAGTAAGATAAGGAAAAAAAAGTAGAATTTTATGTACGAATCTTTATTTAAATTTACAATAAATTTTTAAAGTGGTCACCGCCAGCGCCAATGCACATTCTACATCTGCGTAAAAAATTGTGTTTTAATCTGCGGAACGCCTGTCTGTTTTCATTCACTACCCGTTTTGCTTCTAAAATCTTCTGCCTCAGTTCTTGTTCACTGGAACACTCCCGGGCGTATGCTGTTTCCTTATAATAGCCCCAAATAAAGTAATCTATGGGGTTGAGGTCAGGTGAGCGCGGAGGCCATGGAATCGGTCCACCGCATCCTATCCATCTGTTAGGAAATTCTTCATTCAAATAATCCCGGACTTGTGTCGCGTAGTGACACGGAGCGCCGTCACATTGAAATATCATAGTGCGTCTTAGTTGTATATTTACATCTTCAAGCAAATCTTCAAAATCATTCTCTAAGAAGTTTTTGTAAGTTGTTCCATCAAGTCTGCTCGGCAATTCTAATGGACCAATTAATTCGCCATTGAGAACACCAGACCGCACAACAGCATACGCCCGGGAGTATTCCAGTGAACAAGAACTGAGGGAGAAGATTTTAGAAGCAAAACGGGTAGTGAGTGAAAACAGACAGGCGTTCCGCAGATTAAAACACTATTTTTTACGCAGATGTAGAATGTGCATTGCCGCTGGCGGTGGCCACTTTGAAAATTTATTGTAAATTTAAATAAAGATTCGTACATAAAAATCTACTTCCTTATCTCACTTACACGATAGGTTTTTAGCTTTCTTAATCATTAATTTGCCTCAGAGATAATAGTTAATGCAAAAAAAAAAAAACAAATGTAATCCGATACGTAATTTTATGAATTTTGCCACCTTGGTGTTTTGAAGACCAGTTATAGCCAAACTTGCTTTAAAGTACTACTTCTGTCTTCTGATTATGAAAGCTGAGAGTCTGGCGCATTTTTGAGAGTAAATAAGAAGTGAAATAACACTTGATTAGATTTTTAATGTAAAGTTGAACATTAAAGTCTTAATTCACGGAACGTATTTTTTTTTTAATTCTGACCAATATTTTCGTAATTTTCATCAAAGTTACGAAGCTAGTTATTTTATGTATTAAAGTACAGCACATGAGGATTCTGTTGCAAAAAAAAATCTTAAGAAGTCTTAATTAAAAAAAAAATAAAACAATTTTTATACTTGTCCGGTTGAAATTCCTCGAAAAGTAAAAAAAAATTCATAACTCGAAAACTATGAAATATCGCGGAACATACATGGGGGTGTTTCGGATACCCCACGAAATGCCGGACCTAATTTTTTTTTTATGACGTCAATCGATGGGCCAGCCTGTATAAAAAATAGAATTACATAATCTGTAAAATCGGCACTAGGCATAGTATTTCGACATTGACCTGCGAGTCACCTCAGTGCAAAATTTATAAGTAGTGTCACGTAGCAAAATATAGCAGCAGGCGACATCTCGACGACTAGGGCTGAACTCGGGTCACATATTTTACATCGAGCCGAGAGATGGCGTTGCGCGAAAGGACGGTCGTTAATATAATAAATAAATTTAAATAAAGAACGACCGGGTTAAATAATATAATATAAAAGAAGGACTTAAAATAAAGATATTAAAAAATTAAGAACCAACTCATGAGTCTGAGTTAAAAATACAAGTCGCGGAACGCACGAGTCTATGGTTCAGGAAAAGACAATTGGGAGCGGTCGGTCGGAACAGAGAGAAGCTTCGAGAAAAAAAAGAACTACCGAAGCTTGCGTGGTGTCGCGAGTTCTTTTGTGGAAATAGCCGGTACCCAAGGCTGGCGTTTGGTGCAATAAGCCCCATGGGGCGGTGCATATGAAGTCTGGCTCATCTCTCTGTGAGTATTCATTTCTGTACCCGGAATATTTTCTCCACGTGTTTTCTTGTTCTGTAGTACTGAATTAGGTTAAATGTTGTTCTAGATTTGGCTCTATTGGCGGGCCTAGGGTGGGAACCCGTTTTGGGAGGCGTCGCGTCATAATATAACTTTGGTGGCCTTGATTCCCATTGGATCAGGCTTGTTGGAGTGGATGTGGCTGAACCCTGATGGTACGGCACATCAAGTTCTCTTTCGACGACGACTAGACAGGTATAAGCTGTCATGATTATTTTGCTCCTGGTGTTCCCGAGATACCTAATCCCGCAGGCCGCGTTCAACCGTGCATTAATCTGACACCCGTCAGTTAGTGAAGCCAAGGGTCTTTGTACCGTAATCTAGAACCGTAATCTAGAACCGTAATCTAGAAGCGTAATCTAGAACCGTAATCTAGAACCGTAATCTAGAAGCGTAATCTAGAAGCGTAATCTGGAAGCGTAATCTGGAAGCGTAATCCAGAGGCGTTAGGCAGGAGAGCTAACGTAATCTGGAACCGTAATCTGGAACCGTAATCTAGAACCGTAATCTGGAAGCGTAATCTAGAAGCGTAATCTAGAAGCGTAATCTGGAAGCGTAATCCAGAGGCGTTAGGCAGGAGAGCTAACGTAATCCCGAAGCGTAATTCTGAGGTGTTAGTTAGAAGCGTTAGACAGAGAGCTAATCCAAAACGTAGACTCCCTGTCCTTGTTACCTTGTTTTGATGTATCTAGTGATTGAGAGTGGGTTTCCAACAGGTTGCATTTAAGTAGGCTATTGGCTTGATATTGTGTGCATAACCTGAGATACTTTTGTAACGACTGAGCCGTGATCACAACGGTTCACCTCACGAATCCTCATCAAGCGACCCTGAGCTCGCTGAATTGTCTCATGTGGATTCCCTGTCCCACTCCGACCCGAGACGGAGTGAGTCAGGAAATCGTCTAGGTAAGTTAGGAGTTTGTTTTGTCATATATTTATGACACAGGGTAATTATGAAATAAATTTGTAATTGTATCCATTTATTGTTTTATTTAATGCTCCTAGCTACCAAGTATTTATTTACATAATTAAATTTACTGTAACTGCCGGGTAGGGTGGAGTAAGACACCCCATTCTTTTTTTTTAAAGCGTTACAGTAGGCAACGAGTAAAGTTCAAGCAGCAAGTGTCCACGTGTCCAAGCGTCTGTCCAACAGTGTCTGTTTCTCATTGTGAAGCGCCACATAATAGTCGTGAAGGGATTTAACTTCTAAATTACTAATACAAACAACCTTAAGTCAGATATTCCCGTGCTAACACGAGTTGGACTATTTGACAGTTTCCCTGACATAGTAGTAGCGAACGCATCCGCTGCGCAAGGAGACGCCGGTTCGATCCCCGCGCAGTGCCAATATTTGTATGCATCAATATGAATATTTGCACTGGTCTGGTCATGCCACCGAAATCACTTTAAGCCGGTGGTCCCGGTTGCCATACGAACATCTAATGGCAGTCGTTACGGGTTGTTGGAGCCCTCAAAAGTTCAACAATTGGTCTAACTGCAATGCTTCGATATCACCGTCGGACTTTAGAGGCAGACGCTTCACGGAAAATATCGAAGTTTAGCCAAAATCAGCATTCAAACTGGTAAAGCGGACCCCAGACTCCAAAGCTGAAAAATCTTTGGATGCGACTGCGATTAACGCTGAGATGATGACGATGAACACGAGTTGGACTAATTAGTAATAAAAGATTTTCTCTCTTCTTGTTCAAAAAGACTGATTTAGGTGTCCACATGGTCTATTTCGGACACTCATAATTCCCTTGTTCTTATCACAATTTATCTATTGAGACGTCATCCCGGTACTTCGATCAATCGTTTCTGTTATTGGTTTGTTTTTGTTTTTTTCGATTTCATTTAGTTATGAAGCGATGTTACATTGGCTAGTGGCTCTGTATCGACTTGCTTTTTTCGCGCCATTATTATTAAAGTTTAGTACCTACAGCTGGATGCGGCGATCAGCAACATGTACATCATATAGAAAATGTGAAAAATGAACAGTAATTTCCTGTGACTAAACTAATGGATATATTTATATGATTTTTTATGAGTAGACTGAGAATGTGTTGAGGTACACAATGTTCAAGTTATTGTCGTATTGTCATCACCATTTTGTATAAGTTTAAGGGAATGCGGGAATCGCAGATAATTCCCGTGAACTGAAACCATTTCATCTATACAGAGTTAATTCCGTGCTTAACCGTTCGATCTACTTCGCCAATACTTATGTCTATTTCGGACCAAATATCACTTAATGTCTAAAATATAATAAAACTGCATGTAATTCAATCTTCCGGTACATTTTGAACACTGAAATGTTAATTAGTTGGTGAAACTATTTCCATTACACTTTGGTGCCTCGTTTGAATTTCAAATTGCTCATTCGTATGGTTGCAGATGTTGACTGATAGGTTTTTAGTTACTATATATTGACAATTTAACAAGTGCGGTCACTGGGATCAATTGACGATTGTTATTTATATAAAAGTAGCGACCCGCCTCGGCTATACACGGTTGCAAAGCTGATACTAAATACTAAAAACAGTACAGTAAAACTGTGAAAATGTATTAATTACGACATCACTTTAGAAACCTCAAAAATATCAGAATTCCTCCACTATTTAGTGGATGTTGCTACATATATAATAAATCTTCCTGACGAATCACTCTACCTATTAAAAAAACTCCACCAAAATCCATGGCGAAGTGTCAAAGATTCAATCATACTTAGGGACAGAGAAAGCGACTTTGCTTTGTACTTTGTACTGATTACTACTATCGCAAAAACATGACATAAAATGGTACCTAATTGTTTTTAAAAGCTGTTTTTTTAGGTACCATTAGTCATTGAATTACTCTTTCTAGAGTCTGTTATTACTTTCCTCATGCCTACTAAAATCGGAATCGTTCTGGTTGAAAAAATCCCTTTTCTTCGACCCGTGGATTGTACCCAGGATTTTACATTGCCACCACTGTTAGAAAATTAACTTATCCAGCATTAGCGCATTCCCCGAGTACTTATATTATTTACTAAATTATAGACCGTATCAGCTTCACACCATTTATTTTATAGTTCTGTCATGACGACAGACAGCGCATCATGTGTTGGTTACCAAGGTAGGTATACAACCTCCAACACGCCTCCTCAATCTACTACATGATGAGTTACACAAATTAGAACCAAAAACGCTAACTTGATTACATATAGAAGTAATAAATCCAACGCGTCACATTAACAAAACAAAACAATATCAAAATTAAAAATAACCATTACAACAGATAGGTATAAAACTCAAATTACAAATCCTAAACCTAACTGTACTTGCCCGCCCTCTTAATGGGTAATTTTTGTACAATCTGTTTAAGTTTTGGGCCTGGCAGAGACTTCGTTAACATGTCTGCTAACATCTCTTGAGTACACAAGTATTGTACATCAATCGCCTCCTTAATCAAGGCTTCGCGGACAAAATGATACCTAATATCTATATGTTTTGTTCTATTATGGTTCATTTTATTTTGCGATATTTTATGTGCTGACTGATTATCGTTAAAAATAATCGTTGGTTTGTCGCAAGCATTTTTAGTCAAACTAGACAACAAACCTCGCAAGTAAATTGCTTCTTTAGCAGCCTGACTGAGTCCTATGTATTCTGCCTCAGTCGAAGACAATGCTACACATCGCTGCTTGCGACTCTCCCATACTATTAAATTATCGCCTAATGTAAAAAGCATTCCTGTGAAGGACTTTCGATCGAATGATCCCCCCCAATCAGCGTCAACGTACCCGCGCATCTCTAAGTTACCGGATTTTCGGAAGACAAGCGCAAAATCAGATGTCCCCTTTATGTATCGCAACACCCGTTTAGCACAATTGAAGTGGGTCTCATCATAGCACGAATTGAATTGAGACAGTAAACTGACAGCATGTGCTATATCAGGCCTAGTAGTTTGAGCCAGATAATTCAGACATCCTATCAAACTTTGGTACGGCAACCTACAACCAGGCTCAGCTTTTTCTAGCTTTATGCCTACCTCCATTGGGGTATTGACTGGTTTGCAGTCTGACATTTTAAATTCCTTCAATACATTCAGGACATACTGTTCTTGATCGAGATAAATAGTTCTCTTATCTCGTCGTAACCTCATACCTAGTACATGCCTAGCTTCGCCTAAGTCTTTCACTTTAAACTTTTTGAGCAGCCCGTTTTTCAAAGCTTGCTTCTCTTTATCCTGCTTTGGAGGACATAATACAAATATATCATCAACATAGATAACTACCACTATCCTATCTTGACCTATTATTTTTTGATATAAACAGGGCTCTATCTTTGATTGTATAAAACCTAAATGAAGCATCTCCTTATCTAATTCGCTAAACCAAGCATTAGAGGCTTGCTTCAATCCATATAATGACCGTTGTAGTTTACAAACTTTGTTTTCCTGACCTTCGGCTATAGCGCCCTCTGGCTGAAGCATGTAAATGTCTTCCTTTAATTTTCCGTACAGGAAAGCAGTGGTAACATCCCACTGGTCAATGGTCCACTCGTATTCTGCAGCTAGTGAGAATAACAAGCGAAGCGTAGAGTGCCTCACGACGGGAGAATAGGTTTCATTATAATCAATTCCACGTACCTGTGCAAATCCTTTAGCTACCAACCTCGCCTTGTATTTCAATATGTTACCATCACTATCTCGCTTGATTTTGAATACCCATTTGTTCTGTATAGGCTTCTTATCGCGCGGTAGATTAACTAACGTCTACGTTTGGTTCTCCTTCAACGAGTTGAGCTCATCGTTCATGGCCTTCTGCCATAGCTCACGATCAGGTCTTGACATTGCCTCATCCATTGTCGTTGGATCGCCATCAATATCTGCGATAGCTTTTCTTTCAGCTTCGGCTTTCGCACATGTGCATCTGTAGTCCACATTATTCCTTGGACGTAAGTTATATCTGGGCGGGTTTTCACAATCGTTGTTTTCAGATTGTAATATAGGATTGGTACTTGCTTCTTGAGCTTCCTGTCTTATTTCGTCAATAGTTTCTTCAAAAACGTCTTCATTGCTTCCTTCACTAACGCTGTGAATTTCCTCACATGCAACCTCAGGTTCAACACGTTCCTCCTCTGTTGAAATAGGAATGACTGAGTTCTTCGTCACTTTCATATCGCCTCCAGGAAAAACATTTTCTAAAAATTGGACGTCTCTCACAACTGAAAATTTTCCAGTCTTTGGTTCTACCAGTTTGTAACCTTTCGTGGTCTCGCAGTAGCCAACAAATATTAGAGCTTCAGTTTTCGTGTCTAGCTTCTTTCTCTTTTGTTTTGGTTTCAGAGCGTATGCCAAACATCCGAATACTCTCAGATGACTCAGATCTACTTTCTTACCAGACCAGAGTTCCTGTGGTACTTTTCCAGTGACAGCCTTCGTTGGGCTTAGGTTTTTTAAGTATACAACTGTTCCGACTGCTTCTGCCCAAAATCTTTTGCCCAAATTGGCTTCAAAAAGTAATGTTCGCGCTTTCTCAATGATTGTTCTATTCGCTCTTTCAGCCACGCCATTCTGCTCCGGCGTGTATGGAACTGTCTTTTGATGTTTTATACCAGCTAACTTCAAATGCTTGTCGAAGGCATCGTTGCAAAATTCTTTGCCATTATCCGATCTCAAGCACTTGATCATCTTGCCAGTCTCATTTTCTACTTCCGCCTTATACTCACGGAACTTGTTGAGACATTGACTTTTGTTTTTTAAGAAATAGACGTGCGTCTTTCGCGAGAAATCATCAATAAATGAAAGCATATACAGCGAACCAGCAAAAGATGGCTCTTCCATTGGGCCGCACAAATCTGTGTGCACAATCTCCAATAAATCATTTGCTCGAGTGCCTTGTTTTTTGAATGGACTTTTGCATCTCTTTCCATTTATACATGGAACACACGGCTCTATTTTGTCCGTAGTTTTGAATTCTATTCCAGATACCATGTTTCCCTCCCCCCTCCTCCGCCCCCCATGAATGGGTCCAGGGGCGAGGGACATGGGGAAGTCCCCGCCCCCTATTCGATGGACCCGCGGCGGAGGCGCGCGCAAGTGTCAGCGCGCGCCTCTGAGGCGATGCACGGGGTAGCTTAACACCCCACTACCCCGTGCCGGAGACGAGGCCCGGACAGACCGGGCCAGCACGAGAGTGTGGGGCTGCGGAAGAATTTAGACTCCCGCGGCCCCACGCGCGCTCGTGATAGAAGAGACACCGGGGTGGTTTTAGTCAGTAAAAGTCTGACAGACCCCGTCGCCCACCCTAGGGCGGCGGACATCCTATGAGGATTTCCACCCCGAAAAAAAAAAAAAAAAAAAAGTGTACTATATCGCAGATGTATTTTTCCATACTTGAATAACTTTCCAAACGACACTGCCATAGTTTATGTTGCAGCAAAATTCGCCTGCCCCAGCCTTGATCCTCGTAGGCTCTGCACAAGTTTTGCCATACCTCGCGTGCGGTTTTTGCTTGGTACACGTGCGCAAAACATGTAGGCTCAATAAGCAGACATAGAGTTGATCGTGCCTTCCTATCACTGTCTTTTTGTAAATCACTGATATTTTCTGTTTCCACAACATCCCACAAGTTTTTGGATTCGAGGAGGTTTTTCACAACGAATTTCCACGATGTAAAATCATTCGCTCCTTGCAGTTTTTTAATTCCGCAATAGGAACCAGAAACAGAATTTTCATCACACATTTTTTTACCTTTTTGACAGTATTGTTTTTTCACTGTCAATAACGTGACAATCAGTATTATAAAGGAAATATTTTTTACGATCACTTTTAATAATATTTACTCAGGTACGGAATGGGAACCATAACCTGTTAGAAAATTAACTTATCCAGCATTAGCGCATTCCCCGAGTACTTATATTATTTACTAAATTATAGACCGTATCAGCTTCACACCATTTATTATATAGTTCTGTCATGACGACAGACAGCGCATCATGTGTTGGTTGCCAAGGTAGGTATACAACCTCCAACAACCACAACTAAAAAAGCTGTCGTATCGAAATATTTATTAATTTTCAGAAAACAGCAAACGTCAATTAACGTTATTATTTTTCCAGTACATATTTTACAATGGCAGGTACAGCTGACTGCGCTTCAATTTCACTTTAACCTTAAGCTGGCCTAACGTAGTACAGAGTTTTAGTAGAATAAGAGGCCAGGCTATACTGGATTGGTTTGCCGCCTGTAATCACCGAAAGGCAAGTCGTTCCACTTATTCTATTACAGCCACTCGCCTACATAATAATAATAGTTCTACCCTAAATGTAGGGGCGCGGCAGGGTGCGGACAATTTTTTTTAATCATGCCCTCGGACGTGGGAACAGCTGAAACTTCCATTACATTAAATGGATTCAGAAATCGTATTTTATGTCTTTTAGAAGTTTATTCAATTATTTTTTACAAGTTTTTTTTTTACAATTATAAACTAGTGCTTGACTGCAATCCTGCCTGATGGTAAGCAGTGATGCAATCGTTGATGGTGAAGCGCACTAGTTTATTAAGAGCCTATTCACTCGAAAAACAGAGTGAATAGGAGGGAAGACGGCAATTGAGGGAGTTTAACCCAGCAACACGGCCAACGATGCTGCGCCAGAGGGAGATCGATCTGGAGACCCTCCACGACCAAACTTCCGACACAACAACATTTGGCGCATCGTACCCGGCACACATCGCAACTCAACTGCTCAGATCCGTCCTCCGTACGGCTTCCCCAGACATCATGCCGGAACACGACGAATCGCTTGGCGGCAAGTCTTTGCCTGGTCGGTGGCAACTACTGCCGGCAGCCGATGTTATAGTAAGTAAAATCCTACTAAACAATAGGTTATACATACAATACAATAAAACAACGTATGTACCTATTTTTAACCCTTTTCAAAAAAGGAAGAAGTTCTCAATTCGATTATCTTTTTTTGTTCTTTTTAAGGTTCCGTATCCGAAGGGTAAAAATGAGACGCTGTAACTAACACTCCATATGTCTTTCTGTTACCAGACCAATAGCTATACAGTTGATTTTATTAGATATCATGTATTTCAGTTGCATATACCTAACATCAAATATACTAAAAACGGAGTTCATACTTAATATATAAATGCGAAAGTAACTCTGTCTGTCTGTCGGTCTGTCTGTCTGTCTGTCTGTTACGCTTTCCCGCTTAAACCTCTCAACCGATTTTGATGAAATTTGGCACAGACAATCTTTAGACCTTGAGAAAGAACATAGGCTACCTTTTATCCCGAAAAAAATTTATATTCCCGAGGGAAATCTAAAAAGCGCGATATAACCGAACTCCACGCGGGCGAAGCCGCGGGCGGAAAGCTAGTAAAATAAATATTTAAATGAGTCTCCATTACAACAGACGTGACTTTTATAGATAACTAGCTTTCCGCCTTTATATCGCGCTTTTTAGATTTGCCTCGGGAATAACATTTTTTTTTCCGGGATAAAAGGTAGCCTATGTTCTTTCTCAGGGTCTAAAGATTGTCTGTGCCAAATTTCATCAAAATCGGGTGAGAGGTTTAGGCAGGAAAGCGTAACAGACAGACAAACAGACAGACAGAGTTACTTTCGCATTTATAATATTAGTATGGATGGTACGGAACCCTTCGTTATCGAAATATCGAAGTTTAGCCAAATCAAAATAGACTGGTAAAGCGGACCCCAGATTCCAAAAGCTGAAAAAAGCTTCAGGTGCGACTGGGATTAACGCTGAGATGATGATGATGATGGTACGGAACCCTTCGTGCACGAATCCAACTCGCATTTTGCCGGTATTTTTACTTTCATGTTTAATTGAATTTTTTTAAAACAATTTAATTAGTATCTGTGGTGTATAACCATACTAATTAAATTGAATTGAATAAAGTAAATAGAAATAGATAAGTGTTATAAAATGTAAAGTTTATAACACTTATTTCTATTTACTTTATTAACATCGTTTCTAACAGGTTATGATAGGATGTCTAGAATAAGGCCCAAGGGTTTTTAACACGCTACCCAAAAATAACGTGTTAAAAAATTCTAATCACCAACGAGTAGCTATCTTGAATGTCACAGCACTAGTGATTCGGCACAACGCAAACAATTATAAACTAGTTAAAAACGCGTTAGAGTTTGGGACATGTGCGCAAACCACAATTAAACTATTAGTTCTATATTCTATAACATTCTGGCTACTCGTTTCTGATTTGAGTTTGTAACACGTTACTGTTGAGTGGTCTCGAGGACGATGAGCTTAGTGGCTGGTTTACACAGTGCGAGCTAGCACACGAGTAAGCCTTCCGAGTTGCTGCACTGCAGTTACTCGCACTGTTTGGATATAACTTACGAGTAACTCGTTCGTACGAGTTGGATAGTAGCTCGCATCCGAACTACTTCAACATTTTTTATTTTCACTCGCCTGCTCGCCCGGCAGCAAGTCGCACAAATCCCAGCAACTCGTGCGTCGCTCGCATCGTTTGAACGCGTTCGGCAGTAGCTTGCCAGTGCCAGCCAGACAGTTGTGAGTGAAATCCGTGTTTTTTGTTGTTTTTGACTTGATTGCTGGACTGGGCCGAAGCTAGGTGACGTGTAGACAGCCAAATCAAATCAAATCAAATCATTTATTTCAAATAAACCAGTTACAGGCACTTTTGAATTGTCAGAAGGTCGGTCAGTCAATAAGATGAAGCTAGTCGCCCATTCCAAAGAGTAGGTACCTATGGAGAAGAACGGGCAAGAAACTCCATGGACACTCTTTTAAATTTTTAAGCTATTGTTACAAATACTTGATTACATCATTCATGTTGAAATCAACCGCGTGAGAACGATGCAGAAATATATTGTACGCTGAGAGCGTCCATTATGGAAAACATACAAAAATCAATTCAGAAATTAAAATACGCCGTGGCAGCTAAGAGATAACCAGTCCCCTCCGACGGCGTCCGTTCACGAACATGACGTATGGATCAGCATCATTCAGCTCAACCATATCGAAGGGAACCCAATGACCCAAAACACACGCCACCATCAGCGAGACATTTGAGTGAGCATGACATACTCTCAACAGCCAGAGCACAATTAAGTCAATAAAAAAGACTAACCCAACAAATAAATGCCTTACAGCATATTCGTACATTGTGCTCACACGTTTGCCATGCAATTATACAATACTAAGAAATTGAATCTAAACAATGCTAAGATAGTTTTGTCCAAGGTTCAGCAGCTCCAACAGTGTTCCCGAATCTGTGGAAAGTTTAACTCCTGTGCAGCTGCAGCTGTACAAGTGCCGAACACCTCTGTCAGCGATACAATTCCGTAACGTACAATATGCTTGGCTACATAGTGTGTAATACAGGCTTTGAATAAATAACATAAACAATTACATATTAAAACTACAAGAGGAAAAATCAAAGAACAATCATTGTATAGAAATCGGACGCAGCTCAAGCCCAAGCCTTTTTGTCCTCAATATAATCCTTCACACTATAAAATGCTTTCTGACACAACTTACGTTTAATGAAGGATTTGAATTTATTCAGGCTCAGATCTTGAACCACCTCTGGAAGTCCATTGTAAAAATGTATACATTGGCATCTGAAAGAGCCACCTATTTTCTTGAGCCTTGTTGTAGGTACAATAAATTTGTGCCTGTTCCTAGTATTTATATCATGGACATCACTGTATTTTTTAAACAATTTTATATTTTTATGAGCATACAAAAGATTTTCATAAATATATTGAGACGGCACGGTCAGTACATTAATCTCTTTAAATTTTTCTCTGAGAGAGTGTCTCGGACTTAATTTATAAATTGCACGAACAGCTCGTTTCTGCAAAACAAATATTGTTTGAATATCGGCGGCATTTCCCCACAACAGAATGCCGTACGACATTACGCTGTGGAAATAGCCAAAGTACACTAAACGGGAAAGCCAAGGCGAGCCGTGCTGCTGGCATACAATTAGATAAACCGAGTAGCTGTCTACTGGTCAGGCAACAGCTCGCACTGTGTAAATCAGCCATAACAAATCGCAAATGATTTTTTTTAAACAAAAGTTTGGCCCATCATATCATAACGGAACCAAAGACACATTTATTACGCGCCATATTTCATTGAATTTTCTGAAACACAATGAGCCATTTATACGATACGTACAGTAGTAAATCGGAGCGTATCAGGCCATTACCTCTGCTATCTGTTGACAATATTTGTCATTAATATCCCGCGCGTGACATCCGTCGATGTTTGGTGACAGATCATTAGATATGGTTGACACTCGATACATTGAATCTATGATAGAAATAAATTTTATTTATGTATATTATACTTGATTACACGAAAGATATCGATTATTGTCGGTTACCGACATAAAATCAAAAGCCAAATTAGGCTGCGAATTATAACTTACTAGCTTTCCGCCCGCGGCTTCGCCCGCGTGGAGTTGGGTTATATCGCGCTTTTTAGATTTCCCTCGGGAATATCTAATTTTTCCGGGATAAAAGGTAGCCTATGTTCTTTCTCAGGGTCTAAAGAATGTCTGTGCCAAATTTCATCAAAATCGGTTGAGAGGTTTAAGCGGGAAAGCGTAACAGACAGACAGACAGACAGACAGACAGACAGACAGACAGACAGACAGACAGACCGACAGACAGACAGACAGACAGAGTTACTTTCGCATTTATAATATTAGTATGGATGAACATAAGCTACTTTTTTCAACTTTTTTTGCGGAAATGCAAAGCAATGCAAAGCAGTCAACATTACGAGACAGGCAGGGCTTTTGTCCAGCGGTGGACTCTGAAAGGCTGAGTTGAGTATATATAGCGTTAATCCCCAAATAACGTAAGCGGAATTATTTTTTGGTAAAAATTGCTATTTATGCCTTTTACTGTTATATCTATGTTGATATTGACCATATTTCAGTTCCGTATGTCATCAATGGCATCATGACGCTTGTCATCTGGCGTCCATAGATTGGCAGATGAGGTGTTGTGGTGAGGTGGTTACCCGGCCGGCAGCCGATAGATGAGCAAACGATATAGTTACTATCGCGAGTAAAACCTGGTTGAAGCTGATACAGAGACTTGGAGATCTTGGCACAAGAAAAGAAAGACAGTGGATGATAAAATTTAAGAAATATTATTTTTTTTTATTTAGGTAAATTATAAACTAGCGCTTGACCACAATCTCGCCTGATGGTAAGCAGTGACGCAATCATTGATGGTAAAGCGCACTAGTTTCTTAAGAGCCTATTCACTCTAGCCTTGAATTTTTAATTTTGGTAATGATGATGCGAAAGCGGTGCAGTGGGCCTTTTTAAATATTACACGGCACTCGCCATTATAGATTTTCTAATGAGTACATTGCTACCTGGTTACTTTGGTTTATATTCGGAAAATTCGATATAACATTACGTGTGTTATAACAAGAAATTACTGAGAAATTTGTTATACCTAACAAGAAATTTCTGGGAAAATTACTTATGGAAGACAAAGAAATTTGACAACGACGACGCTCTACAAAGCTGAATTACTACTTCTTCAAATCATTTTATCACACTTTGATATGAAGACAACGACTTTATGATTAGTATGTGTTTATTTTTTATTTGGGCTTTGAAATCATCAATTGACTTTTCCGCTCTGGCTGGAGCGGAAGGGCGTGTCAGTTTTTATTGACCAAAACCCATCCTTGTCACTTTATTTGCCAGTGCCAGGCCACGGTATCTTTTTGGTACAATCCGCGGCCTGGCAGTCCGTGTTCTCCCATTATTCACTATTAGCATAACTATTCATTCTTCTACAAATATTATGTATGTATAGATACATGAAACCCTTTTCAATAACCAAAGTTAGTATAAAATAAACAGAAAAAATACAAACGATTCGCGCAGCATGTTCAAACATTGCTATCTGATTAAATCGCTAACTACTCCGGGATTGGAATGTTTGTCACCGATTCTGTGTGTTTACGACCGACAGACGTACGGGAGTCCATCGGGAAGCGGTAATGAATGTTTGTATAAAATTCGATTAATTTTACTGCGGTGTTTAGCTTGCTTGTCATTTGTTTGTGTTTTATTTGCCCCTTTGTACACTCGGTAATTGGTTGTGAATTATAAACAGCGTTGTATTATTTATACATGTGTTAGAAGTTATAGTCTGGACATAGAATAAAGAGGGGAAGTAGGTTATCTGCGACCCAATCCGCGATTTAATTGCCTACTGTCTTAGGGTTGACGACTGTCCGCGCTTCGTCGGTTACGGTTGTCGCCCAAACCGCTAACAAATATTTATAGACTAAGAGCTTATGTTTAAATTATTTGCTTAGTATTTAGTTTACATATACTAGTCAGTTTTTTTTTTGTAATTTTTATTTTTAGTTTTGTACACATAAAGAACCATATTTATTTTTATTTTTAATTAATACAAATATAAATAATACAAACATAACATCTATTGAATCACACATTTAATACAAAATTACAAATTAGCTACAGAAAAATACCTACTTTCTTCGGTTTCGACTATTACGAAACGCGTTGTTATTAAACTTTAATGTGTAATATATCCGTATCCTTGTAAATAACTTTTAGAAATATAATTTGAAAAATATAAGTCTTTTATTTGTTCATAAATAGACATACCAACTTTGCAGTTTATGTGATCATTTTTTAAAAGCTAATGTGCCGAAAAGCCGTGACGCGCGAACCTCGTTCCGTGCTAGCCGCGACTAGCGCAGTCATAGGCACTCTAATATTGTGTTTAGGTGTGCGTGCGGCGACGCATAGATACTATGGCGCAACATACAAGCCGCGCGCGGTCCGTTTGTATGAAGATAACGTACTTCCCTCTCTTTATTCTATGGTCTGGATGCCAGGACCAGAATTGCGACTACATGTTGTATTTAAAGTAGATGTCAGATTAAAATACGCTATTGAAATTAAAAGTGAATATCTCGGGGTTTTTGACTAAGTCTAATTACAGCAACGAAAATATTAATATCCTTTCTGTTAATTTTCAAAAGGAATATAGGTACAGTTTAATATTGCTTGATGTTAAAGCGCTGCTGTTATTAATACCGAGCAAAAGATGACAAAAAATCGTGTTAAATATTTATTTTATTCTGTTTTAAAGCCTGATGACAGACACACAGACTGCGGAGTAGCTATAGTGAAGACACTGCTTAGATATTAATTTGTGGATTAATAGTACTATATCACCAATAAATGGTGTAAGCAAATGCCCTTATGCTGAACTACCAGCCTATGTTGTGTGTACACAGGCGGGCACTTGCCAAGCAATAATGATTAAACACAAAATATGTATGTATAAAGATTTTTTACGTTATCCAAAGCACAATTCCGTTGGTAACTTCTATATTTGAGTCCTGTCTTTCCCACATCCATCAGAGCGTGCACATATCCCGTAGGTACCTATTACATCTCACATCAGCTGTTTCAAGACATAGATAAATGACTCGCTGAGTTATGTTCGGAGTTCTAAGTGCTGACTTCATGCACTGAGTGCTGACTCTAATGCAGCATTAAGACCACTCGTACTAAAAGTATTTGATGCTTAGAGTTGGATGTGGAGGTTATAAAATAAAACTTTTTAATATATATTCCATTGGTATATACAACATGTAACATAAAAGGTATATACATAACAAAGGCATGGCATCTTTACATGATATCAAACGATATTGGAAGGTTTTTTTAATCCTATCTCTTTATGTTAGGAAGTTATGAGGAAAAACACCGCCTGTAATAGGCTACTATCATACTAGTCGCACAGAGATATTGAAGACATTTATCGGATTTTGGCAAGTAACGTGACGGGTAACGAGTAGTTATTAACGTATGTAGTGTGCTACTACGTTTGTTATGATTTGATTTCAAGAAACTCACGAAACCGAAAATTTGGTACCAATTTTTTGAGTATTTTATTTTGAGTTGAAACCCTTCCGATATCGTTTGATATCATCTAAAGATGCCATGCCCTTGGTATGTATATACCCTTTTTGTTACACGTTGTATAAAATACACAAGTACTACTTATATATAGATATCGGAGAGAAGATGCATTTATCTGTTGTTACGTATACGAGTATAGTCGTGGTGGCGTAGTGGTTACAACACCTGTCGATTCCAGGTGAGGCAAATACCATTGTAACTTTTATTTATATGTACTTTCTAAGTATATCTTGGACACCAATGACTGATTATAAGGTGAAGGAAAACATTTTGAGGACACCTGGATTTTAAGTCTGAAATCGCCAACCCGCATTGAGCAAGCATGTTGATTACGCTCAATCCTTCTCTGTATGAGAGGAGACCTGTGCCCAGCAGTGGGACGATAAAAGGTTGATGATGATATACGAGTATATATAGTAGTTCATTAAGAGTAGTCAGAAGTTTGAAAGTTGGACAGCTGGTCAGATCATTGAATACTGATATGACCAAATATTGATTTGTGAAATGCGATTATATCTATGTAGATAACGCTGATAGTCTTTAATTCAGTTGGAGCTGTTGAACAAATGAGGTCTAGTTTGAAAATGACATTAATATGAATATATCAGTAAAGTTGTAAATACTTATTATCTTTCTTCCTACCATCTTTATGCTGATGACTTACAAATTTACTCACGAGCGCCTCTTGGAAATCTGTCTGAGGCTATATTAGCGATCAATCGTGATCTGGCCCGCATATGTGACTGGAGCAAAAGATATGGGCTTTTGGTCAACCCCATAAAGACGCAGGTTATTGTCGTGGGCAGTTCTAGGACGGTCTCTAGAATCGAGTGGACAACCCTACCCCAAGTTTCTTTGGAAAACTCAGTCGTTCCCTTTAGTGAAAAAGTTAAGAACTTGGGAATATATATGGACAAAGCCTTCTCTTGGACTGC
This sequence comes from Sesamia nonagrioides, assembly GCA_017933935.1. Taxonomy (NCBI): domain Eukaryota; kingdom Metazoa; phylum Arthropoda; class Insecta; order Lepidoptera; family Noctuidae; genus Sesamia; species Sesamia nonagrioides. The sequence continues at coordinate 2,924,880 of JADWQK010001061.1, forward strand.
CCAGCTGCAGGAAGTTAGCCGCAAGCTATTTGCATCCGCTGCGTCTCTGAAGAGATTACGTAATTTCCTGCCGACTGCCACCAGGATTGCGCTTGCACAGTCACTTCTTCTACCCATCCTTGACTATGCTGATGTCAGCTATCTTGATCTTACCCAGGACCAACTAGATAAGCTTGAGCGACTTCAAAATGTTTGTATAAGGTTCATATTCGGTCTGCGCAAATATGACCATGTATCCGAATTTCGTTTGAAGCTCAAGTGGTTACCAATTCGCCTTCGTCGGAATGCTCATATTCTTTCCCTTCTGTATAATGTGCTTTTTTCTCCTTTCACCCCTCTTTATCTCAAGAATCGCTTTCAATTTCTGTGCAACTCACATACGAAATCTTTAAGGTCATCAGAAAACTTAAAGCTCAAAATGCCTACGCATTCCACAACGTTCCTTGATAAATCCTTCACTGTTCAGGCCCCTCGTTTGTGGAATGCATTGCCAATTGAAATAAAACGTGCGCAGTCGTTGCAAGAATTCAAGAGACTTGTGAAGGAACACTACTTGTCGTTATGATCTTCGTCCAACAAACACTGTTTCGCTAATTTATTTGTTAACTTGTTCTGCTCAGTACCTATGTATTTATTTATGTATATGTATGTATTTGTGTATCTATCTTAGTATGTTGTAGTAATAATATTTGCACCAACGACAGTCCCATTTGTGGTTTGGAAGAATCTGTCCATTCTTTGGTTGCCTGGAAGAGATCGCATTAGCGATAAGGCCGCCCATTGTATGTTTCTTTTTTGTGTTGATTTTTTTTTTTGTTCGATATTTGTTTGGTGTACAATAAAGAATATATAAATAAATAAATATAAATATCTTTTTTCTCAAACAAAGTGCCATCTATTTTTTTTTCACGAGTTGTTTAACTTACGAAGAAAATAGCAAACACACAACGTTGCAAATGTGTTACTACCACATTTTACTTATTGAAAACGTGTTCAGAATAGACAAGTGTAGAACTAGAGAAGAAATACCATTTTAAAGTTAATGATTTTAAACACAATAAAAAAATGGTTAGAATTTGTTCTATGCAGCTTTATTACATTTCTATCTGAGAAGAATAGGCTAGAATAGAATACTCTTTATTTTATCCACCATATAGATTACAGAACATAAATATAATATTTGTTTCAATAGCTTGATAATTGAAAAGAGTGTCCATGGAGTTCCTTGCCTGTTCTTCTCCATAGGTACCTACTCTTTGGAATGGGCGACTAGCTTCACCTTACTGACTGACCGACCTTCTGACAATTCAAAAGTGCCTGTAACTGGTTTATTTGAAATAAATGCTTTGATTTTGATTTTAAAGATTTTACAAAAGGTGACACAATGGGCGGTCTTATTGCTATGAACGATCTTTTACAGACAGAGAAGAAATTCATATAAAATTACCTACTAATACGAATTACCAGTTATTCTAGATTTTGTTACACATGCTGGCAGAAAAAAATGGGCAGCTGACAAAGAAAATTTGGATAACAGTTTTGATTAATATTTAAAATATTTTTTTAGACGCATTTTTTTTGCTTTTAATAACTCTGTCTATAACTAATTGTCTGGAGAATTGGTTTCTTGTTATATTGTTCCCTTATGATTAATGTTGGCTTCATGACTGAGGAAAGTAAAGAAATCTTAAAATATATTTCTCATCTTTCTCTGGCAAGAACTGAAATTAATAACGCCAGGCAGAAAAAGGAGAAGAATTTGTCTGACTTTAAAAATTAATCTAAGACGCTCGACCGAGCCACCGATGTTTGCGCTGACGAAAAGACGAATAAGTTTTGATATTCATTACTTTTATCTTAATTAAATTAATTCTGCTCCTTCGTGGTACTGTCTTACTAACATAGATCAAGTTTAAGCGTGGTGTAATAATACTGTAGATATGTAAAACCCGCACTTTGCCCAGAAACAAACAAATGAATTGAATATATTTGTTTGTCCCACTTTCTTGTCAACAAGTCAACTGAACTTTGTTTTATGAATAGATTGAAGGGAACCTTTCTTCCCCAAAAATTGTGGAAAGCGTCTCAGGCAAAAATTGCTTTACATAATACACAAACAAGACTGTCGTATAAGACACAGTGTGTATAATAAAATTGATATCTTACATGATACTTCTCCCTGTAGATTTATTACTATAAATATTTACGGATCGTTAAGAAGATGAATGTCTTTTACATATAGGTACTACATTTATTTCAAGGTTGGACATAGATTTTACGTAAGACAAGGCGAGGTTTTAACAGAAGACCAATTCAGAAAATATTAACCTAATGCAAAACACTTAAAATCCTTACTAATATTATAAATTGGAAAGTAAGTTTGTTTGTATGTTCCGCTTTCACGCCGTAACTACTGAACCGATTGCTTTGAAATTTTGTAGTTGTAATTTTAGTAGGCCGGATTAAATAATAGGGTACTTTTTATCAAGGAAAAATTTGGCATTCCAGGCGGGTGAAGCCGCAAGCGGAAATCTAGTTTTTTTTTATAAAATAATGGATATAATGGAAGATATGATCTAAAAGTAACAAAACAATCAATCGGACAACAATCTAACAAATACATAAAATTGGAAAAATATATCATAAAAAGAATTCCTACGCAAAAGGGAAGAGATCTGCTTTAAAACATTGCAATCATTACTAATATTATAAATGGGAAAGTGAGTTTGTTTGTTCCGCTTTCACGCCGTAACTACTGAACCGATTGCTTTGAAATTTTGCACAGATAAACTTAGAAGTCCGAATTCAATAATGGGATTCTTTTCATTCCTTAAAATTGATATTCCCGAGGGAAATCTAAAAAGCGCGATATAACCGAACGCGCGGCGAATCCGCAGGCCGGGAATCTAGTAAAATATATTTGTAAACAACAAATATCTCCCCCGAGCAATAACAAGGAGTCTCAATCATTTCCTCAAAAACTTAATGAAGCAATCCCTGTAAATAATGAGGGCACTATGTCTAACCAAGGCGACCTTCCCCTACGCCTTCGCAAACACCCGAATATTTACAGCTATATTAATAAGATTTTACTATTATTACTATTTTTGATGTCAAAGTAGAAAATAGCTCAGGGATCAGACAATAAGGTCGTCCGGAGAAAGGACCTTTGGTTATTGCTTCGTAGGGCGGCCCGCCTAGCTGAGCGGGCGGCAGTTAGGCGCCAGCCGCTGGCTAGGCAAGCCGCGTCCAGACGCGACACCTTTGTTCTCGTAAAAACAAATACTAAAAACAATACACTGTGCTGGTTTTTGTGAACTGTAGTGCATGTGTAATGTGTGTAGTTTAGATGTTAAAGTGTAAGAATAATTAAGCCAAAATAATTACCAAACAATAATATTTTTAACGTATTAAATAAATTTGTATGTCGTCCTTAAAGCAGAAAGAGACGTATAAGTTAATCTAATTTAATTATATTTGATACCCGATATTAAGTTCTGATTTATAAATCGAAATATACGCACAAAATCTTTTCCGCCGAAAAACTAGTTCGTCCTTAAGGACCTTAATGGAAACCTGTTTCGTATGTCAGGACCAGGATTAAAATATTATAACGACATGTAGTTAATAGTTTAGTGTGAATACATTCTCGTCAGATTTGCATTACAAACGACCCATTCTCGTACTAAATTGGTACAAGACTCGTCACAAAGATTAAACTCATCTAGCTGAACATTTTTTTAATTAAAGTAATATTAGAACGAATTTTCGCGAAAATTTTACCCGAAAATATGTAATCTCAAAATCTTCCACAGATTTGCTAAAACTGATATATTTTTGATAACTCTAAATTAAGAATGAAAGACCGTTTTATTTCAGTCCAAATCGACGCAAATATATTTTCAGTAGACAAATTCCTTTGCTTAATTAAAAATATTTGCCACAACAAATGATTTTCTTTTTAGAAGGAATCAAATATATTTTCCCTTATCTTTTTTTAAAATAAATCACAATGAGATTTGTTATTACTTTTTGGCTATAGCCTAAAGCCCTCTAAAATTAGGTAATAAGCATATTGTTTATGAATGCTTCTACAAATTTTAATTGTGTTATCTGTGTTTTCCTTAAAAATAATAACATTACCGACCTCATCAAGTCTCATAAAATTTATTTTTTTACGTGTTATTGTTAATAACATGTTACAGAAATAAATATAGAGTATACATTTTTATCCCTTACCTTTCTACTAATATCACTAATATTTTCAAAATCACTAATAACATATTAGTCATTTTGATATCTATATGTTTTGGCTTCTTACCTAGTAGGTACCTCTAGAACGACGACTTTTAACAAGCCAAATTATCTTATTTTATGATTCTGTTATCGTGTCGTCAATGTTACATTCTTAGTGCCCGCTAGCACGACATCTCACTAAATTCAATTAACACAAGACATCATTACTACATCATTGTATGTCTGTCAATCATTTTAAATTAATGAAGAGGGAGTGACATTTAAAATTATGTCTATTATTCCAACAGAATTATTTAGATTGTGTCTGTTGAATGATCTTTTAATCTTCTGTTCATAATTATATTAAAATTGTTATTGTAGCTAATGAAAGAGAGACTCAAGGTCTGCAGATAGATTTGAAAGATTCTTTCTAGAAGCGCGATTTTTATGGAGACAAAGTTTTTGTAGGTTGCGTAAGTAGTACAGGAATAAAAAACCTCAACCCAAACCATGGTTTGCTGTGCTAAGTTCCACTGAAATTGGTTCAAACTAACTTTTGACATGATAAACCTTTTTAAAGTATCATAACTGACATGACACGGTACTAGTTAAACATAAACTTATAACAGATTTATGATTTATGTATTTAATGCGATGTCACCTATAACTTATTGTATAGAATGTTTAATGAAAGTTTTTACTGTATTTTTTTTTTTATTCTTTTTTCTTAATTTGTAATTGTATCATTTTGCTTGTGTAAAGTTATGGGTCTTGCCTGAAATAAATTATTATTATTATTATTTTATTATAACAATAAATATGAATTTCCTTTATATTAACCTTTCATAAAATATGAAAATTAGTTAACAGAAATTGAAAAGGCTTTTTTTCTAATATTAATTTAAAATAAGCTATGTTAGCAAAGACATGACCAGTTAGGGTACTCTACTTAGTCTTCTAATCTAATTCAACATATTAAAAGGTCATAAAAAAAAAATCACTCATTCTAGAGTGAAAAATGGTATAACTAATACGACTTCATTTTATCTATAGCCATCTGTATAGAAGGATATGTCAAGAAACCCGGGCAAAAGCTAGATACGTATCAAATAAAAAAAGCTGTCCCACAAGAGCGCCACTAGTGTAAGAAATGCGTTGACTGATGTGTGTCGGTAACGTCGGACTAACAGCCCTTCTTATTGGTTATCGATGCCATTTTTATACGTGGCTATTCCGATAAATTGCTTGGAAAATTTCCGCTATCTTATCGGACAGTTTCCAAGACATTGCCTTACCTAAAAAATTAATGGTACGATAAGGACTAACTTCGAAAATCGGCTAGAAAAAGTTAATTATTGAGACAAACAGTTTGAAAGTTACGTTCTATGGTCTGCCTGGGTTCCACTTCCAGTCCGGATTGTTATGGCGTGGGAATACGTGGAACGTAACCCAGATGTTACTGAAACTCTTTTTCAGGAAATCCAGGATTAGTTGGCCTTTTATAAGATCGGTCCTGATATAGAGGTATTATACATGCGTTTTAGAATTTTTTAAAAAGCTGTCAGGCTGTCGCTGAGTCTGGATTAAGACGTGACTGTCAAAACTTGAGTTTTCTTTTCCTTGCATTCTTCATTCCCTGTGGGGAATGTTCAGGTACGCTGTTTGAAGCCGACAATCGGAAGGTACCTACTTTTTATTATTAAACCAGTACTTTGCTGATAATATTCAAAATAGTTGCCACCGTCGAATAAATCCTAATCATCATCATAATCAACCTTTTTATAGCGCAACTGCTGGGCACAGGCCTCCTCTCATACAGAGAAGGACTAAGCGTAATCAACACACTTGCTCATTACGGGTTGGCGAATTCAGACTTTAAATCCAGGTTTTCTCAAGATGTTTTCCTTTACCTTATAATCAGTCATTGGTGTCCAAGACATACTTAGAAAGTGCATATAACATAAAAAAGTTACATGGGCACTTACCTGACCTGGAATCGAACCCGCACACTCATACTTGAGTGGCTGGTGTTTAAACCACTAGGCAATCACTACAAAATAATATTATTTAAACGTGAAAGTTTATATGAAATGATGTTTGTTACTTTTTGACGTAAAAACTACTGATCGGATTAGTTTTGAAATTTGGCGCACAGGTGCCTTATGAATAAGATTAACACAAAGATATTATTTATTCCGATATTCACACAGTATCGAAACTTGTACCTCGAGCCGACGGACGATTCATGTAATGTAATAAACTAAACTTTTCCGAACAATTGGGTTGTATCTTAAAAATAATTTAATGTCCATCAAATCCATACTAATATAATAAATGCGAAAGTAACTCTGTCTGTCTGTCTGTCTGTTACGCTTTCCCGCTTAAACCTCTCAACCGATTTTGATGAAATTTGGCACAGACAATCTTTAGACCCTGAGAAAGAACATAGGGTACCTTTTATCCCGAAAAAAAAATTATGTTCCCGAGGGAAATCTAAAAAGCGCGATATAACCGAACTCCACGCGGGCGAAGCCGCGGGCGGAAAGCTAGTAGATTTATAAAAAACTAGCGGCCGCCAGCGACTTCATCGCGTGGAGTTAGTTATGCTCCGCTGCTATTGGTCGCAGTGTGATGTTATATAGCCTAAAGCCTTCCTGGATTAATAGGCTATCCTAAGCAAAAGGAACTTTTCAAATCGGACCAGTAGTTCCTGAGATTAGCGCGTTCAAACAAACAAACTCTTCAGCTTTATATAAGTATTAGTATAGATATTGAACACGTATTTTTTATTTTTTCTTTCATTCAAATACTTAGGAAGATATATTGATTTGAAATGTCGCATGACATCATGCCGTGGTACAAAAGATACCACGTCGTGACGTAATTAGCCCCCACTCCGTAACTTTAACACGCTATAATTATCTCTAGTTTTTGGTAATTTTGACAAAATAAAAAATACGGAGGAAATGAGGAGATCCGCAGAAGAACCAAAGTCACCGACATAGCTCTGCGAGTCGCTAAACTTAAGTGGCAGTGGGCAGGGCACATTGCTCGTAGAACCGATGGCCGATGGGGCAGCAAGGTTCTGGAGTGGCGGCCACGTACTGGAAGACGCAGCGTAGGGAGACCCCCAACAAGGTGGACCGATGACCCGGTGAAGGTCGCGGGAAGCCGATGGATGCGGGCAGCACAAGACCGGTCATCGTGGAAAGCCTTGGGGGAGGCCTTTGTCCAGCAGTGGACATCTATAGGCTGAGGAGGAGGAGGAAAAAATACGGGTGTTAATACTTTTTTTTTATTATCTATAAGACGGACTAATTATTTTTTTGATTTTCATACCTTGGTTACATCCCTTTATTGTTTAAAACGTAGATGATCCAAATACCGTAGGTAGACCTCAACAACAAAATGTAGGTAGCTAGTATAATTTGGCGACAATTCTTGGCAGCCTCCTATTGCAGACGTGGGTGGATATGACGTCATTGTCTAACTGAGGGAGTATGACATTAGAATTGCATAATTTCATGATACGATCACTAAAGACAGGGTGAAAGCACCCATTTTCATATGAGGCGTTAAATGACACGCTAAGCTATCGGTGCGTTTACAAATATCGTAACTAACGATGACGTGGCGTTTGTCTGTGTTAAACGAGTACGTTCAATGCAATATCCATGTACTTAACAATCCGTTACTATATTTAGCTCAAATCCAGAGCAGTAAGTAATACGTGTACGCTATATACCTACAAACATGTGTATGAAAAAAAACCCATCAAGGACGAGTTGGACTTATGCATGAAGGGTAGGTACTGTACCATCATCTATACAATATGTTAAGAAAACCCTGTCCGAGCCATAAGGATAATAAAGGTTAGGTAAACACATGACCAAATAACATATGAAATTTTACATAATCATCATAGTAACAATACTAGTGAATTTTGAAGTAATCTTTTTTTCCCGCGAATTAATTCCAACTTCCCCAAATTTTGGTAATTTTTAAAAAGTGACAACATTATTTTTGACGGTATAATTCTGAGCGAATAGCGATACGGCCGCGTGCCTCGTGCCCTACCCCTCTTCTCCCGCGCCTGTATGGCCTACTGTACATGTTGTAGCATTGGATTTTTTTTTAAAATTTGGCCCGTCTCTGTAGGCATTAGCAGAATCAGTTATCGATACCTAACAATACCTTCACAGATCGGACAGGGTTTTCTTTACATATTATGTATATATAAAAAATCAAAAGCTTTTAATATTTATTATAATAGCGGCATCAAAAATATATCATCTGTGAAAATTACAACTGTCTAGCTATCGCGGTTCATGAGATACATTCTGGTGACAGACAGATAAACAATAGTCTTAGTAATAGGCTCTCAACCCTATAACTAACTAATAATCCGCCAATGGTAATTAATAAAACCAACATCAATAGTTAAAGCTACTAACTCCACCAAACGAATCTGCTCGAATGTTCTAGTTTCCAGTTACTAAAATACAACATTTTATAAGTATTGCAAAGTCAAAGCCTAAAGAAACCGTTATTAATATTGATCTCGTGATCGTGAAGTCTCGGTGGGACTCAAATGGAAAATGGATTGACTTTATTTTTAAAAGAGATTTAAAGAGGTTAAAAATTAAAATAGCAGACCTGCTTCACAGAATTGTTACTATTTGAATATCTTCGTTTTGGTATATTCCATCATCAATACTCTCAAAACAGAGAAGAAACATATCGTGAGAACCCACACTAGAACCAAAAATTCGAACAGCTGTGAACATTCAAACACAATCGAAATGAAGCAAACATTTGTCAACACGCAGTATTTATTTTAATATACAGTATGTTAAATAACAGAGGGCGTTCCCTTAAACTCGTTAATATATATCATTAATAGATTAAAATAAAAATATCAGCATAGAAAAATAAGCATAAAAAAATCCAAATAAAAAAAAATTCTAATTGGAAATAAATTTGAAACCTCCTGTTTAAAATCAAAATAGTAGTCGTCATGTATAAATAAATTGCGACGTTGCCGTCTTTCATGTTCGCGTGTACAGTGTGTTCCTTTTACATGTCAATTTAAAATTTTTGTTGAATATTTTCTTATTGGAAAATTTTTTAAAACATTTTGTTTTCGAATGGAAATATTTTTTTAGCATGTATGTATGCTATACTATTTCGGGTTAACGGGAACGCCCTCTGTTAGTTAACATACTGTATGCTTTTCCTTGTCCCTTTTCCAATCAAATAATGTATTACAGGGAATCCGCGCCTCGGTTGAGTTTAATAATCCTTAATGACAGTTAATTAATTAGTTGTATCACGTACTACTGTTGTTTTAATTATGGGTATAAACCTATACGTTCAGTATAGGATAATATCCATAATTAAATTTAAACTTTGTTCACTGAGCTGGAACTATTGATAACAATTAAATAGTCGTACCACGTCCGCCTATATGTACTCTCGTCCAAAATCATTTTCATCTATCAATCATAAACAGTGTGCACCAAAGACGTAGAATCAAATGCTTCTATTAATACTGATGAACACTTACTTGGCTTTAGCCTATGCCATCAGGATTCCTAGCTAGCCAGAGATAAAACATTTAGAAACCAGGGGTCTTAGTCTCCTATTTTTATAAATTTGTAATTCCAACACGATTACGTTAGTCATCCTCCGTGGCGCAGCGGTCAACACGCCTGCCTGCGACGTGGAGGCCCCGGGTTCGATCCCCGGCCACGTCATGATGGAAAATGATCTTTTCCTGATTGTCTTGGGTCTAGGGTGTTTATCTATATATGTATCTATTATAAAATATAGTATCGTTGAGTTAGTATCCCATAACACAAGTCTCGAACTTACTTTGGGGCTAGCTCAATTTGTGTGATTTGTCCGTATTATATTTATTATTACATTGTCATTGTGCTTAATAGTTCGTAATTTGCTAAATTCATAAAGATCGATCAATTATTTCAGTCGTCTCGTAATGTAATGACGATAGAATGGCATTGCCGTATTGCCATTATTATAAAACCCTTTAATAGAAATGATTTTCTAAAAACTGATACTCAATTAATACTAATATTCAACATTTATTAATATGGAGTGAGTTACTTTCCAGTGGTCAATATCTGCCCATCAGTAATTGACCACTGGAAAGTCATAATAACGTCATCTTAGACATATCAGCAGTAACATTTTTCTTACAGTTCTTTCTTTCTATCCATACTAATATTATAAATGCGAAAGTAACTCTGTCTGTCTGTATGTCTGTTACGCTTTCCCACTTAAATCTCTCAACCGATTTTGATGAAATTTGGCACCGACAATCTTTAGACCCTGAGAAAGGACATAGGCTACCCCTCCTTATAGGCTATCCCGGAAAATTTTTATGTTCCCGAGGGAAATCTAAAAAGCGCGATATAACCAAACTCCACGCGGGCGAAGCCGCGGGCGGAAAGCTAGTTTTACTATAAAAAAAACTTTGCCCCACGCTAGGAATTACTCCTGTATCATGAGTGCGTTTACAAACTAAATTCAGATACCCAAACAACCAGACCCGGAACAACTACCGATAGGCCATACAAATCTATTTGTTCCATGTGGGAATCGTACCCGCGACACGCAGTGCAGCAGTCGATCGCTCAGCCACTACACCAACCATATCTTCAAACACATTTTTCTACATTGGTTTATAAGTGCATTGAAATATCGTCCTTCTTAGCTTAATTTAATAGCGTTTCTTTTGGTGAAATTGTCTTTTTTAGTAAACTCTATCAAACTAGTTAGGTACAATAAAGATAGAAAGTAGTACAATAGTTTTTGGCGTAGTTAAAGACAAGTTAATCAATAAGTTTAGTGATAGAGCGCCCTAATGTGTGATGATGTACAGGCGACAGCACATTAAGCTACTACATTCTGTCAGATTTCCTTATTAGATTTTCAACTTCACACACTAAGACTCAACGTCCGTATAATCGCCAGACAATTTTTTTCGTAGGCAGTTTTCTATGAAAAAACTATCATAAATTCAAAAATATATTTCGGATAATATTATCCGTCGGACTACAATTTGAGTGTCTTCAAGGCTAGAGTGAATAGGCTCTTAATAAACTAGTGCGCTTTACCATCAACGATTGCGTCACTGCTTACCATCAGGCGGGATTGCGGTCAAGCGCTGGTTTATAGTGTGTAAAAAAAAAAATCCATCGTGCATCGTTGTAAAATCAGCCCTTAATGGTAAGCTCGCCGCTCAGTAAGGACCAGGCCCGGGTCGACGTCGCGTTGTGTTCAAACGGATGTCAGCACACCATGACCCCCCACTGGGACCGATGATTGCCAGACTACGGGTTGTTCGAAGGAAATACTTTAGCCCCCGTCGAATCCATACTAATATTATAAATGCGAAAGTAACTCTGTCTGTCTGTCTGTCTGTCTGTCTGTCTGTCTGTCTGTCTGTTACGCTTTCCCGCCTACACCTCTCAAACGATTTTGATGAAATTTGGCACAGACAATCTTTGGACCCCGAGAAAAAACATAGGCTACCTGTTATCCCGGAAAAATTTGATATTCCCGAGGGAAATCTAAAAAGCGCGATATAACGAACACCACGCGGGCGAAGACGCAGGCGGAAAGCATCTTTAGACCCTGAGAAAGGACATAGGCTACCTTTTATCCCGGAAAAATTTGATGTTCCCGAGGGAAATCTAAAAAGCGCGATATAACCGAAATTTACGCGGGCGAAGCCGCGGGCGGAAAGCTAGTAGGTAAATAAAGGAACACGGGTAGATCAACTTTATTTCTAAAGCATTAAGGATCAAGGTTGATAGGGAATATCTGACAGTTTGGGGTAGCTTGACCTGCTGTCGGCCGTACATATTTATTTTAGGACTAGCTTTCCGCCCGCGGCTTCGCCCGCGTGGAGTTTGGTTATATCGCGCTTTTAAGATTTCCCTCGGGAATATCATTTTTTTCCGGGATAAAAGGTAGCCTATGTTCTTTCTCAGGGTCTAAAGATTGTCTGTGCCAATTTTCATCAAAATCGGTTGAGAGGTTTAAGCGGGAAAGCGTAACAGACAGACAGACAGATAGACAGACAGACAGACAGACAGACAGACAGACAGACAGACCGACAGCCAGACAGAGTTACTTTCACATTTATAATATTAGTATGGATTAGTTGCCAGCCGCGACCGCGTGAGAGTTCTCTTTCTCTGACCCTCCCCACTCGTATCGCATCACCTGCCCGCGTAACTACTTTGTTTATATTTAGCGTTCTAACTAACTGTTATTATTTTTGCTCGACTCTCAAGTGTCATAGCGTGATGTTAAATAGCTTTTAGCCTTCCTCAAGGATTAGGTTATTATCAAATGCAAAAAAAAAATACAAATCTAACTGGTAAGTTCGAGAGATTACCCCTACATACAAACACACTACATCCTCAGAGAGATAAAATATGATCTATAATCTATACTATATAAATTAACTTTAATTTAATATTCATTAGCATAGATTATGAACGAGGGATTATATATAAATATAAATAAAATATGTAATCCTTACGAATATAAACGCGCATACACAGCAGACCCGGAAAAATTACTTGTAGTTCATACAAATATCTGTTCCTTGCGGGAATCGAACCCGCAGCACGCAGCGCAGAATTAAATTGCTTATCCACTGCACCAACCGTGCAATACAGATGCTTTATAGCCAGAAAATACATTGGATACTTTTTATCCTAATATTTCCATGGGGTCGAAACTTACGAGGGTAAAACTGAGTACCCAGCTAGTTACTTTAGTTATCTTCAACAATATATAACTCCTACATCCATGGCGGTCTTCGTGTCCGTGACAGCAGACAAACTGCAGGAGGGTCGCCTACGCTGGTATGGCCACGCCTTATGCAAATGTGTTACGTGGATAACAAATGACGCCATGGCGCCTCCGCCGGGCCGGAACAAGCCATGATGACATGCGTGCCAACAATCTCACACCACAGGTTGCTAAAGATCGCGCGAAATGGAGGAGAATGTGCAGGAAAGCGGACCCCGGGCTCTAACGCTAAAGCCGCGGTGCAACCGGGATAAACGCTAAGATGATGATGACGATTTCCATGGGATCCAAACTAACCGTGGCACGCAGCTAGTGCAAATATAAATTAAATTTATCTTCAACAATATTCAAACTGTTATATTATACGTTATGTACAGATGCAGCACATTAAGCTACCCGATCGGCTGTCAAATTTTCCCAATCAATCTTGAACCTCAAGCTTTGTCGGTAAAGATCAAATTCAATTTAAAAACATGTAGCCTGATGTGCTGGCGTCGGTACCAATTGAGTTTTGATCAAGCATTATTAATATCTCTTATTGGAATTTCATTATACAAGACTCTCAAAGCTGGGAAATTTGAAAACCTGTTCAATAAATCCCGATATTCGAAGTAATATCCAATTAAAAAGCTACTCATGTACGTCTATGGATATTCCTTATCAGAAAACAACAGGTGTATATAATACCAGTATTTCTCTAGTGATGTGAACCTATACTTCACAATACATCATCATCTGGAGATCAACTTCTGGTGACTATCATCATTATCATCAATCTTTTTTATCGTCCCACTACTGGGCACAGGTCTCCTCTCATACAGAGAAGGATTGAGCGTAATCACCACGCTTGCTCAATGCGGGTTGGCGATTTCAGACGTAAAGTCCAGGTTTCCTCAAGATGTTTTCCTTCACCTTCAGTCATTAGTGTCCAAGATATACTTAGAAGGTACATATAACTTAAGAAAAGTTACACTGGTACTTGCCTGACCTGGAATCGAAGCCGCGCACTCATACTTGAGAGGCTGGTGTTTTAACCACTAGGCCACCACGACTTCTTCTGGTGACTATAATAGGTTATGCTAAAACATTACCATAGTCTATAATGTTCTATACTAATAACAAAAAGAGTTAGTTTTTTATTTATAGTAATGGATCAATAATCTCTGGAGATATGAATCCAATTCCAAACATATTATTACTGGTAGAAATCTACAATAGATGTGCGTGCTATTTGCTGTAGTTACTAATAATATCATAAAGAAGTAAAAAATGGTACCTATGTTTATAGGAGGTAATCTCTGGAAATACAAGTTTTTTAAAATGTTACTGCATTTTATAGCCTAATTGAGAAACGACCTATGTAACATCACACAACAACCCGAGCAGAATTAAAAAGTCGCACGGCACGGGCACATTGAGATCCGACGCGATGGGCCTTCATTTAATGCGTACGATGTCTTGGGTAGAAGATTGTTATACTGTAAACGTTACATATTTTAAATTCAAGTCACTTTTGGGGCCTGTATATGTAACTAGGTTCTTATTCTAAACTATACCGCGAATTTAGATGAGGTTTTCATCGTCATTTAAGAAACTCATTCAGGAAGATTTATTTGCCAATATATTCTCATTTTACTGAAATGTGAAATCTCTATATTGTGTAAACTCGTAAAAATCGTCCGACATAGAAGTGGGTCACAAGTTATCTATCGACAAATACTCTTCAAAACCTTTCAGTAGACTAAAATAGCTGTACCTATTGTTACCCTGACCAGCCAACCCTCTGGAGGTGCCCACACTACCCCTTTCCTTGCAATTGACTCACTTTGCGTAGTTATATGACAGGCACCTGACGTGGGGTACAAGACCCCCCTTTCATCCCCTTATCAACGTCACAAAGGGTTGTAACTATATTTTTATAAGTCTATTCGTTCCTTGGGCGAATGGTAATCTTTCTTGGCGATCATTCTTCATGATGTATTGCTTATCCTGACGTTTTATTGATATCTTGAAAGGAACTCAATACGTTGTGAGTAATGTAATATCTGTAGTATGCTAAAATATTATGTGTGGGAATCTGGACTATATTAAAATGAGTAGTAGTAGAGATTGTGTGCGGGGATACACTCTACACTTCTCCACATTTCACAAAATGAAATGCCAAGTTGACTAACAAGTTGTTGGCTCTATTGTAACTTTAAATTAAAGATAACATTTTCGATTTTGAAAATGACACTGAAATAATGGGGAAGAAAACTGACAAATCTCGCCACTAGAGGCGCTGATATCGTTTGACCCAAATAAACTGTCAAAACCCATTGTAATTTGTTCGAGTTCACGTTGTTTATAAAAAATATGCCGCGTTGTGTAGCAATTTGTTGCAATGATAATGGAAATCACTCTTTCCCTGAAGATACCTATGCATTTCAATTTAGAACAGGACATATAAATAGATTTCAGTAAAGATTATGTTGATGTCTCTATAGCTTTCTGGAGGCGGTAAATTATTTTTTTTCTCTTGAATTTCTTGTTCTTGAGGAAGTAAAGAAGTGAAAATTTCGGTCATACGATTCCAGTCTGGATAATAATTTTAGGTTAATAGGGTTGAAACTTTCAAAATGTGGCAATAATAAGTACATTAATATTTACTTAAATTTAACTAAAGAAACATTAAACCTAATACAGTCAGAAGCAAAAATATGTATACATTGCCAAGGCTCCAAACATATGTAAACATCTTCGACTTTAAGACGAAGTGCTCAACTTGAAGAGCATGAAATTTTAGCCACCGGTTCACATCATTAATATGTATACGCTCATTGCTTCATTAAATTATGAACCAACGCGTGAATACATGCTATTGATGGAAGCGTGCATACATAGTATTGTTCCTTTCGTGGTGGGCATAATTTAATGAATCAATGAGCGTATACATATTTATGATGTGAACCGGTGGCTACAATTTTATGCTCTTCAAGTTGAGCACTTCGTCTTAAAGTCGAAGATGTTTACATATTTTTGGAGCCTTGGCAATGTATACATATTTTTGCTTCTGACTGTACAAAATTAATGTAACTTAAAACACTAATAAGTCTGCATTCAGTTTAAAGTCTGAGCATTGTTATTTGCCTTGTAATCAGATCAGCTTTTCGTCCTTTTACTGAAGCTCCTCTAGACTTTTAACTCCTTTTTTAACTTGAAACAGTCCATGTTCAATACATTGTTCTGCTTTACCTAAAAAAAACTCGTCAAACACAAAAAAAACTCAACATAAAACGTGATACGACTGACAGCTAATTGTTATGAGTCAAACGCCATCAGCGACATCTGCAAATAGCTTTGCGTTTTTTTCCCCATTTAGACATGAATGTTGATATTCTGATCATCAATTATAATACTAACAATTATTATCTTCTTTAAAATATTATCCAATTTCAAACAAATTCCATCTTCCTGAAGGACCAGAAATTTCCCCTTTCCAAATGATATAACGCACCGCAGTGGAAAAACACAACAAATGAAAAATAAATTCCATGTTTTTTTTTCCTGAGCACCAAATCCTGTTGAGTGAAAGGTTAATTTTTTATCTGTGCAAATATTTTAACTGTGGTCTCGACCCACGGTGATTATTACTTTGTCGCATTTGTTTTATTTGTCGCAACTGGCTTATTGAATTACTTAAAATATGTAGTTTATTTAAAGCCGTTACAAAGCGGTAAATAAGCCATATTTACGGGTTTATGACGGCTTAAAATAACTTTAATTCAGGTTACTAGTTTATTAAAAACAGACACAAAGTTTTACATAAAAGCCTTAAAATCAAAAGTCATTTATTCATTAATTATGATGACAATCAGCACTGTTCGAAAATCAAAATGACATACGAACGTCCCCCAAAACCAACATCCTTGAGATTTTTCATTGCTTTCGCTGGGGACAAGAAGTGACGTAAACTCCCCAGTACTACTATAGAAATACAAGCTTTTCAAGTCACTAATAAATTCGTGAAAGCAAACTCTAATTCGCACAGAATTGGGAGAAAGCGTATCTTTTGCAACTCATTTTAGAAGCAAAATTTGCAATTCCAATCACCATTTGTAATTTAAATAATAAATGCGGCTTTTTTCCCTCTGTTAAATCTCTACTACTAAATATGGAGTTCCGGATAAAAATAAACGTTGGTGAAAACTCGTGTAACATCAAATACGACTAAGCTAATATTTATTGTATGTATGTAGGTACTTTCCTAAATGAAATACTTAGAAAGAAAAAGATATACTAAACTTAATGGAGATGTTTCATTTTGGACCACCACTATGTACGCTATATAGATAAAAAGGAAAAAAATAGAAGATTTTCATAAAAAATACTACTAAATTAATTTGAATAAAAATACAAGTATATATAATTTTTATTTGAAACCCTTGAACCCTTTATTAAGGTAGCTATAACACTGGTTATGACGTTTGATTGGAGACTTTGAGAGTTTTATTTTCCCGTTGTGGTCGTGTCGAGTGTTGATTAATTTGATTGTGTTTATTTAATGGGCCGTATGTTTGGAATTCATGTTTTGTTTTATCCGCAGTCATATGGTAGATAATATAGATACGATAGCCTTAGATACATGACACGACAATCAAATGTCACTGTCAAAATCTTATTTCGCATATTGCTGACCACCATATTTATTAGTAGTTGTGTTGCACTCCTTGGCCGAGTTAAATTAAATCTGTATAAAAACTAAGCCAAAATATAGGAAATTAATATTAAAAACAGTTAACTATAGCGTAACTATACCTAGCATTAAATGTACAATGTGCTGGCCCAGGCTCCATACATTTATGAAACATCTCCTTCAGTTTATTTTTTGAACAAGGTAATAGGCACTGTAATGTTTAATAGTATTAATATCTGCGCTACGTTACTATAAATCATACAATTAAAAACATAAACAACTCCCGCGCACGTGTGTAGCATGCCTTGTCTTCAATGTTGATTCTTTCCACTACTAGGCTTGACTTTATTAGCTATTAAATACTTACCGTGCTTTTTTGTGTGCGTTTATTTTTGTAGAATAGCCTATTTTCTTTTTTGTTTTTATTTCCACTTAAACTAAGAACATCTGAACGAAAAAATATCATATCTTACCTGTCTTTTCGTTATGTAAGCTGAACTTAATGTGGATTTAAATTATTTTTCCAAATCACATTTTTGTTTGAATTGTTATTCGCACATTCTATGTGTTATTCTGATGTCTAACAACCACAAACTTTCGCATTTATAATATTACCAACGGCGTCCCGCGATTTCATCCACATAAGTCTCGACGCCATGGGAATATTGGAATAAAAACTACCCTGTGTATTGTTATCCATACTAATATTATAAATGTGAAAGTAACTCTGTCTGTCTGTCTGTCTGTCTGTTACGCTTTCCCGCCTAAACCTCTCAACCGATTTTGATGAAATTTGGCACAGACAATCTTTGGACCCTGAGAAAAAACATAGGCTATCTGTTATCCCGGAAAAATTTGATATTCCCGAGGGAAATCTAAAAAGCGCGATATAACCAAACACCACGCGGGCGAAGACGCGGGCGGAAAGCACATAATCTTTAGGCCCTGAGAAAGGACATAGGCTACCTTTTATCCCGCAAAAATTTGATGTTCCCGAGGGAAATCTAAAAAGCGCGATATAACCGAAATTTACGCGGGCGAAGCCGCGGGCGGAAAGCTAGTGTTGTATAAAATCACATTACCTACTCTAAAATTTGTCCTGTAGTTTTTGCGTGAACTAACATCTATTCCTACATCGATTATCACGTTTATAGGATAAGTAGGAAGTTTATAGTCAAAACATGGATAATAAAGCTACTACATACTATATACATACCTACTGGTACTCTGTAGTATGATAGATGCCAGCTATTATGTTATGTTCGAGGCTCAATCCAATCTCAACTCGGTGTATAACGACAAAGGACAAACACTAACCGAGGCAGCTCCCCCGAGCCGGCCTCAAACGTGTATCTCAAACTACGGTAATTACCCCACAGACAATGTTATTAGTCCACTGACGATATTACCCCCATTCCGGTAGCATAACTCATTACTCTAATTTCCCCGAGCCCTGTGCCAAAAGGTACAGAAATGGGTCCTAAATTCATTCTTAAAATCAAAACCGTCGTTGGGACGGCACGGTCTGTTCGGTGATGTTGTTCTGCGAAATTAGTATAATAGTCCCATTTCAAATTATTATTTCATTGAGAGTCTGAAGTTTTTTTTTTTTTTGTGAATTTCTTGGTAGTTTTACTTTTAAAGGTTTTGTGAAGGGTACTGGAATTAAGAAAATTTTATTCTGAAACTCTTTCTGAATTTTGAGTAGGATTTTAAAATCTGTTTAAACAAAATGCTGAGTGTATTTAAAAAAGAAAATATAAAAATAAAAGTGAATATGATTAATGTTAAATGACACGTCAATTCTTCATTATTTTAAAATCACATCTTAAACGAAAAAGTGCAATCCAACCAAATTTGATCATAAAAGGCATGCAGAGACAATCTATGTACATTTAAATTTTTAACCAAACGTAAAGTGCAATATCGTTCATAATGGCGGCATCAAACGGCAAAGAAACAGTTAAAATGACAGCATCAATAGACAGTTTAAAGCTATCAAGCAAGAACACCTCAGTGTGCTCCTCTAAACTCGCTTCTTCAGAGTCAGTGCTATCAAAAAAAGAAAAGGAATGTCTCCAAATGCAAGAATGCAAGAAAAAACTACTAGCGATGGAGCCACAGATTATAATAAGGGACGAAAATGTGGTGTTAAGGTCTCCGCCACAGAAGAAAATTGTAATGCCGCCGACGATCAATGCCGAGGTAAGTGTTCAATATTTAAATAGGGCAATAAGAAGGGATGATTGTGTGCGGGGTCCCGCTCCGGTAACGTGTTTCCGAGAAAACTTATAGCAATAAAAGGTAATAGGGATAATTTCTAAAAGGTAAAAGTGGTGTTTGGTTTATTTTCTGTTATAGTGAAAAATGGCACAAGTATAAGTCGTTTACATTGATGAAAAGATAACTTTTGGGATTGGAAGTAAAAGTTAGGGATCACTTTATCACAATCAAAGCGAGTTCCTGTATGTGATAAATGGTCGGTCCTTATATTATAAAGTTTCGAACAGACGACAGCGTATTTTTTCTTCTAAAGACAGGGAATAAATTGTGTAGTTTCATTCTCAGTTTTAATTGAACAATTACATTTCTAAAATAATATTCCTTAAAGCTAATTTAATCAATGTATATTCTTATAATGAAGTATCATCAGATGGTTCTAGTTTGGAATCCATGTCTAAAATTCAATTTTATTCTCAATAGAAAACTTAGTCTAGCTATAAAAGCTCAGTGAAATTCTTAGCTTTAAAAATTTTTTGTGAATATAATATTAGCGCTACTAAGTGCGCTAGAAAGAGAGAACACTATTTTTCTTTGTTCATCGCTCCTCGTTCACATTGCAGTAATCACAGCTCGTCCCAACTCGTCTTCCATTTATTGTGTGACAGAAGTTGTTTGAGGGCAACTTAAATTGTCTGACGGGACCTTTGAGACTGAAAGTTCGTCTAACTTTGATACTAATTCAAGAATTTCGTAATATTATACTATTACTGTGTTATTTTGCAACCCGCATCTCCTTGTGTTTGTGTTGACAAAGTCTTAAGGATTTTCTTTTGACTATTTGTCATTACTCTCCTTTGTGTTAGAAATTTATGAATGCTTTACTGATAGACTTAGGTACACTGTCCTCTCATACCTATTAATAAATTTTTAAATATCATTATTTTTATGTTTTTTTTTTTATATAAATTACTAGCTTTCCGCCCGCGGAAGTGGAGTTCGGTTATATCGCGCTTTTTAGATTTCCCTCAGGAACATCAAACTTTTCCGGGATAAAAGGTAGCCTATGTTCTTTCTCAGGGTCTAAAGATTGTCTGTGCCAAATTTCATCAAAATCGATTGAGAGGTTTAAGCGGGAAAGCATAACAGACAGACAGACAGAGTTACTTTCGCATTTATAATATTAGTATGGATAAACTAGCGCTTGACCACAATGCCGCCTCATGGTAAGCAGTGACGCAATCGTTGATGGTAAAGCGCACTAGTTTATTAAGAGCCTATTCACTCTAGCCTTAAAGACACTCAAATTGTAGTCCGACGGAAACACCGCTGCTGGCAAATTGTTCCAGTCCCGCGATGTACGCGGTATAAAGGAGGAGGCGAAACGCTTTGTCCGGATCGTAGTGGTGTTAACAACGTAAGGGTGGAAACTCGCCGTACGACGGGTCGTCCGATGGTGGAACGGAGACGGGGGAATTAAATCATGCAATTCCCTCGCACACTCCCCAAAATGCATCCTATAGAACACCCAAAGGCTGGCTACTCTATGCTCTAGGCTTTGGAGACCATCTCGAGTTAAATCAGGGTCACCAATCAGCCTCTTCGCACGCCTCTCCACTGAATCCAGAGTGGCAAGGTGACACAGTAGTAGCAGCACCAGCCCAAATGTGGCTGCAGTACTCCACACACGAACGGACCTGTGCTTTGTACAACATTAGAAGCTGCCCAGGTGTAAAGTACTGGCGGACTTTTGCGATAACGCCAAGTTTCTGGCAGCCACCTTTAATGATTTGAGTTTACACTTCTATCCGTCAGTCGAACCACGACTGCTATTTTTTCTTTACATTGCCTTTTTTTTTCACAAATACGTCTATTATTTCCTTAAAATAAACTCGTAAAATTTACTGCCAACGTATTGAGTGTCACCGGTATGGGCACGTCACTATGTAAATACGGCTTTTTATCATAATTGAAGAAATGAACATTTGAGTTTTGACAGTGTAGGCACTCGAGCTGTGTTGAAGCACCCTATGGCAATTTTTTTTTTTTTCTAATAATTATCTACCTCTGACCAACTTAAATGCAACATTGGAACCACCACTGTCATTGGCAGTTCTATATAATGTAATTCAGAGCAAATCATCTCGAATTCAAGCTGTTTCTTCCCCAGCGATAAAACTGAAACTAAAAATAAATAAAGAAGGCACACATCATGTTCTCGGTGGTAGGCCATAAACATCGGCTGCCGGCATAAATTACCACCCACCAGACAAAGTCATGCCGCCAAGCGATTCGTCGTGTTCCGGCATGATGTCTGGTGAAGCCGTTCGGAGGACGGGTCTGAGCAGTTGTGTTGCGATGTGTGCCGGGTACGATACGCCAAATGATATTGTGTCGGGAGTTTGGTCGTGGAGGGTAGCGGGATCCGATAAACAGTGCTCCGCTGGTCGACCGCAGGTAGTTGGGGGCCCAAGTAGTGTGCCAGCCACATACGAATGACTGTCCCGCCAACTGCGAAAAATCCCAAGGTGGCCCCATCGTGCCAGTTGGCGACCTGACCAGAGGGTCCGATGGCGATCCCTGCGGGGGTCCCCGCAGTCTTCAGATCAATCTCCCACTGGCCCAGCATCGTTGGTCGCATTGTTGGGTTTAACATTGCATCACCTCACTCAACTGCGGTCTTCCATCCTAATCACTCATTTAGAGTGAATAGGCTCTTAATAAACTAGTGCGCTTTACCATCAACGATTGCGTCACTGCTTACCATCAGGCGGGATTGCGGTCAAACGCAAAAAACACAACATTTCAGTCGCTATTATATATAATCCCCTTACACACATATACCTAATTCTCTACTCACAATGACCTCATTAAACTAAGAGTTTAATGGTCCGGATCCTATCTTCGTGAAGTTTCATCTGATAATATTATCAGATCTAAGGAGTATCAAGATCTAAGTTTACGTAAATCGAGGACTTTTTCCGATATTAGGACGCGCCGGCCAGGGACGCGGAGTATTGCTGACGATGTGAAGCATGAGTGCTCTTCATCTTCAATATCTTTTTCTAAGTGTGAATATTAGAGGCAATGTGCTTGATAGAGGTTATGAAAAAAAAAAAAAACAAATGCAAGTGGGAATCGCGCACAGAGGGATAATTTATTTTGTGTTTAGTGTTACAGCGACAACAGAAATACGTGATCTATGAAAATTTTATCTGTATAGCTATCACCGTTTACGTCGAGCTTTCTATTAAGCCTTCGTGTGCGTGTCTCATTCGCACTTGGTCCGTTTTTTTTATTTTTCTCTCTCGAAATCCCGTTCAAAACTAGTTTCAATTCCCCTATCACCCATCTATATATCTACCGCATAATAAAGCGCAGTCTTCCCACTCTAATATATTATACGGACACTTGACTGACGGTTACACAAGCCACATTTTGGCAACCCTCCACCGCGTGGCGAAACAACCCAAGTAACAAAATATTACTTTGTTTAAAGGTTCACTTTGCCCCAATGTCCATATAGCGGGAATTGAAGAATAATATACTAAGGTGCGGTTTTCTTTTGTTTTATTCTGGTTTAACGCTGTTGATTTTGTAGGTTTTTGGATAAATATGATGTAATGAAGTATTTTTTGCTCTTCTATCTAAAAACTGCGCCTTCCAGTATCTTCATTAATATTTTGGCCTGTGACCCACTGTAATTTATCCTATCGCCCTTCAGAGATACTCCTTCATTTTTTTTATTTTCTTTCGGTTTCAAAGGCTTTGGGTCTTCACAAAATTTAAAATATCCAAAATCTTCTTCAGGAATGTCAAACGTGTCCCGTAGTTATCGCGATTACCGCATTCAAACAAAACTGTCGCTACTCTATTTTACCCTAGTAGGACTGTATACTTTTTTTTTTTTTTTGATGTACCTACTTTTGAAATTTGTGGTATATAATTATACTGTATACTCATACAATGATTATAGTGCTGCATTATTTCCTTCTCGCCAGTATATGATGATGTCAGCGCCGGCTAAGCGGTAAGGTTGTCACCATTTTGGCGTGCTGGTAAAGGTGGTCCGTTTCGTAGTTGAAGTTTTTGATTAAAGCATAAAGAGTAAATGTACCCTCAAATCTTGAAAATAACAATTTAAATAGGCAAACCGACAGTTTCATCCTGGAGATGTGCTTTGGTCCTCGCTTCAAAACGAAGTCACCGTTCGACAATCCCCACTTTCCAAAACGACACTTTCCATATGCCGCCATTACAAAATAACGTCACAGCATTTGCCTCACTCCTTCGTCAATCAAATTAGCAATTTTTTTTTAATTGATACGGTTGTCCACGACATACATATTTTTAATATATTCTTTTTTGTACACCAAAAACATACATCGGACAAAATACATTCAAAAATACAATGGGCGGTCTTATCGCTAATGCAATCTCTTCCAGGCAACCAAAGAATGGACAGATTCTCCCGAACCACAAATGGGACCACACTGGGACCACAATGGGACTTACTTTACGAATCCTCGATAGTTAAAAATACATTCATAAATCATCCACTATAATACCAGTATGATTCTAAGTCATAAGTGTTTTTTAATGAAATAGACGTCTCTAAATTTATAAATTGTTCTCAGATATAAAAAATATTATTACAGATCTTTAAATTTTTACAGCTTTCTTAAGTAAAAGAGTAATAAATTAAAGCGTTTTAAGTGACTGTAAAATATGTAATAATTCAGAACAACATTATCTCCACTTTGCAGACATCTTCTGTAAATGCTGTGAGAACTTTAGTTACAAAACAATTTGTTTCGTCGTTCTTGAAAATAAGACTTTATTTGCATAGCAATTAAGTTGTTTCTAATTTTAACAGGTATGTTATATGCTTTAATTCAGTAATTTTCACTTCATTGTTTTTACTGAACATCGTTTCAAGTACGATAAACTTAGAACTTAGAATACGCTTGATACTAATTTAATCGACTGCACGGTTAGCGCAGTGGTTAAGCTATTGACTGCTGCGTTGCGTGTCGCGGGTTCGATTCCCGCACGGAACAAATGTTTGTATGTACAAGTAGTTGTTCAGGGTCTGGCTGTTTGTGTATTTGAGTTTATATTTTTGTAAACGCACCCACGATACAGGAGAAATTCCTAATGTGGGGCAATGTAAGAGTAATTTCTAGCAGAACTACCCAGTAGCACTCAAGTAAATAGGTAGGTGGACAACTATCAAATTAATAGCAATTGAAGGAAGAACGAATGTGCATGAACTATAAGAAGTCTCGGCCAGTGTACTGTACACTGCGTCATGCTCATGAACACTCCCTCAACTCGAGTGCATCCACGGGCACATGCAGATCTTTTTTATTTGAGTGTGAATTGATTAAATGACTTCTCCCACTCTGACACGCCCTTTCGCTTTACTCACGAAGCGGAATGACATGTCCACCCGTGATCCTTCATTTGTCTGTACTAGAGACCACGGTATATCTTTCGAATAATCCGTGACCCTGGCAGGCATCGTTCCTAGTGGATCCGATAGTGTTTGAATGATCCGTCATGATATCCCGGTTTCCGGAAGTTGGCTTTTCTATCCCGACGTTCAGGGCATATCCCGCAGCGACTATGGGGCGCCAGGGCGCAGAGATTGCCTCTCCTTTATGCGCTTCCCACCTACTTTGCAAGCATTACTGCTTTTCAGAAGAAGGAGAAGGCCTCCCATTCTACTACTATGTACCAGTGATGGACGAGAGAGATTGCCGCCGCCGACCACCACCACGAGGACATGGCGGTGCTCTACCCAAGCCGAACAGACCTCCACTGTATGCTCTGTTGCCCAATTGCAGCTATCTTTAACAGCAACTTATTGTTGACATGAGAACAAGCAGATACTGACAACTTTTTTACACATGGAAATTATTCTGCAAATGAGCATGCTACTTAAAAACAAACAAGTATACTTTTTATTAATATAGGTCACACAAAATGCAGCCAAAATATAATAGTTTAAACACTACGCGAGCGACCCAGGCCTAAAATAGAAGGTCTATCTATTTAAATAAATCCCGATCCAAATACTTCCATTTTGCCCTGAAACTTTTGAAATAAACTCAACGTTTTCAACCCTATTCAACCCCGTTCCTGCCTACTACAACCCAGGTCCTCCAATACCGTAATGGAGGACTTAACTGATTAAATTAGGCCCTTTGCACAACGTAAGAGACAAGCCCGGTCGTCGTCCTCGCTTTAGAATTTTAGGCAAGTTTATTGTATTAGCAAAGGATATCTCGCGTCAGGTCGTATTAAAATTCGAAGGTTTTCATGGTACAATTGGCTTGAAATATGTTGGCAGAATGTCGTATAACGACATTTTAGTGACCCGGTTGGAACGTGGTAAGTTCCTGGCATTCAGCAAAATATTTCTGTATGGGTTATGTACCCATCTTCATACTAAAATGTAAGTACACTCATATTGTAAAAACAAAAATCATTTATGTATTCCAACATTAGCTTTTATTCTGATATAAACCACCGCTTGAAATATGAAAAACTGAAGTGCCGACTGCAAAAGAAAGGAAAAGGATCTCAATTCGATTGTATTTTTTGTATATTTGTTACCTCAGAATGTTATTATTTACAAGCTTCAATTGTATCTTAGGCCTATGTCCAGCAGTGGACGACTTTCGGCTGAAATGATGATGATGATGATTGTATCTTTTGCTTTTCACAACTCATGATCTGCCTGCCTTTTCACAACTATACTGTGGTCTGCTTCCAATCTGACCGGTTACAGATGAGTATCAGTATTTTATATAGAGAGACTGCTGTCCAACACTGAAAAGTGAATACAAACATCAACATACTTTATGCACCGTAGGTCAGTACGGGCAAGAATCACATGTCGATGAGCTTTCTTTTTACTGAAATAGGAAGACTTCCTTTCGTGTGTATTCAAGGGTCCAGCGGCTCTTCCAAGCATTTTGGATTTCTCTTTCGACTTCCTTGTCTTGCCTGTTCTGGAAAGACACTATCTGGCCCAGGTATGTGTACTGTACTCATCCACATATTGTAACCCATGTCCGTCTACTTCGACCTACGTTTTGTGCTGTTGGTCATGACCTGTGTCTTGGATCTGTTCACTAAGAGTCCAACCTCAAGACTTGTCATGCTCAGATCTTAGATCATGTTTTCAATTTCTGAAGAAGATGATGTGGAGAATAACACAATATCGTCTGCAAAGCCGAGGTTTTTCAACTGGTGGCCGCTAACATTTATGTCTCGTGACTGCCAGAAATCAGGCAACTTTTTAAAAATC
The DNA here is from genome assembly GCA_017933935.1 of Sesamia nonagrioides. NCBI lineage: Eukaryota > Metazoa > Arthropoda > Insecta > Lepidoptera > Noctuidae > Sesamia > Sesamia nonagrioides. Next base: position 2,952,179 of record JADWQK010001061.1, read on the forward strand.
AGATAAAAGAGAAAAAAGAGAAATAGGTATGTTGCTTGATGTTCGCATAGATACTTCGATAGATGGTCAATATCAATGTAGGTGTGCGTTATATTTTGGAACTCCAAGGCATTCATAACTGACTGTTGGTATATACTGTCGAATGCTTGGTATAGTCCACAAAGGCCAGGTAAAGAGGTTCATCGAAAAATTTGATTGATGGTATGGAGATGATCAGTTGTGCAGAAATGGGGACGAAATCCAGTTTGTACTGGAGGTTGGTGAACAACCAATCTTAATCTTATACTTTAAGAGAAAACCCGGTAATTGTGTTGAGGAGTCACATAGGTCATCGCTCAATGTAAAATACTGATATTCAGATGAATCCAGCTAAACTGGGAACAGACACCAATATAGTGGGAAAAGGCGGGGCAGACGATGACATACATCAAAAAAGACCCTTCAATTCATCAGTAGTAATCACCATTTCTTACGGATCGATACCCTGTTACTTCTGACGGAGTCCACGAAGACGGATGCCTGCCGGGGCTGCGGGTTATTCGAAAGAGATAGTACCATGGCCCTGGCGCAGAAGGCAAGTGAAGGCAAGTGTTCTTTCACTTGCCTTCTGCGCCAGGGCCATGCCAGGGCCTTCTACAGGGTGGATTTAGTCAGTAAAAGTATGACTCTCCCTTCTGCTCCACCCTGCGAGCGCATAGCGGGAAAGGACAATAAATGATTTCCCATCCACAAAAAAAGGATGCCCTTACTTTGTCAGAGCTCAGTTACCTCTAAAAGGACATACAAAAGTAAACGCAGATGCAGTTTTACTCTCATCCCATTAGCTAGGGATTGTAAAAGACAACTGTTCGTAACTTTAAACCCGCAGGCGATCGGTAGCGACCTGCCAATATTTATGAACGTACGGGACTGAGTTTAAACTGAGACCCAAGCGCGAACGCGCGACTTTAGGCTGCATTCACGACTATGGTATTTTCGATCAAAAAATCGTACATATTACTTTATTACCTACCCTGCATGGAGTTACATGGTAAAGTGACGCATGTCTTGTGACAAGGTTAGCGACAAGTGAAAAATGCGCGACTTTGTGGCAGAAATTTCGGGCCATTTCTACCCCGTATCTACATTTGAATGTATATGTATATGGGGCCCGACCTAAGAATTTATGAAACCACGATTTGATAGCTGTTCCAACGCCAGATGTGTTTTAGTCGACCATAAATGGGATATAGAGTTCTCTTGTAAGTTTCTAACTTTTAGACAGCCCGTATCATCGTCGAGGGATTTAGTCAGTAGGCCTGGTTTCCGACCGACTGACTCTGCTCTTATTTCATTTGTTTTTTTCTGCAATCATATCACCCACGAGGTAAACGGCAACGTAAAATTTTAAAACGTTTGACTTCATGATTCATGTTATGCGCGCGTGTGTGCTAGGCCCACTGGACACGATATAGCAGTATAGAAACTGTTTTAATACTATAAGCTGGGTTCAGTTCCAGTACAAAGTAGTTATGTATGCAGTTGCAATTGGTGCTATGGGATTTGGAACCGTTTAACTGAAAGGATATTTACATATCAAATGCATGGATTCTTTCGATGATAACAGACTACGAGGGAATATTTTATTTGAACCTTTGTTTTATTATTCTTGTAGTATTCTGACGTTGGCTACAGTCGTAGAATATTCTAAGCTAGTTTTTTTATTAGATACTTACTCCACGTTTACTACTTTGTGTTGACATTGTTTCTTACATTTCTTGTGAGGAATTTTCTTTATATTTTGGACAAATGTCAACACATTTTATGTAGAACTAGTAATCTTCACGACTTGTTTTAGGTGTAAACGATAAACGCCAACAGGAAACACAAAATGTAGAATATATTTTATATACTTTGGTAAACTGTTTAATGTTTAAAATTTATCTGTGTGTGGCACAAATTGACACAACACTTAAGGCCCATTTCAGGAGACTCTTATGGTATTATGTAGTACAGAGTTTTCTTTTATGTACACATCGAGTTTCGGTTTAAATGTTATATGTATTTTTGTAGAGCACCGTCATAGTCCCAATAACCTTTGTGACAGCGAAGTTGTGGCACACCACAATGACATCTGTCTCGGTGACGTCAGCTGTCGGTGAACAAAACAAGTCAGACATCGTCAATTATCATAATGATTTCATAAAGAATTGTGGGAAATGGCCCTTTAAAAGTGGAACTACCACTTTCAGAGAGACAATTCAAAAATAACGTTCGCATTTAAATCTCTGTATTCATCTGTCTTTTATCGTTTTTAGAACAAGAATAGGTCTTCAACTTTTGGTATAATATTTGCTTGATATGGTTTGATAAAAATATTTTTTCATAATTAATTCAAAAATATTTTATTTTTACTATTGTTTAGGACTCATTGGATAAAATTGTACGGTGTATGTAAAATTTTATCCAATGAGTCCTTTACTTTAGTTTGTGAACTAGGAATTCGTTACCATTATTTTGTTGTGTGTTTGGTGGAGAAAAGAGGGGCTTAGTTATGGAAACGAAAATGGAATCTACTGTTTCTCACGCTTATGTTTCGATCGCGTGGGAATCATCATCATCTCAGCGCTAACCGCATCCGAAGCTTTTCAGCTTTGGAGTCTGAGGTCCGCTTTATCAGTGTAACTGCTGGTTTTGGCAAAATTTCGATATTTTCCGTGAAGCGGCTGCCGTCTGATCTCCGCAACCCGAAGGCGATATCGAAGCATTGCAGTTAGACCAATTGTTGAACTTTTGAAGACTCCAATAACCCGTAACGACTGCCATTAGATGTTCGTATGGCAACGGGGACCAATGGCGTAACGTGCTTTTCAAGGCACGAGCAGACCAATGCAAATATTCATATTCATGTATACAAATATTTGCACTGCACGGGGATCGACCCTGTGAGAATATCGGGATAAATTTCATGCAAATCTATTCAATAGTTTTTGTGTGAAAGGGTATCAAACATCCATTCATTCATCCATCCATACTTACAAACAGTCACGTTTATAATACCTATTAATAGTAGGATTTGTAATGAAAGGCTGAAACGCATATGACAAGAGAATGTTGATTGATGTAAGAAAAGATAGATCGGTTGTGTGAGGAACGATCATTGTGGAGGAAAACGCATTGAACGATGAATAAAGACCGTCTGACTACAAGTGTGACTTTAAGTGTCTTCAAGGCTTTGAATAGGCTATTAATATACTAGCGCGTTTTACTATCAACGATTGCATCACTGCTTACCATCAGGCGGGATTGCGGTCAAGCACTAGTTAGGTTAGGTTGGTTAGGGGACATCGCCGTACTGCGAAAACCGCGGAGAGTGATGGCCGTCAGAATCATACGTGGGTATCGCACGATCTTTTGTCATCCCGTCCCGCCCTGGGACCTGGAGGCGAAGGTCCTCGCGTCGGTCCCGGTGACGGTTCTATACCTCAATCACCCCCTCACAAAAAGAAGCACCAGCGGGCCAGCACCATTCCTAAAAAAAAATCAGCAAACAACATTGTTACCATCGCGGGTAGAACTTGAATGAGGCTGGCTTAGGAGAGTCGGGCCGCAGTGCCTTTCCCGGCGCACAATGGCCCTGCTGCGGAAGCTGCAGAGGGTCATCGCGACACGGACCGTGCGGGCGTACCGCACGTTCAGTCATGGGGCTGCCTGCGTGCTCGCGGGCACGCCCCCGTGGAAGGTCGATGCCCTGGTTCTCTCCCAGGTGCATCGACACCGTGTCGCGGCCCGGGAACGGGGGGAACGACCCGCCTTCGAGGAGGTAAGGCGGGTCCAAATAGCGGCCCAGGGGGAGGCCCTGAGTCGGTGGAGGGAGGCACTCCGCACACCAGCTGCCGGCCACCGGACGATTGGAGCGATTCGTCCGGTGTTGGAGGGATGGATCACGGCACGGCACGGCAGCCTTACCTACCGCTTGGTGTAGGTACTGACCGGACATGGGTGCTTCGGCCACTACCTGCACCGTGTCGCCCGTCGGGAGGAGTCGCCGCGGTGTCACCACTGGGACTCTCTCGACGACACGGCCGAGCACACCTTAGTGGAGTGCCCGGCCTGGCGAAACGAGCGCCGCGACCTCGTGGCGGCGCTCGGAGGCGGACGCCTCTCCCTGGCAACCATGATTCGAGCCATGGTTGAAAGCGAGAGTGCATGGGAGGCTGCCGTCTCCTTCTGTGAGACCGTCCTCTTGCAGAAGGAGGCAGCGGAGAGGGAGCGGGAAGAAGATAGTCTTGCCGCTCCCCTCCGGCATAGACGGGCGGGGCGAAGAAGGCGGGGGACGAACCCCCGTCTCCTTAGCCCCCGAGTGTGACCAGCGTGTGTGGGTAGCTCCCGCACACGCATTGCACTGGTCACCACGTCTGAGGATTACTCGAAACCGGCCAAATGTAGACCGGTAAGCCCTGAGAGTGGCACGGAGTCAGATCTTCGGGCCGAGCCCGTGTCACTCTCAACGCAGGGCTCCAGGGTAACCGAGTGGTTTTAGTGGGTATTTCCGGTTCCGGCCGGGCGAGTCCCACACACGCCTGTCGCCAGCTAGCGGCGGGTAGGTGCCTAAATGCATTCCCACTGGTTAATAAAAAAAGAAAAAAAGAGGAGAGTCGGGCTACTCCCCAGAAGTGTGAACATATAGGCTGATTATGTTGTTATCTAATCCGTGTCGTAATAATTGTCATTAATGTGATTAAATAGAATCCAACAATACACAAAAACTTCGCTGTCACCATATAATGTTTGTCTTTCTTTTGAAGAAAAGTGTTCGGCTTCATAGAACCAATCATAATGAAATTCCTTCCGCAACACGAGCACGTGTATTCGAGTATTATCTTCACAAAGACTATGTGCTTGAGACGGCCGGATTTTATAATATGTAATATTTACTTGGGCGCTTTTATTAGACGAAGAACGGTATTCAATCAATAATTTTAAAAGGATTTGTGAGGAAATCACTCTAGAACTTTTGAAGTGATACAAGTGTTTCTTGATATTGTATTTCCAGATAATTGGGCTTTCAGTTTATAGGCACTACAAACGGAGAATGTACTAAATGAAGTGTGTAAGAATAGGCAAAAGCCTATTGATATTGACGTTTATATATATCCATAACACATATTGTTTTCCGTCTAGGCTTGTGTGACCAATGTTCTTCTGAAATATGCAACGGATTTTGATGTGGTGTTCGCCATTATTTAGAGATTTTATTCCAGTGTGTGCATACTTACCCACTTACCCATTCTGACATAAGGATCCTAGACTTCTCTTCGATAAACATTTAAAAGTCTAAACTCAAGGTTTGCCAACGTCCTGCTATGGCTGCGGGTTGTTCGAAAAGTCACCATGGCACTGGCGCAAAAGTTACCACCCACCAGACAAAGTCTTGCCGCCAAGCGATTCGTCGTGTTCCGTGGCATGATGTTTGGTGAAGCCGTACAGAGGACGGGTCTGAGAAGTTGTGTTGCGATGTGTGCCGGCTACGCTGCACCAAATGTTGTTGTGTCGGGAATTTGGTCGTGGAGGGTCTCCAGATCAATCTCCCTCTGGCGCAACATCGTTGGTCGTGTTGTTAAGTTTAACATTGCATCACTTCGCTCACCTGCCGTCTTCTTTCCTATTCACTAAGTTTTTTAAGTGAATAGGCTTAATAAACTAGCGCACTTTACCATCAATGATTGCATCACTGTGCCATCAGGCGGGATTGCAGTCAAGCACTAGTTTATTATTATTTAAAAAAATGCCGACGTACAATGGAACGCAGTATTCTAGCAAACACCATACTACGCTCCAAAACACAGGTTACTGACGATGCTCGAAGAACCGCTGTGCTGAACTGAGACTAGCTGGTCAAGTCTACCGGTTAAGCTATGGGCCAAAATAACCACCACATGAAGACCTGACACAGCTAGAAGGTAGACAGGACAGGACAGGACAGGAGGGTTTGTTAAAACAAAGGGACTGTTGTAAACAGACCTTTGGCCAGCTGTGGGATGATAGGTACAGGCTAGCACAATAAAGATGTATTTTAGTCTGTGTTAATAAGTTATTTTCCTTGTTTCATATAACAAAGAAATCTTAATGTTATGTCAAATGTTTATAATCGTGTGAAGCAGGGGCGGATCATAAGTTAATTATAATTTCTTTTCGAACAACGTGGGTCAGTCAAATTTGTTCATGTTACTATTTTTAATAGCAAGCAATTGCCATACACTTGTAATAATGCTTTTTAATACTGCTTTTGTCATGTTTTCATGAATTTAAATATACATTATACAGTGCAACCTTAATATAACGACCTCAATATAACGACTTGCTCGATTTAACAAATTCTTCTTAATCCCCTTGAATTGTACATAAGAGTCAATCTAAAATATAGGTACCTTTACAATGCAAACATTTTTTGCGAGCAACCACTTTATACCGAATTTTCAGCTATCAAGAAAAGTAATCATAAGTACCTCTAATTTAACGAATTTCAACCCAAAATCTTCTTGTCGTCCAAGATACCACAGTGTCTCAAGAATAAAGTCTTTGACCAGTGTGTGTTGTCAGTAATGACTTACGGAACTGAAACGTGGTCGCTCACAATGGGCCTCATACGAAGGCTCAGAGTCACACAAAGGGCAATGGAAAGAGCTATGCTAGGAGTTTCTCTGCGTGATCGAATCAGAAATGAGGAGATCCGCAGAAGAACCAAAGTCACCGACATAGTTCTGCGAGTCGCTAAACTTAAGTGGCAGTGGGCAGGGCACATTGCTCGTAGAACCGATGGCCGATGGGGCAGTAAGGTTCTGGAGTGGCGGCCACGTACTGGAAGACGCAGCGTAGGGAGGCCCCCAACAAGGTGGACAGATGACCTGGTGAAGGTCGCGGGAAGCCGATGGATGCGGGCAGCAAGAAGACCGGTCAGCGTGGAAAGCCTTGGGGGAGGCCTTTGTCCAGCAGTGGACATCTATAGGCTGAAGAAGAAGAAGAACCCAAAACCTTAACATAAAGTTCCTTAAGATTAAGTAACGCTTAATCTTATAGTATGTGATTCATGTCGCGACATGTTTCGACACGCGATTGTTCGTAAAACCTACGTAAAACAATCATTGTTGTTTGATGGAAAGTAATGTAAATATTTCTGCTCGTCACTATTGTTAAAATGGCTCAGAAACGTAAAAGGTTTATCCTTATCGGTCGCAGAAAAGTGAAACATCATTAATTTTGTTGATAAAATTCCTATAACGAAAAAAGTAGACATAGCTACAAATTAATGTAATAAGTTCGGGATTCCCGCAAGTACATTAGCTACAATTTTAAAATTTATAGATAGGTTTTCAGAAGAAAGTGGTTTGTACCTCTTTATAACGAATTTTAGACTAACCTTACCTCAACATAACAGACCTCAGTTCAACGAATTAATTGATATAAGGAATATTGTCTTCTTCCCCTCCGATTGGTTAAATCGAAGTTGCGCTGTATTACAGCATTGTCATTACGATCATCAGCCTACAACATTCCATTGCTAGAAATGGCCTCTCCCATTGTGCGCCATTTAACTTGATTTTAGACCACCAAGCCTGAGGGCATCCCACTATAGGCTTACCGTTTCGCGGTCTCCACTCAATTATATTACAGTATTCATTAAAATAATAATTAGTACTCACTGTGTTTGATTTGTCTTCATAGAAAAATGTATTTCAATAAAATTCGAAAACAAAGAATAATAATATATTTTTCCAATGTTCAGCAACTTTTGGAAACAGCATTATAATCTGATACCAAGTAAATGTGAAACAAAACGTGTTTCAGAAGTTGTTTTAAACTTCGTTCTTTATGGAACGGCCTCGCTTTTGTTGAAACTTAACCAAACTTGTATTCCGATACATCGCAGCATTCGCAGCTATTAGTAAAGTTTACTTTGATTTAATGAAGCTAGACGGAAAATTTTCACCTTATTTTCGTTGAATAAAGTTGTTCATTCAAAGTAAACTGGTTTCAATATCAATAAGTAGTGTTTTTCTTTATTTACATAGAAACAAGAGTTGACTTTGTGCGAGTTCCTTACAAAACCAAACGATGATACCTAAGTTTTAATGGCAAAAGTTTGAGATTATAATTATTCGTAAATGATTACTCTCTCGTCATCTGCCCAGCCTCTTCTCTACTTTATTGACTTCAAGCCTAACAAAAATAGATATTTGAAGAAAGTGTTGCCGTCGCGTCGCTTGCAACCTCTCCCCGTAAATTGCGAAAGGTACAGTTGCAGCTCAGACTGATTTCACTACAAAAATGTTGACCAAAAGACGTAGGTCTCGTATTCCGCTGTATTCTTGTTCAAAACACGACAGATCTCAATTTTTTTATATCAAAATTTAGAGGAAAAGTATACCTATACATCCGCTATTTTCTTTTTTGTCAAAAACTTATTGCCTTTGTGTAATAGTCGTCTGAACATCGCGTTATAAATGGATTATTTTTCGGGATTTTGGCACGTGTAATCAAAGTGCAGAAGGAAATTGGAGAAAAAAAATTGCTCTAAAAGCGTTATCCTCGAAGAAAACAGTGGAGTACGTTTATACAGAGAAAGTGCCACTAGAGTTCCCTCTCAACACCAGTACTCTACATGGTGCGACTGCCTGATCTGACTTCCACAACCCAATAACCTTCGGTAAGACAGCTCACCTTTCGGGCTTCTGACGGCCCGTAACGAGAGTCAAACATCTACGAATGACAGCCGGGCTTAACTGCTTACCCTTGGTATGTAAATATGGTCACCCAACGATGTAACAACCTCGACAAACGTACCTTAACTTGATCGATCAAACCGTGTGACTGTTGTTTCTTAGTTATAAACTTTATTGAATGTTTGTTGGACAACAAGAGCTTATTAAAATATTATTTGAACATTAAATTAACCTATGAGTATTTAGAAGCCTACCTAAAAGTTTACAAATTAATTTACAAGCTAGCGGTAGGTCGAAGGTAGTTTACATTATAATTATTATAATATGAATTAATATACAGGTTTGTCAAACAGTTGAATGTTGTGAACAATTTGCCTCATCCCTACACGTGCTTGGCGTGAGAAAGGATTATTATTGTTGGTAACACGTGTAAAGTAAGTTTCCTTTTGCGACTACAAACTACAACTAAGTTACTTAGGTATGTTAGAACCTAGATTTAGGATATGAATTAGAATTTAAATTGGTATGTTACAGGTACTCAGGTTCTATCTTTCCCTATTGTTGTAATAAGCTATCCGTGGTCTTCTTCTAAGCGTGGTAGGCCATAATATTGGCTGCCGCGGCTTTGACGCTGTGGAAAATGACAATTACGAATCCCCGAGGGGTATGTGGTACTCCCCGGGAGATAGCCTCCCGGTATACCCACTAAAAACCACAGCGGCACAACAACGTCGCCTTAGTGGCGGGGTCATGGGAAACCGGCAGAGCCTGAGCTACCAATCCCCCTCCGGCGATTCCCGCCTAAATGGCGGGCCTACAGTGGTCCCTCCATAGGGAGGGGCCGGCCTGGGTACGTCTTCTTCTGCGAGAAGATGTAGCAGCCAAGGGTTTTTTTAGCGAGGTGTCCTTCCTCTTGGCTCCACTCGTTTGCACCAATGGAAACGCGGCCCCCATATCTGGGGGCCGTTCCCCTATCCGCCACCTGGGGACACTTCCGATGGCAGGCGAGAAACTGCACACGGAACATTGCATCACCTGGCTCAACTGCCGTCTTCCTTCCTATTCGCTAAGTTTTTTAAGTAAATAGGTTTAATAAACTATCGCGTTTTACCATCAACGATTGCATTACTGCTTACCATCAGGCGGGATTGTGGTCAAGCACTAGGTTTTAATTAAGTATTAAAAGAAAACAACTTGCTAATCGCTGGACATAGGCCAGTTGTGGACTGCAAGCGGCTTTGACGAAATCACAATTAAATATGACATGGTCCATCTTTGCTCCTGCTCCCGTTGGACATATGGGACTATACAGACGTTTTTATGTCTATAACTAAATGTATTTCGTTATTTTATATGTACGGACGACAGCATCAAGCTACCCCAAACTGTCAGATGTTCCCAATCAACCAGCTTTAGAAATAAAGTTGAAAATCTATGAAGAACCTCTCGGTGGTAGGCCATTACATCGGCTGCCGGCGGAAGTTACCACCCACCAGACAAAGTCTTGCCGCCAAGCGATTCGTCGTGTTCCGGCATGATGTCTGGTGAAGCCATACGGAGGACGGGTCTGAGCAGTTGTGTTGCGATGTGTGGCGGGTACGATGCGCCAAATGTTGTTGTCTCGGGAATTTGGTCGTGGAGAGTCTCCAAATCAATCTCCCTCTAGCGCAGCATCGTTTGGTCGTGTTGCTCTTGGGTTTAACATTGCATCACCTCGCTCAACTGCCGTCATCCTTCCTATTCCTAAGTTTTTTTAAGTGAATAGGCTTAATAAACTAGTGCGCTTTACACTCAACGATTGCATCACTGCTTACCATCAGGCGGGATTGCAGTCAAGCACTAGTTTATAATTACTAAAAAAAAAAAAAAGATAGAAATCTGACAGATTGCAGTAGCTTGATAGCGGCCGCCAGCGACTTCGTTCGCGTGGAGTTAGTTATGCTCCGCTCCTATTGGTCGCAATGCTATATATTTTTTTTTAATAATTATAAACTAGTGCTTGACTGCAATGCCGCCTGATGGTAAGCAGTGATGCAATCCTTGATGCCTAAAGCCTGCCTGGATTAATGGGCTATCCAACGCAAAAATAATTTTTCAATCGGACCTTGAGTTCCTGAGAGTAGCACGTTCAAACAAACAAACAAACTCTTCAGTTTTATATATTAGTATAGATGTAAAAACCGACTGTATGAAAATAGCACAAAAGTGTGCCTTGCGACTGTATCAAAAAGGTTCGTTTCAGCAAAAACAACAAACAACTACTGATTGACGCTGGTTTTCAATTGAACTTGCTCTGCGATTTTTTTATCAACTCGCCGTAAAAACATAGAAGAAGTGAGGATTTAGTGAGTTTTCATTTCAAGTAGTGCTAAGAATTGAATTATTGACAATCCACTCTAAGTACACATATTCTAAGATATGGATCTTATGTGAAAGCGCATTAAGACATTTGTACCGGTTGTAATTAATGAGAATTAGAATTATTACGAAGGTGTGTTAAGGTATGTTAAAATGGTACCAATCCACGAGCCGAACGCGGTAAAGGTATCTTAATCTGATTGATAAACCCATTCAACTGTTAATGCATAGCCTCAAGCTCCATGCAACTGAAACTCCATACTAAAGACCGTATTACAGAACCTTACTCAAGATTTAAGCATTACTTAAAACTAGTTTCAGCCATTCAAATACATAGCTTGAAACGAGGTTCAAGTAAAGCTTGAGTTTTGAGTGAGGTTCTGTAATACGGACCTAAGTTAGCTCCGTCCAAAGTCAAAGTATTACCACTAACTAAAAGTCGGTTGTACATTATTAAACAAGGGTCTAAAATTCGGCTGTACATTTTTGTACAAGGGTTTAAGAGGGGACTTCAGTGCCGAGAAATTTGGAAAATAGGTATTTGAAGAAACTATTGCCATCTCGCTGCTTGCATCTGCAACCTCTCCCGGTAAAGTGCGAAAAGGATAGTTGCAGCTCAGGCTGATTTTACATACCAAAACGTTGACCAAAAGACGTTTCATATTCCGCTGTTTTCTTTTTCAATACACAATAGATCTCAATTTATTTTTATATCAAAATTTAAAGGAAAAGTATACCTGTGCTCCTATTATTTTCTTTTTTGTCAAAAACTTATCACGTTTGTCTAATAGTCGTCTGAACATCGCTGTGAAAATGGGTTATTTTTCGTGATTTTGAAGTATCATATATCTTTTATTAATTAAGTTTCGGAAAATATCAAATGGTCGGTGTCTTCACAAGTTATTAGTTGAGAAAAGTTATTATACCTTGGATGACTATTTTAATGATAACACTATTTGATAAAATTCTGTAAATTTATAAATTTATTTTATTAATGTTGACTTGGATGACTATTTTAATTTTGGATGACGATTTGATTAAGTTCTGTAATTTTATTAATTTATATTATCAACTAGCTTTCCGCCCGCGGTTTTGCCCGCGTAAATTTCGGTTATATCGCGCTTTTTAGATTTCCCTCGGGAACATCAAATTTTTCCGGGATAAAAGGTAGCCTATGTCCTTTCTCGGGGTGTAAAGATTGTGTGCTTTCCGCCCGCGTCTTCGTGTTCGGTTATATCGCGCTTTTTAGATTTCCCTCGGGAATATCAAATTTTTCCGGGCTAACAGGTAGCCTATGTTTTTTCTCAGGGTCCAAAGATTGTCTGTGCCAAATTTCATCAAAATCGGTTGAGAGGTTTAGGCGGGAAAGCGTAACAGACAGACAGACAGACAGACAGACAGACAGACAGAGTTACTTTCGCATTTATAATATTAGTATGGATGTAACGGACGAATAATTTTTGTTATGATCTTCTTGTATGTGTTTTTTTGTTTTTCTTTCTTGGAAATTATTAAATTCAATATTTTAGTGTATTTGTATAAAATTGATACAAAATTTTAACTTTGATGAACCTAACTTTAATTTTTGTATGTCAACAATGACAAAACATAGTGCAACACTTATCTATTTAAGACCTTGACATGTATGATTACTGTATATATGTTCTTCACCTATGTTTCACAAATAAATAATTCTGATTCTGATTCTTAGGAACACGTATAATCACTGAGTAAAATTCTAGAAAAAAATAATTGTTCTAAAAGTTTTATCTAGGAAAAAACAGCGGAATACGTTTGTATAGAGAAAGCATCACTAGAGTCCGCTCTTAAAAGTCGGCTGTACATTATTTTACAAAGGTTTACAGATGAAGCAATAGAAATTCATATCCAACACCGACCTATGCACACAAAGTTACGGCAGTTCAACAGCAGACCTAAACAATCAGAGGGCAGCAATCCTATCATAATCCTCCCTTCAAAACGAAAGCCTCCCAGATAAACAACCCACACATACAAAATGTAAGCCACAATCCATTGAATGAAGTAAAAATGTTCAGTAGTACTACTTTCAATCATTGCCAATCTCATCTATTTTTTCTAATATATAAAGCGGAAGAGTTTGTTTGTTTGTTTGAACGCGCTAATCTCAGGAACTACTGCTCCGATTTGAACAATTCTTCTTGCGTTGGGTAGCCCATTAATCCAGGAAGATTTCAGGTTATAACATCACGCTGCGACCAATAGAAGCGGAGCATATAAAAAAAAAAACATAGCAAAACCTACGCAGGTGAAACCACACGGCGCAGCTAGTTAATATTATAAAGGCGAAAATGAGAGACTGTATGATCTATGTATTTATAGTTGCTTTTATGGCTATAAAATATCTACTTATCATTTAACAACTATGTCTATGTTCTATAAATTCCTTATGGCTTTAAGGAATTTATAGAACACTAGCCTCCGCCAGCGACTTCGTTCGCGTAGAGTTAGTTATGCTCCGCTTTGACTTCAGTTTTCGCAACATTTTTTGTTACTGCTTTGCTCCTTTTGGTTATAGCGGGATGTTATATAGCCTAAAGCCTTCCTGGATTAATAGGCTATCCAACGCAAAAAGAATTTTTCAAATCGGACCAGTAGTTCCTGAGATTAGCGCGCACAAACAAACAAACAAACTCTTCATCTTTATATATTAGTATAGATAGACATAGTTGTTAAATGATAATTAAATATTTTTTGTGGGTAATTGGACAGTGTTTGTTGCTAATTTACATTTATATTTTTGTTTCTTTTCTTAACTTGTATTTTATTGACATTTATATTATATTGATATTCGTATTGTATGATATTGACATTTTAAATAACATTTATTTTTTAATAACAGTTATTGACATATACTCAAGTTTATTAAATTTATTTGAATGACATTTAAATTTACTGACGACACGATTGACGCAGTGGCTAGGCCATCGACTGCTGCGCTACGTGTAGCGGATTCGATTCCCGTAAGGAACTAATATTAGTATGGCCTACAAGTAGTTGTTCCGGGTCTGTCTGTTTGTGTATGTGAGTTAATATGTCTGTAAAAAACCCATAATACTTTATGATAGCAAAATTACTCAGCTGCATATACAATATGTAAAGAAAACCCCGTCCGACCCATAAGGATAATAAAGGTTAGGTAAATACATGACCAAATAAAATATGAAATTTTACGTAATCATCATAATAACAATACTAATGAATTTTGAAATAATCTTTTTTTCCGCGAATTGATTCCAACTTCCCCAAAATTTGCTAATTTTAAAAAAGTGACAACACCATTTTCGGCGGTAGAAGTAGTAGTGCCCTCTACGCCCGCGTATGTATTGCCAACCGCACATGTATTAACTTACCTCTTTTTGCGAAATAATATTTATTTTTTTCGGGGCAATTTTTATTTAAGTTTAATCCGGCTTTGTAGGCATCAGTAGAATCAGTTATCAAAATCAAAGCATTTATTTCAAATAAACCAGTTACAGGCACTTTTGAATTGTCAAAAGGTCGGTCAGTCAGTAAGATGAAGCTAGTCGCCCATTCCAAAGTGTAGGTACCTATGGAGAAGAACGGGCAAGAAACTCCATGGACACTCTTTTAAATTTTCAAGCTATTGTTACAAATATTTGATTACATCATTCATGTTGAAATCAACCGCGTGAGAACGATGCAGAAATAAATTGTACGCCGAGAGCGTCCATTATGAAAACACACAAAAATCAATTCAGAAATTAAAATACGCCGTGGCAGCTAAGAGATGACCAGTCCCCTCTGACGGCGTCCGTTCACGAACATGACGTATGGATTAGCATCATTCAGCTCAACCATATTGAAGGGAACCTAATGACCCAACACACACGCCACCATCAGCGAGACATTTGAGTGAGCATGACGTACTCTTAACAGCCAGAGCACAATCAAGTCAATAAAAAGAATAACCCAACAAATAAATGCCTTACAGCACATTCGTACATTGTGCTCACACGTTTGCCATGCAATTATACAATACTAAGAAATTGAATCTACACAATGCTAAGATAGTTTTGTCCAAGGTTCAGCAGCTCCAACAGTGTTCCCGAATACTAAGTTTAGCTCCTGTATAGCTGTACAAGTGCCGAACACCTCTGTCAGCGATACAATTCCGTAACGTACATTATGCTTGGCTACATAGTGTGTAATACAGGCTTTGAATTAATAACATAAACAATATCGATACCTAACAATACCTTCACGGATCGGACAGGGTTTCCTTTACTTAAAATTAATGAGCCCTAACCGCCGGTAGCTTGGACCCTGTTCCCGATACCAGTGGGCTACTATTTTTTATAATATATTTTTAAATGTTTTTTATGTATTTATATAAATATTTAAAAACGTAAATTATATGTATGTAAAATAAATAAACGAAATAATAATAATATTTTTATTTTTCGAAAGTACAAAAACGTTACAAGGAAAAGTAGTTACTTACATATATTTTGGTGAGGTAAAATGACAGAAGCAAATAAATTTAATTTATATTTTATAATAACTCTTCTTTCTTCTACTGAGTTGCGTAATGCCCCATGCGCTGAATTCTATATTTTTATCTCCTTTTTTTTCAGTTCTAAAACTGTGGAGCTTCTTTTTCTACGTACCTTGTGTCTTATATAAAATGTCGAACCTCTGACGTCACATCATAAATCTACAGTCGACGGTGTTCCTCGGTGCCAGCCACACAGATTTACTGTAAAAAATACTAGAAAAATACAGAAATATCTTTAAAAAAAACTGCGATATTATGTGAAGACACGCATGTATCTAGTTGTGTTCTCTGGCTGTTCACATAAAACCTCAGTTGGTGATAAAAAGAACGATTTCACTGGTTCAATGGCACACTTATACCTTTCCGTCACTTTATTTATACGTTTGCTTTAGATTATTTGCTTAGCAACTCAGTAACTTTAGATATGACAAACGAGGCCGGTGGTGTTCAATGAATAAGAAATAAGGCGTATTTAATAATATTATAGAGATTGATTTTGAGATGATTTCTCCGTAAAATGAGAATATAGGGAATTATTGCCAATTTTCATAAGTGCCAGTAAACTCCACTACGGTTCAGAATGTTTAAAGTTTTGTGGCATGCAAGTAAAAATCAAACTATTTTGTGTCGATGGGAATTTAAATGTCCGGAGGGAAATTATAGGGCGGAGCGGAAGATCGTGTCAGACTTTTACCGACTAAAATCCAGCCGTGTTCCTTCACTTACCTGTGTGCCAGGGTCAAGGTTTCTCTTTTGCCCAGGCATCGGTTTTCGTGGATCCCGTCACGATGTGCTGACATCTCTTTGAGGCGCGCGTGAAACATAACGCCTTAATCGACCCGAGCCTGGTCCTTACCGCCCGCAAGCCCGCGCCTCCGGAGGGCGGGAGTTCAATGTTGACGTGAGGGCGCTGAGATTCCCGCTCTTTCACGCGCTACAGGTGGGGCTCTACACGCGGTGACAGCCTGCCTAGAACTCTCGTTCTAGACCATTTTTTTGTGCTAGATCGCAATCCCACCTGATAGTTCACAAGAACATTTGGCGTATCGTACCCGGCTCACATAGCAATACAACTGCTCAGGCCCGTCCTCCGTACGGCGATGACGAATCGCTTGGCGGCAAAACTTTGTTTGGTGGGTGGTAACTTCTGCCGGCAGCCGATGCCACCATGGCGAGGACCAGGGCCAGACGCGAGATCGCCGACGATAGCCGCCAAGCCGATGCCCAAGCCGGGCAGACTTCCACTGTATACTCCAACGTGTCCTCAGGGCGATCCTTACAGTGGTGACACCCTGTTGTTTCCTCCCGCCTTATCCGGAACAGCAATCTCACGAAACAGCCGTGTCAGGTCAAGACCTGCGTCAGGCTGAAGGTGAGGACGCCGTGGCCCCTTTCTAGGCACTCCTCAAAGAGGCGACTTTCCAAATAACAATAAACCTTTAGGTGGTAAATCAGTTAGAATCAAAATCAAATAACTTTACTTCACATAAATCTAGATGGGTACTTATGAAACGTCTGGAGCTAGGCGCTCGATTCCAATTGATCGTTCCTTATGGAGGAGAGTCGTCAAGAAACTCCACACAGTAACCGTGAAGTTTCTTGTCTCTTTTAGAAATAATTGTCTTTTACAATGTTTGTAAATAACAGCCAGCCTATAAAAAAATATAAACAAAAAGTGTAAAGAAGAGCTATTCATTACATTTTCAAAATTATAAATGTTTAAGGATTACTCGTAATTGTCCATGGTTTGATAAGACTATGATTCATAACTTACCAATTATTCTTATTTAGTTAGAATTAAAATCAGAATGCTTTATGAGTAAAACAAAGCTCCCGTAAATTCACCAATATCACAGCTCCATAATTTAGCAAATTAAACTTCTGAGAGCATTTCCTTACAACTCTTGACTTTACAAATTACCTGTAAATGACGCAATTGAAATTAATGCCCTGTCTTTGACACTTTTCAGAGGATATTTTATGAACGTTTGAATAAAATTACTTACCTGTTTTAAATATAAGAATCATATTAAAGTTCGTAGCTCTTTGTAATGGAGCTCGTCCAGGGAAATACTACTTACAAGCGTAATAAACAACAACGATTGTATCACCGGTTTCCATCAGGCGGAATCGCGATCAAGCATTAATTTATAACATAAAAAAAAACTTAGAAACCTCGAGACACCGACTTCTAGAGCTATGACAAAAGTAAAATTATTTTTTCCTTCTAAGTGTTTTTTTTTTTTTGAAGTTGGTTTCTATTTTTTTTTGTAAAAAGTTCATGCTTTTCAGTGTCTTAGTCGAAATTCGAAAATTACTTTTTTTCACCTCATTAAAATAGTGGCAGCCATAACCATGTCAGAATAAGTTCTCATCAATACGAAAAAAATCTCTATCTCAAAAACTACTCAACCGATTTTGATGAAACTTAGAGTATTCCCTAAGTTAAACAATACATAGTACCAGAAAAAAAGAATTACTTAAATCGCACTTGTAGTTCCGGAAATATGCACAAACATAAAAACATACATACATAAATACATACTTGAAATTTGGCTTACATACATACGGGTCGAATTGATAACCTCCTTTTTTTGAAGTCTATTAAAAATATGTACAATTTCTTACTGGATTAATGCATATTATGAAAGTAGTTTGTTCAGAATCGTTTAGTGAATCACTATCCGCTTTTTTAATGTTGGTTATTTTGAGGATCAAAAATAATGGAAACTACGTGAATTACTGTCACACTATTTCTGTGCGGTCAAAACAAGCCAAAATAAATAACTGAAATGAACGAAGTAGGTAGCTACTGAGCTAGACCCCGTTTGCGACCGTGTGTATACATAGATTTGTAAAAACCACAATTTTCTTCTACAATCAGTATAACGATATTACAAAAAAAAAACGTACTCATCAACATCTTTAAATTTTTAGATATTTTCTGAGCTTATGATCGTTTGCAAAATAATTTATTAAAGGCATTTAAGCAATTGAAACCGGTGTATTGTTTCAATTCTGATTTTCCCTTCCGAACATGAAAGGATTGTTTTCAAATTCAACGCGATGGGACTGACACAGATTTACGTAAAAGCCCCTTTAAATAAATAAAGAAAAAAGAATATTGACCATCGAGTGATTTGGCGATGCCAATCCTATTATTTTGTAGGAGTTGGCAGCTTCTTCAATAATGACGCCCCGATCCCTATCTGCCCATCGGTTTATCTGCCCTTGGGGCGAATCTTAGATACTTTTACAGGTTCCGTGCCTGTCAGCGTCTCTGGTCTTAAAATAGCATGGTAAATCTTTCAATATTGAGTGTAGGTACAAAATCATAATTGCCATTGGATCGTATTGCCTTACCCGACATGCATTTAGCTGCATTTTTACCAACGCTCGTTACTCGGTTTCAAGGATTTACTTCTTTAAAAGAATTTTACAATATTCACTTATGTAGGTAGAAGAGAAACGAAACAATCTTACAGACAATAAAGTAGGAGCAAGAAAAGAAATAACTAAAGAAAGAAATTTAAAACAATAATATTATTAATGTGATTTTTTCTTTTTTGAGTTTAAATATATAACATGATTAAACACAGTAAAAACTAAAAGGATAAAAACATATATTGTTTACAAGATTGCGGGAATCATTATGTTTAAGATACATTACTACTTACCCACCTACTACTACTTGCTACTGCATACTTATTACTTGTATTTGTAGTCAGTACTTGACCCTATTTTTAAACACTTCTTGCAATACTGAAGATCTAAAGTCAGGTGGTTTAACTCCCAGGCTGCCTCAGCTTGTTAGCTGCGTTTACGTTGCGCACTTGTATGTTCTCACGAGAACATATCGATGCAACTTCTATAAATAGCTGTGACTTTGTTGTTTCAAGTTGAATTATTTTTCTTCTTTTCTTCGTTAGTTGGCGTCACTAAAGGTGACCTAAACTTAAGTACTGTGACTGGTCCGAGGATATTGGTGCATTGTTACTGTTAGCTAGTTAGTTAGCAACGAGTTTCGGTCTAATCAAACTACACCAAAATTATATGGAGCAGCTGCCTATGTGACCTGACAATTACTGTCAGACTGACAGGACCCAACGTGCTGCTACGTCCAACAGTACCGACGACGCTGCTGTATCTGTCCAGACTACACCGCTCCACGAAGATTGAGGAGGTCATGAAGTATCTGCGCGTCAAGACGCGGACTTTGAGGGTCGAGAGGTTGGAGCCGCGTCACAACACCAATTTCAAGGCGTTCGTATTGCGCGTTCCGACACATCATCTCGAGAAATTTAAATAAGAGTTCAGTATGGCTACCGTGAGTTTTCATTACGAGACACTATCGTCGATTTCGACTGCGTTTAGCGCTTTTATTGGTTGAGAGTTCTTACAACCTTGAAGCGGGCCAATCGATGAGTCAAACGCGATCGAGTCTCGGAATGAAAGCTCATGGTAGCCACACTGGCCGAAAGGTGTTGTGTACCGCCGGTTTCGTGGCCAGCTACGTGACACCAGTCAGCGAAACACAACGTATATATTTATAGTATTTTAAAGCTTAATGTCAATATAGTTTTGTATAAGTTTGTAAGGGCCTTGGTGCCTGAAATAAATAAATAAATAAATACTCTACGATTCTACGATACTGGTTGTATACCTACTCATTTCTCCAAACTCTTCTGTCACAATTATTTTAGCTTTACTAGGAAGCGCAATATTCACCAACTGTGCTGTGACCCCTGCGTACGTCATTCGTGCTCCAAAAGATGCACGTAGCAGTGAATTCTATTTTGTTCTGGGGTCACGTTTTAATATAATGTTCAAAATAATATTCATCTGTTGGAAGTTGACCCAAGTTTAATTAACTTGTTGGCGTTGGAAGACAATCACGAGTCTCTTGGGATACGCCGCACGTGAGTTTTGCTATTCGTAGTGTGGGATTGTGGATATTCTATCCTAGACTTATTATATCTAAAAGAGTGATATTTAGTAAGTTCGTTTGTCCACCTCTCGTGCAGCGACGAATCAACGTGATTTTATGTATGGAGGTAGTTTATACAATATGTAAAGCCGATCCGTAAAGGTATTGTTAGGTATCGTTAACTGATTCTAATAATGCCTACAAAGCCGGGCTAAACTTAAAAAAAATCCCCCAAAAAAATTAATATTATTTCGAAAAAGCGAGGTAACTTATTACATGTGCGGTAGGCAACACGTTAGGCATACAAGCGTGGGAGAAGGGGGGCAGTGCATGCGGCACGGTAGACGCATCATTCTTAATAATCCTGTCCAAAATGGTGTTGTCACTTTTTTAAAAATTACCAAATTTTGGGGAAGTTGAAATGAATTCGTGGAAGAAAAAGATTATTTCAAATTTCATTAGTATTGTTACTTTGATGATTATGTAAAATTTCATATTTTATTTGGTCATGTGTTTACCTAACCTTTATTACCCCTTTGGGTCGGACAAGGTTTTCTTTACATATTTATTGTATACCGGAAAAAAGCAGTTTCTGTAAAATTGTCACTTCGAAGTTGATTTAAAAGGCATTCCTTCAAAACCTCAACAAAACGTTCGTGCCTTAGAAAAGTATTCACGAATACGGAATGATATGTCTTCCTTATAAAACTAATTAAAACGACATAATTAACTAAAAGGCAATTCAAAGTATTTCGGTACATTTCAAGGATAATAATATTGAAGGAATCAAAAATGGTATTTAATTTTGAGCGGTAAAATCACAAGCGTCAACCAGTACCCAGCAACCAGTACCAGTAGTAGTACTAACCTAATTTTAAGTAGAAAATTCGCTTCGTTTGTTACATTTTATTGACCTTTTGCCATTTCCAGAACACAGTTGGTCCTACATTTCACTTAAAGAGCCATTTATAATCATTTCAACTTATTTATCACCGCAAGCTCCAAAGAGGCAAAATCTCATTATTTTTATCCGGAAAGCAGCGAGCCGTTTAGTAGAATTATTACGGGCTCGGGATTGGCTAATGCAGGCACCAATCAAAGCGATCGATACGAATTTAAATTGGATACAGATTTATTATCGGGATCTGGAGCGGTCTACTAGTGGATTCGTAGTTAGCTTGAGGTCCGCAATACTGTCATATACAATATATAAAGAAAACCCTGTCCGATCCGTGAAGGCATTGTTAGGTATCGATAACTGATTCTACTAATGGATAAAAAGCAGGGCGAAACTTAAAAAAAAATCTCCCAGAAAAAATGAATAATTCGCAAAAAGAGATAACTTAATACATGTGCGGTAGGCAACACTTCAACGGGCGACGGGGGGCACGGCACGGGGCACGTGGTCGCGTTGCTTTAAATAATAATATCATTAAAATGGTGTTGTCACTTTTAAAAACATCCAAATTTCCGGGAAGCTGGAATTAATTCGCGAGAAAAAAAAGGTTGTTTTAAACTTCATTAGTATTGTTACTATGATGATTACGTAAAATTTTATATTATATTTGGTAATGTATTTACCTAACCTTTATTATCCCTAAGGATCTGACAGGGTTTTCTTTACATATTGTAGATGCCTTATAGACACCGCGTAGACAGTACATAACATAACATAAAATTATCAGCCTATATTGGTCCCACTGTTGAGACATAGGCCTCCTCTCGGTGAGAGGGAGTAGGCCGTAATCAACTACGGAGGCCTAGTGCAGGTTGGTAAATACCACAATATGTCTTCGTTCACCGTTTTGAGAGCAGTGCTGATGGAATTATTTACACGAAGTAAAGGGGGTTCGAACCTACGACCTACAATTATACTAAGCTACTGTTGTGTCCTCTTATATTAGTGTAAGTTGTGTTCCAAGGGTCCTTCAATGAAACTCCATAAACGCATAACTATTTATATTTGAAAGACATACAATCTGTACAGAGGTATTTGGTCGACTGGCTTATAAATCTACCTATCTGTAATTGAGTAACGAGAGTCTTGTGATCTCATCGTACTAAAAAAGTAAATGTGCTGCAGGCACACTACCACTGCTATCACAGTACTTAGGCACTATACAACGTGTAACAAACAGGGTATAGGTATACATACCAAGGGCATGGCATCTTTAGATGATATCAAACAATATCGGAAGGGTTTCAACTCAAAATAATGTTACGAATGGACCTTATGTCGATGGCATAAGGTTCAATATCGCGTGACATGCAGTGTGTCACTATTAAGCCCTATTTTTCCTGGATCTAGACATTTTCTAGGTACAATAATAAAACGCATTGCTAGACTTAGGACGGCCTATCGAATGGTACAGGTCTCAACAGTTTTGTCAACAAAGTGTCGACATCGAAATTTCTAGAAACCCGTTTCCGGGAATTACCGTAGGTACTTCCGAGTGACCTCGAACTTATGTGCTATTATTATTACATCTAGAGGAATCTGGAATGTTCGATCAGCTGGCCTATATAAAGCGACGTGACGCCGACGCAGAGTCAGTCTACATTCGACTAGCGATACGAAAACAGCGACAGTTAAGAAGCGATCTTAAAGAAGACCTACTGCGACAACTGTAACGAGAACTGTAAGTACTACGTGAAGAAACATCTGTAGCGTTATTGTGTGTTTACAACACGGACTTCGTGGACGTAAGAGAAGACTTCGGTACGACATCAGCTACGTTCTACTTGTCATTGCCTACGATCGACTGTACCTTCGTTGCTAATAAACTTCGTAACCCTTAACCGGCGTTTAAGTACCCCCAGCCCGTAACAATAAAATACTCAAAAAATTGGTACCAAATTTTCGGTTTCGTGTGTTTCTTGAAACTAATCATAACAAACGAGGCAGCACACTACATACGTTAATAACTACTCGTTACCCGTTACGTTACTTGCGAAAATCCGATAAATGTCTTCAATATCTCTGTGCGACTAGTATGATAGTAACCTATCACAGGCGGTGTTATTCCTCATAACTGCCTAAGTCATAAAGAGATAGGATTAAAAATCCTTCCAATATCGTTTGATATCATGTAAAGATGCCATCCCTTTGTTATGTATATACCCTTTATATTACACGTTGTATACATAGATCCATTTCATATGCAAAACATGAATGCACACGAAACATACGTTCGGTTAAAAATCATCCATTGAATCATCATTGAATGGGGTTAATGTACCGCCACTATTATCTTGATTTTTTTCCTATGTTAGGTACAATAAATTTACCGAAAGAAATAAAAGATTCTTCATCAGTGAACATTTTTAAAAATAGGTTAAGGTTGTGCTAAACAGCAAGAATAAATTATTTAAGTAATAGATGTCGTGGTGGCCTAGTGGTTAAAACACCAGCCTCTCAAGTATGAGTGTGCGGGTTCGATTCCAGGTCAGTAAGTACCAATGTAGGTTTTCTAAAGTTATATGTACTTTCTAAGTATATCTTGGACACCAATGACTGAAGGTGAAGGAAAACATCTTGAGGAAACCTGGACTTTATAAGTCTGAAATCGCCAACCCGCATTGAGCAAGCGTGGTGATTACGCTCAATCCGTCTCTGTATGAGAGAAGACCTGTGCCCTGCAGTGGGACGATAAAGGGTTGATGATGAATAATGGTGTATGGACGTCAGCAGGTCAAGCTACTCGAAACTATTCCCAATCAAACTTGAGCTTCAGTTCGTTAGAGACAACGTTGAAAATTTAATAAAGAAATCTGATAGATTTTAGCATCTTCATGTTCTGTTGTCTGTACCAGCCAAATTGAAGAACAATTGTTATGTTTATTATTAAGATATTTTGATTAATTTTTCATGTAAGTTAACCGTGTGTGTTAACTTTTTTTACTTTTGGATACTGACATAATATTTTAAAAGCGTAGCCGTAGGTAATACCTGCTTTTAAGAAACTTTTTGAAGATGGTCCACAAAGTAAATTCCGTAACATAAGGCAAACAAACATATTTCAGATCTCTCTTTAATTTTGGTTCAAGGCTTCTTTAAACTTCCATTTAATTTAGAATTGGTGCGAATGAAGCCATAGGCAGTCAGTCGTTTAGTATGATTCATTACATACACATTATCTTGTTATTCACCGAACAGTGACACTATTAATCAAAGTGAATAACAAAAGGGAAGACGGATCCTTCAGCATGTCATCAATAAATTCTTCGTACAATAGTAGGCAGTTTTGGTTTATAGGAACGAATCTTATAAGCACAGTGTAGCACAGAAGGTCGACTCCACACAACGACCGACAAGGTACACAAAGACAAATTAATATTAATAATAATTTATTTCGGACAGTAGGTATCCATATTCAATTGGGTTAGTCTTTTTTTATTGACTTAATTGTGCTCTGGCTGTTGAGAGTATGTCATGCTCACTCAAATGTCTCGCTGATGGTGGCGTGTGTTTTGGGTCATTGGGTTCCCTTCGATATGGTTGAGCTGAATGATGCTGATCCATACGTCACGTTCGTGAACGGACGCCGTCAGAGGGGACTGGTCATCTCTTAGCTGCCACGGCGTATTTTAATTTCTGAACTTATTTTTGTGTGTTTTCCATAATGGACGCTCTCGGCGCACAATATATTTCTGCATCGTTCTCACGCGGTTGATTTCAACATGAATGATGTAATCAAATATTTGTAACAATAGCTTAAAAATTTAAAAGAGTGTCGTGGAGTTTCTTGCCCGTTCTTCTCCATAGGTACCTACTCTTTGGAATGGGCGACTAGCTTCATCTTCGACTGACCGACGTTCTGACAATTCAAAAGTGCCTGTAACTGGTTTATTTGAAATAAATGATTTGATTTGATTTGATTTGAATCAAAGTCAAAGTCTTAATGTCAGTTCCAAAATTATTAGAAGAAACTGTAAACAAAGCGCGGTTGCCGCAGTGGCTGAACGATTGAGTACTGTGCTGCGCTTCGTGGATTCCATTCCCGCATAGAACAAAGATTTTTGTGACCTACAGGTAGTTTTTTAGGATCTGGATGTTTATGTATGTGACTTTATATATTTGTAAACGCATCACGATACAGGAGAAATTCCTAGTGTGGAGTTTTTTATGCGAAACCGGAACATAGTTTGTTCATTTTTACACCATGTTATATTTTTTCCCAAATACATTTAGTAATTGTTGCAGTGTGGATTCCGAGCGCGGGCACGCAGCTTTACGATAGATCATAGTACTCGCGCGCGCAATAGCCAACGCCAGAGGTCAACGTACTGCGCTTTCCCGCCCGTGCGGAGCTAAGACTATATTTTTGTTGGGACAACCAAGTAGAATAGGAAGCTCATTACTTTGAGGTTAGTCATTAAACCTTTTTGAAATTTTGTGCATAGATTATTTACTTAAACTACTGGACACGTGTTTCGGGTTTCGCAAAAACAAAAAAATGTGTTTTCAGGTCAAATTGTTACGCATGACTAATAAACGTAATTAGTAATACATTCGTATGTGTTAAAGAGGTTTTAGGCAATAGGCTCGCCCCTGTTACATAGGACTTATAACACATACATACTTGTCAAAAATCTACTTAAAGAATAATAATAATAATAATAATCTTTATTTCAAAAACCAAATACATTTTTTCCATCTCAATCAGGCATAAAAACAAAAAGAAAGAAAACAATTAAGTCCAATGCTATGCGTTTTGAGACAGAGTGACCGTCTGTGTCCGTGCTAGTATAAACTGTGTTACAGACACAGGCGACTCCCTCCCACAATTATTTATTCACAATTTGCTGCACTTGGTAGATGTTTTGGTAGGTATAAAACTTAGTGTAATATTACCACTTATTAAAAATGTAAGGAAGGGCTGGGTGTGTGCGATGTACATGTAAGTGTGGGTGTGTGTAATGTGGGTGTGATGTGTATGTGTGGGTGTGTGTGTGTGGATGCGTGTGTATTTCGTAAATATGTCACAGTACAAAGTAAATATTGCAGGAGCAATTTAAATCTGAATTTAGATTTGTAAGTTAATAATCTTTTTTTACAAAGAGTTTCTCAGTCTCTTCGTATGTCAACTTTTGGAGAACACTACTAACTACAGCTTTACATTTAAATTTAGGTAAAGAATATATGTTGCAGGATTTATTTATGGCATTATAAAGGTGACTACTAAGATACGGGTAGCTTCGCCTCGCCAGAGCAGTTTTGGTTAAGACAGGTGGGCATGGAGGATCTTTACGTCTTTTATTTTGCTCTAGTAACCTTGGGTTGTACGTCAATGTTGAGTGCACACGTAATGCGATGTTAAGTACACAGATCTGTCGTACCGTGAGTACAGATATGTCTTTATACAGCTGTGTAGTCGGGTACCGATAAGGTTTGTGAAGCATGACTTTCAAAACAGCTCTTTGTGCCCTCTCAAGGCGAAGCAGATACGTTTTAAGGGTACCGCCCCAGACAGATATACAATAGGTAAGCAGTGATTGAGCCAAGGCAAAATAAATAGTTTTTAACAGTGTGTTGGCAACTACTCCTCTTAATTTTTTCATAGGGAACATTAGTTTACGCACCCGCGAAACTGTCACACTGATGTGCTCTTGCCAACTCAGTGTGTTATCAATGTGCACCCCCAAGTATTTAACACAAGAGCTTCTATGTATAGTAGGGCAGCTACAAGGGGTTATAGAAAGGTCACAACTATGGGCTTTAACATCCGGCATACTAGGCTGCGTAGCAGAGTTAGCTGAGAAAGGAATGTAGTGAGTTTTAGAGACATTTAATGTAAGTAGGTTAAATGAGAGCCAATCCATCACTATACCAAGAGCCTTTTCAGCGGCGTAATGAGTAGCTTCCCAGGTTTCTCCGCTTACGATAAGCGCAGTATCGTCTGCATATACAATTATCTTGCAGTTTGGGATTGAAAGCTGGCATAGCCTGTTCACAAATAGTAGAAAAAGGGTGGGGCCCAGCACGCTGCCCTGCGGTACCCCAAAGGTTATATTGACATCATCACTGATGTATTGGTCTACCCTAACTCGTTGTTTGCGGTTAGTTAGATAGTCTTGGAATAGGTTTAAAGGGATTCCTCTTATTCCCAAGCTTTCCAAGCCCGATAGAAGGATGGGAGCAGAGACCGTGTCGAAAGCCTTGGCTAAATCTAGAAATATACCTATAGTTTTAGTCCTAGAATCAAGATTCTTAACAATTTGGTTTGTTAATTCAAGAACAGCATCCTCTGTTGATACGCCTCTTCTAAAACCGTATTGATTTGGCGCAATTATGTTATTGCATTCAAGATAGCCAAGCAATCTTTTGTTCAGAATTTTCTCCGTAATTTTTGATAGTGTGGTGAGTACAGATATAGGCCTATAGTTTTCGACACGGTCACCATCCCCACCCTTAAAAACTGGTGTGATTAATGCCTTCTTGAAAGTGTCAGGGAAAATACCCTTTTGGATACATAAATTACAGACATGCGTTATTGCTGGAACAAGTGCATGTCTGGCAGATTTAATGACTGACGCTGGTATTCCGTCGTGCCCTACTGCACAATTTTGTTTTAATCCTATAATTATATTTTCTATTTCTGAGGGATGCGTTTCAAGTAGTACAAGTGAGTTTCCTTGAGGGTTTATGGAGTTCTCAAATTCAAAGTTTGGTGGAATTTGACGCTGACGCTGCGCAACCTGCCTAGCAAGATCAGCTCCAACGTTCGCAAAATACCTATTTATCGTATTGACAGATGAGTTTGGATCGCTGCACATATTAAGGAGTTCTCCAGACTTATTTATGGGTGAAGTGTTCTTGTAGCTGATATTTTTTATGACGTCCCAAGTTGCTTTAGGGTTACCATTGGCCTTTTGTAGTTCATTTTCATCAAAATTACATTTAATAGTCTTCAGTAAGTTATTACAGTAATTTCGGTATCTACAATATATTAGATTAGCCGTAGCGTCTTGAGGATTTTGCAGTGCTCTTTTATGGAGTTGGTCACGATTTCGTACGCACCTCAGAAGGCCAGTGGTCATCCACGGTTTAATAGTTTGCTTCCTGTTAGGGACCTTCTTCAGCGTTGTGTGTTTATTTATTGCGTTTGATATAATGGAGATGAGTTGTTCCGCACTTTGATTGGGGTCAGTGCTAGTTAAAACACTTGAGAAATCAGAGATTTCTAAGCAGCTAATAATACCTTTAATGTTTAAATGCCGTACCATACTTTTAGGTTTTGTGTCATTTAGAGGGTTTCGTTCAGTACAAAATAGGATAGGTGCATGATCGGTAAAATATGAGTCCAGAACTAAAGTTGTGGAGGGTCTGTCTGTTTTTAAGAAGACGTGATCCAGGCAGTTATCAATGCGAGTAGGTAAAACATGGGCAGGTAGGAAGCCATGGAAAGCCATTGTATTTAAGTATTCCTCAGCATTTACGTCCTTATTATCTGGTCTAATATTTATGTTTAAATCTCCAATCACTGCTACAGTTTTAAGTGACGCTAGGGATTCCAAAATATTATTTAGAGAGTTAAGGAAATTTTCTATATTTCTAACTGAGGGTGAACGGTATATTGCTACAATAGCCGTATCCAGACCTAGCCTTAGAACAAGACAGTTAGCATCTAGAGAAACCGGTTCGACTATCTTATGAATTACATCACAACTTACGTAAACCACCACACCATCGTTTTGGTTGTTAAATGAGGATCTAGCTGAGGTAAATCCAGTTAACACCGGAATATCTGAAACTTTACTTAACCAGCACTCAGAGAGTACTACTATATCACACTTAATATCCATGGAATGTATTAAGACATTGAGTCCATCAAAGTTGCGATAAAGGCTTCGAATGTTAACATGCAATATGTTCAATGTTGGTTGGGTAGTGTTTATGTGCTTCAAACATTGGTCTGGTGAACATACGCACGACTGCGATATATTGAAAGATTCTACAGAATCAATAAATTTATTCAGGTTGTCCTTATCGAATTTATAATTTTGAATATTAATGACCAGTTTACGATGGTGCTGTAGTGTGTCATTTGTACTGTAGGACAGATTTTTGAGTTTAGTGTGTATAACTTATTTATAGTAAAGTGTTTGTGGTAATGTGTGATGTGAATGTTTTGGGTGAGTAATTGCAATTGTGTTGCGTTATGAATAGTAAAATATTTTGTTAAATACGAGAATATAAATGAATTTCGGATGCTTATAAGGAGATCCATACCATAATACAGCAAAATATTGTGCAAGGCAGCTTTGACAAGAACAGACTTTGAGTACAAATAACAAACAATAATTAAGTATTGGCTAACTAAACTATTTAGATATATCATACAGGTTACCAGCGAACCAAAAAGACTATTTGCTGTAATGTTAAATATAAAATAAAAATAGTGCTTTATGAATAAACTGTGAGAGATAACATTGTTGTAGATTATACAGGCTAGTCATTTTTTAGCTAAGAGTTTTAGATTTTTTGCTGATTCTATTCGAATTTGTGGCTCACCTTCGGCTTTTCGCAAGAATATGGAACAACGTGAAGTCCAGCAGTACGTATAACCATTCTCCTTTGCAAACTGCCTAGTTGCAAAGAATAGTTTCTGCACGTTAGGTGTTAAAGATTCTGATATGAATACAGGTTTCGCGGGTCCGGGTATACTGAGGTGTACAGTATTTAATTTATCTTCATTTGGTTTCTTCTTGTTGAAATTCTTGACCCCCTGCATTATCTTGTCCTTTTTTAGGACACTGTTCAGTTCAACTATGATGGGTTTCTTGCCTTCATTATGTGTTTGGATTCTATATATGTCTTTTACGTCAGAGTCTTGGATATCCACCTCGACAAGTTTTGACAAAGTTTTCACTATCAAACTTGCGTCTTCCTTCGATTCAAACCTCTTACCATCTCGCAAACAGATGGGCACGTTTCGTATCTCAAAGCTAGTCGACCTACTCTTACGTTCAAGGAACTCAATCTTCTCTTCCAATTTCTGAATGGTTTTCTTATCTTCTACTCTATCTTCTTGCAGGTTTTGAAGCGTTTTAAAAACTAAGTCATATTTATCTGACATAAATTGCAAACTTTCTTTAAGTTCCTCATTTTTCTGCTTGAGTTCATGGAAGCTTTGGTCTACCTTAGAAGTTAAGGAAGAGATCAATCCTTTGAGCTCCTTGATATCATCATCGCCATGTCTACGTTTATGTCTAACATTGATATTTCTGCTAGCAGTTCTCTCAGATGCAGTATCCGATTCACATGTATCAGGCGCATTCGTCTCAGAAACCGTGGAAACCAGCTCAGAGGCGGGCGCGGGGTCGGATGAGGTAGCTTGGGGGGAGCGTTGACAAGGCATGTTTAGATGTTGCACTCGATATGAAGGTACAATATTTATGAGCACTATACTGGTTGTCGATCAAGGATTTATTTTCCTTCCTGCGCTAATGACAACAACTTAGTTTGGAGAGGGTGCAACTTTTTGCAATGATTATTTTTATAGGCGCTGTACACTGTTGCACGTTAGTAGTGACAGGTTTGAAAACGGGATGGGGGTAGATGAATATTGGATTCACTAGTTTTTACACTTTCCTTTAGTCAGTCGTTAATATTATCACCAGGGCTACACACTGTTACGTAGTTTAGAGTTTTAGCTTTAAATTGGTGCATAAATCACTTCAATGCGCACGTATTTACACTGGTAAACTTTTTTTTATAACAAGACAAAATTAATACACGTCTGTTTGCAAATACACTTTTGAGAGGAGTTTTTCAAAGAAAGAAATGAGTTTTACGAATAAAAAAAAATAATGCCTACAATAAAGTTTAGATAACTTTTCAATAGTGTGTTTAGTTAAATATTCAATAGTGTTATTAGGTGAATTAAATTCATTGGCAACGATTTAAAGTTGATTTTTGTTTAGCTTGGAATAGAGTGGGATTGTGCAGCACAACTTATTTTTTTTTTAATTTTTGGTGAGCAAGGCGTGCTGTTATGTTATAATTTGGTATGGTAATCTCGGTCGAACGCCAGTTGTGTTCGTAAATGTGGGATTTTATAGTATGGAGATAACCTTCTGTACTTATCTATTGTTTGTCATAACAGTTTACGATCCGAGCGAGTTTTACTACGTTTACTTTCAGTTCCAATAGATACCACGCCGTTCGATAGTTCCATGGATTTCGCATGTGCTGTCTTTAACAAATTTCGAAAACAATTGTAAATATTTTTCTCTTCGTGGTGAAATCGATTACGTTGGGAGTTTGATTTCTTTGGTTGGTACGAACGACAGCAGCTACCCCAAACTGTCAGATATTCCCAATCAACCTTGAGCCTTAACGCTTTAACGATAAAATTGAAAATCTAATAATTAAATCTGAGAGATTGTAGTAGCTGCTGTCGTTTGTACATTACATCTCAGTTAAAGTACCTATAGTAGTACCAGTAGTGACAGCCTCCGTGGCATAGCGGTAGCGAACGCGGGTTCAATCCCCGCGCAGTGCAAATATTTGTATGCATGAATATGAATATTAGGTTTGGTCGTGCCTCGGAAAGCACGTTAAGCCGTCGGTCCCGGTTGCCGTACGTACATCTAGTGGCAGTCGTTACGGGTTGTTGGAGCCCTCAAAAGTCCAAAAGTTTTTCTAACTACAATGCTTGTATATCGTCAGATGGCAGTCGCTTCACGGAAAATATCGAAGATAAGCTATTATCAGCAGTTAGACTGGTAAAGCGGACCCCAGACTCCAAAGCTGAAAAAGCTTCGTATGCGACTGAAATTAACGCTGAGATGATGATGAAGTAGTACCAGTAGCGTACTGAAGGCATCATTTCTAGGTATCAACTGTCAGTCAACACAACTGACTTGACACTGAAGGTATGGATGGGGTACTCAAGAGAATGCTTCACTGTATCATAATTGTGATGCGGCAGGGCAATTGCGTAACACACTATCAGTAGCAATGGGTTTCACTTTGACAGTTCAACAACATCCATTGCGTTATTTACGTTGTTGAGCAGACACGTTTTCTAACACATGGAGCAATGGATTAACAATGTGCTTCGAAATGATTCCCACTGATAGCAACAGTGTGTTAAGTAATTAAGGTACAGCTCCAAACTAAATAAATACTACACTTAGCACTCACACACTCAACAAGAGATATATATGTATGTATGCTACACACAACATTCAGCGGTGGTAGGCAACAACATCAGCCGCCGGCATAAGTTACCACCCACCAGACAAATTCTTGCCGCCAAGCGATTCGTCGTGGTCCGGCATGATGTCTGGTGAAGCCGTACGGAGGACGGGTCTGAGCAGTTGTGTTGCGATGTGTACCGGGTACGATGTGCCTAATGTTGTTGTGTCGGGAGTTTGGTCGTGGAGGGTCTCCAGATCATCCTCTGGCGCAGCATCGTTGGTCGTGTTGTTGGGTTAAACATTGCATCACCTCGCTCAACTGCCGTCTTCCTTCCTATTCACTCAGTTTTTTTGAGTGAATAGGCTTAATAAGCTAGTGCGTTTTACCATCAACGATTGCATCACTGCTTACCATCAGGCGGGATTGCAGTCAAGCACTAGTTTATAACTAATAAAAAAAAAAAAAACTTACAGTTCCCATATTCATGTTGTTCACAACAATATACAGCTTTCACAGCCAATATAACATGTCACATTCCGCCCTCAAAATGTGTAGCTACCTAATTTGAATATGAAAATGTGGCTTTATACGATCATCATGACAATAATCTAATTTAAAATGGTGGCGACAGGTTGTGGAAGCAATTTATATAGCAAATGACACAGGATGCCACTGTTTAGAACACTGGCGGATAATGTCATTTATGTTATATTTGTCGGGTGCAATTTAAAGTAAATATTCTGCTGAGAATTTCAATATATAAACAGGATAAACCAGATTAAAATGTATCTACAAAATGCGTCATAAAATATTTTTAAAAATACACCTGTTAAAAAGTTGGCTTCGTTTACTTAATTCACCTAAGCTAATTCACCTAGGTGAACTAAACACACTTTTAGTAATCTTTAAACACCTGGGCGCTTTAAAATTACTTTACAAAAACTTTGTTCACCTTACTTGCCTGGGTGCATTAAATTTACGTTTAAGTCATCATCATCATCTCAGCGTTAATCCCAGTCGCATCCGAAGCTTTGGAGTCTGGAGTTCGCTTTACAAGTGTAACTGCTGATTTTGGCGAAACTTCGATATTTTCCGTGAAGCAACTGCCGCCTGACCACCATAACCCGAAGGGGATATCAAAGTATTGCAGTTAGACCAATTGTTGGACTTTTGAGGGCTCCAACTACCCGTAACGACTGCCACTAGATGTTCGTATGGCAACCGGGACCAACGGCTTAACTTGCTTTTCGAAGCACGACCATAACAGTGCAAATATTCATATTCTTGCATGGAAATAATCAGGTGGATTAAGTAAACGAAGGGGTAATTTTAATGCACCCAGATGAATAAAGTTCTTTTAAAGTAATTTTAATGCACCCAGGTATTTAAGTTTACTAAAAGTGTGTTTAGTTCACCTAGGTGAATTAAATAATCGAAGCCAAAAATTTTCTTCAGTTTTGGTACTTCTCCTACTCCTCTTTCGATTGATTTGCATCAATTTTAACACAAAACGTTCTCAAATCTATTTTTATTAAAAGTACGTACTTAAAATTGTGGTTTCAGAACCCCAGGGTTCTTAGTTATAATTCTACCAAGGTACTTACCTCTACCAACCCTTTGAGGGTGGTGTACGTGATGGATTTAGTAAACATATCTTAAATATGTATGTCCTGTATTCAAAACGCGTATATTTACTTATGCAAATAATTCTATATAAGGTGGACGAATCGCACCGTATTGTTGCAACTTGATTGCGCACAATTGTCGTCGACCAGTCGATAAAGAACGGTATCTGGCTGCCACGCAGAATACCATCGAACCATCGATTGATGGTTCGAATTTATTTTTTAAATGGAATAACAAATAATAATTATTAAGTAGGCCATATAAATTCACCCTATAAACCTTTGTAACATTAAACGCATTCTGTGGAAATCCAACCTAATGACCGCTACTATGAATAATCAATGACAATCTTGTTAAGCCGCTTTAATACCTAAAAGGCTTTTCCTTCAAATTTTCATATAATTATAGTCATTATTGTAGTAAACTGAATGTTTCTGTCTCTTGCTCAATTGCCTTTTTTTGTGTGGGTTGGGAAATCATCAAATGACCTCTCCCGCTCTGGGCGGAGCGGAAGGGCGTGTCAGACTTTTACTGACTAAACCCACGCGTGTTTCTACTCTTGCCTGTAGGCCGGAGCCACGGTTTCTTTTGCTCAATTGGATGAAACCAAAAGATATTATTTATAACGGACTGAGGAAGGATTTTCGAAAATGAATCACGTAAAGTAGTTCAATAGAAGGTGAAACTTTTTTCTCGGTGGTAGGGCATAACATCGGCTGCCGGCAGAAGCTACCACCCACCAGACAAAGTCTTGCCGCCAAGCGATTCATCGTGTTCCGGCATGATGTCTTGTGAAGCCGTACGGAGGACGGGTCTGAGCAGTTGTGTTGCGATGTGTGCCGGGTACGATGCGTCAAATGTTGTTGTGCCGGGAGTTTGGTCGTGGAGGGTCTCCACATCAATCTCCCTCTGGGGCAGCATCGTTGGTCGTGTTATTGGGTCTAACATTGCACCACCTCGCTCAACTGCCGTCTTCCTTGCTATTCACTAAGTTTTTTTTTTAAGTGAATGGGCTTAATAAACTAGCGCGCTTTACCATCACCGATTGCATCACTGCTTACCAACAGGCGGGATTGCAGTCAAGCGCTAGTGTATAATTACTAAAAAAAAAAAAAACTTTGTGTTGAGCTTGGATATTTTTACTGAGTAAATATAGGAATAATTAATAATGGAATTGTAATAAGTTTCTGACTAATCCATTAGATTTTGCGTCTCATAAATCAAAGGACAACACTCTGTTTTTCCCATTACCATTGATCATTCCGGACAAAACAAAAGCTATCTACCAAGTAAATGCCTCATCTAATCTTCACTCCATTAGTCTCTTATTATCTGATTAGCATCGCATTTATCTTCAACGAGAAGATGACAGTTCAAAGCCCAAATGTATTATTAACAGAATTTGGGGACTGAACTGACTAAGTACAGAACTTAGTAATGTTTTGATGTAAGGCGGATTTGTCGATTATATTTGTTAAAAAAAAATCCATTACAATGATTCATTGCTTCTTTCTCTTCACTGTTGATATATAGCTTCATTACCCACGGTTACCCTTTATTTTCTAGGCCTTGGCCTGGTCCAACAATGACTATTGAGGCCACGAAATAGTTATTATTATCTCATCATTGTCGGGTATGTAACAAAGCGGTGACTAACGCAAGATAATGAACTTGGAAATCGCACTTAGAACATTATCTGAAGATTGACATATGAAATGGTGGGCACCTTTCCCTGTTTATGTATGAGTTTGAATTGCTGTTGGAGGGCGCCGTAGAAATCTCGCCCTGGGCGCTGGTAGAGTTAAAACCGCCACTGTGTGTATATTTGTTACTTCGCGCTCAAACGGCTAGACGGATTTGAATGAAATTTCGCACGGAGAAGGTTTATATTCAGGATTAACTTAAAGCATAATTTTATCCAAATAAAGGTGGAGCGTTGGTAGTAAATATAATATACCCATTTTTATTCAAGTCGAGGGATAACTTGCAGGTCGAATGCATTGAGGGGGCCTGTTTATCATTCAGCGCTCTGAATTATGAGCAAGTTCACTCAATGCACTCTATTGACGATTCACAATATCGTTCGTTTTGAAGCCTATTCTAATAACCTTTTGTGCCCGGCCTGTAGTCATAGTAAAGGTGAGGACAGAAGGTGCACTAGTTTTATAATCTATATCAACTTTTAGAAGGATTTAATACAGGCAGTGCCGACAAGAATTAGATCATAGCACATTATTGATTAAGATCAATGGTGACCTAGTGGATAGGCCGCGAACACGACGCTATCAGGCGCATTACTTTATATACAACGTGTAACAAAAAAGGTATATACATACCAAGGGCATGGCATCTTTAGATGATATCAAATGATATCGGAAGGGTTTCAACTCAAAATAACATACTCATAAAATTGGTACCAAATTTTCGGTTTTGTGTGTTTCTTAAAATAAAATCATAACAAACGTGGCAGCACACTACATATGTTAATAACTACTCGTTACCCGTCACGTTACTTGCCAAAATCCGATAAATGTCTTCAATATCTCTGTGCGACTAGTATGATAGTAGCCTATCACAGGCGGTGTTTTTCCTCATAACTTCCTAACATAAAGAGATAGAATTAAAAAACCCTTCCAATATCGTTTGATATCAAGTAAAGATGCCATGCCTTTGTTATGTATATACCCTTTATGTTACACGTTGTATATAAATTATTTCAACACCACTGCTCTCAAAACGGTGAAGCAAAATATCGTGAGGTCGTCATGTCCTGGAGCTAAAAAAAGATCTAAGACATGTGACATCTATCAACCCGCACTGGGCCAGCGTGGTAGATTACGGCCTACTCGCCTAGAGGAGGCCTGTGTCTCAACTGAACATTAGGCTGAATATTATTATATGGCATTATTGATGGAAATTATTTCAAGGGTAGTTCTTTTAGGAAAACTGCAGCAGGTATATTCTGTGATAATCTCAGAGTGAAAACTTGGTGAAGTGAAATTGAATCGTGCTGTTATTATTATTAATCCTTGGCATACGTTAAAATGGACAAAATTAGACAGATAACTGATATGGATACAGCCAGAATTGTTTATTTTAGTTATTTTCATAGTCTTATGACTTATGGGATTCTTCTCTGGGGAACTTGTGCGGACATCAATACCATCTTTGTTCTACAGAAGAGGGCTGTTCGAGCCATTTATAACCTTGGTCCTAGAGATTCTCTTAGAGAAAAGTTCAAAGAGGTGCATATATATTTGAAAATCTTATGTATGTTCATAAAAATATCTCGAATTTTAAGAAAATAAGCGATATTCATAATATAATACCAGGAACAAACACAATCTTGCTGTACATCACACTCGTCTCCACAGAGTAGGCAACTCGTTCATGGGTCAATGTATATACTTTTACAACAAGCTTCCCATGGACATTCGAAACTTACCCATTAAACGATCTAAGAACCATATAAAGGCCAACTTTGCAAAAAGGGGTATTATAAAATCACAGATTATTTAGAAGACAAAAAAGCTTGGGACTGAGCTGCTCGCTCTGTTAAGCATTGTTATTAAGCAATATGCGTAATTATAAGGTAAATTATTGTAAACATATTAATTTTTAATGTCTGGACTTGAAAAAAGACGATGATCTCTGAGTTTGTTTCGGCTATTTCTTCTCAGAGGTAGTCAGTTAGGAAATGCCGGCTTCATCTAGTTAAAAAAATAAAATAAAAAATAAATATAAAAAAACGTGAAAACGTGTAAAAGTGATCAGTGATCGTACTTGCTTAATAAACGATTTCATTTCGATTTCATTTCATTTCAATGACAACTCAATTCACGTAAATATAAAATAGCCTTCACAATTTACACGACAAAATGTTGAAAAATCTGCAATTCAGTCTGTTGTTAAATTACAATTTATTTACTATACGGTGCCTTAAAATAGTATATCCTTTAGACATAGTAGTAGAAAACCAGCGCTGGGCTCTGTTTTGCATAGTTTCACAGCATAATGCTTAGCGATCGCTATTTTGCGCGGATGCGACGCATGTTCCCTCTACTATTTCTTATTTTTTGTGTTTTCGTAAACTTTTTCGTCGTGTTTACCGCAAATAAACGTTTTTTCTTTGTTTCTTATATTTTTTGGGCGTCTTACCCATGGGGTGAAAATGGGACCCTATTACTAAAACTCCACTGTTCGTCTATCTGTCTGCCACCAGGCTGTATCTCATAAACCGTGATAGCTAGACAGCTAAAATGTTTACAGATGAAGTATTTCTTTGCCGCTATGACTACAATAAGTAAAGGTCTATTTTTCACAAATATAGGTACCCTCCGTGCGTGAGTCCGACTCGTTGTTCAGAGTTGACCTTCTTCGTGTAAACCTCTCGAATGTAAAATTCATATGAATATTAATAACATTCCTTTCTTTATTTCCATGCTATTGTTTCTGCGATGGAGCTTTATCCAGTGCTCGGAAAAATATGAATTCTTCTTTGTCGCTGCTGTAAAACACTCGTCTGTTCCAGAATTTTAAAGGTCTGTAGCTTTCAAAAGCTCTTTCAAATCGAGAATATGGCTTGATTTTTAGGGTACCTACCGTACCCAAAAGATAAAATAATATGGTCCCAATTTTTTTTATGTTGTTCCACACTAGGAATTACCCCTGTATCGTGGGTGCATTTACAAACATATAAACTCACATTACACAAACAGCCAGACCCGGAACATTTATCTGAAGTTCATACAAATATTAGCTCCGTGCGGGGATCAATCGCACGAACACGCAGCGCAGCAGTCTATCGCTCAGCCACTGCGCTAATCGTGTTGTCAAAAGACGTGACGTATCTTAATACGTTGTCTTAACTCTATTCTCTCTCTGTTTCTCTCTTATCAGACTGCATCTCATGAACAATGATAGCTAGACAGTTACCGATGTATCTGTGTGTTGCCTCTTGCCGCTATAACTACAAATACTAAAAAGAGATTTCTTTTTTATATAAATATTGGTGCTGATATAAATAAATCGACCCTTCATGTGCAAATCCGACTCACACGTGTCTGGTTTTTCTATATGCAATATTCTATTCTTGTATGTTATTGAGTGACAAACTCAACTCCGACGACAACGGTCTACTTGAGAGTAAGAGGTCACCGACGTTTGTGGACGTCTGCAACCCCCGGGGCGACGCAATTTTCCATTGATGCCATAAGCCCTTCCTTCCTACCTTCCATTGTTCGTGGATGTGAGGAAAAAATGTTTATACTTTTTATCATGTTTATGTCATGTTTTTATTGCCGGGTCGCCACCGGCCTCTTCATGCTGCTCCAGTATCCAGAGTATCCAACGTATCCAGATGACATTTTGCAGCACCAGCTATGGCTGGTATGGTTTCTGGTATATTTGGTTTTTTGTTCTTCACACATTTAGAATTACTCCTATATCGCCGTGCACTTACGAACATTTGAACTCATATACACAAACAGCCAGACTCGGAACAACTACCTGTAGGCCATCCAAATATTTGTACCGTGCGGGAATCTAACCCGCGACAAGCAGCGTAGCATGCGCTTACTCAGCCACTGCACCAACCATGTTGTCATCAAATTTGTTCCAACTATGGATAAATACATTGTGCCGACACGCACTTGCCCAGCTCTTTTTACCCGAAACTTATCATTTACATTCGCATTCTCAATTCACCGTTTTAGATTCCAGACGTCACGCGTCGTCAGATCTACTCTGAAGAGCTGATTATTCCGAAAATAAATATAAAGCAATAAATATATACGGACAAATCATACAGATTGAGCTAGCCCCAAAGTAAGTTCGAGACTTGTGTTATGGGATACTAACTCAACGATACTATATTTTATAATAGATAAATATATAGATAAACATCCAAGACCCAGACCAATCAGGAAAAGATTAATTCCCATCATGGCCTGGCCGGGGATCGAACCCGGGGCCTCCACGTCGCAGGCAGGCGTGTTGACCGCTGCGCCGCAGAGGTCGACAAAATACCTATATATATTTTCAGTGAATTTCTGTTTTGAAATACAAAGTGTCATGTAGTCAATTTAATAGCACATTAGAATTGATCAATTCCGATTAAAAATATTCTGATAATATGTTTTTTGAAAGTACGAAATGTGTAAAGGGTTGGAAAAACAAATCTAAGCCACAAACCAAGTTAGCAACTGTTAAGTTACGATTCTCGGAGCTAAGCCCGTAAATTCCGATTCAAGGCATCGATATTCCGGATAAAGGCGTGTTCGGACTTAAGTTTCCAATTCCCAGAGTTAAATTCTCAATTCTCGTATTACGCCTTCCCAAGGATTTCTAACTGAAATCCAAAGACGTAGTATACAATCCAAGGATCTTATTGAGAAATGTAAGTTTTGACCTACTTAGTAAGAAAATGTTTTCGCAGCCAGTAGCAGTTTTATTTTTCTCTTCAACTTAGCCGCGGTCGACAGGTGCGGGAATAAAACGTGCAACAAATATACCTGGTGTAATATGTACAGAAGTCGTTAATATGAACAAAGTTTAGCGATGTTGATAACTATTAACGGACTGTATGTTCACGTGGTTTTTTGTTTAGCGTTGGTTAACCTACCTAAACCGTTGGAGTATAGTATGTATTATGCATAATACATGCTATAGCTTATTATATTATATTTTACAATATTATATTATACTATAGCTCAGCAGAGGGAACTGCTGAGAAAAGGCCTCGCTCTAGTCCTCACACAATTCCGTCTTCTACAAGTACCGGGCTGGCCATTCCTCATTCCAAGTCCTCAGTGGACAGGAGTCTATTTTACAACATATATTTTCATTATTTTGTTTCAATTAAACAAAACAATAATGTAAAGAATCTTGATTAATTTCAATTATTCCAATTCACAGTAATTACTTATTGATCTCCTTACAAACAAATCTTATTTTTAACCAACACTTAATCATTTATGATCATATTATTTAAATATAAAGTACACACCCAAACACCTTCTCTTACTCGTAAGTACCATTTAACGACACTCCACGTAAGTTACAAGGTAACAAACAGCAGGCTTCCTATTGTTAAGCCCATATATATATCGCAATATAAACTTTCTCGAATTGTAGGAGAATAAACAGTTAGGGCGAAACATTTTGTGAACTATAATCTGTAGCGATAATCTTGTGTATTGGTATTCGAAACGTATTATTATCTGGGGTTTCAAAGGGTAGGTGTAGAAAGTGAAACTGCCATATTGGAGGTTTAGGATTTCATAATAAAGCCTTTTTTCACCGTAAATCAATAAATGTGTACGTGTATCGCTTAGCGAATTTTTAATGCATATTGAATATCTTTAACAAAATATACAAACAAACAATGTTATTGTTTTTGTGTTAAACCGGAAACACAAATGTGTAATAGTTTTAAGTAAACAATCTATGTACAAAATTTCAAAGAGATATCATGAAAAACCACAAAGTTATGGTCTTGTTATCTTACCTGGTTGTACAAGAATATAGTCACCGCACCGCTCGCACAACCGCGCCTGCAGCTGCAGCGATGTGGCGTGGAGGGGCCCTGTCTCACGCGCCTAGTACTACGGTCTATCGTCACCTGTGTTGAGCGCTCGGTAACCACACTGCACCAATTTCTAAATGTAGCTATTTAGGAAAAAATATGACAAGGTGTAAAAATGTTTGAAATCGATTCAGTTGCTTATTCTGAACAAACTATATTCAGGTTTCGTTTTAAGCAAAAATAACGTTGTAGGTATGTCGCAGGTTGTTCGAATGAGATACGGTGGACCCTGACACGCTGGCCAGTGAAGGAACATGGGTAAATTTTAGTCAGTAAAAGTCTGACACACCCTTTCGCTCCGCACAGAGCGGGAGAGGTCATCTGATGATTTCCTTTCCGTAAAAAAAGTGTAGTGACACTTGACATAAGTGTCAACCAATGTTTATTAACGTAATGTTAACTTAGCAGTAATCCAAAGATTGACATTCATAAACAAACAATTTTTATGTATTAGTTATTATTAGATATTTCATAGTTGTCCGGCAGCCATGTTATGACGCGCCCTATTGTTCTCTCGGCGCGTCTCACGCGCTATGAGGGCAAACGAGACGGAAATGTTTCATTCGCATGTCGCATGCTAACTGACTTAAATTCTAGCTTCTCCGCGCTTAATATTGTATTTGTGTACTTTCGTCATTTCTATTCTACGCTATAGTCTAATCTTCATATCACTCCTTCTTCTTCTATGGTACTCTTCTGTGT
This sequence comes from Sesamia nonagrioides, assembly GCA_017933935.1. NCBI lineage: Eukaryota > Metazoa > Arthropoda > Insecta > Lepidoptera > Noctuidae > Sesamia > Sesamia nonagrioides. Next base: position 2,994,785 of record JADWQK010001061.1, read on the forward strand.
TGTGTAACCTATTGTAAATGTGACTGTCTGCTGTGAATTAAACTCTCTTTTCCTGTGTACCTTCGCTTATTATTTCAATACTACAACACCTGGAGAACCTACACAAGGATATACGTAATATTATACATCCATACTAATATAATATTATAAATGCCTGTCTGTCTGTCGGTCTGTCTGTCTGTCTGTCGGTCTGTCTGTCTGTCTGTCTGTCTGTCTGTTACGCTTTCCTGCTTAAACCTCTCAACCGTTTTTGATGAAATTTGGCAAAGACAATCTTTAGACCCTGAGAAGGAACATAGGCTACCTTTTATCCCGGAAAAATTTGATATTCCCGAGGGAAATCTAAAAAGCGCGATATAACCGAACTCCACGCGGGCGAAGCCGCGGGCGGAAAGCTAGTATAAAATAAAATTACAATTAAAAAAGATTGTTTACGTATGCTCTTTGAATTTCAGGAGACTACAGCATGCACACATAAATAAGTACAAACACGATAAAAAGTGACTATATTACAAGTAGTAGACCACGTCAAATCTCTACGATTATGGCAGAATGGGTCTTCGATGGAAGAAACGTGTTTCTGAGAGGTCCGTGAGCGAGTACCTACTCAGATTGATTAATATGTTTAGAGTTTTAGTGGGATCAGGATCGTTCATCCCAACCACTTAAGAAGATTGTATATGTCCCTTATTCTTCGGTTTCATAGACTTCGGTAGCTTTTTACTGGACAATAGCGTCGATACACAATTGATCAAACTAGACAGATTACGAAACATTTGCTTGCGTTTCATTGGTGGGTTAATGAAAACTCCTATTCACTTCATGGAAATCAAACTGATATTGCCTCTCTTTTTTATTCGGCTCCGATATTTAGCTGGTAAATATTATTTAAAATTTAAGTTTAATTAATGATTTCCCTTTAATCAATATCCAGACGCATACCACTGAATAACTTCGGAATTATGATGCGCAAAGTCGATTCACCACATTATACTGCCTGTGGAGTTGGTGAAGGTACATCATATCCTTGCAGAGTGTGCTCGTTTGGGAGCCCGATGGAGCCAACTCTTTGGCAACATTTCTAACGTAGGCTTCTGTAATAGCAACTGACCTCACCATTGCCAGATGAGGCTAGAACACTTTATGATATCATAATTATTGGTATAAGTAAATTAAAGTTAAAGTAATTGTTTGAACTTGTATACAACCATCGCTATGATATATACAGAAAAAGAAACTTAAGAAAAACAAACATGGTTTATGAATATAAATTAGTCTATTAGTTAATTAGAGATGCATTCCACTAGTTGCTATGATAAATCCTTTACTGTACAATCAGTTCGGCTATGGAATGACTTGCCAGTGTCCATAAGGCGTGCTGAAACTCTGTCCACTTTTAAAACTATGATAAAAAAGCACTTCCTCTCTCTTTAAATATATATTTTTTTTTTTGTTTTGCTCTTGTATGATGTTTATTAATTAGATGTAAGTATATATTTATTTAAACAATTATGATACACTTAATGTACATATTTATTGTATATTCTATTTCTCTCCTTCCCCTTAGTATTCCATCCAAATGTTGTCAAAGGTCGCTCTTAGCGATCATCATCATCAACCTTTTTATCGTCCTACTGCTCGGAACAGGTCTCCTCTCATACAGAAAAGAATAGCTCTTAGCGATAAGACCGCCCATTGTGTCACCCTTTGTAAAATCTTTATATTTATGTTCTGTAATCTATATGGTGTACATAATAAAGAGCATTCTATTCTATTGTAACTACTGGAACGCGGTAACAGCGCGGCCAGATAAAGTGGTGGGTCGGGGAATAAGAAACTGCGGACAGATGCTAATATAAAAATAAAATATAAACCCGTACCTAAGATAATCTTTATTTTCAAAGCCTTAACTTCCACCATAATAATAAAAAGATATATAACCAGTTAACATAAACGTAGGCGCAGGTGTTCAAAGAGACTTTGATGGCCGATTTTATAGCTCCGAGAACCGAACCCGAGACCGCTCGTACAAATAAATGAAAAGCTTTTTATGTTCCGCGTTACCGCCAGATGAAATTCATTTAAATGTTTTGTCTTGTTATCTCAGAAACGTAAAGCCGCGTACACATTTGTGACATGTCAAGGAACAAAACTCTATACAAAGCTACAAACAAAATGTAGGTAATATGTATCCGGATTTTTCCGCGATATCAAGTCTCGATATTTATGGGAGTCATTGTTCAATCCGAGCGGTAAGCTCATATAGATTTCGTTTCCTTCGGTTGACTAGTTCTGGTCCGGATACAACAAAAGAGTATTTATTCCACAATAGTTATGTGTACCTATCGACAATGTTTTGATTTTCACATCTTTAGCTTGTTAGATGAGGCGAATACTCTTTTAATATATCTAATTATATGAAACAGTTACAAAGTTTAATCAAAAAGTGACTATACCTAACTTCACATAAGTATACTTCTCTTACATCAACATCTGCCTCATCATCATCATCATCAACCTTTTATCGCCCCACTGCTGGGCACAGGTCTCCTTTCATACAGAGAAGGATTGAGCGTAATCACCACGCTTGCTCAATGCGGGTTGGCGATTTTCAGACTTAAAGTATAGGTTTCCTCAAGATGTTTTCCTTCACCTTGTAATCAGTGATTGGTAACCAAGATATACTTAGAAAGTACATATATGTAAGTACCTTAGAAAAGTTACATTGGTACTTGCCTGACCTGGAATCGAACCTGCACACTCATACTTGAAAAGCTGGTGTGACCAACAACATTGGAGTCGGTTTACAATCGAAACGGATGCAGCTAAGTACCAGTTTGAGACTGCTTATCTACATCCACAACCCATTTACTGGGTTATATAACCGCTTGGTTCTTACCAACTCACCACACACCATCATGGCACCATAAAAAATGTAGAAAGAGTACAGGAAAAGTTCTGAAATTCTCTGCTTTATTTTGGGTTTCAAGTCAGTTCCAGTCGAACTGCTTGAAAACGGGTCTAAAGGACGGTCGCGGGTTCGCGATTTCGGTTGAGGCGAGCTTATCACGGATTTTCGACTGACTTACCGGTCAGGGGGTGTCCGGCGGCGTGACGAAAGTAGTCGAATTTCCACAATGTTCGGTTCAGTTCCACGACACAACACCGTTTTATAGTTTTTGGATTGAGAGTTTTTATAAAAGTTCTGAGAGAACGATATGTCGTCCGTCGCGCACACGCGTAGTTCCAAGACACACACTACAACGTCTTCGTTATCAGACTTTCAGGGTCCTGACAACCAGTAACGCTTGTCAAAGATACACTAATGACAGCCAGGATCAATGGCTTAACGTGCTTTCGAGGAACGGAGGAGGTATAATATGATGAGGTCTGTAAAATGGTCACATAGCTACCGATCAACCGCTGCAAGCATATGTTGCTTAACCTGTAGGGTAATTGCTTAACAACCTGGTAATTGCTTAATAAGTAGCAATGGGTTTCATTTCGACCGATCAACGACATTCTTTGCATCGTATACGTTGTAGAGCAAACAGATTTTTGAACTTACAAAGCAATGAACTAGCAATATGCTTCGAAATGATTCCTATTGATAGTAGTTGTGTGTTATATAATTAGGGTGCAGATCAATCAACCAGTGCGATTATTACTACCTAACTATAAACCTCTATCTCCACATACTTCTCATAGAAACTTAACAAGTTGATAACTTCCTGCGACAGTCGTGGGACAGTCGCAGCATGTATTTCCCAAAGGCACGCCACTTACAAGCGGCGCGCGCTGTTCGTTTTACACTTGCATTAGTTTTATAAAGTTTCCCATGCATGCCGCGACATTTTGTTGCGGTAAGTTGTGATGTTAGTAGAGATGACCACAGCCTGTGGCAGTAACATAAAGTTACTTTTTATTTCGCTCTTTCAGGGTCAATAGATTTCGCGTTGTTAACACAAACAAAACGTTATATATCATAATTTTTCTCTAACCAAAGCTTAACAAAGCGCGGAAACTCTTGGTTAACTATATTTGTTTTAAATTCAACAGTTAAGGTACAAAAACCGACGTTAAACAATTTCCTATTGCTATATTGGCGTATGAATATTTGGTGAAGAACTCATCAAATATGTGACATAATAGTAGTCACCCAACAGTAACATAAATACCCATCGAAACATCCTCTAATACTACAACTACCAGTACATTGAAACAGACACTCTGGAGCGATTCAAACGTGCAATAAAATATCTACCACAGAATAAAGAGGTTCCTACAGGACTGGCTCCATACAACGAGTGATTTAGGTACAGTTAATCTCAATGAGATGTATACATCGTCTAGAATTCTTATATTACATTGTCCACAATTTGTGTTCTATAATAGTATAATATTGACTATACAGCGAGTACAAACATACTCCCGAATTCGTTGGAGATTCATATATTACTCAATATATAAGTTCACAACTTAGATGTAATTTTATTGCTATATATATCTATTATCTTAAGTGTTCAAATAGATACAAAACCCTAATTAGAAATACTTATTCTAATTTTAATTTTAACTAATTAATGTGTTTAATTGTTTTGTTCCATTAATATTTAAATATTTAATATATTGAAATATGTAAAATTATACCTTTAATTAATATTATAGCTATACATTTCACGCAACGGTTACCTATCATGAATCTAAACATACAATACTGCAATGAAAATATAGAAGAAGTGAATTCCACAAAATGTCTTGGCCTCCAAATTGATAAAAACCTTAACTGGAAAGCACATATTGAGATTTTATGTCAAAACTCAGTATATCCGCAAATGCCTTATACACTTTCATTTTCCTTATATACGGATGCTTTACTTCCAGCGTACTATGGTTTAGCAGAATCCCATGGCTAATATTTTGGGGCAATTCGACGGAAAAAGAAACAGCATGAAAAAAAAAGATGAAAAAATAAATAAAAAAGATGAAAAAAACGATGTTTATGGGCGATGTTTAAACTTGAGAAGACCAATAGCTGCATGCCCTATTTTAAAAAAAAAAGTAAAAAAACTAAAACCCAACTACGACAAAAACGACGCTGAAAAAGTATAAAACAAGACTTTCAGAATACTGAACTGAACAAAGTTGCTAATATAGTTGCAAGTAAATGGACACAGTAGACTCTACCAAGATGCCTTCGTTGTAAATTGACAATAATGTCTTACGATTACGATACTATTCTGAAGTATGCAATATTCACTATGTAGAGATAAATTTTCATGTTTGGAAAACCGCAGTCACACGTTATCAAAGTGCTACGGTAGGTAGGTATATGTAACGTGTGACTACGCCTTTCCAAACTATCTCTACATAGTGAATATTGCATACTTCAGAAAATTTAGTATTGTTCAGCGTCACTACTTTGTTCAGTTTATTCTGAAAATCTTGTTTTATACTTTTTCAGCGTCGTTTTTTGTCGTAGTTGGGTTTTAGTTTTTTTACTTTTTATTATTTGTACTATTTTGGTGTTAAAGTGTATTTGTGGCGCATAATATTAATAAAAGTTAAATTGACGAACTAAAAACTAGGTAGTTAACATACGACATCTCTTTTGACTTATGTATCGGCGTATAGTAATATGTAGAGATGTCCTATTTTACTATTTCGTAGCGCTTGGAGCGTAGCGCGTATAGCAATGGTTTCCCCGTATGAAGCTCCCGGTTTTTCGTAGTAGCGACGCACATTTGCGTCGATGGCACCGAATGGGTCATGAATTAGTGGATGAGGCCATTAGTATAAATAGATTGGATGTTTTTCTAACGGTGGTAGGCCATAACATCGGCTGCCGGCAGAAGTTACCACCCACCAGACAAAGTCTTGCCGCCAAGCGATTCGTCGTGTTCCAGCATGATGTCTGGTGAAGCCGTACGGAGGACGCGTCTGAGCACTTTGTGTTGCGTTGTGTGGCGAGTACGATGCGCCAAATGTTGTTGTGTCGGGAGTTTGGTCGTGGAGAGTCTCCAGATTAATCTCCCTCTGGCGCAGCATGGTTGGTCGTGTTGGTCTTGGATTTAACATTGCATCACCTGGCTCAACTGCCGTCATCTTTGCTATTCCTAAGTTTTTTAAGTGAATAGGCTTAATAAACTAGTGCGCAGGCATCAAGGATTGCGTCACTGCTTACCATCAGGCGGGATTGCAGTCAAGCGCTAGTTTATAATTATTAAAAAAAAAAAACTTATATTAAGAGGACCTGGGAAGATTTCTTAATCCCACCTAATTCTGCTAACGATCGACTGTCATGTGGATTTTTAAGTAATTTATTATGATCCAAGGCACTTATAAATAATCCCTCTATGGTTTTAACTCTACTGAGAGCGACATAGACCTGTCCTTTAGCAAAAAATGACTTTCCTAGATCTGTAACTTTTTAATCTAGAGAACCTTGTAATTTATGTACAGTACAACCCCAAGAAAGAATCAGCGGGAGCATTTTACGCTAAATTTGCCCAGAACCCCTCAAGCCGTCAAATTCAGTGAGGCAAGGCTCGATTTTGATAAGTCCGTTAGTGAGAACAGCGCTTGGCTGTTCTCCTGTTCCAACTGATCGCGCCGAAGAGCAGGCCATTCGAAGGCCTTCACCACTCCCATCGCTCCGTTTACCAAACCCTGGTTTACATTCAAATTTCTACGAAGCATTACTAGGGATTATGTACAAACATAAAGTACTCGTGAAGCTCTTTCAGATGATACCAGATACGGTATATTTATTTTAATGTTATATTAACATATAAATTTTTGTCCGCTAGAGGGCGTAATACTAAATTTGGTGACAAGCTTTATAGCTCATAACCAACAGAATATCAAGGCCCTTCTAATGGTTCTGCAGTGGTCTTATTCTGATAAGTAGTAAAGAAGCTATCTATGAACGAAAAGATGTGAATTATTTGCAATCAGCCCATGAATACAGGTAAAGTCACAAGCAAATGCTAGTAATATATATATATTCAAAATGTACAAGTTAAGCCCTTTCAAATGATACCAAACACGGCATATTTATCTTAACTTTATATTTTTACTCTGTATATTTTGTCCGCTAGAGGGCGCCACATTAGATTTTGTGAAACTCCATATAGCCTATAACCAGCGGACAATTAAGACGCTTCTAATGATATGTCATTTATCGAATTCGAATAAGTAGTTTAGAAGTTACGAGGGAACAGATGAACATACATACATACATACATAGCCTGTCAAAATCATAACCCTCCTTTTGCTTTGCCGTAGTCGGGTAAAAATTACAAGATTTTGACTTTGCCGTGCTTGTACATTTTAGAAGTTGCTGTGTTTGTTAAGTCGAGTGCACATTACTATAAGCGTCTAGCCGACGTATTCCCACGTAATAGACGTGACAATGGCCAACTTTGTCTCCAATCCGCTAAGACGAGCCAATGTATTTATTGTATGGGTCCAGTCATCTATGTATAATTAAGTACCCAAAAGTTGGAAAGAACTACCTCTATCAATGTATAAATGCAAAGTTTCGTACTTTTTTGACCGCCAGAGAATATTACTTATAGTGTTAATGAGTTCCTTAATGAAAATATTTTTTTTTTGACATAAATAATTAATTGGATTCATTTTGAGTGACTTATATACTAATAATATTTATTTAATTGATAATTTCATAATACACACATCAAAAGTGTCTAGGGATCAACATATATTTTTGCAATAACTTTTCTCCTGATTGATATTAATTAAAATTTTCTTTAAGGATTCATCAAATAAAGTGTTTTCGTTTTTCACAGTAACGATAAACCAAGTCACCTTTGCATTAATAAAGAAATTTGCCATTTTCCTAATAAAGGGATATTTGACATTTGAACCACTAACACAAAAGTTCGAAAAAAAGACTGAAATAACAGTTTTCTCTAAAATTTTATTGGGTAACTTAAACAATTAATAATCCGTGTTTCTACCGCGAACACTAACAACACAAGAACATCGGTTTGGCATACTCAAAATGAGTTCATCCAAATCACGCTGTGGAATGGCCGCCCATGTTCGTTGCAACAACAAAAAAAAAGTTAAAAAACTAAAACCCAACTACGACAAAAAACGACGCTGAAAAAGTATAAAACAAGATTTTCAGAATACTGAACTGAACAAAGTTGCTAATGTAGTTGCAAGTAAATGGACACAGTAGTAATGTCATACAATACTATTCTGAAGTATGCAACATTCACTATGTAGAGATAAATTTTCATGTTTGGAGAGGCGTAGTCACACGTTACATATACCTACCTAATGTATGATGATGAATGTTGCATACTTCAGAATAGTATTGTATGACATTACTACTGTGTCCATTTACTTGCAACTACATTAGCAACTTTGTTCAGTTCAGTATTCTGAAAATCTTGTTTTATACTTTTTCAGCGTCGTTTTTTGTCGTAGTTGGGTTTTAGTTTTTTAACTTTTTTTTATTTGTACTATTTTGGTGTTAAAGTGTATTTGTGGCGCATATTATTAACAAAAGTTAAACTGATGAACTAAAAACTTGGTACTTGACATATTACATCTACACGCACGTATAACAACATAAGCCCGAAGGCATATAGCGCAGAGGCCTTTTTATGGGAGATTTAGCCAGTTATAAAACTGTTTCCGCCTTCACCGCGTGGAGTTACTCCCAGCTTATGTCGTTTTCATTAGTGCATTACATATTCTAATAGTGTTCACACTGCTCTACATTGCATAAAGCGATTCACAGTTCCCGTGATCCGCGCTTTACTCTTATCGCTCATATTTAACATCATTAAAGCATTCTTGTAATTATATACAAGCATAAAGCACTCGTGAAGCTCTTTCACGTGATACCAAACACGGTATATTTATTTTAATTTTATATTAACATAGAACTTTTTGTCCGCTAGAGGGTGCAATACTAAATTTGGTGACAAGCTTTATAGCTCATAACTAACAGAATATCAAGGCCCTTCTAATGGTAATGCAGTGGTCTTATTCTGATAAGTAGTAAAGAAGCTATGAACGAAAAGATGTGAATTATATGCAACCAGCCCATGAATACAGGTAAAGTCACACGCAAATGCTAGCAATATATATATATTCAAAATGTACAAGTAAAGGGCTTTCAAATGATACCAAACACGGCATATTTATCTTAACTTTAGTTTTTTACTCTGTATGTTTTGTCCGCTAGAGGGCGCTACAGTAAATTTTGTGAAACCCCATATAGCCTATAACCAGCGGACAATTAAGACGCTTCTAATGATATATCATTTGTCGAATTCTGATAAGTAGTTTAGAAGTTACGAGGGAACAGATGAACATACATACATACATACATACATACATACATACATACATACATACATACATACATACATACATACATACATACATACATACATAGCCTGTCAAAATCATAACCCTCCTTTTGCTTTGCCGTAGTCGGGTAAAAAAAGGTCTTCTTGCGACTGGATACCCTCCATATTCGGCAGAGCTCTTCTCTGTAGCATATCCCATGCATGCTCAATCGGGTTCAAGTCTGGCGACTGAGCAGGCCAGGGCAGGACATTGATGTTAGCTGCGGCGAGAGTCTGTCTTACAACTCTTGCGGTGTGCGGTCGTGCATTATCATGCATTAACTGAAATAAGGGACCGATTTGCACTTGTAGAGGAACGATGACGTCTGATACAATCGTTTCAGCATAAATTTGAGCGTTGAGGTTGCCTCTGATCCAAATCAACTCAGTTCTTCCGCCGATCCAAATACCCGCCCATACCATGATGGTTCCACCACTATAAGGATGGACTTCCTGGCAGGATTTTAATCGCTGTTGGCGTCCAGGGGTTCTCCAGTGTCGTATACGTCTTGTATCCGGTCTCATACCAAAACGAGACTCATCAGAAAAGCACACGAAACGCCATTGTTCTTCTGCCCAATTTCTGTGTTCAAGAGCCCATTGATATCGAATCCTACGATTGTGCATTGCTATAGGTGGTACCCGTAGCGGTCTTCGGGAATGAAGGTTCACTTCATGCAAGCGGTTTCTGACTGTTTGGTCGCTAATTAAGTTCCCTGAAGAGTGATGAAGCCTCACGGCTAACATCATGGCGGTTATTGTTGGAGCTCTTCGAGTTAAGATTTGAATGTATCGGTCTTGTCTCCGTGTGGTGCAGCGATACCGTCCTCCATGGCGCTCAGCCACGGTACCAGTGCTTCGGTAACGTGTCCAAAGTCGACTGATAACACTCTGACTTGTATTCAGAGCTAAAGCCACAGTACGTTGCCGGGAACCAGCTTCTATCATTCCCACGGCTCTGAGCATTTCTTCCCTGCTTAAATGACGTCGCCGCTCCATAATAACGTTGGTTTTAATCAGTAGTAGGGAAACAGTAGCACTAATAATGTCTTCAATGCGTTGTATGTTTTTATAGGGAAAATATTGACAGCTGATTTTCATCTTTTACTCGAATTTGATTCACAGTTCCTGATTCAAATTATGAAATGCACCAAAAAGGATCCGTATAAATTTATAAAATCATAAATTTATTACAAAGCCACATCTCAATCTCAAGAAATCCGCATAAAAATGCTTGATCCCTAGACACTTTTGATGTGTGTACATTAGTAAATAACAACTTGACTATGACACCTTTTAATATTGTGATATTTTTTATTTATTTATTTATCAAAACTTTATGCACAAAAAGAAACATTGCACAATGGCGGACTTAATGCCTTAGGCATTTTCTACCTGTCTATTATTTTGCACGTCATATAGTGATAATGACGAACATGTTTGAGCTTAACATTATTTATCACCTTGTATGCACTTTGTATGTATGTACACACACATGTTTAAGCAAATAAAAATCATTCTTATCTTTATTTATAAGACCTTAATGTAGCATGTTTTAAAGCAAGATATGTACCTAATATATTTTTCTATTCTACATTCGTACGCGTCTATTTGTGCGAGCGTTTGTTATCCCCCGGCTGTATGGAGTCGGCTTTCTGTCCCAAGTAACTATTTTGTGCTGCAGAATCAATTCAGTAACACGATAAAATCTCTACCACCCACATTCAAACAATCCCTAGCATCGCCCATAACAGCGCTGTGCCGCGGTGCACTCGTCGTTGTAAAATAAACACAACACGCAAAATGTATCGTAAATTGCACCAATTCTATTCAAATATACAACGTTATTTTTTCTTTTTACAAAACCTGAATATAGTTTTTAAGCAACTGAATCGATTCCAATAATTTTTATAGCATGTTATATTTTCCACCAAATAGATTTACAAATTGTTGCAGTGTGGTTACCACAGCTTACGGTAGATCATAGTACGCGCAACAGCTGACGCCACAGGTTAACGCACGCCCGCCCGAGCGGAGCGTTGACTATATTTTGTTGGGACAACCAAGTAGGATAACATAGTCATAACTTTGTGTCATAAATTTTGATTATTCTTTTTAGGATTCCGTAGTAAACTAGGAAAAAGACTAGGAAGTAAACTAGGAATTAAGTGTATTTTACATACGCGGGGGTACAGGCAGACAGACAGTCTGCCTGTACGTCCGCGGATATAATCTCAGTGGGCGTTGGCACTAGAAAACTGAAATTAAAATTAATTTACCAATATGTAAATCGCCCCGACAAAGTGGTAAAATAAAAAGTGTAAATAAAATGTTTTATTAGGGGTGATCCCGTACACGTTAAATGGGGGGAGTTTTTCTTCTCTTTTGAACCCGAACGTGTAATATATTGTTCGATAGGTATTTAAAAATGAATAGGGGTTTACGACGATATTTATTTCATAATTTTAATATTTTCGGAAATATCGTTCCAAAAGAAAAAAGGTATTAAAATCGGTTCACGCAATCCAAAATTACTACTGAATATCTAAGATATGTATGTATAAACCTGTCTACTTTGTATAAATTAGTAACCCTATTTCCCGAGAGATGCAGTTTGTATTACTTCGCGCTGTTTAGATTTTTTCTGAATTCCATACTCGTTCCGACCCCATGGGATGGGTATGAGCTATTAAATTGTCGAACTGGTGGGTTGCTTCCTCGTTGTCATTGAAACATTAAACTTTGTCCATAACGTGTAATATCTACGTAAACAATAGGGTATTTGACTAAAAAAACTAATTAGTCCGTTAGTCAGATTTCCAAAAAATACTAGACACAAAATGGAACCCTACGAACGTGGCCCAACACCCTCTTGGCCGAATTTACGTGTGAAAACTCCAGAATGAAGATTATTAGGCACGATTGTCGGCAAAAAAGCCCATGGAATTCTGGGCAGTCTATACCTCCCCGCAATGTCTCACAAGCTACGGTGAGCTGGTCAAAGCCTCTTCTCACCTCCAACGAGTTTGTCCAATGTTTGTTACTGATTTTGGATTGATTTATTTATAATCTAATCAGGCCTGCTCTTGACTTCGAGCATGTCTGATGGAAACCGATGGACGACATCTAAGATGGAACATGCATGCTGAGAAGATGCCTTTTCACTCTCATTTTGAAGGCTGACGGTGGCAGGGACAATAACGCTCGCAGTTCACCGTGTGCATAATAAATGTAGACTGCCGGCGATAAAGATAGCTTCAGATTAAAGTGCCACATATTATCATATTTTTGTTCTTATTTGAAGTAAATTCTGGCGCCGTGCTAGCCGTGCTAGGGTATTGACATAAAACCTCAGTTTCCGTGTCAAAATTATCACATGGGATCAACTAGTTTAAACCACCAACTCTGCTGAGCAGCCATCATCAAAATTAGTGATTTAAAATTGTTGATCTCCCTGTTATTTCAAGATATATGCAATAATAGAACATATGGTAGCTATTTTATGCGTGATTGAGCAAAAACATCTTCTAACTTCTTTCCTTTTTTTTTTTTGTATTTCGGACAAAATGAATACTTTGGGTCTAATTATTGTATGGTAAATAATTCTAGTAGGAATTACTGCACGCAACCCAGTGACTTCTCCATAACTTTATTCCAAAAAGTTGCCCAACGGTAAGGTATCATAATGGTTAAATCATGAGGATATAAGAATAGTCTGACAACTTGCGGAGAGAGAAACTTATGCTACACAAGTGGTTCGTACTTGTACTTATAACTAATACATTTATAACAGAGAGCCGGGCGTCGTGGTTGCCAGGGCAGTTTTATGAAATAATCTGTGGAAAATATTGTGGACAAATCGTGACATCTTAAAAATGTTCCATACTAGGTATATTTTTTAAATGCACCTAGAAATAAAAGAACAAAGAAGGTTTATTTACAGTAAACATAACGCAAAAGATTACAAAAACACAAAAAATAAGAAATAGTTGAGGGAACATGCGTCACATCCACGCAAAACGGCTGTCGCTCAGCATTATGCTGTGACCCTATGCAAAACAGAGTCCAGCGCTGATTTTCAGTGACAGCCGACGCTGACGTAAAGACGTCGGCCTGTGCAGCAAGCAATTACTTATTGACACCGAATCGGTAGTACAATGAAAATAAAAACGTAATAATAAAAACACCTCACTTCAGAGCACCACACAACCTCATCTACTTATAGTGTAGAACGTAAAATAGTACAGAAGACCGATTCGGTACTTTCCGAGGCACTACCAGACCAGTGCAAATATCCATATTCATGCATACAAATATTTGCATAGCGCGGGGATCGAATCCGCCCGTCCTTGCGAAGCGGCCGCTTTCGCTACCGCTACGCCATGGAGGCTGTCATAAGAGTGAAGAAGACCGATTCCATATAACGTGTAAAAGCTGGCACACGTTCTCAACAAATGCCAGTCGCGAGTACGCTTGCACTAACTGTGCGTGTATGTGTTCATGCATTTTCACGCATTACATGAAGTCGACCTAAGTACCTTTTCACAATTATTAAGTAACTTGATTAGATTTGAAACTTGCTTGTTGGATTCCTTCCTAATTAATGACCGTGTCGGAGCGTACCAGTGTCCTCGAAACTTCGGTATGGAAGTTTCGAGAATACAGAAAGATTCATAAAAAAATATTATTGCGTAGAGGGTTTTGTCTATATACATATTATAACAGTAGCATAAAGAAGTTGTTGAAACTCATGACGTACATTACCTATGTAATAATGAGCAGTTCCACATAATATGTAAATTCATCGTATCGTAGTAATTTCATACAACTGGTAAAGTTAAACAATTGCGATTTGAATAAACGGACAATTAAAGATTATAGGAAATTTGCTCACAGATCTAATTCCCTGACTGTAGTTAACTAAATCCGCTGCTTTGATTGGTGGACCAAAACAACCAATCATTTTAATGGATACCATATTTGAAGATAGATTAAAGTAGAAAGCTTTTAGTGTCCTGGGATTACAGTTATATACATACCTTGGACGTGTATTGTTCGTATTTGTAGGGCTGTCCCGGACAGCGTACTGTTATTTATTTATCTTTAATGGATTTAGTAACTATTTCATCTGAACTGTCGTCTTAGACTGCATTAAGTTTAATTTCAATCTAAAAGTAAACTGAGCCTTATTGTTTAGGAAATGAAGTTATTTTTCCATAAACACATAATTTAATCTTTATCTCTATCTATATGTTCTCTCTCTCTCTCTCTCTCTCTCTCTCTCTCTCTCTCTCTCTCTCTCTCTCTACTGTTTATATTTTGTATTTATGTATTTATTATTTTTATTTTATATCTTTGTACCCACCATGTTTTGTCTCTGCATCACCTTAAGGTAGACTGGTAGAAAATGCCTAAGACATTAAGTCCGCCATTGTGCAATGTTTCCTTGTGCATAAAGTTTTTAATCAAGAAATAAATAAACTTATATTTGTTTATATTTTTAGCAGATAAGTCATGATTGCACATCACAGACAGACTTTGAAAAAAGCAATAGTACAATCCAATGCAAAAGACCGATGGAAGACCAATTAAGCATAGTTCCTTTACCTCGGAATCTCCGGATATGGTTCATAGCGGTCTGAGCAGACCACGCCCCGGGGAAATCAAGGCTAAAGTAGAACCGCCATGGATTAGTATTGTAGAATGCCCATAGATTGAAACTGTGTTATTAAGGCATTTTTAGAAAAGTCTTATCTCTAAAACATGTGTTACTTCCGACTATAAATTTCATCTGCTTATATTTTTTTGTTTCCACGGAAGTAAAAAAACATATGGACCCACATTTTATTAAGATAGTGTAACGATACCTACAAACGCCACATACAAACAACGCGTCATACTGACGTCACACAAATTCTACATCTCGCAAGCAGAGTTTACCGAGCAACTAGCATACATACGACTTCCCAAAATCAACCATTGGGCAGGTGCCAGCCAGACATAACACCCGTCTGGTCGGAGGATCCTCCCTTTTCTCTGGAGGATGAGTGGACTTTACTCTTTATTCCTCATGCTTCCAAAGTAGCAATAAACATTGAATTGAGAAAAGGGACATCTTTCATGAGAATTTTAAATACTTGTTTCAGTCTGTGCAACGAAATCATTAAAGTATAGTTTCGATCACGATGTGAGCTAGAAGTTATTTTAACCGCAGATTAAAACTTAACCGCGAATTAGTGCTTGTGTGGATTGGAAATTGTCCCACAAGATTGTGCTATTAGGTTTAAACGTTTACTAGGTCCCGTCCATCCAAATCTATTCTACTGACAGAGTTAATTTCGTTTTTACAATATTAAGTAAGCTTTGATGGCTGATTTTCAAATATCTGATAACTTGTTGTGCAATTATTTTAAAAATTAAACAGTTAATTAAAATCGCACAATAACTGCCAAATCTCAATTATATCCCTTAATATGCAATGAGCTCTGTAAGACCATTAAATATGAAGTGACGGTCACAAGTGCGAATCTTTGGATTAATCATTCGATTGATCCAGTCTGATGTCACGGATGTAGCTGGGTCGGTACATTTCATTAATTCGTTAATTAATTCGAAATTTAAACAAAAAGTTACCTGGTGATTGAAAACTTCGAATCTCGAACAATAAAACCAGTCAAAAAAATTAATCAAACTACCGTTATGTAAAGAGTAGGAAGTTAAAGTAATAATATATTTATCCTTCATATAAAAGTTATCGGACGATCAATAAATCGCCTCTAAGTCAAAAAACCGCATAACCATTTTCTACTATTTTATAGGATGCATTTTGAAGAGTGTGCGAGGGAATCGCATGATTTAATTCCCCCATCTCCGTTTCATTATCGGACGACCCATCGTACGGCGAGTTTCTACCCTTACGTTGTTGACACCACAACGAAGCATGTCGCCTCTTCTTTTATACCGCGTACCTCTCGTTTAAAGTGCACCTCTCAAACATTCGAGGTCTGCACTCCAATATCGATGCAGTCCACCACCACCTTGAGACTGAAAAGCCTCACCTACTTTTCTTGACGGAGACCCAGATCAGATGTCCGTCTGATGCGGCATACCTCAACTACCCGGGATACTCTTTGGAGCATCATTTCCTGCAGCGTGCTGGGGTCTGTGTGTATGTCCGCAATGACATCTGTTGCCGGCGTCTCCGTCACTTCGAAGACCCTCATCTATCGACCTTATGGCTGATGGTTGACACTGGTGTGGACAAAATTGTCTACACCTGTGTCTACCGATCGCACAGCGGTGATCAGGAGACAACTCGGTTATTCGACCACCTCAGTGAGGCTGCTGACAATGCGCTGCATCGGCACCCTGACGCTCAGTTCGTCGCTCTGGGGGACTTCAACGCCTGCCACCAGGACTGGCTCTTCCCATACCAGAGGACCGACCACGCTGGGAGAGAAGCGCGAAACTTCGCGCTTTCTATGGGCCTTTCCCAGCTGGTAGAGCAAGCGACTAGGGTGCCTGATGTAGTTGGCCAGACAGCCAACTGTTTGGACCTTCTGCTGACCACTGATCCGGACAGATGTGTTGTAACAGTTTCCTCACCGTTGGGAACTTCAGACCACTGTCTGGTGAAGTCTGTGTCATCCTTCTCCCCTCCAGATCACGACTCTCGTGGTGAACGGAGATTGTGGCGATACAAGTCAGCAGATTGGGATGAGATGCGCCACTTCTTTGCGTCTTATCCTTGGCAGCAGGTCTGCTTCTCTTCTGGCAATCCGTCGAGCTGTGCGGACGCTATAACCGATGTGGTGCGTCAAGCTATGGAGTATTTTATCCCATTCAATGACGTGCCCGTCGGTGGCTCGGCTCGCCCATGGTTCAATGCCGATTGTGTCCAAGCTGAACAGCGTAAGCACACGGCATTTCTCGCCTGGGTTGACGCTCGTGACCGCGGAGCTCCGGATCTAAGCTCAAAGAAGAGAGCCTTTAACCGTGCTGCCAAGTCCTACAAAAAGGCGCTTAAGAGGGCTCGCTTCGACCGTATTACCCATATTGGCAACAAGCTATCTGCGCAGCCATCCGGTAGCAGATCTTTTTGGTCCCTTGCCAAATCGGTCGAGGCGAACTTCTGTCGACCCACACTGCCTCCGCTGGTGAGGCCGGATGGAACACTGGCCCATACGGCGAGAGAGAAAGCAGGTCTCTTTGCATCTCTCTTTGCCCATAGTTCGCGTCTTGATACTGGCAGTGCTACTCCACCTAATTTACCTCATTGCGGAGCTGCAATGCCGGAGGTTCGCATTAGGAACAAGGAGGTCCTGAGAGCACTGTGTCGTCTGGACGTGAATAAGGCTAGTGGTCCAGATGGTATACCAGCGATTGTTCTTAAGGCATGTGCGCCCGAGTTGTCTCCTATATTGACGCGCCTGTATCGCCTCTCATTTGGGACTGGTATAGTGCCCAAGTCCTGGAAGCTTGCCAACGTGCAGCCCGTGCCCAAAAAGGGTAGTCGTGCCGATCCTACCAACTATCGGCCGATTTCGGTAACCTCCATACTCTGCAAGATTATGGAGCGTGTATTGAATTCGCGCCTCTTGGCTTACCTGGAAGGTAACGATCTCCTCAGTGACCGACAGTACGGTTTTCGGCGCAATCGGTCAACTGGGGACCTACTAGTGTATGCCACTCACTTGTGGGGCGAGGCCCTCGAGAGAAATGGGGAAGCGATTGCCGTCTCCCTTGATGTCTCGAAGGCCTTCGACCGGGTATGGCACGCTGGCCTTTTGAGTAAGCTTCCAGCGTACGGCGTTTCCGCTGGCCTGACTGGCTGGGTTAAAGACTTCCTGACTGAACGGTCCCTCCGAGTTGTCGTCGACGGATGCTTATCGGAGCCCATGTCGACCAATGCCGGTGTTCCTCAGGGGTCTGTTCTCTCTGCAACTCTGTTCCTGCTGCATATTAATGATCTGCTGATGCCCGGTATCTATGGGTATGCAGATGACAGCACAGTTGTGGAGAGATATCTGCCGGAAGCTCGGGCTAGTAAGGAAGCAATCTGGTCCGAAAGAGAGGCTATGGTAGAGCGTACGAGTGCTGCACTACAGGCAGTCTCCGAATGGGGCAAAGCCAATCTTGTAGCATTCAATGCCGCCAAAACACAGGCGTGTCTTTTCACCGCCAAAAGGAGCCCGTTCACCTTGGCTCCTACTTTTCAGAATGTATCCTTGGAGTGCACCAACCGCCTTCAGCTTTTGGGAGTAGAGATTTCCTCGAACCTTAACTTTGGGCGGTTCATTGAGTCCAAGGCCAGGGTGGCTGCTAGAAAACTTGGCGTTATCGCAAAGGTCCGGCGGTACTTCACACCGGGGCAGCTTCTAATGTTGTACAAAGCACAGGTCCGCTCGTGTGTGGAGTACTGCAGCCACATTTGGGCTGGTGCTGCGAAATGTCACCTGGATACTTTGGATTCAGTGGAGAGGCGTGCGAAGAGGCTGATTGGCGACCCAGACTTAACTCGAAACGGTCTCCAAAGCCTGGAGCACAGGCGTAGAGTAGCCAGCCTTTCGGTCTTCTATAGGTTGCATTCTGGTGAGTGTGCAAGGGAATTGCATGATTTAATTCCCCCATCACCGTTCCACCATCGGACGACCCGTCGTACGGCGAGTTTCCACCCTTACGTTGTTGATACCACTGCGACCCGGACGAAGCGTTTCGCTTCCTCTTTTATACCGCGTACATCGAGGGACTGGAACAATTTGCCAGCGACGGTGTTTCCGTCACATTACAATTTGAGTGTCTTCAAGGCTAGAGTGAATAGGTTCTTAATAAACTAGCGCGCTTTACCATCAATGATCGCATCACTGCTTACCATCAGGCGGGATTGCGGTCAAGCGCTTGTTTATAACTTATAAAAAAAAAAAAAAAAACATCGAGGGACTGGAACAATTTGCTAGTGGCGGTGTTTCCGTCCGACTGCAATTTAAGTGTCTTCAAGGCTAGAAGTGAAGTAGGCTCTTACTAAACTTGCGCGCTTTACCATCAACAATTGCATCACTGCTTACCATCAGGCGGGATCGCGGTCAAGCAATGGTACATATATAGTTTATAAAAAAAGAGGTACTAATTGCACAAATACATACAGTTGGCCATAACATTAATTCCGCGGATTACCCAGTACCCATATCATATAATTCAATCGCTTGATACAGCCGCTTCACAATCCCATTTGTACAGCTAAAACTCTAAATACAAACGCTTTGTGTAAAAAACTCTGAAAAAGGATAATCCCTACAAACAAATATAATAAGTGATGGCTTTAGTAATGACCACTTTGCTGCTGTATTCCCTAATTGGATCAAAGAAATTAAAGCAAAAACAAGAGGTTTGTCCCTGTTATTAATAAGTGGAATAATCCGATTTAAAAATGAATTATTCCGTGTAAAAATGTTGGCGCGAAGTAAGAGTATCTACCGACTTAGCAAATTATGAAATTACTAGCCGTTGCCCGCGATTCCGTCCGCGTGGATTTCAGTTTACAGCGCGCGGTGGTTGCCGTTTCCGTGGTAATGCCTACATTACTGCAAGGTTTCCTCAAAATCCATTCAGTAGTATTTTCGTGAGCAACAAACAAACATCCTCACAAATTTTCGCGTTTATAATATTAGTAGGATTTAATTTTACCGGGTAAAGGTTAGCAAAGGAAAGAAACATCAAATATCATACTTTTAATTATTTTGCATTGATTGGTGTTTTGGATATGCTTAGTATGTTATGAAAATAAGGGTTAAAATGTATTATGCTTGATAAAATATTAGCACATTTAAGTACGGTTTTATAAACAACGTTTTATGTTCTACTATATTTTGTCAAAACATAAAGATTTTCTGGATTTGATACTACACTTGAGCATGCGACATAGAGTTGCCCATGAGAAAAACATGTTGTTTCTAAATGAACTCCTGTAAATTTAAGCGTCTGACCTTGGGCTTTGTTAATTATTATAGCAAATTCTGCTTTCAGGGGGAACTGTACTCTTTTAAATTTAAATGACAAATCAGTCGGGCTGATGGGAATACGGGGAATCAAGACATTTTGTCCATCCTGTTTATTGTCTTTTTTTTAAATATAATTATAAACTAGTGCTTGACTGCAATCCCACCTGATGGTAAGCAGTGATGCAATCGTTGATAGTATAGCGCACTAGCTTATTAAGCCTATTCACTTCTGTCCGTTCCTGTTAGTTGGCATACGATCTTCTCCGAATTTTAGAAGAGTATCTGCTATATAGGCTTGAGAATCGTGGTGAAGTTGTACTCGCATATTCGTTCGGAGATAATACTTTTTTACGTGAACCCATAATGCAGATGCTTTCAAACAGGCATATACTTCATCTGCCGGCGTACCCCTAGTAATCACATCAAATCGCTCACTGCTTTTACTAATGTTGCATACCGGCATTTCTTCATGAGCTAAGTTCAATGGTAACTTTAGAACTGAGTGCGCTGTTCGTCCCCCACTAAGTAATGTAGTAACTATTCCCGAAAAAGCAACTGCTAAATATAGGTTTTCAGTTGATATTAAGTAAGCGCCTGTTAAAATATTGAGAGCAATATGCACGTCCGCGTTCTCTCCCGTTTTCGCAACATTTTTTTACTGCTTTGCTCCTATTGGTCATAGCGAGATGTTACGTAGCCTATGTCCTTTCTCAGACTCTAGACTATCTGTGTACCATTTTCATTACAATCGGTTCAGTAGTTTTAGCGTGAAAGCCGGACAGACAGACAGACAGACAGACAGAGATACTTTTCGCATTTATAAGATTAGTATGGAGTATGGATATGTAAAACATTTTAGTATTAAATTTTATTTTTCATGTTACATTGCTATAAAAGGTAAACAACTATTGTAATAAACATTAAAGAAGAAGGAAGGAGCTTATTGATCATCATAACAGTCGTCCGTATCGTTGTCAATAAAATAAGTGCCGAAAAAATTCTTTGAGGCTCCATGAGTTCATCCCTTTTTCTTTCATCTTTAGGGTTTCGTACCCGAAGGGAATTTCCACAGATGATATTTTTAAGTATTTGTGTTGCTGTTATAACATAATAAAAATAAAATAAACATTTAAGTTTTATAGATTTTGATTTGTGTGCGAATCCGACGCGCAATTGGTCGGTTTTTATCTATACATATTTTGTCAGGACCTTGCTGTTGGTCTAGTGGTAGTAAGCGCTCAGGCTGGACGTGAGGTCCTAGGTTCTACTGCGGTCGGGCAAACTGTGCCTTTTCTCGGTAGTAGGCCTTAACATCGGCTGCCGGCAGAAGTTACCACCCACCAGACAGTCTTGCCGCCAAGCGATTCGTCGTGTTCCAGCATGATGTCTAGCGAAGCCGTACGGAGGATGGGTCTTAGCAGTTATGTTGCGATGTGTACCGAGTGCGATGCTCCAAAGTTGTTCTGTCGGGAGTTTGGTCATTTTGTTGGGTTGAACATTGCATCACCTCGCTCAACTGCCGTCTTCCTTCCTGTGCACTCAGTTTTTATGAGTGAATAGACTCTTAATAGTTTTTATGAGTGAATAGACTCTTAATAAACTAGTGCGTTTTACCATCAACGATTGCATCCCTGCTTACCATCAGGCGGGATTGCGGTCAAGCACTAGTTTATAATTACATATTAAAAAAAACAGTTGATGGAAGACGGTTGAGTTTTAGTCAGTAAAAATCTGACACGCGCTCCCGCTCCGCCCAGTGTGGGAGAGATCATTTGATGACTTCCTATCCACAAAAAATAAAAAAAGAAACATTAGCTAACGTGCAATGGAACGCAGTTATACGGGTCTAAAAAACAACTAGTATGTATAATGTCGGTGCGCCTTACAAACATCTCTGCCTAATCCTTCGGAGAAGTAGTCGTAGTCTTATGTAACACTACTACTTTCTTTTTAATAATAAATAATTATTTAATACCATAAAGTTGACGGCCTCCGTGGCGTAGCCGTAGCGAATGCGGCCACTGCGCAAGGACACGCGGGTTCGACCCCCGCGCAAGTGCAAATATTTGTATGGCATGAATATGAATATTTGCACTGGTCTGGTCGTGCCTCCGAAAGTGCGATAAGCCGCTGGTCCTGTTTGACATACGAAAATCGAATGGCATTCGTTACGGGTTGTTGGAGCCCTCAAAAGTCCAACAATTGGTCTAACTGCAATGCTTCGATAGCCCCTTCGGGTTGTTGAGGTCAGACGGCAGTCACTTCACGGAAAATATTGAAGTTTAGCCAAAAGTCAGTAGTTAGACTGGTAAAGCGGACCCCAGACTCCTAAGCTAAAAAAGCTTCCAAAGCGACTGGGATTAACGCTGAGATTATTATTTGTTTATTTATTATTTATGTTTACATTTTAAGGAAATTTACAGCTAGCATATATACAGATAGAAGATAATTAGTGAAAGAAGGCCAATCAAAAGTTTCCACAGATAATGATGATAATGATGATGGGATGGGTCTTCTGTACTATTCTACGTTCCACACTATAAGTAGATGAGGTTGTGTGAGTGTGTCTGAAGTGAGGTGTTTTTAATATTACGTTTTTATTTCATTATACGGGATTGACGCTGAGATGATAATGTTTAATACCATAAATTTCGAGTAAATTGAATTGTATACAGATTGACGTTATTAATTTAGCATTAGGAAGTTAACAGTACAGTAGGTTCAAGTCTGTACCTTTAACTTGGATACCTGCACGGTAATTATGTAACACACTATCAGTAGCGATGGGTTTCATATTAGCAGTTTCATCATCATCATCAACCTTTTTATCGTCCCACTGCTGGGCACAGGTCTCCTCTCATACAGAGAAGGATTGAGCGTAATCACCACGCTTGCTCAATGCGGGTTGGCGATTTCAGACTTAAAGTCCAGGTTTCCTCAAGATGTTTTCTTTCACCTTGTAATCAGTCATTGGTGTCCAAGAATACTTAGTACATATAACAATACAAAAGTTACATTGGTACTTGCCTGACCTGGAATCGAACCCGCGCACTCATACTTGAGAGGCTGGTGTTTTAACCACTAGGCCACCAGTAGCAGTTTAACAACATTAATTACGTTATTTACGTTGTTGAGCAGACACATTATCGAACATAAGGTATTTTGATTTTTTTCGGAGCACTGAATTAGCATGCATAATGCTTTAATATGATTCCGACTGATAACAGTAATGTGTGACGCAATAAGGCTGTATCTTATGGCTTAGAGACAGCACGCAATGAATGGTGATGAATGCCACCTCTGTACAAACAACTGCCTTTAGTCTGCTACAGACTGATGAGACTGATTCATTTCAGCCTTGACAGCCAACTGACAACTGACGTCGGTGCGCCAATATCAAACGAGTGAGATTCCACATTTAGTTACAGCATTCCTTTGTGGGCGAAACTCTGTGCAGGTGAACAGAGGAATGTAGTACCTAATGTTTTGTTTGCCTTCCGTTTAGCTATCACGTTCCTTGAGATACAGTCTAATGACAGACACACAAATAATAATAGATTTCCGATTTTACCCTTTTTTTTGTTCTGGGTTGGAAATCATTAAATGACCTCTCCCAGACTTACAGACTGAAACCCACCCGTGTTTCTTCACTTGCGTATGCGCTAGGACCATCTTCGGCATCGGTCTTCGTGGACCCCGTCACGATGTCCTGACATCTCTTTGAGGCGCGCGTGAAACACAACGTGCCGTCGAACGGGGCCTGGTCCTTACCGAGCGGTAAGCCTGCGCAAACGGTAGCCGGGAGTTTGAAGTTGTCCCCTGATCAGGGCGTCTCCTGCCCGTTTTTACTCTTTAAATGCAGATGTTTTTAGGATTCCGTAAAACGCTAAAAACCATCTGCATATTACAAAAACAATAGAATAGAATATACCTAATACTCTTTATTATGTACACCATATATATTACATAACATAAATATAAAGATTTTACAAAGGGTGACAATAGGCGGTCTTATCGCTAAGAGCGATCTTTTACAGACAATCTTTGGATGGAATAGTAAAGGGAAGGAGAGAGAAATAATATAGGTAGTCTACAGTGTACTATTTACATAAATTTTACAATAAATGTGGGGACGATAAGAGTATCATACTAGTTTAAATAGATATACAACGTGTAACAAAAAGGGTATATGCATACCAAAGGCACGGCATCTTTAGATGATATCAAACGATATCGGAAGGGTTTCAACTCAAAATAAAATACTCAAAAAGTTGGTACCAAATTTTCAGTTTCGTGTGTTTCTTAAAATCAAATCATAACAAACGTGGCAGCACACTACATACGTTAATAACTACTCGTTACCCGTCACGTTACTTGCCAAAATTCGATAAATGTCTTCCATATCTCTGTGCGACTAGTGTGATAGTAGCCTATCATAGGCGGTGTTTTTCCTCATAACTTCCTAACATAAAGAGATAGGATTAAAAAACCCTTCCAATATCGTTTGATATCATGTAAAGATGCCATGCCTTTGTTATGTATATAACCTTTATGTTACACGTTGTATACATCTAATTAATAAACATCATAAAAAAGCAAATAAATATCATTGTATTTTAAAAGTAGACAGAGTTTGAGCGGATTTATCATAGAAACTAGTGGAATGCAACAGCATCTCTAATATCAGGTTTTCCGATGACCTCAGATATCTATTTTGTGTGTCATGAAGGAACTTGAAACGTTCTTTAAGCTAATAACAGACTATTTTAGTAAACTTAAGTATTTATAACAATTTATATTTTCAATTTTACCTTTAATAGGGTTATTGTGGTCGTCACTCGTCAGATATTCAGTTGCTCGGTGTAAAATACTGTTATTCAGCTACATCAGATGATAAACCTGTAAGCAACAACACAAAAAATAACGCTAACAAAAGAAAAATATTACGGATCATTTTTTTAACGTATGAAAAATCGCCACCCATTAAATTAACTACCAGTATAACTAACTCTCGTCCCAGCTATTAAAGTTAACTGCAAAACTTAACGAGATAATATACAACGTTGACTAGTTATTGTGGGACACAAAAAAGCGTAAACATTTAAAATAATGACTTTATATACGATCTTCGTGAAAAGATGTATAAAAATCGAGAGAAGGTTAGTTAGCATATGATTAACAAAAAATATTGTCGTAATCACTTAACCACTCTAAGGTTGAAAATAACTTGTACGGAGCATCGCCGTATCCTCGTGGCGGCGATCTCTTGAGTCCGGCCCTGCTGTGGTACGGAGCAAGGGTGCATGGTAGACCGTCGCGAAAAGATGAGTCGATGTAAAACAATTAAAATATCGATGGTACAAAATGTATGGATCAGTTTTCCTTTTAATAACCGTCGAAAAAAATCTGATTCTACAGACTTAGGATCATATTCTAAATCTATGGTAGCAGTTGCTGGCCGATGCCATTCTGTATTTAATGTTGGTATCAGCGATTTTAAGGCATGATATAGCATCTATCATATTTTATACTTAGGTGTATGAATTCAAGCTCGTTACAACATTGTTTGAAATGGCTCTTCTGTTGAAGTAGTTTCATTGTTCTCTTGTCACAGATTTTGAGATTGGCAAGTTCATTTGAATACAAAGAGGATTTTATATTGTTGATTTTAAGAGGATATTGTGCAATGGATTGAGGCGTACTCAGCTTGTGTGTCTTTTGTCATATGGAAGGTTGTTGTTTAGAGGCACTGAAATGTAATTAAACTATTTTTTACATAACTTTTTTGTTACGTTCCTTTTTACTAACTGACTTTGAATCAATAAGATACGAAGAATAATAGTTTACCAATAAAAAATAATTTCACATTATTATTTCTTCAATGAAGATAAATATATAAAAAATATACAACAGAATTTTTTGTATTTATGAAACCCGAAACAAGTGTCCAGTATTTTTAAGTAAAGAATCTATGTACAAAATTTCAAAAAGATGTAATGAAAAACCACAAAATTATGAGCTTGTTATCCTACTTGACTGTCCCAATAAAAATGCGCTGCCCGTTGCGCTGTTCTCTGTGCGTTGACCTCTGGCGTCAGCTGTTGCGCGGGCGTGCACAGTATTATGATCTATCGTAATAAGCCAGGTAATCACATCACACTGCATCAATTGCTAAATGTATTTGGGAGAAAATATAACATGTTGTAAAAATGATTGGAATCGATTCAGTTGCTTATTCTGAACAAACTATAAGTATTCAGGTTCCGCATAAACAAAAAATGTGAGAATATATATGTAAATAGAGATTTAATATTTATAGAAGTCGTGGCTGGATTTCAGTCTAGCCGGACCAACAACCCAGTAACTGGTTAATATAATAGTAATGAAATAGCGATGATCTCTTCGTAAGAAAGCCTACAGTCAAATCAAATCCAAATATTTTTCTCAAAAATAATTTTACTTCTTTTATGCTTAGTGTTCTTTCAGGTTGTTTTTTTTTTTTTTTTTTGTTTGGCTCCTAAAGGTCGTAAGTTTGTTTAAATCTGACTGGTGCTCACAGTAAGAGCTTTTCTTGTATCCCTATTTTAATGAACTTTCCAAAGGGACAAAGGTCACCCCTTTATTTTAATAATGTTATCTATCTATATATAAAGCTTGAAGAGTTTGTTTGTTTGTTTGAACGCTAATCTCAGGAACAACTGGTCAGATTTGAAAAAAATCTCTTTGCGTTGGATAGCCCATTAATCCAGGAAGGCTTTAGGCTATATAACATCACGCTGCGACCAATAGCAGCGGGCGGTGCGTTCAAACAAACAAACAAATAAGCTCTTCAGATTTATATATTAAGTATGGATATATGTAGATAACATTAATATAATTATAGTATAGATAAGATAATTATGATGGTTATATAAAGAAATATAAAAAGTAGATGGCTTTTCTTAAGAAATCATCCACAGGCTACACGGCTTCGTATCATGAATTTCGTAAATAAGGCACCAAATAACAATACTACCTACCTTGGCAACAAAGGGATATTTTATCTCATGAAAGGGGTTTGCCTATCTGTATAAACGTATATGCACATTGTGTTTGTGTGCGTACGCTGTACGTACAGGAGCGCTCAGTTTTGGTCGAGTTGTAGTTATGTACTCAAGAGGCCGCGTGTATACACATTACAACTTGAAATACGACTCACGCTCAGATATGACAACTACCACCCACCAGATCAAGTCTTGCCGCCATGCGATTCGTCGTGTTCCGGCATGATGTCTGGTGAAGCCGTACGGAGGACGGGACTGAGCAGTTGTGTTGCGATGCGCCACATGTTGTGTCGGGAGTTTGGTCGTGGAGGTCTCCAGATCAATCTCCTCCGGCACAACATCGTTGGTCGTGTTGTTGGGTTTACATTGCATCACCTCGCTCAACTGCCGTCTTCCTTCCTATTTAGTCAGTTTTTTTTTTTTTTAATGAGTAGGCTTAATAAGCCCCATGTTGATATTGCGATGGAACCTTGTCACATAACAGCTGCGTGACGTCATCCGTCACACAAAAAGACAGCTAGCAAAAAACGTTTTAATACAATTTAATAAGCTAGGGTTATAGGTTTATTTTTATTTTATAATTTTTACCTTACTTTACTATAATTTTAATACACTTTTTATACCTACTCGCTCATAGTCTGACAAATAAACTTTCATTCATTATAACGAGTATCAAGAGAACGAATATTTTTTATTACTACCTATAAGATTTTTTTTCTAACCATATTTATATTCTGTTTGTTATGCTTAAATTTCAACTGTTAATTAATTTAGACAACAAAATTCAAGAACAACAATAAAACAGGATAACAAAAACAAAAAGCTATAACAAGTAGGTATTAGATGCACGTAAGCACGTAAGCGGGGGCTGTCCTTGCGAACGGTACTGACGGAGAGACTTCGACTACGTCACCAACATGGCCGCCAATCGCAATATTAACTTGCAGGGCTTATACCATCAACGATTGCTTAACTGCTTACATCAGACGGGATTGCGGTCAAGCACTAGTAAATAATTAAAAAAAAAACTGCTACACACACAGTTATACTTCAGCTGCCTGCAGAGGATGATGATGATGATGTTCCGACCGATTCCGACCTCATGCGCCCGAAGATGGCTTATGTAGCCTATCTTGGCGGCGAAACTTCGTGCACACTGAGGGCACGTAAACACGCCGTCGACGTAGTTGTATGTGATGGCAGCAGGTGGGCGGGTCTTTAATTGGTCGCGTTTGGTATCGAGGTCAGCTTTACACTGCTCCTCAAACTCGCGAACTTGTCCGTACACCATTCTGCGCCATTCTGGCCGTTTTGCTCCCAAAGGCTCCCATTCAGAGGGTTTTATATTGCACCTCTTCATGTGCCGTTTTAAGACATCCTTGAACCGGAGGAGTTGTCCGCCATGTTTTCGCTTGCCCTCCTCCTGCTCAGAGAAGAAGATGCGCTTCGCCACCCTATCGTCCGCCATACGTGATACGTGCCCGCACCACCGAAGCTGTCGACGCATTAAATAAGCCTCAATGCCACCAACATTGGCTCGTCGCAGGACTTCGGTATTTCGCACTCTGTCAGACCATTTGATCTTCATAATGGATCGGAGACATCAGCAGAACTGACTTTGAGAGTATGTCATACCCACTCGAATGTCTTGCGGATGATGGCGTGTGTTGGGTCATTAAGTTCCCTTCAAAATGGTTTAGTTAAATGGTGCTGATCCATGAGTCATGTTCGTGAACGGGTGTCGTCAGTGGGGACTAGATATTTCTTAGCTTCCAAGGCTTATTTTAATTTCTGGATTGTTTTTATGTTTTCTATATCAGACGCTTTTAATCTGCACGTCTTTTTGCATCGTTCTTACATGGATATATTCAACATGAATTATGTATTCAAATATTTTGAAAAAACGTATTTTAAAAGAGTGTCTGGCGTGACCTCGACGACTTTTTTTATAGCCGTAAACCTTGAGCTAATTAGGGCATTAATAGATCTATCCGAGGTTGTCAGCCTGGACGAGATTATCTGTAAAAGGTAATATGAAAGGCTGCAGGACCGAGGGGAAGTAGGAATCTATAATATAGGTATGTACTTACGACTCCGCCGGTTGCTGCCGCTTGATTCACCCACACAATCACAGTGCAACTTATGTAGTTAATAGTTTCATGGGTGCCCAGCCACTCCCTGCAGGGGTTTCATTTACTTTTCAAGATTTAATTAAGTTCAGACATGAGTTTTTAATTAATTTTCTGGTACTCGTTATGGCGGCCGGCTTCATGTTCGCGGCGCGTGATTTGCATTGCAGTGGAATGTCCTGCCCGTTCTTCTCCATAGAGACTTATGCTATGGAATGGACACGACACTTTAACAAATCAAAAGTACCTATTATTGGTTTATTGGAAATGCTTTGATTTGGTTAACATAACAGTGCTTTCGAAACTGATACATATCTTCACGCCATAAGTCTCAATATAAAAACAATAAGAAGGGAACCGAAAAAGAATTATAAACGGAGAATCGAACGAAACATTGACAAAAAAATTGCTTATCAAGATTTACGGCGCAGTAGAGAGTGCACGCCGGGATTTTTTCTCAATAAATTAACAAATCAGAAAACCGCCGCCAAATTTATCTAATCTAGAACATTACCTACACTAGTCACTTTTCAGAAAAACATCCCCCTACTCTCTTGGTGGATGCTGGAGCAAATATAACAACGCTGAGACGCTATGGTAGATGGACGTTCGATCAGGTGATAGTGAAGCACATCTCGTTAAATATTCCGAAATTTGTACAACTTGATTACATTTGATTTTTAATAAAAATGCTTTTTCATTCATTCTAATTTATTTATAAGAAATAAATTCTAATAATGTTCTTTTAATATTGCATTGAATTATTTTATTCAATACAATATTGTTTTATTTTCGGTTTCGGTGAATTATCTCAGTGGTAGGCCATAACATCGGCTGCCGGCAGAATTTACCACCCTCAAGAAAAAGTCTTGCCGCCAAGTGATTTGTCGTGTTCCGGCATGATGTCTGGGTAAGCCGTACGGAGGACTGGTCTGAGCAGTTGTGTTGCGATGTGTGCCGGGTGCGATGCGCCAAATGTTATGAGGGTCTCCAGATCAATCTCCCTCTGGCGCAGCATCGTTGGTCGTATTGTTGGTTTAAGCATCACATCACCTCGCTCAACTGCCGTCTTCCTTCCTATTCGCTCATTTTTCTCTTGAGTGAATAGGCTTAATAAACTAGCGCGACCATTACTATCGACGATTGTGTCACTGCTTACTATCAGGCGGAATTGCGGTCAGTTTATACTTATTTTAAAAAAACTCACAAACGTAGTGAAAATCAAATGTAAGATAATGTGCTACAACCCCATAACGTCCCACTACTACGTGCTAATTCAGTTATTATGTGTCTATCTATATATAATAAATAGTTCTATTTACTCCCTTGAGTAAATAGAAAAAAGAAAACAAAGATCGGGAGTAAAACTACTTCGAGTATAATAGGTCATTTTATCCCCTTGTCTAACAATATACTTATATACGTAGGTTAATAAAGATACCAAAGTAATGTGGTATATTCATCAAGCCGGATTATCTCGCTATAGAACGTCACGATTATTACGTCGTCGTTATGCCGTGTCTTATGGTGTCCTACATTTTGTTATAACTCTATGTCGTTGGACAAATACGGAACATTCCTTGCGGAGACAATGAAGCTGCTTTGTCAAGGATAAGCAAAGGTTTTATTGTATTTTCCTGGTTTTGTGCTAATATTGATATGTTGGCGGCGTCTTTGTAACTAGGAAAGACATGCATTATTTTCAACATTAGGAGGATAATTGATCGATCGTCTAATGTTACACGCCTTCCAGCTTTGTCTATCTTACGAAAAAATACTAATAAGAAAAAGATACCCGGTACTTACTAACAAGAATTATCGTGACATAATATATGTCTATGTATGTTGTTTCTCGGTGGTAGGTCATAACATCGGCTGCCGGCAGAAGTTACCACCCACCAGACAAAGTCTTGCCGCCAAGCGATTCGTCGTGTTTCGGCATGATATCTGGTGAAGCCGTACGGAGGACGGGTCTGAGCAGTTGTGTTGCGTTGTGTGGCGGGTATGAAGCGCCAAATGTTGTTGTGTCGGGAGTTTGGTTGTGGAGAGACTCATTCTGATCAATCTGCCTCTAGCGCAGCATCGTTTGGTCGTGTTGGTCTTGGGTTTAACATTGCATCACGATTCACAATTCACAATTTAGAGTAGGTTTGTAGAGTTGGGCTATGTGGAGTCCGCCCCTCAGTAGAGCAAAGAAATTTTCTCACCAAGATAAGGAACGGGTATTTATAACGTTCATACTGCCGGAAAAGTCCATTGAGTCAAGGTGTTCCTTCAAAATTAAGCATATTATTAACTTCAAGAATAGTTCTGAAGTTAACAAATTCAGTACATGCATGTTCGAAGTGTTCTGAAATTCCTTGTGAAAGTGCGTCTCACCGCTGAAAGTTTTGAAAGGAGTAACTTTAAATAAGACGTGCATACATGAGCTTCAGAGCGGCTAACACTCACTTGTTATATAAGTAGATAGGTATTAAAATAAATTACTGTGTGGGAATTTATACAGGTGACTTCGTTGGAATATTTTCTACACGTGAATGTATTTTCATTGAGTCATAACGTTTTGAGTTTTGTATTAGAAAATTCTGTAACACTTGGGGTTTGAATAAAAGCCCGATAAATGAAATTATTAACTCGCTCACATAGAACTTTAAGATACAGATATCCTAAATTAGGCTTTATTTGTAGCGTATTTATAGTTTGTAGCCTGCGCCTAACGTAACGTGCAGTAGATACACTAAATACATACTTTACGACAAGGTTGGTGCCATGCCTGAGCGATCGACTACTGAGCCGCATGTCACGAGTTCGGTTCCCGCACGGAACAAATACATATTTGTATGGCCTACGGATAGTTGTTGTATGTGAGTTTCAGTGTTTGTAACGGGGGGGCAATGTTAAACAAAAAAAAAACTTTTGCTTACCAAATGTACATAGCAATAGAAATAAGCTAAGGAGAACCTTTTTTAATAATTATAAACTTGCCGGATTGCTTGGCCGCAATCCCGCCTGATGGAATGCAATCAGTGATGGTAAAGCGCGCGTAGTTTATTAAAAGCCTATTCATTCAACAAAACTGAGTGAATAGGAAGGAAGGCGGCAGTTGAGCGAGGTGATACAATGTTAAACCCAACAACACGACCAACACTGCTGCGCCAAAGGGAGATTGATCTGGAGATCGTCCACGACCTAACTCTCGACACAACAACATTTGGCGCATCGTACCCGGCACACATCGCAACACAACTGCTCGCAGGTCTTTTATTCTAGAAATATGTCAACTTCACATAATATAAGGAATACCATGTTTTCTGCAGGCATTATTGAAAGACAAAAGTTGGTGAAATTGTAATTTGCATGTAAATTGGGTGCGCTGTACCTATGTGTATTATGCACATGTGTAACGCACCCATACTTCTGTAAACATTGATTAGTGTTGGCGCCACAGACATATATACTCATATTTATAGGAGGTTATATACGGAGCTGTGATAATACGTACAGACAGGTAGCCCCGGACATTACCAGTAGGTAGTATATTTTGTTTTGATAAGCTAAAACGTAATAAGGAGATTCAGTAAAATAATAAGTTAACTTAAGCTGGGTTTGTTATGGAGTTTGGCGGGAATGTCAAGATGAGTGTCACGCTCATTTTTCATTGGACTTTTAAAATTATTTATAGTGTTGTTTACTAAATAAAAGCGCGTGATTTATGTAGTAAAAGGTGCATTCAGTGAATAATTTATAAAGAAGAGTGAAATATTGTAGCATAGTGGCCACATCATGACTTTACCCAAACTTCTGACGCGGGAAACGAAAGGAGATAGGATAGGAGTTAGGATAAGTTTAGGATAAGTTACAAAAGAAGACAATATATTATTTATGACGAGGCTATCATGGTCTGAGATGCCTTTGCCTGCTCAGTGTAATGCACTGGCAAATTGAACAAACAACAGGTGGGTTTGTTGCCCGTGATATGCCGCTTGATCTAATGTGTACTTTTCCTAAGTTCATATCAAAATAAATTACCATTAAATAAAGTAGGTACTAAATTGCTTAAGATCCTAAAGCCTAGTGTGACTGGGCTGTTGGCTGCACTCTCAACTTTTTAATTTGTATTTTTTTTTGCGTTTATGTAATATTAATAACAAATCATCTCCTGCATATATGTGTACCTATATTATAAATATATATATATATAATTTGGATTACGAAGATTGCTAATCTTATTTTTTTTATATGTATATAATTATAAACTAATGCTTGACCGCAATCTCGCCTGATAGTAAGCAGTAATACAATCGTTGATGGTAAAGCGCGCTGGTTTATTAAGAGCCTATTCACTCTAGCCTTGAAGACACTTAAATTGTAGTCAGACGAAAACACCTCGAGAATGAAGCATAATGCATGTAATCATATCTTTACTTATGAAATATTTGTCTTTTTTCAGGTAAGTTACAATTTGGAGAAGAATAAAAACTACGCCTCGTAAGTGAAAAATTGTTATTCGTAAGGTAAAATTTTTTCTTCACTAGCGATCCGCCCGCGGTTTAGCCCGCGTGGAGTTTGGTAATATCGCGCTTTTAAATTTCCCTCGGGAATGTAATTTTTTTCCGGGATAAAAAGTACCCTATTATTTAATCCGAACTTCTAACTTTTCTTCTGCCAAATTTCAAAGCAATCGGTTCAGTAGTTACGGCGTGAAAGCGGAACAAACAAACAATTTTTTACTGAAGGATTATTTTGTACTGAAATGTTGCTACACCGATTTCTATGTTCACAAACTAAACGGCACGGGTTCGATCCCCGCACAGTGCAAGTATTTGTATGCATGAATATGAATATTTGTACTGGTCTGGTCGTGCCTCGGAAAGCACGTTAAGCCGTTGGTCCCGGTTGCCCTACGAACATCTAGTGGCAGCCGTTACGGGTTGTTGCAGCCCTCAAAAGTCCTACAATTGGTCTAACTGCAATGCTTCGATGTGGCCTTCGGGTTGTGGAGGTCAGACGGCAGTCGCTTCACGGAAAATGTCGAAGTTTAGCCATATCAGCAGTTGGACTGGTAAAGCGGACCCCAGACTCCAAAGCTGAAAAGGCTTCGGATGCGACTGGGATTAACGCTGGGATGATGATGACAAACTAAACGGCACCTCAGTTCAGTGTATATATTTCTTTCTACAGATAATTATATTTATAGATAGTTGTACGGAACCCTTTGTGTCGCACTCGAAAGGTTTTTCTTATTACATATTGTTAAATGGACCTGTAGGGTAATTGCGTATCACACTATCAGTAGCAATGGGTTTCATTTTGACAGTTCAACAACATACATCGCGTTCTTTACGTTGTGAGCAGACACATTTTGGAACATATGGATCAATGGATTAGCAATATGCTTCGAAATGATTCCAACTGATAATAATATAGTGTGTTACGCGATTAGGGTGATGTTCTTAACCTTGACCTCACCAGATAGAAAGCAATTAATGAAGCCTATGATGAAACTAGCATCCTCACAAGATAATTATTAATAACTAGCGGCCGCCAGCGACTTCGTTCGCGTGGAGTTAGTTTTGCTCCGCTCCTATTGGTCGCAGCGTGATTTTATATATTCCTTCCTAGTTTATTGGGCTATGTAACACTAAAAAAAAAAATCAAATCGGACCAGTAGTTCCTGAGATTAGCGCGTTCAAATAAACAAACGAACAAACTCTTCAGCTTTATATATTACTATAGATTCATTAGAGATTTCAATCAAGTATAAGCATGTATTAAAAACACATCAGTGTCAATTACTGATAATGAACACGTAATACATCAGTGCGTAAATCACACGGCAAGCCCAAATAAGTCATAGATTTGGCACTGTAGCGTGCTATCATTACTTACAATTTGGGGCTGACAGCTGGGCCAACCCTTGGCTCGTCTATACCTACTACAGATATACATATAAATATTATGTAGCTATAATACTAGCTTCTAGATTATAGACCATAGATGCTCAACCTTATTTTGCCCACTACCCATTTTTTTTTTTTTTATTATTCTGGACAATCTTTAGTTTTCCGTACTTTACCTATTATTGAGACTACACCATCTGTACGGCGGACAGCCTCTGTGGCGTAGCGGTAGCGAACGCGGCCGCTGCGCAAATAGGCGCGGGTTCGATCCCCGCGCAGTGCAATTATTTGTATGTACGAATATGAATATTGACACTGGTCTGGTCGTGCCATCGAAAGCACGTTAAGCCGTCGGTCCCGGTTGCCATACGAACATCTAATGGTAGTCGTTACGGGTTGTTGGATCCCTCAAAAGTCCAACTATTGGTCTAACTGCAATGTTTTGATATCACTTTCGGGTTGTGGAGCTCAGATGGCAGTTGCTTCACGGAAAATATCGAAGTTTAGCCAAAATCAGCAGTTAGGATAGTAAAGCGGACCCCAGACTCATAAGCTGAAAAAGCCTCGGTTGCGACTGGGATTCACGCTAAGATGATGTATGTTATCCATTTAAATAAGATTTTACCCCTAATCATTTGTCTTTTAACAACTAGCGATATCTCCTTAAATTGCTAATCACGTATCTACTAATGTACCAACATTTTCAAATTATCTAACTGTGAAATATCAAGCCAAAATTACCTCGTGACTTCATAGAAAACACGTCGTAAATACATGATTATACCATCTAACGATTTTCGAGAATCGAGTGGCGTACCCGCCGTGAACCAGTAACACTTTTCACGCGATAAGTCCCAAATTGGATACATTATAACCCTTGATCTGCCAAAGCGACTTTGCCAAGAATTTAATGTACTTATTAAATGGTCCGGGTATAATATCTACCATTGTTGCCGTACTATTGTCGAATTTTAGGGACGCGTTTACAAAAGTCTTGTGTAAAATTGCTTTTGAAATTCATTTTTTTTTTCTCTATTGAAATATTTATAATGATGGCACGCAATCCGTACGACGAATTTCACGTTTCTATTATATGTTTCAAATCTGACTGAATTATTTTTAACTTTCCATGAAACATTGCCATTACATTGCTATTTGCCAGATTTAGGCTCATCTCTACTCACAGGACTCTAAATTCAGACATTGATTTATTTATACACGAATGTTGTGCATATATCCTAACATTTCATTTGAAATGTTAGGATGGTGGTGTGTGGTGTTAGACACTCAAACTTATTTAACAATTCGATTTTAACCGATCGATTCAGACTTCTAATACTGCTGCTTCTAATATTCTTCGCAATAGAAGTCAATATCTTTTGAACGAACTGTAACAAATGTTTGGTTATTACAGTTATATCGGTAACAACAGCCTCGGATGTACATAGTCGCCAATAGGGATGTTTCCTGGGTAAAAAAAATGTATTCTATTTAGTCCGTCATTCAGATTATAGAAAAATATTGGATACGTATATTTTGTTTTATCAAATCAATAAAAATTGACAAATATAAAAGGCATCAAAGATCAAGAGTAGTGGCTGGTGACGTCACTCGTTGCTAAAAAATGTGGCAAGGAGTGACGTCACAGGAGTTTTCAAGATCGTCTTCATTTTTTGTTGTTATGATAAAAGAAAAAATACGTGTCTAGTTTTGACTGACGGACTAATTAGTTTTTTTAGTCAACTACCCAATTACAGATTATCAAGTATATCATATAAGTAACTACGTTTTAATATTTTCATGAATTTGATGAAAAAATGTCCACGATCAGCACATCCTACTTATTCACAGGCAGACATCTTGTGCCCTGTCAACTCAAGACGTGAGGGCCTACTGTCTGCTTCAACAAATATTATAACCGCTGCTCAGAACTGGGCCAAACAAAAAAATTAACTTCAACTTTACGCGATAAGAAGAAGATAATAACACTTGGTGACGTATAAGGTGAACTATTAATCTTAATATAAATCATTTTGAAGAATATATTTAGTCATATGTTCGAAAAATTGCCTGCTCAACCACGCAAATAACGGAATGATTGATATTGGATTTTCAAAATGAAAGCAATTGCAACAGTAGATAGTATGTTACCCCGCCCGATGTAGGAGAGTTGGCCCAATGGCGCAAAGTTGAGCGAACAAAATTATTGAAATTGCTTATCAGTCAATCTTTAACACTTGTGTGAAATGACTGTAATACGACGAAATTTCTAACAATCAATCGCCTGAAAAGGAAGAGAATGCAATGAAGAACTAAATAAACATATTTCTATCCCACTCTTACGTTAGGCAAATATCCAGTATGTAAATACATGGTCCAGATATAGGAGCCGCCGAGGCTCGGAATTCCCTACTTAATATTCTACCAGCGTGGTTTTGGACACGTTTGACACGTCCCTAAGACTGGCAGTGTCTAAAAATAATTTTAAAAGTACTTAGGAAACAATGGCAATAAGAATGAATTAGAAATTGGCTTAGTGGAATTTTCAATGATAATATACACTTTTTTGAGTAGTCGATCTTGTAATTGTTTTACCACCTTGCAGTTGACTGACATTTCCATGTCATAAAATCTTTTTCGTACGTACATCATATATAATATGTATATACTATTCTGTCAAGAAAAAACCGGGAAAAGAACAATAATACACAAAAATTTTGTTATTCATCCTTATTTATTTTATCACCTTCAAAGTATGCCTCTTCAGAAACGATACTCTTACGCCAACGAATAATCCAATCATCAAAACATTTTTTAAACGCTTTTTCCGAAATTGAGTTCAGATCTCGCCGAGAATTCCCCTTTATGTCTTCTACAGATTGAAAACGGGTGCCACAAAATCGTAGTTTGAGTATAGGAAAAAGATAGAAATCGGCTGGAGCCGAACCCCGCAAACCCCGCTGTCATCATTTTCATGATAGTCATAAGGTCGGCCGCTATATGGCGACCGTCGCACTTTTAGGAAACAATAAATTTAGTGAAGTTTAAATTTCCTGAAAATTGTTGTTTTAAAAACTCTACCTTCAGTAGTATACTCCAAAAATGGTGAACCAATTCCGAGGTTGACTATACATTAAAAGTCCTGCTATTGTACATTTGTAAATTTTGCTATTGTACATTTTGCGGTTTTAAAAGAATTTTAGCTCGAGATTTATGATAAAGTGGTTCCAAGTAATGCTTTGACAGGCATTCGTACTGAAAATCCGCAAATATTATATTTTAATTAACTGGTATACTATTATTAGATTATCTGGCATTCTGAGAATTTAAAGGGTTAAGAATAAAGTAAACTTCGAGTCTTTCTAAAGTTCGGCTTTGTAGAGCGTCGTGTCTGTCATTCATATCTGTGTTTCTCTTTCTAAACCCCGATGATAAATTCAATGCCTACATTAATAATACTGAAGAACGACTCTGTAAGACAACCTCTGTACTTCAAGTTATTACTTTATGTACATTTTGAACTTTATTCCGAGTGCAGTAAAGTTCTGGGTACAAAATTGAAAACTTATACATGGTTCAAAACTCACAACGGTTTTAATTCTTTCGGGAACATCCCGACAAGAAACTTCATAAGTGGCTACAAAAAAGTAGTTAGTTCGCACATTACTGTCTTTCGAGACAGTTCACGATCCTAGCACTAAATCAGACGGGGTTCGCGCTTGGAATGACATTTGGAAGAATTATTACTCTGTCTCTAGTCTGGGAAATTTATGACTGCCCGCCATAAGGCACAGAACTAAGGTTAACGAGTTGGTGGGAAATCGGGGTGTGAAATGTCTTTGTTGCAATCAAAGAGATTTAAGATAGGTGCAAAATTTAATGTCTTTGGTTAAAATGATTCTTGAATTGGGTGTTAGTAAAAAATTTAAGAAGTTTACTATTTAAACTTCTTAGTTAGACGGTGTTTCGAAAATTGGGTGAAAAGCGAGAGAGAAATTACAAGGACGTGTCACGTTTAGGCATATTATGTTACAAGAATGAGAAAAAGATGTATCTTTCTTTCTCTCTTTCTCTTTGTCTCTCATCCTATTATATCTATTATTATTTATTATCAAAGGAGGTTGACTTCTATCACATAATAAAGTTTGAAGTATTTTACATACTTTTTATTAGCTTCACTTGTATCTTTGCTTGCTTGCTTGTTTGTTTGTTTGTCCGTCTCTAACACTTTGGACTACGAGTGAGCGGCTCATTACTGTAAAATGTCCCACCGTTTTCAATACGTTCGTTCGTTCGTTTTTTTTTTTAAAGAATATCGAACTAAAAAGTTGAAAATAAATGTAGTTTAAAAAAACATGCTTTCAAAAAATATCAAACTAAAATGTTAAAAATAATTTAAAAAAAAAGCGTGAGGCGCTTAATATACAAAAATTATGACACAAAGCGCCTCACGCTTTTTTAAAATTATTTTTAATTTTTTAGTTTGTTCTAATGAGAGGGTCCTACACTACCAATGAGTTATTGACCTACAAATAAAACACTTAACCAATATTTATCCATTTACATACACATTTATTCGATCATAATTCCCCAAAGATAACACATACACTCTAGTCGGCCAGTGCGCAGTAACTGCAACTCAGTTAATTAGTTTATTCGTCACACACGCTTTCCAAAATCGCTGACATGCAATATTCATTCTACATGGTTCCTACACTACTTAAAAAATATATTATATTACTAGCGGCCGCCAGCGACTTCGT
The DNA here is from genome assembly GCA_017933935.1 of Sesamia nonagrioides. Lineage (NCBI taxonomy): Eukaryota > Metazoa > Arthropoda > Insecta > Lepidoptera > Noctuidae > Sesamia > Sesamia nonagrioides. The sequence goes on from JADWQK010001061.1 coordinate 3,035,009, forward strand.
TCGCGTAGAGTTAGGTATGCTCCGCTCCTATTGGTCGCAGCGTGGCAGGGTTTAGGCCATATAACATTAGCCTAAAGCCTTCCTGGATTAATGGGCTATCCAACGCAAAAAGAATTTTTCAAATCGGACCAGTAGTTCCCGAGATTAGCGCGAACAAACAAACAAACTTTTCAGCTTTATATATTAGTATAGATTAGTATAGATAAACAAAATTTGTAACAATAACAATTACTAAAAACAGAATAAGTCTGGTGTTTGTATAGACAACTAGCTTTCCGCCCGCTGCTTCGCCCGCGTGGAGTTCGGTTATATCGCGCTTTTTAGATTTCCCTCGAGAACATCATTTTTTTCCCGGATAAAAGGTAGCCTATGTCCTTTCTCAGGATCTAAAGATTCTCTGAGACAAATTTCATCAAAATCGGTTGAGAGGTTTAAGCGGGAAAGCGTAACAGACAGACAGACAGACAGAGTTACTTTCGCATTTATAATATTAGTATGGATAGTACGCAGAGCGAATCCTGCTCCCATTTAGCCTGGTTTTCATTCTGTGACGACATCTGCCAGTTTACTCCTGTCTCAAGCCCTGTTGAAGAACTTCGTCCATTAATGGAGGCGTGCAGTAAATTAGCGACATACATGTCTGTGGGCGCCCTGGCCATCCCCACAGCTGTTGACCTTCCCACGCTCACAGAAAGGGCCGATGTGTACATGACGTTGACACAATACTGAATACACAACCTTGTGGGGTAGCAAGCGAACATTGTATGATAAGCTATAGCTAGGTACCATAACATGATTGTATATGTTGACAATCTTCATTTTAAAACATGTTTATTTATTTACTAGCTGTGCCCCGCGGTTTCACCCGCGTAACCTTCTAGCCGATGAGCTCAGTTGATATAAAATAAGCGCCTGTTAAAATAATGGGAGCAATATGTAGTACATCCGCGTTTGCTCCGTTTCCGCAACATTTTTTGTTCCTGCTCTGCTCCTATTGGTCATAGCGGGATGTTTTATAGCCTATGTCCTTTCTCAGGCTCTAGACTATCCGTGTAGCAAATTTCATTATAATCGGTTCAATAGTTTTGGCGTGAGAGCCGGACAAACAGACTGACAGACAGAGATACTTTTGCATTTATAAAATTAACTAGCTTTCCGCCCGCGGCTTCGCCCGCGTGGAGTTCGGTTATATCGCGCTTTTTAGATTTCCCTCGGGAACATCAAATTTTTCCGGGATAAAAGGTAGCCTATGTTCTTTCTCAGGGCCTAAAGATTGTCTGTGCCAAATTTCATCAAAATCGGTTGAGAGGTTTAGGCGGGAAAGCGTAACTGACAGACAGACAGTTACTTTCGCATTTATAATATTAGTATGGATTAATAGTATGGATTTAAATAGAACGGCAAAAGCCACACTATTTAAAAACAAACTGCACTAAACAGTAACGAAAAAGAAGAGAAACAAATAACAAACAATACAATAAAATTATTAAACAAACACTTTAAACGACGACGACGGGTCTGAGCAGTTGTGTTGCGATGTGTGGCGGGTACGATGCGCCAAATGTTGTTGTGTCGGGAGTGTTTGGTCGTGGAGAGTCTCCAGATCAATCTCCCTCTAGCGCAGCTTCGTTTGGTCGTGTTGGTCTTGGGTTTAACATTGCATCACCTCGCTCAACTGCCGTCATCCTTCCTATTCCTAAGTTTTTTAAGTGAATAGGCTTAATAAACTAGTGCGCTTTGCCATCAACGATTGCATCACTGCTTACCATCAGGCGGAATTGCAGTCAAGCACTAGTTTATAATTATAAAAAAAAAAACATTTATTTAATTCTTCAATTTTCTTAAATTTTCTTAACTCGAAACGGTCTCCAAAGCCTAGACCACAGGCATAGAGTAGCCAGCCTTTCGGGCTTCTATGGAATGCATTCTGGTGACTGTGCAAGGGAATTGCATGGTTTAATTCCCCCATCTCCGTTCCACCATCGGACGACCCGTCGTACGGCGAGTTTCCACCCTAACGTTGTTGACACCACTGTGACCCGGACGAAGCGTTTCGCTTCCTCTTTTATACCGCGTACATCGAGGGACTGGAACAATTTGCCGGCGACGGTGTTTCCGTCACATTACAATTTGAGTGTCTTCAAGGCTAAAGAATAAGCTCTTAATAAACTAGCGCGCTTTACCATCAATGATCGCATCACTGCTTACCATCAGGCGGGGTTGCGGTCAAGCGCTAGTTTATAACTTATATAAAAAAAAAAGCAGTCATGCATTCTTCTCACAAAACTTCAAACACTCTGACAGTATCGTCTTCCATTCATCCACAAACATATCAAGATCAATGTTTGAGTTCAGAAGAGCGTTAATAGCTGCTAATGTCCGAGGAATAGGTGACATGGAGTGAGCAATAGTTCGGCTGGTCGGGACAGCCAGTAGCCGATGTTGTGGTTACCTATAAGTAGTTTATGCACTGTAATTTTACCTTTGGGAATATATTATTTGGTTGTTTTTTACACAAAAACAACCAAATAATACAATTGTTGGTGAACCTAAAAAAATAAAATAAAACAAGAAATAACGCCCGCTGACTTCCTGCTGGGTAACTGCGTAACACACTATCGAGTGTCGATAACAATGGGTTTAATTTAAATAAATAAATACACACATCAAAAGTGTCTAGGGATCAACATATATTTTTGCAATAACTTTTCTCCTGATTGATATTAATTAAAATTTTCTTTAAGGATTCATCAAATAAAGTGTTTTCGTTTGTCACAGTAACGATAAACCAAGTCACCTTTGCATTAATAAAGAAATTTGCCATTTTCCTAATAAAGGGATATTTGACATTTGAACCACTAACACAAAAGTTCGAAAAAAAGACTGAAATAACAGTTTTCTCTAAAATTTTATTGGGTAACTTAAACAATTAATAATCCGTGTTTCTACCGCGAACACTAACAACACAAGAACATCGGTTTGGCATACTCAAAATGAGTTCATCCAAATCACGCTGTGGAATGGCCGCCCATGTTCGTTGCAACAACAAAAAAAGGTCTTCTTGCGACTGGATACCCTCCATATTCGGCAGAGCTCTTCTCTGTAGCATATCCCATGCATGCTCAATCGGGTTCAAGTCTGGCGACTGAGCAGGCCAGGGCAGGACATTGATGTTAGCTGCGGCGAGAGTCTGTCTTACAACTCTTGCGGTGTGCGGTCGTGCATTATCATGCATTAACTGAAATAAGGGACCGATTTGCACTTGTAGAGGAACGATGACGTCTGATACAATCGTTTCAGCATAAATTTGAGCGTTGAGGTTGCCTCTGATCCAAATCAACTCAGTTCTTCCGCCGATCCAAATACCCGCCCATACCATGATGGTTCCACCACTATAAGGATGGACTTCCTGGCAGGATTTTAATCGCTGTTGGCGTCCAGGGGTTCTCCAGTGTCGTATACGTCTTGTATCCGGTCTCATACCAAAACGAGACTCATCAGAAAAGCACACGAAACGCCATTGTTCTTCTGCCCAATTTCTGTGTTCAAGAGCCCATTGATATCGAATCCTACGATTGTGCATTGCTATAGGTGGTACCCGTAGCGGTCTTCGGGAATGAAGGTTCACTTCATGCAAGCGGTTTCTGACTGTTTGGTCGCTAATTAAGTTCCCTGAAGAGTGATGAAGCCTCACGGCTAACATCATGGCGGTTATTGTTGGAGCTCTTCGAGTTAAGATTTGAATGTATCGGTCTTGTCTCCGTGTGGTGCAGCGATACCGTCCTCCATGGCGCTCAGCCACGGTACCAGTGCTTCGGTAACGTGTCCAAAGTCGACTGATAACACTCTGACTTGTATTCAGAGCTAAAGCCACAGTACGTTGCCGGGAACCAGCTTCTATCATTCCCACGGCTCTGAGCATTTCTTCCCTGCTTAAATGACGTCGCCGCTCCATAATAACGTTGGTTTTAATCAGTAGTAGGGAAACAGTAGCACTAATAATGTCTTCAATGCGTTGTATGTTTTTATAGGGAAAATATTGACAGCTGATTTTCATCTTTTACTCGAATTTGATTCACAGTTCCTGATTCAAATTATGAAATGCACCAAAAAGGATCCATATAAATTTATAAAATCATAAATTTATTACAAAGCCACATCTCAATCTCAAGAAATCCGCATAAAAATGCTTGATCCCTAGACACTTTTGATGTGTGTATATACAGACAAATCACACAGATTGAGCTAGCCCCAAAGTAAGTTCGAGACTTGTGTTATGGGTTATTAACTCAACGATACTATATTTATAATAAATACATACATAGATGACCATCCAAGACCCAGGCCAATCAGGAAAAGATCGTTTTCCATCATGACCTGGCCGGGGATCGAACCCGGGGCCTCCACGTCGCAGGCAGGCGTGTTGGCCGCTGCGCCACGGAGGACGAATTTTGACAGTTCAATAACCTTCATTGCGTTGTTTATGATGTTGAGCAAACACTTTTCGAACATATACAGCAATCATCATCAACCTTTATATCGTCCCACTGCTGGGCACATTGCTCCTCTCATACAGAGAAGGATTGAGCGTAATCACCACGAGCAAGAGCAACCAATGAGCAAGAATGCGGGTTAGCGATTTAAGACTTCAAGTCTAAGTTTCCTCAAGATGTTTTCTTTCACCTTGTAATCAGTCACTGGTTTCCAAGAATACATAATACATATAACTTTAGAAAAGTTACATTGGTACTTGCCTGACCTGGAATCGAAACCGCACACTCATACTTGAGAGGCTGGTGTTTTAACCACTAGGCCACCACGACTTACAACAATTTATACAATATGTAAAGAAAACTCTGTCCGATCCGCGAAGATATTGCTAGGTATCGATAACTGATCCTACTAATGGATACAAATCCGGGCTAAAGTTAAAAAATATCCCCCTAAAAAAATTAATATTATTTCGCAAAAAAGGTAACTTAATACATGTGCGGTAAGCAACCCTTCCGCTGGCGGCGGGGGGCAGGGCACGCGGCACGTGGTCGCATCGCTATTCGCTCATAATAATACCGGTGTTGTCACTTTTATAAAAAATACCAAATTTCGGAGAAGTTGGAATTAATTCGCGGGAAAAAAAGATTATTTCAAAATTCATTAGTATTGTTACTATGATGATTACCTAAAATTTCATATTTTATTTGGTCATGTGTTTATCTAACCTTTATTATCCTTATGGGTCGGACAGGGTTTTCTTTACAATATTGTATAACATTTTATATAACATATTTATACAATAATGGATTAACAATATGCTTCAATTTGCGAGTAATAATTTGTTACACAATTTGGGTGCTGCACCCTAATTCATTATACCAGTCAATGATTCCTTATTTTGGACCCACGCCAAGTCCTTCACGCCAACTTCGCATTAATTTCGCGCTGTTTGTTATTTGTCATAGAAAATCGAGATCCTGAATCGATATTAGTAACAATCCGAATGAAATACGATGCCTACCAACATTTTATACAACTTCGGTCCTTAAAGTGATATGGGAAAACATGAATAAAGAGTTATTTATTTGCTAAAGATAAGAGATAGTACCAGTCGCAAAAGTTGGTGGTTATATACGGTACATAATTTGTTTGTTTAGGGCAGCTTACAAATTAATTGTGGATTCATATTAGGTACCCAGTAACTGCGTTGAGGTGATCAGATAGACAGTTGATCTATGTAAAATATTGGGATTCAGCTGAATCTGCCCGGTCAGACTGGAAGCTGACCCCAACGTAGTTGTGTAAGTTGATACCTATTTATTTTAGTAACTATAAAGCAATCAAAGCCGCAGGTCATAGTATTTTTAAGTTTTAATAGTATAGTATTGTATTTCTTGTGATATTTTTTATACATTACTTTATAAGTATTTTTATGTTATAGTTTGTATTGTATTTTCTGTGGGCCCTAGTGATGAATGTTTTCATGTAAACAAATAGGTAATATTCAGAATAGATGTTTCAACAGTTTCACTCACAGCCCCAAGATACTAATGTACCAAGATAGAAGTAAGTACTATGTATTCCGACTCACACTGGGTTAATAACTCCGCTGTCTCAATTTCTGATAGCAACTAATAACAGTTACTAAAGACATCTGCTGGCCCACCCTCGATAGATGTCGATACTCGGTATATACAGATGCTAAACTCAGTTGTTGGAGAACAGTTGCAATTAACCCACTCAGCGTAGGGAGGGGACATCGAATTATTTGTGGAAGATTCCATCCAGTAACTAGATGGTTATTCTGCGTATCGACAAGTGTAATATGGCACGCTCCCCGACTAGATAGACGGTCTTGGTAGATGAGATAGACTGAATGTGGTAGGCAGAGGTCAGCGTGTTGTGACGTAGTCTGGTAGAGGCTTATGTCTAGCAGTGGACAGCAATAATCTGAGTTGCTTATTATGCACGTGATGCTATAATCCCTGACCCTGGTTGCCCAAAGATGCGATTTTATAAAATTGTAAAAAATAAACATTAACGTTTATTGAAACTAAAATACTCATATGTTCATAAAAAAACGAGTGTGTGAGTGTGTTAAATCAATATCGTCATTAAAATACCAAACTGTATAAAATGTATTTCAGGTCCTGAACTTCATATCACTAAATCACTAATAGACTACTTATAGAAATATTACTTAATAATATAGCTTTATCTCATAAAGCGTGATACGTGCAAAATCTCCATCAGTGTGATATTAAATTAAAAAACTAAAAAAACATGCTTTTAAAAAATATCAAACTAATAACTTAAAAATAATTTTAAAAAAACGTCAGGCGCTATGTGCCATAATTTTTAGTTTTTTAAACTATATTTATTTTCAACTTTTTAGTTCGATATTAAAAAAAAACGAATGAAAGAACGTATTGAAAATGGTGGGACATTTTACAGTAATGTGCCGCTCACTCGTAGTCAAAAGAGTTAAAGACGGACAAACAAACAAACAAGCAAGCAAGCAAACATACAAGTGAAGCTAATAAAAAGCATGTAAAAATAAACTCGGTGGTGCCAACATCAGCCGCCCATAGGACCACCAGACAAAGACTTGCCGCCAAGCGATCCGTAACGCCGTACGGAGGACGGGTCTGAGCAGTTGTGTTGCGATGTGTACCGGGTACGATGTGTCTAATGTTGTTGTGTCGGGAGTTTGGTCGTGGAGGGTCTCCAGATCATCCTCTGGCGCAGCATCGTTGGTCGTGTTGTTGGGTTAAACATTGCATCACCTCGCTCAACTGCCGTCTTCCTTCCTATTCACTCAGTTTTTTTGAGGGAATAGGCATAATAAGCTAGTGCGTTTTACCATCAACGATTGCATCACTGCTTACCATCAGGCGGTATTGCAGTCAAGCACTAGTTTATAACTAATAAAAAAAAAATAAACCACTGATTTCTGGTTTTAACTGTTACGCAGGTTTTTCTTCAAATCTGATTTATCGACTCTCGACTTACAAATTGCTAGTGACATCACTATCTCATCAGCACCAAGCCGATAGACCCGGGAATTACAACAGGCCGCTATTACATATAGCAAACTATGTACTTACACGAAAGGTTACCCACACGCGCCCCTTTAGTACACTGACGGTACTTGATAACAGAAGGATTTCATTTAAATCCTAGTTTATAACCAGCTTAAGGGCTTCTTCGTTTTGCTTACAGGATATTTTTTATATAAATTATTTAATACTAACTCTGCCCCGCGGTTTCACCCGCGTAAGCTTCTAGCCGAATGAACTCAGTTGATATAAAATAAGCGCCTGTTAAAATAATGGGAGCAAAATGTAGTACGTCCGCGTTTGCTTCCGTTTCCGCAACATTTTTTGTTCCTGCTCTGCTCCTGTTGGTCATAGCGGGAAGTTTTATAGCCTATGTCCTTTCTCCGGCTCTAGACTATCTGTATACCAAATTTCATTACAATCGGTTCAGTAGTTTTGGCGTGAAAGCCGGACAGACAGACAAACAGAGATACTTTCGCATTTATAATATTAGTATGGATTTTAGAGACATTATGTACCTACTCGTGCTTGACCGCAATCCCGCGTGATGGTAAGCAGTGATACAATCGTTGATGGTAAAGCGCGCTAGTTAAAAGCCTGTTCACTCTAACCTTGAACACACTCAAATTGTAGTCCGACGGAAACTCCGCCGCTGGCAAATTGGTCCAGTCCCTCGATGTAGGCGGTATAAAAGACGAAGAGAAACGTTCGGATCATTGTGGTGTCTAAAACGTTACAACAGTGTCCAATGTTATTTAGAATCTATATATTAGTAATATATGTATAAAGCTGAAGAGTTTGTTTGTTCGCGCTAATCTCAGGAACTACTGGTCCGTTTTGAAAAATTATTTTTGCGTTGGATAGCCCATTAATCCAGAAAGGCTTTAGGCTATATAACATCACGCTGCAACCAATAGGAGCGGAGCATAACTAAATTTTTTGTAACTTAATCTGAATGTTGACAAGAGCAATAAGTGGCGCAATCCACAGTTGTATATATAAATCCTTTTGTAAGTAAACCTAAGTACTGATCACTGTCTCTTAAGATACAGGTCACCCTAGTTTAAGAGGCAGGGCCCGCAATATCTGTATACAGACTTTTGTACCATTTTTTTAGCATTTAGTTAATTTGTGTATACTAATGTATGTGTCGTTGTGTCAATAAATTATTATTATATTATTATAACTCCACGCGAACGGAGTCGCTGGCGGCTGCTAGTGTAGTATAAGTACACATAGATAAAATTATTAGAGAGTGTGTGTTTGATACTATAGCCTACGGTATCCGCAAATCCTACTAATCGTGCTAAAACATATTATAAATGCGAAAGTTTGTGAGGATGTATGTATGGATGGTTGTTTGTGACTCTTTCCCACAAATACTACTGAACGGATTTAGATGAAATTTGGCACAAAGATGGTTTAAAACCAGCAATATTGTCACGGCATCGACTCTTACGCGGGTAAAATCGCGGAAAGCAACTTATATTATAAACGGAAAGTTTGTAGATATGTTTGTTACTCGTTTACGTAAAAACTGCTAAACAGATTTAGATGAAATTTGGGACGCAGATGGTTTATACTTTTTCCGCATAACGCAATAATAATTAAATAGTTGCAAATTAAATACATATGTCGTTATCATCATCATCATCAACCTTTTTATCGTCCCACTGCTGGGTACAGGTATCCTCTCATACAGAGAAGGATTGAGCATAATCACCACGCTTGCTCAATGTGGGTTGGCGATTTCAGATTTAAAGTCCAGGTATTCCTCAAGATGTTTTCCTGCACCTTGTAATCAGTCATTGGTGTCCAAGATATACTTAGAATATTAATTAATCTACATATACAGAGTGGTGCTGACAATACGACAATAAATGAAAACACAGACCATGCTGGTTCGTAGGAATAATCCTTAACCATAGAAAAACACCTAGCAACAGAAATAAAACAATGAAAATTTCAAACAAACTAAATCGCATAAAATTGCAAACGGAATAGAACATCCTTTAAAATATTGGTTCAATGACCTCCGATCAGCGGGCAACAGCGCGTTCTTGTATCGACTTAATTTTCGCGCCATTATTATTAAAGTTTAGTACCGCTGGATGCGGCGGTCATCAACCTGTAAGCGCTTCCTTATCAACATGTACATCATGTAGAAAATGTAAAAAATGAAAAATAATTTCCTGTGACTAAACTAATGGATATATTTCTATAATTTTTTTATGGGTAGTCTGAGAATGTGTTGAGTTACACGATGTTTAATTTATTGTCGTATTGTCAGCACCACTCTGTATATTAAAAAGTACATATAACTTAGAAAAGTTACATTGGTACATGCCTGACCGAATAGTAGTGGTGACCTAGTGGTTAAAACACCAGCCTCTCAGGTATGAGTGTGCGGGTTCGATTCCAGGTCAGGCAAGTAACAATGTAACTTTTCTAAGTTATATGTACTTTTCAATACATATGTAGGTCGTGTTTAATATTCTACGTTGTTACGTTTCCGGGTAACTATTCGCGAGTAGACTCGCATTAATAGTGCATAGGCCCATGTTTATTTTCTTCGTCTGGTCTAGACTGAACGAGACTATATGTAGTGTAATAGAGCAGTGCCCAATATTTACAGTATAGTTAAAACTGTAGTTAAATATTCGACTACTAAAGTAACAATACAATCGTTTGAAGTCCGCGCTACATAAACAAAACATTGCAAGTTTATGTGTCCCAGAATAGAGTCGGTTAGTTTTACTGTTCACCTAAATATAAATAATGGTCTGTCGATGTGAAGTCTTGCACGTTCAAATGTGCCTTGTAACGTGATGATACATTGCTACATTAACTACCACAGAGCAGATAAAACGTGTTAGAAGGGAATTGTGGGCGCGGCAGGCTTGCGCGGCTATGGTCGGACGGACACACTTTAGCCGAAATTGACTTGTTGAATTGAATAGGTTGTACTATTGGCAGGTCAAATCATATTTAATATAATATGTATAATATAATCATCATCATCATCCCAGCGTTAATCCCAGTCGCATCCGAAGCCTTTTCAGCTTTGGATTCTGGGGTCCGCTTTACCAGTCCAACTGCTGATATGGCTAAGCTTCGACATTTTCCGTGAAACGACTGCCGTCTGACCTCCACAACCAGAAGGCGACATCGAAGCATTGCAGTTAGACCAATTGTTGGACTTTTGAGGGCTCCAACGACTGCCATTAGATGTTCGTATGGCAACCGGGACCAAAGGCTTAACGTGCTTTCCGAGGCACGACCAAACCAGTGGAAATATTCATATTCATGCATACGAAGGGAGTCTTGGTGGCCTAGTGGTTAAAACACCAGCCTCTCAAATATGAGTGCGCGGGTTCGATTCAAGGTCAGGCAAGTACCAATGTAACTTTTCTAAAGTTATATGTACTTTCTAAGTATATCTTGGACACCAATGACTGAAGGTGAAGGAAAACATCTTGAGGAAACCTGGACTTTAAGTCTGAAATCGCCAACCCGCATTGAGCAAGCGTGGTGATTACGCTCAATCCTTCTCAGTATGAGAGGAGACCTGTGCCCAGCAGTGGGACGATAAAAAGGTTGATGATGATGATGCATACGAATGCTTGCACTGTTCGGGAATCGAACCCGCGCACTATGGGAAAATCGCGTATGTTTCGTCTCAAAACTCCGTATCTCAGTTATTTCAAAACTAAATGATCTGTAATTTTGCATACATATACGTGAATGTATAAGGTTTAAAAGAAAAAATAATAATTTTGAAAATTATGTTTATTAATTTATTTAAAAAATAAAAAATAAAAAAATACATGCATTTATAAGAAAATATACTTTTTTTTAAATTTACTTACATAAAATAGAATTAAATATCATTGTATAAACAGTGTCTAACGAGAAAAAAATAATGTACAAAATTCAACAATTTCCTACAGATTTTCGTTGACAGCAAGAAGGGACTTGGCTTCATCGAAAAGTTCTTTCGATATTGTTTCTGAGGTATTTCTCAAACTTGATATATATGGATCAGAAGTGTACAATAAGGTATGGAACACGTCGGTATTGGTAGCCGCTCTTGAACATTTTCTAGAATGATGAAGTCTAAACTTTTTGTAATCCTTGTTGCGGGATTCTTGAGCGTCTTCGGACAATTGTCCGATAGGTAATATAGCATAGTACTCAATGATTTTTTCTCCGTGAATAAGTATTTTATGTACGGAGGAAGGCATATAATACCAATTATAATTATTTACGTACAGTTGGGCGGTACTATATGCGTATTCACCGAACTTTTTGAATCAATAGCCATTCCAGATGACATAGTTTGTAGTATAATGTACATTCGTTTTATAAGTTCTACGTCTACACCTGTAATGTCTGCAGAGCAAGAGTAATTCTGAAAAATCTCCGAGCTGTGTTGCCGTCATTACTATTTCCAGTGCCTTGTCGAGGTTTATCGATATGCAGTCCCATTTCCTCCCTAAACCGCTTTTGTACCAGTTTTTTCTTTTCGTCTTTGTTTTTTTTATTTTCTGGTGTAGTGGCTGACCACTTTTGGAAAGACAAGTTATAGGAAATGTGTAAAATCATCTCCATACTTCTAATCCAAGCGTGTAGTGTTGACAGTCCATATTGAAATGAACTTTCATTCACATCTCGTGTCCTAACTGCCTCTAAGTTATTCATTTGCCGAGGAGTAGCACCACAAAGTGTACAAGAAGCGCTCGAAGGAGTTTCAGTTAAAACTTGTGCTACTTTACCATCAATCATGGTTAAAAATAGGTTGAGTAATTTCAATTACTTCACCATTCTTATTTATCATGGAAGGAGACAGGTTTTCAATTTGATTTTTGATATCAGCCACAACAGAAGCGGTTTTTTCAGGAGTTTCTTTGGCAAATTCTATCAATATAGGTCTGCAATATCTTACGGATGAGCAAGTTTCATTTTTCCAAATAACAATATTAGTTGTCTCATCTATGAGTTTAATGGGTACAAGTGAAGCAATAAAAAGGTTCGCATCTGATGTGAAATCGCTTTCTTCGGGCAAAACTTGCTTGTATTCACTTTGCCCTGATGACCCGTCACAACCCCATTTGCAGAATAGTTTCAACTGTCTTAAACCGTTTTTGTAAACTGAACCAATTAGTAATATACGTGCCACAGTATGATCCAATAAGTCTTGCAGATTGACTTTTGCACTTATGTTAGTAATGGTTATGCTCGAATCTGGTGGGTAACACATCTTCTTCGCTTCGGCTAAAGTTGGATAAGAACGAAACACTGAGCAGTTTTTGTCCGCCAAACAAATACGAAGTTTCCCATACTGTTCTTTGTTAAGGTCTAAGTCAATAAATATCCGCAGTGCTTCTTCCTTTGTAAAAGGTATAACATCTTCAGGGTTCTCAGTTATGAATTTAAGAAACTTTTTCTTATCATTTTTTGACGCAGTTCGTATAATATTAACAATTGTGGCCTCCTCCGTCTCACCCATAGACCGCAACTCCTGAGTATATGCATTGAGCACACAGTCCAGTCCGTACTCTTGTATTAATTGCATGTTTTTTCGTTTCTTTGTTTTTTCTGAAGATGCTTCGTATGGTTTCGATGGTCTGCCACCTGCACTGCTTCCAGACGTATTAGGGTCATTAACTGTGACTCGACACTCCAGTGGAACACGAAATTCACCATTTAACCAGTCGACGTTATTACTTTCAAAGCGTTCTCTTTTCCGGGATGCATTTCTCCAGCGTTCGTTACATTTAGATACCAAGTTTCTTTGAATGTAGGAGACCACAGTATTCATATCCTCTGGTGACAAATTGAAATTTTCTTGCAAGTAGTTTTCTATATTATTCCCATTTATCAACAAATTGCACAACTCTCGTTTACTACAAAAAAATTCACCCATTATTTTCAAATTAGATAACTTCTGTGAATATTTGAAAATAGGTATTAACTGCTTTTTTAAGGCAACTGAATTTCTGATGAACAACTGTGGATGTTTCAGGGTTCGCCTTTCTTTTATAGGCCAATGAATTAGTGCTATGTGCAAAAAGATAAGAAACTAATATTTGCACTCTTCCCATAACCAACCTGTTTTTAATTTGACCCTAATTGATATAGTGACCATATTTTATCAAATATGGTGGTCAAAACTATATCAAAACCACAAATAACTATAAATAATAATGACCATTTTATCAATTTGACCTTAATAGATAACAGATGATTATGTGAGCAGTAAAAAGATATTGGAAAAAATTATCTCGCGATATGTTTTGGTACCGTGTCAGAAAAGGCGCAAGTATGCGCAACTTTTTTTTTTCTCCTTGTGTAAACTAATGTATAAAGATCGTAATACAACAAATATCTCGACAGCGGCAAACAGCGGTAAACAGGTAAGTCTCGTTAAAAAAAAAGTAACCTGAAAATTATACCATCTTAAACTACATTGGTTAATTTTAATTTATTTATTTATTATATATAATATTATTTAAGAAACGTTATGAGGAGATTATAAGCATTTCAAAAATGTATAATACTTATACATTTATAAGAAAAACTTTCGAGTAATGTCTCGTTGAATTGTAGTAATGTATTGTGCCAAAATCACATCATTGAACATGAGTTAGCTTTGATGCCTTTTTATATACATTATGGTTAGCAAAAAATAATTTAAAAAATATAGAAAAGAAAGCTTATTTATAAGACTAAATTAATTAATTAGTTCTACTCCATAACAACGACTTTCACGTGAAACGGTTTTGAGACGGCCTTGTATGGGGCTTTCCCATAGTGCCGCGCCACCTTGAGCAGCGGCCGCGTCCGTTACCGCCACGCCACGGAGGCTGTCGATATGTATAATATAATACAAGAGAATAAATACTCAATAGCAATACAATTAATAAAAAATAAATGAATAGGAATTAATTATATTATTATATATGTATACCACCTGTAAGTGTACGTTATGGATTGCAATAAACGATTTTGATTTGATTTGAAGTCAATTTCGGTACCTACCACTAATACCGTCGAAAATGGTGTTGTTAAGTTAATTCGCGGAAAAAAGATTATTTTAAAATTCATTAGTATTGTTGTTATGGTGATTATGTAAAGTTTTAAAATTTATATGGTCATGTGATTACCTAATCTTTATTATCCTTATCGGTCGGACGGGATTTTCTTTACATATTGTATGTACTAGCGCCATCTACAACTTGAATAAGAAATGTTACTTTGAATGTCTATTATTACGTATCTATGCAATAAAGTCAGTAATCGTTTTCAAAGTACAACACAGTCTTAATAGATTATGGGCCCAGATACTTTTTACGAGAAATAATTATTAAGTTCACCGTGAATTTCGATTAAAATATGTCTACAAATTATTTGGTTTATGTTCCCAAATTAAAAGGAAGGGAAAATTACAATGACTGGTGTTTCGCGGCAGAAAATGTTCTCATGCTGGAGGGAATGCCGAATAACAACAAGCAACCGTTATCTTCTACAGCTGCAGAGACTCAGATAGCAGAAGATTTGAAGGCGAAAGCGAAGCTTATTTGACGATCGACTTTTCTCTTTATGTCCAACAAGCAACAACGATAAACAGCTTATGGAAGATTCTAAAGAATATGTTCAACGATTCTAGAAATGCTCGAAAAATAAGCTTCGCTTTCGCCTTCAAATCATGTGCTATCTGTATATCTGCAGTCGAAGATATAATGATTGGAAAAGAAGCCAAGTGTGTAGTAGCCTGAGAAGGATTTTCTTTTCACAAGTAAGACCAAAAACCTAAAAAAACACAAATGATATTTACAATTATTAAGATAGTATTATGTAGTTTTTAATTGAAACAAATACAATAGCAAGCAGATGCAAAATCATGAATTAACGTGTGAAATCATGAAGTATCATGTTACAATACACAGTATTTTGCACCTGATATGCACTTTTAGTTTTTATCAAACTAAACAAATCAGAAGCAGGTATTTCTTCACAAAGAACGGCAGAATTGAAGCGATGCGGGTGGGCAACCGATCAAAAGCACCCTGTATTTGATCGGTTGTGGCGTGTTTACTAAAGCCTACACCACAGTGCAGAACAAAAACAAGAAACGATCAAATAAAGCTTTATTTACTTGAAAACGGTAGCGGTAGCGAACGCGGCTGCTGCGCAAGGAGACGCGGGTTCGATCCCCGTGCAGTGTAAATATTTGTATGCATGAATATGAATATTTGCACTGGTCTGGTGGTTCCTCGGAAAGCACGTTGAGCCGTTGGTCCGGGTTGCCATACGAATATCTAATGGCAGTCGTTACGTTAACAAGGTCAGGCGGCAGATGGTTCATGGAAAATATCAAAGTTTAGCCAAAATCAGCAGTTAGATTGGTAAAACGGATCCAGACTCCAAAGCTAAAAAAGCTTCGGATGCGACTGGGATTAACGCTGAGAAGATGATGACTTGATAACGGTCGTGACTTACGAGTTGCAGATTCAAATCCAGACTAGCGCAATACTTTGAGTAAATTATTTGAACACCACTGCTCTCAAAACGGTAAAAAACCATCATGAGATAGCCGGCATGGTGCAGAACCAAAATTTCTAAACAATTACCAATCCGCGCTAAGCTTTTTTTTTATTAATTATAAACCAGCGTTTGCCGCAATCCCGCCTGATGGTAAGCAGTGATGCGATCGTTGATGGTAAAGCGCACTAGTTTATTATGAGCCTATTCACTCCAGCCTTGAAGACACTCAAATTGTAGTCCGACGGAAACACCGCCGCTGGCAAACTATTCCAGTCCCTCGATGTACCTACGCGGTATAAAGGAGGAGGCGAAACACTTCGTCCGGATCGTAGTGGTGTCAACAACGTAAGGGTGGAAACCAGCCGTACGACGGGTCGTCTGATGGTGGAACGGAGATGGGGGAATTAAATCATGCAATTCCCTTGCACACTCGCCACAATGCATCCTATAGAAGACCGAAAAGCTGGCTACTCTACGCCTGTGCTCCAGGCTTTGGAGACCGTTTGTGAATGCTCCCGTGGTGGAATACACCCACTCCCATTTACCCAAAAGCCCAGTGTCCCACCAGTGGGAACATTCATCGTTATCAACCTTTTTATCGTCCCACTGCTGGGCACAGGTCTCCTCTCATACAGAGAAGGATTGTGCCTAATTACCACGCTTGCTCAATGCGGGTAGGGGATTTCAGACTTAAAGACCGGGTTTCCTCAAGATGTTTTCCTTCACTTTATAATGTGTCATTGGTATACTTAGAAAGTACATATAACTTAGAAAAGTTACTTTGGTTCTTGCTTGACCTGGAATCGAACACATGCACACTTATACTTGAGAGGCTGGTGATTTACCCACTAGGCCACCACGACTTGTGGGAACATTACCAGTTGATGATCGACCTACGTCTTCTTCTTCATTTCGCTCTTGACAGAACGGTCGTGGTCCCTATGACAGAATTCAAGACGTTGATGTAGCTCGCCGCACGATCCTTCCCCATCTATCCCTGTTAGACGACAGTCTGGAGCATTCATTAACAGGTTCCCCCATTGCCGACCTACGTGTATCCCTATACTAATACATAAGTTCGTATTAACCTACTTTCATCCGACATAAAAGTAAACATTGATGAGGTATGTTTTTCATAAAATATTTCTGTTATACAATCAATATATCAAACCACGCATGCGATGATGGAGTGTAATGTTTTGATCAAATATTTATTATTCATAAACTTAAACAAGATGTATGTTTAAAATGTTTTTCATCAGCATCTTTTTATATTTTTCATGGCCTTGTTTTACTTGCATTTAATAATAATCGTTGAATTCACACGATCTTGAATTTGATTAATGGGTACTTACCGAAGTATCTGTGATGGAATTACTTTTGCAATTAACTATAATAAGAAAATAAATAAGTGCCGGTCGGACTAGGGCACAACGGGTTCCGTAACATTATCTGTGCAAAATAATATTAATAAATATTATGTATAACGGTAACAGAAATACCTATATCATCTGTGAAAATCGGTCTAGCTATCACGGTTCATGAGATTCACCCTGGTGACAAACATACGGATATGCAGACGGACGGTGGAGTTTGAGTAATAGGATCCCATTTATAGAGTACCTACCCTTACTTCTTAGACTGCTTCTGGTTTGCGTTGTTTAATGTACCTGTAATACAGATTCCAGATACTGACATTAAATAACGCAATTAATTTACGAAAAAAAAAAACAACCGACTTCCAAATAACACTACTAAGTGAGTTCTATGATACTGGTTTGGTTTCCGCGCTCAGTCCCTTCAGTGGGCCATTGTGCGTGGGCCATGGCGGCCCTTGGCGATAATTCCAGCCAGCCCACCTCCGTCCAGAAGCCCATCAGGTCTCCTAGCCTGTTGAGAACATCTGTGTAAGATCTTGGTGCTCCTATTGTTTTGCTTCGAATTTGGGTAACGCCTGTAGGTACAGTCAAGACCAAAAGTCGAGTTGCAATCTCACAAAACTATGGCCAAGCAATACTAGTTGTAGTTACGAACTTCTTCTATAATAAAGTTTGATACATGCTCATACACTTGCTGCCCGCTTATGATTGTTAGGTACTACTTATTAATTTCAACGTCTACAGTAAGTGTTTCAATGGCGTAACGGTTTTCGCCTTGATAGGCGTTCAAGGTGGTTCGAGTTCGAATCTAATAACTTACAAAAATATTTTTTAAATGTTTATTGAGAGTGTTTTAGTGAGTTATGAATGCTTACAACAAAAATATCTAAAAATATCGATCTGCAACTTAAAGATGATACTTTCTTTTAAGATTTTTTCTATATTAGAGTCATTATAAAAAGATGACGGTAGACTTAAAAGAATCTGAATCACTACTTCACAAAAATATTCCGCTACCTACAATAACTATTATTAGCTACAATAACTCAAATAATATTACTTAGCTGTTGTTGGTTGGTGAACATATAGTTACCAGTTTGTGTTATTAGTTTTACTTTTTAATCAATATGCAGGCATATGCAGCAATATATCTCAAATATCATATGAAACCGGCTTTTGTGTAAGTTGTTTTTATTATTATTTATGTAAGGTGCAAACCAATCGCTTGTAGCAAGTGCGTAATAAAATTGTTATTGTTTTAGATAAATACTGTAAGCCGTTGGAGGTCAAGGTCAAGAGGTTGGAGGACGAAGGTAGCTGTCGAGACAAGTGAAACGAAACGACAATATTTACCGTTGAATAAACTTTTAAATCGTGCGAAGAAGATAGGTTGCATTTGTGGTTTAAAAATAAATTGGCGAGGCTGGTGGAGTGTTATCGAGCTAAACAAAAAAAAAAACTATTTATAACAAAAACAGTGCAGAAGTGTCCTACAGAGTGTTTTAAATATATACCAATAAATATCTTAATAACGGACTCTAAACCATCTCTAAAGTAATTTAGCTAAGTGACAGTAATATGTTCGGTTGGCTTAATGGCTATCAGATGTCGCCTTTTGCAATTTCAATACAAATTACTTTTGGTAAATTACAAAAACAATAATTTCGGAATTCGATAAGAAATAAGTTCGTTTACTTTTGAACTAAGAAAGCGCTTGAAGATTATAATCTCATGCCTTCAAACTCCGAAAAAAGGCATTGCAGGATGGCAGCACTAGTACTATGCTATACACGCAAAAAAATATAAATGTAATAAGCACTATTATGTGTTCTAAGTATAGATTATTTTATGATTGCAATAATATTCAGGTTAAGCTTCAATCCTTTTTCTTTAAGAAAATGAATAATTAAGCTATAACCTCTTTAATCATAATATACGTATAATATTATAATTTTCATATCTAACAACCAAAAATGTTTTTTGTATTTTTTACCATTTCAATATCATAAGTTTGTCAAGGATTACTTTTATATAAAATATTACAATGCTGCCGTTTCAACGTTTGTTTCATTTGTTAGTATAAGTATATCTATACTGAATAATATATAACTTTATAATATATTGCATTATAATATGCTTATTGTTTTATTTTTATATATTTTTTATTATATTACCCCTATAGTAAACTAAAACATATAATAAAACCCTTTTTTGGGATAAATATTCAATAAATTTTCCTATTTGTTTAAATATTATTTGCAAACATTTTTACTTTAAAATACAAATCAATTATCATAATTTTAAATTATATGAAACAACAAAAAGAGTTGCCTGTAATAAGGATCGAACCCACAATCGCTCGCTTTTGATAGCACCATTGTTAAGTGCGGCCGCTAACTCAACTTCAAATTAAGTAACGAAATTTTGCATTACTTTAAAGAAAGACGAAGACTGCGATAAAAAAATAATGCGGTAGTGTGCGTGGCCGGTTTAGCGCAGGCGACAGTAGTCTTTAAGGTGGAAATGGACTTCTACAGCTGATAGTACACTCAAA
Source organism: Sesamia nonagrioides (assembly GCA_017933935.1). Lineage (NCBI taxonomy): Eukaryota > Metazoa > Arthropoda > Insecta > Lepidoptera > Noctuidae > Sesamia > Sesamia nonagrioides. The sequence continues at coordinate 3,055,042 of JADWQK010001061.1, forward strand.
GAGGACATGCGCAACTGTCTCGTCAGCCTCTATGCAGGCTCTGTACAAAGGGCTGTCCGTTATGCCTATTGCGTGGAGATGCTTATTCAGCGAGCAGTGGCCCGTAATGATCCCCGTCATCAATCGTAGGCCTTTCCTATCCAGGCGCAACAGCCTTTTGGTTAACCTGTCATCCAGGGATGGCATAGCCTCCTTGGACTGCCTGCAGCCCGATGACGAGGACCACCAAATCTCCGTTTGTTCGTAGGTATATCTTTGTAGCATTCTGCGTATTTGAATGAAGGGGATAGGCACAATGGGCTCCGGTCCGCTGACCAACGTGCTGGATGCCCTTCTAGCCAGCTCGTCAGCTGCGTCATTACCCAGTGAACCTCTGTGTCCCTTTATCCACTGTAGTGTCACAGTGTTGCGGTCTGGTGCGGTTTCCCGTTGCAGTGCGTCGTGGCACTCAAGTGTTAGACTTGATGTGATACATCCCTGCTTTAGGGATTAGAGGACAGAAGCACTTTCAGTGAGTATGCGGACACGCGTGTCCGCAACTCTCCTGGCTTTTATGGATAGGGCTGCCAGAGTTATGCCCACTGCCTACTGAGTTATTTTTTATCGTAAATCGATGTGCTTATAATGGGTCATATCTTCGTTATAACAAAAAAAGGAAAAAATGATCAAAATCGATTCATAAACGTCGAAGTTATGCCCGAACAAACATAAACACAAAAATGCATATGTACGGTCGAATTGAGTAACATCCTCCTTTTTTAAGGCGGTTAAAAGAGTGTACGCTTTTTTTTTTGGATAGGAAATCATCTAATAACCTCTTCCGCTCTGGGCGGAGCGAAAGGTCTCAGACTTTTACAGACTAAACCCCACCCGTGTTTCTTTACTTGCCTATGCGGCAGGGGCCAAGGTGGCATCTCATGCGAATAACCCGCGGAACAGTGGATGCCTTGCATTCTGGGTATCTTTCGTCGTCCTTGACAACTCTCTGAAATTTCCTGGTGTGTGATATGTTGCAAATTCTATCATTAAGTTACAACCATAACCGATCTGTCTCTTGGTAGTTCCACGATCAATCTTGACGCCCATCCAATTCAATAAAAAATAATAAATTAAAAAAAAATAATAAATTTTGAGTAAGAGGCTTTTTAGTAGATTATATTTCTTTGTTCTTTTTTTCTTTTTTACGTGTTTATTATTATTTAAGTGTATTAGTATTGTTATGTGCGTTCTGTTTGTGCGGAATAAACAATTTTTCTTTCTTTCTTTTCTTTTTTCTTTCTTTGATTTTTTTTACTGTGAACCGAATTGCATTCAATTTTGGAATTAGGTTCATCTTACCCTTAACTTCAAAAGTGAAAATGATTTGAACTCCGCAACCACACTGGGGGGATTGGTTGCCACCCCTTCTCGGGGGTGAATTTTATTTTTTTCTAAATATAAAATTCACCCCGATATCCGAGGTGGATATCGATAGAAGGCCTAATTTTAAGCCAAAATCATCTATAAAGTTTTTAAAAAAATCCAATACTTTTCAAGTTACTGGCAATTGAAATTTCGCAATTTTTTCACGTATTTCATCGGTGTTTTGCAAATATCTCCAAAAATATACGTTTTATCGAAAATTTTATAAAAAACAAAATTGTAGCAGGTAAAACAATGAACAATTTGGTTTCTTATATAACATTATAAGTGCAATATTAAGCTAGATATTAAGGATCAAAGCCGTTTTTTATTTTGTCTGAAATTTAATCGATGTGGTCAATGCCATCTAGCGTCGAGCAGATGCATTTTATGCATTCTAGTACAAAAGGGTTTTGTAGTGCTTGAAATAAGCTTTAAAATGAGCACTATTAAAAGTCTTTTGCACGTAAAATAAGTGAGCTGTATTGCAAATAAGAGGAGCATTTAATGTTTTTTCTTTTTTCATATGTGCCATTTCCACCAAAATTAAAATTAATCGTATTCCGCCTAGAATTAACTTTATTATTAAGATTTTAATAGATAGTATCAGTTTGGCTGCTTCAGGACACATATTTTTCAAAAAAGTCACGATTAAAACAAAAAAAAAACAAAATTTCAATTTTTTAAAAAACCCACTGTTTTCATAATATCTCAAAAATGAAGACAGATACGTATAAAAGTGTAAAGATCAAAAATTTAGGTATTATTCTCACAAACAATTTGGCTGTTTTGTTTATTCTGTAAATATATGATTGTTTAAAGAGCGCGTGGCAGCGCAATCACAGCCTCTCTTAAGCCCCCTTCACCCTTCACCGTTTTAGAAAAAGGTATTTTACTATATAATGCAATGAAGGATGTTGTAGCTCTCTTAATTACATTTACAATGTTTTTTTATAAATTGTGAGCATGAAAATTGAAGAAGTTATGGTCCTAAAGCTTATCATATTTTTTTCTACTTAGTAACTGAAAATTTCGGAGTGTGAATATTTGGAGCAATGTGAAGGTACGCAGTATAATAGAGACCCACTACTATTGTAATATGTATATATACATATACATAATATGGCTCACATATTTTGGAAACGTAGGCATGAATACATTTTTTTTTTTTTTTATGAATTATATACTAGCGCTTGACCGCAATCCCGCCTGATGGTAAGCAGTGACGCAATCGTTGATGGTAAAGCGCACTAGTTTATTAAGAGCCTATTCACTCTAGCCTTGAAGACACTCAAATTGTAGTCCGACGGAAACACCGCCGCTGGCAAATTGTTCCAGTCCCGCGATGTACGCGGTATAAAGGAGGAGGCGAAACGCTTCGTCTGGATCGTAGTGGTGTTACAACGTAAGGGTGGAAAGTAGCCGTACGCCGGGTCGTCCAATGGTGGAACGGAGACGGGGGAATTAAATCATGCAATTCCCTCGCACACTCCCCAAAATGCATCCTATAGAACACCGAAAGGCTGGCTACTCTACGCCTATGCTCTAGGCTTTGGAGACCTTCTCGAGTTAAACTAGGGCCACCAATAAGCCTCTTCGCACGCCTCTCCACCGAATCCAGAGTGGCCAGGTGACACTTAGAAGCACCAGCCCAAATGTGGCTGCAGTACTCCACACACGAACGGACCTGTGCTTTGTACAACATTAGAAGCTGCCCAGGTGTGAAGTACTACCGGACCTTTGCGATAACGCCAAGTTTCCTGGCAGCCACCTTGGCCTTGGATTCTGTTGTGTGAGTTTTAAGGGCAGAAAAGCTTAGGAATATGATAATCATTTTCGAGAGTATGGAATAATATTTAAATCCTTTTCATTTTCTCGGTGGTAGGCCATAACATCGGCTGCCGGCAGGAGTCACCAACCACGAGACAAAGTCTAGCCGCCAAATGATTCGTCGTGTTCCAGCATGATGTCTGGTGAAGCCGTACGGAGGACGGGTCGGAGCAGTTGTGTTGCGATGTGTGCCGGGTCTGATGCGCCAAATGTTATTGTGTCGGGAGTTTGGTCGTGGAGGATCTCCAGATTAATCTCCCTGTGGCGCAGCATTGTTGGTCGTGTTGTTGAGTTTAACATTGCATCACCTCGCTCAACTGCCGTCTTGCTTCCAATTCACTAAGTTTTTTTAGTGAATAGGCTAACCGCTAAATAAACTAGCGCCCTTTACCATCAACGATTGCATCACTGCTTACCATCAGGCGGGATTGCGGTCAAGCACTAGTTTATAATTATTTAAAAAAAACAACATTTTTTTATCAAGGGGTAGTTTTGAAGGGTTTAAAGGGGGTTAAAAATTTGATAATTATTATAGAGAATATAAAATATTACGTATTCTATACTTACATCTTTTTATGTCATACCAACGTATTTTTTGTGATTTTTTCAATTTAGGGGTTGTTTGCAAGGGTTGAAAGATTTTCAAGGAGTTGAAAATGATTTTAATATGAGGTAATTATGTTAGAAAATATTTTACAATTTCGCCACTTACTATTAGATATGTTTTCTAGCGATAAAATGGCTCAATGTAATTTTTTCCATTAAGGGGTTGTTTACTCCCCTTAACAATAATAGGCGGAGTTTAGAATATTTTCACTTTTGAAGTTAAGGGTAAGATGAGCCTAATTCCAAAATTTCATGCAAATCTATTCACAGTAAAAAAATTCGGAGGTAAGACCGTATTTTTCGCTTCAATGACTGCACTATTGTTGCAATAACTAAGAATTAGATGTCACTGGAACTGTTCCAAACAGTTGATTTCCGTCAATTTATTTTTATTATGAAGGTGTGTGGTTAATGCTCTTTCAGGCGAATTGCCACCAGCTTCTGAAATCAAAGAAACTCATATAATGTATCTGGGTGCTAAAATCTATACTAATATACAAAGCTGAAGAACGCGCTAATCTCAGGAACTACTGGTGATTTGAAAAATTCTTTCTGCATTGGATAGCCCATTAATCCAGGAAGGTTTTAGGCTAAATAACATCACGCTGCGACCAATAGGAGCGGAGCATAATTAACTCCACTGTACTGTGTCTTCAAGGCTAGAGTGAATAGGCTCTTAATAAACTAGTGCGCTTTATCATCAACGATTGCGTCACTGCTTACCATCAGGCAGGATTGCGGTCAAGCGCTAGTTTATAATATATATATAAAAAAAAAAAAAAAAAAAACGAAGTCGCTGGCGGCCGCTAGTCTAATATAATAATATATTTATTTAGTTTTGTCTCTCCTCCTCTTTATTAGTCCATTCAAAAGTTTTTAAAATCTAAGGTCGTTTCATTACTTCCTAATGCTTTCAATGGGGAACTACGATCCGGACGAAGCGTTTCGCCTCGTCTTTTATAGCACATACATCGAAGGACTGGAACAATTTACCTGAGGCGGTCTTCCCGTCTGACTACATCTTAAGTGTCTTCAAGATTAGAGCAAATATAGTAAGGCTCTTAATAAACTAGAAGAAGAAGTGGCACAACACACTCTCCAACAATGTGTTTCATTAATAAATGCATATATGACGTCTTTCCAATTTTAACTGGCCTCGCTTTGTTTAGGTTTTTCGTGCAATGAGATGTTAACCTATACTGGTTATGTATTTTGTGTATAGCGATGCATACCTACTAAACACCTGAATACTTTTTCGAGGATTAGAACCGTGATATTAGGTAAAACCTCTTCCATTTTGATTGCTTTAAACTCAGCTCTAAGTCAGCTATATAATTAACGATAATTATTCTCGTAGTGAATATTGCATGCCTCCTCTATCTCATAAGGAAAAAGATGTGAATACCCGTGAGAGTAAGCAGCTGACACCTCTATTGGTACAGTAATTTAGATTCTATGGGGCAAGAGGGGGGACCAATCTTACACCTACCCGAGCGTTATATTGCACATCGAGGTAAACTGACATGAAGGTGTAGGCTGAGTCGCTCCACGCCCCATACCAGAAAAAAAGAAATATAGTTTAATTTGAAACGAACATTACAAAAACCGGCCAAGTTGGAGTCGGACTCGAGTACCAAGGGTTCTGTATCATTATCAATACAACATAAAATATACATGTCCTGGATTTATGTAGTAGTGGCACAAACGCTGTGACTTTATTCTTTAATAGCGACATGTGCACCGAGTTTTGAAAAGTGGGGATTGTCGAACGGTCACTTCACTTTGAGACGCAGACCAGGGCACTTCTATCTAATTGTTATTGTCAAGATTGGAGGGTATATTTACACTTCGCTCTTTTGTCTCATTGTGTCACCCTTTGTAAAATCGTTTTATTTATGTCTGTAATCTATATGGTGTACATAATAAAGAGTGTTGTATTCTATCCCTTACCACCACACAAAGATGCTGACGATCCTATCGCTCCGCCGTCGTTGACATCTTCTGACTTTTCAAAGTTATGAAATACCTAGCTTTCCGCCCGCGGCTTCGCCCGCGTGGAGTTCGGTTATATCGCGCTTTTTCGATTTCCCTCGGGAACAGCAAACTTTTCCGGGATAAAAGGTAGCCTATGTTCTTTCTCAGGGTCTAAAGATTGTCTGTGCCAAATTTCATCAATATCGGTTGAGAGGTTTAAGCGGGAAAGCGTAACAGACAGACAGACAGACAGAGTAACTTTCCCATTTATAATATTAGTATAAATTTGAAGGTGTTATGTAAGTAAAGTTTATTACAATTTTGTGAATAGTTGTAATAGATACAGTCAAAATCAAACTTTGATAACAATGGACACAATGTTAAACGGAATATAAAAAAAAACGGCTAAGTCAGAAACGGACTCGGGCTCCGAGGGTTCTGTAAAACAGAGAGAGAATTTTAATACAGTTATATATTTTTTAATCATAAACTAGCGCTTGACCGCAATCCTGCCTGATGGTAAGCAGTGACGCAATCGTTGATGATGTTACTTAGAAAATACGGTTGTAACAACTTATCCTACACCTGTGCTAAAAGACGTTGCTTCGTATGAAATTTCAAGATTCTAATGTACTCTGTAGGTTTTGAATACCTTCCGTTTTTTTTTTCCTTTCGAGATACGGGACCCTAAACTACCTTGTAGCATGGTCCGTTTTTTTTAAACCTTTATATCATAAAAAAAACCTCACCCAAACCTCGCCGTAAAACACAAACTTTCAAATTAACATCTAATAAGGTTCCTTTCATCAGAAAGGCACACAATCGATCTTTTATGACTGGATCGGATTATGACCTGAAATCGATTCTGAAGGTGACTGTGAAAGCAGAGATTGTGGTTAGATTTGGAACTTCTTATATTACAAGAATTTGCCTTCTGTAAAACAACTCTAACACTTAGTAAAGTGTCTTGACTTGGAACCACGACCGTATAATTTATAAGTCGCGGTTGATGACACCGCTCGCCGCGATTCAAGTTTGCCGAACCAGTATTTATTTTAATTCCACGCAGCTATTGATCGAAGCTACGAGAGAGGTTTTGTAGGGAGGGGGTCTAATAATAGATGCTCTCATCCCTTACCGTATTTATATTATAAGATGAGGTTCGGTTATTGTTTCGGCTATTACGCTGGAGACAGTTTAACTGCTGAAGTTTCTGAAAGGGTTTTATGTATTATAAGAATTAGGATAACGATAACTTGAAACGAATACGCCCTTTAGACGCAGCTTTACATTGAATTTGGAACTTTATTCGAATCAAGACAAAGTTCTTATTACAAAATTAAAAACTTAGTGTCGCGACACATCTACGGAACGTACAGCGCCGAAAGTTCGGCTAAATACGCTCGCGGTGTATTTCAAGTACCCTATGACACATCAGCCGCAATTATGCCGCGTTCGGCGTAGGGCCTAACCTTCCTTCGGGCGGTTTTTTCAGTTAAAACGCATTTAATGTATTTTGCATAGCAAGTGACACATCACGCGATGCGTTGCGCGACCAAAAGTTCGACGGGCGGAGCTGAACCTTCGGCGTGTATAGTGCATCGCGAACGTGGCAGTAACGAAAAGCGGCAACGTCTTCTAAGCCCTCTGTAATAGCTAATATTCTAATTAAATCAATTTTTCTGGGCAATTCAGGTACGTCACAAAAACTGCACACCATAAAGTGTCGACACAGACAGACTGACGATGACGCCACGTAACTTTCCGTCGCGTAGCGCGCTGAACAAGACGCCGGGTTTTGACCGTTTGGTTTGTCTTAACAACTGAATATTGCGACTGACACTTCAGCCGCTGAGCTTTCAGCGCCGTACAGTCCGCAGATGTGTCACTACACTTTCAGCGCCGTACAGTCCGCAGATGTGTCACTACACTTTCAGCGCCGTACAGTCCGCAGATGTGTCACTACACTTTCAGCGCCGTACAGTCCGCAGATGTGTCACTACACTTTCAGCGCCGTACAGTCCGCAGATGTGTCACTACACTTTCAGCGCCGTACAGTCCGCAGATGTGTCACTACACTTTCAGCGCCGTACAGTCCGCAGATGTGTCACTACACTTTCAGCGCCGTACAGTCCGCAGATGTGTCACTACACTTTCAGCGCCGTACAGTCCGCAGATGTGTCACTACACTTTCAGCGCCGTACAGTCCGCAGATGTGTCACTACACTTTCAGCGCCGTACAGTCCGCAGATGTGTCACTACACTTTCAGCGCCGTACAGTCCGCAGATGTGTCACTACACTTTCAGCGCCGTACAGTCCGCAGATGTGTCACTACACTTTCAGCGCCGTACAGTCCGCAGATGTATCACTACACTTTCAGCGCCGTACAGTCCGCAGATGTGTCACTACACTTTCAGCGCCGTACAGTCCGCAGATGTGTCACTACACTTTCAGCGCCGTACAGTCCGCAGATGTGTCACTACACTTTCAGCGCCGTACAGTCCGCAGATGTGTCACTACACTTTCAGCGCCGTACAGTCCGCAGATGTGTCACTACACTTTCAGCGCCGTACAGTCCGCAGATGTGTCACTACACTTTCAGCGCCGTACAGTCCGCAGATGTGTCACTACACTTATTGTCTCTTGCATTATAATTCACTAAATGCTTGCTGCGTTAACCTTATTCATAACATGATTTCGTTTCCGCCATTTTCAACCAATTACCTGAAAAAGAACGATTTTTTAATTTCATTTAGCGTAAACGTATTTAAAGACGAAAAGGTCACCTGTGACGTTGTATTATCTGCACATTATACCTCTTTTATTTTTAAAGTAGACAGTTATAGACGATATTTTGGTTACGTAAACAGAGCACTCTCAATAGTTTGAATTTGAAGGTTCTCCTGGCCGAATGTTAGAAATCTAGGACCTAGATTCTTGAAACTGTGGGCTTGGCAGTTATTCTGGGAATAACAGTAGATGCTAAACTTCAATGGGACCACAGATATCAAGCCTAGCAGGAAGGCTCAGTTCGACTGCCTATTCCTGCCGTCAGGTTTGTCTCGGTGGTAGGCCATAACATCGGCTGCCGGCAGAAGTTATCACCCACCAGACAAAGTCTTGCCGCCAAGCGATTCGTCGTGTTCCGGCATGATGTCTGGTGAAGCCGTACGGAGGACGGGTCTGAGCAGTTATGTTGCGATGTGTGGTGGGTACGATGCTCCAAATGTTGTTGTGTCAGGAGTTTGGTCGTGGAGAGGTTTGGTCGTGGAGAGTCTCCAGATCAATCTCCCTCTAGCGCAGCTTCGTTTGGTCGTGTTGGTCTTGGGTTTAACATTGCATCACCTCGCTCAACTGCCGTCATCCTTCCTATTCCTTAGTTTTTTAAGTGAATAGGCTTAATAAACTAGTGCGCTTTACCATCAACGATTGCATCACTGCTTACCATCAGGCGGGATTGCAGTCAAGCACTAGTTTTTTATAATTATTAAAAAAAAGGAAACTAAGACAATAAATACACTGGTGTGCAGCTCGGTTTATTTTGTTATTTTTACAACTTTGTGTCTTATGGTGTTTTGCTGTGTGGCAGAGCCGCTGATATACAAACTATATTGTTTTTTCTTTTTTTCCAATACGAATGAATGCGAGGTGATGCAATGTTAAACCCAAGACCAACACGACCAAACGATGCTGCGCTAGAGGGAGATTGATCTGGAGACTCTCCACGACCAAACTCCCGAGACAACAACATTTGGCGCATCGTACCCGCCCCACATCGCAACACAACTGCTCAGACCCGTCCTCCGTACGGCTTCACCAGACATCATGCCGGAACACAACGAATCGCTTGGCGGCAAGACTTTGTCTGGTGGGTGGTAACTTCCGCCGGCAGCCGATGTGATATGTATCTTTTTATTCAAACGAACTATTGTAGCAATTTACTAGCTACGTATATGTGCCAAAGTTTCTTTAGAAGATTTTATTTAAAGATGTTGATATTCTCAATGTTATTCGTTACAATTCATCTTCGCGAACAAACAGTGATATTCTCTGTTATCACTAGAATTAAGAACCAACTACGTGCCCCTTTCACCGGCTTCAAACTCATTTGTTCGGCTTGGTATAACCTTTTATAATAAGCTGCCCTATTCTATGGTAGCCTTTAAATGCGTTCAAAGCTCAAGTTAAATCCAACCTTTGTTCAAAGGCTTACTTTTCCATCGACGACTAATAAAACGATAAGAATGGTTGCTGATCAAGTAAAGGCATTTTTTATGTTTTATTCTAGAATGGTCTTACTGACGGGTTACATGAGGTCATATATATACCGCGGCTTCACCCGCGTTTTTTATATACCCCGCTTCTATTGGTCGCAGCGTGATGTTATATTGCCTAAAACCTTCCTGGATGAATGGGCTATCAAAAAGAATATTTTAAATCTGACCCGTAGTTCCCGAGATTGACGCGTTCAAACAAAGTCTTCAGCTTTATATATTAGCATAGATTTTATTTCACTGAATAATCAATTCAATTTAATTTTATTCTTGACATAAAATAGGCATTAAAATGTTTTTAATGAATTCATTGCATAATGACTTTAACTAGCGACCGTAAGGTTTGGTCGTAATTATTATTCTTGCCTGAAGAACCGGCTGTAATTTCGTCTTGCTCATGCCCCTTATACGACACAGCTTGCGGTACCGTCGGGGGTCGGATGGCGCCGTAATATGATATAAAAGCTTGTCGCAAGATTTGATCTGAATATTAAATGTATTAAAATTTTCAAACCAGTACTTAAATCTCGCGACAAGCACCAGTGCAAGTTACCAGTATTTTTTTTTTTTTTAGTGTAAAGGTATTTTCAGCGCATTTAAATAAATGGTCTATTTGTCGGGTGTCCTTTTCATGGTATTATACTGGTGTCGGTGTTGGTGCGAGAGCTAAGGCGAATAGCGAAATCAAAATAAAAATCTAAAATGGCGGATTAGTCGAACATAACAACTAATACTGAAAAAATCTGATTTCGATAGATGATGACGTATTTTAGTTTACTCCTATCATTAAGTCCGTTAAAGAGATTGTGGAGGCATGAGGTACAGGGAGTAAAGTTCACTCGTCCTCCATATAAAAGAGAGAATCCTCCGACCAGACGGGTGTTATGTCTGGCGGGTACCTGCCCAACGGTTGATTTTGGGAAATTGTATGCATGCTAATTGCACTGTAAACTCTACTTGCGAGATGTAGAATTCCTGTGACGTCAGTATGACGCGTTGTTTATTTGTGGTGTTTGTTCCTACAAACACCACAAATAAACAACGCGCAGACAAGAACCGCTACAAGATTCTTTCCAAAAAGACATGACGATATTAGAAAACCAATTCATTGCTGAATTGTTATAAGCCAAGAAACAATGTCATATTTCTTATTGTCCTTGATTTATCAAAAACTTTTCTCAAGAGCTTGTATTAAACGTGTTGTGCTGCCAATCAGAACGTGACAGCGTGTCACGGCTCCGCTTTCAGGGAACATATTGATAAAGTTTGGCGAGCTCCCTTTTGTTTGAAGACTTTGTAATCACATCACATAGTTGAAAAGTTATTCTCCTATAACACCCAAGGCTTACTAGAACTGTAGGAGTGTCTTAGTAATAGTTCTTTGGATATCAAAAAAATTTGCTGTTCAGATACTTTAACCATTCCTATGAAATGCTTAGCCGTTTTAGAGTTTCGCACCCTAATGGTAAAAACAGGACTCTGTTTCTAAGACGCTTTTGTCTTTCATGAATCGTAATAGCTAGACAGTTGAAACTTTCACAGATTATATAATTCTGTTCCAGCTGTTATATAAAATTTAAAAAAATAAAGTTATCTTGATTTCTTTTCAGACTTTTCGAGCTATTTTAAAAAATGAAAAAAATCCTTATTATAGTTGATACCTCTCAAACGAAAAACGTAAATCAAATACCTAAATCTTGTTAGCAAAAAAAAAGTAGACTACGAGTAGGGGAGGAACCCCGAAAAACTAAATTTTTCGTGATTTTATTATAGCTGTTTTCGACGTAGTGAATACACATATTAATGCAAAGTTTCACCTTTATAACAATAACCGTTTTGAAAGTAAGCCGAGGACTGACGGACCTAAAGCAAAAGCGGTCTCATTACAAAAAAAATGGCCGTGAACTATGGATATGGATGCCCTAATAAGGTGTAAAAACATTTCTATGCCTTCTTCGTCAGCTACGAATGTTTCTCTTATAATACTTCGTGTATGAATAAATACTACTTTTTTATTACACCTCATCATCATAATCATCAGCCCCTACTCGTCCACTGCTGGACATAGGCCTCCTTCATGGCACGCCAACAAGCTCGATCCTGAGCAGTTCTCCGCCAGCCACTACCAGCCACCTTTTTGATGTCGTCGCTCCATCTCGCCCAAGGGCGTCCCACGCTACGTTTGCCGAGACGCGGTCTCCACTCGAGGACTCGTTTACCCCAACGGTTGTCGCACCTACTACTACACCTACTACTACACCTACTACTTATTTATTACGGTATTTTAGCTCAGCTAGTTATTATTAACATATTTATAATTTTTATATTTTTGTATAATTTACAAGCAGATGCTAATTTAAAGTGCCCAGTTTTGCAATTATTGATATGCATATACGTAAATATGAAGATTCTGGTTAAATTATGTGTATGTATTTACCTCAATAAATAACGCTTACCAGAATAACATGTTTCGAAGAAATAACTTTTTTTTTTTTTTAATTAGAGATTAGGCCGCCCATTGTATGTTTTTGTGTTGAATGTATTTTGCTCGATGTTTGATTGGTGTACAATAAAGAATACATAAATAAGGTATGTAATATGTAAACTATCAATAAGCACGTCATCATCATCAGCCCCTACTCGTCTACTGCTGGACATAGGCCTCCTTCATGGCACGCCAACAAGCTCGATCCTGAGCAGTTCTCCGCCAGCCACTATTCAATATGCACGTATTTGTCAATTAAACCTCTGCGCTGGCTTTAGAGTAAGTAGCCCTTTCATAAATTAACAATAGTGCCTTTATCGCAAAAACCATAACCTTCTAGCAAAACATAGGTTTTTTACAAGGACGGCGAGACATGGTTGGAGGCGCCTGTACTTGACGGGTATAAACGATGTCAATTTCTCCTAGTCACAACCAGCAGTGTAATTACGTAACACACTATCAGTAGCAATGGGTTTCATTTTGACAGTTCAACAACATTCATTGCGTTATTTACGTTGTTGAGTAGACACATTTTCTAACACATGGAGCAATGGATTAACAATGTGCTTCGAAATGATTCCAACTGATAGCAACTCAATCAAATTACAATAGCAATAGCAATTAGGGTGATGGGCACCAGGCCCACTGTCGGCCAACAAAGAGAAGCGAGTCATCATCATCTCAGCGTTAATCCCAGTCGCATCCGCAGCTTTTGAGTCTGGGGTCCGCTTTACCAGTCTAACTGCTGGTTTTTGGCTAAACTTCGATATTTTCCCTGAAGCGACTGCCGTCTGACCTCCACAACCCGAAGGTGATATCTAAGCATTGCAGTTAGACCAATTGTTAGACTTTTGAGGGCTCCAACAACCCGTAACGACTGCCACTAGATGTTCGTATGGCAACCGGGACCAACGGCTTAACGTGCTTTCCGAGGCACGACCAGACCAGTGCAAATATTCATATTCATGCATACAAACATTTGCACTGTGCGGGGATCGAACCCGGGCCTCCTTGCGCAACGGCCGCGTTCGCTACCGCTAAGCCACGGAGGCTGTCAACACAAACAAAGAGAAGCGAGTACACGATGTTAACTAGTAGCTGTACTACGTAGCTTTGGTTAATATTAACTCATCATAAACAAAACAAAAACACGCAACTTGGTTAACCGACTAAATGAAATGACAGTCAAGTTACGCTTCAACTCAGTTATTACTTCATTTTAAATTAAGCAAAATTATCTTGAGGACACCTGGGCCTGTAGCCAATGTAACATCGCTTCGTAGCGAAGCGAAATCGAATATCAAACTAACCAATGGCGGGAACGATTGACCACGCGACGCGATAAATCACGTGGTCAATCGTTCCCGCCATTGGTTGGTTTGGTATTCGATTTCGCTTCGCTACGAAGCGATGTTACATTGGCTACAGGCCCTGGACTTTCAAGTCTGAAATCGCCAACCCGCATTGAGCAAGCGTGGTGATTACGCTCAATCCTTCTCTATAAGAGAGGAGACCTGTGCCCAGCAGTGGGACGATAGAAAGCTTGATGATGAAAGAAAGAAAGAAAGAAAAATTCTTTATTCTGCACAAACAAAACGCACCTTACAACTAAATACCATAAAATTACAATAACAAACAAAATACAAAAAAAAATATAATAATAATAATAAAATAATATCACCAAAAGTCTCTCACTCCAAGCATGCAAAACTGCCAAACTATAGACAAAGTTGATTTGATGTCAAAGCCAGGGCCACAGACCATAGAACATGGAGGTATTAATAGTATTTTTAACACCCTTGCTCGTAAAGCTGATGTAATTCCACCGGTTTTAAATATGTAAAGCAGGCCATAACAAACGCGTGTTTTATCAAAGCAAATAGTTAAGTTATAGTCCATAACAGCATTATTTTCCATAACAGCATTATTTTCCATTTCAAGTAATTATGGAACTGATCGCCGCCGCACGGCTCGCGCTGCGCGCTGTTCCATATTTGAAATGGCAAATAATAATACTAATGGAGGGAAAGCAACAGTGTGCATTCACAGATTGAGTTTATTTAAAATGAACAAAATATAAAATACTTTTTTTTCTGTTTCCTCGCAAGTGTGTTAAAAAACGTCGTACGATATACGTGCGTATTGGTTATAACATGCTCGGCTCAATTACACCCTCGCCTTCGGCTCGGGCTGAAATTCCGCCTCGCATGTTATAACCATCATTACGCACTAATATCGTAATGTACTATAATGTACTATGTACAACGTAGTACTTATCACCTCCATCGTGCACAACTAATATTACTGAATTTTGTTATACAATATGATAGACTTTTAAGTCACTTGCAAGTCGTACAACGAAAAGGTCGATTGATCTTTATGAAATTTCAATTATTGTCAAAAGTGAAAACGCAATGACTGGTCGGCTTTACAATTCTAATATGGCTCATACCAACACAATTGAGGAGTTGCCAATAATGATCCATTTAGTGATAAATGCTTTGCTTAATTAAACAGCGACACATACTGATTGATGAATTGATAAAGAATGATAAATCGGCAATGACGATCATTGAGCGGTTTTATTACCGTGCATGATTGATTGATTTATAATTCTTTTCATGTCGATCAGTTCCATACGTTGATTGATAATGATATTGGTGACTTTAAATAATATCAGTTTTAATCTTATTTTACAAATACTAAAATCAATACCTACGGTGGCAGGGAGTTCGATGTTGTCTCCCGACGAGGGCGTCTCCTGCGGCGGCTAGTGGCGTGAGGGCGCTGGCATTCCCGCTCCCTCACCCGCTCCGCCTCTTCTTTTGCTAACATCACCGCTTCGCAGAAGGAGGTGACGGCGGCCTACCATGCACTCTCGTTCCGGACCATGGCCTGGACCAGATCGCCGCCGATCACCGCCACGAGTACATAGCGGTACTCCGCCCAAGCCAGGCAGACCTCCACCGTATCCTCAGGGTGATCCCCACAGTGGTGACACCCTGGCGTTTCCTCCTGCCTTATCCTGAACAGGAACTTCCCGAAACAGCCGTGTCCAGTGAGGACCTGCATCAGGCGCTTCTCTAGCCACTCCTCAAAGAGCGGATTTACCGCTGCTATTGTGGTGTGCCCAGCACTAGGTTGCGATAATCGCAGTCTCCATGTCGCCATGACATCCCGCCGGAGCTCAGCGCCGTGGGCAGGACGCCCTAACCTTACACTTGCCGATTAGCGGTCTCCAATGAAGAACACCTCTACCCTCACACTCATCGATACTAAGGCTAATATGGTCGGCTACTTAGCAGTAGCCGGCCATATTACATAATATTTTGGGAAATAAGCAAGCTGTAGTAGCCTACAGCTTGCTTATTTCCCAAAATATTATGCTGTTCACACGATGTGTGTTAGATCTCAGCATTGAGTACCCAATTCAAATATATTGAAGCCGTTCTCATTCAAAACAGTTCATTCAAATAAAAACTTCGTTCAATGGACTCGCGATCCGTTCAGAAACCTCATTTCAAATCCACGGCTTTATGAATAGAACGTTTTACATTGCAAGGGCTCTTTCGGCATTTAATATGAATGGTACTTCATAGATAGGGCTCGTATGTACACGCTTTGTTATTTGTAGGTACTTTATTCGTGCACAAAGTCATGAGTTAAAATCCGGTCAAGTACTTAACAATGTGACATTTTCAATTTATACGTAGGAACTTTCTGAGTTTATCTTAGACAGTACAGACGTCGGTGAAGGAAAAGCATCGTGAATAATTCTAGACATATTTTTAACTAGCTGCGCCCCGCTGCTTCACCCGGGTAAATTTTGAACCCGTTGGAATATCGGGATAAAAAGAACATAGCAAAGTATCCCAAATTACTTCTTATTACATCAGCCACCTGTCAATAAACATGCAGTCAAAATCGGTCCAGCTATTTCAGAGATTAGCCGGTACAAACAGAAAGACAGTAATTGTAAAAAATGTTATTTTGATGTACATATGTACCGTTGTATGTATTCCTATGCATGTAGTAGAAAAGTTTACTTCAATATTACTAACAGACATCCAATTTTATTAGTAAAAAATAGATTTATATTACAAAGAAGAAGATTTTTTTCTTTCTTAGAAGGAAAATTGCGAATATTTATATATTATATTAGTCTGAAATCGACAAGCTGTCTTGAGCAAGCGTGGGGATACTGTTCGTGACATCTCTGTATAACAAGCCTGTCTGTATTTTTCCGTTGATATCACAATTAAACTGTTGATAGATGTGTTAGTATTTTTATTGGTGACGCGAAAATATCCTACTTATATTATAAAGGCGAATGTTTGTGAGTTTGCGAGTGTTAACTTCTTTGTTACTTCTTCGCGCTCAAACGACTTACATACAACACAACGATTCAGACCCAATAAAAGTGACGGGACAAGTACATGGATCCTTTACCGCGCCACTTTGTTTTTTTTTTTTTAAAGAAATAACGATCTACCTAACTTACAATGCTTTACTGTGACTGGTTAAGCAGCACAACAACACATAAGAAGCGCAGGATACATCAACCTTAACGAACCCATCACAATACACTGTGCGATGTCACCACAGAGGACGCTTATCCGCCGCACGCTGCTAATTGGTCAGTTTGGAGTGACATGAATGCTCACCATGTTTTATTACGGTCGAAGGCATGTCAATTAGTTGCTAATAGTCTGGTCTGCGGAACTGCTGAAGGCTTTACTATGACATTACTAGGATGGACATATTGACCACATCCTATAGAAGAGTAAATTACCATACACTAACTACATATTTGTACAAAAGGTAGATTAAATAAGTAACTAAAAGTATAGGTACAAAAATAAAACGACACTTGGGTGTCTAAATACATCACTCTCATATACTAAATCGTGCCCAGTAAACCGACAGCATTACCACATATGAAAGTTAGATATAGCACAGAAGGCTAAATGTTTTGACATGTCCTCAAGATCATACGAACATGGAAAGGCTATTATAATAAATAGTGTGTGACATTTTCTGGGAACACTTTTCCGCGTGACTAAGTACGATAAAGGGAAATCTGACAATAAACATCTTTGGACAAGGCGTCCTATATTCTGTCAAATTTCTTTAGTGGATTTTCAACTAGATCGCTAAAGCATATTATGACTGTTTCGGTTAGCTTGATGTCCATACAACGTACCATTGATGGACACCGCTCTCCTAGGAAAGTGTAGATCTAAAGTGCCCGGCTAAATTGGAAGTGCCTGAATCCGTCACTGCTAATAGGTCGATCCCCTAGTGAGTCTCGACTGTCGGGGCTAAGTGCTTGTCGGCGAAGCCTGGCAGTCTCTCAGGAGGAGGCCTAAGAAAGATTTCTCAAATTATTTAATGATTAAATGGTGTACAAGAGCTAAAAATTATAGAAAGCATTGGGCATTGTATATGAGATTTATAAAACAGCCTGTGTTCGCAGCTTTACCCGCGTGGAGGTCAAATATTGGAACATGCACTTCATCGCAAATAATATTCGATATTATCAGTGTGTCAAATTTCATCGAAATCTATTCAGGGTAACAAAGAAACAAGGTTAAAAACTAGCTGCGCCCGGCATTTGTATCCAGTGAGAGTATGTGTTAATCCTAGTTATAAGCCATCTGTGTACCTAATTTGATCCAAATCTGTTGAGGAGTTTTTACGTAAACGAGTAACAAACATCCATACTTACATATATATGTACATTCTCACAAACTTTCGCATTTATAATATTAGTAGGAGGTATGTGGGCCAAACAACCCGAAAGTGTCAATATTGTCACTCATCCTTCATTAGTGGTAAAGTTGAAAATCTAATAAAGAAATTTGACAGATTATAGTAGCTTGATGTGTTGTCGTCTGTACAAAGGCGGTCATAACGCCTCAGGCATTTACTACCAGTTAACTTTATGGTGATGCAGAAATAAAAGCAACATAATATTGATATAAATAATTTAAAAATGACTATATTTTTTTTAGTTTTCTCAAGTTCAGACGCTAGCAGGTAAAGCCACACAAATTTTCACAGCCTTACTATAGTACACCTTTAGAAAAAGTGCGCACGCAGTGCTGCAGGCCATCGCCCTGCTTCACTGAACAATGAACGAATGACAAATGAACATCAACTGTATTTCAATCACAATTAGGTTGATTTCAGAGTGACTAGCTCATTGAAATTGATGAATTGAAAAAGTTATGAAAATGTATGAAGTTGTAACGTAAACTATTTAAACTTTTAAAGTGTATTAGTTATTTTTCCACAGACTTATATTTGCTTACATTTTGGCTATTACATAAGTTGCGATTGCAGCATAGTATATGGGCAACTTTAATCGCCGAGGCTATACGGATTTAATTGGCTAACTCACTCTAACGAAAGACGCCCGGCCGGAACATTTAATGCTGATAAACCGATTGCGGAAATCCAATAGCCTAGAAGTTTCTCCAGATCAGCTAAACCGGTTACCTTCAGGTCGTTAACAAAGATAATAATATCATGATATGGCGGTTTCTCTTACTTTGTAGATACGTAAGTCTAGTTAAGCTAGAGTTAACTTTACGACGTGAACGATATTGATAAGCATTCATGTTATAACAAAACTAATTGGTAGATTATTTTATTTTAACTTTTTATATGACTCTTAACGCAAATGAATTCTCAGGAGGTCAGCTCAAACATTTGGATTCTAACCTTACAGTAATTAAATGAGGTGATGGATGAGATGATGAGGGAGGATGACTGTCTTCTTCATTTTTCTACTAAGACTGTGATGTCAAAAAAAGGAGAATGAAATGAAAATTCATACTTCTCCTCTCCATCACTGAGCAGGGCGACCAGACAAAAATATTTAAAACTAGCTTTCCACCCGCATGGAGTTCGGCTATATCGCGTTTCTTATCGTTTGTTATCCTATGTTATTTCTCAGGGTCAACTCCATCTTCGTACAAAATTTCAATAAAATCAGTTCAGTAGTTTAGACTTGAAAGCGTAACATGACAGACAGACAGAGTTACTTTCGCATTTATAATATTAGTAGGGATCGTGGCCCACCACGCATCGAGGAGGACCCTAACCTCATCATCAACCTTTTTTATCATCCCACTGCTGGACACAGGTCTCCTCTCCTACAGAGAAGGATTGAGCGTAATCACCACGCTTGCTCAATGCGGGTTGGCGACTTTAGACTTAAGCGTCAAGTAAAGATCAACATTTATTGTGACTTGTCCTTCTTATTCATCCATTGCCACCAAATTTACTAACTCGGCCACGGGTCACCATTTTACGTTTTACAGCTTCGATGCAATGTCCTCAAAAAAGTATAATTCAAACTTCCACAGAAAAAGTCCAGGTTTCCTCAAGATGTTTTCTTTTACCTTGTAATAAGTCATCGGTGTCCAAGATACACTTAGAAAATGCATATAACTTTAGAAAAGTTACAGGCAAGTAGCCTGACCTGGAGTCGAACCCGTACACTCATATTTGAGAAGCTGGTGTTTTAACCACTAGGCCACCACGACTTACTTAACCTAACCTAACAAGAAAAACTATTTTTAGTAATTTAACCACCTTGTTTCTTTCCAGGAATTGGCAGCAGCGACACCAACGCAGCGCAACTGGCGCGGTATCCTGATCGCCCTACTGGTGATCGCAGCAGTCCTGGGTCTGATTGTCTTCAGCATCGCCTTGCTGACACCGGCCGGTGACGGGGGCAGAGTCAGAGGCAGGAGACCCACGCTACACGATGTGTTAGGAGAGCATTATAAGCCATTCAATGGGACTTGGCTTACAGGTAAGTTTATTATTTCAGTGCTAGATTACTTCCAAAACTGCTTAACCCATTTGGCGTTATAGAGAGTAAAGTTTTACATTTACGGTGTTTGTATACAGGCTAGCAGAGAACGACGCACAATCTGTTAAACTTTCGTCAGTTTTGATTTTGAGAACTCGATCGTCTGCATATTTATAAAATTCGTGTACCTATATAAAGTATTCCCTAATCATTCAAAACTTTTCAAAAATGCACCACGTGAGTCCAAGTTTTCACTTCCGCTGGCACTCCCGGAGTGTACCCTGTTGTTTTTTTTACTAATTGCTTTTTCTATCTAACTGTTAAACTAAATATATGTACATAATTACATATAACGTGCAGAGTAATTCACGACTACTTTCAACAGTTTATTTAGATTTTATTTGTTAATAAAAATATTTTGTATAACGTCTCAGTACATACCAAATGCATTTTAATTAAACTTGGTACATAAATTAATGTAGAGTCGTAGAAAGACGTTATCTCACTGTTTATGACGTTCTTGGGTATAAAATATGATGTTCAAGAAATGTTTAGCGTGAAATATTGAAGCAACTTTGTTTTAAAAATGTTTGTGTAAAATGAGGAAAATCGAGATTAATTTGGCCCTTAGCTTTTTGTTGAAAAAAAATACAAAATGATCCAAAAGGTCAAGATTTATAATATGTAAGTTTTTTTTTTTTTTTAATTTTAAATTGACCTACATGGTCACTTAACAAACGTCAAATGCTTTCTAGGTGCACGGTTCCAATTGGTACTATATGTCGGCCAAATTCGATAAAGAATAGAGGTAAACAAACCGTTGCTAGGCAACGAGTAGTTTACGCCTAAAAGACAGATGTTAACAACCTTTTAGATAGATGATTTTCATAAAAGTAATAATTCTACTTCCTACTAATGTAAACAGTTTATTTGTTTAGATATTTATGATTTTCATAGAACACTTAACCGATTTGAATGAAATATGCCACACAGGTAAGCTAATTTCCTAATAGGTAAAATTTTTTGATACATATATATTATAGTTAGTCCATACTTGAAAGTATTACAATGCATGTGTTATGCAGTTGATTTGAAAGTAATTAAAATACGCAAAATTGTATTGACAAATGCCTCAACTTCATTCATTGGTTGAATTCCATAAAATGTGTTTAATACCTGGTTTTCATCCGTCTCCTTTTTTGTAGGGCTATCACTTAAAATTAATGTCGACTTATTAATGGTTTTTCGAAATACCAAGTTATTTTGGATGTTATTTTAGTGATTCTATTGAAATATGCTGCAATAGGAATTGTTAATAAATAGTTAGAATGTAAAAGTCGATAATAAGTAATGTAAATAATAGGAGATTTGTAAAACGTGAGTTGTGATAACCCTAAATTGATTTGTTTACCTCTATTTTTTATGGAGCTTGGCAAGAATATAGGTGCTTGGTTTTTGTGGGGATCGTATTGTCTCGACATGTCAACCATATCAACATGACTGCTGTTTCAGTCAGCCAGTAACATCAGGTTACATAAATCTGAGAATCAGAATTTTTATTTGGATTAGCTTTTCAGCCAAGTAATATTTCAATGGTATCACAGAGTTGTTCAAAAGAAACTATGAAATTTGACAAGTCATGGTCACGAAAAGGGTCAAATCATAACAAATTCATGATTTCACCGGTCTCCATTACATCCGTCCAAATATTCTAGGCCTCGTCTGAAACATTCTTATTCATCTGAAAATTGTATGTAGACCCGAGACACGGGGTTAGAGCTCCTCCGGGAAGATATGGCCAAGAATAACACATCTTTTTAAATATTTTTCTAGCTAGCATTAGTATTTCATACCAATATTTTGTTGCCCCAATCTATCTACCTAACTCAATATGGTGTATAGAAAAGTTCTTTATTTGCATTTTCTTAGTTGTTCTCTGAGTCAATGCTACTAATAGTATTGTGCTGAATATATAAGTTTCAGTTACTTCAACATACGGCCAGATCATGATTAAAACTAACTGAATAGAAAAACGTAACGATTCAAATATTCCTCACATTAAAAAATAATAATGACGGAACTAACAAAAAAAAATGTCAAAAGTGCTAAAGCAATAATGATGTAAAATACAAAAAAAACGGGCCATTTTGTCAGGGAAAATGTTGGGCTCCGTTTTCATCCAGAACCAATATTGACGGGAGTGTAACATTCTCGAGACCGCACTAGACGTTGTTTGTACAATATGCTCGCAACAAGGCTTAAGAGGGAATGGAGGGCTAATGTGAGATTATGATTTGAAAAAGTTTTGACACAATATACGTCACCTGTATTAAGTCCAATCAATAAACGAGTAGCGGAGCAGGAACCTAAGCGATTGCTTCAGAAATTTGTTTAGGATGTGAATACACTAAACGTCCTGACGTCTAAGAGGTGAGCTGGAGTGGGGAGGGGGCACAAAGATCTTACTTTTGGGTTTTTTGCTACTATCGCAAAAAATAGTGCAGCGTTGAGAAAATTTTCTTATTTTCCTTCCTTTCTGTTTTCTCATATATTATTTAGGTACGAATCGAATATTCTTGGAACAATGCAATTTCAATCTCAGAGGTCTGGTGGTACAGTAAACGATCAAAACTCCAGTGGCATACTAATGCTCGCACACTTCATAGCAATGTAGCCTTATTGCTATGAAGTACACGAGCGAGTAGCCGATGCGTGCGCGTGTGCGCTAATAAGTGAGATTAAATCAAATTCCTTATTGCATTCACACACTTATAAACTGTAGTCACACTACGCGAAATAACATTATAATAGGTTGGGGAAAAAGTTTCGTCGAATTTTTTATGAAAATTAAAAACTTTTTCTAATATCACAACAACATTTAACTTAAGTACGTATTTACCATTTTGTTCGATAATTTTTTGTCATCTTGTGTAGGTAGGGATATGATCCCACTGTTATAGAAATTTTGAGACTTTTGATCAAAATACCGCGCCAAGTGGTTTTGGCAGTCCTCTCGTGATGTTGGACCTGGCACTGTCTGAAGAATTTTGAAAAAACCGAAACTGGTGGGAATCCAACCACTGTTCAAAGACATACTATTCTATCAACGACTATTTAAATGATAAGAATAGCAGGTCGCTTTGATTAACTCAAGAAAATGTTTGTGTTCTTTCTCCAAAATTGTAGCATTCAATGCCGCCAAAACACAGCCGTGTCTTTTCACCGCCAAAAGAAGCCCGTTCACCTTGGCTTCTACTTTTCGAAATGAATCCTTGGAGTATACCGACCGCCTTCAGCTTTTGGGAGTTGAGATTTCCTCGAACCTTAACTTTGTGCGGTTCATTGAGTCTTAAGGCCAAGGTGGCTGCCAGGAAGCTTGGCATTATCGAAATGGTTCGGCGGTACTTCACACCAGGGCAGCTTCTAATACTGTACACAGCACAGGTCTGTTAGTGTGTGGAGTACTGCAGCCACGTTTGGGCTGGTGCTGCGAAATGTCACCTGGCAACTTTGGATTCGGTGGAGAGGCGTGCGAAGAGGTTGATTGGCGACCCTGATCTAACTCGAGTTGGTCTCCAAAGCCTAGAGCACAGGCGTAGAGTAGCCAGCCTTTCGGTATTCTATAGGATTCATTTTGATAAGTGTGCGAAGGAATTGCATAATTTAGTTCCCCCACCTCCGTTCCACCATGAGACGACCCGTCGCACGGCGAGTTTCCACCCTTACGTCGTTAACACCACTACGATTCTGAGGAAGCGTTTCGCCTCCTCTTCCATACCGCGTACATCGAGGGACTGAAACAATTTGCCAGCAGCGGTGCTTCCGTCGGACTACAATTTGAGAGTCTTCAAGGCTAGAGTAAACTAGTGCGCTTTACCATCATCGATTGCGTCACTGCTTACCGTCAGGCGGGATTGTGGTCGAGCGCTAGTTTATAATTTATTAAAAAAAAAATACTAATAGGTTATAATATGAGTTCGTATAATTGTCTTGTCTATTATTTACAAGTATTAGTAGAAAATCGCATATACATGTTATTACATTATTTTTTATTTAAATTACAAGATAACTATGGTCTAAATAGGTATTGCTATTTTGTCATCATCATCTCAGCGTTAATCCCAGTCGCATCTGAAGCTTTTCAGCTTTGGAGTCTAAGGTCCGCTTTACCAGCCTAACTGCTGATTTTTGGCTAAACTTCGATATTTTCCGTGAAGCGACTGCCGTCTGACCTCCACATCCTGAAGGCGATATCGAAGCATTTCAGTTACACCAATTGTTGGACTTTTGAGGGCTTTAACAACCCGTAACGACTGCCATTAGATATTTGTATGGCAACCGAGACCAACGGCTTAACGTGCTTTCTGAGGCACGACCAGACCAGTGCAAATATTCATATTCGTGCATACAAATATTGGCACTACCACGGAGACCAGCCACCACCACCAGTCTCCACGGAGACTGTCCGGTATTGGTATTTTGTATAACCCTTTATCCCACATTCCATGCAATGGGTTTTTAATTGTTGCATATATGCAACAATACAACGTGTTTCAGAAAGGTGAAACAATACTTTCAGATTGTGAAGTATACCTTATAAACTTCAACTTGACCTAGTCATAAATTTAAAATACTAAGTTCTTTTTTTCCTACAAATAAATAAAAATATTTATTAAACATTTTGTCGACAACCCTAAACCTACGCTATAGCTGAGGCCGACTGCTAAATACCTACGCCGGCATACATTACATACTGGTTCGCGTCAATAAAGATACGTAAATATGTACCTAGGTACTTACCTAGTTGTCCTTAAAAATCGACTCTGTTTTATAATCTTTAAAATTAAATTTTAAAGTTATTTCTAGGGTTATCACTGCGAAGTTGTCGCACTAAATTTCAAAGCAAAATACATATTTAAAATTCCCATGCACTTAGGTACCTCGCACCGGTGCCATGGGTATGCAATATACATATATTTTATATACTGAAAGTATTATTTCATATTTCTGAATCAGATTGTATATATGAAATACACTTCTCATCCCGTAACTCCCATCTTGGCATCATCAAACCCCATACTTTTTTTTTTATGATTGTAACTTATTAACATTACGAAACACAACACATTAAGTTAAATTACTTGCGGTATATCACCTAGTCTACCCTAATATTAAAAAAAATATCTTAGATGGAGAACAATTTTTCTGACGCTTCATTTTCCCAATGTATCAAAACATTTTCATTGTTTTTCCTCCTCTCGTGATATAACAAAAGTATCTCTACAATTTTAATAACATCCTGTTACGAACAGTATGACAGGTAGACAGGTAAAAACAACCTAATATATAAATATAAGATAACCAG
Organism: Sesamia nonagrioides; assembly: GCA_017933935.1. NCBI lineage: Eukaryota > Metazoa > Arthropoda > Insecta > Lepidoptera > Noctuidae > Sesamia > Sesamia nonagrioides. Next base: position 3,080,803 of record JADWQK010001061.1, read on the forward strand.
TATATTTTGACTTGTTAAGGTGGCACCACTTGTAAAGGCTCACCGCGATAACGCAATACATTTCGATTTAGTTCTACATTTTGCCACGGGTCAAGTTACATTGGTACATTCAATAATTGTTGAATAACATTATTATTATTATAATACCGTACGGATCCCAAAATTAGATAAATGTTGGGTTTAGTATTTATTTTGCGTATTGTTTCTGGTTTATTACGTTATTGGCCTGCATTTGAGAATAGATTTTTTTGCGATGGTTTGTACCTATCTGTGTATTTTTGTGGGAATAACTCGTCGTGGTGGCCTAGTGGTTAAAACACCAGCCTCTCAAGTATGAGTGCGCAGATTCGATTTCAGGTCAGGAAAGTACCAATGTAACTTTTCTAAAGTTATATGTACTTCCTAAGTATATCTTGGACACCAATGACTGAAGGTGAAGGAAAACATCTTGAGGAAACCTGGACTTTAAGTCTGAAATCGCCAACCCGTATTGAGCAAGCGTGGTGATTACGCTCAATCCTTCTCTGTATGAGAGAAGACTTGTGCCCAGCAGTGGGACGATAAAAAGGTTGATGATGAAGGTGGCGCTACTTGTAAAGGCTCACCGCGATAACGCAATACATTTCGATTTAGTTCTATATTTTGCCACGGGTCAAGTTACAATGGTACATGCAATAATTGTTGAATGACATTATTATTAATATAATACCGTACGGATCCCAAAATTAGATAAATGTTGGGTTTAGTATTTATTTTGCGTATTGTTTCTGGTTTATTATGTTATTGGCCTGCATTTGAGAATAGATTTTTTTGCGATGAATTGTGCCTATGTGTGTATTTTTGTGGGAATAACTCGTCGTGGTAGCCTAGTGGTTAAAACACCAGCCTCTCAAGTATGAGTGTACGGGTTCGATTCCAAGTCAAGCAAATACCAATGTAACTTTTCTAAAGTTATATCTACTTTCTAATTATATCTTAGACACCAATGACTGATTAGAAGGTGAAGCAAAACATCTTGAGGAAACCTGGACTTTAATTCTGAAATCGCCAACCCCCATTGAGCAAGCGTGGTGATTACGCTCAATCCTTCTCTGTATGACAAGAAACCTGTGCCCAGCAGTGGGACGATAAAAAGGGTAGATGATGATGATGAACTCGTCGCGCGGTAACCTATTGGGACCGCAACTGGTACCTATAATTCAGAATATTATTGACAGGTTGGTGGTACAAGGGGTACACACTTCAACGCTCAATCTGTTACAAACCACGATATGCACATGGTTCCAGTCCGTGTGGTGCGTGTCGATATTCCTGCCACCCTGTAAATAGGGTCAAATTTAATTAGCTTGCAAAACGACAGACGTGATCGATTCGGATTAAGTCATCATCATCATCATCCCAGCGTTAATCCCAGTCGCATCCGCAGCCTTTTCAGCTTTGGAGTCTGGGGTCCGCTTTACCAGTCCAACTGCTGATATGGCTAAACTTCGACATTTTCCGTAAAGCGACTGCCGTCTGACCTCCACAACCCGAAGGCGACATCGAAGCATTGCAGTTAGACCAATTGTTGGACTTTTGAGGGCTCCAACAACCCGTAACGACTACCACTAGATGTTCGTATGGCAACCGGGACCAACGGCTTAACGTGCTTTCCGAGGCACGACCAGACCAGTGCAAATATTCATATTCATGCATACAAATACTTGCACTGTGCGGGGATCGAACCCGCAGCGGCCGCGTCCGCTACCGCTACGCCACGGAGGCTGTCGATCGATTCGGATTAAGTAAACATAAAAAATTGCAGTCCTGGGGCTGAAAGACACAAGTGAAAACTGAAATAATTAAAAAAACAGATTCTGTAAAGTTCTCAACGTCGCTAAAACACTTTTCACTTCAAAAATATTATTTTATCATATTTGACTTTAACGACCGTCGGTAGGTAGCAACTTTCTCATTAAGAAATAACAATAATTCACTTACAGAGAAACTGTATTACAAAAACTCAACACTTCCTTAACCTTTCAGAAAACTATTTAATTCCATCACTAGAACAAAAGTGGGACTTTTAATTGGACAGATGTCGCTTTTCGGCACAATTTCCGACACAAAGAGGTGTAGGCTCGAGATGGCTCGAGCGACTCGACTGAAGTGCTTGAAATAGGCCCCAGTGCGCCTAACTTCGCCTTTTGTGCTCGAATGTAGAGCACTATTTGATAAGACAGATAATGAGGTTTTTCTTCCTTTGTTATTTCGACTTTCTGTTCCTTTGCAGTCGTAGTTACTGGCTTCAAAGCCAAAGGAATGTTGATTTTACAAGAATTGCTGGGAATAAAATGGCTACGGAGTCGATAGATAGATAGCTAGTCGATAACCGTTAGAAGTCTTTACGATATAATCCCTGCAAATTGTATTTTATAATGTAATACGATTTTTCAATACTGTGTTCAATACTGGGGATTCGTTGACTTTAATAAATAAATTCATTCATTTACTCTCACAATAGTTTTGTAGTACTTAACAGTTTGGGACTATACAGTATGTTAAATAACAGAGGGCGTTCCCTTAAACTCGTTAATATATATCATTAATAGATTAAAATAAAAATATCAGCATAGAAAAATAAGCATAAAAAAATCCGATTCTAATTGGAATTCTAATTGGAAATAAATTTGAAACCTCCTGTTTTAAATCAAAATAGTAGTCGTCATGTATAAATAAATTGCGACGTTGCCGTCTTTCATGTTCGCGTGTACAGTGTGTTTCTTTTACATGTCAATTTAAATGTTTTATTGAATATTTTCTTATTGGAAAAAATTTTAAAACAATTTGTTTTCGAATGAAAATATTTTTTTTAGCATGTATGTATGCTATACTATTTCGGGTTAACGGGAACGCCCTCTGTTAGTTAATATACTGTATAATAAATTCGTATTGTCAGAGCTGGTGCCTGAAGTAGGTTTTATGAATACCTATAGTATATATTACATTATTTGAACAATCTACTTTAACCCCCATATTTGAAAAATGTATATCTTATTATTAACCGACTTCAAAAAGGAGGAGGTAATTCAATTCGACCGTATATGCTTTTTTTTTCTATGTTTGTTCGCGCATAACTTCGTCCTCTATGAACCGATTTTAATAATTCTTTTTCTGTTGGAAAGAAGACGTTCCCAAGGTGGTCCCATGATAAGGATATCAGGGTTTGATCTTGGAAATCTTGTAAGACCAGAGAAAACAAGGGGAACTTTCAAAAATTGCAGGGGGGACTAGTGCATTTCTTAGCATTTTCATTAAGTATTTTAAAGCACTACAATTTAATAAAGGTCTGGAGTAGATCTGATGATGGAGCCGGGAGACAGTCGAAGGAACTCCTCGTCCTCTCCTCGTCGAATTCACAGCAGCTACCTTGTGTTTGGGCTCGATTAATTTGTATTGATACTTTACACCTAGATGGGTTGTGACTGTCATAAGAGCTCTGATGATGAAGACAAAGGCCAGTTCCGGGAACTCCTCAACGGTTTACAGTAGCTACTTTGTGGTTGGACTTCATTCATTTATATTGATAAGACCTTTGCACCCATTGGGTTAAAATAATGGTCTGCAGTAAATTTGACGATGAAGACCATAGGCAGTTGAGGGAATACTTACGGGTAAAAATTAAAGTAAACAAAATTATGTCGTTTCCTAACTATATTTGCGTCAGCTTCCAGTCTGACCGGATGCAACTGAATACATAGTACTTTTAACAACTAAAAAGTGTAAAATAAAAACTTTTTTACAAAAAAAAACAACCGACTTCCAAAAACTACTACAAAGTGAAAAATAACTAATTTCGGAAGTCGGTGTCAAAAAACGAATATACAAAACCAAAGACACCGACTTCCGAAATTAGTTAATTTTCACTTTGTAGTAGTTTTTGGAAGTCGGTTGTTTTTTTGTAAAAAAGTTTTTATATGAACTGTACTCTGATGTTTTCTTTACGCAAAAATACGTGATACAATAAAAATAAAATTTCAGTAAATGAACAAATCACCCCCCAGCCAATACGTTGTGCGGGTTGAAATAGGCATTAATATTAACGTGTTACAACCCTTTAGGGAATCGTTCATTTTTCCCTTTTTGTGAAAAAAATGGGATTGTAATAAGCGATGTTGCGTGATCCTGATCTGGGATTTGAAAAGGTACAGTTAAACCCAGTTTAAGGCTAATAAGAATTATTCTATCGACCTTTCTGTATCAGAACTGACCATTATCCTGCAGTAGGACAGTAATAAGCTGGTAAAAGATCGAATCAGACTCACCACAAGGGTTCCCTACCATGAAAACATTTTTGTGGTTGTATTGGCATTGTATTTGGACTTCTTTTTGAGGTTGCATGACGAAAGAGTTAAAACGAGACCCTTTTATTAAAGCTGTGGAGTCCGTCTGTGTTTCTGTGTGTCACTAGGCCTGTATCTCATGAACCCGTGATAGCTGGATAGTTGAAATTTTCACTGGTTTATTTCTTGGCTCCCATTCAGCAGACGTGATTCTTATGGATTCGTACTCTTCGTGCGATAGTCGTGAGAGCAAATGGTTTAATAACCAAAAGCTTCGACCTCAAGCCGCTCTCGTTGGACAGTTTGTAAATGTGTAACTTGTGGGTATCTGTTGTTCTTTGGTTGAGGAAGACGTTCGTGATACAGTTATATACTAGAACGAAGGGATAGGGCGAATCAGTTGGAAGACAACTAGAACAATTTCACAATGTATAAATTCACATTTTTTTTTTTTTACATATTATAAACCAGCGCTTGACCGCAATCCTGCCTGATGGTAAGCAGTGACGCAATCGTTGATGGTAAAACGCACTAGTTTATTAAGAGCCTATTCACTCTAGCCTTGAAGACACTCAAATTGTAGTCCGACGGAAACACCGCCGCTGGCAAATTATTCCAGTCCCTCGATGTACGCGGTATAAAGGAGGAGGCGAAACGCTTCGTCCGGATCGTAGTGGTGTTAACAACGTAAGGGTGGAAACCAGCCGTACGACGGGTCGTCCGCTGGTGGAACGGAGATGGGGGAATTAAATCATGCAATTCCCTCGCACACTCCCCGAAATGCATCCTATAGAACACCGAAAGGCTGGCTACTCTACGCCTGTGCTCTAGTCTTTGGAGACCGACTCGAGTTAGATCACATTCTGTAACTTCAAATTTTTTTTTAATACTTTTTATTGTTGCTTATTACTTATTATATTATTGAATAAAGTTTATGAGTTTGATTCAGCAAGCAGTACTTTTGTGAGCCGTGTACCTATGCATTGTTAGGAGGTCCTTCTCTCCGGAGCCCAGATCACCGGTAACTTAGACCCTGTTCCCGATATCGGTGACCCTCAATGGTTTTTTTTTTTACATTTTATTTAAAACTAGCTTTCCGCCCGCGGCTTCGCCCGCGTGGATTTCGGTTATATCGCGCTTTTTAGATTTCCCTCGGGAACATCAATTTTTTCCGGGATAAAAGGTAGCCTATGTGCTTTCTCAGGGTCTAAAGATTGTCTGTGCCAAATTTCATCAAAATCTGTTGAGAGGTTTAAGCGGGAAAGCGTAACAGACAGACAGACAGACAGAAAGACAGAGTTACTTTCGCATTTATAATATTAGTATGGATTGAATAAAGTTTATGAGTTTGATTCAGCAAGCGGTACTTTTGTGAGCCGTGTACCTACGCATTGTTAGGAGGTTCTTCTCTCTGGAGCCCAGATCACCGGTAACTTGGACCCTGTTCCCGATATCGGTGACCCTCAATGTTCCTTTTTTACATTTTATTTAGGATAAAAAATGAAAATGTGATTTACAAGTCATGATCATCATTTTTCACGTGGAGGGCTTCCACCAAGGTCCTCCACGACGACCGGTCCTGCGCCTCCCGCAGACAAACCCAAAATGATAAAAAAAAAGACATATTCATAACTATGCATCAGATTAGTTACAACGTTGGTAAAAATACATTAAATTCGCCACTTAAAAGTATCTCAAAGGTAGAGATGAAACAATAACTAATTCTAAGAAGCTAAAGTGCAGGGTCTCTTTCAAAGGCTCTGTTAAAAATAGACAGGTTGCATCCCAAAAGTCGAGTGATATGCCAAGCTAGTTCCACACGCTTCAAGTATATATTTCTTGAGCAAACTATGGAGAATACCTTAATCAAATGTTTTACCTGTAGAAGCTAAGTATGAAAGGTGTTTTTTTAGTTATACTTACATACATTATGCAGATCAATGTAGAAGATTGTCGGCCTGTATGGCAGCTGTAAATTAATTACGCAAGGCCTACAGCCAGCACTTTAAGATCGCCCAAGTGCGGGACGGGCTCTTGCACGAAGTACGGTATATACAAAATAAAAAGTAAAATATTCTTTTTTCAGTATCTGTTCTTATAATGGTAACTTTATTTTTATTTATTTTATTTATTTATTAATAAAGGTACACCAACAGCTTCTGTATAAAAATTAACAAATAGAGTAGATATGAGTAAAAGGCTTATACAGTTGCCAATAACAGGTGAACCAACATTCACCAACATGAGTGATAACTTAAACTAGATAAATGTAAATACTAATATTAACTGGATATAAACTATACAACGAAAATAAACAAGGTTAGACTTGTACTTAAGTAAAAAAAAAAGGAATACAAAGCTAAAATTAAATTTTAAATATGAGATCAAAAATTAGAATAAAACTTAAAAAACTTAAACTAAGAAACTTATAAAATTAAAAAATTAAATTTAAATAACAAACTAAATTAAAAATTAAATTTAAGTATACAAACAAATAACAAATTAAATTTAAGTAACAGAAATATATCTATGAAAATTTCAACTGTCTAATTGTCGGTTCATGAGAGACAGTCTGATGATAAACAGAAAGACAGATGGACAGTGGAGTGTTACTAAAAGGGTTCTTAAAAACTAAGCGACTACATGCTAAGGGATCTCGGCTTAAGCCATCGTTGGGAAAGGGTAGCGAGAGACAGGCCCGATCGGATTACCAGATTTAATAGACATGTGTCGCCTCGTATTGTACATTTGTGGACGTACCTTAGAATATGTGACGTCGTTCATCATCGACTAAGTTCATCATCATCATCATTTCTGCCGAAATACGTCCACTGCTGGACATAGGCCTACCCCAAGGATTTTCAAGACGACCGGTCCTGCGCCTCCCGCATCCGGCGGTTTCGCGCGACTTTCACTAGGTCGTCGGGCCTTGTCAGGGCCACGGATGCAGGAGGACACAGGACCGGTCGTCGTGAAGATCCCTGGGGAGGCCTATGTCCAGCAGTGGACGTCTTTCGGCTGAAATGAAGATAATGATGAAGTAAAACTGACTTCATGTAACCAGTACGTAACGTAAACCAGTTGCTTCAGTTCTCATGCTCGTAGTATGACAACTGCCATTATGTTTAGTTGGTTAACTGTGTCACGTGGTTTTTCTGTACGAGTTGAGTACAAGCCTCCCGAACTCAACGGAAATCCACGACATTCACAAGTTCTTACCCCAAAACCCTTATCCATAATCTAAAAGTTTTGCCCTTGTTTTTTCCAAAACTTACCACAAAGTTTTCTTTTACAACCAACAAAGAAATAATATATTAACACAGAATCTGCGAGTTTCTTCAAATAACTTGGAACAAGTTGCTGTACAGAGGGATATTGTTGAGAGCCTCCACCTACAGTCTAAGCTGTTGTACCTATTGTTGTACATAGCAGTTGTACGTATTACGCCTCAGAGAAAATCTGGTTTTACTATATTTTCTTTGCTTATAATAAGACATCATAAATAAATAAATAAATAATAAATAAATATATACGGACAAATCACACAGATTGAGGTAGCCCCAAAGTAAGTTCGAGACTTGTGTTATGGGAGACTAACTCAACGATACTATATTTCTAATAGATACATATATAGATTACATCCAAGACCCAGGCCAATCAGGAAAAGATCGTTTTCCATCATGACCTGGCCTCCACGTCGCAGGCAGGCGTGTTGACCGCTGCCCTACGGAGGATGTCAAAAAAAAAAAATTCATGCGTTTTTCTAAAGATTTTATTTGAGGTTTATCCTAAGTCGATGCGTTAAGCTTTTCTGTTTTGCCTTATCACCTCTGACACACTAAAGTATATACAATGCCACAGAGACGTGGTTAAAGGATCAACATACGACAATTTTAGTGGTAGGCCATAACATCGGCTACCCGCAGAAATTACCACCCACCAGACAAAGTCTTGCCGCCAAGCGATTCACTGTGTTCCGGCATGATGTCTGGTGAAACCACACGGAGGACGGGATGTATGCTGGATACGATGCGCTTAACGTTATTGTATCGGGAGTTTGGTCGTGGATGGCCTCCAAATCAATCTCCCTTTGGCACACCATCTTTGGTCATATTGTTGGGTTTAAGGTTTAACATTGCATCGCCTCGCTCAACAGCCGTCTTCCTTTCTGTTCACTCAGTTTTTATTTTATTTAATATGCTTATCATCAGGCGAGATTGCAGTCAAGCACTTGTTTGTTATTTAAAATGAAGGAATTAAAAAAGACATTTATTCAAATGAGGCTAACAATCAGTACTTTTCGAACATCAAAATTGCATAAGATTTTCACGCTTTTTCTCGCGACTTCGAGGAAGAGAGAAATTTAAAGGTTAATTCGTGTGATTTTTCCTATAAATAGACAAATTACCAAAGTATAATGACGTCACATGCTTGACTGACAACAAGCAATAGACAGTATTGGAAAACCAACCAATAGTCACAATAAGAGCACAGACAATAGACCTTACTGCCGCGCATAGACCCGCGCCTTAAAGGAATGCAGGCGCTATGTTTCCTTTTTGTATTAACAAAAGGTACTGACACGTACCGCTATGTATGCTCCGCTATGTAAGTTCAAAACCATAATATAACATTGTACGTACTTCAGACGTTTATTACTTTCCTCAAGCCACTTCGTCTCGGTGCCTGGTTACCGTAGTTTTACTGTCTCGTCGCTAGACTAGACCAGACTGATTTATTTTTCATGTCGAAACGGCGCACAGTATTTTGGCTAGCTGTGGCGCCAACTAGTGGGGATATGGCATAACTATTGTTGTGATTATTGATAGAAATTATTGTGAAGAAACTGTCGTATAATGAAAGGAAATGTACGAAGTGAGTAAACGTGGAGCTTAATGCTCGTTTAACTTACTAAATTTAACTAAATATCGTTAACCTGATCTAACGACGCATGTCGCCGCTATTACTTAGCGATAAGCCCTCGCCGTTAACAATTGACATTAATTAAAGATAATAAATGTATAATTGATATTAATGAAAGAATATAAATGTATAATATAACATTCATCATCATCAACCTTTTATTGTCCCATTACTAGGCTAGGTCTCCTCTCATACAGAGAAGGATTGAGCGTACTCATCACGCTTGCTCAATGCGGGTTGGCGATTTTAGGCTTAAAGTCCAGGTTTCCTCAAGACGTTTCCCTTGACCTTTTAATCAGTCATTGGTGTCCAAAATATACTTATAAAGTACATATAACTTAGAAAATTTAAATTGGTACATGCCTGATCTGGAAACGAACCCGCCCACTCATACTTGAGAGGCTGGTGTCTTAACCCAGCTTTGTGGGCATTAGTAGAATCACTGATGCTATAATCAGAATCAGTTATCGATACCTAACAATACCTTCACGGATCGGACAGGGTTTTCTTTACATATTGTATAGTTTAAATATTACTACTGCTTGTGCAGTTGAAATGAACTACGTCCAGCGAACAGTAGTCAGCCCTGCTGAGTGTCCATTATTCCCACCACGACGTCCAGACTTGGGTTATTTATTCTCAAGCCGCTCGTGTCGACATTTAGAGTTCCAGAAAGGGACCACAAATAAAAGTCCTCTTTTCGTGCTATAAGTTATTCAAACAACATAACTTATTCATGTTGGCATATAATCAACTATTTATACCTATATTTCTCGTACCGTAGTGACATTTATATCCTGTACAACATTTTAAGCTGCACTTAATGTAGAAGGGATGTTTTTTTACTGTATTTTACTGTATTTTTAACTGACATAATAAGTGCTTTTGCCTCCATTTGTCTGTATCCAATGTGTCCAATGGATTTTAATTATTTATTATGCGTAGTAAGTCGCCAGTAACTAGATGGTCGGACAACGATGAGAAAGTAGTTGAGGCAAACTAGATGCGGGAGTCGGTCATGAAGGTTAATAGTCGCCCACCGGTATCGGGAACAGGGTCCAAGCTACCGGTGGTCAGGGCTCCAGAGAGAGGAACCTCCTGACCATACGAGCCGTGTCTAGAAGTACTGCTTTCCAAACCAAGCCCTTGATTCAGCTGTCTAACGATAGCCTCCTGAGGTGTTGGTCGCGAGGCTCTTGGCTATTAAGCTTTTGGCTGTCACGACTATCGGTACAATGGTTGCAGAATCCACATCCCACATGTCGACAACCTCGTGAGCCAAATCAAGATACTTGATTTGTTTATCTTTCTCGGCTTTCACGAGGTTCTCATCATATGGGATAGTGTGGTTGTTGACGCTTCCTGGAAGGGTCACTGCATTCTCCTATCAACCCCAGGGTCTCAAAGCAGGGAAAACAAACATGCAAGCACTAACCTGGATCCAGCTGGACAGGAAAAGGAGTCACCAACGACGGGGCAGGCGCCGGCCGGTCAGCTATCTCCTTCACGTGGACTTGATGCTGCTTGTTCACTGCCTACACTCGTCAAGCACAGACACACCACCAATATGGAAACTGAGGGTTTATTAGGCCAGCGAAGCCCTTAGGAAGTCAGATATTCGATATTATTTAGAATACACGCGGCGTCGGATGAGCTGAGATCGCCATCTTTTTTTGTACTAGTTCTTTTTCTTGGCACTCTTGAGAGAGGCGCCACCAGCACGAGTTAAGCGAAGCCCGCGCTTATTTTTATCGTCGTTGACGCAACAAGGATGGACAATGGAAATGCATGGATAAATTATTAGGATAGTTAATGCTCACACATTTCCCCCACCTGAAATCCACAAGGGTTTCAAGAAGAATGCGAAAAATTAAGAGTGAAATCAGCAATAGCTGGACTATGAGCTACTGCCGAAAAAATGCATAAAATTCTAGTTAATAAGGGTAAATAATTTGTGGCTTATTTTAAATAACTTAAAGACAGTGTGTACTTATACTCTAGTTAGGTATATAAAAGGAAAATAAACTAATTATTTGGTAAGGGACAAACCTTTACCACCGGCCTACGAAACGTCTTTCTGTTAGCAGTTTGGAGAGTAAATAAATATATAATATTTTTAAAATAAGATTCTCTTTTTATCCAGTGTATTTATTTAAAAAAAAATAGAAGTCTCATTGTAGACTTTTTTTAGTGTAGTATCTATAATCTATATATTTGCTATAAGATTCTATGTCTTCGCTAAATAACAAACAAGTATTATAAAGGAAGCCTAAAGGAGTGTTACAACGCAGCGTTTCTCCGCTCGTGTGTAAATCCCTTAAAAATCGAGTCTGCCTATTATTTTTTTTTAATAAATGTTGTTATTTTTAATAAAAAAGAGAAACAATGAAGTGTGTAATGCATTACATATTATGAATTATTAAAAATAAATGCATGTTTGTAGTTGGGTTTTGACTAGTTTCGTTATGATTATGACTAAATACAGTAATGCATATTTTTTAGTTTACATAAAGATTTTTACGGAAATATCTACCTAAAATCTACATAGTGTAGGTTATGGTTTTAAGCCCCAGCAGAAGGCGTGTTAACAAGGTCAATAACAAGTACAGACGACAGCACATTAAGCTACTACAATCTGTCAGATTTCTCCATTAGATTTCAACTTTATTGCTAAGGCATTAAGGCTCAAGACTGATTGGGAATATTTGAGAGTTTAGGACAGGGGTGGCCAACTTGAGTAGACTTAAGGTGTACTGTTTACCAAAGAAACCTTGTGCGATCTACCAAACACACGTACTACTTGAAATCATAAATCAACAGCGTAGTTTTAAGATCGACTGGACTAGCAGTCGCGATCGACTGGACTAGCAGTCGCGATCGACTGGACTAGCAGTCGCGATCGACTGGACTAGCAGTCGCGATCGACTGGACTAGCAGTCGCGATCGACTGGACTAGCAGTCGCGATCGACTGGACTAGCAGTCGCGATCGACGATCGACTGGACTAGCAGTCGCGATCGACTGGACTAGCAGTCGCGATCGACTGGACTAGCAGTCGCGATCGACTGGACTAGCAGTCGCGATCGACTGGACTAGCAGTCGCGATCGACTTCCCTATTAACAAACTGGTCATGGTTACATTGATTATTATTTTATTACTGATAGATCTCGTACTTATAACATGACATAAAACATTAAGTAAATAATTATCTTCCGTCATAAAACTTTTATGAATTTAATTCAATAATTGTATAATAATAATTGTTAAATAATTTTGTACTATTATCACAATTTCAGAATATATAATAAATAAAATGTTATTATCCTCTTAAAATATGCTTTGGTTTTAAAATATTATTTCTCAATAAGTTAAAATTGACCTATTTTAAAATTAAGCAATTTTCTTGTCACGAAATGGTTATCAGATCAAATAAATACTTTAAATTATGTCTAAGGTATTTTTGTTAATTCTTAGAAGCGAAAATAATAAAATAAAATATACAGCAATTCAATAATCTGCGATATTATTTTTATTTTTTGTATTAAGGTCTTAGAACAATAGTGTTTTAACTCATTTTGACTAGCAAGTCTTTTTTTCAAATTTAGAAAACGATTAAACGCTTGTTTATATGATTTTCCTAAGGCTGGAGCATCATCTTTAAGCATAATTGGGACAACATAACGCCCATCGGAGGTGCGATGCGTGCCTTCTTTATATTTTTGTTCGCATTTTTCATCCTCGGGGCCGGAAATTTTACATTTCGGCGGCTCCTCGGACTCCCGGAACCGTTGAACGATCTCGTCGAGCGCACTAGAAGACGCGACGAGGAGCGTAACGGGTGTAGCCGGAGTTTTAGCTACCACGTTTTGAAGAAACTGACCACTTATCACCCAGCCGAATACACTAGAGAGTGCGCATGGAAAGCCCGGGCCTTGACTGAAACGTGAGCCAGTATATATCTGGTCAAAACAGTCTACTCCTAACAACAGATCGATCGGACCGGATTTATCAAAGTCCTGGTCGGCGAGATCCAGATGTGTAAACTTATCCTTGACGATTGTCGGCAACGACACTGAAGGAATCAGGGATGTGATTTTAGGTAGAACCACTAATGGAATATCAAACTGAGGAGTGTCACTCAATCGAGGTATTATTGAACCGAAGGTGTGACCTTTAATGCTACACACATAATTTTGACCGATGCCACTTACATTTAGTTTACATTTCTTGATATGTAAACCTAATTGTCGCGCACAGCTACTTGTAATACATGAATCCATCGAGCCACTGTCGATAATTGTACGGACATACTGCCACGAACCATCCGATCGCTTCAAACGAACTACTGCTGTACCAAGAATTTTTGTGCTAATAGGTTGATTTGAAATGTTTGACTGGGTAGCACTAGTTAGAGTAGTGTTCATATCGGGATGCTGGGATGAATCCAGTTTACTAGTATGAGACAGTAAACTCTTATGCTCTTCATGTAACAAAGTATTATGCTTTGCATTACAAATGAAACATGTTGACTTAGATTTACAATCGGTAACAGTGTGACCCGGCCTTAAGCAGTTTTGACATAATTTTAAATCTTTAACTAATTGTTGTCGCTGTGTCATATTCATAGAACGCAATTTACTACAACGGTAGATTGAATGATTTTCATTACAACACACACCAACAAACTGACTAACTTTATTATTATTGTTGGAAGAAATTAGAGATGCTTTTGGTTGACGCGATAAATAATCTTTATTTGTATTAGGCCGATTTTGTGTACTTGTAGAATTTGATGATGGAATATTAACTGGTTGGCTAACTTCTAATACTTTTATGTAATTTTGTAAATAAGTAATGAAGTTATTAAATTTCGGAATTTCTTCAGTGTTTTGTAATTCAAACCTTTTTTTGTTTCTGTATCTAAAGGTCTAGACGCAATGTAGAATAAAATAAATTCGCATAAATCATCAATACACAAACCGCGCAAGGCACTAACGCATTTATAAAGTGTGTTAGATAACTCAGATAAGTTAGACAAAGATGGTTTTTGTATGGGATTAATTTTAATTATTTTTTCTAAATAAGCTGTTGCAAGAATACGTTTGTTGTCATATCTGTCCAGTAAAGTTGCAAAAACCACTGAATAATTTGCCGATGTCACAGGCACGCCCTTCGCTAATGTCAGTGCATAACCAGATAAACATGACAGCAAATAGTGAAATTTCTCAGTGTCGGTCAATGAACTATTATTATGAACAAGTGCTGTATAACTATCTTTAAATGTTTGCCACTTCTCTAGATTACCATCAAACTTTGGAAGTTCCAGTTTAGGCAACCTCACTTGCGAACGCACATGACCTTGACCTAATTCCGGGCGACAGTCGCTACCTGCGCTCGCATCGAGAGAATCCGCAAACTCAATAACACAGTAATACAATTCATCGAATGACAGTAACACTTTATGATCGATAACAAACGAAGGTTTAAGCTTTAATTGCAACTGGTTAACATCATCGTTGCATTCCACAAATCTATTACGAATCTCGTCAATCTTTTTGTACCTAGCTCGAAAAGCTGCAAATTTAGTTTTAGTTTCTTTAACTGTATTGGCTAAATCGTAAAGTATCTGCATACTTGTATACTCATATTCCCGCCTTTTAATAGCGGTTATTAGTTCCACTTCGCTCATAGTTTACGTGGTATACGATATCCGCACGCTCAAAAAGATAAAAGTTATAAAAGTAGGTAAAACGGAAAAAACGTAAGCCGGTATGTAGGCAGCAATGCACGCGCGAACGTATTGAATGAAATCCAAGCACACACGTCTCAAAGTTATTTGTTAGAATATAAGTTTTGACTTTGAGGTAGTTCAAAGCTAATCCGTCTCCCGCCGGAGACAAATACTACGATTGTAGGTACTTCGGTACTAAATTCGAGAAACTTCGAACTCACGTTTTTTCAAAGTAATTTATGCAATTTGTTATTTAATACAAATAAATGCAGCTTATTACAAGGGAATTAACGAGGTATGAATGTACGATTGAATAGTCAATCGGTCTCAAATAAGAAACAATAACTAGGTATCATGGAATGACCTAGGTTTTATTTAGACACTTAGAACTTGAAAGGCAAATTGAAATTGCCTTAAGTAGGTAAGTATACAAATAAATTATAATTGGGATTACGTATTTAACGTAATAACGAGAATGGAAAGATTTAATTTCCGATAGTAGGTAATTTTGAAATAATTACGCGAGGAAGATTCCTCACAGGAGGCACCATAATTAATGTTGACGCTTCCTGGAAGGGTCACTGCATTCTCCTATCAACCCCAGGGTCTCGAAGCAGGGAAAACAAACATGCAAGCACTAACCTGGATCCAGCTGGACAGGAAAAGGAGTCACCAACGACGGGGCAGGCGCCGGCCGGTCAGCTATCTCCTTCACGTGGACTTGATGCTGCTTGTTCACTGCCTACACTCGTCAAGCACAGACACACCACCAATATGGAAACTGAGGGTTTATTTGGCCAGCGAAGCCCTTAGGAAGTCAGATATTCGATATTATTTAGAATACACGCGGCGTCGGATGAGCTGAGATCGCCATCTTTTTTTGTACTAGTTCTTTTTCTGGGCACTCTTGAGAGAGGCGCCACCAGCACGAGTTAAGCGAAGCCCGCGCTTATTTTTATCGTCGTTGACGCAACAAGGATGGACAATGGAAATGCATGGATAAATTATTAGGATAGTTAATGCTCACACAGTGGTGGAGCAGCGTGAGAGAGCCCTAAGTCAACAACTCTCCAATTGATTTTAGTTGTAATAGCGATTGATAGAGTCATCAACACTGCTCCCAAAACGATGAAGTAGCACATCATCAGGAAACCAATATCTCCTGGAACCAAACATTGAAATAAATTGGTAAAATCCACCAACCTGCACTAAATATTGCCCTCTTGAAGCCAGGCCCATGTAAGTACTTGATGAAGTTATTATTTAATGTTTTATTATCTCTAAGAGACATTTTTTATTGTAATATATATACTTATTCTAATTCATAACATCAAACTTAGTTCAAAGGTGAGATTGGAGTCAAATAACCCAACTATGCTATTAAGATATTCCTGAAGAACATTTAGCTAACATTGTGCCTCTTCGTTGTTGTGTGGCTGAAAATAGTGAACTTTATCTTTGAATATTTTAGTAAACAATCAACACAATTGCTTGAACAAAGCTACTATTTAAATCTCAGAAGCTCCTAGGTCTATATTTAGAGCCATCCTCGAATCGTTTGTCAAAACAAAAATTATATCTCTGCAATTTTTGTATATTCCTTTTTTTACTTTGTTAGAATATGGAAATTAGTGTTAAAGCGGATTAAAACCATTCTGGGAAAAAGGAATATATTGTAATATTGTTTTTCATACCTAATCCCTATCCCTACACCTCGTTTCCTCGAATTTCAGGAAAACATTCAGTTTTCCAAACCAGTTCAGTTTTAAAATTTATGGATTGAACGAATAGCACTTACAAATGAAAAAACAACGGTCGACCATTCCAAATAGTTAATTGTTCCACGTATGTTAAGCCATCAGCATACAATCCTAAAACTATTCATGAATATTTTCCAAAATTTTGCTTTATTGAAAAAACATTGGGGGTCTGCGTCGCTGACTCGGAAAATTGGACAAACGCCGGGAGTTATCAACGAAATGCGATGGCTCGGAGGCTAGGTCACGCGTGTAATGTTTGATGTATTATGTGAGGAGTAATCTGTGTAGATGACAGTTTACTGTTGGACCAGATATGGCACTCGTCTTGAGTCATCGTGATATCATAAAAGCACTTCTAAAGGGCCTTTTCTTTGACGGTAGATACATGGCTGCAATGTATAGCAAAGTATTTTGCTTATGGGTGCATGCAATGTCCTGCGTTGTTACACTCTGTTAAAATCATAATTAATATAGTGTTTGAATTTTAAAAGAAACCATCTCCTTTTTTGGGTCAAAAATGCAAATCAAGATGTCAATGCAATCAAATGTCTTCACTTCTATCGCTTTGATTGGATCGGAAGGAGGTGTCTGTCTTTTACTGAATAAAAGTCACCCATGTTCCTTCATTTGCTTGTCCGGGCGATGGTATCTTGTGTAAGGAACCATGACCTCTGTGTCTGGAAATACCAGCGCCATCTAGTTGTAAACTAACAAAATATTGTCTTTAAAATAGGTCTTGTTGTCCAACGTAATACGGACTGGGCAGGGCATATGTTATGACAAACTAAGCGATCAGATAGCACAGGATTGGTGTCCTGAGACAGCGGGGCGAGGTCAAAGCAGACCTTGTAGGAGATGGCGGGACGAGGATGGATAGGTTCCATCAAAACTGGAGGGAGGAGGCACCGGCTCGCGAATGATGGAAGCAGTAGAGGCAGGCGTTTGTCCAGAAGCGGGATAATGGACTTTTCAGAGATCGTGAGGTATATACTTGTTTTTGTAATGAAAACAGCAAACCCTTGGAATAACTCAGTACATAAAAATTATCACAATGTCAATTAGAGCATTACATTTAAGCAAAACATGTTTGACCTCATTTTATATTGTAACACCTTTTATACCGTGTCTTTCGTAAATAAATATTATTAAGAATGAGTGACCCCGGGTCCGTTGTACGTCTCTTTATGGTTTTGTTCCCAAAGGGTAAAAATGGGATCCTATTACTAAGATTCCACTGTCTGTCTGTCTGTCACCAAGCACCATGAAATTATCACAGATATTTCTGTTGCTGCTATAATAACAAATATGTACTATTCTTTTTTAACATTTTGTGCGCCAATTCGACTCGCACTTGAGCACGTGTCTACTGTCACAGGGGCATTATATCTTATATATAAAATTCTCGTGTAACCGAGAGTGAGTGAGAGTGTTAGTTGTATTAGTGTCATAACTCTCTGCAACGGCTTGACCGATTTTATGAAATTTTATATCCTTAATCAGTAGATCGGAGAATCGACTACTATCTATTTTTCATGCCCCTAAATGATAAGGGTTGTCTACCTTTAACATTTAGTTTTTATTTTTCTTATAATGTGTCTTTAAAACTACATACATACAACTAAATGATCACCCTTCTACGATCAATCCCTGTTTTTAATCGCGAGTCTAATAAAATATTAACTAGAAGTAATGTATACCTATGTCAAAACAAAGCTTACTGGGTCAGCTAGCGCACTATTGATATATACATTTTTTTTTTTTTTGTGTTAATGCGTTCATTCAATTGTGCGTGAATATGATACGCTCGCGAGCTTTCAATTCTATAGCGTTTGCGTATTGTGGATGTAATTTCGCTTGTTATTTACGTTGAGCTGTTAGTGTAAGTATATAATATTATGTATATTGACCCCTCACAGACCCCGATGACCCCATAACCCTCGTCCAAGAGGCCAATAGGGCCACCAGCACAATACACAAAAAAAGACCGACCTACCGACCTCGCCGCCGAGGTCCATCGCGACGCGTTCAACGTAGTAGTCCCTTTCCCCGTCCCTTGTCCGATGAAGGCCAGCCCGCGCCGCAGCTGAGCCAGTAAATTTAAATTCCCAACTATGACCTCTGAGTTTGTTTCGGACGTTTCTTCTCAGAGCTAGTACTAGGAAACGCCGCGGTCATCAAACCGAATTAAAATAAAATTCGATCCAGCCTTCCCTTGCTGTTCTCTCTAGCGACGCCCTAAGCTTTCGAGGTTCGTACCCCACAGGGGGTGCCCTTAGCGTGTAGTCGCTTAGTTTTAGTTGCCCTGGCTGGAGGCTTTAAATTCATTTAAGGCAGCCACAGGATAGTCCGGTTAAATAGTCACGACCTCTCTAGGTCAACTACGAGATGCCAAATAAAAAAAATTAAAAAATAAAATTATATGGACGCTCGCTCTAAACTCACTTTACCTCAATGTTCACGATGATATTTTTACAATATCATTCGGGTACTTTTCAATTCATATTATAAATAATGTACTGAAATCCTTTCAGAGAAACTCTTCAGTTGCCCGCGATCTGAGAGCTTCAGTCGGAGTCGTATTTAATTTGCGTCACATTAATTATACAGGGACTTAAAACGAGCGGGCTTTTGCACGACATCGGGTGCTAAGTGACGTCATCGTTTTAATATTATACAATATTCACAGCACCCGAAAGTTACATGACTCGTCAAGCTTTGAATGACAGAGACATAGCGTCGTCTCTGTCACTCATTTCTGTGTGAATCAATTCAATGTAAATGCACCTAAAGTCTATCTTTAGGTACGGACGACAGCAGGCCAAGCTACCCAAAACTGTCAAATATTCCTAATCCACCTTGCAGCTTGCAGCTCTAATGCTTTAGAAATAAAGTTGAAAATTTAATAAAGAAATCTGACAGATTGTAGTAGCTTGATGTTATTTCGTCTGAACATTTAAAAGCACGAACTTTGAATGGAGAAGTTACGACTTCGACCCTATAAAGCAACGCTTAAGCACCATTAGGGAATGCTTACTAGTCATACAAAAACACATCATTTAAAAAATACATATAAAAGAAAAGGCTCCGTTGTCCCAAACGCACACAGAATTCATGACCAGCAAGTTTTTAATTACGAGGCGTAATTTTAGCCACGGAGCGCCGCGTCATGGTCATAAGACACAATAGTCTAATGACTAGAACAACTCGAACAAAAACTGTGAAGTCAGCACCAGTGTAGTGTGACCTGCGACCGTACAGTCTGCGGTAGGACGGGACGGTTATAGGAGTTAGGGGCGCCCTGTTAAATAAGTACCCAAGACTTTCTTATTTAAGTAATCATTTGCGTAACCTTACTCCAACTTTGTTAGCATCGGCATCCAGACTAACCGGATCAGCACAATGCCGCTATGTCTACAATGAGCTACTTGCCTATGATTATTGTCTAACTGATCTGCATCAAACTCAAATAGTCATACCATACGGTCTACAAAGTCCCAGCACACACCGCTAGAGGCATGCGGCGGCATAGCGCATTTCCTTGATTTTTCCCTTGTAGACCGTATCAAATCAAATCAAATCATTTATTTCAAATAAACCAGTTACAGGCACTTTTGAATTGTCAGAAGGTCGGTCAGTCAATAAGATGAAGCTAGTCGCCCATTCCAAAGAGTAGGTACCTATGGAGAAGAACGGGAAAGAAACTCCATGGACACTCTTTTAAATTTTCAAGCTATTGTTACAAATATTTATTTACATCATTCATGTTGAAATCAACCGTGTGAGAACGATGCAGAAATATATTGTACGCTGAGAGCGTCCATTATGGAAAACACACAAAAATCAATTCAAAAATTAAAATACGCCGTGGCAGCTAAGAGACGACCAGTCCCCTCTGACGGCGTCCGTTCACGAACACGACGTATGGATCAGCATCATTCAGCTCAACCATATTGAAGGGAACCTAATAACCCAACACACACGCCACCATCAGCGAGACATTTGAGTGAGCATGACATACTCTCAACAGCCAGAGCACAATCAAGTTAATAAAATAGACTAACTCAACAAATAAATGCCTTCAGCACATTCGTACATTGTGCTCACATGTTTGCCATGCAATTATACAATACTATGAAAATATGTCAAGGTAATTACGGTTTCTATTAAATTTTTGACTTCAACTGCGCTCCGCCGCGCCCTCCAGCGGTGTGCGCTGGGCCATACACTTTAAAGAAACAAATAACGGGAACTATTGAATTCTCAAAGTTTCAGTCAGTCATAAAGATGATGCTTGACCCATCCAAAGCAAGAAACTCCATCAACAATCTTTTAAATCCTAAACATCAAAGAATCTTGAAATTAGAAGCTGAAAAGTTTGACTCTAAAATGGTGCAGTGTTTCATACAGGTTCTAGTTTACAAATTAATTATTTCACTTATTTCTACTACCATAGGTTTATAAGCTTTTTGAAGTAGGTATTAATCAAATATGGACACAGTCTGAAATAAATTGTTTAAATTTAGAATTTAATAAAATTGATAAAAAATGTTTGATTACGTCAGTCATGTTGAAATATCCATGTGAAAGATGAACAAAGACGTATAC
Organism: Sesamia nonagrioides; assembly: GCA_017933935.1. Classification (NCBI taxonomy): domain Eukaryota; kingdom Metazoa; phylum Arthropoda; class Insecta; order Lepidoptera; family Noctuidae; genus Sesamia; species Sesamia nonagrioides. The sequence goes on from JADWQK010001061.1 coordinate 3,102,144, forward strand.
ACATAGGCGTACACACACATAGGCCTAGGTGGAGGCCTGGAAATCTCGCAGAACATGTATAAACTCCCCTAATTATTATACAAAGTATAAACGAGAACTTATCTCTAACTTTTAAATAAATCACGCAGTAGACACTGATAAAATGTACGGTGCAATTCCCAAAAAACCGAGTGTGATCACTCTAAAAATTTGACATGCCTATGAGTGGTCATAGGCCTGACTTGAGCCTAGGCCTAACTTGCCACCCCCTAGGCCTAACTTGCTATCCGTTAGGCCTTACTTGCCACCCCCCTAGACCTGACTTGCCCCCCTAGGCCAGAAGCTGTGTACGCCCGTGCGTGTACATTAAAAGTGTTGGCTACTGAAAAATAAAACCATTCAGAAATTAAAATAAGCCGTGGCAGTTCAGAGAGAACACTGACGGTGCCCGTTCATGTACATGACATATTAATCAGCATCATTCAGCTCAAACATTTTGAAGGGAACGTAATGAACCAACATACACGCCACCACCAGCGATATATTAGAATGAGCATAACATACACTCTGAGCACACTCACTACAGCCCAGTTTCTGCGTTATACGTTTTAGCTTGCTAAGGCTCGTTATCAATCTGTCAGATTTGGTTTCTCGAACCCATACCGACCGGCACAGATCTACACGAGCACTTATGTATGTAATGGACAGGCACTTGAGTGAGACATTTTAGACTCATTACTTGAACGCTGATTTTTACTTATAGTAACGTGGATCGCCTGCATCTTTTTCCTAAAACCCAACGTATCATTCAAAGTTGTGTGTGATAAACCTCATTGTCTAAATAATGTAACGGTACCTACAAACGCCACAAATAAAGAACGCGTCATACTGACGTCACACGAATTCTACATCTCGCAAGCAGTTTACCGTGCAATTAGCACCACACACAACTCTCAACATCAACCGTTGGGCAAGTGCCCGCCAGACATAATACCCATCTGGTCCGAGGAGACTCTTTCCTGTTCCTTGCCTCCACACTATTACGTCGGGATCACCAGTGGAGGCATGAGAACAGGGATAGTTATTTGTGGCGTTTGTAGGTATCTCTACAATAGTTTCACTAACTATAAAGGGGTCTGTTTTATTCTTACTGAATGCAGGGAAATATCTGTATTTTACATCAAGCGTGTGCAGTTACTGGGCGAGCCTAATCAGCAGGAAAACCAGGCACCAGGCAGCCCTAATCGTAGCTATTTCAGGGCTCTAACAGCTGGTCGCCAGACCCGCCTTAAACTTAGTAATTGGATTCAAAACTTTGTATTGATGAGGCAATTCAATAAGTTCGCGAGCGCCAAAGAGTTTGTGCCTTTAAGGATTTATTGAGTTTTGTTTTGGCGTCTGACATTGTGGAAAGTCACATTTTAAGTAATATGAGACAGTTAAGCAAAGATATGAGTAGACACACAAGTTAACTGTAAATACTTTTAAATAATGTTCTGATTATACTAAGAAGTCGAACCTTTAACATTACTCTTTAATAAACATAGTAAAAAATTAATGTTGAAATTCTATTTTAAACTGTATATTGTACTCAATTAAGTTACTTATTCAGTAACAATAAGCTGTACCATACAAAGACTTTTTAGAGCACCCACTAAATTAATTATACAGTATGTAAAGAAACCCCGTCCGACCCATAAGGATAATAAAGGTTAGTTAAACGCATGACCAAATAAAATATGAAATTTTACATAATCACCATAGTAACAATACTACCTAATTAATTTTAAAATAATCTTTTTTTCCGTGAATTAATTCCAACTTCCCAAAATTTGGTAATTTTAAGAAAAGTGACATCACCGTTTTCGACGGTATTATTATGAGCGATGCAACCACATGCCGCGTGCCCTGCCCCCTTCGCCCGTGCATGTATTGCCTACCGCACATGTATTAAGTTACTTCCTTTTAAAAAAACAAATATTTTTTAGGGAGTTTTTTTTAAGTTTAGCCCAGCTTTGTACGCATTAGTAGAATCAGTTATCGATGCCTAACAATACCATCAGGAGTTTTCTTTACATATTGTATATAAGTTTTGTTTTCCAATTACTGGTTCAATTTTTGAAATGGCAAGGTTTCGCATTTAAACTAAAAAAAAAAAAAAAAAAAAAAAAAAAAAAAAAAAAAAAAAAAAAAAAAAAAAAAAAAAAAGAACTTAAATCCACTCAGGGGTTGAGTTTCGAAAATCCCTTTCATAGTGCAGCTGAAGTACAGTTTTAAGGCATTTCATTATTTTTTATAGTCTTTAGCTGCAGTCTGCAGGCTACAGTTTGTTTGTCCGTGAGCTATATCGAACTTTAACTTTAATATGTGTTATAGAAACCGCCTAGTTTAAATTACATTATACATTATCATGTCGTTTTTATAGATAAGATATATTTATTGTATAGTATTGTATCGCCTTTCTCTCTTTAAATCATTCAAATGTGACAAGACCTCCCATTGTGTCACATAATAAAGACGTAATAAATATACTATTCTATATTTGTATTTTCTATATAGCCCTATATCTATTAATCATACTTGGATGTAAAAGAGGACGCAAATAACAATGTCAGTTTTGCGTAACAGAACAGACATGGCTTTAAAATTTTATAGTATAGCATCAGACTGCAGTAGCATATAGTTTCTAACAAAATAGATATTAAAATCAAAATTAAATCGTTATTTTTTTTACAACTACTTCAACATTTCAGATTAAAAAAGGCGAGATTGTAAATTCTGAAATAAACAGCAATTCGTAGTGCATTCCACAATTTATGGTTAAAGTTGGACTAGAATTGACTCGTCAGCTGTATACCTCTGCCTGGCACCTTTCCAGACGCCGAAATAACTAAAACAATTCTCTTACAGTTAAACTGAAAATTTCCTCAGAATGGTTGTGTGGTTTGCCGAAACGACTATCGAAATTGTAATAGGGTTTGCTAGTAAACGAGTTCCGAAAATTGATTGGATTGGAAGCTTAATACTTTGTCACAGCCTAGATATATAAAAAGGATTTACTTAATAATAAACGCCTTAATATAGCCTTAGCCTGATATAGTGCTGGTGGATCGATCAAAGTGGTGTGCAATGATTGTTGACATAACCATCCCACATGATGAGAACCTCGTGAAAACTGAGAAATGTAAACAAATCAAGTATCTTGACTTGGTTCACGAGGTTGTCGACATGTTGGAGGTAGATTCAGCAATAATTGCACCGATAGTCGTGACAGTCAATGGTTTAATAGCCAAGAGCCTCGGCCAACATCTCAGGAGGCTTTCGTTAGGCAGCTGGATCAAGGACTTGATTCAGAAAGCGGTACTTCTGGATTCGGCTCGCATTGTCAGGAGGTTTCACTCTCTGGAGCCCTGACCGGGGGTAGCTTGGACCCGGTTCCCGATACCGGTAGGTAACTATATTTTTTTTATATTTTGATATTTTAATATGTTAATATTTAAAAATGTAATTTATATGTATATAAAATAAGATAAAGGAAATGACCCCATAATATTGAATCAATTCATCATAATCATCCCAGCGTTAATCCCAGTCGCATCCGAAGCCTTTTCAGCTTTGGAGTTTGGAGTCCGCTTTACCAGTCCAACTGCTGATATGGCTAAACTTCGACATTTTCCGTGAAGCGACTGCCGTCTGACCTCCACAACCCGAGGGCGACATCGAAGCATTGCAGTTAGACCAATTGTTGGATTTTTGAGGGCTCCAACAACCCGTAACGACTGCCACTACATGTTCGTATGGCAACCGGGACCAACGGCTTAACGTGCTTTCCGAGGCACGACCAGACCAGTGCAAATATTCATATTCATGCATACAAATACTTGCACTGTGCGGGGATCGAACCCGCGCCACCTTGCGCAGCGGCCGCGTCCGCTACCGCTACGCCACGGAGGCTGTCGAATTAACCCCTTAATATCGAATATTTTAAACTAATTCTGTTTTGCATGAGTATGTATATTTTTTATTGTATTTGTTGGTATTTGGCATGGCTAGCACTACTGCAAGAACTAAGGGGAATTTATTGATGACGCCAAACATAAAGCTGAATTTTAGGTCGAGTTAGTCTAGAGCTATTAATACGTTAAGAAGAATATATGTTGACTTGAAGGTTTGAGACGTTATTTTAACTTAAACCAACGTCTCGAGCCTTCAAGTCAACGAAACGATTTTTTTTTTCTAATTTTATAATTAGAAAAAAAAAATCGTTTCGTTGACTACACTTGCACTTGTTTATACAAGTGCTTGACTGCGATCCCGCCTGATGGTAAGCAGTGATGAAATCGTTGATGATAAAGCGCGCTGGATTATTAAGAGCCTATTCACTTAAAAAACCGGCCAAGTACGACTTGCGAGTCGCACTCGCGCACGTAGGGTTCCTACCATTATCTTTGAAAACGGCAAAAAAATCACGTTCGTTGTATAAGAGCCCCCCTTAAATATTTTATTGTTATTATTTGTTGATATAGCGGCAACAGAAATTCATAATCTCTGAAAATTTCAACTGTCTAGCTATTATGCTTTATGAGATACAGCCTGGTGACAGACGGACTGACGGACAGACGGACAGTCTCATGAATAGGGTTCCGTTTTACCTTTTAGGTACGGAACCCTAAAAAACTGAGTGAACAGGATGGAGAACGGCAGTTGAGGGAGCTGATGGAATGTTAAACGCAACAACATGACCAACTATGCTGCACCACGGCGAGATAGATCTAGGGACCCTCCACGACCAAACTCCTCCATCGTACCCGGTACAGATCGCAACACAGCTATAACCGCTCAGAGCAGTCCTCCGTACGGTTTCACCAGACATCATGCTGGAACACGACGAATCGCTTGGCTGCAAGAATTTGTCTGGTGGGTCAAAATGTATGTTAACTGTTAATTATTTTTTTTAGGTACGAACTTTTTTAACATGAAGCATGTTTATAAGTTAAAGAGTCAGTGTTTTAATATTTATTTATATATATACCTACTTTATTATATACCAGAAATTATTCTAAGCGTTAATTTGATTTCAGAGTGGCTAGTGGACACTTTTGAAAAAGTCATAATAATGTTTAAATTTGCAGCGAATAATGTTTGTATGTGGTTACATTTTAAAAATAAATAGCGAATGCAGTGCCAGTTTGTATTAATTATTTATTCTCGGGCAGTCAAGCCTCTCATTCTTCGGGTCGATGCCCAAAATCTCGCTGCCAAAACGGGTGAAACTACAGTATCGTGTAGGTCACGTACACTTTTCATGTAGGTTTCAGAAGCAGGAAACAGTCTACACAGCCTCAGAGAAAGTGGTGGAAAACAAACATTAAACTTTCTGCGAGGCAGTGTGGTCTTCAATCATAGTTCTGTCATATTTTCTGTATTTATATATAGGTAACTGTCTAAGAACAAACTTGGCCATCAACGAAACGTGCTATTCTTACTCAGAATACGCAAGAAGATATTATGCAAAAAGTTAAGAGTAAAAAGTGTAAACAATAATATTTTCGTTTAAAAGAGTGTCCATGGAGTTTCGTGCCCGTTCTTTTCCATAACACATATCTACTACATTAAAGAATGTGCAACTATCTTTCTAACTGACGACTTCTTGACAATTCTAAAGTTCCTATAATTTGGTGTGATTGAAATTGAAATGCTTTGAGTTGTGTAATAACTTCTGCAATATTCTTAAGACTATTGATCCTTTCTCAAGATATTTGAAGTATTTAATTTATACTAAACTTGAGGGTTCTTTCTCGAATAAGCAAGGGGGTTATCGTTAGAAGCATTCCAAAATGCCGTGCCGGGAAAATCAAATTCCTGAAATAATGTGACCGCATTACTTGAATTCTGAGAAATGCCAAAGATTTTACGTTTATCCTTTATGATATTGAAGGAGTAGGTAATAAGGAATTCTAAGGAGTGTGAAGTAATTTCGAATAGTTACAAACCGTGCTCAAGGATTCGACTGAAAATTTTCATCGAAAGGAAAAATTACTTGTACATTCGAGGGACCTTCGTGAAGAACGAAATTTCTAATGAATAACTCGCATACATACACACACTTTTATCGTGTCGTAAAGAGATATTCAGAATTTATATCTCGTTTATTATACTTTGAACAGCCTCTCATAAAATTATCGCCATCTTGGACTATTCTTTTCACCTTCTATCAGCTTTAGCACCCTTGTAAACTATGTAAAATATATCTCTGTGTGCCTCTATTACATTTAATAGAAAGAGAAAGACAAATATTTATCTATTGCAAACTAAAAGTTCGAGCTCTTTGGCAAACAACAAATTAGTTCAACAGTTTTGATAATATTTTTGGCGACAAAATAGGCAAACGCTGGTCTAGCGTAGTACGGAGTTACAATGTTGCCGTCACACGTAAAGCCATTAATTGAAATGACAGCTCACTCAAACCTAAACGCAAACGTATATATTTACGATGAGATGATTACGTAATTTACTCGGTTGTAGGCCATAACATCGGCTGCTGGCAGAAGTTACCACCCACCAGACGAAGTCTTACCGTCAAGCGATTCGTCGTGTTTGTGTCGTGACATGATGTCTGGTGAAGCCATACAGAAGACGGGTCTGAGCAGTTGTGTTGCGATATGTGCCGGGTACGATGCGCCAAATGTTGTTGTGTCGGGAGTTTATCGTTGACCGTGTTTTTGGGTTTAATATTGCATCACCTTCCTCAATGCCGTCTTCCATCCTATTCACTCAGTTTTTTGAGTAAATAGGCTCTTAATAAACTAGTGCGCTTTACTATCAACGATTGCATCACTGCTTACCATCAAGCGAGTAAAAAGTATTTTTTTTATAAATTATAAACCAGCGTTTGACCACAGTCCCGCCTGATGGTAAGCAGTGATGCGATCGTTAATGGTAAAGCGCGCTAGTTTTTTAAGAGCCTATTCACTCTAGCCTTCAATTCAATTCAATTCAATTATATTTATTTGCACAGAAAGTAGGTATAAAAAATAATGATGTTTACATAATGTCAGACCCTTATACTATCTACCTTAAATTAGGCATGCAAATTTTGAATAGTTACATTAAATGAATCATTAAATTATTACATTGTCTATTATTTTTAACATTTTATATTTATTTGGGAAGAGAGGAGTCATTTAAAAAATCATTTACAGAGTAATAACATTTTTCTAATAAAAGAGCTATAAGCTTCTTTTTAAATGTTATCATTGGGTAATTTTTAAATTCATTGGGAATCTTATTAAAAACAATTGGAGCCATGCCAAAAATACTTTTTTTAAACAATGCAGTATTACAACCGTCAATTCTTAACAAATTCTTATATTGGCTTCTTATAGGTCCTTTTCTAGTTTCTGACACTGTTACAAACTCATGCTTGTTCAGTCAAAAATACATCAAAAATTACATCCAAAATACATCCAAAATTATCTAGGCAACTATTACTGCACAGTCTTGTTGGTTGTTGTAGTTGTAATTTGAGATTATAGGCTAAAAGGAAGTGTTCAAAGTCAAGGGAAATGTTATTATGTTTTAATATGTCTATGTTGAAGTCTCCGCATATAACCATTTTCTTATTTGACTTTAGGCATAGTGTTTTTAAGATGTTATCTAGGTTTTCATAAAATGAACTTAAATTACTTAAGTTAGGTGGTCTATAAATACATAAAATAATCAATTGATGGTTGAGTAATTCTATTGCACAACATTCGATAGTGTTCGTTACTGAATAGCGAGAAATGTCCAATTCTTTATATTCTAAGTATTTTTTTACAATTATGCAGGCGCCTCCGCGTTTTTTTGCTTTTCTTGAATAACAGGCGGCCAGTTTGTAGTTGGATATATTAACAAGTTTTTCTTGCCCAAATATTATAAAATGTTCCGTTATGCAGATTATGTCTATATGTTTTTGTTTCTTACATAGTTCTTGCAGATGAACCGTTAATAGATCCGACTTGTTCAAAAGGCCAGCAATATTTTGATGCAAGATAAATATACTATTATGAACGAAAAAAGTCATTTGAGTTATTAAGACGGCCAGTACGCTTATTGAACATAGTACAATCATAAGTCAAATCCAGATTGGAGTCCAAGATCTCAGCGTAAGCGTTCAGATTCGTGTTAAAATACAATTTTAGATCAACCAGAATGTTATCCATAATATTATCATATATCTTTCTCATTCCATATTTTTTTTTTTTTTTTTTTACATATTATAAACCAGCGCTTGATCGCAATCCTGCCTGATGGTAAGCAGTGACGCAAACGTTGATGGTAAAGCGCACTAGTTTATTAAGAGCCTATTCACTCTAGCCTTGAAGACACTCAATTTGTAGTCCGACGGAAACACCGCCGCGGGCAAATTGTTCCAGTCCCTCGATGTACGCGGTATAAAGGAGGAGGCGAAGCGCTTCGTCCGGATCGTAATGGTGTTAACAACGTAAGGGTGGAAACCAGCCGTACGACGGGTCGTCCGCTGGTGGAACGGAGATGGGGGAATTAAATCATGCAATTCCCTCGCACACTCCCCGAAATGCATCCTATAGAACACCGAAAGGCTGGCTACTCTACGCCTGTGCTCTAGGCTTTGGAGACCAACTCGAGTTAGATCAGGGTCACCAATCAGCCTCTTTGCACGTCTCTCCACTGAATCCAAAGTGGCCAGGTGACACTTGGCAGCACCAGCCCAAATGTGGCTGCAGTACTCCACACACGAACGGACCTGTGCTTTGTATAACATTAGAAGCTGCCCAGGTGTGAAGTACTGCCGGACCTTTGCGATAACGCCAAGTTTCCTGGCAGCCACCTTGGCCTTGGACTCAATGAACCGCCCAAAGTTAAGGTTCGAGGAAATCTCAACTCCCAAAAGCTGAAGGCGGTTGGAACACTCCAAGGACACATTCCGAAAAGTAGGGGCCAAGGTGAACGGGCTCCTTTTGGCGGTGAAAAGACACGCCTGTGTTTTGGCGGCATTGAATGCTACAAGATTGGCATTGCCCCATTCGGAGACTGCCTGCAGTGCAACACTCGTTCGCTCAACCATGGCCTCTCTTTCGGACCGGATTGATTCCCTACTAGCCCGAGCATCCGGCAGGTATCTCTCTACAACTGTGCTGTCATCTGCATACCCATAGATACCGGGCATCAGCAGATCGTTAATATGCAGCAGAAACAGAGTTGCAGAGAGAACAGACCCCTGAGGAACACCGGCATTAGTTGACATGGGCTCAGAAGAGCATCCGTCGACAACAACTCGGAGGGACCGTTCAGTCAGGAAGTCTTTTACCCAGCCAGTCAGGCTAGGGGAAATGCCGTACGCTGGAAGCTTACTCAAAAGGCCAGCGTGCCAAACCCGGTCGAAGGCCTTCGAGACATCAAGGGAGACAGCAATCGCTTCCCCATTCTTCTCGAGGGCCTCGCCCCACAAGTGAGTGGCATACACTAGTAGGTCCCCAGTTGACCGATTGCGGCGAAACCCGTACTGTCGGTCACTGAGGAGATCGTTACCTTCCAGGTATGCCAAGAGGCGCGAGTTCAATACACGCTCCATAATTTTGCAAAGTATGGAGGTGATCGAAATCGGCCGATAGTTGGCAGGATCGGCACGACTACCCTTCTTGGGCACAGGCTGCACGTTAGCAAGCTTCCAGGACTTGGGCACTATACCAGTCCTAAATGAGAGGCGATACAAGCGCGTCAATACAGGAGACAACTCGGGCGCACATGCTTTAAGAACAATCGCTGGTATACCATCCGGACCACTAGCCTTATTCACGTCCAGACGACACAGTACTCTCAGAACCTCCTTGTTTCTAATGCGAACCTCAGGCATTGAAGCTCCGCAATGAGGTAAATTAGGTGGAGTAGCACTGCCAGTATCAAGACGCGAACTATGGGCAAAGAGAGATGCAAAGAGACCTGCTTTCTCTCTCGCCGTATGAGCCAGTGTTCCATCAGGCCTAACCAGCGGAGGCAGTGAGGGCCGACAGAAGTTCGCCTCAACCGATTTGGCAAGGGACCAAAAAGATCTGCTACCGGATGGCTGCGCAGATAACTTGTTGCCAATATGGGTAATGCGGTCGAAGCGAGCCTTCTTGAGCGCCTTCTTGTAGGACTTGGCAGCACGGTTAAAGGCTCTCTTCTTTGAGCTTAGATCCGGAGCTCCGCGGTTACGAGCGTCAACCCAGGCGAGAAATGCCGTGTGCTTACGCTGTTCAGCTTGGACACAATCGGCATTGAACCATGGGCGAGCCGAGCCACCGACGGGCACGTCATTGAATGGGATAAAATACTCCATAGCTTGACGCACCACATCGGTTATAGCGTCCGCACAGCTCGAAGGATTGTCAGAGGAGAAGCAGACCTGCTGTTGGCAGCAGGTCTGCTTCTCCTGGTATCCTTGGGGATAAGACGCAAAGAAGTGGCGCATCTCATCCCAATCCGCTGACCTGTAACGCCACATTCGCCGTTCACCACGAGAGTCGTGATCTGGTGGGGAGAAGGACGTTACAGACTTCACCAGACAGTGGTCTGATGTTCCCAACGGTGAGGAAACTGTTACAACACATCTGTCCGGATCAGTGGTCAGCAGAAGGTCCAAACAGTTGGCAGTATGCCCAACTACATCAGGCACCCTAGTCGCTTGCTCTACCAGCTGGGAAAGGCCCATAGAAAGCGCGAAGTTTCGCGCTTCTCTCCCAGCGTGGTCGGTCCTCTGGTATGGGAAGAGCCAGTCCTGGTGGCAGGCGTTGAAGTCCCCCAGAGCGACGAACTGAGCGTCAGGGTGCCGATGCAGCGCATTGTCAGCAGCCTCACTGAGGTAGTCAAATAAACGAGTTGTCTCCTGATCACCGCTGTGCGATCGGTAGACACAGGTGTAAACAATTTTGTCCACACCAGTGTCAACCAACAGCCATAGGGACGAGAAGTGAGGGTCTTCGAGGTGACGGAGGCGCCGGCAACAGATGTCATTGCGGACATACACACAGACCCCGGCACGCTGCAGGAAATGATGCTCCAAAGAGTATCCCGGGTAGCCGAGGTACGCCGCGTCAGTCGGACATCTGATCTGGGTCTCCGCCAAGAAAAGTAGGTGGGGCTTTTCAGTCTCAAGGTGGTAATGGACTGCATCGATATTGGAGTGCAAACCTCGGATGTTTGAGAGGTGCACTATGAACGAGAGGACGTGCGCCCGCTGTGCACACCTACTTTTCCTTTTGTAACCTTTCATATTAAGTTTATATACTGAGTGAATAGGAAGGAAGACGGCAGTTGAGTGAGGTGATGCAATGATAAACCCAACAATACGACCAACGATGCTGGGCCAGAGGGAGATTGTTCTGGAGACTGCGGGGACGCCCGAACCCCCCCAGGGATCGCCATCGGGTCCTCTCGTCCGGTCGCCAACCGGCACGATGGGGCCACCCTGGGATTTTTCGCAGTTGGCGGGGCAGCCTTTCGTATGTGGCTGGCACACTACTTGGGCCCCCAACTACCTGCGGTCGGCCAGCGGAGAACCGTGCTTCGGATCCCGCTACCCTCCACGAACAAACTCCCGACACAACACCATCTGGCGCATCGCACCCGGCACACATCGCAACACAACTGCTCAGACCCGTCCTCCGAACGGCTTCACCAGACATCATGCCGGAACACGACGAATCGCTTGGCGGCATGTCTTTGTCTGGTGGGTGGTAACTTATGCCGGCGGTTGATGTTGTGACCTACCACCGAGAAAAATATTATTTATTGACTCTGCCAGTAGTGTAGGAGAACATCTCAAGTGTTAGGTCACGATTGCTGTCGAAGATGTATGCATACTTATGGCTCTGATTGTCCAAATGAAGTAGGTTATTGAACAATTCAGCTTTGAAGTTGTATATTGGTGAACCTGTATTATAAGTTGGGAGACAGATCACTATATTGGTGTAAGTTATTCTTCTGAACATTTCATTTAACATCTTTATTACATCCATATAGTTGTTATAATATGCATTAATATCATTTTCTCCTATGAAGAGTAAGCAGTAGTCATTTAAGGTAAATTCCTTTAATTTTTGTTCAATACCATTTATGAGCTGCATTACGTTGGAGTTTGGCATAATATAATGACAGTAGTGAAAGTACTTCGAGAAGACATCCTCAACTAAAGAAGTAGTATCTTTAGTTTTACTGCCGCTCAAAATGCACAGTTTATTCTTTTGCACAGACTTCAATTTTACATTTACAATTGGTTCTTTAAGGGTAGGGCTAGGGACGTTTCGTTGCGTTTTGTTTGTCGTCTGACTGCGGCAAGGCGTGGTTTGTGTTGCTTTATTTTGCTTACTGATAATAGCACACTCATGACGACGATGGTGTTGCTCGCGTTTCTGGATCGGGGTTTTTGGAGAACTTATACTATGCAAGGTTTTCTTGTTGCGTGTCGGAGTGGATAATTTTTTATCAGGCGTGAAGCATATCTTCTTACATGTATTAACAGTTTTAATCATTTTTTCTAAGTCAGTTTTGAGACGAGAATTCTCAGAGTTTAAATCTTCGATTTCTTTATGTGCGCTTAGTAATTGATTTTTAAGCATTTTTATTTCCTCAGTTAATTCGCTAACTTCGTCAATTGTATTGTGGAAGCTGTCAGGAATACTCAACATTGTTGTGTCGAGTATAGTTTTGTCGCTGTTGATGCTCATATTTTTGTCAAGGTCTGTTAGTGAGCTCGATCTACATGGTTTACGGTAGGTGATGTTATTGTTGCTGGAATTCATATTTACTGTCTTATCGTGGCACCCTCGGTTATGAATTTATCGAAGGAATGTCTTCAATTTGATCGATAAACTTAAAACATAAATTAGAAATTCACAAAAAGTCGAACTTCTTAACCGTGGTTTGAACTTGCAACCAGTTGTGTACCAGCGAAGTGACTACGTTTCTTGCGCCACCGGACTAACTTCAACTTGGTTATCTTGGTTGAAATAGTGGTACACATTAATTACTTCCAATTATTTGAATGTTTGAGACGGTTACTATGACTCATGCGATAAGATTTTTTTCTACTAGCCTTGAAGACATTCAATTTGTAGTGTGCTGTAGTAATTTAATAATAAAAAGTTAAAAAACTAAAACGCAACTACGACAAAAAACAACGCTGAAAAAGTATAAAACAAGATTTTCAGAATACTGAACTGAACAAAGTTGCTAATATAGTTGCAAGTAAATGGACACAGTAGACTCTACCAAGATGCCTTCGTTGTAAATTGACAATAATGTCTTACGATACTATTCTGAAGTATGCAATATTCACTATTTAGAGATTTTGGTGTTAAAGTGTATTTGTGGCGCATAATATTAATAAAAGTTAAATTGACGAACTAAAAACTAGGTAGTTAACATACGACATCTCTTTTGACTTATGTTTCGGCGCATAGTAATATGGAGAGATGTCCTATTTTACTATTTCGTAGCGCTTGGATCGTAGCGCGTATAGCAACGGTTTCCTCGTATGAAGCTCCCGGTTTTTCGTAGTAGCGACGCACATTTGCGTCGATGGCACCGAATGGGTCATGAATTAGTGGATGAGGTCGTTAGTATAAATAGATTGGATGTTTTTCTAACGGTGGTAGGCCATAACATCGGCTGCCGGCAGAAGTTACCACCCACCAGACAAAGTCTTGCCGCCAAGCGATTCGTCGTGTTTCAGCATGATGTCTGGTGAAGCCGTACAGAGTACGCGTTTGAGCACTTTGTGTTGCGTTGTGTGGCGAGTACGATGCGCCAAATGTTGTTGTGTCGGGAGTTTGGTCGTGGAGAGTCTCCAGATCAATCTCCCTCTGGCGCAGCATGGTTGGTCGTGTTGGTCTTGGATTTAACATTGCATCACCTGGCTCAACTGCCGTCATCCTTGCTATTCCTAAGTTTTTTAAGTGAATAGGCTTAATAAACTAGTGCGCAGGCATCAAGGATTGCGTCACTGCTTACCATCAGGCGGGATTGCAGTCAAGCGCTAGTTTATAATTATTAAAAAAAAACTTATATTAAGAGGACCTGGGAAGATTTCTTAATCTATCTAATTCTGCTAACGATCGACTGTCATGTGGATTTTTAAGTAATTTATTATGATCCAAGGCACTTATAAATAATCCCTCTATGGTTTTAACTCTACTGAGAGCGACATAGGCCTGTCCTTTAGCAAACAATGACTTTCCTAGATCTGTAACTTTTTTATCTAGAGTACAACCTTCTAATTTATGTACAGTACAACCCCAAGAAAGAATCAGCGAGAGCATTTTACGCTGAATTTGCCCAGAACCCCTCAAGCCGTCAAATTCAGTGAGGCAAGGCTCGATTTTGATAAGTCCGTTAGTATCTGCTTTTATGGATGCGTCGTCAAATTGTATGAGAACAGCCCTTGGCTGTTCTCCTGTTCCAACTGATCGCGCCGAAGAGCAGGCCATTCGAAGGCCTTCACCACTCCCATCGCTCCGTTTACCAAACCCTGGTTTACATTCAAATTTCTACGAAGCATTACTAGGGATTATGTCCAAACATAAAGTACTCGTGAAGCTCTTTTAGATGATACCAAATACGGTATATTTATTTTAATTTTGTATTAACATAGAACTTTTTGTCCGCTAGAGGGCGTAATACTAAATTTGGTGACAAGCTCTAAAGCTCATAACCAACAGAATATCAAGGCCCTTCTAATGGTTCTGCAGTGGTCTTATTCTGATAAGTAGTAAAGAAGCTATCTATGAACGAAAAGATGTGAATTATATGCAATCAGCCGATGAATACAGGTAAAGTCACAAGCAAATGCTAGTAATATATATATATTCAAAATGTACAAGTTAAGCCCTTTCAAATGATACCAAACACGGCATATTTATCTTAACTTTTTTTTTTACTCTGTATATTTTGTCCGCTAGAGGGCGCCACGTTAGATTTTGTGAAACTCCATATAGCCTATAACCAGCAGACAATTAAGACGCTTCTAATGATATGTCATTTATCGAATTCGAATAAGTAGTTTAGAAGTTACGAGGGAACAGATGAACATACATACATACATACATACATACATACATACATAGCCTGTCAAAATCATAACCCTCCTTTTGCTTTGCCGTAGTCGGGTAAAAAAAGTGATTTCACTGCTGTTTATAGCGTCAATCGCAATCATGAGTCGATTTATTATGTACGATCTCACCATGTGAACGTAGGTGAAGTGAATAGACAGGAAGGAGGAATGACAATTCACCTTACCTTCCTTCTCACGATGATATGTTAACGTGGAATAGCACCGCCGGCTTCATTATTACCACCTACAAACTACTTACGACAAACGAACGTTGATACCACAACGATCCGAAAGATGCGTTTCGCCTCTTTTATACCGCGTACATCGAGGGATTGGAACAATTTGCCAGCGGCGATTTTTCCGTCGGACTACAATTTAGGTGTCTTCAAGACTAGAGTGAATAGGCTCTTAATAAACTCTTTACCATCAACGATCGCATCGCTGCTTACCATCAGGCGGGATTGCGGTCAAACACTAGTTTATCCATCCATACTAATATTATAAATGCGAAAGTAACTCTGTATGTCTGTCTGTCTCTCTGTCTGTCTGTTACGCTTTCCCGCTTAAACCTCTCAACCGATTTTGGTGAAATTTGGCACAGACAATCATTAGACCCTGAGAAAGGACATAGACTACTTTTTATCCCGGAAAAATTGGAAATCTAAAAAGCGCGATATAACCGAATTCCACGCGGGCGAAGCCGCGGGCGGAAAGCTAGTAATTTATAAAAAGAAAACTCACTAAAAACTAAAAATTTTATAGGGTTACAATTTTTCTCTGGGCCGTTAAAAATAGTAATTAATGGTTAGTATTTCGACTACGTTAACTACGGGTCAAAAACCGGCCCTAAGTGGTTGTCTAATTTAAGGACCAGGCCCGAGTCGACGGTACGTTGTGTTTCGCGCGCGCCTCAAAAAGATGTCAGCGCATCGTGATGAGGTTCACGAAGACCGATGCCTCCTGGATCAGGATTGTGGATTGGTTAAAAAAGAAACCATGGCCCTGACCTACAGGCAAGTGAAGAAACACGGGTAGGTTTAGTCAGTAACAATCTGACACGCCCTTCTGCTCCGCTCAGAGCGGGAGAGGTCATTTGATGATTTCCCATCCCAACAAAAAAGGGGTAGTCTAATTATCATGACACTGAAGTAAGGTAACTGAAATGTGAGCAGCAGAAAATCACAACCTCGCGACAAATAAAAAGCAAGAAATACAACAACGAATAAATTATAACATAAAATACACCCCCGCTTTATTAAATACAAGTTGTATATCTATTCATAAACGATATGCATACTCAATTCGTATGAGATCGTATTTGCCACTCGAGTGGCCGCAAATCTCCCAACTAGTTTATTTCAGCTTCGGCTAGGATTTGAGCTGTTCCCGAAAATGTACGATGTGACTTTTATTGTTCTTGTTATAGAGGCAGGATGGTTCGATTGTACTATTTTGGTGCATTTAGCGTCTGGAAAAGGGAAATTTACAGGGAGATACATATATCCATACATAAACATATTCAAATAAATAACACTGAAGATTTTCTTGTAATGCTTTTAACTAAATGCGAAAAAGCTCGTAGAGCCGATGACCGATGGGGCAGAAAGGCTCTTGAATGGCGACCACGTGCCGGCAAGCGCAGCGTCGGAAACCCACAGACTAGGTGGTCGGATGACCTGACTTAAAGCGCAGGGAAGCGCTGGATGCAGGCCGCGTCCAACCGTTCTTTTGGAAATCCTTGTAGGAGGCCTATGTCTAGCAGTGGACTTCATGTGGCTGAGATGATGATGATGACGATGGAATGCATAGACGGTATTTAGGTTTCCGCACCCAAAGAAAGTGAAAACGGGATCTATTACTAGGATCACAGATGTTAATTTAATAATAGCTACTAATACAGAATAAAAATACATTTTTACGGGGGTGATTATGCATGGGGCCACTGTTTTGTCTGTCGGACACGGCTGGACCGATTTTGATGGGACTTTCACTATTACTTCTTGTAACTATTTCAGCTATTGTTATAAAGAGTAAAATTTGTTTAAGAAAAAAGTGATAAGGTATTAATGACTCACAATCGAGGTCTGCAGCTATGTAGTTGAAATAAGTAGGTAAACAGAAAAGTCATATCAAATTTGGCTGAGAATCAGCACTTTTTGTAACGTCAGTATTACATAAGACAGTCCCCCCAACACGCCCGCCTTTCGCCACTTCCTGGTGCTTTCGCTGGGAAGAAGAAGTAGCGGAACAAACTCCCCAGCAGCACAGATGTCTGTTCATTTTAAAAAAATACAAAATACTTTCCTTGTCCCTAAAGTTCTCAGAGGCAGCATTACATTAAATATTGAACTAAACAAAAGTTATACTGACTGTAAAATTATTGAGGTAATATAATTTGAGCACAATCCTAGAGGGTTCACTCTCGTATCGCGGCTCACATGAGCACGAAGCAATCTAGTTACTGTTAATGCGATGAGCAGGCTCACACGAGCGGTTAATACTTCACATTACATTTTACTTTCATAATAAAGTCTACTATCTATCCATATTTATCTTCATCTTCACTACATTGACTAGGTAGGTACTCTTGTATATTCAGCAATATTTCGTCATAATGTAACAAAGTAGATAATAAAGTAAAAATAAAACCAACGAAAATCTGAAACCAACACGCAAGTTGATTAAGTGCCTATTCACTCTAGCCTTGAATACACTCAAATTGTAGTCCGACGGAAACACCGCTGGCAAACTGTTCTAATCCCTCGATATACGCATTATAGGTAAAAGAGGAAGCGAAACGCTTCGTCTGGATCGTAGTGGTGTTGACAACGTAAGTACGTCCGATGGTGGAACGGAGATGGGGGGATTAAATCATGTACTCGTAATTCCCGCACACACTCACCAAAATGCATCCTATAGAACACCCAAAGGTTGGCTACTCTACGCCTTAGCTCCAGGCTTTGGAGTAAAAAAGTAACTTTATAAGTAAAAAAATTACTATCTAAAATAATAGTTAAGCAACCTGTCTTCACTAGCAACTTAAATTGTCTGTCTATTCAGATCATTACAGTAAATTCTTGACTTCTGTACTCTGAAATTGTATATTCTGACAGTGGAATGAAATGGACATTATTATTGACATGCATTATAATAAGTACATTTCATTACAAGCGTTTAAAACGCTGCGAAACAGACGCTAGTCTAGTGAGTAAGTAGTAAGAGCGTGCAATACAGCCTTCAATCCGTTTAAGATAATGCCTTTAGTCTGCATCGAACTGACTTTTATTTTTAGAGCTGTTCTTCGCAGTTCTCGTATATATCTTAGTGTGTGGCACTTGACATAGAAATATAGCATCACTTTGTCAGTGTTCATTTAAGAGTAGGGAAACAGAAGAAAGGATAGATGGGCTGTGAATAAATGAATGTACAATATCTTTGTTAGCTACAATATACTTTATTCCAGGGTTACGTGTAAGATAAAGGATTATATTCCTAAAATAATGGCGAATAAAAGTGTATGGATGCCTACATACAACTTTATTCGCTTTGAATTTGATCGGGGTCGGTGAGACCCCAAATGAATTGGAATAACGACAGTAGGATGATACTCATCATCATCATCACAGCGCCAATCCCAGTCGCATCCGAAGCCTTTTCAGCTTTGCAGTCTGGGGTCCGCTTTTACCAGTCCAACTGCTGATATGGCTAAACTTCGACATTTTCCGTGAAGCGACTGCTGTCTGACCTCCACAACCCGAAGGCGATATCGAAGCATTGCAATTGTTGGACTTTTGAGGGCTCCAACAACCCGTAACGACTGCCACTAGATGTTCGTATGGCAACCGGGACCAACGGCTTAACGTGCTTTCCGAGGCACGACCAGACCAGTGCAAATATTCATATTCATGCATACAAATACTTGCACTGTGCGGGAATCGAACCCGCGCCACCTTGCGCAGCGTCCGCGTCCGCTACCGCTACGCCACGGAGGCTGTCGCCAGTAGGATGATACCGATCAGCAATATATTGTAAAAGTGTGAGAATAATTGGCACAAACGTTTGTACCAATCTTTTGATAGACTTTTGTTTAACAATCAATGATTACGGGATGATCATCAGGATAATTACATAACACACTATCATTAACATTGATTCATTTTGACAGTTCAACAACATTCATTGCATTTTCATCTTATTTAAGTATCAGTGTATTTTGTGTCTTTTAATATGAGCTAAATAAATGACAAATAAAATAAAAATATTAAGAGGCTGATTGGCGACCCAGAATTAACTCAAAACGGCTCCAAAGCCTGGAGCACAGGCGTAGAGTAGCCAGCCTTTCGGTGTTCTATAGGATGCATGTTGGTAGGTGTGCGAGGGAATTGCATAATTTAATTCCCCCATCTCCGTTCCACCATCGGACGACCCGTCGTACAGCGAGTTTCCACCCTTACGTTGTTAACACCACTACGATCCGGACGAAACGTTTCGCATCCTCTTTTATACCGCGTACATCGAGGGACTGGAACAATTTGCCAGCGGCGGTATTTCCGTCGGACCACAATTTGAGTGTCTTCAAGGCTAGAGTGAATAAGTTCTTAATAGACTAGCGCGCTTTACCGTCAACGATTGCATCACTGCTTACCATCAGGAGAGATTGCGGTCAAGCACTAGTTTATAATTTATCATCATCATCATCAACCTTTTTAACGTCCCACTGCTGGGCACAGGTCTCCTCTCATACAGAGAAGGATCGAGCGTAATCACCACGCTTGCTCAATGCGGGTTGGCGATTTCAGACTTAAAGTCCAGGTTTCCTCAAGATGTTTTCCTTCACCTTCAGTCATCGGTGTCCAAGATATACTTAGAAAGTACATATAACTTTAGAAAAGTTACATTGGTCCTTGCCTGACCTGGAATCGAACCCGCGCACTCATACTTGAGAGGCTGGTGTTTTAACCAATAGGCCACCACGACTTTTTTTTTTTTCGTTTTTAATTATGTAAAAAAAAAACATACTTTCTAGATTTATTAATTCATTTTTTTATTTGAATTAAGAAAAGTGTAGGAAGTCTTTTGTTAGTCTTCCGAATTGCATTTGAGTTCATAACAACATGTTTTTATTACATTTCAGCTTTCCAACACATTGTAATCAAAACCAACTCCTTGTTACACCCAACCCTGTTATAAATACATCAGCTCACCTTTGAAGTAACGCACAACCTGCAGAAAAAATAGGACGAAATACTACCCACTGAGCAATTAGGTCGAGCAGTCAGTGACGTGGGAACTTCGGCTGTTTTGAAATACATTACTCGGATTACTCTGACGGTTCGACATCGAGGGTGTAGTGGAGCAGCAATGATGCAGTTGACGTTTTATTGCCTGGATTCGAGTAGTTTTTGGATTTGTTTTGACTAAAGGATTACGTGAAAATACCAGCTGCGATTTTTCAGTTTTTAATAGTTTTATACACATTCCAGGCTTGTTGAGAAGACGAAGACGTCATTAGTGTATTAATTATTTAGAATCCAGTGTAGTTAGAAAATAAGCACACATTGATAAAACAAAGAGCACTTAGCATGTGGTGTTTGCCTGTATGTACCTAATTGGCTGTGCAGTTAAAGGAGATGTTTCAGAAATGTATGGAGCCTGGGCCAGCACATTGTACACTTAATGCTAAGTATAGTTACGCTATAGTTAACTGTTTTTAATGTTAATCCAAACTAATATTATAAATGCGAAAGTAACTTTGTCTGTCTGTCTGTCTATCTGTCTGTCTGTCTGTCTGTCTGTCGGTCTGTTACGCTTTCCCGCTTAAACCTCTCAACCGATTTTGATGAAATTTGGCACAGACAATCTTTAGACCCTGAGAAAGAACATAGGCTACCTTTTATCCCGGAAAAAATTGATGTTCCCGAGGGAAATCTAAAAAGCGCGATATAACCGCGGGCGGAAAGCTAGTTTCCTATATTTTGGCTTAGTTTTTATACACATTCAATTTAACTCGGCCAAGGAGTGCAACACAAGTACTAATAAATATGGTGGTCAGCATTATGCGAAATAAGATTTTGACAGTGACATTTGATTGCCGTGTCATGTATCTAAGGCTATCGTATCTATATTACCTACCATAAGACTGCGAAAAAAACAAAACATGAATTCCGAACATACGGTCCATTAAATAAACACAATCAACTCAAATCAACACTCGACACGAAGACAACGGGAAAATAGAACTGTCAAAGTCGCGTCAATCAAACGTCATAACCACTGTCATGGTTACCTTAATAAAGGGTTATCTAACTAAAAAAACGTTTCAAATAATTAATTATATATACTTGTATTTTTATTCAAATTAATTTAGTACTATTTTTATGTTTTTTTTTTTTTTCCTTTTTATCTATATAGCGTACATCTCCTTTATTCAAATACTTGTTAGGTACTCGTTTATATGATTTTTGTTAAATAAATATCAATATAATGTACATAGATGTAACTGTAGTTGATTTGTTGAAGCTATAATGCTGAACGACGCGGGTATTGAACTTAGATTTCTATTAAAACATTTGTTTACATGTTTGGAAACCTAATGGCGAAAGCAGTATAGAATATTGTAATTCCGAAATGAAGTCGTTCGTAATAGATTTCATTAAAGATACAATGATCCGGGCTTTCGTATTTTACGGCTGCATAATCTCATGTAAAGTTAATAGGGTGATAACCTTCGTGACACGTTCTAAATATGCACAAGTTTACGAAGTCATAGATGGCTGACTCTTTCCTCATTCATTATAATCGGATGGGGCGTCAATCAGTTACGAAGGAGATCACGCGCAGAAAAACAATTTTCAGCTTCCGCTTTTCGAGACACCGAGTTATTACACTTTGTTTGACCTGGAAGTCGAACCCAAAAATACGCTGAGCAGTCGTGCTTACAACCACAACACCTACAGAATAAAAAAAGAATACTAATGTTATAAATGCGAAAGTTTGTAGAATGTATGGATGTATGTTTGTTCCTCTTTCACGCAAAAACTACTGAACGAATTTAGATGAAATTTTGCACACCGATGTTGAGTAGCGAGTGAAACCACGGGACGCTACTAGTATGATATTTCAGGTCTCGCTATGGATCGGCATACATATATTTAAATAAAAACAAGTTACAAGTATAATTGTGTATACCTTATCAATAATACATAACGGCACCGTGGGCGTAGTGTTTAAGCAATTGACTGCTGCAGTCACGGGTTCAATTCCCGCACGGAATAAATATTTGCATAGCCTACAAGTAGTTGTTCCTGGTCTGGCTGTTGTGGAGAAATTCCAAATGTGGACTTTTACGTTGACTTTTGAACATTTTATTCAACAATATTATTTTGTCATTCCAATTCAATTAACATGAAATAGGTATCTCAAACTTTTCCCCTAATTCTGAGACTTGATTGATTGAAGGCGGCAAACCAATTACGCGGCCTACAGACAAGGCACATCGATCAATCAGTACGACCATCGGCACAAATCAATGAACATCGTCGTCCACAAAGGAACATTACGAAGGACACAATGTACTGACATGCGGCCATCTTGTTTATTGACCAAACAGCGTGTTTTCTGCCATTGTATTTTTTATCCTGAGTTTTGGTTATTGGCTTGGAAATGTCATTGTTTGCTTTTAATAGAACGGTATTCAATGGGAGTAGAGACAACAGGCCTTGATGCGAATTATAGCTATTTGATTACATTAGTGCAGTGTTTCGTGACGAGTGGGTCGTAACCCGCAAGGGGGTCACCAAACCTCAATGACAGGGATGCCGAATTTATTTTTTAATAATAAGCATCTTCAAATGGAACCAACCACTTCAAAATTTTAATGCTTCATTGTGAAAATTCTGTTCAGTTTTTCATTTTTTTTTTTTTTTTAATTGAAAGGTCCTCAAAGTGACAGACTAAAATTCAAAGTTAGAAACAATAGAAAAGGAACTCGTGAAATATTTTTCGATACCAAGGAGGCCGTGCCATGAAAAACGTTCATAACGCTACATTAGTTTATACGTACTTTAATTTGTGTTGATACTGTAGAAAAAGTTTTCTATAATAATAATAGTCTCCCAGAACAATTTCGGTTATGGCGGTCCATCTCGAGAGAGACTCGCCTGGGGCGCGGGAGTTATAAGTTGTGTTATGTTATAAGGTTAGGTAGTTATAAGGTATGTCTGAACAAACACTTGTTTATGATACAAGTGTTTGTTCAGACATAGTTATGGTTAGTAACAAAATTCCATTAACTACATTTTTGGGCAATTTACATTTTGGTCATTTCGAGAGAATCAGAGGGGTGTTCTTTAAATAAATATCAATTCGGTTTCGATTTTAATAAACTAAATATTTTTCTCAGTAATTAAGATTTGTAAAACTAAGTGTTAATCGACTTTTATGGTGACGGGTCTGTCTGTCTGACTGACTCGTGCTCGTGGTCCGCCACGCCCGGGGAGGCATATGTGCCTCTAGCTGGCACATATGCGAATGTGCCTCTAGCCTCTTCCTAGTGACAGTATTGGGAAACAATGTCTATATTCAGATTTTATTTGTTTCAGATAATTAAACAAATTACAACTTTATTTTATTAATAATTAAGTTGATTTCTTCTTTGAGTGACTAGCAATTACTATTCAAAAACTTTTAAAAATTTTTGAAGTTGCAGCGTAAACTGTTTTTTTTTTTCAAAATCAAAATTGTTTATTTCAAATTAACCATCACTTGGTACTTTTGAATAGTCAATGTCGGTCAGTCCAAGAAAAGTGAAGCTAAATTGCACGTTCCAAAGCGTGAAAAAACGCGTGAAAGATCTTTAAGGAGAAGAACGTGCAAGAAACTCCATGGACACTCTTTTAAAATTATAATATATGGGTTACATTTCTTCGTTACATATTTATGTTGCTTCTATCATGTGAGCACAATGTAAAATTAATTCACGCATCAGCCCAACTTAGCTCAACCATATTGAAGGGAACCAAATGACCCAACAACACGCGCCACCATCAGCAACACATTTGAGTGAGCATGACAAACTCTCAACTGCCAATCTCTCAATGTCAAACAAGTTACATATATATAAAAAAAAACACACCATAGTCCATGGTGCCTCACATTCACAAACTTGAAAAGTGCTTTTACATTATACAATACTAGGTATATAACTTGCAAAATCATGGTAGCAAAATATTGTGCACAACGTTGAAATAAACAAATAAAATAAAAAAGGAATATTTGGAAAACAACAAAAAGGGGGAATGGTATCTCTTCCAAACCTACAAAATTGTCTGTGGCTGTGGAGCAGGACTGGCATTTATCCAAGCATTTTTATCAAGGATATAATCTTCCACTTTATAATATGCTTGCTTACACAGCGTGCGTTTAATGCATGTTTTAAATTTGGACTCATTGAGTTGTTGAATCTCTAGTGGTACTTTATTATAAAATTTTACACAGTACCCCATAAAAGACCTATTTACTTTAGCCAGTCTGAACCGAGGTTGATCTAAATTGTTTTAAAAGTTAAAAGTAATTTATCCAGAAAGTCCTATTTGCTCATCTTTTGGGCGATTATGTAGCAAGTTTATTTCATCCAAAATTATTTCAATACAAATTGACGTAGTCAAGTAGACTAAATACTAATTTTCGTCATTACACCACCCAGTAAAATTGCTATATGTACAATCAACTTGTTTATTCTGTGGAACGTTGTATATGTAGTTACCTAGATATAATCAACTTGCAATTCTATGGGACGCAGTGGAATACGTCTACATACACTTTACAACGTTGACATTGATGATTAAGATCTGATAAAAATAGAGACGTAACCTCATTTTAGCGACAATAAATATCAACCTTGACAAAAATTTAGAGAATTTAGATGTGTTTTTGACTAAAGTGTTATTAGAATGCGATTGAACCAAAATTACGTGTATAGGTCCTGTAAACACCCTACTGATGTGTTTCTCGATTAGTTAATGTATGGTATATTTATTTACCACGATTGGTGTGTGAATATATTCGAAGGGTAAAACCGCTAACAGCTCAATGAAAACGGATGTTATTTCCAATTAAAAATTCTAACACAGACCCTCGTTAGCGAACTGATCCTCATCTGAAGGTACTACAAGCGAACTTTACGGTCGATCCCTTATAAGAGGAATATCGGTCGCACCCAGCGGAAAATCAAACCCTTGAAACTTTGTGGGTAAAAGTTGTTGAGATTTATTTAATTGATATCACTTGGCAAAATATAAAACACATTCTGATCCACTAAAATTTTAGAAAGATCCTCATATAACCAATTTTGTTTAAAAACAAGCTTCAGCTAAGAACTGAATTAACTTAGAAAAGTACTTTCATTACTACTAGTGCCGAGGCAGTGTTTATGGTAATGCTTCCATAGCAAAGACATGAGGCGGATTAAACTCACTGTGGGCGTAATTACACAGAGCCATGTTTTATATACAATAGCGCCATCTAGAAGCACGTGCACAAACTACTTAGGGGTTGTAATTTTGCGTCCTTATTGGCTTCTTGGGGGATTATTTATATTGTTGACTTCATAATTGCTATAGTAGCGTAAGGTAGAATGCTACTTGTACATCATAAAATATTATGGTTTAGACCGATGTGCCTATACCTTGCAAGCCATATTATGAGTCATTGGCATACTTGAACAATTTTACATGCTAGAAGTAAGTACAAGCTAGTTTTACATGCATTTATACAAAAATCGAAATGCCTTTGTATGTAAATGTAATGTAAATTATGAAATGAAAAAAATAGAGGAAACCGATTCCATCAAATTCTAAGGACTATGGATTGACAAAAATATAATATGTGATGTAAAACTCAGATTGATATGGTGTGTGAAAAACTAATTTTTTTTGCGCTTTATATAAACTATAATAATCTATCTTTACTAATATATAAAGCTGAAGAGTTTGTTTTTATGTATGTTTGTTTGTTTGTTTGAACGCGCTAATCTCGGGAACTACTGGTCCGATTTGAAAAAATATTTTTGCGTTGGATAGCCCATTAATCCAGGAAGGCTTTAGGCTGTATAACATCACGCTGCGACGAATAGGAGCGGAGCATCACTAACTCCACGCGAACGAAGTCGCTGGCGGCCGCTAGTATAAACTAAAGTATTAAATAGAAGCCGATGGATGCAGGCGGCACAGCACCGGTCATCCTGGAAAGCCTTGGGGAGGTATTTATCCAGCAGTAGACCTCTATAGGCTGAAGAAAAAGAAGAAATTATTAAATCAATCAGTACTATTTTTATTTTCGTTTAATCATTTATTTCAGACAATATTATAGTCCATAAATCCAAATTACACATTAAAATAATTATAATTAATTCAAAAAGGAAATCAAATAATAAAACATAAATTTAAACAACAATTGAATTAATTAAATCCAAAAGAAAATAAAGATAAAATAAATTAGTAACAAAGTATTAATCGCCTATTTATGTAACGTCTAAGCTTAGATGTGGACAATTTTATTGGGCGAATGCCACAGACTAGGAGGAAACACGCTTTTAATACTCAAAAGAACTGTCTTAGAGCTGTCTGTAGCATTCCTGTCCCAGATAACTATGTGCCATATTTTAAAAATCTTAAGATTTTATTTAACTTTTCCTGCAGTCTACATCAATAAACTCACTATATTAGTGAGAACCAATAAGGAAATGATTGGTAGCGTGCACTCCAGTTAGAGGGCCGGCAAAATATCAAGTAAGAATATAAATAAATGCCCTCAAAATCAGTCCTACTTAAAGTCGCAACTTCTTCACGAATTTTTATTAAACTTCCCGAGCAAAAAAAAAACTTAAAAACTAACTACATTTTTTAAGACAAATCTAAGTAAATGAGTTCTTAATTAACAGACCATGTTATGCAGTACCTACATGATTTTTTGTACTACGGATTCACGGCAGGTCACGGGAACAATCTGCGACTCCCGCATTCCCCTTAAACTTAAGGGGAAAATATATAAAACCATGATCCGACCTGCTGTCTTGTATGGATCAGAATGTTGGGCTACGAAAGGGATGAATGAAAGGCAATTGCATGCAGCCGAGATGAGAATGCTAAGAGGGATGTGTGGTGTTACACGAATGGATAAAATAAGAAAAGAGTACATAAGAGGAAGTCTGAAAGTGGCACCGGTAGCTGAAAAGTTGTGTGGAAATCGGTTGGCATGGTACGGGCATGTGTTACGGAGAACTGAGGAGAATGTCGTGAGGAGAGTCTTAATTATGAATGTTGATGGCTATAAGAGTAGGGGAAGACCAAAGAAACGATGGATGGAATGTGTGAAGGATGATATGACTAAGAAGGGAGTGACTGCGGAGATGGCTTCTGATAGGGATGCATGGAAGAAAAAGACATGTTGCGCCGACCCCAAATAAATTGGGATAAGGGCAGGAGAATGATGTGGATTCGTGATGAGGCCAAACGGTTGTAATGTCTCGATGCAATATAAACTCCTATTGTAATAATATCACACTGTAAATGGTAACAATAAAAATTGAGTTGATTTTGGTTTTGTTTTTCGATGTAATTAATTTGTAATTTCTGAGCCATGTCTATAAGCTGTTTTCTAGGGTCATCACGAATCGTCTCGCTCGCAGGTTCGACGACTTCCAGCCTCCCGAACAAGCAGGCTTCCGAAAAGGCTTTAGCACCATAGACCACATACATACGCTGCGGCAAGTTATACAGAAGTCCGAGGAGTATAACAAACCACTATGCTTGGCGTTTGTGGACTATGAGAAGGCTTTCGATTCAATCGAGACTTGGGCGGTGCTACAGTCTCTCCAGCGGTGCCAAATTGACCATCGATACATTGAGGTGATAAAGTGTTTGTACAAAAACGCCACCATGTCAGTCCGTCTCCAGGATCAGGACTCAAAACCAATCCAACTCCGGCGTGGAGTGAGACAAGGAGATGTCATATCTCCCAAATTATTCACTGCTGCGCTGGAGGATGTCTTTAAGCTCCTGGACTGGGAAGGACTTGGCATCAACATCAACGGCGAGTACATCACAAATCTCCGTTTTGCAGATGATATCGTGGTCATGGCTGAGACCCTGGAAGACTTAGGCAAAATGCTCAATGACCTCAGCAGAGCTTCCCTACAAGTGGGTCTAAAGATGAACATGGATAAGACGAAGATCATGTCGAACTCTCATGTCGCACCCACTCCAATTCTAGTTGGCTGCTCTGCACTCGAAGTTGTTGACGAGTATATATACCTGGGACAAACAGTCCAACTAGGTAGGTCCAACTTCGAGAAAGAGGTGTCTCGTCGAATCCAGCTCGGCTGGGCAGCGTTCGGGAAGCTACGCTACATCTTCTCGTCGTCCAAGATACCACAGTGTCTCAAGACTAAAGTCTTTGACCAGTGTGTGTTGCCAGTGATGACTTACGGAACTGAAACGTGGTCGCTCACAATGGGCCTCATACGAAGGCTCAAAGTCACACAAAGGGCAATGGAAAGAGCTATGCTCGGAGTTTCTCTGCGTGATCGAATCAGAAATGAGGAGATCCGCAGAAGAACCACAGTCACCGACATAGCTCTGCGAGTCGCTAAACTTAAGTGGCAGTGGGCAGGGCACATTGCTCGTAGAACCGATGGCCGATGGGGCAGTAAGGTTGCCCCCAACAAGGTGGACTGATGACCTGGTGAAAGTCGCGGGAAGCCGATGGATGCGGGCAGCACAAGACCGGTCAACGTGGAAAGCCTTGGGGGAGGCCTTTATCCAGCAGTGGACATCTATAGGCTGAAGAAGAAGAAGAAGAAGAATTTGTAAGCCTTGCAAGGCAAAACAACACAATTTTTATACAATGCACCCTAACTATGTTCTATAAATAAATTATTTTGATTATAGTCAAAATAATTTATTACGTTAGTGTTTAGTTATTTTTGCGTTAGTTTTATAAAATTAACGCCGTCATCTAGTTTACAAATCACACATATTATGTTTACTAGCAATACTCTTCTATCGATGTCCTTCAAACGCTTAAAGATCCTGACAGCACTCCAGTACCCTATATATTAATCTTGCTTATAAACTATTGTTTGCATTTTCGTAACGATTTTTTTAACGGGAAGCTAAGATGGGTGTCACACGCATTTTTCATTGGTCTTTTAAAATTATTTATAGTGTCGTTTACTAAATAAAAGCGCGTGATTTATGTAGTAAAAAGTGCATTCAGTAAATAATGCATAAAGAACATTGAAATATCGCAGCATAGTGTCCACATAATGGCTTTTCATCAAATCTCCTCTTAGTCGGCTCACGCGGCCGTTTTTTCAACTGTCATTAGCGATATCCGCCATTACTGTGAAATATTTTTTTTTTAATTTCTATGATTTGTTACACGTGTTATTGGTAAAATTGTGGTATCTAACCACAAAGGCTATTGAAGAGTTGAAGTAGTATTCACTGTAAAGAAAAGAAAGAAAGAACTATTGTTTGCCAAGTTTAATCAAAACCTGTCCATACTGGACGGGTTAGCTTTTTGAATGAGTAATAAATACACACATCAAAAGTGTCTAGGGATCAAGCATTTTTATGCGGATTTCTTGAGATTGAGATGTGGCTTTGTAATAAATTTATGATTTTATAAATTTATATGGATCCTTTTTGGTGCATTTCATAATTTGAATCAGGAACTGTGAATCAAATTCGAGTAAAAGATGAAAATCAGCTGTCAATATTTTCCCTATAAAAACATACAACGCATTGAAGACATTATTAGTGCTACTGTTTCCCTACTACTGATTAAAACCAACGTTATTATGGAGCGGCGACGTCATTTAAGCAGGGAAGAAATGCTCAGAGCCGTGGGAATGATAGAAGCTGGTTCCCGGCAACGTACTGTGGCTTTAGCTCTGAATACAAGTCAGAGTGTTATCAGTCGACTTTGGACACGTTACCGAAGCACTGGTACCGTGGCTGAGCGCCATGGAGGACGGTATCGCTGCACCACACGGAGACAAGACCGATACATTCAAATCTTAACTCGAAGAGCTCCAACAATAACCGCCATGATGTTAGCCGTGAGGCTTCATCACTCTTCAGGGAACTTAATTAGCGACCAAACAGTCAGAAACCGCTTGCATGAAGTGAACCTTCATTCCCGAAGACCGCTACGGGTACCACCTATAGCAATGCACAATCGTAGGATTCGATATCAATGGGCTCTTGAACACAGAAATTGGGCAGAAGAACAATGGCGTTTCGTGTGCTTTTCTGATGAGTCTCGTTTTGGTATGAGACCGGATACAAGACGTATAAGACACTGGAGAACCCCTGGACGCCAACAGCGATTAAAATCCTGCCAGGAAGTCCATCCTTATAGTGGTGGAACCATCATGGTATGGGCGGGTATTTGGATCGGCGGAAGAACTGAGTTGATTTGGATCAGAGGCAACCTCAACGCTCAAATTTATGCTGAAACGATTGTATCAGACGTCATCGTTCCTCTACAAGTGCAAATCGGTCCCTTATTTCAGTTAATGCATGATAATGCACGACCGCACACCGCAAGAGTTGTAAGACAGACTCTCGCCGCAGCTAACATCAATGTCCTGCCCTGGCCTGCTCAGTCGCCAGACTTGAACCCGATTGAGCATGCATGGGATATGCTACAGAGAAGAGCTCTGCCGAATATGGAGGGTATCCAGTCGCAAGAAGACCTTTTTTTGTTGTTGCAACGAACATGGGCGGCCATTCCACAGCGTGATTTGGATGAACTCATTTTGAGTATGCCAAACCGATGTTCTTGTGTTGTTAGTGTTCGCGGTAGAAACACGGATTATTAATTGTTTAAGTTACCCAATAAAATTTTAGAGAAAACTGTTATTTCAGTCTTTTTTTCGAACTTTTGTGTTAGTGGTTCAAATGTCAAATATCCCTTTATTAGGAAAATGGCAAATTTCTTTATTAATGCAAAGGTGACTTGGTTTATCGTTACTGTGACAAACGAAAACACTTTATTTGATGAATCCTTAAAGAAAATTTTAATTAATATCAATCAGGAGAAAAGTTATTGCAAAAATATATGTTGATCCCTAGACACTTTTGATGTGTGTATATCATTAATCCGTTATTTGAATATGAATATTTGCACTGGTCTGGTCGTGCCTCGCAAAGCACGTTATGCCGTTGGTCCCAGTTGCCATACGAACATCTAATGGCGGTCGTTACGGGTTGTTGGAGCCCTCAAAAGTCCAACAATTGATCTGACTGCAATGCTTCGTTATCACAATCGGGATGGGGAGGTCTGACGGCAGTGGCTTCACGGAAAATATCGAAATTTAGCCAAAATCAGCAGTTAGACTGGTAAAGCGGACCCCAGACTCCAAAGCTGAAAAAGCTTCGGATGCTACTGAAAGTAACGCTGAGGTGATGATGATGATAATCATTAATCCGTCCATTCATACTAACTTTTGCATTTATTTATAAAAATACTAAGAGCGCTCCGTAATTCCTCGTAAATCCGGATAAAAACTATCCTATATTTTAATCCTGGTAATAAATTATCTGTGTGCTCGTTCAGCAGTTCTTGCATGAAAATGTAACAAATATACACCCTAACAAACGTAGATAAAATATTAGTAGGATAGTAGTAAGTAAGACATGGACTTCATTGTGCAACAGAAAAAGGAAGAACAAATCATAATAAATACACACTAGAAAAATTACAATGGACGGCCTTATCATTTTCCTTTATCTCTTCCAAACAATCTTGTAATGGATAGTATATAATACACGATAATTGACATATAAGAATATCTATGTATCTATCATAGAATATCTTTATCCAATGAATGAAAGACGTTAAAACAAAAGGAAAAATCACTTTATAACTCGACCCTCATCAAGAAACTCCGGTCACTTTACTCATTACTCAGCACTTTATTCATAAAAAGTGGTTAAAAAGTTTAAATCACAGATTATCTTTTACAGCTGGCATATTTTCAAACTTAGTGTTCATTAATTGAAGCAGTTCAATAGTTCGCAATGCCAGCTCAGCGTAATCATTTTAATGACTTTTAATAACAGACGGGGTAAACGGTGATGGCGGGCCGCGGCGGTTGAATTAGGTTATTATAGAAGGGCAGAATTGATATTGTTTATTGAAATAATTGATTTACAAAAATATTTACAATATTGGTAGCTGTATTATCTTACTAACCTGAGTCAATATCAGATTCTTTTAACACTGATAATATTTAATACTTTGAATCAAATTATTAAATATGATCAAATTATTTGATATTTATGGTATATTTTATATATAAATATGTTAAATAAAGGAATATGTTTAAATAAATCATGATTCAAAGTTTAAAATTACATGCTCGGTAGTTTATAAATCTATAAAAAATAAGTATTTAAGAGTATTGATTCTCTGTATGAGAGAAGACCTGTGCCCAGCAGTGGGACGATAAAAGGTTGATGATGATGATTATGAAGAGTATTGATTGCACATTTTTTTTTTCTAACTTATAAACTAGTGCGTGATGGCAATCCCGCCCGATGGTAAGCAGTGATGTAACCGTTAATGAGAAATCGCAATAGTTTATTAAAAGCCTATTCTCTCTACTCTAGCCTTGAAGACATTGTTCATTGTTCGTCGTGTTCCGGCATCATGTCTGGTAAAGCCGTACGGAGGACGGGTCTGAGCAGTTGTGTTGCGATGTGTGCCGGGTATGATGCGTCAAATGTTGTTGTGTCGGGAGTTTGATCGTGGAGGGTCTCCACATCTATCTCCCTCTGGCGCAGCATCGTTGGTCGTTTTATTGGGTTTAACGTTGCACCATCTCGCTCAACTGCCGTCTTCCTTCCTATTCATTAAGTTTTTTTTAAGTGATTTTGCTTAATAAACTAGCGCGCTTTACCATCAAAATTGCATCACTGCTTATAGTTATTAAAAACAAAAAACGTAGAAACACAATTTCCATACAAACACTAGAGCGTTGAACGGTCACATATTAGGTACCAGCCGCCCAAACACAGGGCGTTGTTGTTGACACTTTAATGTCAAATCCTGATGAGAATGGCTGATTTTATAACCGCCGTTATATAATAGATCCAAATTCCCGAGAACTAGATCTATTACACACCTTATTCCATGGTTTAAACAGCGATCTTGACTTGAAAGCGATTTGACACAAAATCCATACATTCACATATAACGTGAAGCCGTCAGACCCAGTTTTCGTCCAACAAAACACGTTAATATATTTCAAACTCGTTAAAAACGTGCCAGTCAAACCGCCTGCCCGTATGCTTTCAACAAGTCGACTCAATGAGATAGTATTTGTGTTGGTGTGACGTACGCTGGTAATTGAAAGCCTTACATAATGCCTGTTTGTGGTAAATATGTACTTAATGAAGCACTCTGGAATATCGCATTCAGAACTGACGATATGAATAGATTCAATATGATTGTGAATACCGTATACCTACATTCTAATAAGTTGTAAGATAGTTCAAAATGTATTTACAATTAAGCCTCTATTATGTAGATTTATTTTATTGTTTCAAATAATCGACACATGAAATATACACATCAAATAAAATCTCACTAATATTATAAATGCAAAAGTTTGTGAGTATGTATTTATGCTTGTTACTCATTCACGCAAAAACGACTGAACAGATTTGGATGAGCCGGTCATATTAGCCGTAGAACGGATGACCGTTGGAGTAGTCGTGTCCTAGAGTGGAGACCGCGAATCGGTAAACGTAAGGTGGGATATCCTCAGGTTAGGCGGAGCGACGATCTTCGTAGGATGGCTGGTAGTAACTGGATGAGGGTTGCCGAGAATCGAGTTGAATGGCGTGAAATTGGCGAGGCTTATGTCCAGCTGTGGACTGCTACAGGTTAATGATGATTTAGACGAAATTTGAACTTTTGTCCCGATATTACTGATCTATTATATGATAAACATACAAGTAACTCGGCATCACGCCGGTTTTCTGAAGAGTTATGCAGAGGTGTACCGATCACACAAATATTATAAAGGCGAAAGTTTGTAAATTAGTGTGTTTTTTTGTACGTTTGTTACTCTCAAACGACTGAACCAATTTTGATGACATTTGGTATGGACATAGCTTAAAACAAGGATTAACATACAAGGATATTTTTTATTCAAAGTATTTACGGATAACATACCCACGGGATGGAAACTTATGCTAATGAAACCGCGGGGCGCAGTTAGTTACGCTATATAAAGAAAACTGTTTTTATATACAGCTTGGTGACGAACCCGACGACGACGAAGTGCCTGTAACTGGTTTATTTATCTATACTAATATATAGAGTTTGTTTGTTTGTGCGCGCTTATTTCGGGAACTACTGGTCCGATTTGAAAAATTATTTTTGCGTTGGATAGCCCATTAATCCAGGAAGGCTTTAGGCTATGTAACATCACACTGCGACCAATAGGAGCGGAGCATAACTAACTCCACGCGAACGAAGTCGCTGGCGGCCGCTAGTTTGAAATAAATGCTTTGATTTGATTTTGATTTGAACAGACATAAAGGACAAACAAACATTAGGGTCTTGGGAGGTAGTCTCGGTAGGCCATGACATTGGCTGCCGACAGAAGTTACCACCCACTACACAAAGTTTTGCCGCCAAGCGATTTGTCGTGCACCGGCATGATGTCTGGTGAAGCCGTACGGAGGACGGGTTGAGCAGTACTGTTGCGATGTGTGCCGGGTACGATGAGCCAAATGTTGTTGTGTCGAGAGTTTGGTCGTGGAGGGTCTCCAGATCAATCTTCCTCTGACGCAACATCGTTGGCCTTATTGTTGGGTTTATCATTGCATCATTTCGCTCAACTGCCGTCTTCCATCCTATTTACTCAGTTTTTTTGAGTGAATAGGCTTAATAAAATAGCGAGCTTTACCATCAACGATTGCATCTCTGTTTACCATCAGAAGAGATCGCGATCAAGCACTAGTTCGTAATTATGAAACAAATACGATCCTGTTCTTACCCTGGATTAAGGAACCCTTAATTGTACACCACACCGACCTAACCACATCACCTAATTCCTTTATTAAACGCTAAAAACCCTGGCTTAAATAAGAAAAAATGTTCCACTTATTCCTTTAATTCCGTTGTTAAAAGACTTTTAAAAGTCTTTGGAAGCTGTTTGTCTACCGGTAATCACAGACAGCTAATTATACTCGTATACCTTTGAGAGAAGAAATAAAAGAGTTTCGCCTTTCTTACCGCTCGCTGTTCTGATTTATATTTTACCTTTTTCAGTGGAGTTTTTGTTCAAAAGGGTAATTGCAGTGTTCGAGCATGAAAATATTTTACTGTTTTATCATTTTACTTACTTATAAGATAACATAATTGCTTAGTAAATTAAATAGGTATCAACTTAAATTATCCGTATATTTAAATCAGTACTATCATTCTCTGACAGCTGTATTAATTGGGTATAACACGTCAAATTGACGCTACAATCTTTTTTAGAAAACCACTGCTGCATGTTCCAGGTTTTCTGCCGGGCATTTGAAAATATTATTCACTTCTCTTAGCTTTCTCCACTCGCACGAGATTAATCACAGTTAACCATTTGGTCGGGGTGCCATGGCTTAGTTACTGCGATCAATCGACGAACGCACATGGAACGCGGGCACCGTACACAAAGCTGTCAAGAATGACAGTTGACAATCTATCATAACATCGAACCCGATCCGGACACGCAAACCCGCGCTCGCGAACTCCCGCCCCAAGAAATTCAGCAGATGGAGCACTGGGTTGTGGTGGTAGGAGATAATTTTGTGCGTAACCCGCTGTCAGCCTAACCTCCTTCGAAATATAAATTGAACCGAAAACCTAATACAGTCCACACTTTACCATCAAGGATCATTCAGAACCTTCTGGCGCCTTCAGATACATTTTATTACATCCTAAAAACCCGAAAATCCCAATCTCCATTTGTAAAGGCTCATAAAGTATTCTGTTCATGATGCATCGGACAAATTGATGTCCGGTGTGAGCGAGCCACTTCCGGCGCGGGCGGATGCGACGCCATATTGTGCTGCAAACAAAATGGTGGCTCATTAGTAAATGGAGGCGTGGATTAGACTAGAATTTAGTGAACGTGGAAGCTTCTTGTCTTTTAGATTGGTGTTTTTAAAAGTGTTTCTTTCTAGTTTTAGTTAGTTTTAAGAGAGTTCTAGTTTCCAACTTGAAAAGTTTATTCTTTCAAACAAATCGCTTTTATATAAATATACAATATGTAAAGAAAACCCTGTCCGACCCATAAGGACAATAAAGGTTAGGTAAACACTTGACCAAATATAATATAAAATTTTACATAATCATCATAGTAACAATACCAATGAATTTTGAAATAATCCTCTTTACCCGGGAATTAATTCCAAATTCCCCGAAATATGGTAATTTTTAAAAAAGTGACAACACCGGTATTATTATAAGCGAAAAGCGACGCGACTACATCACAGGTGCCGCGTGCCCTGCCCCGCGCCGCCCGCGGAACGGGTTGCTTACCACACATGTATTAAGTTACCTCTTTTTACGAAATAATATTTATTTTTTTAGGGGATTTTTTTATAAGTTTTTTCTGTCTTTGTGGACATTAGTAGAATCAATTATCGATACCTAACAATACCGTCACGGATCGGACAGGGTTTTCTTTACATATTGTATAATAATGACAAAATCGAAGCGTTTCGCCTCGTCTTTTATATCATGTATATCGAAGGATTGGAAGAGTTTGTCTTTCAGTCTGACTATAAATTAAGTGTCTTCAAGGCTAGAGTGATATCTTAATAAATAAGCTCACTTTGCCATCAACGATTGCATCATCGCTTACCATCAAGCGAGATCGCGGACTAGCACTTGATATAATGTTAAAAAAATCTGAAAATGCTTGATCATTTTTAATTTATAAATACACCACTATAAAAAATTATATATATCTTTTTAAACTATAAACAGTACTGTTTTCTAATTTACCTAGTGGGGTATACTCGAGGAAAAAGCTCCCAATTCAAGGTCTCTTAAAATTCACACATCATAAAATAACTCTTTTTAATAATTAAACCTTTGCTTCTATAATAGACATTTTTAAAACAAAAAAGTCACGCAGAAAATATTCATAAGTATAGTAATGTCATGGAGAAAACTGTTGCTACGAAAGCGTAGCACATTAGCTACGCACGTAGTAAGCGTAGTCATGACGTCATCTCGTCGCCTACGTCGTAGCAACGGTGCTGTGTAACGATCACTTTATTCAAAAATAAAACAATCTGTCTATTAAGGGTTTTGCGAAAAGGTTACTTTAGCAATTTTGCTAAAGTTTGGTATAATAATATAATATGTAATTATAATATTCTTAGAAGATGATCACCTGTCTAGCTTTTTTCCAAATATGTTGAGGTCCACTCCTAGTTTAACCGGATTCATCTGGATATAAGTAATTTATATGGAGCGACTTTCGGAAAGCTACGTGGAAAGCTACCTTCTCGTCCAAAATACCGCAGTGTCTCAAGACAAAAGTCTTCGACCATTGTGTCTTGCCAGTGATGACTTATGGAATTGAGACGTGGTCGCTAACAATGGACCTTATAAGAAGGCTCGAGGTCAGTCAAAGGGCAATGGAGAGGAGATCCGCAGAAGAACGAGAGTAACCGACGTAGCCCAAAGAATTGCAACACTTAAGTGGCAGAGTGCCGACCGATGCTCGATGGAGCCGACGGGTTCTCGAACTTCTCGAGTGGCGACCACGCACCGGAAGACTCAGCGCGGGTAGGCCCTCGACTAGGTGAACCGACGACCTGGTGAATGTCGCGGAAAACCGTTGGATGCGGGAGGCGCAGGACCGATCGTCGTGGAGGACCTTAGGGGAGGCCTATGTCCAGTTATCATGCTCGTAGTATGACAACTGCCATTATGTTTATACTATGCGAGCTCAGTATGGCTTGGTAGATGTTGGCAGCATGATAATTGAAGTAACTGGTTCACGTTACGTAATGGTTACATCAAGCCAGTTTTACTTCATCATCATCTTCATTTCAGCGAAAAACGTCCACTGCTGGACAAAGGCCTCCCCCAAGGCTTTCCACGATGACCAGTCTTGTGCTGCCCGTATCCATCGGCTTCCCGCGACCTTCACCAGGACATCGGTCTACCTTGTTGGGGGCCTCTCTACGCTGCGTCTTCCGATACGTGGCCGCCACTCCAGAACCTTATTGCCCGATCGGTTCTACGAGCACTGTGCCCTGCCCACTGCCATTTAATTTTAGCGACTCGCAGAGCTATGTCGGTGACTTTGGTTCTTCTGCAGATCTCCTCATTTCTGATTCGATCGCGCAAAGAATCTGCGAACATAGCTCTTTATGTGACTCTGAGCCTTCGTATAAAATCCATTGTGAGCTGATTTCTTAGAAGAAGATAATTAGCTAATTATTTTGCTGAATAATTACTCAAGTTCTAGATGATAACCCTAATAAAAAAAATGCAATCGCTTGCTAAACTCTGGTCGTACAAATGAAACCGCTCATTTTAATGTCTTTCAAACTGCTGAACAACACATTAATCTAACCCCATTACTCTTATAAATCACTTTAATTATTACTATCTACCAATAACCGCATGAAATTTTAAAATCCCCTCCCGGGTACAGAGTCCTCAACCGGATTCCACTCCGGATAAACCACGCCCACCCACTGAGTTATATAGATAGATGGACGTTAGGGCTTGTTTATGTACAAAATTAGGTTCAGTTTGACTAAATACCAAATGCGTAGAAGTCTCCAGAGTGGCCAAGCTGTGTTTAGTGCGTTATGCTTATAGATGAGTTACCTTTATTTATTCATGTCAAAGATCATCTTGTTTTTCATAATCAGCTCGTGTTCCTTCTACTATGAGACAC
The DNA here is from genome assembly GCA_017933935.1 of Sesamia nonagrioides. Taxonomy (NCBI): domain Eukaryota; kingdom Metazoa; phylum Arthropoda; class Insecta; order Lepidoptera; family Noctuidae; genus Sesamia; species Sesamia nonagrioides. Next base: position 3,141,230 of record JADWQK010001061.1, read on the forward strand.
GAGCTCCTAATGCATACCAGTAATGTCACACGTTTGGTTCTATGACATGCCGTGGTTTCCTTACGATATTTAGCATCACTGTATTGAGAGCAGTGGTGATGAAATAATTTACACAAAGTCTCCTTAGACTGGATTCATACCTAGAACTTTGAAGACGCGGCAGTTTTATAAAAAACTATAAACATATATATATACTAATATATAAAGCTGAAGAGTTTATTTGTTTGTTTGTTTATTTGAACGCGCTAATCTCATGAACGGATTTAAAAAAATATGTTGTTGGATAGCCCATTAATCCAGGAAGGCTTTAGGCTATATCACACCACGCTACGCTCACGCGAAGTCGTTGGCGCCCGCTAGTATAGGTATAAAAGACGAAGTGTTTCGCCTTGTCGTTTATACCGCGTACATTGCAGGACTGGAACAATTAATGGATTACTTCTCTGTGTCAATTCAAAGGGCTATACTCCTAAACACTGTCGTAGTGAAGTATCCTAGACGTCAAAAAATTATTAAGCCATGGATTACACCAGGTCTGTTACGGTGTATTTGACATAGAGACCGGCTTCATAAAAGAATGCGACATTCACCTACTAACGAGACTCTTAAAGTTATTTACTCTAGGTATAGAAACCATTGCAATAACCTATTAAAAAAGGTCAAACGTATATATGATAGAGACTTATTAACAAAAGCAGGAAATAACAATAAAAAAATTTGGAAGCGATCAAAAATATCACAAATACTACTAAAGTGAAACATAGCGCTACGGAATTATTAAATCCATCAAAACCAAAAGAGTCTGTAGAGATGGTGAACGACTTTTTTGCATCGGTTGGTAAAAGGTTGACTGATAATACCCATTCCTGTTTAATACCTTCACATGGTAAATTTAATAAATCGCCGTCACAACTGGTTTCTAGCTCCTTTGTATTGCTCGAAACTGATGAATCTGAAGTGGAACATTTAATAATAAACTTGAAGAATGCGTGTTCTGTTGGCTGGGAATCTATAACAAATAATTTCCTAAAAGAATACAGACATATTTTAATCCGTCCTTTAACGTACATTTTTAATCTCTGTTTAACTAAAGGTCAGTTTCCTGCAATGTTGAAGAAATCAGTAGTATACCCAATCTATAAGTCTGGTGATAGAGACCGTATCAATAATTATAGACCCATCTCCATATTGCCCTCAATCTCAAAACTTCTGGAACGTATAATAAATAGTAGACTGGTTGATTATCTGGAAAAAAATAACCTTTTATCTAACAATCAGTTTGGTTTTAGAGCAGGCAAGTCTACTAGTGATGCCATCCATGAGCTCCAAGACTATGTGGTAAAAAATATCGACTCGGGTAAAATGACTATAGGCATTTTTCTTGATCTGGCCAAAGCATTTGACACGGTCTCTACGCCTTTGCTGATTCTAAAATTAGAACGGCTCGGAATAAGAGGTAATCAACGTCAGCTTTTTAGGGACTACCTCAGTAATCGTTTCCAGTGCGTTAAGATTAATGACAGTATCAGCAGTTATTTGCCAATAACCCATGGAGTTCCGCAGGGAAGTATTTTGGGACCGACACTCTTTCTTGTGTATTTAAATGACCTCTGTAAACTGGACCTTGTAGGAGGTAAACTTGTGTCGTATGCAGACGACACAGTACTGTTGTTCTCGGCTGCTACCTGGGACAAAGTATTTCAGGAGGCGCAGGATGGTTTCAATGTGGTGACCCATTGGCTGCAGAATAACTCTCTGACTCTTAATCCGGATAAAACCCAGTGCATGTTGTTTTCGATGCGTACTCATTTAAAGCAGCTTACTTATACCCCTTCGATTACTGCACATAGTTGCTGTAATAGCTTAGTATGCTCATGCCCAACACTAATAATGACAGCGTCAATTAAATATCTTGGAATTATACTAGACTGTAACCTCTCCTTCAAAGACCAAATTCATCTTCTTACTTCGAGGACAAGAAAACTAATCTATGTTTTCAAAAACCTTAGGCATGCTGCACCTCCGAAATTGTTAAAGCAAATATATTTAGCGCTTGTGCAGTCTGTTTTACAATACTGTATCACCATTTGGGGAGGTGCACATAAAACCATCCTAAAGCCCTTGGAAATAGCACAGAGGGCTGTACTAAAAGTTAGCACTTTTCGCCCTTATTTGTACCCAACTCATCTTCTATATCAGTCGTGTGAGGTCCTCACCGTTCGGCAGTTGTTTATTTTTCGTGTGATCTTAAAGCAACACTCATTATTCAAATTCACAAAAGGTGATCTTACAAGAAGAAGAAGAAATATTATTAGTAATAATGACCGACCATCTTTCAGACATGCTTATGTAAACAATTACTTTTGTTTCCTGGGACCGTACTTATACAATAAGATAAATGACGCTTTGCATATATACCAGTTAAATAGACTAGATTGTAAGGATAAAATATTTAAATACATTAGTAAACATTCGTATGAGGAAACAGAAGGATTTCTGAAAATATTAAAAAAAAGTATCTTTTAACACTCACCCTCTCACACTCTTTCACGCACTCTCACAACTACTCACCGAGAGGTTAATACTCCACACAACTTTTGTTTGTTTTAAGTTTAATTTTTCTATCTCTGTGTAATGATATGTCTTTTATTGTGAATATGTCTAATTAAGCTAGTATTTTAATGTATCACCTTAAGGAAGAGCGCTGATGTCTGAGACACAGATATTTCTTTATCTAGTTCAGACACAGATGCCTTCAATAAAAATTAAGAAAATTTGAATGTGGCCTATATATCTGTACAAATGTAACATGTTTTTTTGGGTCAAATAAATATTATTATTATTATTAATTTGCCAGCGGCGATCTTTCTGGCTGACTACAACTTAAAAAAATATTGTGATTTACCATCAACGATGGCATTACTGCTTACCATCAGGCGGGATCGTGATTAAGCGCTAATTTATAATGTTAAAAGAAAATACATTTATATAGTTGTTTTTGACTTAGTTTACTCGACTTTTTGACTAATCATCTTAGCAGATGACAACACGAGCGAAGCAGGGGCGTATAGCTAGTTCATAACAAAAACGTTATAAACTAGCCTTTACATTAGATCGTACATACATAACCGTGACCGGGCGCCATATCCGGCTAGTTACCCGTGTAATAGTTGGTGTTAAATATTCTGTTTCTGATAATAGCGTTTGAAGTTGTTCATTTATGCGAACACTAGTAAATTTAATCGATTTATTGGGTAATAGTTAATATAAAATATTGACAGCCTCCGTGGCGTAGCGGTAGCGGACGCGGCCGCTGCGCAAGGTGGCGCGGGTTCGATCCCCGCACAGTGCAAGTATTTGTATGCATGAATATGAATTGCACTGGTCTGGTCGTGCCTCGGAAAGCACGTTAAGCCGTTGGTCCCGGTTGCCATACGAACATCTAGTGGCAGTCGTTACGGGTTGTTGGAGCCCTCAAAAATCCAACAATTGGTCTAACTGCAATGCTTCGATGTCGCCTTCGGGTTGTGGAGGTCAGACGGCAGTCGCTTCACGGTAAATGTCGAAGTTTAGCCATATCAGCAGTTGGACTGGTAAAGCGGACCCCAGACTCCAAAACTGAAAAGGCTTCGGATGCGACTGGGATTAACGCTGGGATGATGATGATGAGTTAATATAAAATATTAAGGTAGTTTGGTCATGTTGAGAAGATGTGTTAAAGGCGGCTATCAAAAGGTATTCCTAGGCAGACACTAGGGGAAGACATCTGAAAAGACATACAGTGACACTCCGCAACTGATTTTTCTCTTAAGGTTTTTCTTCCAACCGGTGTCCGTATATGACCTGATGTATGAATATAAAAGGAGCAAAAGGAGTATGTTAAGATCGTAGGAAGTAGAGTTCTGCAGTTTCTTGGATACAAACCGTGAGATTATGTATGTGTACATTGAAATTTAGTTACTGCGTTAACTTTAAAGCTCATTTTTGTTAAAATAAGTGTGTCTTCCCCCTCTAAGGCGAAGCGACAGCTTCAAAAATTGAAAAAAAAAAATGTAATGAGCTGTCTTTGTTACTTCAGGAGTTATTTAGCCTTTGCCTAACCCTTAGTGCGCGAATCCGGCGATGAGATTGCGTCAACATTTTATTTATAGATTCTTTATGTAAAATAGGTATTAAAACGACTAACAAATATGAAATTTCAGATCGCTATTTCTCATACTCTTGAAGCCATCCCTTATGCGCCATAGCGGACAAAGCCATAATAAATATATACATGCCCTACCAAAACCATGGTTTATAAGAAAGCCAAAAAATTCCAACCCCACATTCAATTCTCATACATACATTCAAGACCTCTTACCAAACAAAACAGATGGAAGGAAAAATTTTAAGGAAACCCCTACATTGTAACAAAAGGGGTTTTACTCCATAATCCAAAGGCCTCGGGCCGTGACGAATTGCATACCTTAATACGCCACTCACGTACTTAAGAGAAGGTGCTAAAATATTAAGGTTTTCCGAAGGGTTGTATGAGTAATTGTAGGTTTAATACACAAAAGATAAAGGTTATTTTCGATTGGCAGCGTCTCCTTTCCTGGTTTAGAAAAACACAGAAATGAACTCGGAACAGAATATTATTTTAATACGCTACAATAGACGATATTATTAAGGAATTGCGAGCGAATTTCCAAAAAAAAAAACTATTTTTTTGTTAGTGTCAAATAGTCAGATGTCATATAAGGGCATAGTCATATGGCATACCAATTTTTAGGTTTCTACCTTGAAAAATTGTGAAATTCTCTATACAAATTTTCACCCCCCATTTTTGGGAAGTGGGGGGTTTGAAAAAAACAAAAAGTAGCTTATGTCACTCTACATTCTTACATCTATCGCCATTTAAAATATTACGTCAATTCGTCGCTCTGTTTTGGCGTGAAAGACGGACAAACAAACAGACACACACACTTTCATATTTATAAACAAACTTTCCGATTTATAATATTAGTAAGGATAATTACTAGTAAGTATAGTAATAGGAGTAGTTATAGGAGTAGTAATAGTAGTAGTTATCTATGAACATTATATTGCTCAGATATACTTAAAATGAAAACGCAAGCAAAAGTATAAATATTCTGGCAGAGAAAATGACTTTTCCTTGTTTCAATAATAACAGAATCATAATAAAGAAGTGTTGGCTGGTTTTCCTTTTTAAAATAGAACGTTTCAACCAAAAATTATCATTACGACGCGACAGGGGTGGAAGAGTCAGATACAAATGCTGAAAGCTTTTAAAATTATTCTGCGCGCTAAACGTGGCAAGTGTTGCCAACTGTACTACGTGACATTATTGCAGGCAGGGCTGGCAAAGGCTGCTTTTAGTCAACATCGGGCTAACCGATTTACAGATACAATATATTAATCACCTAGTAATATATCTTCGTTTTTCATATTTTACAGAAACAAGGATCAAAGATTTTATAAATGTTTGAAATTAATTTATTACTTAATTTTACGTTTTTTTTTTTTATCATATTCATGTCTATACTAAAGTTATATGTACTTTCTAAGTATATCTTAGACCACCAATGACTGAAGGTGAAGGAAAACATCTTGAGGAAACCTGGCCTTTATAAGTCTGAAATCGCCAACCCGCATTGAGCAAGCGTGGTGATAACGCTCAATCCTTCTCTGTATGAGAGGAGACCTGTGCCCAGCAGTGGGACGATAAAAGGTTGACGATGATGTCTATACTAGTATGCTGTGTTCAACGGGTTCTAAATACTAGTATAGACGCTAATAAATATTAAGGACTAGCGGCCGTCCGCGACTTCGTTCGCGTGTATTTAGTTATTATTCTCGGCTCCTGTTGGTCGCAGCGTGATGTTATACAGTCTAAAGCCTTCCTGGGTTAATAGACTAACAAACACAAAAAGATTTTTTCAATTCGGACCAGTGATTCCTGAGATTCCGCGTTCAAACAAACAAACTCTTCAGCTTTATATATTAGTATAGATGTGTAATGAACTCAGATTCACATTTTAGGCAGATGTGACTATATATTACTAGGTGAGTGACATACTTCTAAAATATATGACGACATCAGTGATGACAGAGCGATAGGGTCGTCATCATCTTGGTGTGGTGGTAAGGGTCCATTTCGTAGGTGGCAGTTTGAATTAAAGCACGAAGTTTAAAGATACCCTCAATTCTATAGAGGTAAAACTAATTAGGAAAGAACAACTGACAATAACAATTCAAACAGGTAAATCGACAGTTTTACCCCGGAGAAGTGACCTGGTCCGCGTCTCAATCCGTAGTGACCACAGAAATCGTAATATAGACTTTTATTACGATTTCCGTTCAACATATCTCACTTTCCAAAACGACTATGTCCACGTGCCGCCATTAAAAAATACAGTTTAAAAAGGAGGCGCTTTGTGCCATAATTTTTGTATATTAAGCGCCTCACGCTTTTTTTCAAATTATTTTTAACTTTTTAGTTTGATATTTTTTAAAAGCACGTCTTTTTAGTTTTTTTAAACTATATTTATTTTCAACTTTTTAGTTCGATATTCTTTTAAAAAAAAACGTACGAACGAACGTATTGAAAGAGGTGGGACATTTTACAGTAATGAGCCGCTCACTCGTAGTCCAAAGAGTTAGAGACGGACATACAAACAAACAAGCAAACAAGCAAGCAAACAAGCAAGCAAGCAAACAAACAAGCAAGCAAACATACAAGTGAAGCTAATAAAAAGCATGTAAAAACAGCGTCACAGCGTTTGCCATACTACTACACAAACCAAATGAGCAACCTTTATCAAAATGCTATCGCTATCCACGACACATATAATAGTAAATCAAGATTTTGATTTGATTTGATGACCATTTATCCTGCCCTTGTCCCAATTTATTCCGAGATAGATGCATTTTTCTTCCAGAGTTCTCTATTATTCCTCATCTTGAATGTCTCACACAATCAATCAATCGTTTCTTTAGTTTTTCGTACTCAAAACTGTCCTCGCGGCATTTTCCTCATTTCTTCGCACACGATTTTCACATACTCCGTCCGTCTTCCATAGTCGATCGCTCAGCATTTGCAACAACCGTGTCGCCGATAACTTTTTCATTAATATTTATAGGAATTTACAGACAGTACTTCATACCTGGGCAGCTTCTAATGTTATACAAAGCACAGGTCCGTTCGTGTGTGGAGTACTGCAGCCACATTTGGGCTGGTGCCGCCAAGTGTCACCTGGCCACTTTGGATTCAGTTGAGAGACGTGCAAAGAGGCTGATTGGTGACCCTGATCTAACTCGAGTTGGTCTCCAAAGCCTAGAGCACAGGCGTAGAGTAGCCAGCCTTTCGGTGTTCTATAGGATGCATTTCGGGGAGTGTGCGAGGGAATTGCATGATTTAATTCCCCCATCTCCGTTCCACCAGCGGACGACCCGTCGTACGGCTGGTTTCCACCCTTACGTTGTTAACACCTCTACGATCCGGACGAAGCGTTTCGCCTCCTCCTTTATACCGCGTACATCGAGGGACTGGAATAGTTTGCCAGCGGCGGTGTTTCCGTCGGACTGCAATTTGAGTGTCTTCAAGGCTAGAGTGAATAGGCTCTTAATAAACTAGTGCGCTTTACCATCAACGATTGCGTCAATGCTTACCATCAGGCAGGATTGCGGTCAAGCGCTAGTTTATAATATATAAAAAAAAAGTATAAAATAAGTGCTGCAGTTAACAGATAACCAGTCTAAAGTGACGGCACCCGTTCACGAACATTTTGTAGGGAACCGAATGAGCCAACACACGCGCCACCATCAGTGAGACATTTGAGTGAGCATGACATATTCTCAACTGCCGTGCTTTTCAAATCAATCATCGTTTCTAATCATGTTATAATTAATTCTCTGATTATTCCATGAGGTATGTATGTATTCTCGTAGAGCTCACGACGTTATAATTGAGTTTTACCTATCCAAACAATAGGTACTTGTACCCTTATCATCCGGCTATCAATCATGTCAGATGACGTCACCCGATGAGACGTTCTGGCAAAAATGTAATTACGCGTAGTAGGCGCCTTTTTGCTACATTTTGTTATTTTCTTTTGAATAATGGATAGTGAAACAGTTTGAAGTATTACGAAAGGTTACCCAGTAACTTAGTTCTGGACGGGTAGGAAGTGTAAGCCAGTCCATTTGAAATATCGGTGTTTAGCTCCATACGATAAGAATGAAAACTGACCCCAATGCAGTTGTGAAAAGGTTAGATAGGTGATTTAATAATGTCGTCGTCATCTCAGCGTTATACCCAGTCGCATCCGAAGCGACTTTTGAGGGCTCAAACAACCCGTAACGACTGCCATTAGATGTTCGTATGGCAACCGGGACCAACGGCTTAACATGCTTTCCGAGGCACGACCAGACCAGTGCAAATATTCGTATTCATGCATACAAATATTTGCACTGCGCGGTGATCGAACCCGCGCCTCCTTGCACAACGACCGCGTACGCTACCGTTACGCCACGAAGACTGTCGAAGGTGATATGATGATGTAAACGCTATTTAGTCTGTATCTTCAAGAAATAAATTCCTATCAATAAAGTTCGTTTTTAGCTAATAGTGCTTTCTCTTCCTTCGCGTAGAGTTCGTGTTGAAGTTGAAATTGAATATTTCAACATGAAAGTCTGATAAATTAATAAAAGTAAAAGAACAATACTGGTTGTTCATGTTTTAGCATCACCATACTGCTTTTTTTGCGCGGAATCATGTATGTACATTGTACGGATGAGAGCAGGGCAAGCTACCCGAAACTGTCAAATATCCTCAATCAACTTTGAGCCGTAATGCTTTAGACATAAAATTGAAAATCTAATACAGAAATCTGACAGATTGTAGTAGCTTGATGTGCTGTCGTTTGTATCTACCTACATACATTGAGATTAATACACACACTGCGCGACAACCCTGACGATACGCGACAGCTGACAGATGACGGGAACACTGTATAATATTATATGATATCTTTTGTAAAAGATTTTCGACAAAGGTTTTGCCTTATTACCCGGGAACCGTACACGATGTAACTTACACACTTAGGGGGAATATAACATCTTTTACACCATTTTTCTCAGAATCGTTGATTACATTATTTGTTTATTTCAACATTGTGCAGAATATTTTGCTACCATGATTTTGCAAGTAATATAATAATAATAATAATAAAAAACAAAAAATAATAAAATTCTTTAATAAAAAACTGATATTTTTGGATTACATTATATTTTACAGCAGTTATTATACACAAGATATTTATAAAAATCAAAGAAATCAACACAATATTCATACTTTTTTCAACGAACATCAAAAATGTATACAATGAAGAAAATCAACCGAACCGCAGGTGACTTGACAGGTGTCACCGCACAAAAACTCCAAGAATGAAAATAAAATAGATAATGTTGACAAGATCTGCCGCTCGACGTGCACGCCCACCATCTCCGGACTCGTTGCTCGGCTCCGCCTCGCCGCCGCCGGTCTCCAGCCCCACTGTAAGCGCTGTGACGACCCCGGCCGCGGCAGTTGCGTTGAGCTCGAGCGACGAGTACTTCTCTCCGCCGACGACGCCACCACCTGTTCGCCGACGGGGAGGACGCCGGCCGCCGGACCGCTTAGGACCTCGAGGCCCATCGGCTTCTGACAGGGTCCCAGCTCCCGGCGGAAGTGTGCAGCGCATGAGATGGACACAATCCATTAATGAAAATGTCATGCGCTCATACTATGGGGCTACAGAGGGAGGAAACAACCTGACCGCGTACCGTGTTCGAATGCTCTCTCTGTTTCAGGTGCTTGAACCAGCTGTCAACGTTTCGGCACAACGTCTATCGGATCAGGTACGGGTTATCCAGCGTAATCATATGTTGGATGATACTGTGCTTGATCGCCTGCGCAATGAAATGCAGAGTAGCCGTGTCATCGCTCACCAGTCGCAGACTGCGGAGATACCACCGCAGTCAACAAACTATGCTGACGAGGGGAGTAATGACAGGGCTACAAATGTAAGTACTCAGTGCAATGAGGAGTTAATAAATGCTTTGGAGGCTGCGATTCGGGAATATCGTTCCACGTCGGCAGAACTAAGACCACGCCTGCCACGTTTGCCCATGCATAACAGAAATAGGGCACTGATGGCTGCTCTGGATGCGCAGTTGTCAAATTATTTTGACACCTGCGAGGACCTCACTGATACTCATTCAATCCTGTACTGCGCAGCTGTCGCAGCTTGTCGTGTAGCTCATGTCAAATTCCCCAGTGACTCTAGAGCTACACGACCGAAACCAGTAGTACCAGCTTGGCAGCACAGGATTGAACGTCGTATTGGTGGGGCCAGAGCACTCATCGGTAAACTAATCTGCTTTAGGGAGGGTAACACTCGTCCTAGAGTGATGCGCTTTGTGAGGCGGGCATTTGCAGGTACAAATATCAGCCCGCAGAATTATATGGCCCGTGTCACGGAGCGCATCGACTTCCTGAAGCAGAAAGTGTATGCATGGGCAAACCGTATCAGAAGATACAAACGACGAGTGGAACGGTACACCCAGAATCGCACCTTCCAAAACAATGAAAGGTGGGTTTATAGGGACTGGGAACGACCAGAACAAGGTGTGACTGACACGTGCCTACCGGATGATGATGTCATGTGTTCATTTTGGCGCAGCATCTGGTCGGTACCTGTCAGTCACACTGAAGGTGACTGGGCCCGGGATGTCGAGAGAGCCTGCGATCTAATACCTGAAATGGGGGCTATTACCATCTGCCCCCAAGATGTAGCTTGTGCAGTCCGTCCATTACCTAACTGGAAGTCTCCAGGACCGGACGGGCTGCATAACTTTTGGATAAAATGGTTTCCAAGGTCGCACGCTCGCTTGGCATCTCAATTCCAGACTGCTTTGGTGTCTGGTTCGTTACCTCAGTTCCTAACTACTGGAATAACCCACCTGCTCCATAAATCAGGTAGCACCGCGGAACCCAAAAATTATAGGCCGATCACCTGTTTACCGACGGTCTATAAAGTTCTTACATCCATTTTGAAAACTAAAATTAACAAACATATTGACAGCAACTCCATCATGTCTGCCTCTCAAAATGGATGTAAGAGCGGGTCCCGCGGTACTAAGGAGCTACTCCTTATTGATATGGCCATTAGCCAACAGGTTCGTCGTTCCCGAAAGGATCTGTCGACATGTTGGATAGATTATAGGAAGGCCTATGACTCAGTCCCACATACATGGCTCATGCGGGTGCTGGAGTTGTATAAAGTGGATGCAACTCTGCGCACCTTCCTGATGTCGTGTATGAGGACATGGAGGACAGTCCTTCGCTATCCAGGATGTCGAAATATTCAGAGGAATAGCGAACCGATAAGGATCGAGCGAGGAATATTTCAGGGCGATAGTTTGAGTCCACTTTGGTTTTGCTTAGCATTGAATCCTCTAAGCACACTATTGGAGGATTCAGGTCTAGGCTATCGGTTGAGGAGAGGTGGTCAGGTTATATCGCACCTCCTCTACATGGATGACCTGAAACTTTTTGCTCCCAACAATTCACAACTGAGGGAGCTACTGAAAATTACTGAAACTTTCAGTAGCTCCATCAGGATGGAATTTGGTGTGGACAAATGTGCGGTCATGCATGTAAAGCGAGGAGAGATTATGGAATCCGTGGGAACCCAACTCACTGGTTCCATAAACCTTAGAGCCCTCTCCGCATCCGAAACCTATAAGTATTTGGGTATGTCGGAAGCGTTGGGTATCAATGTTACTGACATGAAGCAATCGTTGAAAGAACGCTTCTTTGGCCGCCTGAAAAAAGTACTTAATAGTCTTCTATCAGGCGGAAACAAGGTGCGCGCTTTCAACGGTTGGGTCATGCCGGTATTGTTGTACTCTTTCGGCATACTCAAATGGACTCAAACCGAACTTGACGCCCTGGATCAGAGGGTCCGTACGCTGCTGACTGCAAATCGATTGCATCACCCACGGTCATCGGTTATGAGGCTGTATATCCCGCGAAAATGTGGAGGTCGTGGCTTTTTAAACGCCAAGACCCTCCACAATCGCGAGGTATGCAGTCTCAGAGAATATTTTCTAGAAACCGACGTGGGGATGCATCGAGATGTGGTTGCGGCTGACAAGGGCCTCACTCCGCTCTCCTTGGCTAAAGAGAACTGGCGTAAACCAGTAGTGCTTGACACAAATGATCGCTTGGAGGTATGGAAGAGCAAAGAGCTTCACGGACGCTTCTTCCGAGCCCTACACGGGCCGGATGTAGATTTTCAAGCGTCCGTCGCCTGGTTACGTTTCGGTGACCTCTTTGGGGAAACCGAAGGTTTTGTCTTTGCAATTATGGACGAAGTTATGATGACGAACAATTACCGGAGATTCATTGTGAAAGACGGCACAGTTGACATCTGTCGGGCATGTCACCGGCCGGGAGAATCAATTAGACACATTATTTCCGGGTGTTCTCGTCTAGCTAACGGAGAGTACTTGCATAGACACAACCTTGTAGCCAGGATAATTCACCAGCAACTTGCTCTTAAATACAAACTTGTGGAATCGGAGGTGCCGTATTACAGGTATATGCCCGACCCAGTTCTCGAAAATGGCCATATCACATTGTACTGGGATCGATCCATCATCACTGACAGGACTATTGTTGCCAATAAGCCTGATATAGTGCTGGTGGATCGATCAGAGCGGCGTGCAATGATTGTTGACATAACCATTCCACATGATGAGAACCTCGTGAAAGCTGAGAAAGATAAACAAATCAAGTATCTTGATTTGGCTCACGAGGTTGTCGACATGTGGGAAGTGGATTCAGCAATCATTGTACCGATAGTCGTGACAGCCAATGGCTTAATAGCCAAGAGCCTCGACCAACACCTCAGGAGGCTCTCGTTAGGCAGCTGGATCAAGGGCTTGATTCAGAAAGCGGTACTGCTGGACACGGCTCGCATAGTCAGGAAGTTCCTCTCTCTGGAGCCCTGACCGCCGGTAGCTTGGACCCTGTTCCCGATGCCGGTGGGCTACTATTTTTTATATTTTTAAATGTTTTTTTATTTATTTATATATAAATATTTAAAAATGTAAAAAAATATGTACATATAGAAAAATAAAGAGAATAATAATAAAGCTTTATTTGTTCCATAAAATTTTACATTTCAAATGTTTGTTAGTAGGTTAGTGTTAGTTAACTTTATAGCTATTTCTAGTATTAGTACAATTAGTTTATTTATTCGGATCCCTTTCGGGTAAAAGCCTCCTCCATTTTTCTCCATTTTTCTCTGTCTTGACCTTTTTCCATCCAACATATTCCTGCTATCGCTTGTATGTCCTCGGCCCACCGTCTCTTTGGTCTCCCAATGCTCCTTTTCCCTAGTGGTCCCTTCCATTTTGTTACTTTCAGTGTCCACCAAATCGAAAGTGGACCTGGATCTCTCCAGATCAAAAAACTAAAAACGAAATTGACTTTATTATGAGCAATACACCTGGCAGAATAACAAATGTAAAAGTATTAAATCAAATAAAATTCCATTCCGACCATAGAGTATTGAGAGCTTCTCTCACATTGAACACTCCCAAAAAAAGTAGGAAAACCTTCAAATCTACGCCCAACATTCTAAAGAGCAAGTAATATAGTATTGTATAATGTAAAAGCACTTTTCAAGTTTGTGAATGTGAGGCACCATGGACTATGGTTTGTATTTTTTATCTAAAACATGGCGGTTGAGAGTTTTGTCATGCTCACTCAAATGTCTTGCTGATGGTGGCGCGTGTTGTTGGGTCATTTGGTTCCCTTTAAAGTGGTTGAGCTAAGTGGGGCTGATGCGCGCTGGTCTGCTCTCTGGTCATCTCTCAGCTGCCCGCGGGCTTAATTCATGTTCTATATTTTAATTAGTTTTTATAATTATACATTGTGCTCACATGATAGAAGCAACATAAATATGTAACGAAGAAATGTAATCCATTTATTATGATTTTAAAAGAGTGTCCATGGAGTTTCTTGCACGTTCTTCTCCATTGGAGATCTACGCTTTGGAACGTGCAATTTAGCTTCACTTTTCTTGGACTGACCGACATTAACTATTCAAAAGTACCAAGTGATGGTTAATTTGAAATAAAATTTTTTGATTTGATTTGACATAATTTCTGACTCTAGTTTACAAGTTTAATTTCTCTTTGTTTATGTTGTGTTTGAAACTGTTACTTATTTTCATAATTATATAAGCATTCCTGTACAACCATTTCCCAATGGGTGTGCAATCATCATCATCATCATCTCAGCGTTAATCCCAATCGCATCCGTAGCCTTTCAGCTTTGGAGTCTGGGGTCCGCTTTACCAGTCTTAACTGCTGATTTGGCTAAGCTTCGATATTTCCGTGAAGCGACTGGCGTCTGACTTCCACAACCCGAAAGCGATATCGAACCATTGTGTGCAATATTTGAACACTTTTCAAGACAACACATAGTGACACAAACGTTAAACTTTATCTTATTTAATACCATTATCCAACACTACTGGCAGTCGTGGTGGCCAAGTGGTTAAAACACCAGCCTCTCAAGTATGAGTATACGGGTTCGATTCCAGGACAGGCAAGTAGGTACCAATGTAACTTTTCTAAGTTATATGTACTTTCTAAGTATAACTTGGACACCAATGACTGATTATAAGGTGAAGGAAAACAAAGGCTAGAGTGAATAGGTTCTTAATAAACTAGCGCGCTTTACCATCAATGATCGCATCACTGCTTACCATCAGGCGGGATTGCGGTCAAGCGCTTGTTTATGACTTATAAAAAAAAAAAAAAAAAAAACATCTTGTGGAAACCTAGAACTTTAAGTCTGAAATCGCCAACCCGCATGAGTGGTGATTACGCTCATTCCTTCTCTGTATGAGAGGAGATCTGTGCCCAGCAGTGGGACGATAAAAAGGTTGATGATGATGTATTTGGATATTAACTTATTAGTATTCAAATATGACGAGCAATAATCCAAAATCCGAAGTGGATGGATATATCTAGACGGAATAGTTTTATGGCGACAGCTACACAAAACCCGAGCAAATGCGAGTCGGACTCGCGCAGGAATTATTACGTACAAAAATTTATAAGTAACTATACAATATGTAAAGAAAACCCTGTCCGATCCGTGAAGGTATTGTTAGGTATCGATAACTGCTTCTACTAATGGATATAAAGCCGGGCTAAACTTAAAAAAAAAATCCTCTTAAAAAATAAATATTAACATATACGCGCGGAAATCGGGAAAATACGAGGGAACACGCGTGTTTGCTCACCTGACATAACCAGACTGAATTATCTGCAAATACCCTCGAGTGAGATACATGACATGCCTTCCCCCCGAGATGGATCACCATTGTACTCTTCTTTCTTCAATGCACCCACTAAATGTCTATTGTTCGTAATACACTAAATCACTTATAACTTTACACACTAAATCACTAAATGCTTAATCCTATTAGTTTTAGTTCTACATGAAGGTCTTAACACTATTGTTCATTTTCGGAGTCTATTATTCTCCAAGACTGTTGGGAATCTTCTAATTCAGAAACCTCTTCTTCTCCAGACAGATCACAGGCAACCTTCTTGCTGGCTGACTGTTCAGGTGATTCTGATAAAACCCTTTTATTCCTTTTTGCAGTATTAGTTCCATATTGTGAACTTTCCCGTATTTCAATGTCTTGTGGCCCTGATACTCCAATAATTTCAGCCCACTTCGATTGTGATGGGAGTGACACGTAGTCTTCTTCCTCATCATCTTCATATAATCCATTTCTTGTCTCCTTTTGTTCCTTATCTTCCTTCCTCCCCCCAAAGCTATGTATCTGGTTGATGTGTCTCTTCAAAAGTTTACCATTCCATCTTACCAAATATCTACAAACTCCAACTTTTTTCTCTACTACTCCTTTTAGCCACTGTGGTCCTCCGCTATAATTTTTTATATAAACAGTTTGTCCGACTTCCAGTGTTCTTAATTTTGTGTTTTCATTATTTTCTACCTCTTCCAACATAGGTTTATCCTTTGAAGTGAGAGGATTTAAATAATCGAATTTAGTCCGAAACCGTCTGTTATTCAGTAATTCTGCTGGTGTTTTATCATTTACGCTATTTGGTGTAGTACGTAAGCCATATAAAATTTTGGGAAGTTTTACTTGCCATGGTTCAGAGGAATGTTTCTTGAGTTTATTTTTGATGGTCTGAACTGTTCGCTCCGCTTGCCCATTAGATGCTGGATGATATGGTGCCACTAGAACATGCCTAATACCATTCCTTTTGCAATAGTTCTGGAATTCTTCTGAGATGAAACTTCTGCCATTGTCACTTATAAGGGTATCAGGCAACCCTTGCTCCGAAAATATTTCTCGCAATATTTTTATTAATGTTGCGCTGCTCATATCTGAAACAATTTTGACTTCTGGCCATTTTGAGAAAGAATCTATAACTATAAGAAATGTTTTTCCTTGAAATGGACCAGCATAATCCATATGGAGTCTAGACCATGGTCTATCTGTTCTTATCCAGCGGTGTGTAACTTTAGTAGGCATACTCCTGTTTTCTGCACATATTTCACAGTTTTTTATCATATTTTCAATATGTTTATCAATGGATGGCCACCAGAAGTAACTTCTTGCCATTGCTTTAGTGATAACAATTCCATCATGATTTGTATGTAACTCTTCCAAAACTTTGTCTTTCATTTTCTCTGGTAGAACTACTCTGCTTCCCCACAAAATGCAATTTTTAAAAATAGATAATTCTTCTCTTTTCTGTCCATATGCTTTGAACTTATCATCTATTTTGCTTGGCCAGCCATTGCGCGTCCAATATAAAACTTTACTCAATATGGGGTCTTTTGATGTAAATCTTGCTACTTCTTGTGCTGTAAATTCTAACTCTATTGGTGTTTCTTCTATCAATAACACTCCTGAGTACTCTTCCTCCCTTTTTCCTGTATCTGCCGATGGCCAGCGGCTTAAAGCATCAGCGTTTCCCAATTTCTTCCCTTGTACATACTCTATTGTATAGTTATAGGAGTTTAGTAAAAGGGCCCATCTTAGCATTCTAGGGGAGATTATATTAGGTATGGGACGTTTAGGGTCAAATAACCCCAGTAATGGTTTATGATCTGTCTTTATATTGACTTTTCTGCCACTTATAAACTGATGAAATTTCTTAAGCCCAAATATTATTGCCGCTGCCTCTTTATCTACCTGAGCATACTTTCTTTCATGTTTATTCATAGTCCTTGATGCAAATATAATGGGTCTTATACTGCCATCTTCCATTTCATGTTCTAATACAGCTCCTAGTCCATATTGAGAAGCATCACATGATAATATCAATTTTTTCTTTAAGTCATAATGTACCAGAGTATCTTTGCTTGTCAACATTTTCCTTAATCTTTCGAAAACTTTTTGATGTGTCGTAGTCCATTGCCAAGGTACTTCTTTATTTAATAATTTATATAAGGGTTCCGCTATTGTGGCCTTGTGTGGCAAGAATCGATCATAGAAGTTAACTAATCCCAAAAATGCTTGTAGCTCTTTTAGATTACGTGGTGCCGCCGTTTTCTCAATTTCATAAATTTTATCTTCACATGGATGTATCCCAAATTTATCAATTCTGTATCCTAAAAATGTGACATTTGTTGTTGCAAACCTACATTTCTCTTTATTTACTCTTAGCCCTGCTTCCTCTAGTTTCTGTAGTACGGCTTTTAGCCGTTCATTATGTTGGTCTATGTTTGTGCCACTCACAACCACATCATCAAGTAGGACAGCCACACCCGGAATCCCAGCTAGCAACGATGACATCAAACGTTGAAAAATACCTGGGCATGCTTTTACACCAAATGCCAGCCGTTTTACCTTGTACAGACCTCTGGGAGTATTAAGAGTAAGTAGTCGTGATGTAGGTTCATCGACAACCACCTGTGTATATGCTCTCTCTAAATCAATTTTCGTGAATATTTCACCACCTTGTAACTGTGTGAAAGCTTCGTCGAGTGTCGGAAGTGGGTACGTATCAGTTTCAGTCACTGAATTTACTGTTGACCTGTAGTCTCCACAGAGTCTCACCTTGCCGTTAGGTTTTAATACGGGCACAATTGGGGTTGCCCATTCTGAGTATGGCACCGGTTCTAGTACATCTTCTTCTACTAATCTGTCTATTTCCTTAAAAACTCTATCTTTTATAGCAAATGGTACCGGCCTGCTTTTGAGGAACTTAGGGGCTGCTCCTTCTCTTGGTATGATACTCACAACTGGCCCTGTGTACTTCCCTAAACCTTCTTTAAAAACACCTTTGTACTGACCAAGTAACTTGTTCATATCTAAAGTGTCTATTTTTATGCTATTGAGACCATGTATTCCAATATTTAATTCTCTGAACCAGTTTCTCCCTATGAGACTAGGACCATTGCCTTGGGCTATAATCACTGGTAGTGTTCTAGAAATCTCTTTGTAAGCTACCGGAACCATTGCCCTTCCTATAATCTTCAATTGGTTATCTGTCCATGTTTTTAGCGTAATATCATACTTTTCTATTTCAGGTAATTTTCCCTTCCATATGAGTCTGGCTGTCGGCTCACTAATTAATGTGAATGCACAACCTGAATCAACCTCCATTTCAATTTCAAAACCATTAAGCAAAATATTTATCATAAATGCGGGTAGTCTGTTGTCCCTAAAATTATTAATAGGACTTTCATAAAGGCCATTACAATTAGACTTTTTATAATTGTTTTTATTATTCTTATTCAAACATACTACTTCTATATGACCAGTTTTCCCACAAAAATTACACTTTGACCACCTGAACCTGCACTCTCCTTTATGTGATTTACCACAGCGGAAACATTTAAATTTACCAGTAGGTTTTTCACTTTTTTTAAAAGAAAGTTTATTTATTTCCATTGGTTCCTCTAAATCCATGGTAGGTTTACTCGTATTAAC
Organism: Sesamia nonagrioides; assembly: GCA_017933935.1. Taxonomy (NCBI): domain Eukaryota; kingdom Metazoa; phylum Arthropoda; class Insecta; order Lepidoptera; family Noctuidae; genus Sesamia; species Sesamia nonagrioides. Next base: position 3,160,276 of record JADWQK010001061.1, read on the forward strand.
TCCAGGGTTAACAATTAAATTAGAATCACAATTGGCTGACTCATGCGATAGTGCTATTTCACATGCAAATTGGAAAGTTAACTCCCTCTGCTGTAGCATTTTCTTTTGAATGTCTTTGTCGTTAATTCCACAGACCAATCTATCTCTCAGTGTTCTGTCAATATCACTAAAATTACAATGAATGGACAATTTCCTCAAACTAGCTATATAATCGCGTATTTTTTCTCCTTCTTCTTGATTTCGGGAATGAAATTTGAATGATTCAACTATTTCATTTGGTTTTGGATGAAAATGAATATCTAAAACATTTTTTATAGTTGAAAAAGTAACCTCACTTATTTTCTTCGGGGCAATCAGTGCAGAAATTAAATCAAATAAATCAGGACCACATACCGACAATAAATTCGCCTTTTTCTTAGCATCATCCGTGATTTCATTTGCTTCTAGACAAAATCCAAACCTTGTAATGTAGTTTTCCCAACAGCCATGTGCTACATCATATTCACTGAACTTAATCACCATTTTTACCTTTTCCACCTAAAGATTTTTATACAATTCAGTGAATTTAGTTTATTACACACACTTTTAAACACTTTTTCCTCGTCGCCAATAACATATACGCGCGGAAATCGGGAAAATACGAGGGAACACGCGTGTTTGCTCACCTGACATAACCAGACTGAATTATCTGCAAATACCCTCGAGTGAGATACATGACAAATATTATTTCGCAAAAAGAGGTAACTTAATACATGTGCGGTAAGCAACCCTTCCGCGGGCGGCGGGGGACAGGGCACGCGGCACGTGTTCGCATCGCTATTCGCTCATAATAATACCGGTGTTGTCACTTTTTTAAAATTACCAAATTTCGGGGAAGTTGGAATTAATTCGCGGGAAAAAAAGATTATTTCAAAATTCATTAGTATTGTTACTATGATGATTACGTAAAATTTTATATTATATTTGGTCAAGTGTTTACCTAACCTTTATTATCCTTATGGGTCGGACAGGGTTTTCTCTACATATTGTATATGTAAATAATGTCTATACAAAAACATATTTTGGTACATTCTGTGTTTAGTTTGTTGTTATATGTGCAACAGAAATACATTACTAATGAAATTTTAACTGTCTAGTTATCAGGGTTTGAGATACAACCTAGTGATACGAAACCCTAAAAACGTGATAGTAAGATGACCAGGGGGATAAAATAGAATACTCTTTATCATATTTACTATATAAATTACGGAACATAAATATGAACACCTTACAAGGAGTAACACAATGCAATATTTTACAGACATCCTTTAGATGGAATACTAAGGGGAAGGAGAGAGAAATAGTATAGGTAATCTACGGTGTACTATTAAAGTATATACTTCATGTATATATTTATTGTATAACTAGCTGTGCCCCGCGGTTTCACCCGCGTAAGCTTCAAACAGAAAGAGCTCAGTTGATATAAAATAAGCGCCTGTTAAAATAATGGCAGCAATATGTACGTCCGCGCTTGCTCCCGTTTTCGCAACATTTTTTGTTCCTGCTCTGCTCCTATTGGTTATAGCGGGATGTTTTATAGCCTATGTCCTTTCTCAGGCTCTAGACTATCTGTGTACCAAATTTCATTACAATCGGTTCAGTAGTTTTGGCGTGAAAGCCGGACAGACAGAGATACTTTCGCATTTATAATATTAGTATGGATTTGAATCATCACTACTTAATGTAAAAATGAAGCACATTATTATAATTAAACTCTGAAGTATCAGGTGGTTTTTGAATTAAGTGAGTTGAAACTGTATAGGCGTCGTTCCGTAGCGACCTACGGCTAAGCTAATACACACACGCACGTATTTTTTGCATAGCTTTGTATCAATGGCTGCACGGTTAGCGCAGTGGTTAAAATAGCTTAACACGTGTCGCGGGTTCGATTTCCGCACAGAACAAATATTAGTTTGACCTAAAAGTAGTTTTCGGGTCTGGATATTCGTGTATGTGATTTATAAATAGTTGTAAACCCATCCACGATAGAGGAGATAACCATAGTGTGAACAACTTTAAAAAAAAAATATGAAGACGGGATCGTTCACTGCGACCCACGACCACTCTATACATAATCCATACTAATATTATAAATGCGAAAGTAACTCTGTCTGTCTGTCTGTCTGTTACGCTTTCCCGCTTAAACCTCTTCACCGATTTTGATGAAATTTGGCTCAGACAATCTTTGGACCCTGAGAAAAAACATAGGCTACCTGTTATCCCGGAAAAAATTGATGTTCCCGAGGGAAATCTAAAAAGCGCGATATAACCGAACTCCACGCAGGCGAAGACGCGGGCGGAAAGCAAACAATCTTTAGACCCAGAGAAAGGACATAGGCTACCTTTTATCCCGGAAAAAATTGATGTTCCCGAGGGAAATCTAAAAAGCGCGATATAACCGAAATTTACGCGGGCGAAGCCGCGGGCGGAAAGCTAGTCAGCCTATAAAATCATGTGTGTAATGTAACTCATGGGACACAGGCTTCCTCTTAGTGAGAAGAATTGGGCTGTAATGTACCACGCGTGACGCGGGCCCAGTGCGGGTTGGTTGATGTCACATGTCTTCGAAGTGTTGCCCCTGGAACATGCCAGTTTCCTCACGAAGTTTTCCTTCATCGTTTTAAGAGCAGTGGTAATGAAATAATTCACACAAAGTAAAGCGCCTCATGGGTTTCGAACCTGCGACCTAGAACTTGTAAGTAGCGGCTAATATTAACATGGCCACCACTGCTCTCTGAAGACACGATGGATCCGGGTAGACATCCACCGTATGTGGAAGTCTGCCCGGCTTGGACGGAGCAGAGCCGTGTCCTCGTGCCAGCGATCTGTGGCGATCTCTCTGGTCCTGCCCTGGTCTAGGCCATAGTCCGAAGCGACTTCTGCGAAGCAATGATGCTGGCAATGAGAAGGCGTAATACATGAAGGAGCGAGAATCTCAGCGCCCTTCTCTCCCGCCTTCCAAAAAGTTCTACTGTCTTTATTCGAATTTTGTTGCGGGCCGTACAAAGCGTGTCTGTTAATGAGCGACTATGCAATAACATCGTATGATTTAAAGCACAATTATCAGTTTCGTGCAAACACAGCTTTTTAGCTAAAAGGAATACGCACACCCTGACTGACCAACATACCACGTCGATTGACTGCGCTTACTGAATTTTCTATTTAGTTTTGTATGTATACTTCCTCTATGTTATATACTACGTCAGAAAGGCGTGCTGCATTTTATGTATGTAAATATGTTTACTAAATACCTTTCAGCTATAAGAAATACGTAATTTCCTATGAACGAAAATTGAGGATCTAAGAAGACAGTTGACCAGGTCTTAGTTACGTAATTTATTTACGTAATTTTTTCACAGGTTTTAGTTACGTAATTTATTTACACTTTTCTGATTGATAACTAGCTAAAAAGATACCACTTTGCTCCGCAACGCGATTTCAACCACGTAGGTTTCGATATGTTGTTTTTTATATGCTGCGTTCCCATTGGTCGCAGCGTGATGTTAGAGCCTAAAGCCTTCCTGGATCAATGAGCTATCTAACGCAAAGAGAATTTTTTAAATCAGACTCGTAGTTCCTGAGAATAGCGCGTTGAAACAAACTCTTCAGCTTTTTATATTAGTATAAGTTACTATAAAACTGTTCATTGCATCTCCCATTATATATATTTTTTTTGTTTTGTTTTCATAATAAATACCGAATTATTTCTATATACAAAAAATATATAAACTATACTTCAAAGAGTATTCTCTTCATCTACTAGTATCTTACAGTAAAATGTTTCCTGTTGGTGACCGACAATGGAAAAATTAGGCACATTTATACTAATATGGAAACTAAAATACTTTGTTGACGGAACTTGTCGCCCGTATGTCAGCGTCTCGAGTAAAAGCCGACCTGTGTACCAACCCTCCTGTGATTGATTGAGGTACCGGTCTAGTACCGGTCCGGCACCGGTTCGGTGCAAACAAACTACTTTATATTACGGTCCACTAAAACAAACCAAACCATAATTCAACCTCTACTTAGTAAAATCACGGTTTTGCTAAAGGTATATAATACAAAGGTAGGAATAAAATAAAGCTAGAGGGCTATATTATAAACTAGTGCATGGCCGCAATCCCGCCTAATGGTAAGCAGTGATGCAATCGTTGATGGTAAGCGCGCTAGTTTATTAAGAGCCTATTCACTCTAGCCTTGAAGACACAAACGAGGACCTTGGAAACACAGCCGCTGGCAAATTGTCCCAGTTCTTTGATGTACGCGGTATAAAAAAACGAGGCGAAACGCTTCGTCTGGATTGTAATGGTGGCAACAACGTAAGGGTACGATGGAACGGAGATGGGGGAATCAAATCATTCAATTCCCTCGCACAATCACCAAAATGCATCCTCTAGAACACCGACAGGCTGGCTACTCCTCGCCTGTGCTCCAGGCTTTGGAGACCGTTTTGAGCGAAATCTGTCGTGTTGCGGCATGATGTCTGGTGAAGCCGTACGGAAGACGGGTCTGTCGGGTGTGCCGGGTACGATGCGCCAAATGTTGTTGTGTCGTGAGTTTGGTCGTGGAGGGCCTCCGATCAATGTTCCTCTGGCGCACCATAGTTGGTCGTGCTATTGGGCTCAACTGTCGTTGTCCTTCCTATCCACTCAGTTTTTTTTTAGTGTATAGGCTCTTAATAAAACTAGCACGCTTTACCATCAATGATTACATCACTGCTTAGCATCAGGCGGGATTGCGATCTAGTTATAATTAATAAAAAAAAACTGAGTCGCTAAACTGACGTTTTGCACACCTACTATTTTATCAGTCAGCCCCAACACAAGTGCTTTTGTAAGTTACAAAAGCACTGGGGTTGCCTTAATTTATATTATGTACGCAATGTTGGATAAAATGAAATCTTTCTTTTTTTTTTTAGCGTATGGATTAAGACAATCAGACATCGAGGTCGGTCGCTTAATGACAGTGATGATGAAAATATTTGTGTAGTAGCCCTCCTTGATGAATGTGGAGTGATTCCAAACTAACCGTATGTAGGTAAACACCGGTATCTTACTCCTCCACAGCCTAGTTACTGGGTATTACAAATACCCTACAATGAGAGTCCAATTCACATTTAACGGGCATTTTTTTTTTATAAATAAATTTCAACTCATATGTATACGATAATAGGGAGGTACTGAAAGAAAGAAAGAAAGAAATATTTTTATTCCGCACAAACAAAACGCACGTTCCTATTCTATGTATGTATTTAATAAATTCCACCCGTGCATTTACTTATCGAGAACTATTTACACAACATGTAAAGAAAACCTTGTCCGATCCGTGAAGGTATTGTTAGGTATGGATAACTGATTCTACTAATACCTACAAAGCCGGGCTCCCAAAAAATCGCCCTTAAAAAATAAATATTATTTCGCAAAATCGAGGGATCTTAATACATGTGCAGTAGGCAATAAATGGGCGGGCCAAGGGGAGCAGGGCACGAGGCACGTGGTCGCATTACTCATAATAATACTATCTAAAATGGCTAGTCACTTTTTAAAAAATACCAAATTTTGGGGAAGTTGGAATTAATACGCAGGAAAAAAAAGATTATTCCAAAATTCATTAATATTACTATGATAATTATGTAAAATTTCATATTTTATTTGGTCATGTGTATACCTAACCTTTATTATCCTTTTGGGTTGGATGGGGTTTTCTTTACATATTGTGTAGTTTTATATACTTTACGTATGAGACTGACAAAAGTTCCACTTTTAAACCATTACCTCTGTTGTTTCAGATGAGGAGTTGGTGTTCAGAGACCGATGGGGAGGCCTCACGCTGTTCAACGTCAAGAACTTCACCACCAGACTACTCATGAACAACTCTACCTTCGTAAGTAGTAATATAATAAAACAAAATGGAATCCTGCTGATCGTATTTCGACCGTGGCTGTCAATCTCTACGGGGACTAACCTTCAGCGCCTTCGCTGACTGAAATAAAGGTAGGATCGTCCACCCACGTCACGCCACGCACGGATGCGTGCCGGGCAAACAAATGGACCGCACAGTTAACGCACTTACTAACGACAACGTGTAGGTAGGGAACCACATCGAACATTATGCTGAATACACATGTGTGTGTTCGGCATAATCTCATTTATGTCGAATACATGTGTGTGTATTCGGCATAATGTTGTGATCATCATCTGCAGCTTGGCTTCATCCACTGTTGGGTATAAGGCTATCTTTTCCACGCTCCTGGCCCAGCCTTACTAAGGTTCTTATCGCGATAGCAACAATACCGCCCACCCATCTCGCCGCCGAACGGTTGACGCTTCAATTTCCAGTTCTAGGTCGCCACTCACTACTAGGTCACTGCCTTACTCCATCTGCCATCACTGCTTGCCATCCTGCCTATACTACCTTGCCCATCGTCATTTGAGTTCCATAACCCCATTTTTCAATATGTACATATATTCTTCCTACATCTTCGGTCCGCTACAAGGCAATTGAAAGGCCGGATTTTGAATTACGTTTGCTCAGAAAAACTACGAATTTTTAATACCTTCAACCTTATCCGATATATTCTAGTGGGTGCATAAACCTCTAACCAACGAAAATCAAAAGAACTTAGTTCAGATATTGTAAAACAATAAGTACCCTCCAATCAGGCTTCGCTACAATAGTGATGCAAAGCCGTTTCATCGTGCAACTTCTTGGCTCGAGTAAGTATATTTCGAGAGCCATTAAAAGCATAGTTTCACGGTAAGAATAAATATGCGGCCTGTATCATAACTCGGTTTCCCTTTAGTAAAGTAAGTTTCCTCTCCATTTAAGTGCTTGTCCAATCTTTCGCATTAGAAGTGTGGCTAAACAATGACGTATTTCAGGCTAATTGTGACTTAAGCATAAGGTCTGCACTCACTGCAATCTTGTAACAGCCTCTAACGTTGACAAATAAGTAATATAAACAGAAAACATATGGCAAAAGAAGCGCTTGAAGCCATAAAGCGCTCTTTATTCAATAATAGAAGATATTTATATACATATAATCACTACATATGTATTATGAAACAATTTCTCCGCGGTCCCACAACCTCGTACATTCGAGACGATGCCTTAACGACAAGGCAATCCGGACATTCATTTTGATTAGTTAGATTCATTATAATATCTACACATAGATCAAAGTAAACGTAAGGATAGTCCTTACGTTTACTTTGATCTATAGTCACGCCATAATAGCGGCAGTAAGTCCCCTCTTTGAGGAGTGGCTAGAGAGGCGCCACGGCGCCCTCACCTTCCGCCTGACGCAGGTCCCCACCGGACACGGTTGTTTCGGGAGGTTCCTGTTCCGTATAAGGCGGGAGGAAACGCCAGAGTGTCACCTTTGTGTGGATCGCCCTGAGGACACGGTGGAGCATGGTGGAGGTCTGCCCGGCTTGGGTAGAGCACCGCCGTGTCCTCGTAGCGGCGATCGGCGGCGATCTCTCGCGTCCGACCCTGGTCCAGGCCATGGTCCGGAGCGAGAGTGCATGGCAGGCTGTCACCTCCTTCTGCGAAGCAGTGATGCTGGCAAAGGAGGAGGCGGAGCGCGTGAGGCAACGGGAATCCCAGCGACCTCACGCCACTAGCCGCCGCAGGAGACGCCCTGGTCGGGAGATGACACTAAACTCCCAGCCCCCGTAGGCGCGGGCCTGTGGGCGGTGAGCAGTGGGCAGCTCGCCGCTCGGTAAGGACCACGCTCGAGTCGACGGCGCGTCGTGTTTCACGCGCGCCTCAAAGAGATGTCAGCACGTCGTGACGGGGTCCATGAAGACCGATGCCTCCTGGGTCAGGGTTGCGGGTTGATTAAACAAGAAACCGTGGCCCTGGCCGTCGCACAGGCATGTGAAGAAACACGGGTGGGTTTTAGTCAGTAAAAGTCTGACACGCCCTTCCGCTCTGCCCAGGATAGTCCTTCAGAATCAGATTCATATAGTAATCTTATAAATTTACCTATATTGAGATATGAAGAACAGGGTGAGTTTACACTCCATAGAAAAAGAAGGTCTCATGTCTGGTGGGCAACTGTCTGATTATTCTTGTCAGGTCGTTATATACAATACTAGCTGCGCCGCGCGGTTTCACCCGCGAAGGTTTCGATATGTTTTTTTTAAACATGCTCCGCTCCTATTGGCCACAGCGTGATTTTTTATAGCATAAAGCCTTCCTGGATTAATGAGCTATCCAACGCAAAAAGAATTTTTCAAATCGGACCATTAGTTTCTGAGATTAGCGCGTTCAAACAAACAAACAAACTCTTCAGCTTTATATATTAATATAGATGTAAAGAAAACCCCCGTCCTACTTATAAGAATAATAAAGGTTAGGTATACACATGACCAAATAAAATATGAAATTTTATAATATAATCATCATAGTAATAATACTAATGAATTTTGAAATAATCTTTTTTTCCGCGAATTAATTCCAACTTCCCCAATATTTGGTAATTTAAAAAAAAAAGTGACAGCACTATTTTCGGCTGCATTATTATGAGCAACGTGACCGCGTGCCGCGTCTCCTGCCCCTCCTCGCCCGCGCATGTATTTATTGCCTACTGCACATGTATTAAGTTACCACCTTTTGCAAAATAGTATTTATTTTTAGGGGATTTTTTTAACTTTACACTGGCTTTGTAGCCTTTAGTAGAATCAGTTATCGATACCTAACAATACCTTCACGGATCGGACAGGGTTTTATTTACATATTGTGTACGCACGGTAGACTGCTTTCGAGACGCAGGATCGTGCATGATGTTAGTTTAACGCGTAGATCGCATGTTGCAGTCTAGATTTCAGTACAGGTTCATAAAATTATGCATATTTGTTTAACAAACTAAACCCGCATGATATCAATTATTATACTAACAAGTTAGATATTGTACCAAGGAACGAAGTAAGTTTGCCGAAAAGCTTGGCAACTCGTCGAAAACGTATTGAAGAAAACATTTCCTTTCAAGCTGTCATAACAGTAAAAGTACAATCGAAAGATAACGTCAAACATCCTGCGGCATCTTAAAAGTACTTTTAAAGATATGTTCATATTTAGTAATTAAACATGTAGGAATCGGCGCTGACTACGTGAACTTACTGCAAACAATATCGGGTACTGATATTAGAGACAGTAACAAAAGAATGAGCTTTAATTCCTTTGCTATACATATATATTTAAAAGCTTTGCTATATATATTTTTTAAAAAGCTTTAATTCCTTTGCTATATATATTTTTAAAAAAGGTTTAAATCCTTTGCTATATATATTTTTTAAAAGCTTTAATTCCTTTGCTATAAATATATATATTTTAAAAAGCTTATAATTCCTTTGCTATATATATTTTTAAAAAGCTTTAATTCCTTTGCTAAACATTTTTTTACGTTGCGCCACGCTGGGAATTTCTCCTGTGATATAAGTTCACATACACAAACATCCAGACCCGAAACATTTACATCTAGCTCATACAAATATTTGTTTCATGCGGGAATCGAACCAGCGGCACGCAGCGCAGCATTGATTAGCTTAATTAACCACTGCACTAACCATGCGTGACCGTATAGTGTAAAGTGTCATGTATTTCAGTATGCAGTCCGAATTTTAACCCCATTGATATCAGTTGTCTTAAAAGGGGACTCAGACTTAAAAGGGGGGAGGGGGGATTCCTTTTAGATAAAAAAGATGTGCTCATGTAATTACAATTAAGTACACGAGAATTAACGGCTTTTTTTCTAGAGTATTATTTAGTGTTGTTCCTCGGTGGTAGGCCGTAACATCGGCTGTCGGCAGAAGTTACCACCCCCCAGACAATGTCTTGCCGCCAAGCGATTCATCAATTCGTGTTCTGGCATTATGTCTGGTGAAGCCGTACGGAAGACGGGTCTGATCAGTTGTGTTGCAATGTATGCCGAGTACGATATGCCAAATGTTGTTATGTCGGAGTTTGGTCGTGGAGGGTCTCCAGATCAATCTCCCTCTGGCACAACGTTGTTGGGTCACCTCGCTCAATTGCCGTCTTCCTTCCTATTCACTCAGTTTTTTTGTGTTAATAGGATTAATAATAATAATTTTTTATTTATTCGAGTATCAGTGACTCATTTTGTTAGTAACAATTTTAAACTTACTTCTATGTTAGGATGCTAAATCTACAACACATAAATAGATACTTTAACAATATAAATACAAAAACATAGCACACACAAAACAATACAAAAGCAAAAAATTACACATATAAAACAATACAAATACAAAACATAATAAATACAAAAGATTATAAACACAAAGCACAGCACAAAGCGACACAGATAAAAGAACAATCACTGGTGCTACAGGCTTACAACTGAAGTGGAAATCTTGGAGCAGCGATTTAGATAACCACAGTCGAGTCTGCTGGCAATACAAGTCAGAATGTTATTGGAGCTGGCCCGCACCCGCCGTACCAGGGACGCGCATCTTTTACGCATTGCACTTTACCATCAACGATTGCATCACTACTTACCATCAGGCGGGATTGCAGTCAAGCATTAGTTTATAATTACTAAAAAAAAGAGTAGCCGGTCTTTTGTGTAAAAACCGCCAAGTTATGAAATGAGGTGAACTAGTCATCCTAACTGATACCACAGTGCGCCGAGTGATAGCTTATTTCAAACTCCCCTCGCCCACGTTCTCACGGTGTGATTCTCACAGAATAGCACTACACGGTCGCTTGCCGAAAAACAGTTGGCCAGTAGCATAACAAGATTTTGTCCATTTTAAACTGTCACAAACAAAGTCACGATCAGATCAGTATTACGAATACCTCTATCCACGTGCTTCGTGTAAATAGCCTCATAACCTCACAGTCAGCTTACCTAGCGATGCAGAAATAGCGTGCTGATAAGAAACACGTATGTTCGTGCCACAGCTTACTACTCACCCCTCTGTCGCAGGAAATGAGACTGCAGCGATACGGTGGGTACGTGACAATCTCAGATAACATTTATCCTGTTTGTGTAAAATATGTCCAAAGAATATGTAATAAATATGTCGGAGATCGTCGCTATAATTTAAATGGAGGTTGCTGATTTACTAATAACTGATTCTACTAAAGCCTGGCTAAAATAAATAAATAAATAAAAATCGTTTATTTTCAGACAAAAAAAGTCCATAATAAAAAATAATTAATTGAATGTGAACATAACTAGTTATTACACAATGGGCTTATCTAACCCCCCGAACATGAAGTTCAGTGAACCTCTTCAGAAGAACAGTGTCAGTTCTCTCTCCTATCCATTTAAGGGCACCGTTTCGACTCCCCCGAATCCGCCTTACAACCGACGCCACTTTCTTCCTCATTAACGCGTGAAAGCCGTCAACGCTTACGTCGGTAAACATGCACTACAATATCGAGGGAGACGGAAAATGTTGTTATAAAGGACAGAATCAGAATCAGATATTTATTTGTAGAACATAGGTAGGTAATACAGATGGTGATGTCAATATAAAAATATGAACACTATGTCTTACCGTCGAAGGCGTACAAATATTCACAGTAAAATTATCATAAAATACAATTAAATTAAAAAAAGAAAAAACAAAAGATATAATCATACAGTCAAAATTAATAATTAAAACAAATACAGAGATTAAATCAAATAATTCCTTAATAACAAAACCGTCCCTACATCAATTGATCCTCCAAATATTCACTAAGTGTAATTCAATAAGTCTTCTCGCACAACAAATTAAAAAGAGCCTTTTTGAAATGGTGTATGCAGTCAAGATCCTATTATTTATTTGGTAATCTATTATATAACTTGGGTGCCATTCCTAGAAAGATCTTTGAGTACAGTGCAGTCTTGTGTGGAGCAGCACATATCTCTCTATATCGTCTTTTTGATCTCAATGTTGGAAACAAATGCATGTTTGATTTTGTGAATACTACTGTCCCGTAAATGTACGTACAAGGCAAAGTAAGTAGGTAGTTTATATTTGTTAAATAAGGGTCTACAACTATCACTCTGTTTTAGCTTAAACGCAGAACGCAAACATCTCTTTTGGGCTTTGAATGCAATGTCTTTATCGGTGGAATTTCCCCAATACATTATACAAAAAGATGTGGTCGAAGACACAAACGCTTTATATGCAATCAATACTACAGATTCATTGAATATTTTTGCAAGATTATACAATGCATAATAATATTGGTTAAATTTTGAACAAACACTTTCCACATGATCGTTCCAATTTAGATGATTATCCAAATAAAGTCCTAGTAATCTGGCACTTTTGGCTTCATGTATTTTTGGTCTACATATCTTATATTTAAAATTTGTTTTTTTATTCTTTGTTGGAACGTCAAAACTTGTGTTTTGCCTAAGTTTATTTTAAGTTTATTTGTATGTAACCAGTTAATAACACAATAGATGGAATTATTTATATCATTTTCATATGATTCCAAGTCTTCACACGGTATAATAATAGTGCTGTCATCAGCAAATAGGACGGTCTGGTAGCCGGTACATTTTATAAAAATGAACAAATAATTTATAAAAATGAGAAAGAGCAAAGGCCCAAGGATACTTGGCCTTTGCTCTTCCTCAAAGGACCAAGGACCCTTGGGGTACACCGCAAGTTGTATACCTAACGGACGACTTGTGAGCAACTTCTCTCTTTGTCTCTTTGTCTTTGTTTTCTTCTCTTCTTTCTTCTCTTTTTAATTCTATTTATAACTGTAATTTGTTTTCTTCCATGTAGATAAGATTCTATTAGGCTCAATATATTTCCTCGGACACCATAACGTTCTAACTTACTTAGTAATATTTTATGGTCCAGGTGATCGAACGCCTTAGACATATCCATGGGAACCACGGCAATAGGGTTTTTTTTTATCAACATATTTTAAAATTTTCGTCACCAGTTTATATACTGCTGTGTTTATGTTTCTATTTTTTCAAAACCTATACTGTTCATTAGCGAATATAGCATTTGTTTCAAAGAACGAGTTAAGGGAATAATAAATCATTTTCTCAAATATTTTTGACAATACCTGTATAAGAGCTATTGGACGATAATTAGAAATAGTTGCTTTGTCTCCTTTCTTATGAAGGGGCTTAATTATAGTCGTTTTTAATAAGTTTGGAAAGTGGCCATATTCAATGCATAAGTTAATTATGTAACTAAAGACGGGTGCAAATGTATGCGATACTCATTTTAAAATTTTTGTTGCGATTTCGTCATACCCCGTACTATTGGTATTTTTTAATTTATAAGGTACGCATCGCTACGTCATCTTCAAGCCACGCATCGCATAGTAATCAAGACCGCCCGCTCTGCGAACGCGTTATATTTACGTTAGTGCTATCTCGCTCGCGCGCGCATCTGTCTCGTTTCTTTTAGCTACTCACAGAGTTTTGTAGGCGCGTTCCTATTGGAAGATCGCGACGACTTCATAGCAGTACTGGCACTACTTCAGCCCCAGAGGTTTTGCACTTAAGCATGTTGTATACATCGAAAATACAAGTGCTACCAGAAGCTCCCCGCTCACATCGCCAACATGATCGCCGACAAGAGGCGTCTGCGCAGGCGGTGGCAACAAACAAGATGCCCCACCATCAAGAACCAGCTCAACCGTGTCACGGACAAGGTTAAGGCCGAGCTACACGCGCACGCATCGGAGAGCTGGGAGTACATTATAGACTCGGCAGACGGCGACTGGGCGTCGGTACACCGGCTGTGCCGACGCCTAAAGAATACCCCAGCCCCGGTGCGCCCGCTACGCAACAGCGACGGGGCGCTACGCTACACGGCGGCCGACCGGGCCGAAATATTCGCCGAGCACCTGGAGCGTCAGTTCACGCCGAACCCGACAGACGCCCTGGACCATGCCGCAGCAGTGGAGCAACACCTTGGAGAGTACTTCAAGACGCCGGTAGCTCCAGACGAAGACCCCATATTTTTCTCCCCGGGCCAAGTACTGGGGGCAATAAGGCGCACCAAGCCCAGAAAGGCACCCGGTGCGGACGGAATTACAAACACCGCCCTCCGACACCTGCCACCGAAATCGGTGGCGGCAATAGCGCGCCTCTATAACGGCATACTCCGCACCGGTACCTTCCCCAACTGCTGGAAGCAGGGGAAGGTGATCATGTTGCCCAAGCCCGGGAAAAACGTCTCAAAGCCGGAAAGCTACCGGCCGATCACGCTCCTCCCCACAACCTCCAAGGTGTTTGAGGCACTACTGCTGCAACACCTGCTGCCGCACACCACGCCCCGCCCGGAACAATTTGGCTTCCGGGCGGAACACAGTACGACGCTCCAGTTGTCGAGGGTACTGCACACACTCACCGCGGCCATGAACAAGAGGGAGTACGCCGCTGCAGTATTCCTCGACATGGAAAAGGCATTCGACCGGGTCTGGCACGCCGGCCTTATTTACAAGCTGACCAAGACCACCGCGCCTCGTCGCTTGATACAGGTGGTCTCCTCCTTCCTGAAAGACAGGACATTCAAGGTATCGGTGGAGGACGTGTCATCGAGCGCGCGCCCCATTGGAACGGGCGTGCCGCAGGGAAGCTGCGTCTCGCCTGCGTTGTACTCGGTATACACCGACGACATCCCCGCCACGCACACTGCAACCCTCGCGCTGTACGCAGATGACGCCGCGTACATCACCACGTCGCTGTCGGCTGACCACGCGGCCATCAAAATGCAGCGCGTTCTGGACGACCTCCCCGACTGGCTCAGCAAGTGGAGACTGTCGGTGAACGCAGGTAAGACGCAGGCTATAATCGTCACGGCACGAGGCGGGCGTCATCCACCGAACCTTCAGCTCATGGGGACCGAGGTCGAGTGGACCAAGACCGCCAAATACCTGGGGGTCACACTCGACAGCCGGCTCACCATGGGCCCGCACGTCTGCGACACCGTCGCGCGGGTTAAGGTAAGCCGTAACTTATTGCGCCCGGTGCTCTCGTCACGCCTCCCCACGCGAGTCAAGCTGGGGATCTACAAAACCTACGTGCGGCCGCAGCTCACATACGCTGCCCCGGCTTGGCTCGCCCTCACGGCCGAGACACATAGAAAAAAGCTCCGGACGCAGCAGAACACCACGCTGCGTCAGATCGTCCAAGCTCCCCGGTACGTGAGGAACTCGGTCATTAGCAGGGACCTGCGAGTCGAGAGCATCGACGACTTCGTAATCCGCCTGGCGAAGGGGATGTTCTCGCGTGCCAGCACCTCCGAGCTCCATCACATCCAAGACATCGCGCCCTGGCACGCGAGGCCTCCCGACAAGAAGAGATACCCGCGCGACCTCATAGCAGACGTCGCGCTACCGGACATGACACCCGGGTAGGTCACAAACACAAATACACGTGACCTACTCAGACAAGGATAGACACTACTCATTCGCAACACGACGCCGCCGTGCGCATTTGCGGACTGTATTTATATAGGCGCTATGCGCACGACGAACACACATGCACTACTCCACATGCAGGTACACACTCAGAATACCACACGAGCGGAGAATACACACCTACAAACCGCTCGTAACACACACTACCCCCCGTACCCTCGCAGCCTACCGTACATAGCTGGTTGAGCTGTTAGGGGGTCGGGGTAATCACCGCTGTAGCGGAGCGCCAACCAAAGCCGACGCCCGGTCGCTGATCGACTCTTGCTGGGCCTTCACGGGGGCAACCCGTGATCCAACCTGGTAGGGGTCTGATCGCACGGGCGTCGTGAAACACTTCAGGCGCTCCTACAGCCACACACAACAAAGCACACCGTCCACCGCCGGAGGGAAGGCACACCCTCGCGGCGTCGACTTAGGTGTGCGAAGATTGTAGAACAGCACCCCTAGGGTGCACCCCAAGGACGGGTCTCCATTTTTGGAGGCCGAGAGACCGACCCCACGGTCATGGGGCCATCAAGGAGCCCCCAAACCGTCTCCTCGCGCCCCCAACTCGGGGTCGCAGAGAGGACCACGAACGAAAATACAAGTTCTTGTTTTTACACTGCTACCTTTGCTTTTATTTCAACACTACCTTCATCGCCGCTACAAATTCATTAATGATTTTGTAAATGTCTGTAGCATCCGTCGGTGCCATAAAAATGGTTTTTGGGAAGTAATCCATAAAAGATATAGCATTACCATTTGCATGATTTTCAGCAGGTTATACCGAATCCATAAAATAATTATTGAAAGCCGTAGCTATATCTTTAGGCTCGTTAATTACCTTATTATCGAAACAAATCTCCCTACAGATTCCGGGGGAAAGTTAGATTTACACCTATTGATCAATTTCCATGTAGCTTTGGTTTTATTTTCTGCGCTATTGATAATATGACTGTTTTGAGACTTCTGTGTCAAATGTATTACTCTTTTCAGTCGTCTAGAAGACTGTTTATAAAATTGTTTATTTTCTATATTTTGTGATCGGCTATACAACCATAACATCTCCCTCTTTCGCTTACTACAGTTTTTGATACCTTTAGACAACCACCGAGGAGTTCTTCGAGTGGAAATCATTTTTCTCATGGTTGGAAAACACAAGTCGTAAAAAAATTTAAACAGATCATAAAAAGAACTAAAAGCTATTTCCGGATTTGAGCTATTAAAAACTTCTGTAAAACTTAAGTTACTTATGGCTTCAATGAACTTAGATACATTCTCAGAGCTATAGTCACGACTTAATACAAACCAGTGATCAATTGAACATGATTTCCTAATCGGCCATTTAAAAAGCTGGGCGGTGTGGTCTGATAGGGCCAGCTCTAAAACTTCACCAGTACCACCTCTGACATTATGCACGACATTGTCGATACAGGTTCCACAGTCCACTTGATATACGAGTCGGACAACGTATACTTGGCTTAAGATTGTAGTTCAGAAGCAGATGTTGGAATTCAGCGGATATTCTTGTTTTTTGAAGAATATCGATATTAAAATCACCGCAAAGTATAATCCGTTTTCCCAAGCTTCTACCACAAAAATTTAAAATATGCTCAATTTTTGCAAAGAAAATAGAAGTAGCATCTATCGTGTTTTTGGAGCTCTATAAATGCAAATGACAATCCAATTTTGTGCCACTAGTTCAATGGCACAACCCTCTATAAAGCTGAGCACACCAAATTCTTTAATGTCTTATGACCTTAAACTCATCTATGTCTAATAAATATACATGTACCACCATTCCTATTGTTTCTGGAAGAATGACACGCAAGGCACTATAGGTCCTCTGTGTAAAGCAGGCCCACAAGCCACAGGTGTAAAACGCCTGACGATACACTTTGAACAGCGTAATTTTGACAGGCGCCGTACACCTAGCGAACCTATGTGCCGTCATATTACCACGAACCGCCAGCGCCCTGCGCTCTCTCTGAATATCCTCCTCGTCACTAACATTTTCTGTCATCACGTGTCCTAAATATTTAAATCTTGTAACTCGACCTAGAGGCATTCCATTGAGCAAAAGTGGTGTGAAAGAGGATGGTTCGACGTTAAAGGTACCACTTTTGCATTTAAATAGCATGTACTCACTTTTAAACTTAAAATAAAATACCCGCTAAAAAATAAATATGATTTCGGAGGTAACTTACATGGCAATACATGCGCGGGCGACGGAGGCAGGACACGCGGTCAAACAAAATGCCACCAGAATTTTACATTCATTCATACAATGTACCTACCAATAATACCGTCGAAAATGAAGATGTCACTTTTTAAAAATTTACCAAATATTGGGGAAATTTGTTAATTTGCATAAAAAAGATTATTTCAAAATTCATTAGTATTGTTATTATGATGATTACGTAAAGTTCAAGATTTTATTTGGTCATGTGCTTACTTAACCTTTATTATCCTTATCGGTCGTACGGAGTTTACAAAAGATAACTTATAGAGCTGAATCAGAACCATCAACGCACAACCTGTTACCACAAAATTAGTAAATGATTCTGTGCCCCGCTGCGTTGAGATTTTTAATGGATTATTTAAAGAGAAATTAGGTAGCTCTGCCATAAATTTTGACTGTGTAGGTATTTTCTATAAAACGGAGGATTTATTTTAGGATTTCGTATATAAAGGGTACAATAATTGGGGCCCTATTACTACGATTCTGCTTTCTGTCTGTCTGTCTGTCTGTCACCAGGCTTTATCTCATATAACGTAATACCTTTCGACATCAGCCCTGTCTAGAATCATTTATTTAATTCATCCTTGCAGTGTGTGCTTTGCTGTGTCGCACGGGTGTTAGACACGCAGACAACTCTCAAAGCCAAAGTTTTCAATGCCTATTTTAAAATAAAGCATACATCTCTGTATGTAACGTGTCTTACCACAAGCTCAAATGAGCTCAGAAATAAACAAATACATTTAGTTGTCAAGCTACTTATATAAATACAGACCAACTTGAACTAAGTCGCTGATAAATGGCCACATTCTTTACCCACAGAATAAACAGCCACACATATCTCACAAAGGCATCAGATAAAGTTAAGACTTAGACTCCCATATATTATATTATTTGTCAAAGTACTGTGAAGCGCTGAGGTAATCTGTATGCGATCGGATCTAGTCGTACAAAAATGATATATTATAATATATATCATCTACCCCCGCGTTTATAAGAAGGAAAGGAAACGACTCTCACACCGTAGCGTACGTGAGAACTAAGATAAAATAAAAATATTGATATTATATTATATTGATATTATATTGACAGCCTCCGTGGCGTAGCGGTAGCGAACGCGGCCGTTGCGCAAGGAGGCGCGGGTTCCATCCCTGCACAGTGCAAATATTTGTATGCATGAATATGAATAATTGCACTGGTCTGGTCGTGCCTCGGATAGCACGTTAAGCTGTTGGTCCCGGTTGCCATACGAACATCTAGTGGCAGTCGTTACGGGTTGTTGGAAACCTCAAAAGTCTAACAATTGGTTTAACTGCAATGCTTAGATATCGCCTTCGGGTTGTGGAGGTCAGACGGCAGTCGCTTCACGGAAAATATCGAAGTTTAGCCAAAATCAGCAGTTAGACTGGTAAAGCGGACCTCACTCCACCAGACTCCAAAGCTGAAAAGCTACGGATGCGACTGGGATTAACGCTGAGATGATGATGATGATGATTGATATTGTATTATATTTTTACTGTAGGCAGTGTCTTGGTGTATTTTTAGTCATCATCATCCCAGCGTTAATCCCAGTCGCATCCGAAGCCTTTTAAGCTTTGGAGTCTGGGGTTCGTCTTACCAGTCCAACTGCTGATATGGCTAAACTTCGACATTTTCTATGAAGCGACTGCCGTCTGACCTCCACAACCCGAAGGCGACATCGAAGCATTGCAGTTAGACAAATTGTTGGACTTTTGAGGGCTCCAACAACCCGTAACGACTGCCACTAGATGTTCGTATGGCAACCGGGACCAACGGCTTAACGTGCTTTCCGAGGCACGACCAGACCAGTGCAAATATTCATATTCATGCATACAAATACTTGCACTGTGCGGGGATCTAACCCGCGCCACCTTGCGCAGCGGCTGCGTCCGCTACCGCTACGCCACGGAGGCTGTGTGTAGGTATATTTTTAGTATTCGATGGTAATAGAATGTTTTTTGAAACTTCAATAAGCTACTGTATAATCAAAACAGTAATTAGGCTTAACGGCAGTGTTTTTCAACGTGTGGGTCGTAACCTGGGTGGAAACATAATTTATTTAAAAAATACAATAAAGTATAAAAATATCTACTAAGAAAAATTACTAACTACCTTAAGGGCGTTGAACATTGGTATGAGTATAACAAAAAATGCTCCTATTTTGATTCGTTTAAGCTATTTCTATTTTTACTTTATATTTGAGCAAAGGACAGGTCGCGACAAAAGTTTGTGTCATAAAAAAAGTTTAAAAACAATACTTTAGAAGTCCACTGTTTAATCGTACAATTCTAGAAATATATGTTTTTTAATCCCCCGAATATGCTGCGGTGGATGTGTGGAGTTACGTGGAAAGACCGCATCAGGAAAGTTTCACACTTTCCTGATGCGGTCTTTTATTTTAGTACACTTCTATTCATACTTGAAATAATGAGCGTTTTGTTTTTTGTTACAAAATTATACATTATAATGTGAAATCGAATAAATTATGTAAAAATGATTTGGTGTTCGTTAGTCTCGCTAAAACTCAAGAACGGCTGAACGGATTTATCGCCTCTTGGTCTTGAATTCTTTTTTTTTTTTTTGACAAAACCCGACACACTGTTCCCAACCCACTGCAACTCCTGAAAGCCGGAATGAACAGTGGAGACCGGCAGAAAAACGCCGAGCAATGAAGCTCGACGAGTCCCGGAGAAACGATTCAACTGTCTTGGGTCCCGCAACGAAATTAATCAGAAAAGAATAGCGGAGGAGTAAGAAAAAAGATATTTTTCCACTTCCCTCCATAATAAGCAGGAGGCAGAACAGAACTAGGCCAATCGGCACAAAGGGACATTATTGCAACTGGGAGAAGCCCAGATTGCCAAGCACCACGGAATAACATTTGATTAAGTTAATGGGTCCTAAGTAGGTATTTGCTGTTACAATTGATTCCAATAATAGGTATGACAAAAGCGCCTGAACGCAAGGAAATTAGTTCTAGTTTCTACAAGGTCCGTATAATAAACAACTCCGGATGTAACTTGAACACTATCCAACATAATATTGCGTTCATTCTGCCAAAGAATACACTCCCACAAGATGTGATGTGCGGACTGTTCAAATTCACAGTTCGATGTAGAACACTGACACAAAGGCGAAGGAACAAGTTTAAAAGAATACTGTTTACTTTTAAAGTTGCCATGACCTGTGAGAAATTGGGCAACGCAGTGGTCAACCCCCAGCCATGTCTTAGCCAGCCGATCACCAACGGATGGAAAGAACAGATGGAGGTGCCGGCCCTTGATGGAATTATCCCACCTACTTTGCCATTCGGATAATAGGTCCTCCCAGACGTCAGTCTGAGGTTTAAATAATCTAGAAATTCTATTGAGGTCGCGTTGTGTAACAAAGTTAGTGTCCATGGCCTCCCCCCTGGCGGAGTAGTACATTGAAGCACGTCGCTGTACTTCAAGATCGACTGGAAGTACACCTGCCAGAACGGGTAAGGCTTCAGTACTGACTGTTCTATACGCCTTGCATAAAAATATCAATGCCAAACGTTGGCTTTGAAGCAGTTTACGTCGCCCCTATGCTGGTCCTATCGGCCCAAACAGGTGCACCGTAGCACATACATCCTAAGTAGATAGCTCCATATATAGTTTTTAAAGTTATGAATGATAGACCCCAAGTTGCTTTGGATATTCTAGTTAGGGCATAAAAGTTCCTTTTAGCTTTTACTTGGTCTTGAAATGCTCATGGAGGTCTAGGGAAAGTTTAAAAGGTGAGAAAAATCCAATAATTGCCTGGAAAACTATAAAAACAGCCCTTTTATATTGCCCATACAGAGTCAATGCTTTTTTATTCAATATGAATTAGTTTGTTTTAAAATTATTTTATATAAAAGTTTAGGTCTTTTATTTATCAATTGAGGCAGTACGAAGTCTCTTGAGTCAGATGGTAATATATACAATAGGTATATAAAGAAAACCCCGTCCGACCCATAAACATAATAAAGGACGTAAACACATGACCAAATAAAATATGAATTTTTACATAATCATCATAGTAACAATACTAATGAATTTTTAAATATTTATTTATTTAAAAAAAAAAAAAAAAACTTTGCGCCACACTAGGAATTACTCCTGCATCGTGGGTACGTTTACAAACATATAAACTCACATAGCTTGCCCTTCGTGTCGCAATCGAACCCGTGATACACAGCGCAGTAGTCAATCCTTAATACCTACACACTGTGATAATTTTAACTTTTACATATGATATACAGCTTGCTGACAGATGAATGGTTATGAACGGACGGACTGACAGCGGAGGTCACGTTACCCTTTGGGTACAACCCTAAAGCATTTTCATTACATTACATTCTTTTGATTCGCTTCGGTGTAACACACGCCCGTCTTTAGTCACAATCACCCTTAACCATAAAACACTTGACACAGATTTTTCAGTATTTTTCATGAAAGAGAAGCGTATGTTTTGTATTCTTTATATACAGGAGGTTTCTTGTAATGTGTCGATGCCAGGTGATAGGGGAATACCTAACATTCGTGTCTATTGAATCTTCGTGTATGTTCAGAGATTTTTTGTAGTTTTTGAGACATTAATGTACAATATGTAAAGAAACCCCGTCCGAGCCATAAGGATAATAAAGGTTAGGTAAACACATGACCAAATAAAATATGAAATTTTACATAATCATCATGGTACTAGTAGTAATTAATGAATTTTAAAACATTCTTTTTTTTCCGCGAATTAATTCCAACTTCCCCAAAATTTGGTATTGTTTGAGCGATGCAATCACGTGCCGCATGCCCTGCTCCCTTCGCCCGTGCATGAATTACCTATCACTCATGTATTAAGTTACCTCCTTTTACGAGATAATATTTTTTAGGGTGATATTTTTGAAGTTTAGCCCGGTTTTGTAGGCATTAGTAGAATCAATTATCGATACCTAACAATACCTTCACAGATCGGACAGGGTTTTATTTACATATTGTATATGAGATTAAATATTTAGTGGACACTCACATGCGGAATTCCTGTTCACCGGCTAATCGCCCCTAATCGACTAATGTCAAGACAAAGTCCCAGTGTTCCCAGTGATGCCTTATAGAACTGAGACGTGGTCGCTAACAATGGGCCTTATAAGAAAACTCAAAGTCACTCAAAGGGTAATGGAGAAGGCTATAATCTACATCCACCGAAGAATTGCAACACTTAAGTGGCAGTGGGCCAGGCACATTGCCCGTAGGACCGATGCCCGATGGGGCGGATGGGTTCTCGAGTGGTGACCACGCACCGGAAGACTCAGCGTGGGTAGACCCACGACAAGGTGGCCCCGACCCGGTGAAGGTAGCCGGAAACCGCTGGTTGCGGGAGGAACGAAGGAACAGTCGTCGTGGAGATCCTTAGGGGAGGCCTAGTCCAGCAGTGGACATCTTTTGGCTGAAATGATGAATGATGAAGATGATGACTTTCGCTCTCGGTACTGGTTATAAAAAGGATCGCATGTTACTTCTTATAGTATAGAACAATCTCAACTCGTACGGATTCAGCTGTAAACGGTTTCTCGCTTGCTCTGGTGGCAGGATTGCGACCTTCTCTTCTGAAATATCTCGAAAATTACCAAAATTCGCTGAACACATATGGGGGTTCAATAGATAAGTATGGTATTCCCTTAACACCTGGCATCGGCTTGTCACTTTAGAAGAAACATCCTGTATGTATTGATATTATTGGTTCTCGTACGCGTGCTGAACGGTGGTACTTTCCGCTGAGACTTGAGAGCAGGAAGCTCTCCGGAGAATTATTGATCGCATATTTTACTGTATGTCGAAATTTCCGGTAAACATAAAGTTTTTGTATAAAATTTCTTTCACCGAAAATGCGGTACTTACACTATGGTGGTTTGAGACGACTTGTAATGTAACTTTTCCATCACTTTTAAATCTAAATAAACTAAAGAAATGCAGCCCTTTTGTTTGTTCCTAGTTTGGTTGAAAACTAAGCTCTGGAACTACTAATGCCGTGTTTTGAAATGCAAAACAAAAAAAAATCAAATACGACTGATACTTATATGATTTTTTTTAATAGCTTCCTTTGATAGCTTATCTCTAAGAACCCTTCTTATAATAGGCTATTTAACATAAACGAGACGAGTACAAAAAAGGCGACGATGCGTGTCCAACACAAGACATTTTACGCAGACGAAATCACGGACAGATGCTAGTGGTATTATAAAATAGGGCCAAAAACGCTATTGTTCTTCAGTATATAAACTCTGTAACCAGTCCAGTGAACAATCCCAAATATCTCAATTTGATAGATCTTATTACACATTACTAATATCACAGGCTTTCACGAAATAGAATAATCATAAATAATAATAATAAATTTATTTACCAATAAATATACAAACTACAAAGCAACATAAAACATAGTAACTATATATAGGTAATACATACGCTACATAATAGGAGCATCTGCAACCGAACTAGGTAAAACCTGTATCTCGGCGTGCAGCGCCAAACCTCTCAGCAAGTTAATGTATTAAGAAATTAAGCTAACATCACTCAACACATAGAGTATATCAGCGTAATTCCATAGCCATTTCTTCTTTCTTCTTTTCTTTAGAGTGAATACTACTTCAACTCTTCAATGGCCTCTGTGGTTACTATACCACAATTTTGCCAATAACACGTGTAACAAATATATAAAAATTCTTTAAATTAGCCATTTCATCGTAAAAAGTTCGGTAAACTGTGCGTTGAGTGACCTGTCATTGGACTAACGCTATGGGATTGACATTATTGAAACCTCACTCTGAGCTAACTTCACTCAACTCTTCACTTGAGATTTTTACAAAATGGCTGCTTTCATAGAAAACATTTTACGTAATCGTTGTTAGTGGAATACGAAAATATTCAAATACATTTTCATATTTGTATTTATTGAGCAATTTTATCCCTTCTGTGTATTCTGTTAGTTACATAAAGGCTAGCTCTCATAAAATAGGATTAGTTATTGAATTTACTTGTTTAATATTTTGCACCGAAATTACATCGCGCTTGTAGTCTCCGGAGGGATGTTTAGAGGTGTGGCTGAGCTGAAATTGTTTGTTATCTGATTTCAATTTAATTTAATTCAATTCTTTATACTTTGCCAGTCAATCGATACTGGCAAAGTATCGATTGAAATCGAATCTTGGCTCATGGGTTCAAAGTTTGAACTTGAACCCATGAGCCTTATATACAGTATGTTAAATAACAGAGGGCGTTCCCTTAAACTCGTTAATATATATCATTAATAGATTAAAATAAAAATATCAGCATAGAAAAATAAGCATAAAAAAATCCGAATAAAAAAAAAATCTAATTGGAAATAAATTTGAAACCTCCTATTTTAAATCAAAATAGTAGTCGTCATGTATAAATAAATTGCGACGTTGCCGTCTTTCATGTTCGCGTGTACAGTGTGTTTCTTTTACATGTCATTTTAAAATTTTTATTGAATATTTTCATATTGGAAAAAAATTTAAAACATTTTGTTTTCGAATGGAAATATTCTTTTTAGCATGTATGTATGCTATACTATTTCGGGTTAACGGGAACGCCCTCTGTTAGTTAACATACTGTATATTGCTCTCCCGATGACTACTAGTTCAACGAAACAAAGACTGTTTTCATTGATCTAATGATCGGCAGAAAGTATCACGTAAACTAAAACTAATAAATTTTAATTATGTACATTTTATATTGTTTACGTACGGACTACAGCAGGTCAAGCTGCCCCAAACTGTCAGATATTCCCATTCAACCTTGAGCCTTAATGCTTTAGAAATAAAATTTAAAATCTATTAAGGAAATCTGACGGATTGTAGTAACTTGATGTGCTGTTGTCTGTACAATATATATTGGCAGTCGAGGCGGCCTAGTGGGTAAAACACCAGCCACTCAAGTATGAGCGTGCGGGTTCGATTCCAGGTCAGCCAAGTACCAATATAACTTTTCTAAGTTATGTCCTTTCTCAGTATATCTTGGACACCAATGACTGATTATAAGGTGAAGGAAAATATCTTGAGGGAACCTGGACTTTGAAGTCTGAAATCGCCAACCCGCATTGAGCAAGCGTCGTGAATACGCTCAAACCTTCTCTGTATGAGAGGAGACCTGTGCCCAGCAGTGGGACGATAAATAGGTTGATGATGATGATGAAGACATTTTATATTCATACGAGAATCACGATAGCCTGTTATCTAAAAGCATAACCTTTCCTTCCAGTCGGGTATAACACCGTATGTCGCGTTGGAATTTCTATACGTTTTACTTTTAAGTGAAAATCCGTGTATCCCGCACCTGTTTTTCCGTTCCGTTTTAATATCCGTTCATTTCATTATGTATTCCATGTGCGGAACTACAACACATGGCTTGATTCAATATGGCGGCCATTGGACTACGTGTTTGTGGACGGTGGAGATACTTATCTTTATTAAAAATATATATAACCTTAGCCTTTTCTTAACATGTATGTTTTGTTTGGTACAAAGATGGTATTTTTGCATCAATCAAACATTTTACGTTTGGTAAAAATAGAAACACCTATGAATTGTACATACTAAAAAGGTCGATTCCCATAATTAAAAACAATCTAAATGTAATCGCAATCTCATGTCAGCGGCAACCAATGTCAAAACTTGTCAACAATGTAGGGAAATTACACTGCGGTATTTTTAACAAATGAGACAGAGATCAATCTGTCAACTCTCTGCGTTGAACTTTTCGCCGTTTTAAAGTCATATTTTGAATCCATAAGAACAATTTGGAGGGCGGTGTCCTCCTCACTTTGTATAGATAGAGGCATGAATTTCCTTATGATTCCTTATTATTGCTGTAAGCCGAGTTAAGGAACTTTATTCTAATAAATAAATCTCATCTGAAAACTTTATAATCCTAATCCATACTAATATTATGAATGCGAAAGTAACTCTGTCTGTCTGTTACGCTTTCCCGCTTAAACCTCTTCACCGATTTTGATGAAATTTGGCACAGACAATCTTTAGACCCTGAGAAAAAACATAGGCTACCTTTTATCCCGGAAAAAATTGATGTTCCCGAGGGAAATCTAAAAAGCGCGATATAACCGAACTCCACGCGGGCGAAGCCGCGGGCGGAAAGCTAGTAACATTATAAACGTGAAAGTTTGTTTGGAACGGATTTGGATAAAATTTGACACACAGATAGTTTAACCAAGATTAACACATAGAATACCTTTTTGGCATTAAAATCGCTTCTGTACATTTCTTTGTGTGAAAGTATACCTAAATAAATAAATAAATAGAATACCTTTTATCACGTGGTAGGCCATAACATCGGCTGCCGGCAGAAGTTACCACCCACCAGACAAAGTCTTGCCGCCAAGCGATTCGTCGTGTTCCGACATGGTGTTTGGTGAAGCCGTACGGAGGACGGGTCTGAGCAGTTGTGTCGCGATGTGTGCCGGGTACGATGCGTCAAATGTTGTTGTGCCGGGAGTTTGGTCGTGGACAGTCTCCAGATCAATCTCCCTCTAGCACAGCATCGTTTGGTCATGTTGGTCTTGGTTTTAACATTGCATCACCTCGCTCAACTGCCGTCATCCTTCCTATTCCTAAGTTTTTTAAGTGAATAGGCTTAATAAACTAGTGCGCTTCATGGTAAGCAGTGATGCAATCAACGATTGCATCACTGCTTATCATCAGGCGGAATTACAGTCAAGCACTAGTTTATAATTATTAAAAAAAAAGTTATTCCCACGGGATAGAACCCCTTATGCGGGTGAAATCGCGGAACGAAGCTAGTTATTAATAAACACAAAAAGCCTGTAGTATCCGTTTCTGTGATGATGTCATTATTGTTAACCACAGAAATAATAAGCGCTATTTATAGCGATGAATTAAAACACAGCGCTTAAATGAACTCTGTCTCTTTGTGGGCGCACTTCAATAAACCTCGGTGAAATACAGCCACCATTCTTGATTGAAATTATAAATGGACTTGTACTCTTTATTAATGTACACGATTATTTAACACGCTATTATTAATTAATGTTGAAAAGTATGCACCTGAACTGTATAATCACTTTTATATGATAATTAATCTTATACAACATTTATTTCTGTTGTTTCCGTTGTCAGGAAACAGAATTTGTCTGACAACCAATCTTACCAAGGGTATCAAGGGTCGTAGTTCACTTAGGCGACTCTGCTCCCACCCGGCAAAAAGAATATCATTTAAATACTATGGTCTTTCAATATTTCTCTCTAGACATATTTTACAACATCTCTTATCAACTGGCTGCACGTTGTAGACGAGCGGTCAGTGCGGTGTCCGCGCGCTCAATGCTAGCAGTCGCCGCGCCGTCGCCTCTTAGTTGCTTTCAGCATTTTATGCACCCAAAATCTTCTTCTTTTATTTCTAACGCTTCTCTTTTCATCCTCAATTGTAATAGCTATAATTGCTAGTTCGTGCGTTGTAAATCGGAACATGATAGTTAAAAATACTAGTTGCTTTAATGGAAACCGATCGCGGACTATGTCTATCGCGAAAAGCGAGAGAGGCCGACGAGCAATTCACGCGGCGACAGCTAGCAAACTGCCAGCTAACCCGCCGCGTGGACTGCTGGGTGCCTGCTAGATGTCACCGCGTGTACTATGAGCAGTCGTCTTAGTTTAGGGCGGGTTTGGATGGGAGCGGTGTTGGAGTAGAATCGTTTAAGTGTGCTAGGACTCCTGTTCCTAATATGTAACTGGGCTGTGGACGTCAGTTAGGTAGTTGCTCCATGTATAATACTGGTACCTACTCAGCTGTCATCATCATCATCATCTCAGCGTTAATCCCAGTTGCATCCGTAGCTTTTTCAGCTTTGGAGTCTGGGGTCCGCTTTTACCAGTCTAACTGCTGGTTTTGGCTAACCTTCGATATTTTACGCGAAGCGATTGCCGTCTGACCTCCACGACCCGAAGGCGATATCTAAGCATTGCAGTTAAAGCAATTGTTAGACTTTTGAGGGCTCGCCCGACCGACTGCCACTCGCGACGAACAACCCGTAACGACTGCCACTAGATGTTCGTATGGCAACCGGGACCAACGGCTTAACGTACTTTCCGAGGCACGACCAGACCAGTGCAAATATTCATCTTCATACATACAAATATATCCACTGCGCGGGGATCGAACCTGCTCCTCCTTGCGCCGCGCCCGCGTTCGTTTCCGCTACGCCACGGAGGCTGTCGCCTACTGGAAACTACTCAGCTGTATCCGGCTAGAATTTAACCCGACCCCAATATACTCGTAGTTGCGAAAAGACTACGAAGATTGATATTTATTACTGTACACCACGAAGTAACTTCGTGGTTCAGTCCATAAAGATGTCAAAATATTTCATGTTATTCGTTACTTAGCAACCCTTCCTTCGCAAATAGTCTCGTAGCGGTGTGTGCGACACATTTATCAATAATATACTATCATGCTGTAATATAGCAAGTTTATAGCAAGCTTACTATTATGTACATACACATTATGGAATGCAAATAAATTATTGAGTATTGACTTAGTGTGCACGTTGAATATAGCGGCATATCTAACTAGTTGATTTGTTACATCGACTGTTCGTCTATAGTCTTGTAGATATTTCAGACTTAGGTGGTGGCTCGCGGTCTATAATTTGACTTGATGTGTACTTGTTTACTTGTAATTTTTGTAGTAATTCAATGCATATACTAGTCAGAATCATTATCAAATCTAAGTAGAAGATAGACGTTCAAAAATTCCATTTATGTACACTTTTGAAATTAATGACTTGAATGCGTCACAAATGGAGTTTTTCATCCTCTCTAATTTATGACGTGGCAAGAATTCCAATCCTTGTAATTAAAAAACCAAGTGCGTGTCGGACTCACGCACAAAGGGTTTTTATTTTATTTATTTTATTTTATTTTATAAGTACAGTGACAAACTACAGACTAAGACAATCAACACAGTTAATACGACATACAGTATATCAATCTGAAGTCCAATTATTCCTGTACATAACATTCAATGATTAATTATGCTTCGTTAGAGACGGAATTAATATGGGTAAGTTACCAAGTGATATTATACAAACAATTACAACCTACAATTTATACAAACAATTTCTAAATTCGTTAAAACTGCTCAGAAACAAGTCTACCTTAGCGCATATTGTATTATATTGATGACACATTCTGGATAACGGGTTATTCCCTGAAACATTATTGTTACTAGCGGGAATACTGAATAATTGTGGAGTGCGTACAGATCGAGATGGTATTTTAAAGTTTAACTGGTCAAGTAATTTAGAATCAAAGGAGCCGTTAGCAATTTTATGCAGTACACTTAAATCACTGATCCATCTCCTTCTCTCAAGACTCCTCATGTGAAAGTGTGTAAGTCGCTCTTGGTAATTGGGGAGTTTACGTCTGAGACCACATTTTGCGCATAAAATTCTGACCACTCTTCTCTGTACAGATTCTATGCGATCTATGTGAGTAATATATATTGGAGACCACACAGAGGAGCAGTACTCCAATATAGACCTTACTAGGGAATAGTACAGCATCAAGAAAGTTTGAGGATCTTTAAATGGTTTGGCATTTCGCAATATAAAAGATAGTAAACGATTGGCCTTATTACAAATGTGATCGTAATGCGGTCTAAATGACAAAACAGAATCAAACATTACACCCAGGTCACGCACTACTTTTACCCTATCTATTACTACTCCCCTAATAGTGTAGTTATAGTTAATTATGTTTTTACTATTCTTTGAAAATGTTATAACCTGACATTTTTTGGTGTTTAGTGACATCGAGTTCTCTTCACACCATTTAGCAATTGTATCAAGATCTGACTGAAGGATCTCGCAGTCTTGATTATTTGAGATACGCCTGTAAATTTTTATATCATCTGCGTAAGCTAGGCATTCGCTTTTAACCTTACTTAGCAAATCATTAACGAACACCAAAAATAACAATGGACCCAAATTCGATCCTTGGGGCACTCCAGATGTTGCTTCAAATGGTATAGAGTCGTACCCGCTTAGTGCAACTAGTTGTGTACGATTCAATAGATAAGACAAAAGCCATCTATAAAGAGTCCCGTGAATCCCGACGTGATACAACTTTGCAAGCAATATAAAATGATCAACCCGATCGAAGGCTTTTGAAAAATCCGTGTATATTGAGTCTACCTGACGTTTCCAATTAAATGAATCACATAGATATGTTGTATAGCACAATAAATTAGAATTCGTTGATCTACCAGTGATAAATCCATGTTGTCGTGTATCTAATATGTGCTTAAGGTGAGTATACATGTGTTCATACACAAAACCCTCGAATATTTTAGCAAACAAGTTCAATATACAAATTGGCCTGTAGTTTGTGACGTCACACCTATCCCCAGATTTATAGATAGGTGTGACTTTTGCTATCTTCCATAAACTTGGAAATGTACCTTCTTGGAGAGATTTATCAAATATAATATGTAGGGGAGTCACCAGGGCAGTAGCACACAACCGGATAAAAATAGGTGGTATACCGTCAAAACCTCCATTCTTTGAAAGATCAATATTTTGTAACTTTTTAATAAGTTCTCTTTTGGTTATACATAAATTGCCAATGGGGTAGTTGGATGGCTGGAAATTGGGAGTGTAGTTATTAGTTTTACTAGAGCTGTATACCGATGAGAAGTAACCCGCAAACAGATCAACTATATCTTTACCCGTATTACCCACCCTATCATTATAATACATGCAGCTAGGTATGTTATTTGTTACACGTTTATTCTTGGTGTAACGCCAGAAGGCTTTTATATTTACTCTTAGGTCGTCTTCAATTCGCTTAATATATTCTTTAAAGCAGAGATCTGTGACAACTTTGGCCCTTGCTCTCAGAAGAGAGAAACTATCGTAGTCTCTCGGGTTCCTAAAACGTTTGTACTTAGAGTGAGCTTTGGATTTAGATGATAGTAATCTTATTAAACTTTTTGAGAACCATACCGGATATTTATTACTTCCGACTCTAAATTTTGGAGTATATTTTTCAATGATCTCATATATGCTATTGTAAAAGAACTGCGTAAAGTCATCGCAACTCATAGTTAAGGCATGTTGAATCCAATTTATTTCTGATATGTCTCTTTTACAACTGTCGTAATCCGTTTTACGGAAACATAGTTTTTCGACATAGCCGTGCAACATGTAGGATGCAGTTTCGCTGCTGAGTATGAGTTCAAATGGGGGATGGTGCATGTCAGGGCGACTTATAGGTATGCAAGGTGTTAAAGTAAAAAGGTCTGGGCAATTAGTGATAACCAAATCCAATATTCTACCATTTTGGTTTACTATATGATTGAGCTGACTAACAGTGGTTGACTGAAATAAGTTAGACAATGATTTAGATTTTTCACAGTTGTGATTTAGAGGACAGCCAGTCTCTATTGACCACTTGATATCACCCAGATTTATATCGCCCAGAATACAGGTCATGTGATTTGATGAATTAGTGATTTTGTTACCGCAATTGTTAAAAAAGTCACAAACAACACTCACTGGAATATACTCTGGAAGGTAAACAACACATAAATTTATGGTAAGGGACCGGTTTACAACAATTTGAACCCATAAATCTTCCAAAAACTCAGACTTCCAGTCTTCTTTAATTGAAACGTGAAGTTTCCTTGAATAGGCAATAAGTACCCCACCGCCATGGCTCTTTCTGTACCGGGAGCGGAACACAGCATCTCGATCTCTACGCACTACACAGTATCTGTCATCAAAAATTTCAGAAGACAATACATTATCATCAAGCCAGGTCTCGCATAAACAAATTATATCATAGTTATTGCATAGTACAGTGTTATAAATATCAATAGTTTTACTTTTCATACCTCTTATGTTTTGGTAATATATTGAGATATACATTATATTGCCAATTTTCCCAATCAACTGCTTTATTAAAAAACAAAGAGAAGAGAATATC
The DNA here is from genome assembly GCA_017933935.1 of Sesamia nonagrioides. Classification (NCBI taxonomy): domain Eukaryota; kingdom Metazoa; phylum Arthropoda; class Insecta; order Lepidoptera; family Noctuidae; genus Sesamia; species Sesamia nonagrioides. The sequence goes on from JADWQK010001061.1 coordinate 3,193,014, forward strand.
AACACATGAGATCGAGACTAGAGTTATTTTTAATTAGAATAAATTTAGATTCTACAGTTTTTCTTACATATATATGACCATTTTTAACCCAAACAAATTTATATCCCAACTCTTTAGCTTTTTTACGTGCGGCCGCATGTAACGACTTATTGGCTGGTGATAAATGCTCTGATACAAATACCGGTTTCCTATCCCCGGCGATGCCCAGCAACGAGGTGTTCAGCTTTTCATTGGGATTGGACTTGTTGTATCTGTATACAGCAGAGTAAAATTCATCACGTATCCTAACATTTTTAAATTTGACAATTATGGCACGGGGAAGCTTACTTTCTTTATTTTGTTTAGCAACTCTGGTACACTTAATTACATCATCTTGCTGAAGAATATGACCAACGACTTTAGAACATTGCTGCAAAAGGATAGGCAAGTTTTCGCTATGAAACTCTGGAACTCCCTGTATTTCCAGGTTATTTTCTCTTAAATGTTGCTCCAGGTTGTTGAGGCGTTCAGATAACTGTGTTACAGTATTATTGATAACAGTATACTTTTTTGATAGCGAGGCATTGTCTTTGACTAATGTTTCGACCATTTTCTTCATTTCATCATGCATTGTGCTCATGGTGTCAACAGAAAGGCGGAAATCCGACATGTCGGTTTTAATTGATGACAGCTCGCTCTTTAAAATACTTGTGATCATTCCCGGCAATTCAGCCTTAATCGCTTTCAGAACTTGTTCACTTATCGCCGATATAAAATCCTCATCCTTGTTATGTGACGATGGTGAGTAAACTGGCCTCTGGGGAGACAATTGTTGACTAGCCGATGGCTGTTTCCTCATCGTGACGTTTTCACGACTTATTGTTTCGTCGTCAGAAACTTGAGAGCTTGCCTCACTCTCCTTAACTGAAGGATTAATATTGCGCACGGGTGTGTTCGAGTTGCCAGCTTTTGGCAGTTTGCTTATACACTCACAGCATTTCCATTTGGATTTCATCTCTTTGCTCATGGAAGTGAATATTTTTCTATCAAGTATATTCGCGCAATCAAGGTCATAGAATTTATTGCACTTCATGCACTTCAGACAGTTGCTGTTACCAATGAGCTGTCTACAACCACCACAAACAGTACCCTTAGACGCCATCTGTGAGCCTTTACGCGAACTACAGTGGATGTCGTAAAGCTTATGTTGTTGTAATGCGCAGCAGAGAATCAATACGTTATCCTTGTGATTTCGAACAAAGATAATAGATGTCACTGTTTCACCCTAAAGCGAGGCAACAGATCGCCAATTTCCAAACGCAGCACCACTGTCCGGATGGCGCGGTGGCTTGAGACCCCGCCTATGAGAAGGGGGCTGCGGGTTCGAATCCCGGCGATCACGCAGCTCTTTTTCCAATTTGTAATTATTGGATCATGCTCAAAACTTACTTCTCACCAACAAGGACGCCAAATTGTGATGATGGGAGCCTCGAAGGAGCGTCTTCAATTTGGTATCTCACTCACACCGCCCACTAGGAGGAGCCACTCGTAACAACTCCACGGGAAGAAACGAGAGGCACCGAGTTCAGAACATTAACCAATAACGAATTTAGAAGTGCAAAATTTAATAGTTTCCAAAAACACAACAACACACGTCCGTTCACTGTGAAGCCCAATCGACCATTCCGTTCCGTACCATTGATTTATAAAATTAAAGGATTTAAGTTATTTCTATGAAAGATTACGCGGTAATAAGCGGTTTACGGTTTACGAAGTATTAAAAAATACTGCTTACTAGACCTCGTTGAAAACAATTTTCGTTGGTAGTTTTATAGTAATGTACATCATAAGTTTTTTTTAGATTTTTAATTTTCTTATTGTAGAAGTTAGAGGGGGTGGACTAACTTTTTTCCACTTTGGAAGCGTCTGTCACGCAAACTATTCGGTTTAGAAAAAAATATTTTAGAAACCTCGATATCATTTTTGAAGATCTATCAATAGATGCCCCACATGTATGTGTTATGTGTTTGATTGGAAAAAAAATTGACTATCAGTTCTTAGTATGGGGAACCCATCAATATTTATTTTCATTTTTTTTATTTTTGCATCAAAATCCTAATGCGGTTCACAGAATGCATCTATCTACCAAGTTTCCAACAGTATAGCTCTCAAAAATGGTTGTGACATACGGACGGACAGACGGACAGACTACAGACATGACGAATCGGGTTCAGTTTTTTGCCATTTGGCTACGGAATCCTAAAAATCAAATCTTCTCTCCTCTCAGTGACAGTCGAACCCAAAAACTTGGCAAATATTATAGTGAATTAGAGGTATTTTGACAGACTGAAACAATACAGATACCTATGAGGAACAAGGTATAATGTCCATCCTTCATAAAAGGCGTTAATCCTCCGACCAGACGGGTGTCTGGCGGGTAATTTTTTTTTAATAATTATTAACTAGTGCTTGACTGCAAACCCGCCTGATGACTGATAAGCAGTGATGCAATCGTTGATGGTAAAGCGCACTAGTTTATTAAGCACTTAAAAAACTTAGGATCAAGAAGGATGACGGCAGTTGAGCGAAGTGATGCAATGTTAAACCCAAGACCAACACGAGCAACGATGCTGCGCCAGAGGGAGATTGATCTGGAGACTCTCCACAACCAAACTCCCGACACAAAAACATTTTGGCACATCGTACCCGGCACACATCGCAACACAACTGCTCAGACCCGTCCTCCGTACGGCCATAGAATAAAGAGAGGGAAGTAGGTTATCTTCATACAAACGGACCGCGCGCGGCTTGTATGTGTGCGCCATAGAATTTATGCGTCGCCGCACGCACACCTAAACACAATATTAGAGTGCTATCAGTGCGCTAGTCGCGGCTAGCACCAAACGAGGTTCGCGCGTCACGGCTTTGGGGCACATTCGCTAAATCACAGATTACAGAATACTAAACACAACAGAACACTAAAGAACAATATGTGTGATTATCGCAGGAGAACGTATTGCTGTGTGTTTGGGTGTCTTAATAATTTATCGATTTCAGAATTGTCTCTGTTCAGATTACCTACTGAGCAGGAAAGGTAAGCAAGTCACTTATTCTTTTAGGATTATAATTTTTACTTGATGATGAGATATCTACCTAGGAACTTAATTATTTCTTGTTGTAAGTATTAGTTTTCTATCAGACAGGGGAAGTAGGTAGGCCTGTTTTCGTACTAGAATTTATTATTCACACAAATCAATGATTATAGATACTTTTGATCTGTCAGTTGATTTGCCGCTAGCGCTACTGCTTTGTTTACATTTAGTTAAGCCGATTTCTCAGTACCTATTGTAGGTAGGTATAGTAACTACCTACTTACAGTTATAAATGGTTATTAAAAATAAGTAAGTACCTAATTTTTTCAGCGCCCTGCCCATGCTTTCCGAGATTATATTTGCAAAAGTTATTTATAAGGATACGGATATATTGCACATTAAAGTTTAATAATAAGGCGTTTCGTAATAAACGAAACCGAAGAAAGTATTTTTCTGTAGCTACTTTGTAATTTTGTAATAAATGTGTGATTCAATATATATGTTTGTGTTATTTATATTTGTATTAATTAAAAATAAAAATAAATATGGTCCTTTATGTGTCAAAACTACTAATAAATTACTCAATAAAAATACAAAAAAACTGACTAGTATATGACTATATATATACTAAATACTAAGCAAATAATTTTAATATAAGCTCTTAGTCTATTAATATTTGTTAGCGGTTTCGGTGACAACCGAATCCGACGAAGAGCGAACAGTCGTCAACTTTCCGGCCTTTGCCAATTTATAGACACTGAATTAAAATTTAGTTAACGTGACAACCCTAAGACAGTAGGCAATTAAATCGCGGATTGGGTCGGAGATAACCTACTTCCCTCTCTTTATTCTATGGCACGGCTACACCAGACATCATGCCGGAACACGACGAATCACTTGGCGGCTAGACCTTGTCTGGTTATATGTGCTAATTGCGCAATAAACTTTGATTGCGAGATGCAGGATTTTGTATGACGCCAGTATGACACGTTGTTGGCATGTGTTATTTGGAAACTCAAAACAAGTGTCCAGTATTTTTAAATAAAGAAGCTTGCCCAACAAAAATATGGTCAACGCTCCGCTCGGGCGGGCGAGTGGTGCGTTTACCTCTGGCGTCAGCTGTTGCGCGCGCGCTAGTCCTTTGATCTACCGTAAGCTGCGTGGCGCGCTCGGTAACCACAGTGCAACAATTTCTAAATGTATTTGGGAAAAAAACTATAACATGGTGTAATAAATATTGGGATCGATTCAGTTGCTTATTCTGAACAAACTATATTCCTATAAAGAAAAACTAACGTTGTATAGGATTTTCCCTGACAAAGTGTAAAACCAATAGGGTATATGACTAAAAAAACTAATTAGTCCATCAGACAGATTTCCAAAAAATACTAGACACGTATTTATTTTCTTTTTTCATGTAAACAAAAAATGAAGACGACACAGCGCGTTGAAAAGTCGTGTGACGTCACCAGCCACCACTCCTGATCTTTGATGTCTTTTATATTTGTCAATTTTTATTGATTTGATAAAACAAAATATACGTATCCAATATTTTTCTATAATCTGAATGACGGACTAAATAGAATCAATTTTTTTTACCCGGAAACATCCCTATTTACTTTCATTTACGTTAACTTTGACTTCACAACTCCTCACGCTATCCCTTCGAGACATACAGAACGTCTCCTCAAACATTCAATTTATAACGACTCTTCACATAATTATAAATAAACAAAAGGCACTCCATCCCACTCAAAACGAGGCACTCGAAAAGAAAACATTTAAAAGATAAATCGTTGAACAGTGGCAGCAGTACGTAGGTGTCAGAAAGGCAACTCGTTACAAGCAGCCATTAATTTGCGCGGGAAACAATGTGGAGCTTAATGGCTCGTGAGTTGTCGGTGACGAGCGAGCATTTTATTTTAACTTTATTTTTAATTTCGAAAAGCGGAAGGTTGATTGAATTATTTTTACACTTTTTGAATTGTAACTCGGAGAATGCGTGTCGGTGCCTGCAGTTGGGGTTGTGAAACTAGCGTTCATGCGAATGTTTTTTTTTTATAAATTATAAAGCAGCGCTTGACCGCAATCCCGCCTGATGGTAAGCAGTGATGCGATCGTTGATGGTAAAGCGCGCTAGTTTATTAAGAGCCTATTCACTCTATCCTCGAAGACACTCAAATTGTAGTGTGACGGAAACACCGCCGCCGGCAAATCGTTCCAGTCCCTCGACGTACGCGGTATAAAAGAAGAAGCGAAACGCTTCGGCCGGATCGTAGTGGTCTCAACAACGTGAGGTTGGAAAGTCGCCGTACGACGGGTCGTCCGATGGTGGAACGGAGATGGGGGAATTAAATCATAATTCCCTTGCACACTCCCCAGAATGCATCCTATAGAAGACCGAAAGGCTGGCTACTCTACGCCTGTGCTCCAGGCTTTGGAGACCGCTTCGAGTTAAATCTAATTCGCCAATCAGCCTCTTCGCACGCCTCTCCACTGAATCCAAAGTAGCCAGGTGACATTTCGCAGCACCAACCCAAATGTGGATGCAGTACTCCACACACGAGTGGACCGATGCTTTGTACAACATTAGAAGCTGCCCCGGTGTGAAGTACCGCCGGACCTTTGCGATGACGCCAAGTTTTCTGGCAGCCACCTTGGCCTTGGACTTAATGAACCGCTCAAAGGTTAGGTTTAGGTTCGAGGAAATCTCAACTCCCAAAAGCTGAAGGCGGTCGGTGCACTCCAAGGATTTTTACATTGATTACATTCTGAAAAGTAGGAGCCAAGGTGAACGGGCTCTTTTTGGCGGTTAAAGACACGCCTGTGTTTTGACGGCATTGAATGCTACAAGATTGGCTTTGCCCCATTCGGAGACTGCCTGTGGTGCAGCACTCGTACGCTCTACCATAGCCTCTCTTTCGGACCGGATTGATTCTGACTGTGCTGTCATCTGCATACCCATAGATGCCGGGCATCAGCAGATCGTTAATATGCAGCAGGAACAGAGTTGCAGAAAGAACAGACCCCTGAGGAACACCGGCATTGGTCGACATGGGCCCCGATGAGCATCCGTCGACAACAACTCGGAGGGACCGTTCAGTCAGGAAGTCTTTTACCCAGCCAGTCAGGCCAGCGGGAATGCCGTACGTTGGAAGCTTACTTAAAAGGCCCCATAAGTGAGTGGCATACACTAGTAGGTCCCCAGTTGACCGATTGCGTCGAAACCCGTACTGTCGGTCACTGAGGAGATCGTTACCTTCCAGGTAAGCCAACAGGCGCGAGTTCAATACACGCTCCATAATTTTGCAGAGTATGGAGGTTTTTGAAATCAGCCGATAGTTGGTAGGATCGGCACGACTACCCTTTTTGGACACGGGCTGTACGTTGGCAAGCTTCCAGGACTTGGGCACTGTAACAGTCCTAAATGAGAGGCGATACAAGCGCGTCAATACAGGAGACAACTCGGGCGCACATGCCTTAAGAGCAATCGCTGGTATACCATCCGGACCACTAGCCTTATTCACGTCCAGACGACACAATACTCTCAGAACCTCCTTGTTCCTAATGCGAACCTCCGGTATTGTGGTTCCGCAATGAGGTAATTTAGGTGGAGTAGCACTGTTAGTGTCAAGACGCGAATTATGGGCTAAGAGAGATGCAAAGAGACCTGCTTTCTCTCTCGCCGTATGGGCCGGTGCTCCATCGGGCCTAACCAGCGGAGGCAGTGTGGGCCGACAGAAGTTCGCCTCGACCGATTTGGCTAGGGATCAGAAAGATATGCTACCGGATGGTTGCGCAGAGAGCTTGTTGCCAATATGAGTAATGCGGTCGAAGCGAGCCTTCTTAACCGTGCTGCTATGTCCTACAAAAATGTAGGACATAGCAGCACGGTTAAAGGCTCTCTTCTTTGAGCTTCGATCCGGAGCTCTGTGTTCACGAGCGTCAACCCAGGTAAGAAATGCCGTATGCTTACGCTGTTCAGCTTGCACACAATCGGCGTTGAACCATGGGCGAGCCGAGCCACCAACGGGCACGTCACTAAAGGGGATAAAATACTCCATAGCTTGACGCACCACATCGGATATAGTGTCCGCACAGCTCGACAGATTGTCAGAAGAGAAGCAGATCTGCTGCCAACGATAAGATGCGAAGAAGTGGCGCATCTCATCCCAATCTGCTGACTTGTATCGCCACATTCGCCGCTCACCACGCGAGTCGCAATCAGGTGGGGAGAACGACGACACAAACTTCACCAGACAGTGGTCTGAAGTTCCTAACGGTGAGGAAACTGTAACAATCACTCAACACATCTATCCGGATCAGTGGTCAGCAGAAGGTCCAGTAGAATGTAAAGTATACAAACTAAGACCGTAGACGAGAGAGTAGACACATTCAGTTCATCTTGAAAAACTGACAATTATAACTTTTACATCTCTCGTATTCGGTAAGTAGGACCTACCTACTTACCGAATATGAGAGATGTAAAAGTTATTACCCCCAAATGGGGCTTGTAGGTGAACATTAAGCGCTCTAGGATATTAATGTAGCTAGAAAAACCGCGTGTAGCGTAAGTAGCGTGGTAAGTAATTTTAAAGAAACTCTTCGTTCTTTCAAAAAGTTCGCGTACATCTAACCATCATATTGGCAATTGACATCATGCATTCAGCCCAATGACAAAAGAGGTAGCTTTGCTATTTAGCCTTGTCTTCTTGATAATTAAGAAAATCAAAACACTACTTTCCACTTACCTCACAATCGAGATGTCAAACAGAGTAGTTAGCTCGGGTGTGTAGAATAATAATAATAATAATAAATTTTTATTTATTCGAGTATCAGTGACTCATTTTGTTAGTAAAAATTTTAAACTTACTTCTATGTTAGTTTACAAAATTCTACAACACATAAATAGGTACTTAAAACAATATAAATACAAAAACATAGCACACACAAAACAATACAAAAGCAAATAATATTACACACATAGCACAATATAAATACAAAACATAATATATACACGAGATTATAAACACAAAGCACAGCACAAAGCGAAACAGATAAAAGAACAATCACTGGTGCTACAGGCTTAAAACTGAAGTGGAAATCTTGGAGCAGCGATTTAGATAACCACAGTCGAGTCTGCTCGCAATACATGTTGCACCCGTGATATAGTTGGAGGGTGCAATTGATGCCTTATAGCACTTGGCTACTAATCTACTTTTTATATAGCAAAGGCAATAAAATATGTAGTAAACGCAATAAAACACAATTAAAATAGTCGAGTATCTTTTATATAAATCATTTCCTCTAATCTTTTTAAGTTATCTGTAAATTATCTCTTCCTTGTAAATTATCTTTCATCAAAAAATGTTCACTTTAATATTGATTCATATTAGTGTATGTACGACCACCCCTAATAGCGGTAGCACATGCGCCTATATGGCAAATTAACAGAACCTAAACTAAGATCTATAAGCCCTACAGTCCCTACGACCCTAAGTCCTATAAGCCCTACAGTCCTGACCTACCATATAGTTTGTAATATATATTTATACACGCACACTACTCACTTACTTAAGTGCGCACTTACACGCACCCGGGCGCACTTATTTAAGTGCGGGATGTCTGCACCAAGAGACCTAAGGTAACAAACAGATAATGGGTAAGATTTTTAGATAAAGGTGAAGGGTAAACTCACCACCGCCAGTCCAACAGACTCACAGGACTGATCAGAGATGGCTATATGTATATGATGATGATGTTCCCGACCGATTTCGGTCACGGCGACCACTTCGACTCCTAGCCGATGATTTGGCGCCCATGCGCCCGAAGATGGCTTATGTAGCCTATCTTGGCGGCGAAACTTCGTGCACACTGACGGCACGTAAGCACACCGTCGACTTTGTTGTATGTGACGGCAGCAAGTGGGCGGGCCTTTAATTGGTCGCGTTTGGCATCGAGGTCAGCTTTGCGCTACTCCTCAAACTCGCCTACTTGTCCGTACACCATTCTGCGCCATTCTGACCGCTTTGCTGCCAAAGGCTCCCATTCAGAGGGTTCTATATTGCATCTCTTCATATGTCGTTTTAAGACATCCTTGAACCGGAGGAGTTGTCCGCCATGCTTTCGCTTGCCCTCCTCCAGCTCAGAGAAGAAGATGCGCTTCGCCACTCTTTCGTCCGCCATACGTGATACGTGTCCGCATCACCGAAGCTGTCGACGCATTAAATAAGCCTCAATGCCACCAACATTGGCTCGTCGCAGGACTTCGGTATTTCGCACGCTGTCAGACCATTTAATCTTCCTAATGGATCGGAGACATTTAAGGTGAAAACGATCTAGAGTACGTATGTGGTGGCGGTACACACACCATGTCTCAGCGGAATATAAAAGGTTTGGCAGCACAATTGCCATATATACGCATATTTTCGTAGCTAGCTTATGATCATGTGAGCAGAAGACCTTGGAACACAACTTGCCAAACGCTGCAGCTGCAGCTCCGACTCTGCTGTTGATCTCAGCATCAAGGTCACACTTAGAACTTATAGTGTTCCCCAGATAACGAAACTTGTCTACTTGCTGCAACACATCCTCACCAAGCTTTATATTCAGTGTCTCGTGACCGTGAATGTCTAGGGACATCACCTCCGTCTTTTTGACGCTGATTTTCAAGCCGTACTTACGGCAGGCTTGATGAAAAGCAGACATTAGCTGTTGTAGGCCGCCTGGGGATTCTGCTAATAAGCACAAATCATCAGCATACATGATCTCAGTAATCAGTGCATGTGAGACTTTGGTGCGAGCCTTAAGTCTACGGCTATATATAAATCAGATTAGAATAAATTCTAATCTGATTTATTTACACAATATTTCAGTTTAGGTATATACTACTTTTTCCCAACACACACAAATGTACAAACGTCTTAGTATTCTATGGGTAATCTGCAATTATAACAATATTTGAAGTAGGCCGCGCGTCAGCTGCCGAAATGCTGAATCAATGTACAAAGGTAACATTGAACAGTGACCCTGATGAATTTGAATTGTATATCTGTGTCAGCAACCTTGGAAAGCACGGTCCTGGTTGTCATTCGTAGATCTTTATCAGTCGGTAGACAGAAGCTCAAAAGTCTGACAACCAGTTTCTCCAACGACAATCGTATTACCCGGCAACTGGATATTTTTGGTCAGATAGGCAATCGCTCCATGTCAAATACTGGTTTCCAGCTGAATCCGGTCAGATTAGAAGCTAACTTGGGTAAAGGCTGGGGGAGAGGAAATCTGCGTCTGTAACTTACTAACACTAGAAGTTAAGTTATTAACACTATGGACTACTGTCTGAAATAAAAGTCATCATCATCATCTCAGCGTTAATACCAGTCGCAGCATCCAAAGCGTTTCAGCTTTGAAGTCTGGGGGTCACTTTACCAGTCTAACTGCTGATTTTGGCTAAGTACACTTTGATATTTTCGTAAAGCGACTCCACAACGCGAAGGCGATATCGAAGCATTGCAGTTAGACCAATTGTTAGACTTCCGAGGGCTCCAACAACCCGTACTACTGCCATTAGATGTTCGTATGGCAACCGAGACCAACAGCTTAACGTGCTTTCCGAGGCACGACCAGATTGGTGCGAATATTCATATTCATGCATACAAATATTTGCAATGCGCGGGGATCGAACCCGCGGCCGCACCTCCTCGCGCAGCGGCCGCGTTCGCTACCACTACGCCACAGAGGCTGTCAACTGTCTGAAATAAATATATTCTCTTCTATATTGTATTTCATTTATTTATTTATTTTATTATTTATTTACGCACAATAAAATACATAAAGATACGACAATATTAAGATCTGAGTACAAAGATGCTGCTTACTTCTTAAGAAATTTCTTATTCATTCTACACTGCCCCCTAATTTCTTTTTGCCACTTCGTGCATTTCTGATGATTAAGAACTTGTTTCCAGAGAGAACTAAATGCGGTGGACTTCAAAGTGTCAGCAGATTTGAAGTTCGTACTGCTGATCTCTGACGTCAGACCAGGTTGGAGACACGCGCGTCTCGCCCGGTACCACGTGTATGACGTCATCAACAGGTCAGTATCGTCACTCTTTATTTAGAATCTAAAGTTAAATAAAGTCTAAACAGCCAGTATTTTACTAAGGCATACATTTATTGATATTGCGGGTTGGTTAAAAAAGAAACCGTGGCTCTGGCTTACAGGCAAGTGAAGAAACACGGGTGGGTTTTATTCAGTAAAAGTCTGACATGCCCTTCCGCTCCGCCCAGAGCGGGTAAAGTAAGTTATACATCCTACGAAAGAGGTGTGCTTCAAGGACTCGTTTGCACAAATGTAGCTTAAAACTTAGCGTTATTACAAAGGTCCGGCGGTACTTCACACCAGGACAGCTTCTAATCTATACTAATATATAAAGCTGAAGAGTTTGTTTGTTTGTTTGTGCGCGCTAATCTCAGGAACTACTGTTCCGATTTGAAAAATTCTTTTTGCGTTGGATAGCCCATTAATCCAGGAAGGCTTTAGGCTATATAACATCACGCTGCGACCAATAGGAGCGGAGCATAACTAAACCACGCGAACGAAGTCGCTGGTGGCCTCTAGTGTTGTATAAAGTACAGATCCGTTCGTGTGTGGAGTATTGCAGCTACAATAACTTAAGTGCTTAAGTGTCTTCAAGGCTAGAGTGAATAGGCTCGTAATAAACTAGCGCGATTTACCATCCAAAATTGATTCACTGTTTACTTACCCTCAGACGGGATTGCTGTCACTAGTTTATAATATGTTAAAAAAAATCACTTCCAACTCATTCACTGTGATCACTTCTGGAGACCTTGACTTTAACATGCACAAATATGAAACGCTTATCCTCTTTTCACATATTTTCTACATATGTGATATTAAAATCACCCATTTCTTGATGAAAATATACATTTGGCAGTCAACATAGTGTTTTTTGGGCTTCGCTAACCGTGGAAGCTCTTTAAAAGCACACGACCTGTCAACTCAAAACTCCATCGTAAATCAGTTAACAATTTAAAACCTAACCTTGTCTTCTTACACTTTCCTTTTTGCATTACAAATAAACAAAACCCACTCTATCCCATAAAACACTTCATCAGCATCCACTTGAAGGAATTTAATTCGTGTGTTTATATTTCAGGAACAAGATCCCTGTGTCCCCGATCGAGGACGACCGCTCGGCGCCTCTGATACAGTACGCGGAGTGGTCCCCAGTCGGGGCCACGCTGGTTTTCGTACACGACAACGACATTTACTACAAGCCCAAGGTTTTCAAGACGCTGGTCTGTAGGATCACTAATAATGGTAGGTTTTTATTAATGATTCAAAGGAAGATTCATCATCATCATTATCACCACAGCCACATGAAGTCCACTGTTGGACATAGGCCTCCCCCAAGGATTTCCAAAAAGAATGCTTGGACGCGGCCTGCATCCAGCGCTTCCCTGCGCTTTAGGTCAGGTCAATCGACCACCTAGTCTGTGGGTGTCCGACGCTCCGCTGGCCGGTACGTAGTCGTCATTCAAGAGCCTTTCTGCCCCATCGGCCATCGGCTCTACGAGCTATGTGCCCGTCCACTACCACTTCAGAGAGCTAATCCACTGGGCTATGTTAGTGACTTTAGTTCTTCTACGAATCTCCTCATTCCAGATTCGATCACGTAGAGAAACACCTCAACAACACAACAAAAGAAGTTTATTCCTATTGAAAAGTTAAAAGCCCTTTTGAATATCAAAATTCGAGATAGTATTGATTTTAGTTGCCCCTTTCAGTGTTGTATGATATTTAACGCATAAGTAATATTGTAGTCTAGCGTTTATCATCATCATCAACCTTTTTTTTACCGGCCCTCTGTTGGGCACAGGTCTCCTCTCATACAGACCAAACCAAACCCCCAAACTCTAACCCCCAAACCCTCTTCAAACTACATTATCATTTCTATCCACAATTTCAGGAATTCCAGGTGTGATTTTCAACGGCGTACCAGACTTTTTGTATGAAACAGAAGTTCTGCGGCTGGACAAGGCTCTGTGGTTCAGTCCCGATGGGCAGACCCTCATGTATGTCACGTACAACGCCACTCTCGTCCAGCCACACAAGTATCCGTGGTACGGACTGGACCTGCAGGAGCCGCCCGCGTATCCCACCATACGGGCATTGAGGTATCCTAAGGTGGGTTAATGTTTCCCTAATTGATTATACAGTGAGGATGATGACAATACTTTTATTCACATGCTAATCTTAAGTTCAATGCATCTTTTTATTTTTATTTTATTAAGAAAAGATTAGAAGAGAATATATTAGTTAGTCATGTCAAATTCAGATACTCCATAGACAGAAAGTAATAATAAAATAAACCGATGGCCGATGGGGCAGTAAGGTTCTGGAGTGGCGGCCACGTACTGGAAGACGCAGCGTAGGGAGGCCCCCAACAAGGTGGACCGATGACCTGTTGAAGGTCGCGGGAAGCCGATGGATGCGGGCAGCACAAGACCGGTCATCGTGGAAAGCCTTGGGGGAGGCCTTTGTCCAGCAGTGGACATCTATAGGCTGAGGAAGGTGGTAAATCGGCCTCGGTGGTCAAACTCAACGGAGACCACCTTTTAGCACGGCAGATATTATATTGTACAAGTGTGTGCGTGCAGACAGAGATGCATTCTCTTTTCCCTTTCTCTCATAGTCCAGTAGACTTAGATGATCGGAGTGAGATCAGACGCTGGACCAATCGCTATCAAATAAGTAAGAACGCAGAAATTGTAGCAAGGTATAGGTATACTCACAAGACACGTTAATAGCATCTTAACTGTCTATGGAATATCTTAGACATTGCGAGTGAAATACGTTAATTTATGTCAGGCGTGGACTAATTTGACAGAACTAAACTAATATTCATCTTCTGTCCTTTTCTTACAGAAGATAAATGTTAGTTTAGTGGGAAAGAAAGAAAAAGATATCCTGAACTTAAATCAAGTTTAGTTTGTGAACAAGAGAATCGGCTGATCCAATCATAGTACACATATACATAATCATAGTACACATATACATAATCATAGTACACATATACATAATTATAGTACATACCTTTCTTTAATGAAGTGCCAGAAATATTGATTATTAAAAAAAGTTTATGTTGTGTTATGTTTACCTTGAAGACTTAAATTACATCATCATCATCTCGGTCACATGAAGTCCACTGCTGGACATAGGCCTTCCCCAAGGATTTCCAAAAAGAACGGTTCGACACGGCCTGCATCCAGTGCTTCCCTGCGATTTTGGTCAGGTCATCCGACCACCTAGTAAGTGGTGATCGGATGACCTGAGCAAAATCGCAACTAGGTCCTAGTCGGTGGGTGTCCGACGCTGCGCTTGCTGGTACGTGGTCGCCATTCAAGAGCCTTTCTGTCCCATCGGCTATCGGCTTTACGTGCTATGTGCCCACTGATACTTCAGAGAGCTAATCCCCTGGGCTATGTCGGCGACTTTAGTTCTTATATAAATCTTCTCATTTCTGATTCGATCACGTAGAGAGACAGCTAGCATAGCCCTTAAATTACATAACATACTCAAATAACAGCCATAGTTTTATAAAACTCCCTATGCCTCCAACCCGTTATGTCGCGTCGCATTGTCCGATCTTTCTTTTACTACGTTTTCGTGTAGCGTTCTTTTTAACTCTTTTGCTACGCATGAAGCATACAAATATTTGCACTGCGCGGGGATTGAACCCGCGCCTCCATGAGCAGCGGCCGCGCTCGCTACCGCTACGCCACGGAGGCTATCAAACTAGCAGCTAGTAAACGATTCTGAACATACTACTTTAATAATGTGCATTAATTAACCCCTCACAACGCTAACTAACCTTCAGAATTATGAATAACCCTATGGTTTACAGGTAAATACCAACAACCCGGTGGTGACGGTGAACGTGGTCAGCGTGAAGACGCCCAAGTATCTGTTCTCACACGCCATACAGTTCAACTCGCAAGTTGATAGCAGTGCGTATGATTTGTTCATTTGTAGTTTTATGTGTTTCTTCACTTGCCTGTGCGACGGCCAGGGCCACGGTTTCTTGTTTAACCAACCCACAACCCTGACCTAGGAGGTATTGGTCTTCGTGGACCCCGTCACGATGTGCTGACATCTCTTTGAGGCGCGCGTGAAATACGACGCGCCGTCGACTCGGGCCTGGTCCTTACCGGGCGGCGAGCTGCCCACTGCTTACCGCCCGCAGGCCCGTGCCTACGGTGGCTGGGAGTTTGGTGTCGTCTCCCGACCCGGGCGTCTCCTGCGGAGGCTAGTGGCATGAGGGCGCTGGGATTCCCGTTCCCTTACGTGCTCCGCCTCCTCCTTTGCAAGCATCACTGCTTCGCAGAAGGAGGTGACTGCCATGCACTCTCGCCCCGGGCCATGGCCTGGACCAGGGTCGGGCGTGAGAGATCGCCGCTACGAGTACACGGCGGTGCTCTACCCAAGCCCGGCAGACCTCCACCGTATGCTCCACCGTGGCCTCGGGGTGATCCACACAATGGTGACACCCCGCCTTATACGGAACAGGAACCTCCCGAAACAATCGTGTCCGGTGAGGACCTGTGTCAGGCGAAAGGTGAGGGCGCCGTGGCGCCTCTCTAGCCACTCCTCAAAGAGTTCGAACGATAGCTGCGTCCATAATCGGGATGGACACTAAAACACATTATTTTCCGGCGGCAGGTGGCAGTGAGGCTGTCAACTTACAACATTATCTTAAAACACTTGAGACTTGACTTTGTACAGGTTGGTACGTGAGATGGACAGGCTGGACGTCGGAGAAGCAGTTGGCGGTGCTGCTGCTCAACAGGCCGCAGAATGTCTCCCTCATCAGCGTCTGTAGCGCTGTGCATTATAACTGTCAGGATGTAAGTATTCCCTGAATAATAAAGGTGAATCTGATGTAAAATTAAATAGCAGTCATACTTCAACTTCACGGAGCCTGCTCCCACTAGACCCGCTTAGATAGAAATCGAAGAATAATGCAATGAGCAATCGGCCCGAGGGTTTCAACCCAAAACAGCTGCAAAATGCGATTTCCGATAATATTTTTATTTTTTCACCACTTGAGGAACAGAATATTTAATATTTTGTAGTTCTGTATCATCATCAACCTTTTTTTATCGTCCCACTGCTGGGCACAGGCCTCCTCCCATACAGAGAACGATTGGGCGCAATCACCACGCTTGCTCAATGCAACCCGCATTGAGCAAGCGTGGCGATTTCAGACTTAAGTCCAGCTTTCCTCAAGATGTTTTCATTCACCTTGGAATTAGTCATTGGTGTCCAAGTTATACTTAGAAAGTACATATAACTTAGAAAAGCTACATTGGTACTTGCCTGACCTGGAATCGATCCTTCCTCAAACGATAAAAACGTGTGCAGTCGGGAGACCCCCGACAGTTACCGACTTCCAAATTATTGATCTTTGTTTCATACGCCTAAGACGTTTTCCAGATATATCGCGACGAGTCAGACGGGTCCCGCTGGTCCGGTCTGGGCTCCGAGCCTGTGGAGGACGAATGCGGCTGGTGTGCCGGCATGGCGCTGGTGGGGCACAAGGCCACCATCTACACCACCATGCCGGTCGCAGACTCCCCGCCCGCGGGCGCCGGCGGCGTGTGGCGACATGCCGTCAGGCTCACGCATGACACACGAACCACACTCACCTTGGGCAGCTACGAGATCACGCAACTCATGGGCTGGGATGAGCGGAGGCGGTTCTTGTGAGTATACCTATACCTTGCTCCAATTTCGGCGTTCTTACTTATTTGATAGCGATTGGTCCAGCGTCTGATCTCATTCTGGTCATGTAGGTCTACTGGACTATGAGAGAAAGGGAAAGATAATGCACTTTTGTCTGCGCCCACAATTGTACACTATAATATCTGTCGTGCCAAAAGCTGACCTGATCCCCTTTGAGTTTGGCCACCAAGGCCGAAATACGACCTGGAGTCCTCCAGGTTCAAATAGTTTTATGAGCAGAAAGTAATAATAATAGGACTAGTTCAACCAATAAGAAAATGATGATGAATAAAAAATTAAGATATTGACTGGCAATAATTTTTAAAGGGTACAATAATATGGGTCCAAGTTTTTTTCGAAACCAAACAATATTACCATACAATTCAATTGTGTACCAATTTAACTATACATAATAATGATAAAAAATAAGATTAAAAAAAAATAAAACTCCTGAACGGTATGTACTAGTGATTAAATTATAGATAGAAGATGATAGAAGAATAATTAATTAAATGTTACACTACATGCGAATAGCACGTCACACTAACGCCACACAAATACTGTATCTCGCAAAGGGAGATTACCATGCTATGCTAGTTGCACGGTCAACTCTGCTGGTATTATACAGTATGTTAACTAACAGAGGGCGTTCCCGTTAACCCGAAATAGTATAGCATACATACATGTTAAAAACAATATTTCGATTCGAAAACAAAATGTTTTAAAATTTTTTCCAATAAGAAAATATTCAATAAAAATTTTAAATTGACACACACTGTACACGCGAACATGAAAGACGGCAACGTCGCAATTTATTTATACATGACGACTACTATTTTGATTTAAAACAGGAGGTTTCAAATTTATTTCCAATTAGATTTTTTTTTATTCGGATTTTTTTATGTTTATTTTTCTATGCTGATATTTTTATTTTAATCTATTAATGATATATATTAACGAGTTTAAGGGAACACCCTCTGTTATTTAACATACTGTATATGCACAATGCACATACAACTTGCCGACATCAACCGTCTGGCAAATGCCTGCCAGAAAACACCGATCTGGTCGGAGAATCCTTCCAAACTATTGACGATGAGTATAGTTTATTCTATTCCTCATATGTCTACACTGTATAATATAAGTATGGTACCCATCCAGGCCTAACGCTTCATTATCTGGTTAGCCTTTTCCAAAACTATGGTAAGGTTGACTTCAAATCTAACTGGAAACAGCTAAATACAATCATTTATATGGAGCGATCTAGATCTATGGACCCATCTAGGGTTCACAACCCAGTTTAACGGGTAACATGATACCCCTTGATAAGAACGGTTGTCAAAGTTTCGAGCTTCTGTATACCTGTAACGAATGACAATGATCTATGAACCTCCAAGACAGACATTCTGCCTTTCACTTCGAGAGTTGGCCGTACGGAGGACGGGTCTGAGCAGTTGTGTTGCGATGTGTGCCGGGTACGATGCGCCAAATTTTGTTGTGTCGAGAGTTTGGTCGTGGAGGGTGTCCAGATTAATCTCCCTCTGGCGCAGCATCGTAGGTCGTGTTGTTTGGTTGGAATTGCATCATCTCGCTCAACTGCCGTCTTGCTTCCTATTCACTCACTTTTTTTTTTGTGAATAAGCTCTTAATAAACTAGCGCGCTTGCATCACTGCTTACCATCAGGCGGGATTGCGGTCAAGTTTATGACTATAAAAAAGAGTTATAAATTTAAATGTTATGTTAATATCCACCACTGTCTTGTTAATATCCACAGATACGTGATCGGCACCGCCCCGGAGAAGGCGGGAGAGCGTCACCTGTACCGCGTGAAGGTGCCGACCGACCCGGCCAGCTGGCCCGACCCGCCAGTCTGCCTCACGTGCCCCGGGACCGACATTCTGCCACCTGACGCCACTGCCGAGCCTGTTAGTGATGACCCGGTAAAAATAACTAAAAAAAATAGAGAAGTTTCCTGCGGTCTCTAATATATAAATACAAACAGTTTCCTACTTCTAACTTCTCTCTCTCTCCTTGTCTTCTCACTATTTTAGTCCTCGGCAAAGGACCCGCTCCATTCCTTTGAGAAGTGTTTTCATTATAATAACTGCTTTGAACATGTTGTTATATAATGTTGTTTGGCCAATATTGGAACTAACGCCGACACATTTTTTTTCAATACAAGTTCTGTGTCAAAACAGCAAGTATTCATCAACAACACCTCCCGCCAATGTTGACATGAGGTGACGACAGCAGGTCAAGCTACCCCAAACTGTTAATATTCCCACTCAACACTGAGCCTTAATTAAAATGAAATTTAAATTTAATACTTCAGCTATAAAGTTGAAAATCTTATAAAGATATTCGACAGATTGTAGTAGCTTGAAGTGCTGTCATCTGTACAAACAGCAATAACTATAATCCGTGGCTAAACAGACGTAAGTCAACCTTTAAATCTGACTTTCAACGTATATGAATACAAAGACGTTTACTTCGATGCTTCTCTTCAAACTGTACTGTCACTGTGCTTCCAGGAGTTCGAGAACGCAACGTCATCGCTGCCCGCATGGCCGACGTCGACGGTGCTGCCGCACGTCGCCGACGAGAACGACTCGCTGCCCACAGAGTGCCTCTACAACCGGATCCTGTTCAGCAAGAACTACTCGTATTATGTACAGGTAAGAATGTACATAATAACTTATTTGTGTCACTGTAAACTCAATCTACAGAAAAAAGGGTAGAGGTCCCCCACCCCCGGCAGGAACGAAGTTCAAAATTAAACTCAAGATGGTGACGAAAATACTCGCAGCCGCCATTTTTATTTTACACCATCAGATTCAATACAGCACCCTAATCGGCGAACACATTTTTGTCAAATGATTGCGACTAGTTGGGATCATTTGGACTGAACGGACCAATGGGTGTCCAAACGATCCCAACTAGTCGCAATCATTTAACAAAAAATGTGTTCGCCGATTAGGGCACTGGTATCGACCTCGAATTGGTATAGGCCGCGACTTAGATTTGCACCCTATCAGGCGCTTTGTGTAAATTATATCATCACCGCTATTCTCAAAACGGTGAAGGAAAACATAGTGAGGAAACCGGCATGTCTTAGTGTTAAAAAAAGTATTTAAGACATATGACATGTACAGACGACAGCACATCAAGCTATCTAGCAAGCTGAACCTGTCAGATTTATTTATCCGATTTTCAAGTTTATCTCTAAAGCATTAAGGCTCAAGGTTGATTGAGAATATCTGACAGTTTGGGGAAGCTTGAGCTGCTGTCGTCCGTACATACCAACTCGCATTGGGCCAGCGTGGTAGATTAACGCTCAATCTCTCTCATCGAGAGTAGCCTGTGTCCCAACAATGGGAACATTATAGGCTGATTATGATTATGATGATGGATTCAGTACCCTCGAAAACCATAAAAACGATACCCATAAGATAATGACAAATTTCATATTGTTTGTCGTTAGGAGTGCCTGGGCCCGGGTCCTCCGGCCACGTTCGTGGTGTCTCACTGGGGCGCTCGCCGCGCGGTCTTGTGGGACGGCGCGCCGCTCGCGACTCACTTCGCCGCGCTCGCACAGCCGCAGGTCAAAGACTTCCGCGTCGAGGTAGGTCCACAACTATTTCATATTGTTTGTCGTTAGGAGTGCCTGGGCCTGGGTCCCCCGGCCACGTTCGTGGTGTCTCACTGGGGCGCTCGCCGCGCGGTCTTGTGGGACGGCGCGCCGCTCGCGACTCACTTCGCCGCGCTCGCACAGCCGCAGGTCAAAGACTTCCGCGTCGAGGTAGGTCCACAACTATTTCATATTGTTTGTCGTTAGGAGTGCCTGGGCCTGGGTCCCCCGGCCACGTTCGTGGTGTCTCACTGGGGCGCTCGCCGCGCGGTCTTGTGGGACGGCGCGCCGCTCGCGACTCACTTCGCCGCGCTCGCACAGCCGCAGGTCAAAGACTTCCGCGTCGAGGTAGGTCCACAACTATTTCATATTGTTTGTCGTTAGGAGTGCCTGGGCCTGGGTCCCCCGGCCACGTTCGTGGTGTCTCACTGGGGCGCTCGCCGCGCGGTCTTGTGGGACGGCGCGCCGCTCGCGACTCACTTCGCCGCGCTCGCACAGCCGCAGGTCAAAGACTTCCGCGTCGAGGTAGGTCCACAACTATTTCATATTGTTTGTCGTTAGGAGTGCCTGGGCCTGGGTCCCCCGGCCACGTTCGTGGTGTCTCACTGGGGCGCTCGCCGCGCGGTCTTGTGGGACGGCGCGCCGCTCGCGACTCACTTCGCCGCGCTCGCACAGCCGCAGGTCAAAGACTTCCGCGTCGAGGTAGGTCCACAACTATTTCATATTGTTTGTCGTTAGGAGTGCCTGGGCCTGGGTCCCCCGGCCACGTTCGTGGTGTCTCACTGGGGCGCTCGCCGCGCGGTCTTGTGGGACGGCGCGCCGCTCGCGACTCACTTCGCCGCGCTCGCACAGCCGCAGGTCAAAGACTTCCGCGTCGAGGTAGGTCCACAACTATTTCATATTGTTTGTCGTTAGGAGTGCCTGGGCCTGGGTCCCCCGGCCACGTTCGTGGTGTCTCACTGGAGCGCTCGCCGCGCGGTCTTGTGGGACGGCGCGCCGCTCGCGACTCACTTCGCCGCGCTCGCACAGCCGCAAGTCAAAGACTTCCGCGTCGAGGTAGGTCCACAACTATTCTACTCTATTCACGGGGAAGCGACAAACAGATCACTAAATTCTTCTTTCGCGAAAACTCTATCATGATGACATCACGGTAAGCCCAATGGTCTATTGACTGCTGCGTTGCGTGTCGCGGGTTCGATTCCCGCACGGAACAAATACTTGTATGATCTACAACTGTTCTGGGTCTGGATGTTTGTGTATATAGGAGAAATTCCTAGCGTGAACCAAAGTTTTAAAAAAAAAATATTCAACATTAGACGATTCGCAACTGTAACAAATTTGTATTTACAGAAATATAATAATTAAAATTACCCAAACAACTATTTCCAACCAAGGTTTCACACAAGAAAAATTTTTATTTTTCAGGCTATACCTACTTATCACATCGCCTTTAAGCATCTTTCATTCATTTTCTAATGTTTTTCGTTACAAACTAATTGGAATAAGCACTTAATGATTGATTGTAATGCTCAGCAGCATACGGTTATACTAAAAACCAGCCCAAAATTTGTGCCTCTTTTATGACAATACATTGTCCTATATCCATAAATTGAAGAAATGTGGCTGTTCCTGCAATACTAATCTAAAGCTTCGGTAACTACCAGAGTCGTATCTTATTAATTTGTTGTATAAACTCTCCAGGTGCAAGCATACAGGGCGGCCCGCGTCCGCCTGCTGCTGCCGCCAGGGTTCAGAGAAACAGACGACCTGCCACTACCACTGGTCTTACATGTGTGAGTTGAAGCTTACTGAAATATGTATAATATAATAAAATAAAGCATTGCAAAGCATCAAAGAACACTTATTTAAGCGCTACAGTTCATTTCACGAGTGGCCAAAATTGGAACTAATGCCACCATCTTAATTTTTAATACATTTCATTTTAAAAAACAATTGCAAAAACGCTTACCACATGGCCCCCTTATCACCGTCATTCGAATACCAAAAGATTATTACAGCAGTGTATAAATCAGAAGAGTTCAAGTATGACGTTGATCAAACTATTGCTTATAATGATGATCTTCTTCAGGTCTGCTCAGCCGGGCGGCCAGCTGGTGACAGAGCGGTGGAAGCCTAGCTGGGGCTGGTACCTGGCAGCGGCCAGGAACTTCATCGTCGCTGAGATAGATGCCAGAGGATCTGGAGGACAGGTAATCTAATTTGATCTGTTTCATATTTTTGGCTTTAACGAAGCAAACTATGTATCTATAACCTTTTTTTTATTGGGATGGGAAATCATATTTTTGGCTTTGACGAGGCAAACTATGTATCTATAACCTTTTTTTTTATTGGGATGGGAAATCATCAAATGACCTCTCCAGCTCTGGGCGGAGCGCAAGGGCTTCTCAGACTATTACTGACTAAAACCCACCTGTGTTTCTTCACTTGCTTGTGCGCCAGGGCCACGGTTTCTTTTTTACCCTGGCCCAGGAGGCATCGGTCTTCGTGGACCCCGTCATGATGTGCTGACATCTCTCTGAGGCGCGCGTGAAACACGACGCGCCGTCGACTCGGGCCTGGTCCGCGACCGGGCGGTGAGCTGCTCACTGCTCACCGCGCACAAGCCCGCGCAACTATGTATAACCTCATAATGTAATTGGTGGAAACAACATTCGGGACTTGCATGATGAATGGCCATTTATTTTTCAAACCTTCTTATTTTGTTCCCACTTGATTAAGCAAAAGATTCCCCCAATTATTCCGGCCCAGAATAAGGGTATTTTGATGTTTAAAATTTTTATTTTATTATTTGCAGGGAGAAGAACTTAGAACCGAAATCTATCACAAGCTTCTGTCAGTAGATGTTGAAGACCAGATAGCAGTTTTATCGTAAGTATTTCTTTCAACTGTTATTTGGGCATGTACCATTTGCAGCATCATCATCATCTCTGCGTTAATCCCAGTCGTATCCGAAGCTTTATCAGCTTTGTTGTCTGGGGTCCACTTTACCAGTCTAACTGCTGATTTTGGGTAAACTTCGAAGTTTTCCGTGAAGCGACTGCCGTCCGTCTCCACAACCTGAAGGCGATATCGAAATATTGCAGTTAGACCAATAAGGTAGTTGACTAAAAAAAACTAATTAGTCCGTCAGAGAGATTTCCAAATAAAACTAGAAACTTTTTCTTTTTTCATATAAACAAAAAATGAAGACGCTACAGTGAGTTGAAAACTCGTGTGGGATGGCAAATCATCAAATGACTTCTCCCGCTCTGGGCGGAGCGGAAGGGCGTGTCAGACTTTTACTGACTAAAACCCACCCGTGTTTCTTCACTTGCCTGTGCGACGGCCAGGGCCACGGTTTCTTGTTTAACCAACCCGCAACCCTGACACAGGAGGCGTCGGTCTTCGTGGACCCCGTCACGATGTGCTGATATCTCTTTGAGGCGCGCGTGAAACACGACGCGCCGTCGACTCGGGCCTGTTCCTTACCGGGCGGTGAGCTGCCCACTGCTCACCGCCATGTTGCCATGAGATTCCGCCGGAGCTCTGTCCGCCGTACCGCGATTTCTCGCGGCAGCAAAGTTATGCCCCGGCGTTTTGTCTCCTCTCGCCACTCCCATATGTGGGCGAGGACTTTGGCCTCCAGATCCAATGGCGGCAATCCGGCAAGAAGGCTCGCCGCCTCAGCGGAGACCGTACGGTATCCCCGGATCAGCCGAACGGCCATGACCCTCTGGGACGCGGTCAGGCTGATGCCTGACTGGTCGCTTCCTTAGCGACCGCGCCCACACCGGTGCCCCGTAAAGGGCCATGGACCGCACGGCCCCCGCATAGAGCCTTCGACAGAAGGCGTTTGGTCCCCCTAGATTGGGGAGGAGCCGCCTCAGGGCAGCCCCGGCCCGTTCTAGTCTGGGAAACCAAACGCCAAACGCCAAACGCCAAACGTTGGAATTGCTCCTCGAAGTTCCACCGGCTGTCGAGGACGAGTCCCAGGTACTTCATCGTCGACCCGACGCCGATGTGAACCCCTCCTACTGTTATGTGGGAACCCGATGGTGGCGGATTCCGAGGACCATGAAAGCACATGGCCTCGGACTTCTGCAGGGCCACCTCGAGTGCCAATTGCCGGATCCTGTTGACGATTGTCGCAACTCCAAGGGTTGCTGCATCAGCCGCCGCCTGGTGCGACCTCCCTTATGCCAGAACTAGCGTGTCGTCAGCGTAAAAAAACTACGGTGACGCCGATAGGGAGGTCGGCGCGCAGGACCCAGTCGTACCCGATGTTCTTCAGATGCGCTCCCAGGACCGATCCCTGTGGAACACCGCACGATATCTCTCGCCGGTTCCACACCCCTTGGTGACCGGAGTAGATTATGGCCCTGTCCGTCAGATAGGCCTCGCCTCGACCACTCGACAGAGATAGGTCGGCATCCGATGATACCGAAATGCCTCCCTGATGCAACTCCAGGGTGGGGTCTATGATGTCTAGAGACACCGCCAAGACAACCCCACCCCGGGCCACAGCATCCCTTACGACAGGGGTGTCGTAAGGGCTCGCACGCGCATGATGGCGTCCACCGTAGAGCACCCCCTGCGGAAGCCAAACTGGCTCTCCGCCAAATTCGGGACCGCTCGCCTGAGTTGCCCGACGAGGCGGTCTGTAATGACTCTTTCGAAGAGCTTGCCCACCTCGTCGAGCAGCACAATGGGCCGGTAAGCGGACGGGGAGTCCGCAGGGCGCCCTGCGTTCTTTATGAGGACCAGTTTCCCCGTCTTCCAGCGAAGTGGAAATTCGCCCCTCCCCAAGCATGCGCTTAGTAGCCCCCATAGTCGAGGCCCGAGAGCCCCTAAGGCCAGAACCTAGGCTTTTCCAGGTAAGCCGTCGGGTCCTGGGGCGGTATTTTTGGCATCAGCCTACGAACCGCCGCTCTCAACTCTACCTCGGTCACTTCTTGAGCATCGTCGTAGTCATTGGTGTGGTTTGCATCAGGCACCGCAGAAGGCGGAGCCATGGGTGGAGGGGTATGTTCCCCTCGCAAGGGAAACAGAGCGCTCACCACGTCCTCCACGAGCTGAGGCCGGAGATTCTGCGTCAGCGGGAGCCCATGGGTGGAGTTTATTCCGCACCATTTTGTAGGGGCATCCCCACGGGTCTCTGTTCAGAGTCTCCAGCAACTCCTCACGGGCCAGCCCTTTGGCCCGCTGGAT
The DNA here is from genome assembly GCA_017933935.1 of Sesamia nonagrioides. Taxonomy (NCBI): domain Eukaryota; kingdom Metazoa; phylum Arthropoda; class Insecta; order Lepidoptera; family Noctuidae; genus Sesamia; species Sesamia nonagrioides. Next base: position 3,218,729 of record JADWQK010001061.1, read on the forward strand.
CTCCGCTCGGAGGGCGGACTTCGCCACTCTGTATCCGTCGTAAAGCTCCGCCTGAATGGCCTCCGTATTTAGTGGACGAATACGGAGCCTGCAATGCATGGTGTACCGGTATCGCGGAGCCACGCACGCCGTGCGCAAAGACGTAAGCTCCGGCGACCACCAGTACACCTGACGCCGGGCGCGACCGGGCTTGACTCGGGGCATTGCCACGTCGCATATCTCGGACATGGCCTCCCGGAAGCACTCCGCCTCGTTGTTTGTGTCAGCAGGCTTGTCCGATGCTGACACCCAAGCCTGAACAATCGAAGCTTCCAGGAGGAGCTCCCGGTCAAGCTACTTCAGCGCCCACCGCGGACCACCCGGTGCCGGTCGGACCGGCGCGCTAGAGGTCTGGGCGGAGACGTCAAACCGAATATACCGGTGGTCTGAGTAGGTCTCCACCCCCTCCATGGCGCGCCAGTCAAGGACATGTGATGACAGGCGGGGCTGGCGAATGATATGTCCACCACTGAGTCACCCCGCATCCCCACACATGTTGGGACCGAACCCCGGTTTAGGATGACCAGGCCTGTCTCCAGAGCCCAGTCCTCCACAATCCTGCCCCGTGTGTCTGTAAGCCGGGAACCCCAAGCCAGATTTTTGCCATTGAAATCCCCGAGGACAAACACGGGGAGGGATCGGAACCCTACAACGACGACACTTAACTCCGCAAGGGAATTGTGGAATTCGGCGAGAGTTCGGCTCGGGGAGAAGTATATCCCACCACGACTATCTCCCCGAACCGTGCTGCTACGTAACCCCGTCCACTCTTGACGGCCTCGAGGGACGGGGTACCGGCGGCGGCCGAAGAAGTATGACGTCACTCCTTACTACACTTTTTAGCAACGAGTGACGTCACCAGCCACCACTCCTGATCTTTGATGCATTTTAATTTGTCATTTTTTATTAATTTGATAAAACAAAATATACGTATCCAATATTTTTCTATTAACCGAATGACGGACTAAATAGAATCAATTTTTTTTACCCAGGAAACATCCCTATTGTTGGACTTTCGAGGGCTCCAATAACCCAGCATTAAGATTAATTCCACCGCTACAAAATGTATATACGCCATGACTTGCATGTGTATATTACTCGATGTTCATGATGATGATGTTCCTCTGCAGGTACCTGCGCGACAACCTGAAGATGGTGGACGGGTCCCGGGTGGGCGTGTGGGGGCGCGGGTACGGCGGCGGCGCGGCTGCAGCGCTCGCGGCCGGTGACGTGCGTAACGTCACGCGCTGCGTCGCTGCCATTGCACCGCTCACAGACTTAAGACATCACAGTCAGTCGCTGTTCTTAGTCACTATGATGATTATATAAAATTTCATATTTAATTTGGTCATGTGTTTATCTAATCTTTATTATCCTTATGGGTCGGACAGGATTTTCTTTACATATTATATATCCAGAAGGCATCAACCAAAGACATTTAAATACATCGTTACGAATGCACCTTATGTATATGGCATAAGGTTCAGTATTGCGTGACTTATCTTACGTGACTTCTAAACCTTCTAAGATCTAAAAATGCATTGCTAGGCCTATGGTGACCTATCTAACAGTATAGATTTCATTGATATTGACAACAAAAGGTCGACATCAAAATTACTAGAAACTCGTCTCCTGTAATTACGTGAAGTAACTTCTGTGACAACGATTATGTGCAACTTCAAAGATTATTATAACTTTTTCAATAGTGTCACATCATGTGTGAAGTCATAGTCATGTGTCAAGTTGATATTTGTTTAATTTGAAATAGGGTGGGGGGCTGTGCAGCACTGTGGCCTTTTACTATACCTACATCAATGAATATTTTCCAGATTCCTACTGGACGGAGCGCTACAGCGGCTACGGCTCGACGTGGGCCGGCACGCTGGGCGTCAACGCCGTGTGGCGCAAGGCTGGGAACCTTCCTCCACGAAGAGTTCTGCTGGCGCATGCAGCAGCAGACCTTACCGCGCCGCCGCACCATGCGTTAGCACTGGCGAGAGCGCTCATCAGGAATACTGCGCTATATACACATCAGGTAAACTTCTGCACTCCTAGTAATGGCATTCTAATAATATGTGGCATAAGACTGAATCTTTCTTTACAAAGACTTCTCCTAATACATACATCAATCATTCTGACCGGACCCCCGCAATATGCGATAGCACTACACTTAACAATAACATTGAAGAGTCCATGCTACAAAACTGCCACAAATCATTAAAGGCACTCCATTGGTAACCCCGGCATAAAAATCGTGTGTCCTCAATGATTTGTGGAAGTTGTGTACCATGATGGTTTCTTACGGAGCAGTTGTGCTGCGATATGTGCTGGGTACAGGGTATGATGCGCCAAATGTTGTTGTGTCGAGAGTTTAGTCGTGGAAGGTCTCCAGATAAATCTCCTTCTGGCGCAGCATCGTTGGTCGTGTTGTTCTTGGTTTAACATCGCTCAACTGCCGTCTTCCTTCCTAGTCATTTAGTTTTTTTTTTTTTAGTGGGTAGGCTCTTAATAAACTAGCGCGCTTTACCATCAACGATTGCATCACTACTTACCATCAGGCGGGATTGCAGTCAAGCACTAGTTTATAATTAAAAAAAAAGTGGTTCATATTCGTAGTGTAAATATTCCCAACATTTTATTTAAATGTATGCTCACAGCTAGATGCATCTCACTAGACCCTCGGACTCATGTGCTTGTTCATATATTCTAGGTGTACCCTGACGAAGGTCACAGCTTTGAGCGCTCCACGATCCACCTCCACAAGACGATGGAGCAGTTCTTCGACGAGTGCTTCGGACCAGTCGAGGTGGCTGACTGGGACACCGGCGGCGTCGGAGGCCTGTTCCCTTTCCGGGACTAGTCTTACGATGAGGGGAGTGACCAGGCCTCCCCCTAAATCTACAAAGAAATCGACAAAGGAATGGATAATTGAATCGATGTGACTAATCGATCCTTGAGTGCGGATTTTCAGACGATTGTTTTATTCCTGGGTGCTGGTTGGGTCAAGATGGACGATAATTGAGTAGTTATGCATTGATCACAATCTGCAATAGGCTTTTAGAATATTATTTGGAAATGAATATGGATTACGTAGTTACTGCAATATTAAAGTTACAAATATTTTGTTGATGTGAAAAGATGCCTATTACAATAATTATATTGGTGTTATGCAATAAAATAGTAAAATACTTTTCGCTATTTTGTGTGCATTTAAAGAAGTTTCCTCTAATCAGGTAGTGAGGGAATACTCGTATGCAATAAAATATTGTGGACGAAATTTTAGAAAATAATGGTTTACGTGGCTTGGCAAGATTCGATAAATGTATTAAAATGCCAAATTTTGACTTCCAAGATTTGAAAATTATAAATATTAGAGAGCGTGTTTGTGTCTAAAGAAAATGGTTTCGATCAAATTACAAAATTAAGATTTGGGCGTTTCTATTTTTTAGCTAGAAAATCTTGATTATGGATTAATTTGTGTATATACCTACATATGTAAAATATTGAGTATTAAAAAGAAATTTAAAAATCGGTAAAACCATGTTTTAACCACAAAGTGACTGGAAATCGCAAATAGAGGGCTGTTTAAGAAGTGTTTTAATAGTATTATCAATACACCGATGTTATTAAAACCAGCTTCCATATGTAGACGAGTCTAATATCGTGAAACTAATTGTCTCCGAACCTAAATTGTCCGTTTATTCACAACACGATACGCATTCTTCGACAGTGTTGTATGAAACGTCTTTTCCGTCCACCTAAAATTGTTGCAGGTAGGTACCTACCTAAGTAAGCAGTAATAACTTTCCTAAATAGGTACAATTGTAAACCGTTGTAATGTTTAACATGCTACTGATGTGCTCTATTAAATATTTAAATGGCTATAACACGGCAAATTGAAATAGGGCGCGAATTAGTTAAAAATGATTTCACGCGATATTACACGTTTTGCGGAAAATTATAATCAGTAGTTAGGTAGACGTTCATTAAAATTCAGACAGGTACCTGTGAACAACAGACAGAATTATACAACGTTATTTTTACTTCATTTCGTATTAAGTAAAAATACCTGAATATAGTTTGTTCAGAATAAGCAACTGAATCAATTTCAATCATTTTTACACCATGTTATATTTTTTCCCAAATACCTACCTACATTTAGAAATTATTGCAATGTGGTTACCGAGCGCACAACACAGCTAAGGCCGCTGCCTCGAATCTTGCGGGCAGCGGGGCGGCGGCGGCGAGTGAGCGGCAGGATCTTATACGTAAAATCAAACGGACCGGTTCTCGAAAACTGCGGCGCGGCAGCGGGGCGGCGGCGGGCAGCGAGCGGTGTACTTCTCGCGCTCGAATCTTGCGGGCAGCGGGCGGGCAGCGAGCGGTGATCGAGCGTTAGGAATAAATTTGAATCAAAATGATGTTGCCGCCATTGTTCAGACATTTCTTTCGCGAATAAAAACAAATATCTCGTCGACACAATCGTGAACACAACACTACGCGGCTATAGTGACGCGCGATCTGCGCGCTGGTTTCGAGAACGGGTCTTTGATGCCCGCTCGGTTCCCGCGCCGCCGCCGCCCCGCTCCCCGCAAGATTCGAGGCAGCGGCCTAATGTGTGCGCATAGCTGGACAGGGCCCCCGCGCCCGGCCGCTGTAGGCGCGGGCGGGCGAGCGTTGCATTGACCATATTTTTGTCAGGACAACCAAATAACATAATAAGCTCCTAACTTTGTAGTTTTTAACGATATCTTTTGGAAATTTTGTACATAGATTCTTTATTTAAAAATACTGGACACGTGTTTCGGGTTTTGCAGTAACAAAAAATAACTTTGTAGATTATTTATGAGCAACCAGTAACGATCTATAAATTACGACAAGATTAAAACATGGTTTTTAGCGATCTAAAATATTGCAGTAATGGTGCATAACTGTGTTAACAGTTATAAAATAGGTAACAATTTATATTGTGTAAGCCTAAATACGTCGCTAACTAGATAAAAATAATAATAAAAAAACAATAAATGTTTACGATCGTTGGTGTGTTAGAAACAGTATATTATATCGTATTAATTTTAAATAAAATATTACGTGGATATGGTTTGTGGACAATTTTCGGCAACAATAATATCGTGCATATGACAAATAATAAGGCTTTACTTTTCAATAATTAATATCTCTACTACCTGATTCTGAATTCACATTAAGTACTTACTAAAATATAGATGTGATTTAATTACAAAAAATGATTATGTAATACTGGTAATACGACATTCCATTAAAATGTAAGTACCACATTACGTCAACTGCTTCTTCTGAGGCCTAAATTGTCTACAAACTAAACAAGAGGGATGAAAAGTATCCCTGAAAATTTTCTTATGATTACTATAAGGAGAAGATAACTTATTTTAGTGTATAATGTATCACCTTTTATCTTATCTACTTATATATTTCTATGTCGCTTTCAATGTCAGAAAAGTAGCTTTAAAAGTATACTTAGGCACGTAAATGTCGAAAAGAGAATGTATTATTTAGTTTTGACTATTCTAGTCGTAAAATCTAGTCACTTAGTCTAAAATATATATACCTATATACTATATAATTTGGGCACAATGTCTTGATCTCGTTCCAAATATTATTATGTCTTTAGGCTTTCATATGTAGTACAATACTTAATGGTTTGTAGTGAACTATTTATCATTAAATAGTATTTAGATACCTCACGGCAAGAATCAAACCTATTAAACAGTATATTACTTATAACTTGGACTACAACATTCTACGTTAAAGAGCATGATAATTTGTACTGCATATGATTGAAACAAAATATCTGAATGCCAGCAGTTCACTCGATTGTCACACTCCTCTTTATTCAATTATGTGTACCTAAAGGAAAAAACATTAATTTGTAAATGTGTGCACTCAATACTGTTATTTATTTGTCATATTAATTTTTTGTCATATTTAACCTTATGCCGTAATCGTAAACTGTCGTAACGGCTGGCATTCAAACTTGTCTTCACCTTCTACGCCTTTCTCACTATTTTATAACTTATGATTTCTTTTAAAAAATAGGTTTAAAATATGAATTTGTTAAAAAATAAATAAAATAATATTCGATCGATGTTGAGACTTAAATTATTAAGAATGTGATAGGTGTTTTTAAATAATTTATAATTACTGTAACGATTAATTGGAATTTATTACATTTTAAATGTGTAACCAGTTTGGGTAACATGTAGTTAAAATGTAGGTTATTCCTACTATTTGTCCATCAGTATTTTTGTAATTATCGAACAAGATCTTAATTAAGTTTTGATATTATAAAGTTTCAAGTTCCAATAATTATATATACTTTAATGTAATGATGATAAATTATGTCTATTTGTAAATGGAATGGAATAGACGCTAGTAAAAATGAAAATCAGCAGCCGGTCTTTCGACCAACAGACCAATGAGGCAGGCTATTGAAATTGAATGAAAGTAAAACAATATTCTAATAGTTATAATCGGAATAAATATTGGCTACATTAAATGATATATAAACTTCGTGGCCAAATCATGTACCTACCTTTGATAAAAGTTATAAAGTAAAGACATAGATACTGAATATCACAATTATCAGATAAAATCACAAAAATTGCCAAAGTGATATTTCCTCGAATACGACAGTTCGTTAAATTTTGTCGCGGCTCAGTGGTGACACTTAATTTTAGGTACTTATGAGTAAATTCAAGACGATGACAAAGCGTCTTATGAAAATATTATCTAATTCCAAAAAAAAGAATTGAACTTGGAACTTTATAACATTAAACGAGCGAATTCTAAAAACGCTTACTTCGTGCCAATTTTCTACTCAGCCTTTAGTTTGGATCAAGATTTAAAGATCGATTTTATACACGGCTACACATCAAGCTATGCATAACCAGAATATGCTGACTTCTGATTGTACGAAATCAGCTAAAACTGGGCCAACGGATTATGCCATGATATCAAAAAAGTAAAGATTAGTAGGTTACTAGGTACGTCATATACCTAAATCAGATCCAACCAAAGTGGGTGCAAAATTGGGCCGACTGTAAGCACTTAAGTGATAGTAAATGGTATATAAAAGGATGCACGTAGTTATCCGCGAAGTATCCCCATAGCTGAGAATCATACTAGTGGTGATATTTGTGGACATGCTCAGGAAAACGGCATTGTTTATGTTGAGACGTTGTTTTTATAAAAAAATATAGAGAAAATTTGTTCCGAAAAGTGTTTTCTTATATAAAACCCTCGTCAGTTTTTTTATGTTTTTATTTATTTAATTAATTAAGGTCCACCAACAGTTGCTACAGATATTTTATACTTTATGAATACATACAAATTATTGTCTTAAATTTAACTGCACAGCCAATTAGGTACATACAGGCAAACACCACATGCTAAGTGCTCTTTGTAGTTTTATCAATGTGTGCTTATTTTCTAACTACCTGGATTCGAAATAATTAATACACTAATGACGTCTTACAAATGTAGTTATTGAGCCAGCGTGGACGTCAACCAGGTCGCAGCGTTCGTTTACCAGTTAGCACATTTGAGGTACAGCTGAATTAGCACCAGACACTGTATGGCGAAGAGGTGGAGTTAAGGTGTTATGGGTTTACGAGGTGGTCTAAGTGGTACTCTGAAATTGAAACTACATGCCAATGGTGGGCAGTCAACGGCGTTATTGAACAGTTTATATGCGATTCTCAAATCCAAGAGTTCCCTTCGAGCTTCCAGGATACTCATTTTGTAGCTGCCTAATTTGTCAAGGTAGGAGAGATGTTTAACATGCCTTCCTTTTGCGTACCCTAGGTAACCTCTTTCTTTCCGCAGCGAGTGGGTTGCGTAGTGAGGCCTCCATATCACACTGCAATATTCCAGGACGCTTCTTATAAGGCTCTTGTAGAGAACTAATTTAGTATGTGGGCGTTGAAATACCTTCCCGTTACGAATGACAGATCCAAGCATTCGTTGGGATCAACTGATTATATTCTCAATTTAAGGTACAAATGTGAGCTTAGAATCCACGATACTTCCCAGATCTCGAACTACGTCCATCTCGCACAACTTCACTCCATATATTTGGTACGCCGAATTCACTGCATTTACTTAGGTACCTGATGAATTTTATGTGCCTACATTTCGAACTGTTCAAGAAGATTCTATTACGATAACACCATGCAGATAATCGATCGATGTCTTCTTACATTAGGATTAAGCCCATCTCTTGAAATTTTCAAGTCGTCTCCAAAAAGAAATATGTTAGTATTGCGATAGCACGATGTCACGTCATTAATATAATAATACTGGGCCCAGGTGAGAACCTTGGGGGACCCTCGAAGTAACTGCATACCTGCTGACCGGAACCCATTGACAACCACATAAAACTCCCAACCAGCCAGATAAGAACCAAACCACTTTAGAAGACTATATATATTAGGGTGCTTCTTAAACGGACAAAAATTTTTTTTTTTTCAATTTATTCTCGTGTCACCCATTCATTCTCTTCTATGATCCAAAAAAGTAGTAAATTATTTTTTCAGATTTTTAAAGTAATATTTAGGGGTCGCTACCGGCCAGCAAAATAAAAAAAAATGTATTTTTTATTAGAATTTTTATTCAGTCAAAAAAATTATAATCATTCTTAAATCATATAATTAGTAGGGAGTTATGATACTGAAAAATTAACTATGAATACAACGTATTTTTATTTGTATTTGGGTACTTCTGTATAAAATTTTTCACAACTAAAAGAAGGTATTGTTTATGTTCCTCATCGTTGGTAATTAATTTGTTGTACTCTTCCATTAATGCCACTCCCCGCTCCGCCAAATCATTCACTACTTTCATAGAGCATGTAATTTCTCTAGAAGCTTTATAATCTTCATCTTCCTCCCAAAGAGAAGGATCTTTTTTGAAATGCGGATGAATTATCGTGAATTCTAAAAAACCGTAAGGTGTTGCTGGTAACAAAGTCTTCTAAATTTTTTTCGTCGATGTGACTTACATCTAAGGATATCCGCTTAGGGCTAAAGTCTAAACCTTCTTTATTTAGTGCAATAACCATATTTTGTTTACTTTCCAATGAAACTTCCTCACCAAAAAAAGAAAATGCAACAAGTTCTTCGGAGAGGTACCATAAATGCCCTAGAAACTTTGTTATAGCTTTTTTCGATATGTTTTGTTTATTTTTTCAAAACTCTTGAGATCTTTTAGCAAGCACAAATCATTCCTTGGTGCTGATGTTGTACTAGTATTACGACTGAACGAGGCGATCGGGCGCATACTGAAGGTTGCGGGAGAAGGGGGGCAAGTGTAAATCGAGTGTTTATTGTGTTGAATCATTCGCCGACAGTTGAAAAAGCAAATTTTATTTTGATTCAATAATCCTAAAACTATTATATGTCTCTTTAAAGTAATAAAAAAAAAATTGACAAATATTAAAACTTTAATGCTCGGTAGCGACCCCTAAAATTTGATTTAAAAATAAAATAAAAATAATGAGCTCGTTTTTTGGATGACAGAAGCGAATGGCGGGTTGACGCAGTTACTTTTCAAAAGTCGAAAAATAAGAAGCACCCTAATATATATACTTTTTATGAAAAACATTAGATACTGTGTAAGTAATTTAAAATCCCTCATTTAGAAGACAGTAAAGTATATTCTACACTGTACTATGATCAAGTAAGATTATGAATGTCCTAAATTCAAAACTCCGGCCCTTAGGCGACCCTTTGACCCAAATACTCAGCAAAATACTTACCTATCTTAGGTAAATGGATACATGGTATACCTTAAGCGGTTTACTAAAATCATTTTTGTTATAAAGGGTCCCACCCCCCTTCCCCCTCAAATTTGTCAACCATATGTCCGAAACATCTAAAAAATTCTCTAAATTAGAACTTTGTAAAACCTTTTAGGTATCTGAAAATAATTTTGAACTTGATGGATTTAACAGTTTTTTAAAAAACGTACTGAATATTTTCTGAAATAAGTTTTTAAGTTAAACATATATGCATGCATTTTTTATATTATTTTTTTATTATCCTGAATGTATATTCTTTCAAATAAAAAAATAATTTGTAGCGTGTAGGAGGTGTCACATAATCAAAACCCAGAAGAATGAATGTAATGTTTGGACCTTCTGCTGATAACAGTTTCCTCACCGTTGGGAACTTCAGACCACTGTCTGGTGAAGTCTGTATCGTCCTTCTCCCCACCAGATCACGACTCTTGGGGTGAACGGCGAATGTGGCGCTACAGGTCAGCAGATTGGGATGAGCTGCGCCACTTCTTTGCGTCTTATCCTTGGCAGCAGGTCTGCTTCTCTTCTGACAATCCGTAGAGCTGTGCGGACGCTATAACCGATGTGGTGCGTCAAGCTATGGAGTATTTTATCCCCTTCAATGACGTGCCCGTCGGTGGCACGGCTCACCCATGGTTCAATGCCGATTGTGTCCAAGCTGAACAGCGTAAGCACACGGCATTTCTCACTTGGGTTGACGCTCGTGATTGCGTAGCTCCGGATCTAAGCTCAAAGAAGAGAGCCTTTAATCCTGCTGTCAAGTCCTACAAAAAGGCGCTTAAGAAGGCTCGCTTCGACCGCATTACCCATATTGGCAACAAGTTATCTGCGCAGCCATCCGGTAGCAGATCTTTTTGGTCCCTTGCCAAATCGGTCGAGGCGAACTTCTGTCGGCCCACACTGCCTCCGCTGGTTAGGCCTGATGGAGCACTGATTCATACGGCGAGAGAGAAAGCAGGTCTCTTTGCATCTCTCTTTGCCCATAATTCGCGTCTTGATACTGGCAGTGCTACTCCACCTAATTCACCTCATTGAGGAACTACAATGCGTTGCGCGCGCGCAGTCTTATGGAGCGGTCTAGTTAGACGCAGAAGACAACTTGGAGTGTAATATTAATATAGTAGGTGAATCATCATTATGTTACGGTCTACTGCGGCAAGATGTGATTTCGAGATTTTAGCTGTAAAACGACTGAAAAGACAGGATAGCGATGGCAAATGGGTAAACTCTGAAACAATCCGTCTATGTTTTAAAAGTTTCAAGCTACCGTCATATGTATATGATTTTGCATGCAAATTCCAAGTAGAACCCTACATTTTTCCAGTGTCACAATGTTCAGTATGCTGGCGTTATGGACACCTTTCAAGGATATGTCCTTCAAAAAAAGTAATATGTCCTAAATGTGGAAATAATCACGCTAATTGTGAGACAACTAATTTTAAATGTATAAACTGCAAAGGTTCACATATGGCAATGAATAAAATATGTCCTATTTTTTTGAAAGAAAAAGAAATTCGAAAAATTATGTCGGAAAAGAATTGCAACTATTGGGAAGGATTAGAATTATATAATATTAAAAGAAAAAGACAGGAAAATAATAAAATACATAATGAGGATATGAGTAATAATGAAATGCATAAACAGTTTTTGCAAACAGAATGCACTCAGAACACAGAACCAAGAAGAACATATCGAGACGTAGTTGTAACAAAAGCTCTCATACATGAAGAAATGATTGTATCTGAAGAATCGGAATCAGATGATAGTCAAAGTCTAGATAATAAAACTAATACACTATCCGAAAACTTGAAAAAGAAGAAATCACGTAGTAAGAAAACAAAAGGAGGGTCACACGGCCAGGAAAACTCACAAAAAAATATATCTTTGAAAAAACGAATATCAAAGGTGATACACAAAAGGAAACAGGTGAACGCAAGGATTACTTTTATGGATTATATAAAAAAATTAAAGAAGTAATTATCAAAATAGTGGTGCGAGATTGCTTTGCAATATTTTTTAAAATAGTAAATGGTAAAGATGTTTTAACCCAATTACTATCGTTCTTCAATATTGGATAATCATAATATTAGTGCCTATTTTGTGAACATATTACAGTGGAATGCTCAGAGTTTAAGACCTAAAATTCCTGAGCTTCAAGCTTTATTAAGGCAGGAGAAACTTCATATTGCTTTAATATCCGAAACTTGATTGAAACCCGATTCATTATTAAATATAAGTGGGTACAATGTTTTTAGAAACGACCGAAGTGATTCATATGGGGGAGTCGCTATTGTAATTCATAAGTCAATTAGAGTACAGTTAGAAACCTTAAATTATTATTTAAGGTTTCTAACTGTACTCTAATTGCTATTGCAACCCAGGAATAGAAATAAAATCTATTAAATTATAAGGAAATTAAGAATATTATCTTGGTATATTGCCCTTCCTCAGTACGTACTATTCAATCTGACTGGGACTTAATTTTCACTAAATATAATAGTAAATGTTTAATTGCTGGTGACTTCAACGCTCACCACTACAATTGGTCCTGTAAATCAGATACAAGGGGTATGATGATTTTTGACGCGATGATTTGTGATGATTGGATATGGGATACATCTCGCTTAACAAAGAGGTAGGTGAGCACACGCGAATTAAAATGGTCAATGGTTCATTACAAAAAACGTCCCCTGATATTACATTTGTTTCCACGGACTTAGCTTGCAAATTTGAGTGGTATGTATTGAGTGAAAATCTGGGCAGTGATCATATGTGTGTTAAAATTGAAGAAATAATGTTACCATATTGTGAAAAATTTGATGTTCAACGAAATTATGACTATTTCATTAATGTCATTAATAGTGTGGCTGATAAATATATACCATACACAAAACATTGCACACATTATAAACCGGGATTCCAACCTAAGTCTTATTAGAATGAAACACTCTCAAAATTAGTAGCTGAAAGAAGGTTAGCACTCAGGAATTTTAGGTCAAATCCTACCCCCTTTAACTTAAACATTTTAGAAGAAAAGACAGCAATCGCTAAGAAAGCTATTAGTAAAGCTAGAATAAATGAATGTCGTAATTTTTATACAAGTATTGATGAGTCTACAACAATCTCCGAAATGTGGAAGCAAATGCGATGGTTGAAGGGGCGTAGCTCTACTAAATCATACCCGTCAAGGGACCAGAAAGTTTCATTGTATGAGAAACCAACATTTCAGTCTTCAAACACACAATTGGAAATCTCTATAAAATTACATGAATTGTGTAATTTGCTAAAAACTAACGATACAGCACCTGGAGGGGACGGAGTATCCTATTCGATGATATTTAATTTACCAATTATTGGTACAAATTATGAACGTGACAGGGTTCTGCATTCAACCAGCATTGCGGCTCATTAAGTAGTAGGCGTAGTTTCTATCCCATTACTAAATCAAATGTTATATTTCAATACGCCCCTTAATGTGCATATTCAACAAAGGTAACAAAACAATAAACATATAAATTAAAGTGGTATTAATGAACAACTATAAAAAAAAATCAAAGTATAGGCATAGTTTGATTTTTTTTAACCCTAGAGACAAGCACTTTGCGTGCATGCGTGGTTTAGGCAAACCACGCATGCACGCAAAGTGCTTGTCTCTAGGCAAAGCCTTAGTTAAAATATCCGCGAGCATCAAGTCAGTTGGTAAGTACTTCAAATTGATGGTCTTATTGTCCTTTAACACACTTCGTATAAAGTGCTACCTGATGTCAATGTGCTTACTCCGAGAATGGAACATTGGATCACTGGCTAAACAAATCGCCCCCTGATTATCTACATGTAAAGATAATGTAGCATATTTACATAACCCAATTTCAATGAGCAAGCTGTTCAAGTAGATGCCTTCCTTCATTGATGAGGCCAAACTGATATACTCCGCCTGACACGTCGATGTCGATACATATTTCTGTTTTTGCGACTTCCATGATATGCATCCACCTCCTAACATAAAAACACAACCTGAATAAGAGCGCCTATCTATTAAACAACCTCCCCAGTCGCTATCTGCATACCCTTGCAATGATTTACCTGTCTTCGTAAATACAAGTCCATACGTTTTGGTATATTTCAGATATCGCAATACACGTTTCGCCGCACTCCAACACTGTTCATTGGGACATTCCAAGAACTGGCTTAGTATCGCCACAGTATTTGATATATCAGATCTTGTCCCCGTGGATAGATACATTAACGAGCCAATTATTTCACGGTATTGATACTGCTCCCTTTTGTTGCACTTTCCGATTGGCTTTTCAATTTTATTTTTTACTTCCATAGGCGTAGATATCGGATTACACTCATCCATTTTAAATTTATTTAATAAATCTTCGATATATTTTTCTTATGACAATTTAATTCCATTGACACATCTGTCAAACTCTATGCCTAACATATATTTCGCAATGCCATAATTTTTCAATTCAAACTTAGTGGCCAGTTCCTTTTTGAAATGTTCTATGATTTCACCTCTTTGCGATGCAACTAGAATATCGTCAACGTAGACTAGCACAAAGAGTTTAGATTGCGAATCTATATCCTTATAATAGAGACACGGCTCATTCAGAGATGCCTGCAACTCCTTGCACTTAAGCTGTTCATCAAGTCTGATGTTCCATTGCCGTCCAGCTTGCTTTAGACAATACAGGGATCTCTTAAGTAGGCATACATTGCCTCCAGCCTTCATGTCACACAATACTTTGCTTGCTCTTTTATGTATCACAGATCCTGGTAGTACTGATCTTGAGAGTTCTTGAAAGCATTCTTCGAGCAGATCTGGTACCTTCATGTAGATCTCCTCCTCTAGTAATCCATTCAGATATGCTGTGTTTATGTCTAGCTGATGAATTTCAAGATCAAGTTCTGCTGCGAGCGCAACTAACAGTCTCACTGTGTCGAGCCTGGCAACTGGTGCAAAGGTATTCTGGTAATCAATTCCGTACCGTTGGCTATAACCTTTTACTACCAGTCTAGCTTTCTTCTTTTCAGTCTTGTCGATATTTAACTTAGTCGTTAAGATGTATCGGCAACCAACAACATTTCGACTTATAGGTTTATGTACTTACAACGTCGAAAGTATCATTCTTAATTAAACTTCTTACTTCTAACAGTATCGCATCTTTCCATCCTCTTTGCTCATTACTGGATAATGCCTGGCACAAAGTAATTTCAGCGACACCAATGAAATCTTCACAGTCTTCAAACTCTTCAGTTGACTCGAAACCTTTTTCTATGGAATGTTCGGACTGAAATGAAATGAAATGAAATCGAAATGAAATGAAATGAAATGAAATGAAATCGTTTATTAAGCAAGTAGGATCACTGATCACTTTTACACGTCATGTTTATTTTTTATTTTAATTTTTAACTAGATGAAGCCGGCATTTCCTAACTGACTACCTCTGAGAAGAAATGGCCGAAACAAACTCAGGGATCATCGTCTTTTTTCAAGTCCAGACATTAAAAATGAAAATGTTTACAATAATTTACCTTATAATTACGCATATTTCTTAATAAAAATTAACAATGCTTAACAGAGCGAGCAGCTCAATCCCAAGCTTTTTTGTCTTCTAAATAATCTGTGATTTTATAATACCCCTTTTTGCAAAGTTTGGCCTTTATATGGTTCTTAAATCGTTTAATGGGTAAGTTTCGAACGTCCATGGGAAGCTTGTTGTAAAAGTGTATACATTGACCCATGAACGAGTTGCCTACTCTGTGGAGACGAGTGTGATGTAAAGCAAGATTGTGTTTGTTCCTGGTATTTACATTATGAATATCGCTTATCTTCTTAAAATTCGAGATATTTTTATGAACATACATAAGATTTTCAAATATATATTGTGAAGCTACAGTCAGAATGTTCACCTCTTTGAACTTTTCTCTAAGAGATTCTCTAGGACCAAGGTTATAAACGGCTCGAACAGCCCTCTTCTGTAAAACAAAGATGGTATTGATGTCCGCACAAGTTCCCCAGAGAAGAATCCCATAAGTCATAAGACTATGAAAATAACTAAAATAAACAATTCTGGCTGTATCCACATCAGTTATCTGTCTAATTTTCTTAACAGCAAAGGCGGCAGAACTGAGTCTACCTGACAGCTTCTCAATGTGAGGACCCCATTGTAACTTGGCGTCAATAGTTAATCCAAGAAAAACTGTCGACTCGACAGAGATCAACTCTACTCCATTCAGTTGAACATTGGTACTTAGCTGCCTGACATTTGGCGTAGAAAATTTAATGACTTTAGTTTTTTTTTCATTTAAAAGGAGGTTATTTACATTAAACCAATGGACAACTTTAGAGAGTGCATTGTTAACTTCGTCAAAGTTTGTTAGCTGACGCTTGACTTTAAAAATAAGAGAAGTGTCATCCGCGAACAATACTATGTTGTGATTATCCCTCACGTGATGAGGTAAGTCATTAATATAAATTAAAAACAAGAATGGACCTAGAATTGAGCCCTGCGGAACGCCCATGGTGACCACAGATCCTGCAGATCTCTTGCCATTAACATCAACCCTCTGAATTCGATTATTCAGATAAGAAGTCAGAAGGTCGAGAGCTCTGTCCCTCAAACCATAATGGTACAATTTCCTGATAAGAGTATCATGATGTACGCAATCAAAGGCCTTGGACAAATCACAAAAAATACCAAGAGCATCTTGCGATTCCTCCCAGGCCCCAAATATGTTCTTTAGCAATGCCACGCCCGCATCCGTAGTTGAACGACCCTTTGTAAAACCAAATTGTTTTACGTGCAATAAATTGTGTAAGTTAAAGTGCCTCAACAACTGTTTCAAAATTAATTTTTCAAAAATTTTGCTCAAAGTTGGTAATATCGATATTGGCCGAAAATTCGTGGGATCAGTTGTACTACCAGATTTGAACAGTGGAATTACTTTGCTTAGTTTCATCAAATCAGGAAATACACCAGATGTGACACAAGAATTAAAAACAATTGCTAAGAAAGGTGCGATAACATCTATTATTGAAGCTACAGTGTATACTGACAAACCCCAATGATCGGCAGTTTTTTTTACATCAAGATCCTTAAAAGATTCTATAATGTCTTTAGCAGTCACAAATGTAAATTAAAGTGATTGTCACATTCTGGAACACATTCTTTTAGTATGGCATATGCAGAAGTGGAGGAAGAAGACAAAGTTTTTGTTGTCATTATTGGAATATTAGTAAAAAAATTCTCAAACTCAGTTGCTACCTCCAAGTCCGCCTTTATATCTTCATCGTTAATTTTAAGATGGAAATCGCGGTTCTGTACTTTTGTTCTTCCAGTTTCAGAATTTATAATTCCCCAAGTTGTTTTGATTTTATTGCCAGAAGATTTTATTTTATTTTTAATGTGTATGGCTTTTGCTGAGGAACAGGCTCTTTTAAAAGTTTTTGAATAATTTTTAACAAAATCTTGAAAAGCTTCATCATGGTTAAATGTTTTTTCCTGATATAATTCATACATTTTTTCCCTGCTTTTATAAATACCTGGGGTTGCCCAGTCACTAAATATAATACGGTCGCTAACAGGCAATGTTTTTTTGTGAAAACTTTCATAAATTCACAATTAATGAGGTTAAATAGTACACTATACGCATGATCCGGATTGGCGTGATAAGGCAAGTCCGGTAGCTTTTCAATTAAATTATTTTTAAATTGTCCTAAACGATTTTCATTTATAGGAACAAAACTCACAAGTTTTCTTTGAGCTCTGACTTCACTTTTCTGAGTAAAAGTAACTAACTGGCCACAGTGATCAGAGTCTAACTCGTTTATAATTAAATGGTCAGAAGGTCTTGAGTTAGTAAAGATAAGATAAGACTCTTCATGTTCCTCTGGTTGCTCGGGGTCTTGTTCCAAAGAAACTTGTGGCTCTACGTCAACCATTTTGTATATCTTTCGTAGTCGCCCAACGTGTCCTTGGCGACCCAGTCTCGGTCGTCCTGGACCTCACTTCATTGCTCTCCCTCCAACAGCATGGATGTCATCTTTATAATGATCATGTTGAACTAGTTCTTCAACAATAACTGGATCGTTTGTCGTTTGGCGGGCTTCGACTGAGATATCATCCTCTTCGTGAGGTTCAGGGTTTATGATCTCTTCCTCTTGTACAGGGATTTGTTTTACTGGTTTTTCGTTGATTCTGGTAGAATGAAATTCTACTTCCACTGTTGATGTTCGAGGTTGAACATTTGACAGTTCTCCTTCCTCTATTTCAAAAGGATCAATCTTGATGTTCGTGCTTCCTCTTTCTTCGCTCTTCGTTTCATGAAACTTCACATCTCTTATGATAACTTGTCGTTGTTTTGGCATCCATATTCTGTAACCTTTTCGATCTCTCGGATAACCAATAAAGATTCCTTCCCGACTTCTTGGAGCAAATTTGTCCTTCCCGTTTGACTTGGCCAATACATGTACCTTAGACCCAAACTTGTGTAAGTAGTCTAATTTGATAGGTTGCTCGAACCACTTCTCAAAGGGTATTTCACCATCGAGACTTCGTGTTGGACAACGATTTCTTACATGGCAGGCTGTTGCTACAGCATCTGCCCAGAAATCCGGGTAAAGTCCTGATGAAATAAGCATACATCTCGCCATGTCTACCAAAGTTCAATTTTATTGTTCCGCTATAGAATTTTGTTCTGGCACTCCTGGTATTGTCAGTCTTCTTGCTATCCCTTCTTTCTGCAAGAGCTCATCGACTTCTCTGCTACAATATTCACCTCCGTTATCTGTATGAAGATAAGTTATTTTTCTTCCGAATAAATTCTCAACGTGATTTTTGTATACTTTAAATATGTTGAAGACTTCACTGTTCTTACTCAGAAAACAAACTTCATACCATCTCGTATGGTCGTCAATAAATGTTACGAATTATTTCGCTCCGTTTATTGTCGTATTCTGCATGGGTCCTACAACATCTGAATAAATTATTTTTAACTTCTCATTGCATGTCCCATTTGATCTGGAAAAAGGTACCCTACCTACTCATTTTTCCTTGCATACAAATATCACAATCGTCAACTCAGTGACATGGCTGACATTTTCAAGTGCATTTCTCGGTGGTAGGCCATAACATCGGCTGCCGGCAGAAGTTACCACCCACCGGACAAAGTCTTGCCGCCAAGCGATTCGTCGTGTTCCGACATGATGTCTGGTGAAGCCGTACGGAGGACGGGTCTGAGCAGTTGTGTTGCGTTGTGTGGCGGGTACGATGCGCCAAATGTTGTTGTGTCGGGAGTTTGGTCGTGGAGAGTCACCTGATCAATCCTGCCGCCATAAGAGAAAATGACGTTTCTACATGAAGTACGAAACCGAGTAAAAAAATAAAACGTGTTTCAAAAATTTAAAAATTTGCTGTGCATATAGAAATAAACCTAATTATTATTTTGTGATGCAAAAGTATGAATTAGGGTTTGATCTATCAGTATTTATACGTAAATATTAATAAAATTAATATTTTGTATTTAAAAAAGTTATTTTTCCTTTTCTTTTTAGTAATAAAAATGCAAAAATATGCGTGATACTAAAATGAAAAGACGCATCTGGTTAGAAACGTCCTTTCAACGTAGTATTTGCTTAAACGCCTTTTCTATTTAGTAATTATTGTGTTTTTTTGTTCCAGTTATTGAAATATTAAAGATGTTTATAGCCATTTGCTGCTTTTCTACTTAGTAAAACCAACATTAAATTAAAAAACAAAAACGCCTGCCCATTTTTAGAACCCTTATAAATCTAACATCTACTTTCAACCGACATCAAAAAAGTATGTAGTATTTCCAGAACTGCTCAGTTTTCGTATATGTTAGTCTAGATAACAGCGTCTGAACAAAAGTGCCAAATTTCAAAAGTGTATGTTTTTATGTTTGTGCGCGCATATTTCCGGAACTACGAGTCCGATTTAAGTAATTCTTTTTTTGTTGTATTGTTCAACTTAGGAAATACTATAAGTTTCATCAAAATTTATACCTTTTATTATCGCCTTCCATTTATGCTGTCAATCGGACTAAGTTATTTAACATCTTTCAAGTTCAATTTATATTTCAGTTAAACAAATATCAACTTATTGCCATTGTAATCAATTTGATTTCTGAGTGACAAACCTTATTTTAAAAGTGTTACCAATGTTTGAAGTTGTATCGAAAATTAACTCTGTTGTGTAAGAATTTAAGGTTTTTTTTTCTAATAACTCATATTTTTTTTACATATTTGGCTAATAAATCCCAAACATAGATTATATTTCATCGCTTCATTTTTCAGATAATATTTACAATGTAGTATCCTAATTCTACAGGTGATTTTGCACGCTTTTAAAGACACTCAATTGACGAATGTCAGATTTTAAAAACACCTTTCATTTTTTTTTTTTTTTTCACTACCGACCCGTTGGTGGTCGGTCCGTTCGCTCTGAGCTCATTCCTTTTTCGTGCACGGTGACGACTGCACGCGTCTACTAACAAGTTCGTGATAATGCCGAAATAATGCACAAACGTAGTGTGGATGAAAAAATTTTACGCTACCAGCGCAAAATCAGGAAACTTCGCGAACGTCACGCTGGAAAACGTCGCAAAGTGCGTACTATTTCAAGCGGTTCGTCTGATAACGAAGGTAAGTGTTATTTTAAATTTTAACCACAGTTTTTTAATTAATAATAGGGATTGACTGCGAGTCAATAACTATTTTACTATTTGCATTGGGGTTGACTGCGAGTCTCCAACAATGTTGTAAAAATCCCATCGGGGCTGACTGCGAGTCTTCAACGATGTGTGATTATTTTTTTTTTTTTTTCGGACAAAACCCGCCACACTGTTCCCAACCCACTGCAACTCCTGAAAGCCAGAATCAACAGTGGAGACCGCCAGAAAAACGCCGAGCAATGAAGCTCGACGAGTCCCGGAGAAACGTTTCAACTGTCTTGGGTCCCGCAACGAAATTAATCAGAAAAGAATAGCGGAGGAGTAAGAAAAAAGATATTTTTTCCACTTCCCTCCATAATAAGCAGGAGACAGAATAGAACTAGGGCAATCGGCACAAAGGGACATTATTGCAACTGGGAGAAGCCCAGATTGCCAAGCACCACGGAATAACATTTGATCAAGTTAATGGGTCCTAAGTAGGTATTTGCTGTTACAATTGACTCCAATAATAGGTATGGCAAAAGCGCCTGAACGCACGGAAATTAGTTCTAGTTTCAACAAGGTCCGTATAATAACAACTCCGGATGTAACTTGTACACTATCCAACATAATATTGCGTTCATTCTGCCAAAGAAAACACTCCCACAAGATGTGATGTGCGGACTGTTCAAATTCACAGTTCGATGTAGAACACTGACACAAAGGCGAAGGAACAAGTTTAAAAGAATACAGTTTACTTTTGAAGTTGCCATGACCTGTGAGAAATTGGGCAACGCAGTGGTCAACCTCCAGCCATGTCTTAGCCAGCCGATCACCAACGGATGGAAAGAACAGATGGAGATGCCGGCCCTTGATGGAATTATCCCACCTACTTTGCCATTCGGATAAGAGGTCCTCCCAGACGTCAGTCTGAGGTTTAAATAATCTAGAAATTCGATTGAAGTCGCGTTGTGTAACAAAGTTAGTGTCCATGGCCTCCCCCCTCGCGGAGTAGTACATTGAAGCACGTCGCTGTACTTCAAGATCGACTGGAAGTACACCTGCCAGAACGGGTAAGGCTTCAGTACTGACTGTTCTATACGCCTTGCATAAAAATATCAATGCCAAACGTTGGCTTTGAAGCAGTTTACGTCGCGCCGCCTCTATGCTGGCCCTATCGGCCCAAACAGGTGCACCGTAGCACATACATCCTAAGTAGGTAGCTCCATATATAGTTTTTAAAGTTAGGAATGATAGACCCCAAGTTGCTTTGGATATTCTAGTTAGGGCATAAAAGTTCCTTTTAGCTTTTTCGCCAACTATTTTTATATGTTCGATAAATGAAAAATTCCTTTCTAAGACCATACCAAGGTAGCATACGGATTGCTGTTTTTTAACGGGAACGTTATTAAATTTAATAGTAGGCAATGATTTAAGATTAACTTTTAGTAGAAGTTGATAGGTTTTATGCGGCGCAAACGCTAGGCGGTTACGATCGGGGTGATCGTAACCGCCTAGCGTGTACTGAGATATTAGATTTAGGCAAGTATGGGCCAAGTTCTCAAGTCCGGCTCGGGTACTTGACTGAATGAGCAGTAGGCCATCGTCCGCGTAACCAGTAAGTGAACAGCCGCAAGGAAGCGGGATCGCGAGAAAATCATCAAACCCAAATTCCATAAATAAGGACCGACAACTGAACCCTGAGGACATCCCATGGTTAGTGCTTTAGTACTAGAAAAATGACCGAGCTTAAGTACCGCGGAACCGTTTATAAAGTACGAGTAAACGAGATTATATATGTTTCTATAGCAACCGCGGTTTTTTAATTTTAACAACAGCATAGGCCACCAAGCGTTATCAAAAGCCCCAGAAATATCCAAAAAGATACCAATCACGTACTTGTGTTCCGACTGGTTAACGGTTCTTCTGACAGAAAGCGCCGCGTCGACTGTTGATTTACCGATGGTGAAGCCATATTGATTACTATGAAATTTTGGACCGTTCGGTAGTAAACGTGGAACGATGAGGCGCTCAAGAAGTTTCCCCAAAGATGGTAGAAGCGTGATAGGCCGATATGACTTCGGATCATCCGGTGGTTTATCACCACACTTTGGTATTATTCGTATGAAACCGCGTCGCCATTTACGAGGAAAAACGCCTTCAGCAATGCATCGGTTATATACAGTTAAGACGGCATCACCCGCTGTTTTACACGCTTCTTTAATCATCCTATTAGATATTTTATCTTCCCCTGATGATTTGTTGACCGGTAGTTTATTTGTATAGTTTAGATGTGTGATTATTATAAAAACTGTTAAATTGTTTCTACAATATTAAGAAACAACGTCGAGGTAGACTGCGAGTCTACAACGATTGGAGAACATTTCTCCTACATATAGAAATCCAAACGAAAGTGTTTTATACACATTTTAAAATCTGGAATTCTTTCAAAGTACCGACAATGTAGTCGAGACGACTGCAGAGATGCACAACTCTGACGTTGACGTTCCGGTAACGGAAACTTTATCAACCACATCTCCGATACCTGGATCCGACGAGATCCTCATAGATCCGCCACCCGGAGAACTGAACTCCGTAAAACCAGATTTAGACATAGAATCAAATTTTTGAAAGCTTTGGATGAGTCTACTAGTGACAATCCAAAATTTGGTGATAAGATCCATGAAAATCTTGCCAAACTATGGCTGCCTTTGCTAAAAAAGGATTTTCCAAAAAAAAAAAATCTTTCATTAAAAGATAATTCAATACCTGACAACTGCAGGTTATTGCAAGCGTCAAAGCTTTATGCTGACACATCTGCAGCAGTCCTGGATATGGTCAGAAATAGAGATAAGTTGTTAAAAAATCATTAGCAACAACTTTGATGCGGCATAACTGCCATTAATAGAGCGCTAAACTTACTCTTAAGCGGGGACGAGAAGAAACACGCCATCCAACACCTCGGCAATGCATGCCGAATTCTTTCGGATCTGCATTATATAAATACCAGTAGCCGCATTAAGCTGTTAACCCCAACTTTGGATAAAAGTTTTCTGCATGTTATCCAAGATGCTGAAAGGGATAAAACTCATTTTGGCAATCAATTGCCCTATAATAAAAAATCTGCCAAGGCAATCGAGGAGTAGGTACTGTTAATTAAGAAAGCCTCTAACTCGGAAAAGTGGCTACTCCCCAGGCGAGCCGTCGCCCTACCTCGAATTCTGTAAACTGGTCAGCCCCTGCCCGATACCAGACGAGCAGTGGCAGTCGAGGAGGGAAAAAATCGGCCACTCAGAATCGGCGCCAGTACCCGAACTCGACACAGTAACCGACCAAGTCGTCGTTCGTTAGCAAGAGTCTGGAATCTGTGCCCCAGTAGCTCAGGCACATGCAGGAAGACTTGGTACTTTCTTAAACTGTTGCCTAAAAATTACTTGTAATGATGTAGTCTTAGATTGGATATAAAATGGTCTTTTGATCCTTTTTCTCGAGAATTTTGTTAAACATATCCTCTGGACAATGTTTTTTCAACCATCGAACAACGAGAAATGTCAATTGAAATGAACAAGTTAGTTGTACTCGGAGCTGTTAAGGAATGCTCATCGAGTAAAGACCAATTTATATCCAAAATATTTCTTGCGCCAAAATCTAATGGTGGCAAACGGTTTATACTTAACTTAAAACCGTTAAACAAGTGCATCTCAAACTCTCAAACTCATTTTAAAATGGAAGGTTATCGAACAGCTTCTAAGTTGATACCCAAAAATGGTTATTTAGCTACTATCGATTTGATTACCTTGTTGTACCTGTACTTAAGGAACATAGCAAGTACTTGCGTTTTCGCACTAAAAATCTCCAAAATAAAGGTGTTACCTATGAGTTTACCGCTATGCCTCATGGTCTTTGTGTAGCTCCCAGAGTTTTCACAAAAATAATGCCAGAGGTAATGACACATTTAAGAAATCTGGGTTTCAAATCGGTAGTATATTTAGGTGACATCATGTGTATCGGGAACACGTACGACGAATGTACTTCCAACATAAATGAGAGGAGTACTGCATTCGTTAGGTTTTGTCATAAACTTTGGTAAAAGTGTTCTACAGCCAAAACAATCTCGTAAATTCTTAGATTTCTGTTTTGATGCAAAAAGTTTTAAAATATCCCTCCCAGACGAGAAACGTAAAAGTATTGGACAACTTGTATATCATAAAAAAAAATAAAAAAACAAAACCTCTACCTACATGTATGATTCGCGAATTCGCGAAGTTAATTGGAACTTTGATTGCCTCTTGTCCTGCCGTTAAATGTGGTTGATTGTACATACACCAGTACATTGGAACGTGAAAAATATTTAGCGTTATTAAAAGACAGCAGTTTTGACAGTAAATTTAAACCTTCAAATATAATTGTAGAAGACCTTAGATGGTGGGCAAATGCTATAGCCACAATTAAAAATCCAAGGAGATATTTTAATCACAAATTAGAGATTTACACAGATCCTTCGAAAACAGACTGGGGCGCCTTGTGCCATACAAAACATGCCACGGAAAATTTTCTATTGAGAGCCTAAACTCCATATAAATTACTTGGAGCTCTTAGCTTAGCTAGCTTAAAGTTTTTGCGCACAGTGAAAATAACTGCCTAATAGTTTTATGGGGCAATAACACTACAGCACTTAGCTATGTGAATCGTATGGGGGGAATACAATTTTCCCACCTAAATAACATTGTTCGATTAATTTGGCAGTGGTGTGAGAGTCGGAACATCTTGATGTATGCTTCGTACGTCAATACTAAAAACCTGACGCTGACGCTGATTCTAGAATAAGAAATTTTGATACCGAGTGGGAGCTTTCTGATTCTGTTTTTCGTACGACAGTGACTAAGTTTGGTGAATAATATTTACTTTTACGCATTTCCACCCTTTTCTGTAATTTTAAAATGCTTAAGAAAAATCATAGATGAATAAGCGGACGGAATTCTCGTGTTTCCATACTGGTCCTCGCAAGTATGGTTTCCTTTGCTGAAAACTTTGTTAGCTTCTGAAATTTTCACTAAAATCACCCCCTATATTAGAGCCTTACCCTGGCTACGGCAAGGCTCTGCAGCAAGCCTTTACTCAGCGAGGCGCACCACCAGAATCCTTCAGACTGAGGTTAACATCAGTCTCTGGTAGTATAACAAAACAATATAATGTTACATACCTATAAGTTGTGGTGGCAGTTTTGTGAACACCTGACGGCGTCGTTGATTTATTTAGTCTTTTTAAGGCATTTCTGCCCATTTAGTCTTCACTATACTCGATTTTGGCTTTTTTTTGCTGAGCAATTCAACACCGGGTCTTCATACGGAACTCTGAATTCCCACCGCTCAGCAATGTCGTTACTTTTTGATAATAATATAATAAGGCTCCCATGATTGCGTGAAACGGTTAACGAAGGGTGCATATAAGTTTAAACCTAAATTAAATAAATGAAATTAAATTTATCGCTTAGTCTAAAGAAGAAAAAAAAAACACAAAGAAATTAATTATTTTGTTAGCCTTATGCACTGCTCATGGAGTCCAAACATTGTCATTAATTAAACTTTAAAACAATATCATTTTCGACAAATCATGCAAAAATTATGATCAGACGTAAATAAAACTTCGGTCCCTAGTCGCGACCAACCTGTTCTCTCATTGCCATTCTTTCGAGAAAACTTAAATATCTGTCCAGCCACAGTATTAAGAGACTATATTTCCATGACAGGGAAAAATGAGAGCCCACAATCGAGGTAAACTGTTTTTAACTTAATAAGGCCCCTAACAAACCTGCTACCTTGCAATCCATCTGTCGTTGGATAAAACTAGTGCTATCGGAGAGTGGTGTGGACACCGCGACATTCAGCGCGCACAGCACGCGACACGCCGCAACCTCCGCCGCTCGGCGCGCAGGTCTCAGTATCGATGACATGCGTAATGTTACTGGTTGGACTCCTTTGTCAAATTCTTGTGCGAGATTTTATAATAGAGCAATTACTGAAGACGGAAACTTTGTGACCTCCGTCTTCCTTGCATCCAATCGTTCATTGTGAATTTAATTAGCTATAATGGATATAATTGCTATGATCTTGTATTTAAACTTTTAAAGATCAGATTTTGTTTATGTGACGAAATTTCAAATAACTATCAAAAACTTTTATCTCTAAACAGCTACATTGTAAATATTATCTGAAAAATGAAGCGATGAAATATAATATACGATCAAATGAACTTCCCAAGTGAAGTTCGATCATTATTATATGAATCGCTTCATTTGAAGATAATTAATCACCCACCCACCCTAGGACCCATGATAAAAAGTTTTTATTAGTTTTTACTCTAAAAATAATGAGCTCAGAGCGGACGGACCGACGGCCAACGGGTCGGTAGTAAAAAAAAAAAAAACGAAAGGTGTTTTTAAAATCTGACATTCGTCAATTGAGTGTCTTTAAAAGCGTGCAAAATCACCTGTAGAATTAGGATACTACATTGTAAATATTATCTTCAAATGAAGCGATTCATATAATAATGATCGAACTTCACTTGGGAAGTTCATTTGATCGTATATTAATCTTACCTACACTTTACAACCAATGTGAGTTGTCACGCCCTTTATACCTTCTTCTTCAGCCTATAGAGGTCCAATGTTGGATAAAGACCTTCGCCAAGGCTTTCTACAACGGCCGGTCTTGTACTGATCGGCTTCCCGCGACCTTCACCAGGTCGTGGGCCCACCTTGTTGGGGGCCTCCCTACGCTGCATCTTCCAGTACGTGGCCGCTACTCCAGAACCTTACTTCCCCATCGGCGATCATCGATCTTCTGCGACCAATGTGCCGCGCCCACTGCCACTTAATTATAGCGACTCGAAAAGGTATGTCGGTGACTTTGGTTTTTCTGCGGGTCGCCTCATTTCTGATTCGATCGCTCAGAGAAACTCCGAGCAACTCTTTCAATCGATCTTTGTGTGAGCTTGAACCTTCGTATGAGGCCCAATGTGAGCGACCACATTTCAGTTCCATATGTCATCACTGGCAAAATTATGGAGCGTGTATTGAACTCGCGCCTCTTGGCATACCTGGAAGGTAACGATCTCCTCAGTGACCGACAGTACGGGTTTCGCCGCAATCGGTCAACTGGGGACCTACTAGTATGCCACTCACTTGTGGGGCGAGGCCCTCGAGAAGAATGGAGAAGCGATTGCTGTCTCTCTTGATGTCTCGAAGGCCTTCGACCGGGTATGGCACGCTGGCCTTTTGAATAAGCTTCCAGTGTACGGCATTTCCCCTAGCCTGACTGGCTGGACTTCCTGACTGAACGGTCCCTCCGAGTTGTTGTCGACGGGTGCTCTTCTGAGCCCATGTCAACTAATACCGGTGTTCCTCAGGGGTCTGTTCTCTCTGCAACTCGGTTCCTGCTGCATATTAAGGATCTGCTGATGCCCGGTATCTATGGGTATGCAGATGACAGCACAGTTGTAGAGAGATACCTGCCGGATGCTCAGGCTAGTAGGAAATCAATCCAGTCCGAAAGAGAGGCCATGGTTGAGCGAACGAGTGTTGCATTGCAGGCAGTCTCCGAATGGGGCAATGCCAATCTTGTAGCATTCAATGCCGCCAAAACACAGGCGTGTCTTTTCACCGCCAAAAGGAGCCCGTTCACCTTGGCTCCTACTTTTAGAAATGTGTCCTTGGAGTGTATCGACCGCCTTCAGCTTTTGGGAGTTGAAATTTCCTCGAACCTTAACTTTGGGCGGTTCATTGAGTCCAAGGTCAAGGTGGCTGCCAGGAAACTTGGCGTTATCGCAAAGGTCCGGCAGTACTTCACACCTGGGCAGCTTCTAATGTTATACAAAGCACAGGTCCGTTCGTGTGTGGAGTACTGCAGCCACATTTGGGCTGGTGCTGCCAAATGTCACCTAGCCACTTTGGATTCAGTGGAGAGACGTGCAAAGAGGCTGATTGGTGACCCTGATCTAACTCGAGTTGGTCTCCAAAGCCTAGAGCACAGGCGTAGAGTAGCCAGCCTTTCGGTGTTCTATAGGATGCATTTCGGGGAGTGTGCGAGGGAATTGCATGATTTAATTCCCCCATCTCCGTTCCACCAGCGGACGACCCGTCGTACGGCTGGTTTCCACCCTTACGTTGTTAACACCACTACGATCCGGACGAAGCGTTTCGCCTCCTCCTTTATACCGCGTACATCGAGGGACTGGAACAATTTGCCAGCGGCGGTGTTTCCGTCGGACTACAATTTGAGTGTCTTCAAGGCTAGAGTGAATAGGTTCTTAATAAACTAGTGCGCTTTACCATCAACGATTGCGTCACTGCTTACCATCAGGCAGGATTGCGGTCAAGCGCTAGTTTATAATACATACAAAAAAAAACACACACACACGACGCAGATGTAGCGTAACTCTAAAATAAATAACAAAATAATAATAATAATAAGTAATAAAATACTCTAAAATAAATAAAGCTGCCCAGCTGAGCTAGATTCGACGACACACCTCTTTATCGAAGTTTGACCTAACTAGTTGGGCGTTTTTTTCCAGGTATATGTATACATATACTCGTCAACAACTTCAAGTATAGAGCAACTAACTATAACTGGAGTGGGTGCGACATGGGAGTTCGACATGATCTTCATTTTAGTCATGTTTATCTTTAGACCCAGTTGTTGGGAAGCTCTACAGAGGTCATTGAGCATTTTGCCCAAGTCTTCCAGGGTCTCCACCATGACCACGATATCATCTGCAAATCGGTGGTTAATGATGTACTCGCCGTTGATGATGATGCCAAGTCCTTTCCAGTCAGGAGCTTGAAGACATCTTCCAACGCAGCCGTGAACATTTTGTGTGATATGATACCTCCTTATCACACTCCACGCTGCAGTTGGATCGATTTGGAGTCCTGATCCTGGAGGCGGACCGACATAGTGACGTTTTCTACAAACACTCACCACATATCATCTCATCTTGTAACACCGCCCAAGTCTCGATCGAATCGAAGGCCTTCTCATATTCCACAAACGCTAAGCTTATAGGTTTGTCATATTTTTTTTTTAAGCCTATTCACTTAAAGAATTCAGGAATAGGAAGGATGACGGCAGTTGAGCCAGGTGATGCAATGTTAAACCCAAGACCAACACGACCAACGATGCTGCGCCAGAGGGAGATTAATCTGGAGACTCTAAACGACCAAACTCCCAACACAACAACATTTACTTTCAGAAGCTCTGCCGTAATTCCATCACCTTTCGTCACCTTATCGTTCTTGGGCTGTTTCAGAGCCATAACAATTTTGTACAAGCTAGTGTTCGGAATATCGACGGTATAGTGTCGGGTTAGTCTGGCTCCGTAGAATTTTTCAATCTCACCCTAAAGCTGTGGTTTGGAAGCGATCCTACCATCCCCAGTCTTCAGCTTCACAAGTAGGCTCCGTCCAACAGACACATCTCTTGCGATTGCTTTCGAGCCTTTGTTCCATAGCTTCTTTAAAACCTTACATTGCCCCTGCCCCGTTATAAAAGCCCCAGGTATTAAGCTAACATCTCGTCCTTGAAGCCGGAATTATCGATTTGGATCAGGTGTCCCAGATACTGATCTACGGCTTCTGTTCTTCAGTCTGTTGTCACTGACTGCCTGGACGCAACTGAAGGGCAGTATTCCCACATCGCGGGCCCACCACACCCCGCACAGCTAGCAATACTAAGTAGAAAAGGCGCTACTGCCACTTGCGCCTGCCTAGTTTTTGTAATACTAAGCTAAAAAGGCGCATCTACACAGAAAAGTCTTTTCTTCTTATGACGATGCAGATGTGCCTTTTCATTTTATGATGAATTAAATATTTTAAAAACAAAAAAGACGCTTCTACTAAAATGCGTCTTATCAATTTAGTGTACGTCAGATTTGTCTTTTCATTTTAGTAATATTTGATTCACATTGCAGACACGTCTTTTTTAACAGTTAGATTTATAGGGTTACGTTTAATTTATGCGAAATATAAAAATATTGGTGTATGCCATTTTTTTTACTGATTTAGAATATGCATGTAACTCAATTTGGAAAAAATGTTAGATGCGTCTTTTTTCCTTATGACGGCAGAATCTCCCTCTAGCGCAGCATCGTTTGGTCGTGTTGGTCTTGGGTTTAACATTGCATCACCTCGCTCAACTGCCGTCATCCTGCCTATTCCTAAGTTCTTTAAGTGAATAGGCTTAATAAACTAGTGCGCTTTGCCATCAACGATTGCATCACTGCTTACCATCAGGCGCGATTGCAGTCAAGCACTAGTTTAAAATTATAAAAAAAATGCCAAATTTGTTTAGAACTCGGACAAGAATCCTAACATTCAAGTGACCTAAACGTTCATGCCACAACCATATGTCAGCCTTTCGTTCAGATATCGCTGATACACTACCATAATGTTTCTTCGACGTAATAAAGATTACCTTTGCGTTTTGCTACAAGTTTAGTGTTACCATAGCCATCTCGTACACTAGCTATCTTTTTTTCAAACGTAACGCCAAAGCCTTGGTCAGTAATTTTTGCTACTGAAATTAGGTTATGTACTTCTTAAATCAATCCGGAACAAATAAGGTGTTGGGTAATTGAACTATACTTTTAGAACCATCACTATCGCTAATGTAGGTAATCGGACTGTCCCTTTACCCAGTGATGGATTAACCCTTAATCAAATTAAGCAATTGCTTAGGGCATCACGTCTGGGGGGGGCACCAGAAGAAGCAAAAAAAATGTCCGTCTTTAGGGCATCGCGAATCACGTCTCACTCTTAAGTCACCAAAAACCACACCAAAAAAAGTATTTAGGACTATTTTGAAAACTGGCGCGTTTTAAGAGAGAGTCCGATATGTTAAAAACTGTATCTTGCTTGAATTCAATGCCCGAAAAAGCCGCAAGGCGCATTTCAATAAATAAATAATTTGCTTTGGTTTTTATTGTTGTCGCACTTACTCCATTTCTAAGGTACGTTACATCTCATCATCTTATTTTACAAAAATCTAATGTTTTTAGGCAGTAAAAGTTTAAACACCGATTCTAGTTGACATACGGATATGGGGGCCCACAGGCGTGGATTGCTCAGGGCATCAAGTAGTCTTAATCCGTCACTGCCTTTACCTTGTACGTTTGAGCTTGAATTTGTCGCTAAATGTAACTTACCGGACAGAGGTAATAGCGTACTACCGAATTTGCCTTTGTCGTTACATAAATGAGATGTGCACCCGCTATCAAATATCCAATTTCCATTCCCGTTGCAAACAGCATTAGCATCTGAAACGCAGTTGAAAGTTATAAAATTGGAATCAATATCTAAAGGTGGTAAGTCACATTCATTTGACACGCATTTTACACTATTACTACACTGCTCTTTCTTCTTCTGTGTACATTCAGAGGCTTTATGACATCTGAAACATTTATACCTGAACTTCGAATTTCCTTGCTCAGAGTTATCATATGCGCGTTGACGTTGATCTGTGCCACTCTTTGGCTTAAAGGGTATCTTTCCTTTGACAAGAAGTGCCATATCTACTTTCTTTTTGATTCCTAGAGTGTTCCTCTTCCATAATCATAAGCATAATCGAGGTCAGGTCATCATGCATTTCGATATCCATATCAGCTAACTGATTTATCACGTCGAAAAATCGCATAACATATTCTCTAATGTCACCACCTTCTTCCAATTTACGAAGCAACAGCTCTTTTAGTAAGGTGGCCTTTTTCGCAGGTCCCTTCTATGCATGAAACTTTTCCAACTTCTACTATACATCTCGCGATGTCTTAAGTGCCATGCGGTACTCTTAAGTGCCTTTATTTACAGTTGGTTGATCCAATATTAAGTTACGCACTCGAATGTTATGGACTGACATTCAAAAGCAAACTACAAAAATTAGAAGCTCAGCAAACCAGATTTTTAAAACTAATAGTAAGCAAGAAAACCAAGAACAAATGTAAAGATGATTACAATAAGTTGTTTAAAATTTGTAAAATTCTTCCTGTCAGCCTAAAGCATAAGTATTTAGTTCTGGTCAGCAGTTATGGTAGCTGGGAACGTCACTCGCTAATAACCCATAACTACGCAACTAAGATGGTGTCAGCAGGTAAATTTAATGTACCAAGAGTCAGTAATTATTTTGGCGACCGAACGCTGGACAAAAGAGTACCATACTGGCTCAACCAATTGCCTGCTGACATAAGAGGTCAGAAAACAAAACGTAAATTTGCCAGAGCACTTAAAATGTTCTTACTCAGTAGTCTGCAAGCAATTTTGTAAGACCTGATATTATTGATATAGCTTTTTTTTTTTATGTAATGTTGTTGCATTTTTAATTATTGCTGATTAAATATTGATACACTGTTTGTTCCGTTCCCGCAGACAAACCGTGAAAACGGTTTTGCGGGGCATAGCATTTATCCTATTGTACAAGTGGACATTAAGAAAATAAATAATAATAATACAACCTCTCAACTCTCAAGTGTCGTAATTCGCTCGGGGTTATTGACAAAATGAGATCAGACTTAGCTTTCTCTTCTGTTTCCCATTTTCCTGTCTCGAGTGTTCCTGCTGGTTTTTCGATACTTCCAGTTACGTATCCCGTTTTAACGAATAAATAAGAACTGCTTGTGAAAATTAATACGAGTTATTATTTATAAGCAGAAATCACAAAACACAAATTAGAAATATATATTATAACGTAGTGATTACTTGCTCTGTGATATATATAGTAACAAAGTGACAGGCTAATATAGCAACCACAATGAGATATATTCATAGAGGCCAGCATCTAGTAAAACCTTAAAGAAGGTGCGTAGCCATACTTCTTAACATCCCGTCTTGTTTTTGTAGCTATGCTAAGCCTCCAAGAGCACTCAACTCTTTTATTCGCGGCTTAAACAACGGTTGGTCAGAAAATCTGCTAGTTTCTTTGCTGCTTTCACTTTTAGAACAGTTAATCATCCCATGGTAACACATTCACGAACGAAGAAATGACGAATCTGAATGTGTTTCGTCCTTTGATGACGTTCAAAAGGTGAGTCATGAGCCAAGCGTATCGCAGACTCACTGTCTAAGTAGAGCTCTGCAAGAACTTCTCCAGTTACCATGTACTGCAATATTCTCTTGAGCCATAGTATTTCTCTTGCTGTTTCACTTGCAGCCACTATCTCAGCTTCTGTTGAGGAAATCGCAACTGTTTTCTGCCGTTTACTCTGCCATGTAATCTCTCCTTTCGAATACAGGCAGATCATTCCTGAGGTCGATTGTCCCGTAGTAGGATCTCTTCCATGATCTGCATCACTGTAGCTTTGTATACAGTTTGTCACAGTGGAAGATTGGTATGTAATACCATGATTGATGGTTCCCTTAATGTAGCGTAGAATCCTCTTCACTCTCGCCACATCCTCAAGACTGGGATCGTCTAACTTCCTTGAGACAACACTGATAGCTTATGCTGAACCGGATATATCTTATGATATATCCGGTCTTGTCCCAATAGCTCGATATGAAAGTGCACCAACCGCTTGTCTGTATGGAAATTCAGTTGATGTTTCTGTCTCTTTTTCTTGTACACTAGCATCCTTGACTATAGGTGTCACAGCAGCTTTACAGTTATGCATGTTAAACCTCTCTAACCCTTTTGATCAATTTTTATTGACCCATCAGTCTTTCTTTCTATTTCTATCCCCAAAAAGTATGACCCAGGTTTTTTTTGTAATTTCGAAACGCTGTTTCAATTCACTCAAAAAACTTTCACTCTCTTTTGGGCACGCAGCAGCGATCAATCCGTCATCAACGTGTAACGCGAGAATAAACTTCTTTTCTTTGCTGTCTTTGTTTCTAACGAAGAAACATGGATCACTCTCGCATTTTTTGAATCCAATCTTTAGGATATGTTCAGTAATGCAGCTATTCCAACATCTCGGAGCTTGCTTTAGACCGTACAAGCTCTTTTTGAGTTTGCACACTTTACCCGATGTATCAGGGTATCCTTCAGGAGGCTTCATGTAGATCTCCTCATGCAAGGTTTCATACAAGAACGCGGTAGATACATCGAATTGTGACAATGTCAAATTCTCTTGGGCAGCAACACTCAAGACAGCCGTGCTGTGCTGCTTGTTTTTGCCACGGGACTAAATGTCTCGTAGTTATCTAAGCCTTTTTTCTGCGAATAGCCTTTTATTACTAGACGGGCTTTATATTTATCGACAGTTCCATCTGGATTGGTTTTAATCTTATAAATCCATTTACAGGAGATTGCTTTCCTCCCTTTCGGTAAATCTACCTAATCCAAAGACATTAAAATTATATTTACAATAGACAGGACATCAAGAACAAAATCGTAATCCAATACTTCTGGCAAACTGGTCAAAAGTCGCTCAGTCTAGTCTGCGCGTCAAGACGTAATTTGTGTCCACCAAAAATAAATATTTTCTAAGGAAATATGTTATGTTGCGCTTTGTATTACTGTACATCTTGTTATGGTAAAACGACTGGACCTAACTTTAAAATCTTTTTCTATGAATTATTTATATTTCGTCTGTATTTCAAATTTAAATAAATTCTTAAATTGTTCTAGAAACTTTTCCATTATTGTAATAAGCGCCCTCTATTGTTGAGTAGTTTTACTATTTTCTTGTAGAGATGTAGTAATGTTGTTTATCGATTTAGTTATCGATAATACTTATTAAGTTGAAAACATTTTGTTGTATTTTATTGACATTTCAAATATAACTAAATAAACTTAAAATATTGCTATATTTCTAGTGTATTTATTATTAACTCTATTTAAACAAAATCATGTCATATTAATAAACAAAATTGAATGAACAATTACTATTCATTTACCTAGGTTTTTGTTATTTTAGGTTTCCGAATAAAAATAATTTTGTAGGGGAAAAGTGGATACGATTTGTTCAGATAGACCGTAGAGAAGAAAATTGGCTTCCGTCTGCTTCGTCAAAATTATGCTCAATGCATTCTAAAAGAGAAGATTACTACTTTGGAAAGACTTGTCGATCAAATTAAAAAAAAAAAGAATCGTTACCTTGTATTAGAAATGAAACAATAAGTTATTAATTTGTCTTTTCCACTTAACCGTAAAAATTTGGATAAAATTAACTGTTAAGTGGATAAGTACATAAATTATATAACTTATTTATAATGAAATATATTCATAAAATATGTAGGTACGTATACAATATGTTAAGAAAACCCTGTCCGACCCGTAAGGATAATAAAGGTTAGGTAAACACATGACCAAATAACATAATATGAAATTTTACATAATCATCATAGTAACAAAAACAATACTAGTGAATTTTGAAATAATCTTTTTTTTTCCCGCGAATTAATTGCAACTTTCCCAAAATTTGGTACTTTTTAAAAAGTGACAACATTATTTTTGACGGTATAATTCTGAGCGAATAGCGATGCGACCGCGTGCCCTGCCCCCCTTCGCCCGCGCCTGTATGGCCTACCGCACATTTTTTAAGTTACCTCTTTTTGCGAAATAATACTTATTTTTTAGGGGGATTTTTTTTTTAAGTTTTGGCCGGCTTTGTAGGCATTAATAGAATCAGTTATCGATACCTAACAATACCTTCACGGATCGGACAGGGTTTTCTTTACATATTGTATGTAGTACAAAGATTGCGAGCTACTTTGTGATTTTTAGGATTCCGTACCTAAAAGGTAAAACGAACCCTATTCATGAGACTTCACTGTTCGTCTGTCCGTCTGTCACCAGGCTGTATCTCATAAACCGTAATAGCGAGACAGTTGAAATTTCCAGAGATTGTGTTAGTATTTCTGTTGCCGCTGTAACAACAAGTACTAAGAATAAAAATAATAAAATATTGAAGGGTCCCTTAAATATTTTATTATTTAATGGGGGCCCATACAATAAACATGATTTTTTGCCGTTTTTGCTCCATATTAATAACGGAAACAGATAGACACTTAAAATGTTCACAGAATATTTGGTTATATATTCAAATTACAAATAAATAATGAAAATAAAATAAATACTGAAGGCGGGCTCCCATACAATAACCGTGTTTTTTTTTTTGCCATTTTTAAAGATAATGGCGTACCATTATCTGGTAAGGTCTTGCTCCAGCAGACTACCATTTTTGTCGTGATTTGGACAATTATCTACGTGATAAGAAGTTTTCTTCCCAGGGGGCTGTTCTGCTTTCACACAGTTTGTGCAGTCTAGATCCGATCAGAGTTCTACCGCAAAGGTATAAACGACCTTCCTATATATTG
This sequence comes from Sesamia nonagrioides, assembly GCA_017933935.1. NCBI lineage: Eukaryota > Metazoa > Arthropoda > Insecta > Lepidoptera > Noctuidae > Sesamia > Sesamia nonagrioides. The sequence continues at coordinate 3,255,589 of JADWQK010001061.1, forward strand.
ATTATAAATGAATTAGTTAAAAATTAAAAAATAAACAATTATTTACATTTTCAGTACTAATCGATAATTTTAACCTTTAACGCCTATTATATTAAAAGAATTATATAAATAAGAAACTTGTAAACTCAAAATTACCTATAATTTTTCTGCTTCTTACAATTTTTTTGTTTTTGCTTCAAGCTAGCATATTGCGAAAAAACATCGTCGTAGTAACTTATTTGAATATTATCGATAACTTTATATCGAATTGATACAAACCCTACCACAGTTTTTTACATTGCCATTTAAAAATATTTGCAAACAAACGTGTAAGAAGAATAATTTTGCTAAAAATGAAATGCAAACGAAAATTGCAAAACAAAATGCGCTTTATGGCGTAAAAAGTCTATTACACTCAAAAATCGCAATAAACTGATTGTTATAATAATTCGTAATCATAACACATCTAAAATGCCAATAGACGGTGTCACGGAAAATTAATAGTAGCGAATAAAATTCTAAAACAGTTTTTGATGTTTGTACAAGACAAGTTTCACTTAATTTGTTTACTTTTCAATATTTGTTTACCCGATTTGAACTATACTAGGGTATTAAATCGGATCTGGCAACATAGACCACACTGGACATCTACCGGGCAATAGCTGAATACATTTTATATAAACTTTTTTCGTTTTTACTATGTGATGTCTCCAATTGTCGATCTAATTTTGCTACATTGTACTAGATGGCGGAACTGAGCCATGGGATCACAGTTTTTCTAAGCGATTTTGATACATGCCCGCTCTATTTTTCTTAAATCTCTTTGACCTAATCCCATGTACAATTTTCTTTCAATGATTTAATTTCATCGTCCATCGCTTCACACCATTTTTCAGATTCAAAGCTTTTGATAGCTTCTTTATATGAAGTGGGTTCCGTTGGTTCATTAATAATAATAATAATAATAATAAAATACAAGAAAATCAATAACTAGAACAATGTATGCAAAGAAAAACTGGGACATATGACAGCTGTCATGTCAAATCGAGAGAAAATATTGGAGAAATGAAAAAAATACGTTGAATATGTTGACACGATCTGCCGCTCTACGTGCACGCCCACCACCTCCGGACTCGTTGCTCAGCTCCGCCTCGCCGCCGCCGGTCTCCAGCGCCTCTGTAAGTGCTGTGACGACCCCGGCCGCGGCAGTTGCGTTGAGCTCGAGCGACGAGTACTTCTCTCCGCCGACGACGCCACCACCTGCTCGCCGACGGGGAGGACGCCGGCCGCCGGACCGCTTAGGACCTCGAGGCCCATCGGCTTCTGACAGGGTCCCAGCTCCCGGCGGAAGTGTGCAGCGCATGAGATGGACACAATCCATCAATGAAAACGTCATGCGCTCATACTATGGGGCTACAGAGGGAGGAAACAACCTGACCGCGTACCGTGTTCGAATGCTCTCTCTGTTTCAGGTGCTTGAGCCAGCTGTCAACGTGTCGGCGCAACGACTGTCGGATCAGGTGCGGGTCATCCAGCGTAACCATATGCTGGATGATACTGTGCTTGATCGCCTGCGCAATGAAATGCAGAGTAGCCGTGTCATCGCTCACCAGTCGCAGACTGCGGAGATACCACCGCAGTCAACAAACTATGCTGACGAGGGGAGTAATGACAGGGCTACAAATGTAAGTACTCAGTGCAATGAGGAGTTAATAAATGCTTTGGAGGCTGCGATTCGGGAATATCGTTACACGTCGGCAGAACTAAGACCACGCCTGCCACGTTTGCCCATGCATAACAGAAATAGGGCACTGATGGCTGCTCTGGATGCGCAGTTGTCAAATTATTTTGACACCTGCGAGGACCTCACTGATACTCATTCAATCCTGTACTGCGCAGCTGTAGCAGCTTGTCGTGTAGCTCATGTCAAATTCCCCAGTGACTCTAGAGCTACACGACCGAAACCAGTAGTACCAGCTTGGCAGCACAGGATTGAACGTCGTATTGGTGGGGCCAGAGCACTCATCGGTAAACTAATCTGCTTTAGGGAGGGTAATACTCGTCCTAGAGTGATGCGCTTTGTGAGGCGGGCATTTGCAGGTACAAATATCAGCCCACAGAATTATATGGCCCGTGTCACGGAGCGCATCGACTTCCTGAAGCAGAAAGTGTATGCATGGGCGAACCGTATCAGAAGATACAAACGACGAGTGGAACGGTACACCCAGAATCGCACCTTCCAAAGCAATGAAAGGTGGGTTTATAGGGACTGGGAACGACCAGAACAAGGTGTGACTGACACGTGCCTACCGGATGATGATGCCATGTGTTCATTTTGGCGCAGTATCTGGTCGGTACCTGTCAGTCACACTGAAGGTGACTGGGCCCGGGATGTCGAGAGAGCCTGCGATCCAATACCTGAAATGGGGGCTATTACCATCTGCCCCCAAGATGTAGCTTGTGCAGTCCGTCCGTTACCTAACTGGAAGTCTCCAGGACCGGACGGGCTGCATAACTTTTGGATAAAATGGTTTCCAAGGTCGCACGCTCGCTTGGCATCTCAATTCCAGACTGCTTTGGTGTCTGGTTCGTTACCTCAGTTCCTAACTACTGGAATAACCCACCTGCTCCATAAATCAGGTAGCACCGCGGAACCCAAAAATTATAGGCCGATCACCTGTTTACCGACGGTCTATAAAGTTCTTACATCCATTTTGAAAACTAAAATTAACAAACATATTGACAGCAACTCCATCATGTCTGCCTCTCAAAATGGATGTAAGAGCGGGTCCCGCGGTACTAAGGAGCTACTCCTTATTGATATGGCCATTAGCCAACAGGTTCGTCGTTCCCGAAAGGATCTGTCGACATGTTGGATAGATTATAGGAAGGCCTATGACTCAGTCCCACATACATGGCTCATGCGGGTGCTGGAGTTGTATAAAGTGGATGCAACTCTGCGCACCTTCCTGATGTCGTGTATGAGGACATGGAGGACAGTCCTTCGCTATCCAGGATGTCGAAATATTCAGAGGAATAGCGAACCGATAAGGATCGAGCGAGGAATATTTCAGGGCGATAGTTTGAGTCCACTTTGGTTTTGCTTAGCATTGAATCCTCTAAGCACACTATTGGAGGATTCAGGTCTAGGCTATCGGTTGAGGAGAGGTGGTCAGGTTATATCGCACCTCCTCTACATGGATGACCTGAAACTTTTTGCTCCCAACAATTCACAACTGAGGGAGCTACTGAAAATTACTGAAACTTTCAGTAGCTCCATCAGGATGGAATTTGGTGTGGACAAATGTGCGGTCATGCATGTAAAGCGAGGAGAGATTATGGAATCCGTGGGAACCCAACCCACTGATTCCATAAACCTTAGAGCCCTCTCCGCATCCGAAACCTATAAGTATTTGGGTATGTCGGAAGCGTTGGGTATCAATGTTACTGACATGAAGCAATCGTTGAAAGAACGCTTCTTTGGCCGCCTGAAAAAAGTACTTAATAGTCTTCTATCAGGCGGAAACAAGGTGCGCGCTTTCAACGGTTGGGTCATGCCGGTATTGATGTACTCTTTCGGCATACTCAAATGGACTCAAACCGAACTTGACGCCCTGGATCAGAGGGTCCGTACGCTGCTGACTGCAAATCGATTGCATCACCCGCGGTCATCGGTTATGAGGCTGTATATCCCGCGAAAATGTGGAGGTCGTGGCTTTTTAAACGCCAAGACCCTCCACAATCGCGAGGTATGCAGTCTCAGGGAATATTTTCTAGAAACCGACGTGGGGATGCATCGAGATGTGGTTGCGGCTGACAAGGGCCTCACTCCGCTCTCCTTGGCTAAAGAGAACTGGCGTAAACCAGTAGTGCTTGACACAAATGATCGCTTGGAGGTATGGAAGAGCAAAGAGCTTCACGGACGCTTCTTCCGAGCCCTTCACGGGCCGGATGTAGACTTTCAAGCGTCCGTAGCCTGGTTACGTTTCGGTGACCTCTTTGGGGAAACCGAAGGTTTTGTCTTTGCAATTATGGACGAAGTTATGATGACGAACAATTACCGGAGATTCATTGTGAAAGACGGCACAGTTGACATCTGTCGGGCATGTCACCGGCCGGGAGAATCAATTAGACACATTATTTCCGGGTGTTCTCGTCTAGCTAACGGAGAGTACTTGCATAGACACAACCTTGTAGCCAGGATAATTCACCAGCAACTTGCTCTTAAATACAACCTTGTGGAATCGGAGGTGCCGTACTACAGGTATATGCCCGACCCAGTTCTCGAAAATGGCCATATCACATTGTACTGGGATCGATCCATCATCACTGACAGGACTATTGTTGCCAATAAGCCTGATATAGTGCTGGTGGATCGATCAGAGCGGCGTGCAATGATTGTTGACATAACCATTCCACATGATGAGAACCTCGTGAAAGCTGAGAAAGATAAACAAATCAAGTATCTTGATTTGGCTCACGAGGTTGTCGACATGTGGGAAGTGGATTCAGCAATCATTGTACCGATAGTCGTGACAGCCAATGGCTTAATAGCCAAGAGCCTCGACCAACACCTCAGGAGGCTCTCGTTAGGCAGCTGGATCAAGGGCTTGATTCAGAAAGCGGTACTGCTGGACACGGCTCGCATCGTTAGGAAGTTCCTCTCTCTGGAGCCCTGACCGCCGGTAGCTTGGACCCTGTTCCCGATACCGGTGGGCTACTATTTTTTTATATTTTTAAATGTTTTTTTATTTATTTATAGATAAATATTTAAAAATGTAAAATAATATGTACATATTGAAAAATAAAGAGAATAATAATAATAATAAACGTTTATTTTTTCCACCACATAATTAAACATAAGTTTAACACAAAATTAAGTATACATATATGATATAACGATGTAGTGGAAACTGGAGCCTGTACTAGGACAACCTGTGTTACAGGTCTCCAGGCCTCCTGACTACACGGTCGTGTCACAACTAATCCAAACGTATACTAGTAATAGTAATAGATGACAAAGACTAAGGGATGACAGAAAATTGAAGATGCAAAAATGAAAACACAAAATAAATAATTATGTAATTTAAAAGATTATACAGCAAACGAGGGTATGTTCGTGTCGATGTTTGAGTGATGATGATAGAAAGAAGTTTAACGGGAGCTGTATTGAGTCAACAATAAACTTTCAGTTTTGTTGTAATGAAGCGTTTGCAGCCAAGTATTAATTTTCTTTTTAAAAGACATTATAGGGAGTGAGAAAAAGTTCAGAATTTTGTTAAGACTATTGTATAGGTGAGGGCCTTGGAAACAGGGAAATCTTCTTGTAAAAGAGTACTTGCAGCGGAAGGGTTGGCAAACCTTGTCTATGCGTCTTGTGGTGATTATTTCATAAGAGGTTTTTTGATGCTGTTATAGTAGTACATGCAGTACAAATAATTGTCTGACTGTAAGGACTTTACAGCTCCTATATAGCTCTTCAGTTGGGAAGAGGATGGACCGAAAGGTACTAATTTTCAGAACGGCTCTCTGAGCTCGTTCGAGCTTCAAAAGTACCGTTTTGGGTGCACCACCCCAAGTGCATATACAGTACGTTAAGAGAGACTGACAGAGAGCAAAATATGTACACCTAATAATATGAGGTTCTGCGATGTGGCGAAGACTACTAAAGACAAAAATCAGCTTTCTGATTCTTTTGGTCAGTAGTTCTATATGAGGCGCAAAGCCCAGACCATCATCAAGAGTCACACCTAGATATTTGATGGTTCGACAACGTTCTAATACTGGGCATGTACATGTCGCAGTGCCAGACAGTAAACATGAGTGCGCTATCAAAGCGTATGAATTTGGAGGTTGAGTCGAATTTCGTAAGCTGTACGTAAGAATTTTAGTTTTGTCGGTATTGATTGTGAGAATGTGTCTGTTGAGCCATTGCAGAACACGATTTAGCCCTTTTTGTGCAGAATCAAAGGTGTCATCCCAAGTGTCACCCGAGAAAGTAAGAACGGTATCATCAGCAAACGCCACGATTCTTCCACTCTCCAGACTCAAATTACAGAGTTGATTGACGTAAATAAGAAACAAGGCGGGGCCAAGCACACTGCCTTGGGGAACGCCGAATGTCACTGGTTCCTCTTTACTGAGGTAATTTTGTATTTTTACACACTGAGTTCTGTTTTGAAGGTAGTCCCTAAAAATGTTAAGTGAATGGCCACGAATACCGAGTTCCTCTAACTTTATTATTAAGTCAGAAATCGAAACCGTATCGAATGCCTTTTTTAGGTCCAAAAAAATTGATAATACTTTCTTTTCCTTGTCAAGATTTTTCGTAACATGATCAATTAGCTCAATTACAGCACTGTTAGTAGATTTATTGCGCCTAAAGCCGAATTGGTTGGGAGAAAAAAGCTTTTTATCTTCCATGTAAGTCACAAGTCTTTTGTTGATTAGGCGTTCTAGAATTTTAGAAATAGAAGGTAATACTGCAATAGGTCGATAATTATTAACAAGTTTTTTACTCCCACTTTTGTGAATTGGGTGTATGATGGCCTTCTTGAAGTATAAGGGGAAAGTGCCGGTATGAAAACAAATATTAAAAATATGTGTAAGTAATGGGACTAGTATCAATGAATAGCGCTTTAAAAACTTTGTTGAAATATTGTCCCAGCCTATAGCAGAATCTGACTTAAGTGACATTAGTACTTCCCCGACTTCCGCCTCGTCGGTGTCTAACATGACAAATGACTGTAAGGGTGAGGATATGGAAGCAATGTCTGGTGAAATTTTAGGTCTACCAGGTGGACAAGAAAAAATATCAGCAAGTTCCTTCCCGATATTGGAAAAGAACTTGTTTACTTTGTCCACCGAGAGCTGTGGTGTAGTAGAAGAAGCCAATAAATCAGTGTTTGGTATGTTTGGCTTATCTGTATTAGTTACTCTCTTTATCACCTTCCAGATCTTTTTATTGTCTTTTGAAGCTTCAGTCAGTTCTCTCTTGTCAAAATCTCTTTTTAGTTTCTTTATAATGTTTGAGCAGAAGTTTCTATATCTTTTATAAGTAATACTTAATATAACATCGTTTGGAGATAGTTTGAGTTTTTTGTGCATAGCATCTCTATTACGCATACAGCGGAGCATACCAATAGTCATCCATGGTATGAGTAAGCGCTTTTTATTTGGGATGCTGATTAGAGAAGTATGAGTATTTATGAGTCTAGCTAGAATGGTAACTAAACTTATTGTCGCTTTATTGGCATCGGTAAGTTCATAAACTGCTTGAAAATTTGTAGTCTTCATCTCACTATCAAGAGCTTCATAATTAGTTTTCAGAATGTTGTAAGAGCGTGAATTGACAGATCGTTTCAGATTAAGGCACAGCATTACAGGGTTATGGTCGGTGACGTAGGCGGATTGGATCATCAATCATCATCATTGGATTTACCTTGTGTACGACAGACGTTACAAACAAAGTCTTGATATCTAGCTGGAGGTTTTAGGTTGTCTCGATTGCGTAGAGTCATTCGGCCCTCATTCTCAGTTTGTACAGACTCTTGGTCATCCTCAATTGCATCATCGTAAACAGCTTCACTTCCAGTTTGAGAATCTTGTGTTTACGTCTTCATTGTTTCCAATATTTAAACTTTTTTCTGTCTCAGCATTTTCATCAGGGACAACGTTTTCATCAATAACTACTACTTCCTGTTCGCCATTGACTGTATCATTGTCATTGACTGATGCTTCTCGTTAGAACCATAATGGAATCCCAGAAAATCAAGGCGGTATTTTTGACTTTCTGACTCGCTGCAGCTTCGAGAGTTCGGCTGTATATTAATAGATTTCGGTTTAATATTTACTACATTTTCAGCTTCTCTAAGCAAAGGGTACTCTTCAAAAATTACATCACGTGATCGGATTAATTAGTGATGTTCATTCGAGACCAGCATCTAGTAAAACCTTAAAGAATGTGCGTAGCCATACTTCTTAACATCGCCATGCATCATTTTTGACTAAAACTGCTTCAACTTGTTTCTTCCAGGTCTCATAATTGCCCTCATTGGGCTGATCAATTTTCACAGTACTTCCCATCTCAACTTTCTTCCTTTCAAATTTCTTCCTTTTTTACCATAAACACTACGCCAAGTCGTGCTCTGGGCCCATAACCCATCGAAGGTATATATATATATATACTGCAGTTAAACGAGGAGAAAAGTGCATAGGAATTTATTCAGTGTTCTTCAAGACTGTTTTTGATCAACTAACTAACTTTTACACATTTTAACAAACCCGTCATGGAACGTTGTCATACAAATTATGAATGTGACAGGGTTTTGCATTCAGCCAGCATTGCGGCTCATTAAGTTACTACTGGTTACCTACTGGTGTAGTTTCTATCACATTACTAAATCAAATGTTATATTTCAATAAGTATAACGTATACTCTTACATTTTACATCTCGTAGTTGACCTTGAGAGGTCGTGACTACTTAACCGAACTATCCTGTGGCTGCCTTAAAGCGTCCAGCCAGGGCAACTAAAAACTAAGCGACTACACGCTAAGTGCACCCCTTGTGGGGTACGAACCTCGGCTTAGGGTGTCGCTGGAGAGAACAGCAAGGGACGGCTGGATCTAAGTTTTATTTGACCGCGGCGTTTCCTAGTACTAGCTCTGAGAAGAAACGCCCGAAACAAACTTAGAGGTCATAGTTGGGAATTTATATTTATTGGCTCCGCTGCGGCGCGGGCTGGCCTTCATCGGACAAGGGACGGGGGGGAGGACTACTCGCGATTGACCTCGGCGGCGAGATCGGTCTTTTGTGTATTGTGCTAGTGGCCCTATTGGAGGAGGGTTATGGGTCATCGGGATCTGTGAGGGCATGCCGTGGACGGCGAAGCTTGGAGATGGTGGAGGGGGTATAGTTAGCAGCCGCTGCTATCAGGGGATTGCGGTTCTTGGCACCAGTGTCAAAGAAGCATTTGGAAAGACGCTTCATGAACTGCTGGATGGTGGGGATTTTGCGATCAAGGTGGAGGATTTCATTTCAGATGAACCAAGGGGCATTTGTGGCTTTACGGAGGAAACGGTTTTGGACTACCTACTTGCATCCTATGGATAAGACGCGGCTTGGCATATGCGAAGACTGGACAAGCATATTTCATAATCGGGCGTATGTGTCTTACAAGCTATGCCCTGACTTATATAAACTTAATCTTAACAATAGTGGGGTAACCAATAGCAATACGGTTTGGTCTGCTGCAGTAATCCACGCGGCTTGGTGGCGCGAGCGTTCTCGATGTGTGATTCGTCGATTGGGGGAGAGCGCGCCAACGAACATCGCGATCTTGCAAGTCGGCGCTTAGCGTTTTCCCGCGCAGATCTGCGGCGAACAACAGATGTGCTTCAGTGCCAAGTTTTTACAGGCTACCGTCTCAGTGGCGCCAGTCGCTTGCAGCTGCTACAAATTATTAAATCGGTGGCCCTGAAAGTAACCCCTGAAAGTAGCTTGGTTTTTGTATGCCTGGTAGCGTTGTCTGTGATGCCGTACAGAGAGTATTACAAACTCAACCACACTCACTCTTATACATAATATTAACTTTTTTTTTTTGTGAGGCATGCGTGTGTGTGTCATAGTGAGTCGTGGGAACAATATACACTGAACATTAAATAAAAGGCAGTTGTTGTGTGGAATTGCAATTTATTCATCTTACACAGATATTATCACTTATGTTACATTTGTCTATTCTAGCCCCGGAATAACTGCGTCCTGCAGGCATAGCACCCCCCTGTTACCTAAGAACAGAGAAAATAACATTAGCATCATCATCAACCTTTTTATGGCCTCACTGCTGGGCACAGGTCTCCTCTCATACAGAGAAGGATTAAGCGTAATCACCACGCTTGCTCAATGCGGGTTGGGGATTTCAAGACTTAAAGCCCAGGTTTCCTCAAGTTGTGGTGACCTAGTGGTTAAAACACTAGCCTCTCCAGTTTGAGTGTACAGGTTCGATTCCACGTCAGGCAAGTACCAATAACTTTTCAAAGTTATATGTACTTTCTAAGTATATCTTGGACATCAATAACTGATCAAGGTGAAGGAAAACATTAAACAAGAAACCGTGGCCCTGGCCATCGCACAGGCAAATGAAGAATCACGGGTGGATTTTAGTCAGTAAAAGTCTGACACGCCCTTCCGCTCCGCCCAGAGCGGTAGAAAGTCATTTGATGATTTTCCATCCCAACAAAAAAAAAGATGAAGGAAAACATCTTGAGGAAACTCATCATCAACCTGTTCATCGTCCCACTGCTGGGCACAGGTCTCCTCTCATACAGAGAAGGATTGAACGTAATCACCACGCTTGCTCAATGCGGGATGGCGATTTCAGACTTAAGTCCAGGTTTCCTCAAGATGTTTTCCTTCAAATTCAGTCATTGGTGTCCAAGATATACTTAGAAAGTACATATAACTTTAGAAAAGTTACATTGGTACTTGCCTGACCTGGAATCGAACCCGCGCACTCATACTTGAGAGGCTGGTGTTTTAACCACTAGGCCACCACGACATAGTATATGACTTATAGTACATTACGATATTAGTGCGTAATGATGGTTATAACTTGCGAGGCGGAATTTCAGCCCGAGCCGAAGGCGAGGGTGTAATTGAGCCGAGCATGTTATAACCAATACGCACGTATATCGTACGACGTTTTTTAACACACTTGCGAGGAAACAGAAAAAGAAGTATTTTATCTTTTGTTCATTTTAAATAAACTCAATCTGTGAATGCACACTGTTGCTTTCCCTCCATTAGTATTATTATTTGCCATTTCAAATATGGAACAGCGCGCAGCGCGAGCCGTGCGGCGGCGATCAGTTCCATTATTACTTGAAATGGAAAATAATGCTGTTATGGAAAATAATGCTGTTATGGACTATAACTTAACTATTTGCTTTGATAAAAGACGCGTTTGTTATGGCCTGCTTTACATATTTAAAAGCGGTGGAATTACATCAGCTTTACGAGCAAGGGTGTTAAAAATAATTATTACGACTATTCGAAGATATGTTTTGATTAAAACATAAAACTATCTATGCAATAACACACTAATGCGGCTGCTGCAGAAGCAGAAAAGCTCAAACGATGCAAATATAACAACCTCATGGGGCCGTTTGGGATATTTTATGACAAAATTATATCAGAAACAGAAAACAAAAGCCTCGGAGTCCGAGTACTGATCATTTTTTTTTTATAAGTTATAAACTAGCGCTTGACTGCAATCCCGCCTGATGGTAAGCAGTGATGCGATCGTTGATGGTAAAGCGCGCTAGTTTATTAAGAGCCTATTCACTCTAGCCTTGAAGACACTCAAATTGTAGTGTGACGGAAACACCGTCGCTGGCAAATTGTTCCAGTCCCTCGATGTACGCGAATTATGTGAATTGATTTATGTGAATTTTTGCCAGGGGCTACCAGTATCTCTGTCAAGCATCCTGCATCCCTGGCAGTAGTGTGTTACCCTGACACGCTGCCCTGTAGTGTACGTACCGTAAGCCTGTTTACTTCCAGCGGTTGTTCTCGTAGTCCCATTTGCTGGCGAGCCCGTCGATGGGGTTCATCTTGAGGTCCAGCATGCGCCTCAGCTGTGCCTTCTGGTTCTCTTCGCTCAGAGACTCGGGCAGAGGCCCATAGACTGTGGAGATAAACCTTATAATAATAGTGTGCCAATGGCCTCGATTCCCTTGTTCAGAAATTAATTTAAAATTAATTTAAAAGACTCACGCACAAAGGGTTCCGTACCATTGATTTATGAAATTAAAGGCTTTAAGTTATTTGTATGAAAGATTACGAGGAAAATAAGCGGTTTACGATTTACGAGGTATTAAAAAAAACTACTAACTAAATCTCGTTTAAAACAATTTTCGTTGGTAGTTTTTATAGTAATGTAGGTTCATCATATGTTTTTTTAGATATTTCTTTTTCTTATTTTAGAAGTTAGAGGGGGGGGGGGGGGAGGGGCATCTCTTTCCACTTTGGAAGCGTCTGTCACGCAAAGTATTCAGTTTAGAAAAATATATTTTAGAAACCTCGATATCATTTTTGAAGACCTAACCATAGATACCCCACACGTATGTGCTTGATGAAAGAAAAAATTTTGAGTTTCAGTTCTAAGTATGGGGAGCCCCCAATATTTATTATTATTTTTTTTTATTTTTGCATCAAAATCTTAATGCGGTTCACAGAATACATCTACCTACCAAGTTTCAACAGTATAGCTCTTATAGTTTCAGAAAAAAAATGGCTCTGTGACATACGGACGGACAGACGGCCTAACAGACATGACGAATCTATAAGGGTTTCGTTTTTTGCCATTTGGCTACGGAACCCTAAAAATGGCCTCTAAAAGTACGTCAGTTAATGCTCGGTAAGCGCTGACTAATTAACGGGTGATATATTGTTGGATAGGTATTTAGAAATGAATGGGGGTTTACTAAAATTATTTTTTCATAATGTCATTACTTTCGGAAATAATAACTCCAAGAGTCAAAAATGTAGCCCCCCTCTAACTTTGAACCCTAAGCCCCCTAATTACAAAATATGGATTTTATTTAGATTATATTTAAATCACCTAAATGATTATTGAATTATACAGCTAACCATTATAGAAATACAGTTTTTTATATAAAAATTACATCTTAGTTCGGTACTAAATTGCCACTTTTATATTGAAAACTTTGACTTAACCTCAGTAGAGTTCGAAATACAAATACTGACTCAAATGTTAATTCTGGAAGTAAAGTAAGAATTCGTTTTGTAATGGAGTTGAAAGTTTTTTAAAAATTTAAAAAAAAATATTTTATTTTATTGTTCTTAACATATCTCCTTAAAATCGTCTTTGTACATGTTTCCTGCGTTGGAGGGGTCAGGACGGGTATGAGCTAAAGAATAGTTGGAATCTATAACTCTTTCTTTAGTTATCACCGTCCTTTGTGGCACCGTTTTTAGGATATGTCAATTTAATGTAACAATTGCCCATTTTTTAACACTTATTGAATTTTTAAGTGGGGACACTTGTTGTTATAGACCCTACACTGAATGTAGACCAACACGCTCTTGGCTGGTTGTTTTGGTTCTAAGATATGCTGCTTTCCCTACAATGCCTGCCTGCCACCACTTCTTCTTACGAATTAACTCACTATTAACTTCCTATCTCAATTGAATTTCAATAACCTTGCTGATTTATTTTTATTTTATTTTATTTATTCGGGACAAAAAACAGTTATATGTTACAATATTAATAGTAGGCTATAATACATAGTAAACAAACATATAACCCAAACCAATGTCCACGGAATCACATTGATTGTTACATACATAAGGAAACGGACGCATACAGAAGGGGACAGTCAGAAAGTAATGAATGATAAAACTAAAACTAAACCCTAAAAATCACACAAACCAATTCAAGCTAGCGTGCCCCGTCCAGATATGGTCTGCGGGCACAATCACGTCACACCAAATGGAGCAGAATAAAGAAGAAGAAGCAGTAACAGTTAAGGATTACCAGAAAGTAAATTAATAGCCACTTTTCTAAATTTGTTCTGGTTAAGAGCGAAAATATCTAAATTTGCAAAATGTGAATTATAAACTTCCAATAATCGGCGAAGACGAGATTTTCTGATTCTCGACAAAGAGGAGCTATCGATATGGATTAAAAACCAGCCATCAAACTACTAAATTCTTACCAAACATCTTCATAGCCATATAGATCCAGACAGAAATTGATGCAATGGCGAGCGACCAACCGAGCACGCCCTTCCACTCGCCAGTCGGCGCCTGGAACTCGGCGAAGGTCTGGCAGAAGGAGGCTCGGTATAAAGTTTTCTTCTCTTCTAGTGAAAGCTTGCGCCAGTCTCCCCTTTCCTTCTCACGGAGGACCTGGTGGCAGAGACATTTAGATTAAAAACGGCCCAAATGCAAAATGCTTTCTGCAGACTCAACGGACTCAGCTAGAGGTGGATGTGTAATTAAATATTGCCTTTGTATACACCCTTTTTTAAGTCATAGATACTGTCGCCTTACGTTTTTGGTTATTAATCAAAATTAATTTTATTTGTGTAACATAGGTCGTGAATACAGGTCGAAAATTCAAGTTTATATAGGTTGCTATGTTATGCCAAGAAAGGTATATACATAGTTGCAAGCAAAATATAAAGAAAATGAATTAATCAAGCTAAAGGTAAACAAATTATTCAGTATATTATGTCAAAATGAAAATGAAATGATGGTAAATAAATATAAAACAACGTGACAAAATGTCACAATACGGAGTCAAAAAATAGAGTCAAATAAATAAATAAGTCTACATTAATTTGTCATTCAGAAATTTATACGTTGTATAATAACATTTATCAATATTAATAACTGGTTTAATATAATTTACCTTAATATCAGGTGTGTCGGCGCGGAAGCGCACGGCGGGCAGGGGGAAGTCGGGCCTGTCCATGTAGTTGGGTTGACCATTGAAGCCATAGCCGACCCACTCGCGGTTGCCGATCTGAAATTATTATTATATCTTAGATGCAATTAATTTCTACAAAATTTTTAAAATAGTAGTAAAATTAGAGATGATGGGAAGGTTACACTTTTACCAATAGGAGGCCAATAAATAATTACAGAGGTGAAAAACCAGCCAAGTACGTTCCGTACCATTGATTTATGGAATTAAAGGACTTTAAGTTATTTCTATGATTACGCGGTAATAAGCGGTTTACGATTTACGAGGTATTAAAAAAACTACTTACTAGATCTCGTTCAAAACAATTTTCGTTGGTAGTTTTTATAGTAATGTAGGTACATCATTCCTTTTTTTATAGATTTTTCATTTTCTTATTTTAGAAGTTAGGAGGGGGGGGAGGGGTACCAACTTTTTTCCACTTTGGAAGCGTCTGTCACGCAAACTATTCGGTTTAGAAAAAAATATTTTAGATACCTCGATATCATTTTTGAAGACCTATCCATAGATACCCCACACATTTTGGGTTTCAGTTCTAAGTATGGAGAACCCCCCATATTTATTATATTTTTTTTTTATTTTTGCTTCAAAATCTTAATGCGGTTCACAGAATACATCTACCTACCAAGTTTCAACAGTAGGTATAGCTCTTATAGTTTCGGAAAAAAAATGGCTCTGACATACGGACGGACAGATGGACAGACAGACATGACGAATCTATAAGGGTTCCGTCTTTTGCCATTTGGCTACGGAACTCTAAAAAGGGGTCAGTATCAACATAATAACTGCTGTACAAATTAAGCTACGCGAAGCGCGATTGATTTGTGGATAAGTCACATTTTTAACGTTTAACACATGTCAGGATGTTGTTTCCAACTGTCGGTAGTGGATCTTTGAGAGTCAGAAGCCCTCGGTCTTGTCTCTGAAACTCCGACAAGTTGTGGAGGTCAGATAAACACTTGTTCCTTGTAGCTGTCCCCAACATAATTGGTTTTCCCAACTACACAGATAATGATGAGGTAGAAGAGTTGCCATTTAATTATTATGGCCTTTGTTTCCTTACCTTGGCAAGTTCTCCGTTAGAGGAAGAGGCGCGGGCGCATACCGGCACGCGAATCGCGTCAAGCACCGCACGGCGCAGTAGCAGATTGGCCATGTTGCTGTGGAAACAGAGATATCAGTCATTAGACGCCAATGTTACATAAGCCGTTCTCTTGCAGAAACTATAGAACACCATCTGTTTTGATTCTTAGTCCTTTTGCTTCATTTATGTTCATACATCTGGGTATACGTACAGAAGAAAACTTAACGACACACCCACTTTTACAGTCTTGCTCATGGAGGAAAACTTAACGACACACCCACTTTTACAGTCTTGCTCATGGAGGAAAACTTAACGACACACCCACTTTTACAGTCTTGCTCATGGAGGAAAACTTAACGACACACCCACTTTAACAGTCTTGCTCATGGAGGAAAACTTAACGACACACCCACTTTAACAGTCTTGCTCATGGAGGAAAACTTAACGACACACCCACTTTAACAGTCTCGCTCATGGAGGAAAACTTAATGACACACCCACTTTAACAGTCTTGCTCGTGGAGGAAAACTTAATGACACACCCACTTTTACAGTCTTGCTCATGGAGGAAAACTTAACGACACACCCGCTTTTACAGTCTTACTCATGGAGGAAAACTTAACGACACACCCACTTTTACAGTCTTGCTCATGTACAGTCAAACTAAACCAAAGATTATGTCATCAGGATTGTTGGATATAGTAGAAGATTAGTAAGAAACTGATGGATGTTTCAAAAATTTAATTTTGTAATGATATTTTATTCTACAAACATCCATTGGTACCTTAAAAAACTTCAATTATATTTGATACATATCTACTTTGGGGACTGTATGTCTGTACATACTGTTTATATATATTACATAGTACCTATACTATTGTATGTATATCATAAAACTTTACAATCACTGTAATCTATTGAAATAAGATTTAAAAAGGAGTCACTAACCTTACTAATAATATAAATCGGAAAGTGAGTTTGTTTGATCTGCTTTCATGTAGTTAAGGCAACTACTGAACCGCTTGCTTTGAAATTTTGCAGACGTAAAGTTAAAAGTCCGGATTAAATAATAGGGTAATTTTTATACCGAAAAAAAATTATATTCCCGAGGGAAATCTAAAAAGCGAGATATAACCGAATTCCATGCAGGCGAAACCGCGAGCGGAAAGCTAGTAGACAATAAATAAAAATCTGGCACTTAAATATTTTTAAGACATTATGCAACATGGAAATGAAATCGATTATTATGCAGGTAGTATCACTGATCACTTTTACACGTTATATTTTTTTAAACTAGCTGGAGACGGCATTTCCAAACTGACTACCTCTGAGAAGAAAAGCCGAAACAATAATTTTTCTGTTAGTGATTAAGTAATAAATAACAGATTTTACATAAGTAAAGGATAATAAAAATTGTTAAAAAGGAAGGGATGTAGTGTTTGTATCTCCTAAAAGGTACATACTAACATTGTCTCACATACACTGTAGTTGAAGTGTAGCTGTCAACCGGAGTCTGTCACTGACACTGGTCAAGGTTGGACGTGTGCTACTTGCGATACGAGTGTAGTGGTCAGCCAGTGAATCACAGGTGTTATTCGTTCGTTCGTTATTCGTTTGGTTTCCGCACTCAGTCCCTCCAGCGGACCATTGTGCGTGGAATCACAGGTGTTACTGTAGGCCAAGGGTCCTTACAAGAACTCAGGTATCGTTGTTTTTGGTTGTTTGGGTTATGGTGTGGTGCCCATATGCAAAATATACACATTGATATAGAGTTGTGGACACCACCCCATATTCAAAATTAAATGCCAGCTGTGGTGATTTGCTGATATACAATCTCACTTCATAACAATTTCGTTATAAATATATGTAAATGTCATGTCAAGCACTGTGTCTCTCAATGTCCAGATTTTGTTAAATAAAGCCTAGAAATGTTTTAAATTATTACACCAACCCATATTCAATATTAACTATGCCGCAGAAGCGTAGAGTGCATGGGCAGGTTCCTATATAAAAAATTGTATGGAAGTATGAAGGAAATAAATATGAATAAAAAGTACGCTCTTTTTATTAATTTTTGCTTACACACGTTGAGGGCTCCGGTGGCTCCGTATAATTGATATGGCAGATACAGCAGCAGTTACGCCCTTGTTATGCATCACATTTGCGAAGTAGAAATTCCGTATTTTTAATACAATATTACTGAGTAGAAAAAAATAAGAAACTAATGCTGATATAAGCAATCAAACCATAGTGCTGTCTATTCTAAATAACTAATGTGGTCTATTTCAAGTGTTATGAATTAAAAAATGAGTATATACATAGGTATTCAGGAATATTTTGTGTCAGTGTTTCAACCAAATACTGACTGTAATAACATTTTATATTTCATATAGAAACATTATTGTTCATTTCATAAATATTTTGTGATCCGATCACAGACATCATTAGGTAGGTCTCAAATCAATATTATCAAATTGATAAAGTATGCTCAATATAAGTAGGTGACATTATTATTGTGCTGCACAAATACATGACAAACCTATGATCATTATTACAGTTTGAGTTTTTTTTAGGTACTTGCAAAATCATAATTATCATATTGGAATGGTATTATGGATTAAAAAAAACATCTACTAAAGAATTTTCACCATTTTTTTTAACTTCAGAGATTGATTGGTATGAGGATACAAGAAGGATAAGGAATTTGAGACATTGGTTTAAACATTAATTCCTGGAGTCAACTAAACAAACATTTCTCTATGTGTATCATTAAATAAAAACTAGAAAGTATTAGAGGAAAAATGTATCTCCTCTTAGACTTTGTAACAACTATTGGTGTCTATACGGTAAAATGTTGGTAAAATTAATGTCTTAGGAGGTTATGCCCGCAGTGATTAAATATCGAAGAGTTACATAACATGAACTCCATGGCTATAACTATCACTATGATCTGATGATAAGAAGTAAATGACGAGGTCCTCTTTTAACTAACGTAACAAGAGGAGACAATAGAAGCCTTAACGTCATTATAAAAATATTCAATTATATTCAAATTTAGAATCCACTTACATATTTGAGAACCTATGCACTTCAGTGTTATGTTTCGTAACTTACAACACCAATTTGAGATAAATAGTATGTAACTGATCACAAACACAGTAATATTTAATAAATTATAGTTTCTTTACCTCAAAAATGTGGTTTCTCTTGCAAAATAATCTTATCAGCACCACCCAAGACTGAAAATTTAGAGCGCAAGCGACATCTAACGGTTACTAATGTAAGTTTTTTACAATTGATTTTTGCGTTTCGTTCTACGTTATGCAACTATATAATATAACACTGCAAGCCGCCATGCAAAGATTCTGATCATTGATAATCCCACTTTGCTTTGGCTGCTGCTAATGTAGCCTGTTTCCTAATATAGGTATACTGTGTTTATAAAGTGATGAAAATAAATGAAGACGCTGCGGTCATGCAAATAGCAAACCTGCTGACTTGACTGAAATCATTTGATATTGATACTAGCCATTGATAAAATATTAAACAGATACGATATATTCTAACAAACTGACCAAAAAAAATGTGCCGAACACAGCAGCAGCACACATGCATATTTTTATTCGGCATACATTGGTACAGTGTGAGTGAGATGGGGCGCAATCTAAAGCATAGAGAAGAAAAAGATGCCTAGTGTTTGTCGTTTGCGCTGTTAGTGTGTGTAGTTTGTTTTTACGAGTGTATCGAGTGTGACTAAAGCGAGATACAGGACTTACTTCCTTTTGTACGCTTCATTTTTAGTGCGCTAGTGACATAGCTACCTTATTTTAAGAAGATAAGCGATATTCATAATATAAATACCAGGAACAAACACAATCTTGCTTTACATCACACTCGTCTCCACAGAGTAGGCAACTCGTTCATGGGTCAATGTATACACTTTTACAACAAGCTTCCCATGGACGTTCGAAACTTACCCATTAAACGATTTAAGAACCATATAAAGGCCAAACTTTGCAAAAAGGGGTATTATAAAATCACAGAGACAAAAAAGCTTGGGATTGAGCTGCTCGCTCTGTTAAGCATTGTTAATTGTTATTAAGCAATATGCGTAATTACTAGCCCCGCACGATGATATTGCGATGGAACCTTGTCACAATAACAGCGTTGTGACGTCATCTGTCACACAAAAGGACAGCTAGCAAAAGAATGTTAAATGCAAAATTAATATTAGGGTTAAGGGTTTTTATTTTATAATTTTATTACACTCTTTATAAAGAGTGTATGTATAAATTAATATTAGGGTTAAGGGTTTATTTGTATTTTATAATTTTATTACACTCTTTATAAAGAGTGTATGTATAATAAAATTAATATTAATTTTACATTTAACATTCTTTCGTAGGTATACCTACTCACCCATATTCTGACAAATAAACTTTCATTATTAAGAATTTCAAGGAAATAATTTTTGTAGACGTAAGAAAAATATACTTATTCGTATATCTTTCTTACATGTATACTATTTTTTTCTAACTACATTTCTGTTAATTTGCGAGCGAGAATTGAACCAGAGTCCACTGTGTAGTAGTCATGTTTTAATTACTACCTACATCTATCAGCTTATAAATAAAACCAGGATAATATGTAAAAAATGTATATAGTCTTCCGAATCATAACTGCTTTCTGTGTCTGTCGTTTCCGATTCACTATCGTCGCCGTATTTATGACAAATAACTCGTCAGTTATTCGATCTTTATTCCAGTATTTATTCCTCTTCAAGCCGTTTAACATGATTGACTTCCTTTCGCCAGTCATCTGGAGTTATTGACACCAACGACTCCAACGTCAGAGCTTCAATGCGACTTTCCAACTGCTCCACATTCTTTTCTGACACCCTTATCTTTACCAGGTTCCAGATGTACTCAATGGGGTTGAGGTCGCAGTTGTACGGTGGTAATCTAACGACTTCATGGCCATTGCCAGCTAATAAATTGTCAATTTTATAATTTTTCGGCGGTCTGTGCCGTTTAATTAATAAATACAGTTCAGGTTTTGTAGTGTCGTTGGGAAAGTCTCAACAATCAACTGTTTTTTATTGTTCATGCTTGGTGGCCTATTCTCATCCCTACTGTGATAAGGGGCGTTGTCCATCACAATTTTAGAGTTGCGTGGTATGTTGGGTACTATTTCTTCTGTAAGCCACTTGGTGAAATTCTCAGCATTCATTTGATCATAGTAATCCCCTGTTTTGGTGTCTGCTTTAAACATTAAAAGGGCATTGTCAACAAAACCGCTTTAACTTCCCGCGTGAACTATTATCCATCGGCGGCCGGGACTGTCGTTCCGTCTCACTCCATCGGTTGTTGTTTGCCAACATTTTTCTACCGTGTAGTGTGCATGTATCCACGTTTCGTCGAGATAAATAACGGGTCTTTTGTTATTACCAAGCGAGTCATTTTCTTTCATACGTCGTAAATATTTAGCCCTCCACGCTTGAATCTGGGGTCTTTGAATTAGGGCGTCTTTTTTGGTAGCATCGTTTAAATTAGTAGCCTAAATCACATTTAATTATTTTTCTTAATGTAGTTTCACTACCAGTATAATTAAGGTCTACTTTTGAAGCCGCCAAGATTTTGCGCATTGTGGGTATTTCTCTCCTCACCGTACACATTGAATCTATAATATTTCTTAAAGCTGTTATGGAAAACCCGTCGAAATATTTCTTCTTTTGTCTTTTTCCTTTAGTAGGAGTTCTCAATTTGCTGCCACTGGCTGTTGCTGACTCATGCTCTCGTCTCAATTTCGTCACAGTATTTTTGCAACGCCTGTGGCACATGCCACACACTCCGTGACTTTGATAGAATTTTGCAAAATATTTTTAATAACTGTAAGCAGTTGCTTCGGTATTAAAATGTCCGAAGCACTTCTTAAAGCACGGTTTATACTTTCAAGAACTAACTTACAATCCTCTTTCTCTTTAACAAAATAATTGTCAACTTTAATTATAATTTCACGAGTACGACTATTAATTAATTTCTTACTCATTTTAACGAGTAACAGTTAACAAAACTAAACAACAAAACTCAAGAACAACAATAAAATAGGATAACAAAAACAAAAAGCTAACAAAAATATTCGATGTGCGTAAGTGGGTAAGCGCGGACTGAATTTGCGAACGGTACCGACGGTGCGAGTTCGACTACGTCACCAAGATGGCCGCCAATCGCAATATCATCGTGCGGGGCTTATATAAGGTAAATTATTGTAAACATTTTCATTTTTAATGTCTGGACTTGAAAAAAGACGATGATCCCTGAGTTTGTTTCGGCTATTTCTTCTCAGAGGTAGTCAGTTAGGAAATGCCGGCTTCATCTAGTTAAAAAAAATAAAATAAAAAATAAACATGACGTGTAAAAGTGATCAGTGATCCTACTTGCTTAATAAACGATTTCATTTCATTTCATTTCATTTCATTAGTTTAATATTTTATCAATGATACTAGCACATTATTTTGTACTAGAAGCACAACTGGTTTTAATGAAATACAAATCTATGGTCTCTGGCTTTTAAGCAAAATGAGTAAAATAAAAAAAAGGATACGTGTTTATTATTAAGTATATGTTTTAACGTATTTTTACCAATAAAAAGTATTCCAAAACTCAATAATTGCTTTCATCATCTGATTCCGAATATTCTTCATTAAAAAGTATTTTCATTGTCATCTGCGTCACTCAACGTCTCCGCTACTGCTGTCATCAGCCTGCTACCTTCGCTTAGGTGAATAACAGTTATTCACCTAAGCGAAGGTAGCAGGCTGATGAACCCTATAACAAGATATAGATGAGTCAGTTACTGACTCATTTACAATATGTAAAGAACACCCTGTCCGACCCATAAGGATAATAAAGGTTAGGTATAAGCCCCGCACGATGATATTGCGATTGGCGGCCATCTTGGTGACGTAGTCGAACTCGCACCGTCGGTACCGTTCGCAAGTTCAGTCCGCGCTTACCCACTTACGCACATCGAATATTTTTGTTAGCTTTTTGTTTTTGTTATCCTGTTTTATTGTTGTTCTTGAGTTTTGTTGTTTAGTTTTGTTAACTGTTACTCGTTAAAATGAGTAAGAAATGAATTAATAGTCGTGCTCGTGAAATTATAATTAAAGTGGACAATTATTTTGTTAAAGAGAAACAGGATTGTAAGTTAGTTCTTGAAAGTATAACGAACATTTTAATACCGAAGCAACTGCTTACTTATCCATACTAATATTATAAATGCGAAAGTAACTCTGTCTGTCTGTCTGTCTGTTACGCTTTCCCGCTTAAACCTCTCAACCGATTTTGACGAAATTTGGCACAGACAATTTTTAGACCCTGAGAAAGAACATAGGCTACCTTTTATCCCGGAAAAATTTGAAGTTCCCGAGGGAAATCTAAAAAGCGCGATATAACTGAATTCCACGCGGGCGAAGCCGCGGGCGGAAAGCTAGTTAAAAATATTTTGCAAAATTCTATCAAAGTCACGGAGTGTGTGGCATGTGCCACAGGCGTTGCAAAAAATACTGTGACGAAATTGAGACGAGAGCATGAGTCAGCAACAGCCAGTGGCAGCAAAATGAGAACTCCTACTAAAGGAAAAAGATAAAAGAAGAAATATTTCGACGGGTTTTCCTTAACAGCTTTAAGAAATATTATAGATTCAATGTGTACGGTGAGGAGAGAAATACCCACAATGCGCAAAATTTTGACGGCTTCAAAAGTAAACCTTAATTATACTGGTAGTGAAACTACATTAAGAAAAATAATTAAATGTGATTTAGGCTACCAATTTAAACGATGCTACCAAAAAAGACTGGCCCTAATTCAAAGACCCCAAATTCAAGCGTGGAGGGCTAAATATTTACGACGTATGAAAGAAAATGACTCGCTTAGTAATAACAAAAGATCCGTTATTTATCTCGACGAAACGTGGATACATGCACACTACACGGTAGAAAAATGTTGGCAAACAGCAACCGACGGAGTGAGACGGAACGACAGCCCCGGCCGCCGATGGATAATAGTTCACGCGGGAAGTTAAAGCGGTTTTGTTGACAATGCCCTTTTAATGTTTAAAGCAGACACCAAAACGGGGGATTACTATGATCAAATGAATGCTGAGAATTTCACCAAGTGGCTTACAGAAAAAATAGTACCCAACATACCACGCAACTCCAAAATTGTGATGGACAACGCCCCTTATCACAGTAGGGATGAGAATAGGCCACCAAGTATGAACAATAAAAAACAGTTGATTGTTGAGTTGGCTACAAGCTCACAACATCGACTTTCCCAACGACAGTACAAAACCTGAACTGTATTTATTAATTAAGCGGCACAGACCGCCGAAAAATTATAAAATTGACAATTTATTAGCTGGCAATGGCCATGAAGTCGTTAGATTACCACCTTACAACTGCGACCTCAACCCCATTGAGTACATCTGGAACCTGGTAAAGATGAGGGTGTCAGAAAAGAATGTGGAGCAGTTGGAAAGTCGCATTAAAGCTCTGACGTTGAAGTCGTTGGCGTCAATAACTCCAGATGACTGGCGAAAGGAAGTCAATCATGTTAAACGGCTTGAAGAGGAATACCTATTGGAATAAAGATCGAATAAGTGACGAGTTATTTGTCATAAATACGGCGACGACAGTGAATCGGAAACGACAGACACAGAAAGCAGTTATGATTCGGAAGACTATATACATTTTTTTACATATTATCCTGGTTTATTTATAAGCTGATAGATGTAGGTAGTAATTAAAACATGACTACTACACAGTGGACTCTGGTTCAATTCCCGCTCGCAAATTAACAGAAATGTAGTTAGAAAAACATAGTATACATGTAAGAAAGATATACAAATAAGTATATTTTTCTTACGTCTACAAAAATTATTTCCTTGAAATTTTTAATAATGAAAGTTTATTTGTCAGAATATGGGTGAGTAGGTATACCTAAGAAAGAATGTTAATTATTTAATTAATATTAATTTTATTATACATACACTCTTTATAAAGAGTGTAATAAAATTATAAAATACAAATAAACCCTTAACCCTAATATTAATTTATACATACACTCTTTATTAAGAGTGTAATAAAATTATAAAATACAAATAAACCCTTAACCCTAATATTAATTTTGCATTTAACATTCTTTTGCTAGCTGTCCTTTTGTGTGACAGATGACGTCACAACGCTGTTATTGTGACAAGGTTCCATCGCAATATCATCGTGCGGGGCTAGTAAACTTGACCACATATGATATATTTTACATAATCATCATAGTAACAATATTAATGAATTTTGAAATAATCCTTTTTTTCCGGGAATTAATTCCAATTTCTCCGAAATTTGGTAATTTTTAAAAAAGTGTCAACACTGGTATTATTCTAAGCGAATAGCGACGCGACCACGTCACAGGTACCGCGTGCCCTGCCCCCCGCCGCCCGCGGAGGGGGTTGCTTACCGCGCATGTATTAAGTCACCTCTTTTTGCGAAATAATATTTATTTTTTTAGGGGGATTTTTTTTTTAAGTTTAGCCTGTCTTTGTGGGCATTATTAGAATCAGTTATCGATACCTAACAGTACCTTCACGGATCAGACAAGGTTTTCTTTACATATTGTATTGTAAAGGGTTTTTCTTTAATATATTATATAAACCAGTGCTTGACCGCAATCCCGCCTGATGGTAAGCAGTGATGCGATCGTTGATGGTAAAGCGCGCTAGTTTATTAAGAGCCTATTCACTCTAGCCTTGAAGACACTCAAATTGTAGTCCGACGGAAACACCGCCGCCGGCAAGTTGTTCCAGTCCCTTGATGTACGCGGTATAAAGGAGGAGGCGAAACGCTTCGTCCGGATCGTAGTAGTGTTAACAACGTAAGGGTGGAAACTCGCCGTACGACGAGTCGTCCGATGGTGGAACGGAGATGGGGGAATTAAATCATGCAATTCCCTCGCACACTCCCCAAAATGCATCCTATAGAACACCGAAAGGTTGGCTACTCTACGCCTGTGCTCTAGGCTTTGGAGACCGTCTCGAGTTAAAAAATGTAAATTCTATCAGAAGATGAATAGCACTAATTTAGAATTCCGAACATGATGTACGGACCTATTTCATTTTTAAAATCAGTGGTAAATTATATCACCTAAAGTATTAAAACTGTGCTAATGGCACAACATTATGGTTTACTTATATTTGCAATCTAACCTATAAATGCGCAATGTAAACAATCTTCATTTTTGTCTTAAAATCGTTTACTTAGTAACTTTGAAACTTTTTGTAGATAAAAACAAACAGTAACATGATTGATTATATACCTGGTTTAGAAACTGTTCAATCATAAATATCATCCATATTTGATCAAAGTCCAGTTTGATGTACTTACTAACAAATATTGATGATAAACTTTAAAAATAATTTCCCAAGCTCCACTCCGGTTTGTTTTTCTCATATTTAACACATTTCGTCGACTTTTGTCTAAATAGAATTGAAAATTAATACAAATAACAAGTCACAAAACAAATCGATGACCGCCGATAGACCAAGGGCCACCAGCACATTACACAAAAACAGACCGACCTACCGACCTCGACGCCGAGATCCATCGCGACGCGCTCCACGTAGTAATCTAATCCCCTCCCCCGTCCCTTGTCCGATGAAGGCCAGCCCGCGCTGCAGCTGAGCCAGTAATATCATAATGTCCCAACAATGACCTCTGAGTTTGTTTCGGCGTTTCTTCTCAGAGCTAGTACTAGGAAACGTCGTGGTCATCAAACCATGAAGAATACATTCGATCCAGCCGTCCCTTGCTGTCCTCTATAGCGACGCCCTAAGCCGAGGTTCGTACCCCACAGGGGGTGCCCTTAGTGCGTAGTCGCCCAATTTTAATTTAGTTTTAAGTGCCCCTGGCTAGAGGCTTTAATTTTAATTAAGGCATCCACAGGAAAGCCCGGTTCAGTAGTTACGGCCTTAATCCCACCACCTATCCACCTCTAAGGCCACCTACGAGATGCCATATCAAAAAAAAAAAAAATGACTGCCGATGACATTCGATGTGCTAAGATTTTTACACCTAATTTATAATATTTCACATTGATATAATATTAAACTAAATAAATATCTAGCTGTCCATCTCAATCTTGTATAATTGGCAATTCTCTATAGGTAATCAGCCTTTCAACGTTCATTAATATTGTACGGGGTTAAAACAAAGAAGTTTATAAAAAAAAAGATGGTGTAATTACAACAGCATGATCTGCTGTCGTCTGTAGGTACGTTCCGCAATCCATACTAATATTATAAATGCGAAAGTAACTCTGTCTGTCTGTCTGTCTGTTACGCTTTCCCGCTTAAACCTCTCAACCGATTTTGATGAAATTTGGCACAGACAATCTTTAGACCCTGAGAAAGGACATAGGCTACCTTTTATCCCGGAAAAATTTGATATTCCCGACGGAAATCTAAAAAGCGCGATATAACCGAACTCTACGCGGGCGAAGCCGCGGGCGGAAAGCTAGTTCTCAATAATTTTACAAAATTAATACAATAATCAAGTAGTTTTGACATGGACTAAAATACGTCAATTCACATCAGACTAAACTAATATTTATCTTCTTATTTGTGAAATTAAAAAGAAAATTATGCACCTAACTCAAAAATTTTCTTTGTGGACAAGGTAATCGTCAGGAATTGAAAATAAAATAAGAAATTCTCGTTTAAATATTTTATTAAATACAGACGCCAGCACATCAAGAAACCCGTACAATTTTGGCTAGCTTGACCTGCTACCGTCTGTACACATCTTCACTGTAGCAGTTGACTCAACAAGAGTTCCTCGCTACGATTAATCGATTATGGAATCGTGAAATATTTTCACGTGAAAACATTAGCCTTAAATTAGCACGCTTCAAAAATTTGCAGCGTCTACGTAAACAAAAAATCAAACGGAAGATATAGTATGCATAAAGTATGCTATATTATGCATGGCTTGTTCTTATCAAAGCTGAATCGTATCCTATAGAATTGCTGAAAAAATTGAATCAAATGGACATCATCGTATGACCCTGACAAATGACTTACATGACAGTATAAACATTGACTTTTGAGTCTCGCCTCTTGCCTACGTATTTTGAATGAACAATCTCACCTCTTGATGAACGAGAAACTATCGAGAATGGTGCTTGCTTTTAGCACTTTCAGCTGCTTCTGCTACGGCCTCATTAAGCAACCTTAAAAGATCGTTTTGAGAAAATATATTTAAACTGGTACTATTTTGTCTGAATGTAGCGTCTTTATACGCGATGTTTTTCTTTGTTTCTTTTCTGGGGTCCTTTTTGGCGTTAGTTGAGATTTTTTTACTAACTTTATTCTTTATTGGTTGATACTCAGAATTGTATTTGTATTCATCACCACTTTCCTCTCTACTCTCCGATACTGATTCAAGCGCCAATTCTATGTTTTCTTTGTCAACCTGAACTTTTTGCATTTTAGGTGCATATTTTTTCTTCTCATTTGTTGGTTCATTTGATTTAATTACATGTTCATTTTTTGAAAATATCTCACTGGTTTCAGATGCCAATAGTTCTTGAATGTCGATATCATTTATAAGTTTGGCAATACTTTCCTCCGCTTGTTCCTCTTCGCTCATATTTTCATCCAATGTCTCTACTGTCTGCATCCTGTCATCTTCTTCACCCTTTTCTTTAAACTCATCAAAGTTGTCAATTGTAGTCACCATTCTTACTGATCCCTTCGGGTCTTGGGGAAGCTCATATTCAATATCCGCTGCTGTGGTTGGTCCGGTAGTCGGTTTGACACTAGCAACTCTAGAAGTGTCTATTGTTGTTGCTTCCTCTTCGGTGTTTGTGTCCGATTCAAATTGATCGAGATATTCTTTTACTTCTTCACTGCCAAACATTGTTGTTATAAATTCTTTGAAAAGTTTACTTTCTTCCAAATTTCTCAAGACGCCTTCATCCGGATCAGGGGTTGTTGTTGCTGCACGTGGGGTGATGGGAGAGATCTTAAACTGCGCCTGCGTACTTACTATGAAATTATTTATATCGTAGCCTTGCGAGGTCGTCCTTAGTGTTGAAAGTTTCCGGTCGGTTGGCACTTTCTGAAATCCCAGAAGAAAATAATTATTTTTTTAACAATTTTGCCTCTTTGCGTGACTTATCGTTTTAATAGGTATTTAGTTCAACATACAGTTTATAAAACGCAATAAATATTATTGAACAGTCAAAATGAATCCCCGGGTTCGATACCCGGCCAGGTCATGATGGGAAACGATCTTTTCCTAATTGTCTTGGGTCTTGGATGTTTATCTATACATGTATCTATTATAAAATATAGTATCGTTGAGTTAGTATCCCATAACACAAGTCTAGAACTTACTTTGGGGCTAGCTCAATCTGTGTGATTTGTCTGTATATATTTATTTATTTATTTATTGCTATAGATGGTGTGTTAATGTATTATGCAATTACCCTGTTGAATAGTGATGTTTTAAATTTTAATATTGTCTGGTTTCGTTTTTATTTTATTGTTTAAATTTTATTAAAATAGGCTATTTGACAGATTTATAATTTCCATCTTGAATTACTTAGTTGCGGCTTCACAGAACGCTTTATTCAGCATTAAGGCGTTGTGCCTTGTAAGTGACGTCACAAGCATTATAAACGATTTTCGGTTCTGCAGTGGTGTTTGTATCTATCTGTTATTTGTTATTGTTTATTTAATAAAATGGTTTACAAGTGGTGTGTACCGGGTTGTACAAATACATCGATAAAACACCTGAGAACACAGAACAACAACAAGTTCTGATGCGCGTATGACGTCATCGTGTTATTAGCCAATCCGGATCGTTTCACAATATGTGGCGCGAGATACAAAAAGTCAAACATATTTTTGCGTTATTGGATATATTAATTGTTATTATTTTTATTAAAACTCATGTAAATGACATAAAGAACCCTCTTTTTATGCATTTAAAGCAAATAATCACAAAAAAAAAATCATACTGTCAAATAGCCTATTGTTTTTATTCAATTTTATTATATGTGTAACTTTCTTAAATGTATGTCTTGAAATGTATCCTTTCTGCCGCATTAGGTTAAACAACCTGTAGGTACCTAATGTTAGTAAATGAGTTAA
The DNA here is from genome assembly GCA_017933935.1 of Sesamia nonagrioides. Taxonomy (NCBI): domain Eukaryota; kingdom Metazoa; phylum Arthropoda; class Insecta; order Lepidoptera; family Noctuidae; genus Sesamia; species Sesamia nonagrioides. The sequence continues at coordinate 3,285,367 of JADWQK010001061.1, forward strand.
TAAATAAATAATATACTTAATTGATAAAAATCAGCCACTAGCGGCAATCTACAATAAACAAACGTTTACACACGATGTTAAAATTAGGGTTGTAATGGAGCTTCGCCTCCGCTTCCGTTACTGTGGAAGTTCCGCAAGAAATCGTATCTTCGCTTCCGCCTCCGCCTCCGCACAATTTTTGCGGAGTTATAACGGAGGTTTATTTACGTGTACGACAACCATCCGGCCGCGCTTGAGCGCGAAATGGTCAAGAATCAACTAGTGCAAGGCGGGAATGCGGCAAACACAATTTCTTTCTCCTTAATTTTCATTACAAGAAGGTAATATTTTTTTTTACCAAGTACACTACTATTAATGTACGTATTTAAAATAAAAAATTGTTTTAATTAATCATAAATTTCATTTTTTTCTATATGTACTGTCACTTTCGCCTCCGCCTCCGTTGACCTCCGCATCCGCGGAGGTGAGACGCGTCACCTCCGCATCCGCCTCCGCCTCCGCTAACAAGCGTCCGTTACAACCCTAGTTAAAATGTTTAGAGCCGTTGCTTTCTATTGCGAATTCGTTTTTGATCTCATCATGCATCCTACCTACTTAGTAAGCCAAACGCACATAGCCGGTAAGAGTCGCAACGCAAGTCGCAACGCATTTTCATACAATAAAATGCAATTCGACTTTATTACCTGAGTACCTAACCAGGAGCCTTTACAGGTAGGTAGTTAAATACTAACCATGTCCATAATACCTTCTATCCAATCAGCGTAGAAGCCCAGCTTGGTAAAGACTGTGGGCGCATCAGTGGCTCCACAAGTCGGAGCCCCAAAGCTGACAACCCCAATCAGCTTACCGTAGGCCACTCCTGGCCCACCCGCATCTCGCTGTCACAATAATATTTAGAAAGGAGTAGAATATTACTTTTTTCAAAGCTATCACTAAAATACCTATACATGTCGGGTGACATTTTTTCGTCTCAAAAACAGTGGCGGATTTACCAATAGGCTGGAGCCTAGGGCGGCAGATTTAGAGGGGTGGTAAATTTAGCCCAAATTATAAAAAAAAAAACTTATATCCAGAAAATTTGACTGGTACACGCAAACCGAAGACCTGTGTCATAGAGGATGAAAACGGACGTCTTCTTACAGATGTGGCTGACGTAGTAGAGCGTTGGAAAACCTATTGCGAAGAACTGTACCACACGAGCGATTCTGCAGACGTTGTGCTTACATAGTCGACAGAGGAACCTGACATCTTACCATTGAAAATTGAACATGCGATCAAGGCTCTTAAATGCAGGAAGTCGCCAGAAAAAGGTGGTATAACGGCCGAATTATTCAAAAACCTAGGTCAAAAGGGCATAGAACTTATCACCGACATATGCAACACTTTCTGGAAAACAGGTAAATGGCCGAAAGACTGGACAGAATCGGTATTCATCCCCTTACACAAGAAAGGCTCTTCGAAAGACTGTGCTAACTATAGAAGCTTAGCGCTTATATCACATGCAAGTAAGATCCCGCTTTATGTCATCAACCGACGCCTGAACTACTTTTTAAGCCGACAGATTCCCGAAGAACCGGCAGGTTTTGAACGCGGGAACAAATAATGTCCGCCAAATTACTGAGAAAAGCAGGGAATTTAACAGCCCCGTGATCCTTTCCTTTATAGATTATACAAAAGCCTTCCACTATGTAAAATGGGATAAACTATGGAGTGTGCTACTAGAGATGGGAGTTCCTGATCATCTTGTTGCCCTAATCCAGAGTCTGTACACAGAAAATCGATCTTTCATCAGGAGTGGCGCAGAATACTCCAGTATGTTCCAAATGAAGAGGGGTGTGAGGCAGGGCTGCATCTTTTCCCCTGCACTCTTCAACATATATATGGGGAATACATAATGCGGAAAACCATCCAAAATTGGGAGAAGGGATTTCCTATGGCGGAAAGAGATTATCAAACTCCGATATGCTGATGATACCGTACTCCTGGCAACATCTCTGGAAGATATGAGTGAGCTGTTCCAAAGACTCGAAATTGAAAGTGGCAACATTGGTCTTGCAGTCAACAGAGCAAACACGAAGATGATGATAGTGGATCGAGCCGAAACTTTAGCAAATGTCACCTGTAACATTCCTGGCATTAACATCGTCGATCGCTACATTTATCTGGGATCCCAAATCTGCAACGATGGCAGCTGTGTTCCCGAAATTAAGAGACGTATCGGGATGGCTAAGGACGCAATGACCCGTCTAAACAACATTTGGAGGAGGAGAGGAATTGGCATTAAAACTAAGATCAGATTGGTTCGTGCCCTGGTATTCCCTATCATCCTCTATGGTGTGGAAACGTGGACTATCTTAGCCCGAGAACGCCAGAGAATCGATACATTCGAGATGTGGTGCTGGAGGCGATTACTCCGAATACCTTGGACTGCAAAACGCACCAATGTGTCGATTCTGAACCAGCTTAAAATAAAAACCCCTTTGTCGACCATATGCCAGCAACGTATTTTTGATTTTTCCTCTTTCGGTCACACAATGCGCAGAGGCGATGAAAGGCTAGAAAAATTGACTGTCGTTGGGAACACCGAAGGCAAACGATCGCGCGGTCTTTCACGAACCAGAAGGACCGATCAAATCAAAGACTCATCGTCTTCTAAATTCTACGCGGTGGTGAGAGACGCGCTGGATCGAAACCGATGGAGGCAGATCATCATCATCATCATCCCAGCGTTAATCCCAGTCGCATCCGAAGCCTTTTCAGCTTTGGAGTCTGGGGTTCGCTTTACCAGTTCAACTGCAGATATGGCTAAACTTCGACATTTTCCGTGAAGCGACTGCCGTCTGACCTCCACAACCCGAAGGCGATATCGAAGCATTGCAGTTAGACCAATTATTGGACTTTTATGGGCTCCAACAACCCGTAACGACTGCCACTAGAAGTTCGTATGGCAACCGGGACCAACGGCTTAACGTGCTTTCCGAGGCACGACCAGACCAGTGCAAATATTCGTATTCATGCATACAAATACTTGCACTGTGCGGGGATCAAACCCGCGCCACCCTGCGCAGCGGCCGCGTCCGCTACCGCTACGCCACGGAGGCTGTCCGATGGAGGCAGATCATCCATTCGAAATGCTGCCCCAATGCTGACCACGATCCTCAGATATGAGGGACCGACTGCAGAGAGAGAGAGAGAGAGAGAGAGAGAGGACCAAGAACTTCAACCTCATACACTGATATAATACAATCTAAAAAAAAATATTAAACGGATTTGAACTCTGTGTCCCAACAACAACTGCCGCCTGTGGAACAATCTGCTTTTGAAAAACGGTTAATTATGATTTTGACAACGAGGCGGTAGAGGTATCATCAATAAGTATAACTATTGAAGATCCGTCTCCGAAGCCGATGTCAAGTACAAGTATTGACCAAGTGCTAACAACAGTAAATCTTAACAAAGATCCAGCTTTATGGGAAATTAACGATACCTTTTTTTTGTTTGGGATGGGTAATCATCAAATGATCTCTCGCGCTCTGGGCGGAGCGGAAGGACGTGTATGACTTTTACTGACTAAAACACACCAGTGTTCCTTCGCTTGCCTGTAGACTAGGGCCACGGTTTCTACTTTAAACAACCCGCAAACCTGACCCAGGAGGCATCGGTCTTCGTGGACTCCGTCATGTGCAGACATATCTTTGAGGTGCACGTGGAACACAACGCACTGTCGACTCGGTCCTGGTTCTTACCGGCAGCGAGCTGCCCACTGCTTATCGCCCGCAAGCCCGTGTCTATGGTGACAGGAATTACGATGTTGTCTCCCGACCAGGGCGTTTCCTGCAGCGGCTAGTGGCGTAAGGGCGCTAGAATTCCCGCTGTCTCACGCGCTCCGCCTCCTCCTTTGCCAGCATCACTGCTTCGCAGAAGGCGGTGACGGCCTGCTATGAACTCTCGCTGCGAACCATGGCCTAGACCAGGGACGCGAGAGATTGCCGGCGATCGCCGCCATGAGGACACGGCGGTGCTCTACCCAAGCAGGGCAGACCTCCACCGTATGCACCACCATGTCCTCAGGGCGATCTACAAAATGGTGAAACCCTGGCGTTTCCTCCCGACTTATCCGAAACAGGAACCTCTCGAAACAACCGTGTGCGGTGAGTACCTGCGTCAGGCGGAAGGTGAGGGCGCCGTGGCGCCTCTCTAGGCACTCCTCAAAGAGGGTACTTACCGCCGCTATTGTGGCGTACTCAGCACTGGGCTGCGACAATCGCACTCTCCATGTCGCCATGAGATCCCGCCGGAGCTCTGTCTGTCGTATCGCGATTTCTCGCGGCAGCGTAGATATACCCCGGCGTTTTGCCTCCTTTCGCCACACCCACATGTGGGCGAGGAAAATTAACGATACCATAAGGGGGATTATCGCAATAATCAAGGGAAGCAAACGCAAGGGAATAAAACGCAGAACAGCGATGAAAACTCTGTACGTTATAAATCTAGTATCCTTAGTTTGAAAGCTAAAAGTGCGATTGATGGCCATCTCAACAATTATTTACTACAGGTCCAAATTGATGACGAATTACTTATTGAAGTTATGTTCTCAAGAGAGTGGTTGCTATTGTGAAACGACTATATTCAAGAGGCCTTACTTTCAGAGGAAAAAAGAAAAATTTCGGTAATCCACATCTTCATTATCTCAGCCTATTGAAGTCCACTGCTGGAAAAAAAAGGCCTCCCCAATGCTTCTATCCCATTGAGGGGCATTGCCATAATCCCCACGCATGCCTGGCAGGCGAGTTGGGGATCGCAGTAATTTGTTATTCCACAGGAAAAGCGCTGCTGCCCGCTTCCCTGGTGAGAGTTCCCTTAGTCGCCTCTTGCGACACCCACGGGAGGATATGGGTTGGTACTATTCTATGCCCTATGTATCACAAGGGCAGTCCACATAACGGGAATTATTATACAATAATTTGATTTTGGAACTGTTAGCGGAATTTGATCCTTTTTTAGGCAGTCGTATTGAACGATTTAGTAATCAAGGATGTTGGCTTGGAATGAAATTATTTAAAATTAAAAACAATAACTGATTATTTTAATAACAAAATCGTTTTTTTTTTGTAATATTGTGGACAACTGTGATCTGTTTTATAACTTTTAGACAGCACTTTCGTTTAGGGATGTTAAAAAATTATCGATTTTTCTTTTAATGGATTATTATTTTTATCATCATCATCATCATCAACCAATTTTATCGTCCCACTACTGGGCACAGGTCTCCTCTCATACAGAGAAGGATTGAGCGTAATCACCACGCTTGCTCAATGCGGGTTGGCGATTTCAGACTTAAAGTCCAGGTTTCCTCAAGATGTTTTCCTTCACCTTCAGTCATTGGTGTCCAAGATATACTTAGAAAGTACATATAACTTTACAATAGTTACATTGGTACTTGCCTGACCTGGGATCGACTCAAAATAAAATACTCAAAAAATTGGTAGGTACCAAATTTTCGGTTTCATGTGTTTCTTAAAATCAATTCATAACAAACGTGGCAGCACACTACATACGTTAATAACTACTCGTTACCCGTCACGTTACTTGCCAAAATCCGATAAATATCTTCAATATCTCAGTGCAACTAGTATGATACTAGCCTATCACAGGCGGTGTTTTTCCTCATAACTTTCTAACTTAAAGAGATAGGATTAAAAAACCCTTCCAATATCGTTAGATATCATGTAAAGATGCCATGCCTTTGTTATGTATATACCCTTTATGTTACACGTTGTATAACATCACGCTGCAACCAATAGGAGCGGAGCATAATTAATTTCACAAGAACGTGTTATTTATATTTTAGTTTTTGAGATATTATGGACCGTATTACAGAACCTTACTCAAGATTTAAGCAATTCTTAAAACTAGTTTCAACCAATTAAATAGCTTCATACGAGATTTAAGTAAAGCTTGAGTTTTGAGTGAGATTCTGTAATACGGACCTAAGATTGTGATTGTTGAGCAACTCAACTAGCTCATTTCTTTTTGAATAATAACACGTTTATTGATACTGAAAATTCATATTTTAGTTTTGAATTGGTTATTTTTTAATTCATATTCCTTTATTTGATTTTGAGATGATCATTATTGTTAAGAGGAATATCTTAGGTTTATTATTAGAATATGAAAAGCATATAGGAATTTTAAATCATAGAAAAAATCGATATTTTCTCAAAAATTGATTATTTATTTTTATCAAAATCGATTAATATTGAATAAAGAAAAATCAATTTTTATTAATTCGATTATTTACCATTAATGTCACATCACATCCCTAGTTTCGTATATTTGATAAACTGTTTATTTTAAATTAAGAATATCTGAATAATTTCCAGAGATTCTTTCCAAAGATTTACTTCAATATTTATGAAGTTCCTGGCAGGCTATACGTTTACCAGAATGTGTGATGAGGTGTCATGAAACGTTTGTAACCAAACCAGCGCGATTCAGAAAACCGTACAACGCCATCTATCGAGCAAGGGTGTAAACTTTTTACGCTTTTTGCATGATGTGGTTCGTATTTCCTATTTCTTTTAAGATAGAATCTAGGAAGTTCCACAGAATTCGTCTTTGTAAGTAACATTATGTTTTTTACAAAATAAATGGGTGAAATCGGGAAGGCAAAACCGTGAAAAGAGTGAATCTGACACGTTGGTCAGCAAGAGACACAGGCAGCGTAAGGCGTGGGCGACGTGGGCCACCGCCTACGGCCTCGCGGTACAAAGGGCCTCGCGCCTTCAAATATTTGTATGCATTGCTTCAAGGCAAGAAAAAAAAAAGGATATAAATTAATTGTATTGTGAAAATTATTTTTATAGTCTGGCATCATTTGCTTACGTTGCATAACTACCGCGAGTAAATATTTGCCGCCGACGACCCGTGCGGGGAATCCCTTATTTTATTTGTTTACTTTCTTTAATAAGAAGCCAACCAATCAAGCCAAACTTATATTTAATTAGCTTTCCGTCCGCGGCTTCGCCCGCGTGGAGTTCGGTTATATCGCGATTTAGATTTCCCTCGGGAATATCAATTTTTTTCGGGATAAAAGGTATCCGATGTCCTTTCTCAGGGTCTAAAGAACATTGTCTGTAGGTACCAAATTTCATCAAAATGGGTTGAGAGGTTTAAGAGGGAAAGCGTAACAGACAGACATACAAAGTTACTTTCGCATTTATAATATTAGTATGGATTGATTGCGCTATTAAATATAAGTTCTTTACAGCTAAAAAATGTAGATATAACATTTTTTTTTTTCAAACATAATCCATAATCCATCATCATCATCCTCATCATCATTATCAACCTTTTTATCGTCCCACTGCTGGGCACAGGTCTCCCTCATACAGAGAAGGATTGAGCGTAATTACCACGCTTGCTCAATGCGGGTTGGCGATTTCAGACTTAGAGTCCAGGTTTCCTCAAGATGTTTTCCTTCACCTTCAGTCATTGGTGTCCAAGACATACTTAGCCATAATCCATACTTAATATTATAAATGCGAAAGTAACTCTGTCTGTCTGTCTGTTACGCTTTCCCGCTTAAACCTCTCAACTGATTTTTGTGAAATTTGGCACATACAATCTTTAGACCCTGAGAAAGAACATAGGCTACTTTTTATCCCGGAAAATTTGATATTCCCGAGGGAAATCTAAAAAGCGCGATATAACCGAATTCCACGCGGACGAAGCCGCGGGCGGAAAGCTAGTCAGATATAAAATTAAGCAACAACATGGGTTTAAGTGTCGAACATTATGCTTTGGCGCAATATCCCTTTAAAAATAACCACAATATCAAAAAATCAGAAACTGTAATATTTTAAAATATTTTACCGATGCATAGATCAATTTATTGGTATTGTCATCTCCACCTAACAATACGACCTTTTTCATTAATTTTAATCTTATTTGCAACTATTTTTATGAATAAAAACTCGGCAGTGTTAATTGTTTTGTTTTAATTATTATATAAAATCCGTCTTCAGATCGCAATAGAACAGGGCCTCTCATGGGCGTATCCAGCTAGAGGTTCAAGTCAGGCCTAGGGGGGGCAAGTCAAACTTTTACAGTGGGTAGTCTTTGTCCGCTATAGTCGCACGCGGTTTTTTGGCAATTAGACCGTACATTTCGTTAGTGTCTACTGCATGGTTTATTTAAAAGTTAGAGATAATTCCTCGTTTATACTTTGTTTAGTAATTAGGGGAGTTCATACATGTTCTGCGAAATTTCAGGGGGGGGGGGGGGCAGGGATACGCATGGGGCCTCGCGAAATTTGTCTTGCCCACACCAAATTTATGTCTTGCCACGCCTCTGGCAAGAGAGGACGCTTGTAAAAGTTTAAGAGATTCTTGGCACGAAGTTCTTCAGACATTGAAATCAATTAAAGACGATTCTATCGAAAAGCCCGTAACGCGACAAGGAGTGGCGGGAATACTTTTGAATTTGAAGAAACTGTAAACGGAAGAAATGTTTGTTCTGTAGAATGTTTTTTGGAAAGAATAAACAAAGTGTTTGTTCAAATTCATTTTTACATCGTAGATTTGATCACCGTTGCCTTTTTACAATTAACTCCGTAAGGTTTTTGTAGCTGAACGAGAAATTTTTAAGTATTCCGAAGAAAAAGCCGATGTAATGAGGATGGTAGTAAACAAATCATAAAGTTGCAATTTCAGAATTATCATCATCATCATCACAGCGTTAATCCCAGTCGCATCCGAAGCCTTTTGAGCTTTGGAGTCTGGGGTCCGCTTTACCAGTCCAACTGCTGATATGGCTAAACTTCGACATTTTCCGTGAAGCGACTGCCGTCTGACCTCCACAACCCGAAGGCGACATCGAAGCATTGCAGTTAGACCAATTGTTGGACTTTTGAGGGCTCCAACAACCCGTAACGGCTGCCACTAGATGTTTGTATGGCAACCGGGACCAACGGCTTAACGTGCTTTCCAGACCAGTGCAAATATTCATATTCATGCATACAAATACTTGCACTGTGCGGGGATCGAACCCGCGCCACCTTGCGTAGCGGCCGCGTCTGCTACCGCTACGCCACGGTGGCTGTCAAAGTTGCAATTTCAGAATAAATGTAATAAATAGGATTATGAACTAAACTAACGTAGTGAATTTCAAGTCAGTAGGGGCGGCAAAAATTGAATAGCCTACTAGCGGCAAATTTGTAAATCCGCCACTGCTCAAAAATAATAATTATTGTTTGTTGTCAAAGAAAAGCCATATGCGAGAACATTTGCACATAAAAGACCGCGCTAAGAAATAATTCCGAAATTCCATAAAATTAAAAATTATTACAAATAAATTGATAAAAATCAATTTATTTCTATTAAAAGTATTGATAAAATATAATCGATAAAATTAATAGAAATAATTTGAAATATTGAAATATTTTTTTTTTTTATTATTATTATAAACTAGTGCTTGACTGCAATCCCGCCTGATGGTAAGCAGTGATGCAATCGTTGGTGGTAAAGCGCACTAGTTTATTAAGCCTATCCACTTAAAAAAAACTTAGGAATAGGAAGGAAGACAGCAGTTGAGCGAGCTGATGCAATGTTAAACCCAACAACACGACCAACGATGCTGCGCCAGAGGGACATTGATCTGGAGACTCTCCACGACCAAACCTCCGACACAACAACATTTGGCGCATTGTACCCGGCACACATCGCAACACAACTGCTCAGACCCGTCCTCCGTACGGCTTCACCAGACATCATGCCGGAACACGACGAATCGCTTGGCGGCAAGACTTTGTCTGGTGGGTGGTAACTTCGCCGGCAGCCGATGTTATGGCCTACCATCGAGAAAAATAAAATAAATAAATCAAATTAAACTTGAAAATTGTCTTAATATTAATAGGAACTAATGATATCGTGGTGGCCTAGTGGTTAAAACACCAGCCTCTCAATTATGAGTGTGCGCGTTCGATTCCAGGTCAGGCAAGTACCAATGTAACTTTTCTAAGTTATATGTACTATCTAAGTATGTATATCTTGGACACCAATGCCTGATTACAAGGTGAAGGAAAACATCTTGAGGAAACCTGGACTTCTAAGTCTGAAATCGCCAACCCGCATTAAGCAAGCGTGGTGATTACGCTCAATTCTTCTCTGTATGAGAGGAGACCTGTGCCCAGCAGTGGGACGATAAAAAGGTTGATGAATGATGTGAGGTTTGTATTTTTTCTTAAACTTACGTTACATGCACCACCCCCTTTAGAGATGAATCCAGCGCAAAAGTTCTTGTTAGTCACGAACTCTCTGAAAATAACGTTATGAATCGTATTTAATAATAATACTAAGTAGATACTTATTATAAAACAAATAAAGAAAAAGACCGAAATAATTCGGTCAGTAACTAAACACCATGGAAATTTAATAGTCAACACAGTTGAAAGATAATAACTAATGACTTTATAATATCCAATGACTAGGTATTAAACATTCGGAAACAAAAACAAATAGCAGACACAGATTGACCGACAGAAATGAAAACTAAAATCATTAAAAAAACTTTTTACAAAAAAACGCAACCGACTTCCACAAAAAAAAAACACTACAAACTGAAAAATAACTAATTTCGGAAGTCAGTGGCATAAATTAATATACCTACATGTCATGGTCATGGTGTCTTTGGTTTTTGTATATTCGTTTTTGCCTCCGACGTCCGAAATTAGTTATTTAGAAGTTGGTTACGCTTTTTTGTAAAAAGTTTTTGTAAAAAAGTTTTTATTTTACAATTTTTAGTTGCTAAAAGTACTGTTCAGCTGCATTCGATGAGACTGTGGAGGCTGCCACCAACATAGTTGGGAATAGGCTAGCAATGACGCCTTTTTAGGGTTCCGTAGCTAAAGGGCAAAAAACGGAACCCTTAAAGATTCGTCATGTCTGTCTGTCCGTCTGTCCGTCCGTATGTCACAGCCATTTTTTCTGAAACTATAAGAGCTATAGCTGTTGAAACTTGGTAGGTAGATGTATTCTGTGAACCGCATTAAGATTTTAATGCAAAAATAAAAAAAAAAATATTGGGGGTTCCCCGTACTTAGAACTGAAATTCAATTTTTTTTTTTCATCAAACACGTACGTGTGGGGAATCTATGGATAGGTCTTCAAAAATGATATCGAGGTTTCTAAAATATTTTTTTCTAAATCGAATAGTTTGCGTGACAGACGCTTCCAAAGTGGAAAATAGTTGGTCTCGCCCCTATAACTTCTAAAATCTAAAAAACTACCAACAAAAATTGTTTTGAACGAGATCTAGTAAGTAGTCTTTTTTTAATAGCTCGTAAATCGTAAACCGCTTATTACCGCGTTATCTTTCATACAAATAACTTAAATCCTTTAATTTCATAAATCAATGGTACTTTCGGAACCCTTTGTGCGTGAGTCCGACACGCACTTGGCCGGTGTTTTTTTATTTGAATTTTTACCCGTAATTTTTGTTTAAATACCAAACTACTGGACCGATTTTTATAAAATTTCTTCGGGACTGGATTGGATTTAAGAGCATTGCTAGAAGTGACGCGATTACGCGACTTAAATTCAGTCTCTTGATTTTTTTGATTATCGCATCAGCATGGCGAGTAGAAGGGGCTAGTGGTTGTCCTACGTTAAACTACAATGCTGTAAATTGTTGAGGACTTCCCTCGACGGTCTATGGTCTTTATAGATCTACTGCAGACTTTGGTTATAACCCACATGAAAGCAAACTTCTCATCAACATAAATTTATTGAGTCCAAACACAAGGTAATTATATACTGTAAATTGTTGAGGATTTCCCTGAACTGACCTTTGTCTTCATCATCAGCTCCCTAATGACAGCCACAACCTATCTAGACGTAAGGTTCTTATCAATACAAGTTATTCAAGCACAAACACTAGCTTGCTGCTGTGAATTGTTGAGGAGTTCCCTCGCCTGTCTCCCGGCTCCATCATCAGATCTACTGCAGACCCTTATTAAATTGTTAACTATTGTACTTATTAAATTTTAATCAATACAGCATTCATACTTATCCAAATTAATACCTTAAATATATTGTTGATTTAATATAGATCTATATCGCCCTTTACAACATATGATTTAAATGAATATTTTCGAAGATATTACAGATTTAAAAATTGCGGGGCGTCGCGTTTACGGTGGTACGGATCGGCCGCGGCGGGGCAGGAGCAGCGGGCCGCTATGTTTTTATACAACGTTCACAGTTTTTTCTGTAGTGTATTTAGTATCAGCATTGCACCCGTGCGAAGCCGGGGCGGGTTACCAATAAAGTTGAAAATCTTATAAAGTTTGACAGATTGTAGCAGCTTGATGTGTTGTCGTCTGTAGATATTGTAACTATTAATTCTAAAAAAAAATAAAAATCGTGCCTAGAGGTAACTTATGTCAAACTAGCTTTCCGCCCGCGGCTACGCCCTCGTTAACTTCGGTTATATCGCGCTTTTTAGATTTCCTTCAGAAATATCGTTTTTTTTTCGAAATAAAAAGTACCCTATTATTTAATCCGAACTTCTAACTTTACGTCTACAAATTTTCACAGCAATCTGTTCAGTAGTTACGGCGTAGTAAGGATAATACATTGAGAGGACCACCCTCTTTATACGTCTGTGGGACCACTTTTGTAAGACTACTAAAATTGCACGGTGGTATAGCAGTTTACTTACCGAGAATATACTTCTTGGCATTCCTCTATCGGATAGTAGTCGAGAACCGCATACGCCAGCCGATTACTTACCGAGAATATACTTCTTGGCATTCCTCTATCGGATAGTAGTCGAGAACCGCATACGCCAGCCGATTACTTACCGAGAATATACTTCTTGGCATTCCTCTATCGGATAGTAGTCAAGAACCGCATACGCCAGCCGATTACTTACCGAGAATATACTTCTTGGCATTCCTCTATCGGATAGTAGTCGAGAACCGCATACGCCAGCCGATTACTTACCGAGAATATACTTCTTGGCATTCCTCTATCGGATAGTAGTCAAGAACCGCATACGCCAGCCGATTACTTACCGAGAATATACTTCTTGGCATTCCTCTATCGGATAGTAGTCGAGAACCGCATACGCCAGCCGATTACTTACCGAGAATATACTTCTTGGCATTCCTCTATCGGATAGTAGTCGAGAACCGCATACGCCAGCCGATTACTCCAAATGTGTGTAATTTTATTGGAGCTCTGAAAACAAACAAACGTTGGGGTTGGTATACTCTTTAAGCCCCCGCAGGTTAATTGCATAACACATTATACCAGTGGCAATGGGTTTTATTTTGACAGTTCAACAGCATTCATTGCGTTATTTACGTTGTTTAGCATTTTCGAACATAGGGAGCAATGGAATAGCAATAAGCTTCAGAATGATTCCAACTGATACTAATGGTGTGTTACACAATGAGGGTGCTGAAGTCCTGCACCTTTCAGAACTCACTCTCAATCCCACTCATTTTGAAGGATATAGCTAATCCCGCAATTAACAAATATATGTAAGGCCTAAAATTAATTGCTCCGGGTCTGGCTATTTGTGTATGTGAGTTTATTAAGGCAACCAACATACAGGAGAGATTCCTAGTATGGGGCAACGATGCGCCAAATCTTGTTATGTCGCAACTTTGGTCGTGGAGAGCCTCCAGATCAATCTCCCTCTGGCGCAGCATCTTTGGTCGTGTTGTTGGGTTAAACATTGCATCACCTCGCTCAACGTCCATCTTCCTTCCTATTCACTCAGTTTTTTTTTAGTGAATAGGCTCTTAATAAACTAGCGCGCTTTACCATCAACGATTGCGTCACTGCTTACCATCAGACGGGATTGCGGTCAAGTAGTAGCTTACAATTATTGGAAAAAAAATTGAATGCCGTTCCTACTTTCAGTAGGATAGGTACACAATTACCCCGCTGGTAAATAACCCTCGGCAGCCATTAGATCGCATATGGACAACTAAGAGATTTTCTTATTGCATTTCGCAGCATTGTTGTAGCAACTAAACTGCCAAACTCACATTACATCTGCAACGTATCACAGCGGAACGCATTTTCATATAAATACCGTGGTGCATTGCTTCACCGAAAATATACAAAATGATAAAGAATGACTTTTGCGATGCGTTGCATTACGGCGCGGCTCACGCTATCAACTTTAGCCTTTAGTTCAAGCTCTAGAAAAAACCATGACAAAACTTACGGTTTTTGCACCCCAACCGATGACAGTGATGCCTGGAGTATTCGTAGCTAACGGCCAAGGATTCCTATCGATATCTATTTTCTTAATTTTTGAGACATGTTTTCCAAACCTCAGAGCTCGAACCAAGCGCATAATTGCGAGGTTGTTCCTTAAGTTCCTAGGGTTGTATTCCGGCTGAAAGTAGACCTCCAGAATAGAAATATTCTCGTCTCCTCCTTCGTATAAATCGCAGCCGACTTGCACTGACAGGAAGGCCGGATTCTCTCTGAAGAAGCGGTTGTTCCATGCTCTGAGGATGTAGAATAAAAAGAAGATAGTATCGCTGTTAAAAATAGATATTAATGTGCCTATGATGTTCCCACTCCTAGTACACAGGTCACCGTTCTGTGAACTGGAGTTGGCTGTAATCCAGAGACGAGCGCGTCTTATTAAGGGTCACATGTCACCGAATTTGACACGCCGGCTTCCTCACAACCGGCTTTGAATATTTGTGATGATATAAATTACGCAAAGCCCCCGCCTGAATTTGAACCGATGTGGAGGCCCCGGGTTTAATCCCCGGCCAGGTCAGGGTGAAAACGATCTTTTCCTAATTGTCTTGGGTCTTGGATGTTTATCTATATATGTATCTATTATAAAATATAGTATCGTTGAGTTAGTATCCCATAACACAAGTCTCGAACTTACTTTGGGGCTAGCTCAATCTGTGTGATTTGTCCGTATATTTTTATTATTATTTGTTTATTATTTTTAAAGGAAAACATTCCACGCAAAGTCGTAAATCAGACTAAAAACGAATTCTTACAATTGCAAACACGACGCTGACGTGATGACCAGATCAGATTTGATAATGGAGCCGCCACATTGGAACTTCTTGAAGAACTGGACGCTCGCCATGAAGGGAAACCGCTTGATCTTTTCTCTATGACCACCGAAAATCCGACGACTAGCACTAGGGTCTGCGAAGTTTATTAAGAGCCTATTCACTCTAGCCTTGAAGACACTCAAATTGTAGTCCGACGGAAACACCGCCGCCGGCAAGTTGTTCCAGTCCCTTGATGTACGCGGTATAAAGGAGGAGGCGAAACGCTTCGTCCGAATCGTAGTAGTGTTAACAACGTAAGGGTGGAAACTCGCCGTACGACGGGTCGTCCGATGGTGGAACGGAGATGGGGGAATTAAATCATGCAATTCCCTCGCACAATCCCCAAAATGCATCCTATAAAAGAAAGCAATGAAAGGCTGGCTACTCTACACCTGTGCTCGAGGCTTTGGAGACCGTCTCGAGTTAAAGAAATAATAAAATTACTATTTCATAAATAAAACAAAATTATATACTTACTCCAAAAGTCATTTTCGCTCAAAAGTTTACCATCCGTATCATCTATTTCTTGTTTTGTAATGTTTTGCAAATTATTATCAGAAGTCAAATGATTTATCACTTGTGCATTTATACCAAAGTTGGCATCATTCTTAGTAAAACCATACTTAAATTTAAAATATTCCAGCTTTCTTATGAATGTTTCTATATGCGCAGTTACATATTCATCTTCTGCTGCGTCATATCTTTTATTTTTATTATCTTCATTTAATACTTCATTTAATTGTGTAATAAAATATTGTGTGTTGTTATCGATGTTATCAACTCTGGCTAGACTAGCAATTTTTTTTATATTGTCGTTATCTTGAAAAGTAATGCTGACAAAGAAGGCGTGGATTGCTGCGAACTCGCCAAACCTCGCTTTATGCTTCACGTTTTCAAGATTGAGGATGGAGAATAAACTGTTGATAGTATTTCTAACAGCCGCCTCAGTTATAACGAAATCTTTGTCTTCTTCACGAAGTTCAACAAGGCTCTGAACTTGGACTAGAACAATCAAAACAATGAAATATACAATATTATTTTTTAAGGAATACATGTGAAGAAAGATACTTTTTTATATAAAAGAAATGAAATTCTAAATAATAATAAGGAGAAATTTCACTACGACAGCTATGTTTTTTTTTTTATTTAAAGTTACTCAATATATTGAAATATGTGTTTTATGACGTTTGTTTTATTTCCTCGGTATTGAGAAATCGAACACAAAGAAATTGCCAAAGAGAACAATAAAATATTTGATTTGAAACACATTTTATTTGATAGTTACATTAGTGTTAATTCAAATTTTTCATTGTATGCACCTAAGTCAATCTGTATTTGTAATTATTTAAGTTATTGTAATTAATATAAAATGCAGTTAACTACAATGATCGTCTTTCTTATTCCTGTGGTGGTAGCTAGACATAATCATAGGATAATACTTGAAAGTATATTAAAGTCGAAAGATAATTTATACTCTAAAGTAGATAACGATGTTCAGAATATAATGAACAAACTTTTCGAAGAACTGAATTTAGAGTCGACCTTTCCAGCAAGAACGAGAATCAAATTGTTGTTAACGATGCATTACGATTTAAATAATATGGCCGAAAAAAATTATGATGTCTACGAAAAACTAACAGAGGCTGCCCGGCCAGATACAAGTATTAAAGGCTCAAAGGGTTTAGCATTGTTCAAGCTAATAGAAAAAACGTTGGAGGATAAGCCTGATGACGTGTCTGTTAAATTAAAAGAAAACATAATATCACAAGAACCTACTATTCGTGAGAATACATTAGTGCAACAAGCTGCAACTACAGCAGCAACCTCTTTGGAAGACATAAGCCAGTCTGATCCTGTATTTGCAGACAGCAAGGAATTCGTGAAATTCATTAAAGATTTCATAAAAAAAATTGATAAGCTAAATGAAAAAGATTTCTCTATGTCAACACCGTTATTACCTCCCATTGATGAAGATACTAAAGACTTAGATTTTGAAGTCTGGAGTAAGTAGAAAATATTCATTTAAAAAAAGTATATTATTTTAAGAACGTTTTGTAAATCAAAAACCGGTCAAAAGGGTGTCAGGCCACGCTCAGTATGAGGTTTAGTAGTTTCCAGTCCATCAAAATAAGTGACCCCACTTAAGATTTAACTCTTAAGAGATAACAAAAAAAAATGTTACATTGAGTAGACGAGAATTTATTACGGAAATACGAAATTTTGAAAAGGAGCCAACACATAACAGTGATAATTAAAGAAAGGATAAGCAGCTCACTGCTTACAGTCAGGTGGGAATGCGGTCAAGCACTAGGTTAAAATATTTAAAAAATGAGGCCAACCGAACAATTTGATAGCTGATACCCGTCCCGACCTTATCTACTCGGGAAAAATCTAAACAGTGCGGAGTAGCCCAAAGTACAAACGACAGCACATCAAGCTAACTACAATCTGTCAAATTTCTTTATTAGATTTTCAACTTTATCTCTAAATCATGAAGGCTCAAGGTTGATTGGAAATATTTGACAGTTTAGGGTAGCTTGACCTGCTGTCGTCCGTACAGCTAAAACAAGGTGGGTAATATATGTTCTATTTTCAAAAAATGATTTAAGTAAACCCCATATTCAATTTTAAACACCTATGCAAGAGCAAATCACACGTTAGGGTGAAAATGAAAACAAAATCACTCACTTTACATCTATATTTTTACTTTTTATTTTACCACTTTGTCGTCGTGATTGATATACATATTGTAGCAATATGTATATAAAATTTGAGCTGTCTAGTCCAAACGGTCACTGAAATTATCTGCAGAGGGACGGACAGGCAGACATACAGACAGACTTGGCGAAACTAAAAGGGTTCTTAGTTGATTACGTAACCCTAAAAACCAACGTTTGTTTTATCTGCCTCCAGAACCGCAAACATTGCAATATTCCAATTACTCCAGGAGGATATTTAGGGGCAAAAGGAGCGGAGTCAAGAGTTATCCTTTCATCGCCAGTATCCACCTTATGGAAATGTTCGTTTGTGCCGGTTCCATCGTATCCAGCGACTTGGTCATCACTGCAGCTTCATGCTTGCAAATGTAAGTCACAAATATACGCAGTTTATCATGGTCTTCTTGTTTCACTATATCTGGAAAACTTATTGATTTTTCATCATCATCCACAGCTCGATTTCAGCCACTACTGAGCATAGACTCCTCTTTCATTGTGTGTCAATCTCCACGCTCATGTGTGTGTTCATAGTTTTCATATAAATTATAATAAATGCATCTGCACTTTTACTCTGTTGTTTTCATTAGTATCTGCACAAATGCTTATAGGCATGTAATACAAATTTGGCCGGATTTGTAGAGACCTCTGTAACTCCTGAACTGATAAAATTATTTAAGCCGTTTAAATTTTCCTTCGAAGGCAATCACATAGATTACCATTGTGATTTTTTGATCAAAAACTGGATAATTAAGGTAGCAGCAGTGGTTCAGCAAGCAGGATTTTTGAAGACAGGAGGACCTGGAGTACTAAGTCTTTTAGTACCTACCTTCCTTTTTTATCTTGATATCACCAGCTCTGCGTGGATTTATAATAAAATCTCGTAGAACGTGAACGCGAACTTTTAAGCTGAAATTTAAAAAGCTTTAGTGGCCACGAAAAATAACAGGCATGCAAAGTTTTTTTTTTCAAACTCTAACCATTTGGAAAGTAAGCCGAGGTGGGACGGACATGACATTCCGTAGTTCATGTTTCGGAATCCTTATAACTTTCGTTAGTATTTGTCGAACTGGAAAAAATATGTCACAAGTTTTGTATCTTTTTCAGACTTCATAACAATAGATTCTTCAGAGAAAACCCCAAGGTTGTGCAGGTCCGCATCGGCAGTGATTACTTCAGCCGAGGAGGCGAGTTGATAACAGTCATCGAGAGTTACTTCTACCCTTCCTACAACCCCAAGACCTTAGCCAACAATCTGGTTATTCTCCGTCTGGTGAGGCATATCAAGTTCCAAAGAAAAAATAAAAGGGTGAAGAAGATCTTGTTTGACAGGGAAACAGGAAACTTGCCGGTTAACACCGATGGTATCACTATTGTCGGATGGGGCTCTAGGAAGGTGAGCAAATGAGGTGCTTTGTGTACAAGTTTTAACTGATCATTTATACTCCACAGCTTTGTATGCTTTCCTGATACTGTCAATAACAATATTTCCTATCTGTGAGGGTTTAGAAATTATTTTCTATTTTTAGGGTTCCGTAGTCAATTAGGAAATAGATAAAAGTAGAACGTGATTTCGATGAATTGAAACGTTTTTAAAAATTGTAGAAAATAATTTGTTTGACACACGCTCTTGGCGGGTTTTCTTTTTAATTATTATGGTAAAGCCACGGAAAACGTAAGAGGATACTGAAGTATGAACTTTTGGATTTATAGTGTCCTTAAATTGCGTCTTATTTTTTCAGCGGAACAATATAATAGATCAGTACGAAGAAATGTCGGCAGCAAAACTGGATATATACCAAGTGGATGAATGCGCGAATGTCTATGGCAAGTTAGTTTTTAATCACACGTACGCCTATCGACATACATCTCCTCATTTGTGTTAGAAGTAAATACCTAATGTTGCTAATCACTCTGTCTCTTACTCCCACTGAAACAATATATATCCATCTCATGCATAACAATAAACATTAAAACGTACTCCACTCTTCCATATTAACAGTCACGTAGGTACGTTTAAACACACTTAAACGACTCTGCTCCAACGCAGCTACCACCCAGGAACGCCCTAAACTAAGATTACTGCCAGCAGTCTACGCGATGACAACTAGCAGACGGCCAGCTATCCACCCGTCGATCGCTCTCGCTTTTTACGATAGACGTAGTCCGCGATCGGTTTCCATTCTTTATTGCTCACCGCAACTCGCATTTTTTACTACCTATGTCCCAAATTTACAACGCACGAACTAGCAATTCTTGTGATTGCACTTGAGGATGAAGAGAGACGCTCTAGAAATAACAGACGAAGATTTTGGGTGCATAAAATGCTGAAAGCAACCGACTGAGAGGCGACGGCGCGGCGACTGCTAACATTGAACGCTCGGACAACGCATCGACCGCTTGTCTTCATCGTGCAGCCAGCGAGGCGTCAACTACCAAGCAGTCTGGCGGCGGTAAAGTCGCTGACAGCGAGCTGACTGCTAATTTATGATGATAATGTAAAATATATCTAAAGAGAAATATTTAAAATCCATATTTAAATTATTACCTTTTTGCCGGGTGAGAGCAGAGTCGTGTAAGTGGACTTTTAGTCTGACAATCAGCGTTGGCTCAATTGAACGCACGTTTATTATTTGCTGAATATTATTTTCTAATTTCAGGCAGTATGTGACAAATAGGCACTTCTGCGGCGGTTTCATAGCAACGGGTGGAGGGGCGTGTAATGTTAGTAATTTATATTTTTTTACCTAATCATTGACACAGATATAGGGACCCAGTGCTAACACATTTTTTTTGGGATTGGAAATCATCAAATCACCTCTCCCGCTCTGGGCGGAGCGGAAGGGCGTGTCAGACTTTTACTGACTGAAACACACCTTGGTTTCAGTCAGTTCACCGGTTTCTTTTTTAAACAACTCGCAACCCTGACCCAAGTAGTAACACCCTTGATTTACGAGTACGTAGTTATGAATACAGACAGGGAGTATACCTTTTGTAAATTATTTCATTATCACTGCTGTCAAAACAGTGAAGGAGATCATTCTGAGGAAATCGGCATGTCTTACAAGCAAAAATAAGAAGACATGTGACAAGTAACTGGTAGATTACGGCCCAGTCCTCCTCCCCAAAAAGACACGTGTCCTAGCTGTGGGAATTTTACCCTTGACTCTTTTTGACTCTCTCTTGGCGCTTTTTGTGTTAAAAGGTGATACGCTAATTACATTTCATTTATAAAAAAAAAAAAACATGACGTATTTATATTATGTTTTTTTAGACTATCATACCAACACGTGCAATTTTTACACAAATAAAGAACTTTAAAAAAAACTTTCAGAAAGATCTCGGCGGCCCAGGAGTAGTCGGCGGTCTTTTAGTTGGAATTATCAGCTTCGGAGCTCCGTTATGCGGAGCCATCGATGCCCCCACAGTCTTCACAAGACTAGGACCCTACTCTAAATGGATTGACAGCATCATGAAACAGGTAATTTTTTGTTGCTATTGAATGACCAACAAGCAATCAATCAATCAAATCAAAAATGATTTATTCAAACTGGGCTGAGAATCAGCACTTTTTGAACGTCAATATAACATATGACAGTCTGACATCTCTTCTAATGGTTAGTGCTTAATGCGAACTATGAAAGACTACAATAACAGAGACATTATAGAAAGTATTGTCATATAGAAACGAAACTGTAATAAGTGTTAAAAGATTATTACATTGTCACAGATAATCTTCTAATTGAGGCCAAGTAAGTCTTGTCTGGTCAAGACGTGTTTCTTACTTGTCGGCTGTAATATCATTAAGTCTAAAGTACTTTGCAATGCACATTCCTTTTAAAAATGCAGTTATGTTTATTCGAATACTTTCGCCGAAAACGGATCACTTTTTTTGATGCGATCCTGACAGCGCTTATGTGTCACAAAATTTGAATATCAAATTGGTATTACTTCACATTGAACGTCATTTATCAGTGTTCTCTGTTTTACAGAGCAGACTACACATAGCAGTGAGAACGACGCTGAAATTTAACACTGATGCCTACTACTTCTTCGATACCACTCGACGTACGCGGGAATACAAATACTTTTCGTATAAATCTACAAGAGAACCGGTAGAGCCAATAACAAGTACAGAACCCACGGAGGTAATTGAATAAAATCAGTTCAGATTGAGGAAGACGACTTGTAAACACGTCGAAATTTGAAACGTTTTGGTAAAAAAGTTATATAAAGAACTTCAGGTCGGAGACAGAAATTTGGGATAATTATCCAATTATGGAACAACAAACTGAAAGTCATACTTTACAATGTTTAAATTCCATTGTAATTAAAAACAGGATCTTTTGGTTACAAATGATCACTCAAAAATCAACTTAGAATACAAGACAATAAAATATATAACTGATTAATTGGCAATGGAGTGTAAATTACCTAAAATGATGAATAACTGTTTTAAATTCGCCTTCTTTTCCGGTCTTTTACAGTATGAGCCTGGAGTAAGAAGGCGAACTACACCCAGAACTCAGATTCAACAGTTATTTCCCTATACACCCACCACAAGACATTCCATGTTATTACCAATGCAATTACTACGAAGTATTCTCTATGGAGACTATGGACTTGGTACAGAAGATATAAATGACATGTTTAAGACTACTCGACAGTTAAATGTGAAACAACATCCCTTGGTGAATTTAAGTTTTATTCCAATACCCGGAGTCCATTCTCTTGGAACGCAGCCACCGGCGAGGTACACGACTCGTCTGACTTCAGTATTGACATTTCCGCCGGTACCGTTTATTTTTCCTACAAGCGCTCCAACTACCACTCCGGCACCGTCTTCTACATCGACCATGAGCATTACGTATCAACATCATATTACCGATCTGTTAACCGGTGGCCCTGATGTCTTGGCCACGACAAGGCGCCCTGTGAGTCCCAAACCTGAAAGTACTGCCGTAGCCACGACTACAACGAGAGTTACGGTAGTGGACCATAATTATTACGATTAGAATGATTTACCAAGATTGAGGTTGTTTAAATGAAAATTACATGTTTCATCATAACGTCGATCTCACGAAGCAGATCCTAAGTTATTGACACTAACTTACCCAAATAAAACATTCCGAAAGTCTGATTTTTTATTTTCTTTATTTTGTATTAAGGCGTTACAACAAAATACATTATAGTATCCGTATTAAAAGTTCTCTACGCAAACAAGAAACATATTTTGTATATTCCTATATCCCATAAATATGGAACATACTTTTGTATGTTCCTGAGGATTATTTTATTCATCATCATCATCATCATCAGCCCCTACTCGTCCACTGCTGGACATAGGCCTCCTTCATGGCACGCCAACAAGCTCGATCCTGAGCAGTTCTCCGCCAGCCACTACCAGCCACCTTTTTGCTGTCGTCGCTCCATCTAGCCCAAGGGCGTCCCACGCTACGTTTGCCGAGACGCGGTCTCCACTCGAGGACTCGTTTACCCCAACGGTTGTCGGTCCTGCGGCATATGTGACCAGCCCATTGCCACTTCAGCTTGCTAATCCTCTCAGCTATGTCGGTGACTCTGGTCCTCTGTCGGATCATCTCATTTCTTATGCGGTCCTTCAGAGAGACGCCCAACATAGCCCGCTCCATAGCTCGCTGAGTGACTTTAAACTTATGGACTAGTCTGACCGTTAGTGTCCACGTCTCGGCTCCGTAAGTCATGACGGGTAGGACGCACTGGTTGAAGATTTTTGTCTTCAAATATTGGGGTATGGGCGACGAAAATACCCGACGAAGTTTACCAATCGCTGCCCACCCCAGCTGGATCCTTCTATTTGCCTCCTTCTCGAAGTTGTTTTTCCCTAACTGCAACGTTTGCCCGAGGTACTAAATTCTGAAATAACTTCGAGCGGCATTATTTTATTAATCTATCTATACTATTAAATAAAGCTGAAGAGTTTGTTTGTTTGTTTGAACGCGCTACTCTCAGGTCCGATTAGAAAAATTCTTTTTGTGTTGGATAGCCAATTAATCCAGGAAGGGTTAAGGCTATATAACATCACGCTGCGACTAATAGGAGCGGAGCTGATGGTAAGCAGTGACGCAATCGTTGATGGTAAAGCTCACTAGTTTACTAAGAGCCTATTCACTCTAGCCTTGATGACACTCAAATTGTAGTCCGACGGAAATACCGCCGCTAGCAAATTGTTCCAGTCCCTTGATGTACGTGGTATAAAAGAGGACGCGAAACGCTTCGTCCGGATCGTAGTGGTGTTAACAACGTAAGAGTGGAAACTCGCCGTACGACGGGTCGTCCGATGGTGGAACGGAGATGGAATTAAATCGTGCAATTCCGTCGCACACTCACCAAAATGCATCCTATAGAACACCGAAAGGCTGGCTACTTTATACCTGTGCTCTAGGCTTTGGAAACCGTTTTGAGTTAAATTTGGGTCGCCACTGGTCTGGTCGTGCCTCGAAAAGCGCGTTAAGCCGTTGGTCCCGGTTGCCATACGAACATCATTCTAATGGCAGTCGTTACAAGTTGTTAGAGCCCTCAAAAGTCCAACAATTGGTCTAACTGCAATACCTCGATATCGTCACCGGGTTATGGAGGTCAGTCGGCAGTTGCTTCACGGAAAATCTAAACCCAAAAAACCCCAGACTCCAAAGCTGAAAAAGCTTCGGATGCGATTGGGATTAACGCTGAGATGCTGATGATGACTTAAAAGTAAATTTAATGCACCCAAGTGATTAAAGTTTTTGTAAAATAATATTAAAGCACCCCGGTGAATAAAGTTTTTTAAAAGTAATTTTAATGCACCCAGGTGATTCAAGTTTACTAAAAGTGTGTTTAGTTCACCTAGGTGAATTAGCTCAGGTGAATTAAGTAAACGTAGCCGTTTTTTCGACGTAACCCCGTTCCATTTAAGGCTAGAAGTGCAAGAGAGAGCGCGGAGCGAGCGACAAAGAGGCACAATCGGCCTCCGCGATCGGCAGCGTTCGACATAATATGTCTCTCTCAATCAGTTACATATTTTCGTCAAGTATGAAGTGCAGTGAAAAGTGAATGTGGTGTAAATTTTTTAAAGCAACGATAATTGCGGCAATAAAGGTTTGCAAAATGCCATCATTCCATTAGTATTTTCTTATGACGTTGTCACGTTCAACCATGGAGCAAATATAGAGCGTTCAACTATCATCAGTGAACCGACTTTACGTACAACCAATTTTTTCACGTATAAATGGAATCAATAAGCGTGGAATATAACGTTGGGTATTACTAAAACTTATATTATTTCTCAATATAATACGCCCACTTACAATATTTTATGGCAGTTATTTTTATGATCGAATTTAAACCATAAAATTAAAAATCTTTGAGATTTTATTTGTGATCGAACGTATCGTTGTGCATAATTTAATTTGAAACAATTAACTTTTATAACAATAGAAATGATGGTGGTTAGAATAATCTTATGTCTTATAACAACAACAATGGCTAAACATCATCATACAGATCCAAACGACAACTTCTATGGCAATGTTTATGTAGCCATTCACTCCGTTGTCGATGATTTGTTTGAATCTATTGGTCTTGGTGGAAATTTTAAAAATAAATCAAGTACCAATCTTTTATTAACTATGCATTATGATTTAAGCAATATAGCAGAGAAAACCTTCGAAACTTTCAATGAAATTAAGAAGATAGTGAAAGATATCAGTAACAAATCTTATTTTATTCATTCATTTAATGAGTTTGAAGAGGAGTCGATCAAATTAGACACTATGGTTAAACAGATATTAAATAAAAATAATTTTGATGTTTACGGAATTATAAAAGGTACTCAACACAAACGTGCCACAAACAAAACAAATGTTACGTACAAAAGTATCGAGGAGGAAGACAGTAATCCAACCTTTGAAGACAGTAAGGAATTTACAGAGTTTGTTATTAAGTTTTTGGCAAAAGTTAATAATCTAACTATACAAGATTTCAAGATATCCTCGAAACATGGTAGAATTACAGTTCCGTCTAAAAATAATCTTAAAGTGTGGGGTAAGTTTAAAAAACCCCTAAATATAATGTAATATCCATTATTTTGCCTAGTGGTTAAAACACCAGCCTCTCAAATATGAGTGTGCGGGTTCGATTCCAGGTCAGGCAAGTGCCAATGTAACTTTTGTAAGTTATATGTACTTTCTAAGTATATCTTGGACCCCAATGACTGTCTACAAAGTAAAGGAAAACATCTTGAAGAAACCTGGACCTTAAGTCTGAAATCGCCAACCCGAATTGAGCAAGCGTGGTGATTACGCTCAATCCTTCTCTGTATGAGAGGAGACCTGTGCCCAGCAGTGGGACTATAAAAAGTGTTGATGATGATCTATCATTTTTATGTTTATATAATAAAATTTCAACATGAGGCATCCTAATAATGTAGGCGTGGTCTTTGAGAGGCGGCTCTAGTGCGCCGATGGATCGCGTTCCAGAGGGTCATGGCAGACCGGTTGAACCAGACTTACCGCACGGTCTCCGGTGAGGGTCCGGTCCTTGCTGAATTTCCGCGATGGCATCTGGAAACCAAAGTCCTCCCCAATATATTGGAGCGACGAGAAAAGGTAAAGCCGACGGATATAACTCAACTGCCGCGAGAAATCAGGGCACAGGGGACTGTAAACTCGGCGGGATCTCATGACTCATGGCGACGTGAAGTGTGCGACTTTTGAGATCTAATTTTGTTTCTTTTTGACAAAATAAAATAATAAAAATAACACTAAACCGAGCTTTGATTCCACAGACACGCCATCAGGTTATAAATATAACTTCGACAGTAACACCAGAAGGATTTTCAGAGGTTCGAAGACGCAAGTGAGCTCATATCCTTTCATCGTTAGCATTCACATCATGGGACAGTTTAATTGCTCCGGTTGCATCATCAGCAGAGATCTTGTCATTACCGCAGCTTCGTGTTTAAGCATGTTAGTAGACTTATCAATTTTTATGTTGGTTGTGTATTAGTGGTTGATATGAAGAGTGCTTACTAATTGACATCATAATTACTCTGGATTATCCCCCAGAGCACACAAAAATGATTTCTTCAAGAAGAATCTCAAATCGATATACGTACGACTCAGCAGTGACCATACAATGCAGGCTGGCGAGACTATACCAGTCCAAAATTTATACTTCCACCCTGAATATGATTCAGAGCACTTACTGAATAACCTCGCAATACTAGAACTGGAGAAACGAATTCGTTTTTCAAGGCAGCAGAAGAGAATCAGACGTATCTTATGGGATGAGACCCCGGGGGTTCTGCCTAACGAGACCAAAAGCATAATTACAATTGGTTGGGGAGCTACAAAGGTAGGTTGATTGTGCCGCAGTTTGTTTTTCATATCGTGTGATTTAGATGTCTTTTCTGAGAGCTAACTTAATATAATGAACAAGATATAGACTTATAAGAAATAATAATTAATGATGTAGGTATTGTTCCTGTTTATTATAGTCTTAAGTATATGTATAATGAAAATATATTATAAATGAGAAACATTTACTAATTATTCTGACTTTATGTATGTAATGTTTTTGTTTTTTGTATAATTTAATATAATTTAATGGAATGCTCTGTAATAGTGCTGTAATTGTATGTTTCAAAATAAATAAATAATAATCTATTAGGTTGGTTAATTAAAGCTTTTGATAAAATTGTGACTATTACTAGGACTAATGGTCCTAGGCATTAGGTACTATCCCTCGTCCTCGAAATGTGTAGTATTCCTATTAAGTATTGTTTTCCAGAACGACCAAGTTACTCAAAAGCAGCCAATATTGAAAGTGACAATGCTTGACGTACTCAACACTGAAGATTGCATGCAGAATTACACAAAGTGTGTATTATTAAATATAATTACCATTTTTACACTTACACCTTAATTTTCAGATAAATTTTATACCTATGATAATTTTTTACATGCTAAGTATATGTAGCCATATCTTATCTTGCGGCAAACGTTTCTGTATCAATAAGTGAAGATTTTACGAACGATACTAACAATTTTGTCCAAATTTGATTTATTCCAACCAGAACTATTCACCAACCTGCATTGCGTTCTCGTTGTGAATGACACTGGGCCACTTCCTCTCACAAAAAGGAGACCTGTGCACAGTAGACAGAGAACAGTAGATTATCTAAGGCCGCCCGCCGCGTTATTTGCCTACTCTTGCGTTGATGCCCAGGGTTGTCTATTTAGCTTTATGTCCCATTAACTAAAAGTAAAAGTGGTGGTAACCTTAAGCGTTAGTCGGTCACATCTTACTATAATTTTATTGAGTTAATATCATGATTAAGACGCCATATTTGTATCAAATAATACGTAAGACAATAGAAAAAAAATAGTAATTTGCAGTAGTAGGTAATTATTGTGAAATTGCCCTTATTACACTATACGCGACAAATACGTTTACCTAAACGATATTTCGTAGTCAATCCTCTGTTTTATAAGAAAACTAGGCTTCTTAAAATAAACTTTAGCTCTAAATAAAATAAAAAGAAAGTAAATTTAGGAATACATTTATATGGAAAAATACGACTCGGGTACGCTCTTAATAAAGCAAAGAAACTGTGAAATAAACAAAACTAATATTTTCTAATAGGATATATATAAATAGGTACTTATATTTCTGGTTCAGTAGGAATGATGAAGAATGATAAGTCCGGGTTTGCGAAATCGTTATTGAGGCACCCGAAAACACTACAATATTTTTTCCCCTTTTTGTAGTCATGATACTCGTAATAATTAATATTATTGTAAGTGGCCGGCGAGAGTTGACTAACGCGAGCGATCATGTAATTTACGCGCGTGCTCACAGTCACGCGGCACAGCCCGTACTGCCGCCATCTTATGCCATCCTATATTATGCCAGCGTGTGCGTGAAATCGCGTACCGACACGGCGCACGGCGCGCACGCAAACATTCAAACTCTTCGTTCGTTCTCTGTCTATTGTGACCTGTGTTCCAGTCGTGGAGCAACATAAGCTGATAATGAAAGGCGATTTCTTTTGCAAAATTTAAGGACCACAAAATATGGTGGTATTTAAATTGTTATTACTCTTAGTACCTTTATATTGTATTATTTCAGAGACTTCATAAACAAAGAAAACTTTTGCGCTACTTTTAACCGAACAAACGAAGACTCATGTAACGTTAGTAGCCATCATGTCTTATTTATTTACCTAACGCACTCTTCATTTTTAATGGACCCTCACTTTAAGTTATCGTCGTATCGCCGAGGTCGTATCGCCGGCGCTTCTGTACATACACGTTTTTCTTGCCGTGGGGAGTCAAGTCAAGCATCATTATGGAAGCTTCTTAATGACACGACGGCACTACAGCATGGCAGTTGGCACCATTGCCGTTTGCGTGTAAATACGATGAATATTTTACAGTGCAGTTAATGCGCCGTACCCACTATATTTCAACTCGCTATAATTCTAGGGAGACGTTGGAGGTCCAGGGATCGTTGGCGCAGTGTTAATGGGAGTAATCAGCTTCGGTGCGGCTCAGTGCGGGGCGATGGGTGCCCCGACAGTTTTTACCAAGCTCGGGTACTACGTACCATGGATCGAGAGCGTCATGGTAAGAAAATAATGGTTTCATAGGCAGCTCTCGTTTCTATGACTGAGAGCTAATATTGAAAGCTATTGAATTTAATAAAACATTGACGACTTCATTATACTATATGTTTTCATAATTGTTTCAGAGTGTAGTTAGGAAAATAAATCAAACAAATATAGGTTTTATTAATACGCGAAGAAAATCCAAATATAAATCTAAACCAGTAAGAAACAATAACTTCCACAGACGTGACCAAAGCTACTCAGAGAAGGTAAGAGCTCTCAGAGAAGCACTCATAGATATAGTGCAGAATAATCAATCTGTGATAGACGAAATCATCTACGGAGATCTTTACGACGAATTCAACAAATATTTCAAGAGCACAGAGCTAATTGAATCAAAAGAGCACTTAATTTATACAGGAATCAGAAGTGAAAAGCACTCGACCACAAAGAGAATGTTAGAAATTAAAATTGAATTTGAATCTGACTCAGAAGACACGACTTCTACACACACACCGCTATACTCAACATCTGTTAAAGCTTTAAGTCTTAGAAAACCTTCTATCGAACCTGAATATGAAACAGATATTGATGAAGGACAAAACGATTATACTGACAATTATGAAGAATCAGATGAAGAACGCACGTTAAGTATCGAGATTCCTACTGCCGCAACAAGGATTGAAAGCAAACAAGATTCGTCGAGTTATTCTAAAAGCGAATCATATCAACAAAGTTCATACGACTCAAGGGAATACTCGAAGAGAATCAAGGAATCATTTGAGATAAACCGAAAAAACCCACAAAAAATTCGTTCTAATAAAATGCATACAACGCCGTCTATTTACTTCAAAGGCAGTCGTGATAAGGTGGATAATAGGCTCGGACAAGTTAAAGAAAATCAAAGGCAAAGGGAAGTGCTTATGAAACATGATCAGCTTTCAAAGCATGCAAGTTCTGTTCTTGACGAGGGCAGATCACTTGCAACGAAGAATTTTATGATTAATTGGGATACAAAGGATAGTCATGCTAATTATGACAAACACAAATATAAAAATAACAGACCAGAAGGAGCAAACAGCAGTAGATCTAAAAAAAGGAAAGGTAAATCGAAATCTCAAAAACTAAAAAACGGATTATTTGTTATAGAATTTTAACAGTAAATATATATCTTTTTTTCTGTTGTCATTGTTGTTTTATAATTATTGAAACTTTAATTGATTTTTTTTTATTACTGTTATTAATAGGTACTGTTCTGGGACGATCAAATCGAACAAATTTAGTTAAAATCATCGGCCACCTTTACATCGTTGCAATTAGAAGGTAAATTTTATTAAACGAATAATCCTGGATATCAATTCTTTACCCAACTGAAGGATTATGAAATCATTTTCATAACAAATGTCATAAATGTGACACCCTTAACAAAATAACTTGTTCGAATGATTCCTTGTTAAAGTCAATGATAATAAGAAACTCTATAACCAGGATAGTTATTAATTTCTATATACAATATGTAAAGAAAACCCTGTCCGATCCGTGAAGGTATTGTAAGGTGTTTAGGTGTCCATAACTGATACTAGCAATGCCAACAAAGCCTGGCTAAACTTACAAAAAAATACCCCCTAAAAAAATAAATATTATTTCGGATAAAAGATAAAAGGATACCACCTTTTGCGAAATAATTTTTTTTTTTTTGGAGATATTTTTATGTAAATTTAGTTTTTTTTGTGAGTTACCATTCACATTGCAATACATGCGCGGGCGACAGGGGGCCAAGCAAGTGGTCAAACAAATGCCGCCTGTATTGTACATTAATTCATACAAGGTACCTACCAATAATACCGTCGAAAATGATGTTATCACATTTTAAAAATTTAAAATTGGAGTTAATTAAAGAAAAGAATATTTCAAATGTAATTATCATAGGTCGGAATAGGTAGAGTGATTTTTGGTACCATAAATGTTCCCAGAAACAATAACATGGATAAGCCATTTTCCCGGAATGTAATTCCCGATACAAGTACTTAAATATTGTTAATGTTGGTAGCGACATTATTATCTACTACTCAATGCATTTAAGGAAGGTAACAAAACTAAACTAATTTATTATTTACTTGGCGAAAAATAAAAACAATCAGATTCCGATAGAAGCATTAATACATTTCAATATTTTATTTTTAGCCTCTAATGAAGGGTATGGCCAAATCAAACGGTTTTACGACTTAATATAATTTATACAGTTTTTTTTTAATAACAACCAATTCCGTAAATCCGGAGGAATGTCCATATTAATATATACGTTTCCGATCAATGACCCCAATTCACTCTACCTATTCCGACCCATGGTTTTTTTAAATATTTATAAACTAGTGATTGACTGCAATCCCACCTGATGCTAAGCAGTGATGCAATCATTGATGGGAAAGCGCGCTAGTTTATTAAGCCAATTCACTTAAGAACTTGGTGAATAGGAAGAAAGACAGCAGTTGAGCGAGGTGATGCAATGTTAAACCCAACAACACGACCTACGATGCTGCGCCAGAGTGAGATTTGAATTTGTTCTTAGCGTGTAGATGGCGATCTTAATTGTATCAGTATATCAGCCTATAACTTTAAGTATAACATTATCTGTAATCATCATTTTCTGTGTATAATTCACTACAAGTTGATCGGAAATAAAGCATTGCGAAACAATAATAATGTATTTAAACTAGGGATGTAACGGAGGTAGTTATATCGGAACCCGAACCGGAGTCGGAGTTTTTAAATTTGATTTATCGGAATCGGAACCGGAGGCGGAGGCAGGGTCAGAAGTGGTGGTAGGAAAGAGATTTTTTATTTAAACACAATAAACAATATTCAGTCAGTTTTTCAATTAAATTTGTTATTGTAAAATTAAACACAAACAGTCAAATGAAAATTGGCGTATTTCCAAATGAACAAGAAATTAAATGAAATTAATTAAAACCCAAAGTAGCATATTATATTAAATTTAAAAAAAAAGTAATTATAATAATAAAGCCTTTATTCAACAATCTTACAAAACACATATTTCTTACATACTAAATTAAATTTCTAATATTGACACCAGTTTTGCGAAGATTGTCTTGCTACTTAGCATAGACCTACCCTAAAGCTTGACATAGTTTGCGATCTCGTGTCTTCCTTTGCCAGCTATACTTCTTATATCGTCTTCGCATCTCCGATGTTGTCTGCCTCTTTTTCTTTTGTATTGTCTTGGACACCACTCAGTTACATCTTTTGACCATTTGTTCCTTTTATTTCTCATCATGTGGCCTGTCTACCTCCACTTTAGTTTTTTGATGCAATATGTCACATCTGTAACTTTGGTTTGCTTTCGAATAATGTCCAGTTTAATTCTATGTCTGAGTTTAACCCCAAGCATGCTTCTTTCCATCTGATATTGGCTGGTCTCTAGTGCGCGTATATTTTGTTTCGTTAAACTTCATGTTTGGCATCCGTACGTCATGACAGGCAGTATACATGAATCGAACACTTTTTGCTTTTTTTTAGTGGTATATCTGGGTTTTTCATGATTTCTTTTAAGGACCAATATCTTTTCGAGGATAGATTAATTCTGTTGTTTATTTCTATCTTTGTTAGGTCTTTTGGAGAGATAATTTGTCCAAGATATGTGTATTCGTCCGCATATTCCATCTGATAACCATTGACTTTCATAGGGATCTTTTCTAGATTCGTCATTAGTTTTGTTTTTGAGGTGTTAATTGACAGGCCAACGTTCCTACTTTCGTATGTAAGTTGTTCGAGCATTTCCTGTAGGCTCCTGGCGTCACTCGTAATTAATATCAGATCGTCTGCGAATCTTAGGTGGTTCAGTTGTGTTCCGTTAATGTTTATTCTATAAATTTAATAAAGCTTTGAAACAAATTAGGTAAATCAAATGTGTCAACTCCAAAACTAGCGAAAAATCAAAACAAATGTCTATAACCTATGAACGTGTCATGTGCGTAACAAACTACTTAATAACAAATGAAAAAATAATTGACGATAGAGAGCACGTAGCAGGAGTCAGGGAATTCCCCGCGTGATATGTATGAACCAGTAGGGTAATTATGTAACATACTGTCAGTAGCAATGGATTTTATTTGGACAGTTGAAAGACATTCATTGCGTTATTTACGTTATTGAGTACACATTTATCGAATATATGGAGCAATGGACTGCAATACGCTTCAAAATTGTGCAAACGTAATTACCTGCTGTTCATAACAGTCGGCAGGCCGCCGCCGCTATGTTATGCTTTAATAACGTAAGATTTAAACCTCTGATTTAAAAGTATCGGAACCGAAGTCGGAACCGAAGGTATGATAGTAATCAGTGGCGTAGCTACCTAAGGGCTATGAAATGAAATGAAATGAAATGAAATCGTTTATTAAGCAAGTAGGATCACTGATCACTTTTACACGTCATGTTTATTTTTTATTTTATTTTTTTTTAACTAGATGAAGCCGGCATTTCCTAACTGACTACCTCTGAGAAGAAATAGCCGAAACAAACTCAGGGATCATCGTCTTTTTTGAAGTCCAGACATTAAAAAAGAAAATGTTTACAATAATTTACCTTATAATTACGCATATTGCTTAATAACAATTAACAATGCTTAACAGAGCGAGCAGCTCAGTCCCAAGCTTTTTTGTCTTCTAAATAATCTGTGATTTTATAATACCCCTTTTTGCAAAGTTTGGCCTTTATATGGTTCTTAAATCGTTTAATGGGTAAGTTTCGAACGTCCATGGGAAGCTTGTTGTAAAAGTGTATACATTGACCCATGAACGAGTTGCCTACTCTGTGGAGACGAGTGTGATGTACAGCAAGATTGTGTTTGTTCCTGGTATTTATATTATGAATATCGCTTATTTTCTTAAAATTCGAGATATTTTTATGAACATACATAAGATTTTCAAATATATATTGTGAAGCTACAGTCAGAATGTTCACCTCTTTGAACTTTTCTCTAAGAGATTCTCTAGGACCAAGGTTGTAAATGGCTCGAACAGCCCTCTTCTGTAAAACAAAGATGGTATTGATGTCCGCACAAGTTCCCCAGAGAAGAATCCCATAAGTCATAAGACTATGAAAATAACTAAAATAAACAATTCTGGCTGTATCCACATCAGTTATCTGTCTAATTTTCTTAACAGCAAAGGCGGCAGAACTGAGTCTACCCGACAGCTTCTCAATGTGAGGACCCCATTGTAACTTGGCGTCAATAGTTAATCCAAGAAAAACTGTCGACTCGACAGGGATCAACTCTACTCCATTCAGTTGAACATTGGTACTTAGCTGCCTGACATTTGGCGTAGAAAATTTAATGAGTAAAAATTTAGAGAGAAAAAAAACTAATTTTTTTTCATTTAAAAGGAGGTTATTTACATTAAACCAATGGACAACTTTAGAGAGTGCATTGTTAACTTCGTCAAAATTTGTTAGCTGACGCTTGACTTTAAAAATAAGAGAAGTGTCATCCGCGAACAATACTATGTTGTGATTATCCCTCACGTGATGAGGTAAGTCATTAATATAAATTAAAAACAAGAATGGACCTAGAATTGAGCCCTGCGGAACGCCCATGGTGACCACAGATCCTGCAGATCTCTTGCCATTAACATCAACCCTCTGAATTCGATTATTCAGATAAGAAGTCAGAAGGTCGAGAGCTCTGTCCCTCAAACCATAATGGTACAATTTCCTGATAAGAGTATCATGATTACGCAATCAAAGGCCTTGGACAAATCACAAAAAATACCAAGAGCATCTTGCGATTCCTCCCAGGCCCCAAATATGTTCTTTAGCAACGCCACGCCCGCATCCGTAGTTGAACGACCCTTTGTAAAACCAAATTGTTTCACGTGCAATAAATTGTGTAAGTTAAAGTGCCTCAACAACTGTTTCAAAATTAATTTTTCAAAAATTTTGCTCAAAGTTGGTAACATCGATATGGGCCGAAAATTCGTGGGATCAGTTGTACTACCAGATTTGAACAGTGGAATTACTTTGCTTAGTTTCATCAAATCAGGAAATACGCCAGATGTGACACAAGAATTAAAAACAATTGCTAAGAAAGGTGCGATAACATCTATTATTGAAGCTACTGTGTATACTGACAAACCCCAATGATCGGCAGTTTTTTTTACATCAAGATCCTTAAAAGATTCTATAATATCTTTACTGGTCACAAATGCAAATTCAAAGTGATTGTCACAATCTGGAACACATTCTTTTAGTATGGCATAAGCAGAAGTGGAGGAAGAAGACAAAGTTTTTGTTGTCATTATTGGAATACTAGTAAAAAAATTCTCAAACTCAGTTGCCACCTCCAAGTCCGCCTTTATATCTTCATCGTTAATTTTAAGATGGAAATCGCGATTTTGTACTTTGGTTCTTCCAGTTTCGGAATTTATAATTCCCCAAGTTGTTCTGATTTTATTGCCGGAAGATTTTATTTTATTTTTAATGTGTATGGATTTTGCCGAGGAACAGGCTCTTTTAAAAGTGTTTGAATAATTTTTAACAAATTCTTGAAAAGCTTCATCATGGTTAAATGTTTTTTCCTGATACAATTCATACATTTTTTCCCTGCTTTTATAAATACCTGGGGTTGCCCAGTCACTAAATATAATACGGTCGCTAACAGGCAATGTTTTTTTTTGTTGCTAGGCGGGGCAGTGCCCCAGGGCCCTCAAGGTCAGGGTCCCCCCGAATTCTTACCAGAAATCACGATCGAACTGAACTTTTGGAAATTTTATCCCATTTTCAGTTGAGAGAAATTGAAAAGTTATTTGCCCCGGGAATTCCCTTAAATTATTTCTGTAGGTCGGCAGTGTTGTCAATTTGACGGATGTGATATGTGCGTTTTATTATTCATCGATGCTCGTTTTTTTTTTCGAGAACGGTTAAAAAGAAATGCCGATGATTCCCCAACGACACTGGTAGCGTGTCATTGTGTTTCTCTTTCCTTTTAATGGCGTCAGGGAACAGTGAGTACCTACCTACTCAATCACAATCTAATATTGCATAGTTTAAATAAATTAGAAAACTAAAATATGGATAATAACCGGGCAAGTGCGAATCGGACTCGCGCACGAAAGATTCCGTACCTTAATCTTTAAAAACGGCAAAAAAAAAAAACACGTTTGTTGTATAAAGCTCCCATTATACCTACAACAAACGTGTTTTTTTTTGCCTTAAATATTTAATTTTTACTACTTGTTGTTACAGCGGCAACAGAAAAACATAATCTCTGAAAATTTCAACTGACTAGCTATTTATTTTTCATGAGATACAAGCCTGGTGACAGACGGACAGCGAAGTCTCATAAATAGGGTTCCGGTTTACCTTTTAGGTACGGAACCCTAAAAAGAAGAAGCGCTGTGGTGAAGATCACATAGTAAACAAAAATTGCCCAAGATTTTACAAGTTTTTTAGTCAGATTTCGGCAAGTAGATCTGGTTAAAATATTTCTATTGATAGTGACTCAAATAATGTGGTAACTGCAGTGTTGGTTGAGAAGCCTACTAAAGAAGATTCAACAATTATTAGATTTGGAGATACACTCCGCCGCCGATCATGTAAAATTGGATGATGTTTGCATGACACACATAAGAGCGGAGAGATTGGAGGAACCACAGCCCTCTACATTTTTCAAAAATGCGTACGATAGATCTTCTTAGGACTTGGGAAACTTCACGAACAAAATATTAAGTGTTAACCAAAAAACGTCAAATTCTCGACATAGAGCTTTTTACCACAGACATCTTGTATATCAAAGTATAGTATTGGCGTCGTGCAAAGATAATTTTATATGGGGTACCTAACGGTAATTTCTTCCTTTTTGTGGGGTCACCTTAGGGAACGCTAGGATGTTTCCTAATGTTTGCCTGCAGTACAAAAAGTTGGCGCACGAAAAGTACTCTGCAGTCAGCGTATAGTTGCGTTGTGGGATACCGAAAAGGTGTGCGTGACATCACTTTCAGTACAACCCTCTGCGCTCTCTCAATCCTTAAGAGATTGGGTTAATTTGCACCACCCCATTCCGTTATGCAATATCCAATAACGGATTGACATAGAGCATAATAAACCACCTTCAGCGTTTCGGGCAGCCGATTCTCTAAGGGATTTGAAAATATTTTTACAGGCTCGGGGTATTAAAATGGCGGTTGAGGGTTGCGAAGTTTATTGACAACGAAGGTACAGTCGATAGTAGGCAATGACAAGTAGAACGTAGCTGATGTCGCACCGAAGTCTTCCCTTACGTCCACGAAGTCCGTGTCGTACTCACACAACAATACTACGGATGTTATTCGATGTAGTCCTCAAAGTTCTCGTTGGGTTGTTGCATATTTGAAAAAGAGTGGGGCCTAGAATGCTTCACTGAAGAACACATTAGGTAGTTACTACTTCGTCACTTATATGCTCTCCTATTTTTAATATATGTTGTTACTTTTTAATACTTTTATTACCTGCCCTGCAGTGCACAAAGGGGCCCCAGTTTTTTAATTTGCCCCAGGGCCCTTGGTTACCTAGCTACGCCACTGATAGTAATCGGAAGTTCCGACTTAACGGAGTCGGAGTCGAAGCTCCGTAACACAATAGACAGAGAACAGTAAAACATCTTCATATAAACGAGCCGCTCTCGGTTTGAATGTATGCGTGCGCGACGAGCGCCGTGTCGGTACGCGATTTCACGCACACGCTGGCATAATATAGGATGGTGGCAATACGGGCTGTGCCGCGTGACTGTGAGCACGCGTGTAAATTACATGACCGCTCGCGTTCGTCAATTCTCGCCGGCCACTTACCATAATATTAATTATTACGAGTATCATGACTTCAAAAGGGGGAAAAAAATATTGTAGTGTTTTCGGGTGCCTCAATAATGATTTCGCAAATCCGGACTTATCATTCTTCATACTTCCTACTGAACCAGAAATGTAAGTACAACTTAAATCTTATTAGAAAGTGTGATATATGTATTGTTTGTTTCACAGTTTATTTGCTTTATTAAGAGCGTACCCGAGTCGCATTTTTCCATATAATTGTATTCCCAGATTTACTTCCTGACTACTATGTTTAAAGTTAAGTTTATTTTAAGAAGCCCAGTTTTACTAAAAAACAGAGGATTGAGTACGAAATATCGTTTAAGTAAACGTATTTGTCGAGTATAGTGTAATAAGGACAATTTCACAATAATCAATATTGCAAATTACTATTTTTTTTTCTATTGTCTTATGTGTTGTTTGATCCAAATATGGCGTCTTAATCATAATATTAAGTTAATAAAATTATAGTAAAATGTGACCGACTAACGCTTAGGGTTACGTAGAATTTTATTTATAACATTATAACCTTTAATCCCTCCGATGCGCGCGTCGACAATAGCAACGGGAGGTGCTCATAATAGCGAGTAAGCGAGCGGCGCCTTTGTTGCATTTGAGCTAGCTGTTGCTATCCGATTATATAAACAAACATTACACAGTACCCATATAAACAATCATTATAATTGTACCTAAGAAACTAATGAGGCTTAAAAGGTTTTGCGGTTTTATTAAAGTAAGGTATCATTTGTTAAATATTCGCTACCCATACATAATCTTAGCTTTACTAATGTCTACTTTTTCATAAGAACTACATATTTATTGTTTACGTTCTCATGTTCTATATTATTTAAGCATTACTTATTAGCTTGTGAATATTATTGTGTTAGTGTTACATTTAAGTACTCATCACTTACAATCTTCTCTGATAAGAACCAGTTATATCGATTTCCCATATCACACATCACTTAAAATTTATCGTTATTTACGAGCTTTAGAATATAATTTAGTGTTACACTTAAGTAGTCTTAAAAATTTTGTCGGTATCAAATTTGTAACTTAATATAATAAATGTTATGTGAATAAAGGCTTTTTATTTTTACTAAATTTATAAATTGGTAAAATATTCAATCATAATATGCTTTTTATTCTATAAATTTAGATCAAAGTGACAACCCTAGGGCTCAACGCAAGAGTAGGCAAATAACTCTGCGGGCGGCCTTAGATAATCTACTGTTCTCTGTCTACTGTGTCCGTAACATCCCTGACTTAAACATTCATACCGTTCTATCACTACATATTATAAAACAAAGTCACTGTTACTTTCCCTATGTCGCTTTGTATAATTCAATCTTTAAAACTATGCAACGGATTTTGATACGGTTTGTTTATAATAGATAGAGTGATTGAAGAGAAAGGTTTTAATGTATATAACATGCATAATATATAAGAGGAACCCTGATAATTTTTGAGGTTACTAACACATGTCACAAAATAAACTCATTTTTTGAGCTTACATTGCAAACGCTGGCTGAACCCTATGACATAGATCAAAATAATGTACTACAATATTGTAGACCTTAAAAATTTGCGGCAAAAAAGTCTGCGATATCATATGTACTATAGCCTACTATAGTTTCCTCATTATGACTACTTTTTTATGTTTGAAAAGTTAATTAAAATGCCAGTCGAAATCAGAGCCCACTATTTGTTCCTTATTATTAATCCTTATCCAAATAAACTCGTCATATCAAAGGTAATTTTAGTAGCAGCAGATCTCTTTTTGAATTATTGGAATTGGTTGTTTCATTCAGGAGATATCACGAACCGCGGAGTCAGCTAACTCAACTCTGGTAGGTAGGCGTTTAGGTGTGAAAAAACAACAGACGTCTGTCTGTTGTTCTTTCACGCCTAAACGCCTGAACGAATTTTGATGAAATTTGACATGGAGTTAGTTTGAATCCTGGATAATGAGTGTGTTACCGCGGGAGAACTTCTCATTCCCAAGGGGAAACCTAAAACCGCGATACAACCGAATTTCACGCGGGGAAGTCGCGGGCGGAAAGCTGCAAAAAGCAAACAAGTGAACTAACAATTCAAGAGATCCAATTGATAAGCATAATATATCACTTAAAATCAATTCCATAAACATCAATAGGTACTTATGCGGCCATTTTTGCAATTGTGAAATATTATAACTTGAGCCATATAACATAAAATACTCATTTGACTTAAATTTTATGGTGTCTCGTAATCTTGATTGCGAAGTGTATTTCTCAATTCCAATTTACTTCGTATAAAAAGATGAAATAAATGAAAATTGTAACATACACTTCATGTTACAGTTGTTTTATTACCTTTATCGATTGTATAAATTGCTATATCTTCAATATCTTTGTGACATTATTGGCTGCACAGTCGTAATGCATGGTTGACAATAATTTGATTCTCGATTCGTGAAGGAAACAGGCAGCAACCACAATAATGTAAAATAAAACTTTGAACCATGGAACGCTCCGTTTGCTTCGAAGAAAGAGCTTGTTTTTGGATCCTAGTATCGTCTCAAGATGAATCCTATGATGATGTTTAGCTACCACCACTTGAAACAGAAACATAATTATTGAAGTTAATTTCATTTTATATAACTAAAATTACTTAAATAAATACCAGTATGGATTGACTTAGGTTTATGCAATAAAAAGTTTGAATTAACCTGGTTTTGTTACTTATAAGTTTTGTTAATCACACCGGTGGCATCCTGATAAGTTAGCGTTAAAAATATGAATATATCTTTATTGGGTTTTACTGCGTTAGAGTTACTGTAAAAAGTTCTATAAATGGTACATTAAGTAAATAGATATAAGGAAAAATATCCTTCCCCTTTTTTAAAGAACAAAGACCAAAACTTTATTTTACTTTATTAGACCAGACAATTTTGGCACACGATGTATGAAAGTGAATCTAAATGTCTGTCACTTGGTCCGACGTAGCAACTATTGTTAGAAGCAGATCTAAATAAAGGTTATTGAAACACCGTAGTACAAACATTATAAGTATGTAGCCTGATGAGGAAAAACAGTGCTCAGAAATGCGCATACTCTGGCCCTGTATCAGGAAAGATGGACACAGGAGGATAAAATCATACCCTACCCTCACTCCAAAAATATTTGGACTAAAAGTCAACATCAAGGTCATTCAAATCAAATTAAGTCATTTATTCAAATTAGGCTGAGAATCAGCACTTTTTGAACATCAATATTAGGTACTTAAGAGAGGTCCCCAAAAGCCCGCCCGTCGAAATTAATCAAAAAGTCGTTTCCAATATTCAATTTGGCGGTTTCAACATTGTCAACATCAATTCTCGATTTTATGACACAGATAAAAACATATATTTCACAAGAAAAAGGCAACTGAAATCAGCTTAGCAAAAAATACTTCAGTACATTGAGCAACTACTATAATAATACAAACTTTTGGTCAGAACATTGCAATTTTCCATAACAGTTATATTTTTCTTTGATCAAATTGCATGTCGCAGACAATATCTTTCGTCATATGTTTTCCACGGCGACTATAATCTTGTGCTTCACATTTTTGAACTATCTGGATGTTCGATGTGCTCCTGAGTTACCAGGTGAAGATAGTTACGGCATCATTAGTACTGAGTGGGCAATACGAAGCACTGTGAACAATTTATTCTCGACTTTAAAACTTAAGGTTTTGGAGCGAAAACTGAAGTTGAAACAATATTCAAAAATTCATAACTTCTTTGCTTCCATGACTTTGCGAGATCACGACAATCTGAAGAAAATTGCAAAACTAACGCACGTTGATAACATCGATAACGGCACTTATGTTTTTATTACACAATTGAATGAAGTATTAAATGAAGATAATAAAAGCGATGAAGCAACAGATTCAGTTTATGTTACGATCCTTATTGAAGATTTTATTAACAAACTTGATAATTTAAAGGAAAGTAATGATGCTAAAAATCATACGAAGTTTGACTTAAATAAAGCTATTTTGAGGTACTTTAGTAAAAATGAAAATGAATTTGGAAATACAACAAATGTATCAAAAGATTCTGTAAAAGGGAATGCTTCTGATGACGATTTATTGAACAGTGGTGAATTTTGGCGTAAGTAATCTGTTATTAAATTAAGTGTTTCTTTGGTGTAAGTTTAAATTCTTTTACATAAACATTTCAGAACCTAGTGGCCGCCGCATCTTTGGGGGTCAATCGTCGACTATCGACCGCTTTCCTTTCATGGCGAGCGTCCAATTCTTCTTGAAATTCCAATGTGGTGGATCCATCATCAAAAGTGATCTAGTCATCACGTCAGCGTCGTGTGTGCAA
This sequence comes from Sesamia nonagrioides, assembly GCA_017933935.1. Lineage (NCBI taxonomy): Eukaryota > Metazoa > Arthropoda > Insecta > Lepidoptera > Noctuidae > Sesamia > Sesamia nonagrioides. The sequence goes on from JADWQK010001061.1 coordinate 3,328,031, forward strand.
ATGTAAGACTTAATCTTTCGATATTGGATGATTCCTTTATGTTTATTTTTGTTATCTAAATCATCTACAATATTATTATTGGCTTGTGTTTAAACGCCTACTAGAAAAGTAACTATTTTACTGATACCAAATAATTCGAAATACCTTCCAAAATGGATTAATGTTCATCAAATTGTATTTCATAAAGTACTGTAGATGTGAACCTATTTTCTTTTTCTATGTCATAAAGCCTTTAAAGGTAATTTGGGCGGATAAAAAATAGAACAGAGGCTTTAATAAATTAATATAATGAGGTGTTTAGCTACTTTGTTGTAGCTTTCGCCAGCCACTACCGCTTGCTTCGCTCACATGGCTTTCGCATGACTGGTCACAGTTCTAACCTAACCTATGTCATACAGTTCAGAATTTTCAATTTAGGTAATGTATGAAATACGTACCCATTAAAATGTTACTATTTAGGAAAACAAGATTTGGGAAGCATTGCCCCATTTTGATAGATAAAATATATCAAAAAAACATTCAATTGATACCCTTATTTCACAAGAGCCTGGAACAACCGCTTCTTCCGCGAGAACCCGGCATTCCTCTCGGTACAAGTTGGCAGCACATACTACGAACGTGGAGGGGAGAATATCCCCGTTATGGGGATTGAATATCACCCAGGCTACAACCCTAAGAACTTGAGACACAATCTGGCGGTCATGAGGCTGTCCAGAACGCTCAATTTCAGAAAAAAGAAACATGATGTAAGGATGATAGACTTTGATAGAAACCCGTGGCCATTGCCATCAAATATCGATGGCATCATTGTTGTCGGTTGGGGCTCCAAAAACGTAAGTACTTTTTTCTCTTACGCAGAATATATTAAATTAACCATTTGCAATAAGACTGAAATATAATCACACCTGTAAAGCGTAAAACACTATTAGTAGCAATGGATTTCATTTTGACAGTTCAATCACATTCATTGCGTTATTTACCTTCTTTAGCAGACACATTTTTCGAAGATATGGAGCAATGGATTATCAATAGGCTTCAAAATGATTCCAATTCATAATAATAGTGCGTTACGCAATTAGGGTACTGTGTTTGGAATTCCCGGCAAATATAACTTGATAGTCCCTTCCGTCGTCGTCGTCGTCGTCGTAGTTCGTAGTTTCCGTCTAATTCTTTTATATATTTATAAATAGTAATATGTGAAACTGTTTCAGTTCGGCAACAAACTTGCAGCCAACTGGAAGGACCAACTGTCATATTCTAAATTAGATTTCTACCCACTTAAAGAATGTCAAGAAATATATACCAAGTAAGCTTCATAGTTACATTCACAGAAATCGTAATAACAATTCTGTGGTTACATCTTAGAGTGGTTATTTCTAGTCTAATACAATTTTACCCACCAATCCTTACCCGAATTAATTAAGGATGCAGCATACCTTCTTCTCCCATACCATCTATAAAGCTGTCGGCTTTTTTAGAGTAATTTAATTATGGATAATGGTAAACGCTCATGATCATTATTTCTGTAGTCATCTTCGGCTACTTTTATAACCATCACATATTCATACTATGATGGTTCATACTCTACCCGTGTATCATCATCATCAACCTTTTTATCGTCCCACAGCTGTGCATAGGTCTCCTCTCATACAGATAAGGATTGAGCGTAATCACCGCGCTTACCCAATTGCGATTTCAGACTTAAAGTCCAGGTTTCCTCGAGATGTTTTCTTTCACCTTTTTTAATCAGTCATTTGTGTCCAAGATATACTTAGAAAGTACATATAACTTAAAAAAGTTACTTTGGTACTAGCCTGATCTGGAATCGAACCCACACACTCATAAGTTGTGATGGGCTAGTGGTTAACCGTGTATATTTAATTATAACTAATTATATAATCAACTATAAGACATTTTCAGGGAATTCGTGACCGACAGAAATTTTTGTGCTGGTTTCTTCTCAAAGGGAGGCGGCGCATGTAACGTACGTTGATATTCAATGGTTTAATTTTGTCTTTCACTTTCAATTATTATCTAACTTCTCCTTCCTTCTTACTTCTTCGTATTGATTGACACGTCTGCCGAACGTTTCGATAACGAATGATTATTTGTTATTTATTTATTTACTAGCTTTCCGTCCGCGGCAAAATTTCAAAGCAATCGGTTCAGTAGTTATACTGAACCGATTGCTTTGAAATTTTTAAAGCGTAAAGTTAAAAGTCCAGATTAAATAATAGGGTACTTTTTGGTGTGAAAGCGGAACAAACAAACAAACTGATTTTCCGATTTATAATATTAGTAAGGATTTGGCTCAGGCAGCAAAGGCACGTATTAATATACTGTACTATAACATACTTATTAAACTTAAAATCTGTACAGAGTGGTGCTGATAAGTCGACAATAAATAAAAACACGGACAATGCTGATTCATAGGAATAATCCTAAATCACAGAAAAAAACCTAGCACCAAAAATAAATATATGTAAATTTCAAACAAACTGAATCGTATACAAAAACTTTTTTACAAAAAAACAACCGACTTCTAAAAACCACTACAAAGTGAAAAATAACTAATTTCGGAAGTCGGTGTCTTTGGTTTTTGTATATTAGTTTTTGACACCGACTTCCGAAATTAGTTATTTTTCACTTCGTAGTGGTTTTTAGAAGTCGGTTGTTTTTTTTTGTAAAAAAGTTTTTATGTTACACTTTTTAGGTGTGAAAAGTAGATACATACTATGTATTCAGTTACATCCGGTCAGACTGAAAGCTGACGCAAATATAGTTGGGAAAGGACGTAATTTTGTTTACCTACTTTAATTTTTACCCGTAATTTTGAAGAATTCTCTCGACTGCCTATGGTCTAAAATAATGGGTGCAAAGTTCTCATCAATATAAATGAATTAAAACCAAACACAAAGTAGCTACTGTAAACCGTTGAGGAGTTCCCGGAACTGACTTTTGTCTTCATCATCAGAGCTCTTATGACAGTCACAACCCATCTAGGTGTAAAGTTCTTATCAATACAAATTAATCAAGCCCTTGTACACAACGTAGCTGCTGTGAATTGTTGAGGACTTCCTTCGACTGTCTCCCGGCTCCATCATCAGATCTACTCCAGACCTTTATCAAATTGTAGTGCTTTAAAATACTTAATGAAAATACTAAGAAATGCACTAATCGCCTCTACGATTTTTGAAAGTTCCCCTTGATTTCTCTGGTCTTCCAGCATCAGACCCTGATGTCCTTGTCATGGGATCACCTTGGGAATTTCTTCTTTCCAACAAAAGAAGAATTATCAAAATCGGTTCATAAACGACGAAGTTATGCGTGAACAAACATAAAAAAAAAAAACATATATACGGTCGAATTGAGTAACCTCCTCCTTTTTGAAGTCGGTTAATTTGGAGAATTAGGATTGGAAACGAAACATGCTTTGTAAATATTGGTTCACTGACTTCCGAACGGCGACAGCACAGTAAACAGAACAGTAGGTTATCTAAGGCCGAGTAATTTGCCTACTCTTGCGTTGATGCCCAGGGTTGTCTATTTAGCTTTATGTCCCATTTAGCTAAAAGTAAAAGTGGTAGTAACCTTAAGCGTTAGTCGGTCACATCTTACTATAATTTTATAATTTTTGGCCAAAATGATGGAGAAATGAATTTTAAAAATCCTCAGATTATATTTTGTGGTGTCATTTCACTCATTAAACAGAGTGTCGAGGAAAGCGTAACACATGCCAAAGGCTCGGCCTCTTGGGATGATATCAAACAATAGTGGAAGAGTTTTTAATTTTATCTCTACATATTCGGAAGTTATGAGTTATGATGACAAGTTTCTTATGATTTGAATTTAAGAAACCAAGTAAGAAATTGATTTTGGAAATTGTAAATAAATATATACGGACAAATCACACAGATTGAGCTAGCCTCAAAGTAAGCTCGAGACATGTGTTATGGGATACTAAATCAACGATACTATATTTATAATAGATACTTATATAGATAAACATCCAAGACCCCGGCCAATCAGAATAAGATCGTTTTCTACCATGACCTGGCCGGGGATCGAACCCGAGGCCTCCATGTCGCAGGCAGGTGTGTTGACCGCTGCGCCACGGAGGACGACATAATTCGTAGAGTAGGTATTTTACTTTGAGGAGAAAAGCTTCCAATACCGTTTGGTATCATCTGAAGAAGTTGTGCTCTTGGTATGTATCATCATCAACCTTTTATAGTCCCACTGCTGGGCACAGGTCTCCTCTCATACAGAGAAGGATTGAGCGTAATCACCACGCTTGCTCAATGCGGGTTGGCGATTTCAGACTTATAAAGTCCAGGTTTCCTCAAGATGTTTTCCTTCACCTTCAGTCATTGGTGTCCAAGATATACTTAGGAAGTACATATAACTTTAGAAAACTTACATTGGTACTTGCCTGACCTGGAATCGAACCCGCACTCTCATACTTGAGAGGCTGGTGCTTAACCACTAGGCCACCACGACTTTGGTATGTATATAGGTACATATATACATTTTCCTTTACAGCTTGTATAGTCATACCTACTTACTATGAAAAATTGACAATAGTGATAACCTTTAATCATTTATTTCAACACACATTACATCGAGTTACACAATAATCCTTACATTATTTTAGATATTCGCGAGTAAGATTAGCATATCGTATTCATTTGTTTGGGAGGTGCTTGCCCATAACTGAATCCACGGACCGAGTTTTGGTTTAATGTGATTTTCATTATTTTACTGTATCTCACTGGTCAGCCTATCTATTATTCTGGAAATAGGTTTGCAATCCCTTAATGTTTTGTTTGTTAGCACGACGCTGGTGGACCTGGTGTTTCAATTGGTGGCATTCTCACGGGAGTGATAAGTTTTGCCGCACCTCAGTGTGGTGCACCGGACGCCCCTACCGTCTTCACCAAACTTGGCTATTACACTAATTGGATTGAGGAAATCATGGAAAAGGTGACCTTTTTTATTAATTATAAACTAGTGCTTCACCGCAATCCCACCTGATGGTAAGCAGTGATACAATCGTTGATGGTAAAGCGCGTTAGTTTATTAAGAACCTATTAATAAATAGTTAATAATTCCATAATTATTGCGCTAGAAACACCAAAAGTGCATTAAGCGCACAACTTCTGTCACGGTCTGCCATTCATGGCTTAAACAAATGGCAGAGTTTTGCAGAATACATTTCTGTACGTCATTTGGGTCATGGTTTGGATCGTGATGTGAGTAAACGGCCACACGGTTTGTTTGAATGGTGTTGTTAATGCTGCCCTTAACCGCAACCGCCGAAGCGGTTCTGGTCTCTGTCTTAACTGTAATCTATTTTATGGGTTAATGCTCGTGCTATTTGTTTAATCTTAACGCACAGAAAAAAGTAAGAAAGAAAGAAAGAAGTAAAAATATGGACTTAATAATAATGCCTTAGGTATTCTCTACCTCTCTACCAAGGGTGATAAAGAGATTAAATGACAGTCTTGGGTAGATCAGAACAATGATTGAACTGACTGATATGTGTTCCACTCTTATCGAAACAAAATAAGCTCTCGTGATTTTTATATCACTTTCAAGACCGCCATTAACTAATGTTAAAACAAAATATTGTTAGAAAATCTGATGTGCTACTCTTTTTTATTGTACTGGGCACTATGTTTCTTTTCCCATGGATCGCTTCAGAACGGGCACAACCTTGTGCTAACCATACACTAATATCTAAAGTTGTACTTTAGGAAAAACTTTCAATAATAGTATTTTCATATTAATTTCTTCATTATTTTTTACAGAATACAATTTCAGGAAGACAACAGACTACACTGCGACCGCCCAATTACAATCCGACGTTCCCTCCTGTCACTACAACCACTCACTTTAAAATCACGCCAATTATTCGCGGGAAAAAACCGTTTACGTTAACACCAATTCCTGAACCTAATCTCCTTAGAGATAATGATAAAAAATATGATTTTAAACAATTCCTTAAAATGTTATTTAAGATGAATAAAAAACCGAAAAACCAGCAAGAGCAACAACAAAAACAGGGAAAACTAAAAGAAGAGCATCGAGAGAAAGAAAAACGGCAAGAAGAAGAAGGACGAAAAGAAGAAATAGAAAGAAAAGAACATCAAGATGAAGAAGAACAACAAGATGACGTAGAACGACAAGGACAACAAGATGAAGAAGAACAACAAGATGAAACAGAACGACAAGAACAACATGATGAGGAAGAACACCAAAAACAAGAAGAAGACAAACAACTTGAACAACAAAAAGAAAAAGCCAGACAAGAAAAAGAACAACAAAAAGAAAAACAAGAACAGAAACAACAACAAGAGAGAGAACTAACAGTAGATAGAAAAGAGCCACAAGAGGAAAAAGAACGACAAGAAAAAGAAGAGACAGAAGAGGTAACTGAAAAAGTAGTAGATAAAACTCAAAAGACAAGCAAAATGAAGGAGGTAAAACCTAAACCAATATTAAGAATTAAACCTATAATGAAAGAAGAGGATAAAGTATCAACAAGCAAAATACATAAGAAATCAAAAAGTAAAGAAGAAGTTACGAGAACAACACAATCACAAAGTCATTCAGAAGAAAATTGGAACCATAAAACTACTACTACTCTAAGCCCTTGTACTATTTTTGGTACTAACAATGCAAAAGTTACTATACTGGATAACGCAAATTCTGATGATATTACTTCTTATGAAATACTTACACCATCTTTCAAGAACGGGAACAGTGGAAATGAAGAAGCCAGTTCTAGCCAAGAAGAAGAATTGGATGAAGCTATCGATAGTATTTTAGATACTCTTAACATAAATTATATCTTGGAATCAAAAGAAAGTTTTACTGTAGACCAACAGCGCATGAGGACAAAGGACCTTATATCTAATACTAATTTGACTGAAGTGTTAAAAAAGGAAATAAAGAAATCTAGTAGTGTGGTGGAAAATAAAAATATTAATCGAAAGGAAGAACATGAAAGTGTAGATGGTGACAATAAATACGATAATAATGAGGAATACGGCCACAAAGAATCTGTAGAAATAGTTGATAAAAGTTCAAGTACTGATAGCCAAAGCTATGATAATCCCAAAAATAAACATTACGAAGAAGAAGGCGCACTCACGGTTAATGAGGATAATGAAATGGAAGATTATGAAACAGAGGATGGTGGCGAAACCGATGAAGAGTTCAAAACGTTACCTATCCCAGCCAAACCATTCGAGCAAGAAAATTCAATTAGTGAAAGTACTGACGGACTTCTGGATATGTTGGATTATGAGGATCTTTATAAGCTACTAGCAGAGAATTCAAATTGATATTTTTTTATATACATATTCTAAATTGTAATTAACAAAAAGATATTTTGTAAATATACAACGTATAACAAAAAGGGTATATACATACCAAGGGCATGGCATCTTTAGATGATATCAAACGATATAGGGTTTCAACTCAAAATAAAATACTCAAAAAATTGGTACCAAATTTTCGGATTCGTGTGTTTCTTAAAATCAAATCATAACAAACGTGGCAGCACACTACATACGTTAATAACTAGTCGTTACCCGTCAGGTTACTTGCCAAAATCCGATAAACGTCTTCAATATCTCTGTGGGACTACTATGATAGTAGCCTATCACAGGCGGTGTTTTTCCTCATAAGTTCCTAACATAAAGAGATAGGATTAAAAAACCCTTCCCATATCGTTTGATATCATGTAAAGATGCCATGACTTTGTTATGTATATAGCCTTTATGTTACACGTTGTATACATATACGTAATGCCCTCGTAATTACATATATCGACGATAAAACATCTCAAATTCAGGTTTAGATGAGACTCAGACTTCTGTAGGCTCGAGAAAGTGTATTCTTCCAAATTTAAGAAATAAAAAGTTTGCTTTAAAAAGTGCAACCTCTTTTCAAACCAAACCTTTTACAGCCATATAACAGCTTCAATTTCGAAAATCAAGAACTGTCATATCATTTTGTCAATCCTCTGAACGAAAATGTCGATACTAGGATTAAATGGAAAATCTTATTCGTCTATTTTAATAATAGGAAGGGGGATTCACGGTAGGTGTAGGATTGGTAATCGCGACTGGGTCGGCTTCGGACACAACGGCAGTGCCAACTATAAGGATGACGCCCACTTTCCATTCCCAGCCATCAGGTTCAAGGAAAACACCAGAGATATTTGTGTAACGTATTAACATTTTGTATAACTTCATACATATATATATTTATTTTGTATTTCCAACGAGAGATATATTGCAATTATCTACAAAATTATAAATTACGTAGTAAGGCGACACGCGACAGGCGAGGGAAGCCCACGCGGAATCTGCAAAGGATGTCTTACAGGCTAAATCCAGATAATAATTTTGAATTGTATTGTATACTGAAAATGATGAACTTATTCAAAGGATAATATGAAACGTTTGCTTTTATTTGTACAGCATTAGACAGTGGACCGACGACCTGGTGAAACCGCTGGATGCGGGTGGCGCAGGACCGGTCGTCGTGGAGATCTCTAAGGGAGGTTTATGTCCAGCAGAAGACGTTTTTCGGCTGAAACGATGATGATGTACATGTATGTACCGGTCAACGTGGAAAGCCTTGGGGGAGGCCTTTGTCCAGCAGTGGACATCTATAGGCTGAGGAAGAAGAAGAAGATGATGATGTGCAGTATTCCCAGTTTGTTGTGCGGATTGGTGATCGCATTAGCATAATATAACATTTTTTGGATGCTACACGATAATTGCCTCACGGATCTTGGTTTTAGTGGTTACAATTGCGACTGCTCGACTGCTAAGCATAGGGTCCTCTTTAGTCGATTTTAAGATCAGGGAGTAAAGTCAGTAGTCGGAGTAAAGGGGATATTCCATCTAAAACTGTAGGTAGAGTAACGTAGTATTGTATAGTAGTAATATGAGCAGATAAGGTCAATGAGGCTCAGAACGAAAGCAAAATAAGGAACTATTAAAATGCTAGTAAATATAACTAAAAGATCTAATTGGCGTTCATAATGTTTATAATTATTCCCAACGTAAAAGGTACGGACGACAGCAGGTCAAGCTACCGAAACTGTAAAATATTCCCAATAAACCTTGAGCCTTAATGCTTTATAGATAAAGTTGAAAAACCAATAAAGATATTTGACAGATTGTAGCAGCTTGGATGTGCTGTCATCTGTACATTATATAGGGTACATATTTCAGAAAACTGCAAGAAATTTATATCAAATTGCACACAAATACTATGGTGTATGCACCAGCATGCGTTGATTTGCAACTTTCAGGCACTTCGCGAAAAAGAAAAAGGTGATTGGCGAATGCTTTGTTGCGAGGAGAAGAAGGCTTTATACCGGGCCTCCTTCTGTCAGACCTTCGCTGAGTTCCAGCACCCCACGGGGCAGTGGAAGGTGGTCCTGGGGGTCGGGCTGTTCCTCTGCTCCTTCACCTTCTGGGCCTTTATATTCCTCCATCATTATGGTATGTACTCCACCTCTGGACTCCCTTGTCCAATGGGAGATACTTTTCCTTTATTGCTTGATGCGCTATTGACCTCGACCTCAAGCAGCGATGGCTGAGGTCTAAGATGGAACAAACCTGATATGTGATATGTAACACCAGATAATGATATAAACATGGATATAGAGTATTAATCGGTGTACGGAGGACAGCAAGTCAAGCTATCCGAAACTGTCATATATTAGCAATCAACCTTGAGCCTTAGTGTGTTAGCCATAAAGTTGAAGATCTAATAAAGAAATTTGACAGATTGTAGTAGCTTGATGTGCTGTCCTGTGTACCTATAAATCATAGCAGTTGGTGAACTGGACGTTCTGCCTCTATTTTTTATGTATTTGTCATGTATAGTTTCGTCATTGCGCAAATAATGCCGCGGATAATATCGCTTCTTTTTCCTATGAAATCTGATAAGACGTTCCATTGATACTAAAGGAGATGTTGAGGTGTCCAACAACAGCTTCATATATGTATACATATAGCCCTTTAGGTATATACGAGGCTGTTGTTATAATAAACCTTTGATACAAGTTACAAATATGACTTTATCACTACAACGTGTAACGAAAACCCCGTCTGACCCATAAGGATAATAAAGGTTAGGTAACTCGAGTTGGTCTCCAAAGCCTAGAGCACAGGCGTAGAGTAGCCAGCCTTTCGGTGTTCTATAGGATGCATTTCGGGGAGTGTGCGAGGGAATTGCATGATTTAATTCCCCCATCTCCGTTCCACCAGCGGACGACCCGTCGTACGGCTGGTTTCCACCCTTACGTTGTTAACACCACTACGATCCGGACGAAGCGTTTCGCCTCCTCCTTTATACCGCGTACATCGAAGGACTGGAACAATTTGCCAGCGGCGGTGTTTCCGTCGGACTACAATTTGAGTGTCTTCAAGGCTAGAGTGAATAGGCTCTTAATAAACTAGTGCGCTTTACCATCAACGATTGCGTCACTGCTTACCATCAGGCAGGATTGCGGTCAAGCGCTGGTTTATAATATGTTAAATCACACAAAAAAAAAACACGACCTTAATAAAATTGTACATAATCATCTTAGTAATAATGCTAATAAATTTTGAAATAATCTTTTTTTTTTCGTGAATTAATTCTAACTTCCCCACAATTTGGTAATTTTTAAAAAAGGGACAACATCATTTTCTACGGTATTATTATGAGCTATGCGACCGCCTACCGCGTGCCCTGCCCCCCTTCGCCGGCGCATGTATTCCCTACCGCACATGTATTAAGTTACCTCCTTTTGCGAAATAATCTTTTTTTTTTTTGGGGGGATTTTTTTTTAGTTTAGTCCGGCTTTGTAAGTAGGTAGCAGAATCAGTTATCGATACCTAACAACACCTTCACGGATCGGACAGGGTTTTCTTTACATATTGTATAGGCAAGATGTTGAGCAAATATGTAGTACCCTGTATTATAATTATATAATTAAACGAGTTCAGAACGAGTGTTTATAGTAAACTAGCTATCCGCCCGCGGCTTCGCCCGCGTGGAGTTCGGTTTTATCGCGCTTTTTAGATTTCTCAGTGTTTCTCTACTATATTATGCATATATTATACATACAAACCTTCCTTAAGAATCACTCTATCTATTAAGAAAAACCGCGTCAAAATCCGTTGCGTAGTTTTAAAGATCTAAGCATACATACGGACATACAGCGAAAGCGACTTTGTTTTATACTATGTATTGATGGCGCTGATTCTGTTGTTCCCAAACTAAACTAATTTTAAGTTATGTGCATCTTTTTCTCTTCATACCGCTAAGAAAAGGATAGAAGATAACATTTTTGTTCAATCCTGTCAAATTAAGATACTCCATAAACATTTTAGATGAGATTATAAACATGGCGACTAAAAGGACGCCAGTTTACGTCAGGAGCGCACTAATTTGACATGTCTAAACTGACATTTTATCTTCATTTTAGCAACAGAATCGGCGCCAATATTTTTTTTTTTTTTAATATCCGATCCTATTATTTTAAACAATACAAAACTGGAACGCTTCTTACATTCAAAGTGCATGAAATAATCTTCTTTGTTCCAGTATACGAGCCCCTCCCAGCTAGTCTATCGAACGCTTCCCAGAAGGCACAACTGCGGAGAATGCTAGAACTACGTGTCAACCCCATAGATGGACTCTCTTCCAAATGGGACTATGACAATGACCGATGGAAGGTAATATAAATTTGCGCATGCTAATTTGTCCTGTATGTGTAAAAGTGCTTCTCCACTGCTACTCACGCGACGGTACCTACCACGTGTTTTTAATTTCACTTTTATTACTTTTACCGAGTCCTTAAATATAGTGCACTGCCGCTACTTACAGAGTAATTGTGTAACAAACTATCAGTAGCAATGGGTTTCAGTTTGACTGTTCAACAATATTCACTGCGTATTTTACGTTGATGGGCAAACAAATTTTTCCAACTTGTGTAGCAATGGACTAGCAATATGGTTCAAAAGGATTCCAATTGATAGTGATAGTCTGTTCGTAATTAGTAGGTGTGGGTAGTTACGCCTTTTTCAAGAAACGTAACATAACCAGTTACTTGGTCGGCGTCACCTGTTATAAAAGGAGTTATTTTTGTAGCTAGTTGTTGTCATTCAGCTACTGTGATTGTTTACATAATTATAAGTCCACCAACTATACAGTTACGAAACGAAACTAAATTAAATAACTTTCTTGAGTGTGTAGCTATACAGTTAAATCAATACATTATGGCGGTGTGATGCATGATACGGCTACGGCATAACGTGTGTATGAAATAACGCATTTACAATAATAACTACTTTTTAATTTGTGTTGTAACTAACTATTCCGTTACACATCGCGTCACTGGTTATTATAACTGGTTACGTGAAATAACGACCATGTCTAGTAATTAGGTTGCGCCCTAAATCGGCGAACACATTTTTGTCAAATGATTTGCGATCAGTTGGTATCATTTGGATTAAATGAGTTGGGATCGTCTCGATCCGAACTAGACATTTGACAAAAATGTGGTTTGTCTCTGCATAACCTAAAGGAGTCAAAGGATGACTGGCAGAATATCACACTGTGTATAATGAAGCATTATAGTACATTACGATAATAGTGCGTAATGATGGTTATAACATGCGAGGCGGAATTTCAGCCCGAGCCGAAGGCGAGGGTGTAATTGAGCCGAGCATGTTATAACCAATACGCACGTATATCGTACGACGTTTTTTAACACACTTGCCAGGAAACAGAAAAAAAGTATTTTATATTTTGTTCATTTTAAATAAACTCAATCTGTGAATGCACACTGTTGCTTTCCCGCCATTAGTATTATTATTTGCCATTTCAAATATGGAACAGCGCGCAGCGCGAGTTGTGCGGCGGCGATCAGTTCCATATTTACCTGAAATGGAAAATAATGCTGTTATGGAATTTGTATGGACTATAACTTAACTATTTGCTTTGATAACACACGCGTTTGTTATGGCCCGCTTTACATATTTAAAACCGGTGGAATTACATCAGCTTTACGAGCAAGGGTGTTAAAAAACAAATAACAAAATATACACAGACACCTCTTGTTGCTGTTGTGTATATTTTATCCCTTAACGGACTTCAAAAAAGGAGGAGCTTCTCAATTTGTTGCCTCAGAACTTTGACTGCTTGAAGGGGTTTTGATAATTATTTTTAAAAGCTTTTTCTTCTTTTATGGTCCCATTTCACTTTGGTCCAGTTCTGACAATGGCAGCCGTAAGAAAACTGTACAAGTCTTAAATTTGCAGGAACTCGATATCACAGCAACCGATCCCGATGATTCCTTTTTTAATGAACTAGTATACCTACAGTAGGTAGGTACTTTCAGTTTGGTCCCTTAGAAAATTTTATCAAAATCGTTTTGATAGTTTGGTTTTTATGTCAAAATTAAATACTGGTAAAAATTCATATACACAAAATTGCCATTGTCATCTACCAAGTCTTTTCCCAGCTATGTTAGGATCAGCGTCCAGTCTGACCGGGTGCAGCTGGATCTGGTGTCCACTTCCATAGAGCGACTGCTTTTCGCAACTACATAGTCAAAAATAAGAACTTTTCTGAAATCAAACTAAATAGAAAATTTACCATTTAATTTTTTTTTATATATGTAATTATAAACTAGTGTATGGCCGCAATCCCACCTGATGGTAAGCAATGATGCAATCGTTGACGGTAAAGCGCGCAAGTTTTTTAATAGCCTAATCCCTCAAAAAAACTGAGTGAATAGGAAGTCGGCAGTTGAGCGAGGTGATGCAATGTTAAACTCAATAATACGACCAACGATGGCCGATGACAAGATTGGTCTGGAAACTCTCCACGATCAAACTACCGACACAACAACATTTGGCGCATTGTACCCGGTACACATCGCAACACAACTGTTCCAGATCCGTCCTCCGTACGGCTTCACCAGGCATCATGCCGAACATAAAACGCTATAAAGATCAGTTTTAATACTATGCTTTCTTTTTTTCAGTGATAAGAGATACACCTATTTTATGGAGCTTGCGAAGCTGTTTTCTAGAGTAAAGACATAGAAATACTGCAATGAACACGATGCCAAGCCAGCAATATATTGTTTTGCGACAGATAAGCATACGACATAGACGCTACACAGCAGTACCCACGCCGACATATCAAGCCTTACAGCACCAGTTCTAGCAAACCTTGCACTGTTTCCAATTTTCGTATAATCAGATGCCAGCTTACACTTGATGTATAGCTTGATGTAGCCGTGCGTACAAAATACAAAAGACATTATTTTAACAAGATTTTAAAAAGAATAAGCTGTTTTAAGCAAGAAATTTTATGAACGATAAAAAAGTATTTTATTTAAAGCGTTGTGTCCTGAGCTTATCTGTGGCTGTTCAATGTTGCCTGTGCATATTAATTGTATTAATTAGTGCATGTGCCGCATTGGCACCGTTAGATCCGTAGTATCTCTGTTAGTGTAGATTAGAACAGATGCTGGTCGTTTTGTTAGTCTTTTGATTTTATTAAGTTGTCATTTATGCAGGTATATTTAAATAATAAAATATTTTTGTCTTTTTGGATAAAGTTTTGTTTTATTATTGGATGCCATGCCAATACTACGTACCTACTCATTGTTTCACCAGTGCCGACGGCATTTCTGCAGGAAATGCAGGAGTAGATCCAGTCAAGAAAATTATTGCAGCTAACGTGAATCTTGCTTGTTATACCATGTCACGATAACGAATAACAGTTATGTTTTGAAAATGAAATAGTAACGAGAATACAATTTTACTATACTATACAATTTTATTACATTTTTTTTTCCGTAATTCGTCTCGGAACCCTTACGAGTTTCGGCATGTCCATCCGTCCAATATGAAACTTTGCTAGGATATGTGTATTTACCACATTTACAAAATGCTAAAATAAAATTTAGAAAAATATATTTTTGGTATAAAATTTTTGATTTACTAATTCGTTTGCGAGATTAAATTTAAAAACTCATTTTGTTGGAATAGGATGTCCTCCACTCTAAAATCTAATCGGCTCAGTCAAAAAATCTGAAAAATTCATGATGGTAATCCATGTGATAAACTTTTAAGGGGAACTGTAACGACTTGGAATAACTTTTTAGCTCGGGAGTTGAGACCTTTACGGAACCCTTATTGTGACAACAATAATTTACCTACAAAGAAATCTTAAACAAGACATTCATTTTGTGACAATCTCATGAGGATCTCTAACGGCAGTTGTCGTGTGGAAACCGACAAATGGCTATATTCCCTTTATCAAAAAATCCACCTTAACTTTGTTGAACCCTAGACCTAGATGCATAAACGGAATTTAAAAGTTAAATAGGGAAAATTTTTTGCTCCATGGTTTTCCAAATATACGTTTCCGCGTATGCACTATCCACCTTAGGGTGGGTCTTTAGGGGGTGAATAATCGGAATAAACCGAAGCCAAACATTCGAAGACATTGATATCCACAGACCCCTAATACGTATGAATTATGATTTATGGTAAGTACACTCCCTCTCACTAAGAGGAGAATCTCCCAGCTGTGGCTATAAGAACGCTATATACTTAGTATGCCAATGTTATTCTAACTTTACCCCATCTAAGAAGCTGGCTGTAACGTGAAGGTTATGAACATATGTAGATACTCCATGATGCAATTTTAAATACTTCTAACTCAGCCACAATAAACGAGGTCGGGCAGTTTGGCATCTAATATTGCTAATTTCGCACTATAATTAAGTAATAAAATACCTATCTGTTATTGTTATTAAGTAGTAGTCGCACTTTAACTGTCAGCTTATGTCATGATAAGTGATTACGGACGTCTGACGACAGCTTGCTGCAACAGTTACCAGAGACGAAATTCAACGGACATTAGTTGCACCAACACTTTTTTTTTTTTTGAACGTTGCACACTAGGAGTTTGTCGCGCAATCAGCCAGGTCCGGAACAATTACTAGGTAATACAAATATTTATTCCGTGCGGGAATCGAACCACACGCAGCGAAGCAGTTAATCGCTTAACTACTGCGCCAACCGGAGCGTCAAAACTGAAATGTCTTAAATACCTCAGAAATATATAATAATATCGTAGAAATAACGTATCAATATCGTAGAAACTACATTTGCATTAAATCGAATTTATATTTGTATTACATAGATTCAATTCACCCCTTCGAACCAAAAGTTGAAACAATCATTTTTGTCAGAATCAAATCAAATCAAAGCATTTATTTCAAATAAACCAGTTACAGGCACTTTTGAATTATCAGAAGGTCGCGTCGGTCAGAGATGTATATGCCTAGATACTTAGTGTGTGTTGATGTTGATGACAAGATTTAAATTTCGGTTGATATAGTTGGAATATGTGTGCATGAATTTTATTTCAATTAACATTTTAAACAGTACTCCATGAAGGAGGAGTCTACTTTAGCAAGTCTGAAACCCAGTTCAAGTAATTAGGCCCTATTACTAACCCTATAGTTGGGTCTTTCACCTCTTTTACTGAAAATATTTATTTTTTTCTAACGTACGTGATGTTTCCTTTGGTATTTCAAAGCTTCATTATACAGTCAAGACGATATTGATTGATATAACCCAATAGTGTAATTCTATGATAATTTATTGGTTCCTGCGATTACTACGGCCAGCAAAACCTAACGGATTATCGAGTAATGTGCGCCTCATTAGCATTATAATTTCTTTGTTTCTATTGTTTTAATTGGCGCCAGAATATTGAAATAAAATAAATACTAACCTAACTACATTAACTTAACACGTGTTTTTACCACGACATAGAATTGGCTCTGTTAATATGAGAGAATCAAATCAAATCTGCCCCCTAATCGGCAAAAATGTGTTCGCCGATTAGGGGGATGCCCTCTAATCGGCGAACACATTTTTGTCAAATGATTGCGACTAGTTGGGATCGTTCGGACCGCCCATTGGTCCGTTCAGTTCAAACGATCCCACTAGTCGCAATCATTTGTTCGCCGATTAGGGGGCTGGTCTTTTTCCATCCCCGGCTTTTTATCTATCTGGCTGTGTTTTATAATGCAGAACAATGTTAGATTAAAAAATGACATATATACCTACACATCAACAATGCCTAGGGATATTTCGTTTTTATCTTATTTTACAAAATTTTGTAAATATTTTGTTAAAACAATTATACACACGTCAACAATGGCCAATTCCTTTATTCACAAGCTAAATTAAATTTAAGTACAGTGAATCTTTTTCTTTCTATGTCGCCTTCAACACCCTACCCTGGAGCTCCAGGGTAGGGTGTTAAAGGCGTTGGAAATGTCTAAAGACACCGCCAACACCAT
Organism: Sesamia nonagrioides; assembly: GCA_017933935.1. Taxonomy (NCBI): domain Eukaryota; kingdom Metazoa; phylum Arthropoda; class Insecta; order Lepidoptera; family Noctuidae; genus Sesamia; species Sesamia nonagrioides. Next base: position 3,345,447 of record JADWQK010001061.1, read on the forward strand.
CCCACCCCGGGACACCGTATCCTCCGCCAGGGCTCTCACGCGCATGATGGCCTCTATAGCGGAGCGCCCCCGACGAAAACCAAACTGGTTGTCGTCCAGGTTCGGCCCCTCTCTGCACAAGTGGCTGACGAGGCGATCTGCGATAATCCGCTCGAACAGTTTGCCCGCCTCGTCAAGCAGCACTATGGGCCGATACGCGGACGGCGAGTCCGCGGGGCGCCCCTCCTTCCTGAGTAGTAGGGTTGTAACGGAGGCCTGTTAGCGGAGGCGGAGGCGGATGCGGAGGCGACGAGTCTCACCTCCGCGGATGCGGAGGTTGACGGAGGCGGAGGCGGAGGTGAAAGTAGATATAGAAAACAATTTTTATTTATGGTTAATTAAAACAAAATTTTTATTTTAAATACATACAAGTACACTTAGTAAAAAAATATTACCTTCTGGTAATGAAAATTAAGGAGAAAGTTTTTATTTAAATTTATAAACTACTCGTTGCCCAGCAACGGTTTGTATACCTCTATTATTTATCAAATTTGGCTCAAATATAGTTGATTCTTGACCATTTCGCGCTCAAACGCGGCCGGGCGGTTGTCAAGCGTCGCAGTTTGCGCGTTATTTATTTTATAAACACGTAAATAAACCTCCGTTATAACTCCGCAAAAAATTGTGCGGAGGCGGAGGCGGATGCGAAGATACGACTTCATGCGGAACTTCCGCAGTAACGGAAGCGGAGGCGAAGCTCCGTTACAACCCTACTGAGTAGGACTAGCTTGCCCTCCTTCCACACACTGGGAAACTGACCCTGCTCGAGGCATGCCGTGAAGAGCCCCCTCAGCTGGGGCTCTAGCTCCTTCAGAGCCAGGGCGAGAGCTCGGCCAGGAACTCCGTCGGGTCCGGGCGCTTTGTTCTTGGCCCGGAGCCACGACACGGCCGCTCCCGTCTCTGCTTGCGTCACCTCGGGGACATCGGTGCCCACCTCTTCTAGAGAGTCTGTGGCTGAGGGTGAAACCATCGCCGGGGGAACGTGTCCCGCCCGCTCAGGGAAGAGGGTCAATACCATCACCTCTAACAGCTAGGGTTGCATACTTTGCACCAGTGGGGGCGCCCAGGGACGCAACTTGCCCCGTACCCAACGGTAGGGGCGCCCCCACGGGTCCCGATCTGGGGACCCCAGCAGCTCCTCCCTGGCTCGCGACTTAGAGTCGCCGATGGCCAGCCACAGAGCCTCCTGGGCCGCGCGGTACACCCCGTACCGCGCGGCTGCAACGTGTACATGCCCTGACCATTACCGTAGCCTGTACCACAGTATTTTAGACTGTACCTGTACCATGTGTAGCGTAGCACATACCACGCGTAGCACGTAGCGCGTAGTCCGTAACGCGTAGCAGGTAACGCGTTGCAGTGCCGTAGCGAGTACCTACCGTATTCTTACTTCCTACATCCTATCCCACTAATATTTTATATGTGAAAGTTTGTGAGGATGTATGTATGGTTTTATGTATTTTATTACATATGGCGGCCACGTACCAGAAGACGCAGCGTAGGGAGGCTGCCAACAAGATGAACCGATGACCTGGACAAGAACGGCCATTGTGGAAAGCCTTGGGGGAGGCCTTTGTCCAGCAGTGTACCTCTATAGGCTGAAGAAGAAAAAGACGTATGTATGTTGGATGTTTGTTAAACATTTAGGTAAAAAGTACTGAACGAATTTACATGAAAGGCACGCGGGTAGTTTAGAAACATTAATATCACATAGGAGTTTTTATTCCACATTACCACTGAATCCAATACTTATGCAGATGAAATCGCATGGTTAATAAGCCTTTGTTCTCCTTGATAGTTTTGATTATCCCCAGGTATGTAATAGTTCGCCAGGTTATCAAAGCGGCAGGGTTATTACATATGGGCATGCCACAATAGCAGCGGTAAGTCACCTGTTTGAGGAGTGACGGTTTGAAAGCCTGGAGCACAGGCGAAGAGTAGCCAGCCTATTGGTGTTCTACATGATGCATTTTGGAGAGGGTCTGAATTTGCCAGCGGCAGTGTTTCTTTCAGACTACAATTTGAGTGTCTTCAAGGCTAGAGTGAAAAGGCTCTTAATAAACTAGTGCGCTTTACCATCAACGATTGCATCACTGCTTACCATCAGGCGGGATTGCAGTCTAGCGCTAGTTTATATTTAAAAAAAAAAGCCACTCTGGCTTTACCTTCTGCCTGACGCAAGTCCTCACCGGACACGGTTGTTTCGGGAGGTTCCTGTTTCGTCTAAGGCGGGACCAAACGCCGGGGTTTCACCACTGTGGGGATTGACCTGAGGACATGGTGAAGCATACGGTGGAGGTCTGCCCGGCTTGGGCGGAGCACCAACGTATCCTCGTGGCGGCAAGCGGCGGCGATCTCTCGCGTCCGGCCCTGGTCCAGGCCATGGTCCGCAGCGAGAGTGCATGGCAGGTCGTCACTTCACCACCAAATGAGGAGGCGGAGCGAGTGAGGGAGTGGAAATCCCACCGCCATCACGCCGCTAGATGCTGCAGGAGACGTCCTGGTCGGGAGACAATATGGAAGTCCCGACCACCGTACACACGGGCTTTCGGACGGTGAGCTGACTACTGCGGTAAAGACCAGGCTCGGGTCGAGTATATTGTGACGGGGTCCACGAAGACCTTTGCGGGTTGCTCAAAAGAGAAACCATGTCCCTGGCGCACAGGTAGTCAGTAAAAATCTGACACCCTTCCGTTCCCCCCAGAACGGGAGGTAACAATTGATGGTTTCCAACCACTTTCAGAACAGTGGAATGGTGATAGTGAGACTAGCAAAACACACACAGATTGTAGATGGTAAGAGTCCCACGTTACCCCTTTATTTCACACACGGATATCCTTGATAATTTCTCCACAAAACCATAGGCATTTGACAGGACATCCACTGATGTCTCAACCCACAATACGGTTTTCACACTTTCAAAAATAAAAACAGAAGCATTGTCGAAAGGGCAGCTCATAACTAATATATAATGTATGTATGATGCAAAGTTTCGCGTCAAAGGATGTTTGTGGCGCCAGCAATGCGTGACCACCACCAATCGGTATAAAAGGGCAATGTTAATCAAATATAATTCAGTTTACAATTCATTGAAAACTTGAAAATATACTGACATGAAGTGCGCGGTAAGTAACGGTTTTATTTTTGAACTAAAAGTAGGTTAATATTAGGTCTAAGATTTTTTTTATATTGTTAATGCTACAACTGAATCTAATAAAAGCATGTTATCCTCCGTCCTTTCTTCGACAGTCGAGTAAAAAAGGGAACGCTTGTGTCATTGTTGGTAATTCGATTTTAGATAGTGTTTTTTTAATATGTTATTTAGCGGCATCGATTCTTCAAATTGTTCTGTTCATCGTTTATTGAAATTGTTACCGATAGGCTGAAATTTTATATCCCTTTATACATATATCCAGGAAATATCCATCCACATTTTTTTTTTTTACCTTGGAATGTCTTTCGTTTGTTCATTGCAGCTGTGCTAGTTTACAAAAATGATCACGTTTTTAATATACTATGGGAATTATGACCAAAACGTACTTGTTTGATAAACCCATATACCAGCTGCTTTCCTAAAATGGTTGTAGGTAAAATGTAGTTTTAAATTTTCCTGTTCTCTTCCGCAGGTGGCATTAGTTCTCGCCATGATCGGCTTGGTGGTCGCCAACCCTGTCCCTCCACTGGGACTGGGCCTCGGTAACTCCTCATTTCATTATAGACACTATTTGAACACTAAATCCAAGTCCATGCATAGAAAATTCCGTTAAGGTAAGCAGTAGTTCTGTTTGCTTGCCCTCACACTAACTGCCGTAGATTAAATAATTATAAACTGCATTCATTAGCTACTACTTTTCTAGGCTTACTTACACCACAAGTCAATCAAAGTGTTTAGCGATTTAAACATCATTAAAACATAATTTTGTCTCTGACATCGTATGTTTTAATTTCGTTTATCACTTAACGTATTTAATTATTTGTGATGTAAGCAATTCCTTGTACATAATTATGTAATGTATTACATATTATGAAAAGATCTTTTACCTGTTTTGTCTTGTTATCTTTGCTTGATCAGTGTCGATTAACCGAAAGTTAATTGTATTATGTATCTCGATGAAACCTTAAAAAGTAGCAGATTACCTACTGATCAACCCAGATTAGGCATATAAATTTACTGCTTAACAATATTTGCATTATTTTTAGTTTTGACTTGGAGACACTCAATACATCACACTATCCTATTACACTGGCTCCTTATCTAAATATCTGTGAACTTTGCCTATCACATCCCGCCTCCTGCCTGGCCTCTGTTAGGCAATATTCGAGTTGCCATTATTGACATTTAGAACGTAAATAAGGAGGTCGACCTACTATAAGCAAATCGGCAATCAATAAAATCTGTTCAGGATCGTCATATCACAAAGACTTAATAATTGCTTGACACTACGCTAGAAAGCGATTCAAAACAATAGTGTGAAAATGAAAAGATACGATCAACTGTGTCGTCATAGTTTCCTGCGTTGCAACTCATATATGACTAATGTATTCTAGTCCCTAGTCGCAAGGCATATTGTTCACAGAGCCAAACATTTTGAATCTAAATATTGTTGTTCTTTTTCTACCAGCCTCCCCCGTCGTGCTGCCATCTTACTCCGTTAGCTCCAGCCTTATTAACCACGGCGTCACAATCCCGCGCGTAGTGTTGCCCGCCCCGGTCGCCCCAATCATCCGACACGTGGTCTCCGCCCCAATTCTCACCGCACCCATCATTCGCACCCCTGTCATCTCAGCCCCACTGAGCGTCGGCATTGGAAGCCTCGGTTGGGGCTCATCTCTCGGCGGCTTGGGAGGCATCGGCTTGGGAGGCATCGGCTTGGGCAAAGTATTGCATTGAACCAAAGACACGAAATTATTTTCTTAAAAAAAAGAATTCTCGTTCTGTTATAAAATGTAGTCACGTATAAAAACTTGGATGTCTATCATTTATATTTGTATATAGTATATTTTCTTTTACAGTTTTCATGTACAGATTGTAATAAAATTTTCCATAAGCTCCGTTATTTGTTTTTTTATAGCATGTGGAATTTGTAACGCCTTGCAAAATTGGAAATTGCATTTAAAGTAAGATACATTTTTGTGTAACCTACTCAAATGACTAGGTACTAGCTGGTATTAGGTATGTTGTATTACTTGTTAAATTAGTCTATACAATATGTAAAGAAAACCCTGTCCGACCCATAAGGATAATAAAGGTTAGGTAAACACACGACCAAATATAATATAAAATTGTACATAATCATCATAGTAACAATACTAATGAATTTTGAAATAATCCTTTTTTCCCGGGAATTAATTCCAATTTCCCCGAAAATTGGTAATTTTTAAAAAAGTGACAACACCGGTATTATTATAAGCGAATAGCGACCCGACCACGTCACAGGTGCCGCGTGCCCTGCCCCCCGCCGCCCGCGGAAGGGTTGCGTACCGCACATGTATTAAGTTACCTCTTTTTGCGAAATAATATTTATTTTTAGGGGGATATTTTTTTTAAGTTTAGCCTGTCTTTGTGGGCATTAGTAGAATCAGTTATCGATACCTAACAATACCTTCACGGATCGGACAGGGTTTTCTTTACATATTGTATATAGATGTAAAGGAGACCTGCACATTGATGTTTTAAAACATTACAACAATTTGCTGACAGGTAGATACTTATTGCGAAATAGCACGTCTTCAGTGCGTGTATGCACATAATTAAGAATAAAACGGAAACATTCAAAGCAAACAGGACACATACAGTCAGTTTCATGAAGTAACAATATGGAGGCTACCAAAGTTGCTAAAACATCCGTTACTTGTACTATATTAGACACATTATAATACTACAACATTTCCTTCAGCACTACTATGAAAACCATCTATTTATTTATTTATTTTTTTAGTTTAATTCTTTCCGTTCTTCTGAACGGAAAAGGCAAAGGCATAGTACGCCACACAGCCTAGTCTTCAGTAAATATTTTCTTGGGTAAACTTCTATCCTAACTTATCCTAATTAATCCTAACTTATCCTAAACTTATCCTAACTAATCTAACTCCTTTCGTTTCCCGCGTGTGGCCGATTAGGAGTGGTTTAGCGTAAAGACATGATGTGGCCACTATGCTACAATATTTCACTGTTCTTTATTAATTATTCACTGAATGCACTTTTTGCTACATAAATCACGCGCTTTTATTTAGTAAACAACACTATAAATAATTTTAAAAGTCCAATGAAATATGAGCGTGACACTCATCTTGACATTCCCGCCAAAAGTCCCCATCTATTTATTTATTTTTATTTTTTTTAAGTCTTGTCAAGGTCGTCGGGCAAAGAACTTCTAGGTTTGTCTTCAAAAATTATTCAGTATAATTGTGTCTGGAGTTCCCAGTCTCAGACTCATCCGGTTCCTTATCAAAATACGGGCATCATTACATTTACTCGTTTGGGGAATACAGATGATATGAAGATGTGGATGTCCTTGCTCAGTTGGACGTGGTCTTTGCCCAGCTGTGAGATGAGCCATGTTAACAGTATCAGTGTTTTGTTATGTGAAGAAAACCTATTCTTACTTTTTTATTACCAAAGTTGTTAAAATAAATATTTTGAATGATGAACCCATGTGGCTAGAGCGTAGCATAGAGGCTATCCTAATTCCTTTAAAAAAAGAACAAAAGGTGATTATTAATTTAGTCCTGTCAAATTAAGATAATGCAGTTTAGACGTGATTAAAATATGGCGTCTAAAAATACGTCAATTTACATATGACCATTCATATAATATTAAACAGATATGATATGCTCTAATAAAAATTAACCAAAATAAATGTGCCGATCGGAGCAACAGCACACACATGCAAATTTTTTATTCTGCGTACATTTCACAGTGTGAATGAGATGGGGCGCAATCTAAAGCATAGAGAAGAAAAAGATGGCTAGTGTTTGCCGTTTGCGCTGTTAGTGTTTGTCGTTTGTTTTTACGAGTGTATCGAGAGTGACTAAAGCGAGATACTGGACTTACCTCCTTTTGTACGCTTCATTTTCAGTGCGCTAGTGACTTATCTACCTTAGTTTAATATTTTATCAATGCATATGACAGAATTAAACTAATATTTATATTCTGTCCATATCTTAATGAAGTAGAAAGAATAAGGTGCGTATTACAGAACGCCACTCAAGCATTGATGCATTACTTAAAACTAGTTTCAACCAATCAAAAGGCTTCAAACGAGACTTAAGTAGAGCTTGAGTTTTGAGTGACGTTCTGTAATACGGACCTAAGACTCTAAGGTCCGTATTCCAGAACGAAACTCAAGCATTGATCTCTGCATAAGCATTACTTAAAACTAGTTTCAACCAATCAAATGGCTTGAAAAGAGACTTAAGTAGGGCTTGAGTTTTGAGTGACGTTCTATAATACGGACCTAAGACGCAGTACTGAACACTCAACTTACATTTAGTTAAGTTTGTAAAAAAGGAAATCGACGCCATTGAATTGATTATTTTCAACAGAATCAAGAAACAAGATGGCGGAGCGGTTGTGTCAAAAAATGGCAACCATACTCTTTTTAATCATTAATTCCGTGAATTACGTGACGCCGCACGTAGAATATTATTTCAATGATTTGTCTAATGAAGGTAAGGTTACACATCAAAACATTAAACGGCTTCTATTTTTTTCGATACTTATATGTGTTTTTATATTCAGTTATCTATTGCCTCGTTGATGCCGAGCAAAAGTGTTATAAAATTTTTCCATCAGGAATTACTTACTAGCAGCCAGGTCAACATATTGACGGTGTCCCCTCATCATCATCATCATCTCAGCATTAATCCCAGTCGCATCCGAAGCTTTTTTCAGCTTTGAAGTCTGGGGTCCGTTTTACCAGTCTTAACTGCTGATTTTGGCTAAACTTCGATATTTTCCCTGAAGCGACTGCCGTCTGACTTCCACAACCCGAAGGCGACATCGAAGCATTGCAGTTAGACCAATTGTTGGACTTTTGAGGCTCCAACAACCCGTAACGACTGCCACTAGATGTTCGTATGGCAACCGGGACCAACGGCTTAGCGTGCTTTCCGAGGCACGACCAGACCAGTGCAAATATTCATACAAACATTTGCACTGCGTGGGGATCGAAACCGCGCCTCCTTGCGCAGCGGCCGCGTTCGCTACTGCTATGCCACGGAGGCTGTCCGTGACGGTATCCCCTATTTATAAAATTAAACATAACAAGCGAAATGACTTCGGGGGAGAGAGAGGCCAATGTGATAACTGAAATATTAACTAAAGAGCTTGCAGTGAAGTCGTCTCGTAGACTCGACAACACGGAGGTGATTAAGAAGAAACAGTTTGAAGGCCTGCCCATAGAGTACAATCACCAAGCAATGGAGGCAGCCAATGAAACCTCTACACCTGGAATAAGTAAGGTTCTTTGATTTCTCTTTTTACGAAATTGAAGAATTTGATGTTGTCAGACTAACACTAGGTCAAAAAATCCTTGGTTTCCAAATTTTCCAAAACTGTTTTTGTATCAATATAGAAAAACAAATTTACACTTTCAAAGAAAATATTAAAAACTGTACATAGGTAAAACAATAAACCAACAGTGGGGTAATTCTGTAACACATTATCAGTAGGAGTGGCTTTCATTTTGACAGGTTATTAACATTCAACAAGTTATTTACATTTTAGGGCAGTATTTTTTTCGAACATACAAATAAAAATCATTAAAAATGATTCTATTATTTTAGTATTTCGTAAAAAACCTCGAACGACAAATAATAAGAAAAAACTTTTTTACAAAAAAACAACCGACTTCTAAAAACCACTACAAAGTGAAAAATAACTAATTTCGGAAGTCGGTGTCTTTAGTTTTTGTATAGGTATTAGTTTTTGACACTGACTTCCGAAATTAGTTATTTTTCACTTTGTAGTGGTTTTTAGAAGTCGGTTGTTTTTTTGTAAAAAAGTTTTTATTTTACACTTTTTAGTTGTGAAAAGTACTATGTATTCAGTTACATCCGGTCAGACTGGAAGCTGACGCAAATATAGTTGGGAAATGACGTAATTTTGTTTACTTTAATTTTTACCCGTAATTTTGAAGAATTCTCTCGACTGCCTATGGTCTTAATCATCAGATTTAGGTACTGCAGACCATTATTTTAACTCAATGGGTGCAAAGTTCTCATCAATATAAATGAATTAAAACCAAACACAAAGTAGCTACTGCAAACCGTTGAGGAGTTCCCGGAACTGGCCTTTGTCTTCATCATCAGAGCTCTTATGACAGTCACAACCCATCTAGGTGTAAAGTTCTTATCAATACAAATTAATCAAGCCCTTGTACACAACGTAGCTGCTGTGAATTGTTGAGGAGTTCCTTCGACTGTCTCCCGGCTCCATCATCAGATCTACTCCAGACCTTTATCAAATTGTAGTGCTTTAAATACTTAATGAAAATACTAAGAAATGCACTAATCGCCCCTACGATTTTTGAAAGTTCCCCTTGATTTCTCTGGTCTTCCATCATCAGACCCTGATGTCCTTATCATGGGACCACCTTGGGAATGTCTTCTTTCCAACAAAAAAAGAATTATCAAAATCGGTTAATAAACGACGAAGTTACGCGCGAACAAACATAAAAAAAAAAAAAAAAGCATATATACGGTCGAATTGAGTAACCTCCTCCTTTTTGAAGTCGGTTAAAAAGAATTTAATCAACGTCTCCTGAAAACAAAAACACTGAAGCAGCCAAAATAAATACGCAGGCTGGCAAAAAATAAAACTCAAACAACAATACGAAGAACTTCTAGCCTATCGGAGGGAATATTGAAACCCGGTCTACTTAATTACTTAATCAACAAAGACCCAAACAACTTACCGGGTTCGTCAGGAAACAAAAATAATAATAATAATAATCTTTATTCATAAAACTTACACAACATTGTAAAACCAAAGCTACAAAAACATTCTTATACAATTACATACATATCTTATTGCCTAAATGACAGCTAGGTATTATGTGTGACTAAAAATATACATAAGGTCATACAGAACGCATTATTATACAGAGAATCATGTAAAATTAGCGACATGCCCGAGCTAGGTTTATTAAACCTGTGTTTCAGGTGCTCACTTTACATCAGAATATATCAATAAGTCCGTAAGATTCAATTATGCAACGTTATGGACTAGGAATTCAATAAACAAAAACGTTAGTTAGTTATTATGCTATCTTATGTACTATTTAATTTTATATCTTATCTAACTTTTATCTATAAACTATTTACTATCACACTATAACTTTCACACTATAACTTCCAGAAGCTTTTCTGTGTCTGTGTAATTGAGAATCAATAGATACTCCGATATTACTTGACTACATTTTTTATAATTTATACTGTATATATCTAATAGTTTGTTAAGCTTGTTATATAAGAAAGGGCCTAAAAATACATAAAATCTATAGGCATAAGCGTGTCTCGTCTGTGGTTTTGTGCAAACCATATCTTTTCTCCTCCTGGTTCAAGGTACTGGGTCAAAAGGAAGCTCAGAGTGCTGATGAAGTACGGTATGCAAGATAAATAGTTGACGTACGGTTAGAACCTTGCATTCCACATAAAGCTGGTGGGTGGGAAATCTGAAAGGACGGAAGGTTGCCACCTTTAAAATAGCTCTTTGAGCACGTTCTAGAGGCAGCAGTATGGTCTTTGCGGCACCACCCCAAGAAAAAAATGGAAACATATAGCAACCAACACCACCCCCTCCCAGCGCTATCAACACCACCGCTAGTATCAGCAACATACAAAATATTAAAAAAACCTAAAAATCATCTTCCGATCCGGCTGGTCACCGAGGAAGATCGCGACCAAAACCCTCCAAAAAGAAAAAATAACTTACGAAAGATCACTCTCACCATACGAGCGCATACTCGAGCTAAACAAAGCCCTAGTGGAAATTAAGTACGATGTAATTGGCCTAGCTGAATGAAGACGCGTCGGAAACAATATCGAAGAACATGAAAACTTCATTCTATGTTAAACGGGACACACGCCTGGTAGGTATGGCGTGGGTTTTATAATAAAGCCCGTATATAAAAATAACATACAAAGCTATATCGGATTTCCGGAGAGAGTAGCGATGTTAAGCCTAAAATTCGATAATATCAGCTTATCAATAATACAGGTTTACGCCCCTACAATAACAGCAAGCGACGATGAGATTGAAAGTTTTTACACAACGGTAAGAAAGGCAATACAACAAGCAAACAAAAACTATATATTGATGGGAGACCTAAATGCGAAAATCGGGACACCTAAAAAAGAGGAACATCTCATCATGAAAACACACGGGTACGGCAACAGAAATGAGAGAGGTCAAAGATTAATTGATTTCGCCACTGAAAATAAGCTATCAATTTTAAACACATTTTTTAAGAAAAAAAAACAAAAATGAATGGACCTGGCGATCTCCAGATGGCATTTACAAAAATGAAATCGAATTCATGCTTTCAAATCGACCACTATTATTTCAAAACATAGACGTACTCAACATAAACTACCCGTCAGATCATAGGCCACTGAGAGCTACAATAACATGCACACAACCGAAGAAGAACAGAACAAACTATGCCAGCTATAATAATCTAACATTAAAAACTGAAAAAGAACTTTTGAAATTCAACGAAAGCTTAAGATCCGCCATATCGAAAAGTGATATTGTAACAACGGTCAATCAAAATATAACCTCAGTTCAAAAATATTACGATAACTTAATTGAAATCATCACCACAAGCTTGCAGAGAAACGAGAAACTTCGCAAGAAAAACTCAGAACTCTAAGAAAAGTCATAAAATATTGTCAGAACGGACATTACATCTAATGAAGAGAAGACGAGATCTACAAAAAAGTAAAAATAAAACTAGAACAATTAAAAATGAAATCTCAGCTCTTTATAAGCTTGTCAGCAAATATGTAAAATATGACTATACACATTATAGGAGAAAAACACCTCAGACAAACTGGAAGCACAAAAAAGGCGTACAAAGAGCTCATCCCACATAAGACTTAAGAGATTTAAGAGGGACTGCAACGAGGTACTACAACCGAAAACAATCGCAATGAAGTCATTTCTATAGCAACCGAATTTTATAGAAAATTATGCAGCGCTAATGAACCAACCGAAACCAGCAATAAGAGCCAAAGTACCATTAGAGCAGGTAGAAATTCAAATACATATAATTAAAATTGAAGAAAATGAAGTCAAAGAAGCGTTGAAAAAACTTAAACCAGACAAAACCCCGGGCTCGGATAATATAGGTAACAAATGAAACTCTACATGTAGCTACCCCATTCTTGGTCATCCCCTTAACGAAATTGTTTAACTACGTCCTGGAAACTGGAGAAACACCCACTCAATGGTCCGAATCCATCATCATCCTACTATACAAAAAAGGCGATCCTAAAGATATAAGCAACTACAGACCCATAAGCCTACTGCCGACAATTTACAAACTCTTTTCCACAATATTAAACAAAAGGATAAACTCAAAGGTAAAGCAACAGATGGTCTGACTCTAGCTCTAACACTGAAATGGAAGTGGGCCGGACACGTAGCGCGTCTTCAGGACCAGAGATGGACAAAATATGTCACAGCGTGAAGAGGTCCGGCAGGCAAAAGAAAAAAAGGAAGACCTCGTAAAAGATGGGAAGACGAGATCAAACATGTGGCAGGACCCAAATGGATGCTAACTGCACACTCCAGAGAAGTTTGGCACAATTTAGAGGAGGCCTTTACCTGCAAAAGGGTTCTTGCAGACAAATAATACGAGTTCCTTATACTATATGTATTAGATAAATACTGTAAAAAAAAAACTACATACTCACAAAACTTTAAATATTAAACTACTAACAAATTTTGTAACACTTAACTGTTTTGCAAGAAATATAGGCTTTTTTATATTATTTATTTATTTTAAAAATGGTTTTGTTACTGTTACGCAATTAGGTGCTGGTTCCTGTTATTCACTTGACATGACTAGATACTATTATTAGTCTTTCAATAAACGCATGTAGAGATACTAATATTTTGGCACCTAGATGACATTGGCAGGGCGTCCTTCTGTTATTTATAAAATTCTCGATATATTAGTGCCGATGTTGCCATGGCCAACCTTGCATCGTTGTTTGTACACACAGCGTCAGTATGTGCTAACGCCTTTTTTAAATTGAAATCCCACCTGTGTTCCTTTCCTTGCTGTGCGCCATGGGCCGCGGTATCTCTATGTGCTAACCCATATAACCCATATAATACTGACACTATCCATGCCGTGCTAAGCGTCATTTTCCTCTACATTTCTTGTTCTTCACAATCACAAATTCCTATAAAACCTTAATAAACTAAACTTATATGATGCCCATCTTCTTAGCAACACAGTCAACCACATCTACTACAAAACGTCTGGTCCTGGACCGTCGCTTCCGCCGTATCTACAACCCTGACGAGGTAGCTACCATCGAGGAGTTCCCTTACATGGCTGCCCTCCTGGTCAACAACGAGCTCTGGTGTGGTGCCGTCATTATTGACAATGACAAGCTGCTTACTGCCGCCCATTGCCTGCAACTGTAAGTCTTCAACACCTTTGCTCGAATGATTTCGGAAGGCATACAATCCCAATGTCCCATGTGATGGAGCATGGAAACGTCGCCTAAGAACATGTGCAACACCAGAGGAAGATACATCCAGCTCAGAGACAATGCTATCTGTAACAATCATGTGCATAAAATAAAGTAGGTAATTATATCGACACCCTTGGAACTGTATAGACGACAGCACATAAAGCTACCACAATCTGTCAGATTTCTTTATTGGATTTTCAACTTTATATCTAAAGTATTAAGGCTCAACGTTGATTGGGAACATCTGACAATTTCGGGTAGCTTGATCTGCTGTCGTCCGTACCTTATATTAGGGGGCCTGCGTGATCTGTATATTGCTGCATGGCAAAATACATAGCAATTAATCAAGTAACTCAGCTTAAAAGTCCTCTCCCATGCTGCATGACAAGAACCGTTCTCCGCCTTCCACATGCAGTCCCAGCCACCAAGATTTATTTAGGTATCACATAGATACTGTATGTCAATAATACCTATACCTACTTTCTCGAACTATCGAGCTCCTTCAAAAAAGACTCTATTAATACTACTGTTAAATAATTCCTTATCCACAGCCAATACAACAACAGATTCTTCCGAGAATATGTGAAGATGCTCACAGTTCGAGTTGGCTCCACAAACGCGACCTCAGGAGGAGAGTTGTTACGCGTCACCGAAATCTTCTTCCATCCCAACTACAAGCCTCAGACGCTAGAGTTCAACTTCGCTGTGCTGAAGGTCCAAAAGAACTTGACCTTTGGAAGGAAGAACCCTGCGATCGAAAAGATACGCTTTACGAGAGATCGAGTCGTTCCCGTTGATAATCAAATCATGTTCCTCGGTTGGGGATCTGTTCTGGTGAGGGTGGCTGTTACTATTTTTAAACCTGGGACCTGAGGACCACCACCACCTCATAGAGCACTATTATTTTAATCTTACTTTCTGTGTGGGAAAGAGATGGAGTAGGTAAAGGTAGGTAAAACTGTGAGTATAATAATACTGCTTTAATATGTGGTGGTGCTACGTCTCTTGATGGTTCTCTGCTTAATTTCGACGCACGGAATAAATATTAGCCTACAGGTAGTTGTTCCGGGTCTAGCTGTTTGTATAAGTGTGCGACTAAACGTTTATAAACGTAATCGCTTAACAAGAGTAATTCCTATTACAAGACGTTTAAAAAAAACCAACGGAAAAATCTAGAGTTTAAGGCTCAATAAATTAACCACACCGAAACGGCAGCGACGAGCATCAGCGGGCAGCGGCGCGAGTCGAGACTGCTCGGCGCTTCTATTCCTACAACTTCTTGTTATTCCTATATGCAGTTTACATACGGAGGACGGGTCTGAGCAGTTGTGTTACGATATGTGCCGGGTACGATGCGCCAAATGTTGTTGTGTCGGGAGTTTGGTCGTGGAGGGTCTTCAGATCAATCTCCTTCTGGCGCAGCATCGTTCGTCGTGTTGTTGGGTTTAACATTGCATCACCTCGCTCAACCGCAGTCTTCCTTCCAATAGGAAGGAAAAACTGAGTGAATACACTCAGTTTTTTTTTGAGTGAATTGGTTCATAATAAACTAGCGCGCTTTACCAATAACGATTGCATCACCGCTTAGTACCTTCAGGCGGGGTTGCAGTACAGCACAGGTTTATATACATATTTAAAAAAAAACGTACGATATGATAGACCTGTCAGGGGCGCTGCGTGCCGCTATCATCTCGTTGTGATTTGAGCCTAGTTTTAAATTCCAGGGTATTGACGGTGCCGGAGGACAGGTGCTGCTGCAGAAAGTCACGCTCCCGGTTTATGACACAGCAGATTGTCAAGAAGTTTACGGAAGGTAAGATTCACCAAACGTGGTTGGACTTTAGACTTTTCAAAAAAGCTGTAACATTATCTCTTATCTTTTTACTGCAGGATGAAATTCTCACAAATTTTAGCTAGGGTAGTGTATTCACTTTCTTGTCAAGAATAAAAATCCTATCGTATCGTATAAAAGAGGTACCTAAGTATAGACGATAGCATATCAAGCTACTACAATCTGTCAGATTTCTTTATTAGATTTTCAACTTTATCTCTAAAGCATTAAGGCTCAAGGTTAATCTATAACTATACTAATATATAAAGCTGAAGTGTTTGTTTGTTTGTTTGAACGCACTAATCTCAGGAACTACTGGTCCGATTCGAAAAATTCTTTTTGCGTTGGATAGCCCATTAATCCAGGAAAGCTTTAGGCTGTATAATATCACTGCGACCAATAGGAGCGCAGCAAAACTAAACCACGCGAACAAAGTCGAGTTAATAAGCTAGTGCGCTTTACCATCAACGATTGCATCACTGCTTACCATCAGGCGGGATTGTAGTCAAGCACTAGTTTATAACTAATATATAAAAAAAAAAGAAAAGTCGCTGGCGGCCGCTAGTTAGGAATATTTGACAGTTTGGGGTAGGTTGACCTGCTGTCATCCGTACCTATAGTAGCTAGGTATGTACAATAACCTTTACCTGTTTATTGTGTTCACAGAGAGTTAGTAACCCGTTCGAACTTCTGCGCAGGATTCATAACGATACCGAAAAACGTTTGTAATGTGAGTTAGGAAACATGATTGAAACTAACTACCATTTAGTTTTCTAATTTAATTTAAATTCTAAATAATATAAATAAAAATATTTTTTCAATTTAAATTCAATTCACACGTAGGTACCACAACCACACCAGAACGACGCTACGAGGTCGGGCGTATATTTTATAATGGAAATGAATATTACAATTCACACGTACCACATTTTACGTTGTTATCGACCACCTGCGTAATACGACTACATCACAACCACATCGCGACGGCAACGCCACCACCGGTCATGACGTCATTAACAGCGCGCGCCCTGCACATGACCACGTGGTTATCACAGCGACAACGCAACCACATCGACATTTTGTCGCTACCACAACCATACCACAACGCAACTGCAAAAAGCCGCTGCGACACTATTCACATGTAACCACAGCTTGACCATATTTAGTCGCTGCGACGTGGTGTGGTTGTGGACGTTGTGGTACCTGTGAATTGACGCTAACACTTACATACATGATAACTTTGCATAGCACATTTTTAAAAGAGTATCTAACTTAGGAGTTTGTGTCCGGCTCTTCTCAATAGGAAACTATCCAGTTTCTGACATAAGGGTTCCATAATCATCATCAACCTTTTTATCGTCCCACACCTGTGCCTAGCAGTGGGACGATAAAAAGGTTGAAAATATGTAGTATCGTTGAGTTAGTATCCCATATCACAAATCTTGAACTTACTTAAGGGCTAGCTCAATCTGTGTGATTTGTCCGTAGATATTTATTTATTTATAATGGTAGTTTTAATGCCCCTCGTATAACAATCTACTATATTCTTGCAGTAAGTGCTTTTTCTCCTCACGATGATTCTACCACACCATTCCCTTCGTTCCAGCATGATGCAGGCGGTCCAGCAGTCATGGACGGCATATTGATCGGCGTGCTATCATTCTCTTCCAAACGCTGCGACCAGGCCGACCAGCCGGCCGTCTTCTCCAGCGTGGGAGCTATCGCCGACTGGCTAGATAAAATTGCCGAGAAGAGAATTAAGCCGAAGTGGGTATTAAGACCATCACCATAATTACGTAACACACTATCAATCTCAATTTGAACCGGTTTGAAAGACATAGGTATGTGTCGGGGAACGTCAGGAAGCGGGGCCGAAGTTCCGGATAGTTGAGGTGTCTTCTTCTCATCCCATGAGCATCCATCGTGGCCGGTATTTAGAGAACACGTTGAAAAATAACTATAGTGTGATGTTCGATTCTTATTATTTTAACTGTACAGACACTTAGATCAATTTAATATTAAAGGATTACAATGATAATCTCAGATTAAAACAGATAAGAGCCACTGGGTTTGAGTATGACCAACACACTCGATCAAAGCTTGACCACAGACTGCCCGCGCTAACGGTTGCTCGCTATGGCAAACGCAACTCCAGGCGGGTGTTACCCGCTCTCTTAAAAAATCATAATTTATCCGAATACAGACCGATTACTTACTTCAAAAAAATAGTAGAGTAATTTACGGACAATTGATATGATACAAAACAGATCACATTATTCAAAATTAACTAGTCACGCGCCGTTATAGGTATGTATTGTTAATCCACTGCTTCATATGTTCCAAATATATGTCTGTTCAACAATAATAAAGCAGGGGCAAATGGGGTTACGCAATTAGCCTGCATGACGGAAAAGAAGAAATAAAAGTAGATCCCAAGGATTAGTAACAAACTATCAGTAGCAATGGGTTTCTATTTGACAATTCAACAACATTCATTGCGTTATTCACGTTGTTGAGCAGATATATTTTTAGAACACACATATTACGATTACGGGTCAGCCATTACAGGGTAGGTACTGTTTTCTTTGATGTCGAGAGCTGTGCCTAGTTTCATATATTAAGTAGAACAGCGTGCATTCAGCTGAGCATAGGTGCGTTGGTTCAGCAAGCGTTAAAGCAGCAGTATTGGCGAGGTTTACGAAACCTTCAAAATTAGTGATAAATTAAGAGCGGTAATAATACTACGCACGACTGGCAACTTCGCAATTTAGTGTCATATTTGGTGGTTTTCAATGTTTATTATTTTATCAGAGCTATATTTAAAAAATGTTTTCTACTATTATTACTACTATATTGAATAACAAACTGCTACTACAGCTAGGCATGACCCTACATTGCCCTTTAAGTATTAATGTATGTTTAGGTACTTCGCCAACCCCCCAAAGCAATGAAAGCCTTGGGGGAGGCCATTAGAGTAGGAGGCCTTTGTCCAGCAGTGGACCTCTATAGGCTGAAGAAAATGAAGGTACTTCCAGAAATTTAACTAAATGTTTTTTTTTTTTTATTGCAGGGCATTGCTGCAGTCACAGTAATTTTAATTAAAAACAAAAGAGTACTTACACCCAATATATCTATTTTTAGCGACAATTTGTTTTTTATTTCAATAATAAAATCACCTGACACATAATAAAACTGGTCACAACATAATAAAACAATTTGAACGTTATACATTAACATTTATATTTCACTAATACCTACTGTACACACTCGCCACTACTCAAAAAAAGACCATTAGAATTAATGTTAAAACTTTATATATTTTCTATTCAACATACAACATTGAATAACATACAATTTAAAGATTATAAGTAGGTACATTATTTGTGTTCTTATTCGGACCTTCGAACGTATTTTGGAATGATACCGAGCTGATCTCTTAACACATAATATTATTGAATGATTATTTTATAAATAGGGCGAAACCAAGCGAAACATGTATATACAGCTAACGGCTAGATTTTCCTGCGTGTTTTAACAGTAATCCCCATTTCAGGTGACCATATTGACCAGGAATATTTCACAGACCGCAATGGCCTGCAAAATTTACTATCAAAACTGATGTTTTTAATCACGATGGGCCTCGGAACACGATTTTTAATCGATTTTTGGCACTCATCTTTCCCGCGTTGTGGAGACTGCCGCGCCTAAGTGCCTATCAATTAACAGCAGAAGTATCATAAATATAACAACTAGATTGGTTATCGCAAAATATTTAATGCGCGACAAACGGATATTGCAACAAATATGCTTAGATGCGGTAGTTGGCGTGCAATTCTGGCTTGATGTCATACACCAAACTGAGAATATCCTTGATCACCTGAAAAAAAAAATAGGTAATGTTATGATATGTACACTCGTGCATCAGTTTACTTATAGGAAATAAAATAATGTTATTTAAAATTACAAAAAAATATATAAGTACAGTATAGTCGAGATAATGCATTCTATAGACCTGCCTGTACGACAATTCTAGTAATTAATAAAAAAATCATCACTCGCTCAGCCACACCTCATACTCCATAGAAAAGGGAAGATCCGACCAGACATAGTGTGTGAAAGGAACAAACTGATATTTTATCTTCCACCCTTTTATTAATGAAAGAAAAAGACACACAGCTGCTCAACGAGGGCCTCCTCAGGTGTTGGTCGAGGCTATTAATCCATTGGCTGTCACAACTATCTGCACAATTACCACCGAGTCCACATCCAAAATGTTGACAACATCATGAGCACAGTCAAAGTACTTGGTTTATCTTTCTTTCTCTGCTTTTTGAGGTTCTCATTATGCGGGGAACTGTTATATCAACAATCATTGCGCGCCGCTCTGATCGATCCACCACCAGTATATCAGGCTTATTGACAACTCAGTCCTATCAGTGATGATGGATCCTCATACAATGTCATATTTCCATTTTGACAACTGGGTCGGACATATACCTGTAGAACGGCACCTTCGATTCCACAAGGTTGTATTTCAAAGTCAGTTGAAAGTTAGTGGATTATCCTGGCTACAAAGCTGTGTCTATGCTAGTACTCTCCGTTAGCTAGACGCGAACACCCGGGGATAATAATATGCCTGAATGATTCCCTCGGCCAGTGGGATGCCAATAGATGTCAACCGTGCAGTCTTTTACAATAAATTATTAATATATTTGGGGTAACGAACGAACAGTGCTGATCCTCAACCTAATTTTAATAATTTTTTTTTGATTATTTGTTCTAAGTTGATCATAAAGTACAAACATAGTTAAATAAATCCTTATTTAATACAAATCTCTACCTGGAGATCTGACTGTCTGTTACCTTTCATGTCTCTAGCAACAAATTTAAAATAATTAGGATAGACCATTTACGTTGCATTACAACCTAGAAGAATTTTTATGTCAGTAAAATGTTCCTATAGGATAATATCCAACCACTATAGGGGTACAGCTAATAGTAAAACGAGTGAACATACCGCCTCCTGCTCTTGTTTGACCTTATTGTTCATCTCCGCAATCTTGGTGTTTGTCTCGGCATCAATCTTTGCGGCAACGCCTTCCCGAGTACCCATGTGCTAAATACAAAACGAAACATTTTGGTTAAGCCTACATATAAAGAGAATATTATGTTCACTCATAAATGAGGGATTGTTGAAAAAACTGACAAGTAATTTATGAACTAGAGTTAAGCCGAGATCTATAAACAATAGCTTTTACTTTGATTTAGACATGTTTTTACTTTACAAATCTAATAACAGAATAGCAACATAAAATCCTACCAATATTATAAATGTGAAAATTGTTGAGTATGTATGGATGTTTGTTACTATTTCACACAAAAACTACTTTACTTTCAAATTGATTTTGATGAAATTTGGCATGAAGTTCCTTTATAACCAGGAACAACACAGGATACTTTTATTCCAATGTTCCCAAGGATCAATATTATGCGGGTGAAATGGCAGGGTACAGCTAGTTATCTCATGTTTTTGATAGATAAGAAAGTCAAAAGAACACTTAAGTAATTCTTCTCATAACTTACAGCAAAAACACAATTCTAGGATACATTAATAGCAACTTGAATTATTTGAAACTCTAAGGCCCTTCATTGTCATCCTGGCATGCTGACAACCATAGAGAAAATATCTCTGTTACAGTTTGATCCTTACCTTTGCCTCAAATTCTTTGAACTGCCTCTCGCGTTCACTTCTGTATTTTTCAACCTCTTCCTGGGCCTCATCCTTAGCCTGCTTTAGGCGTTTTGCTTTCCCTGTAACAGAAAATTACAAAATTAACTCTGGGTCCATCCAACAGCAATTATTGATCAGCTGATGTCACTTAACTAGGTACAGATGACAGCATATCAAGTTACTACAATCTGTCTGATTTCTTTATTAGATTTTCAACTTTATCTCTAAAGCTTTAAGGCTCAAGGTTGATTGGGAATATCTAACAGTTTGGGGTAGCTTGACCTGCTGTTGTCCGGACTGTATTATTAACTCATCACATTTAGGATATATGACATGCAAAATACTAACTGAAACACATTTTTTTCAATTTTCTTGGCTGGATATTGGGAAGGTTGGGCTTGAGAATCATACAGGAGGTACACATATACAAACATTAATCTGTTTTGTTATTTTAAGGAATAATAATGAAAGATGCTTATCTTTCTAATTAGAGAAATTAACCAATTAGCAGCGTCTTCAACTCTTGCAAGCCTCAGTCTAAACAGTCATACTTTTGAGACAATACATTACATAGGAAGTTAAAACTCTAAAATTTTGAAATACGGTTATTCACAAAATGTCACAGAACAAGATGTCATACTGGTATATTGGACAAGCTAGATTTAAATTACAGAGGCTGCAGTCTGGATGAAACAAATCAAGAAAGAAAAGTAGAAGAGTTATGAAGTTACCTTCATTTTAATCTGTTTCATTTACATTCAAGATTCTGGAGTTGCTAGTTAAGGGACTATGATAAATGATAGGTAATTCTTACCCGTGTGTCCCCTTACGTCTTATTTTCCAGTGCACAATCATATATTTAGGACTGCTATTTCTAGAAATATAACACTATGACTGACGTAACTCCTAAAATGTCTTGTAAATTAGCAAACACGATGTCCTAGGATATAATAAAGGTGCTACGATGCTGTTATCAATCGATTCATTATTAAAGCAGCGAGTGTAATGTATAAATCATGTGATCACGCCCTGAAATAAAACGTAACTTTCCTATTTGGAGAGATATTGATGTAATCGAGAAATACATCCAAATTTCTCTAGATAGAACCTAGTTTGAACATGGAAACGAGAACTGAACATGGCGACTTCTACAGTGGAAAGGTACAAACAAGGCTAAATTGTAAAATTCGAAGTACTATAAAAATAACTTACGCTTCCTCGCCTGTGAGACCTTTTCGGCAGCTCGCTTTTCAGCCGCCAACAATTGCTGGATTCCCTGTGTCTGACTCGCCATTTCTGATACACACAAAAACTATGTCGAGCGAGAATCAAGACCAAGACACAAATCAATAGGCGCAGTAGATATTCGCGAGTTTGTGACGAAAGTCATATGATTACTTTAGTTCCACCTTGTTGTCACGATTGGCGCTGTCAGCAGCTCGTGCTTCTGTATTTCTGCGAGGAACGGAACAATTTCTTTTCGAAAAATAGAAATATTTGAATAGAAAGTTATTTTTTAATAAGTTTTGCTATTAGCAAAAAAAAACTCTATGGAACTGTCCATTACAGTTTTTTTTTTGTTAATCAACTAATAGCTTATTTCATTTTATATATTTGAAAATACAAAATCAAAATTACATATAATGAAACGTTTCTTAGTGTAAGTAATTATTTAAGAAATAGATGGCGGTATCGAGCATAAAACAATGTTAAGTTTATATTTTTAATTTTATATAATTGTAGATTGCTATTGATTTTCAACACTAGTTTCAAACATAAATTAATTTAAAAGATTTTACTGGACCTAATCATGTTACAAGTCTCTTCTATTTTATCATATATTGTCTGTGCTTACCACAGACAAATGTAAAAAGAAATTGATATTTCCCGGTAAATTCAAAATGTGTCACTTTAAAAAAGTTCACCGTAGGTATATCTTTTTCAGACAAACATATTTGGATTCGTTTCTGGCTAAAATTGTAACAATCATGATCAAGTATTTATATTATATCTACTTAATTTGGTACCGCATAATATTACCAAATTACATACAACATAACAAAAAATAAGTTTACTAAACTGAGGGCATCGCCGCACAGTGGGGCCAACACCCCGTTTAAGCGGCCAAAAGTAATAAAAATAATGTTTTTTTCGGCCTGGGGGGCTACGTTTATTTGAAAGACCAATGTCCAAAGCATCTTTTGCCGTGTACATTGTCTTTTTTTGTGCAGCCGTTTTCTTAGTACAGCCATTGAAAAAGCTCAAATTCTGCGCCAGACAAACTGCGCCCTGCAAAACTACAATATAAATGTTCCTGAAAGTTTCAAATACGAACGTTTCTTTGTGTTACGGATGTTTTACTTTAATCTCTAGTCATCACAAAAATTATTTGCCACCGATGTCCCGTTTCTTACAATATACCTTTCTCACATCACTACACTGTAAAAAATTATACTTAAAAGTTTGACAATTAAACGTAGAGCTACAAAAAAAAAACCGTTTTACCACGTTGAAATTTTGGGCTGATATATTGCCCAAGTATATACTCTAAAAGCCTAACAAGGCAAGTTTTGCTTAAGTTTGCCTTTTTAGAAAATACAGCACTTTAAATATGCATAATATGTCACCTAAAAAAAATAATATTTTTACGTTTTCGAAGTTATTTCGGAATAGCTGGTTCGAATTTTACAGCAGTGAGCTTGCATGTTATTGTAACAATGACAGCTTTTAATTGAGAGTACTCTAAAACTTTAAGCCCAACATTTCGTCTAAAAAATACAATATTTCTGCGTTTTCGAAGTAATTTTGAAGTGATTAGTTCGAATTTTACAGTAGTTTGCTTTTATAATAATATTCCAGTGACGTGTTTTAGCTCAGACTACTCTCAGACTTCTATTCACGAATGTTCGTTAAAATAACTCAATATATTTACGTTTTCGAAGTAACCAGTTCGAATTTCGAATTGACAGTAACGGATTTCAGTTCAGTGAACTTAAAAACCCCAGTATATCAAATTTCGCCAAAATCGGGGATTTTTGCGACTTTTGGCCGCTAAAATGGGGGTTTGGCCCCACTGTGCGCCGACAGCTCTATCTCTCTTTTCGCACGGCGTGCGAACGAAACAAAACATCCATTCAGTGAGAGTAAAAACGATTGGTCTATCACTCAAATCGCATAGCATTGTGTTCATCGACGTATTTGTTCATGTCTTCCTTCATGTATTACAGTGTTAAAGCAGAGATGAATATTTAATAAATTCGATTAATTAACTAACATCATTATCAAATGGCCAAAGTACAGAGACCGCGCCCCCCGCTTTAGTAACGTCACTGTTTTCTTTATCATTTCATTTCGGAGGCAAACTTAACATAGTATGGCCGTCGTCTGGAAGTATTCACAGTTTTACTTCCACAAAGAATACGCGATAAACATCGTGCAGAGCGAATTAAGAAAGACATTTTTAAATAAATTCTTTACGCGAGTGAGATAAACATTGTTGACCAAGTGTTATACCGCGGAATTAAATAACGTTATACTACTCGATCCACATTACAATCTAATTTTATTCGGTTTTCTTTCAAAATTTTGACAAAATGTGGTTAGTTAGCCAACCCAATTCTGTGATTTTGGAAGTCAAAGTGGAACCCAATGCAATTGGACAGGACTGCCTTGAAAAGGTAAGAATTTACAAATATTACAACAATATTCTTCTATCTATAGTACATTTCAAGCGCTTATTTCCAGAATTTTAGGTGCTTACAAGTAAACAACAACTTTTTCCTAGGGTTAACAACAACATTTAAGTATGTGATCAATGAAATAGCAATAATCAATGGTTATTATCCAAAAAAGCCCTGAAATTAATTGGGAAGAACATGTTTTGCGGATTTAACGCATTGTTTTTATTATTAGAACATATGGATGAATTTCCCAAGTACCTAGAATAATTCCAAATTATACCTCGATAGTAAAAACATTATAATAGGACACTAATTTAATATATTGATATAAAACAAACGCATTGTTCGAGACACGTTTGCTGGGCGACGACGACGTCAGTTTACCTTGCGGACTTTGGACCCGGCAAATGGCATTCTACACGTTTTACCTTCGTGATAGCTACGAAATGCTATAAACGTATCATTCTATGTATATACATACATATTAGTGTTCTACTATTTCTCTCTTGTATTTTCAACTCACTTGTATTTTGAAAATGACCATCTTAATACCTTGAGAAAATGCTCATGTAATTAATATTAAGATGGTCATGGTTTATTAGAAAATACAAGTCACTAATACGGTGTCTAACGTACTATTCGTATTTTTTCAAATATTTTGTGTTGTTTAGCCGCCAGAAAGTTTGGGACGTTTCTCTTTCTCCCTGGCTGGTTTCCAGCTAATAAATTCGATGCATTTTGAATTTATGGCAATATTCACGAAAACTTCGATGATTCAACACAGGCGAAGGAAATCTGCGAAATGCCGCAACAGAGCATAGCAACGAGCTGAAAACAGACTTGTAACATTAAGTAACGATTGCACAATCTGATTATTTTGTCTATGCCTGGAACTAATAGTCATTTGGAAAGGTCTTTTGTTCATATTTTCAATGACAAAGTTAAACAAAGACTTCGAAACTAGGTATGAAAGGTTACTAAAGCTACCTAAACAGAATTGCAATCTCCTACACGCTCAACAAGTCAGTAATAAATAAGATAGATATCGGAGTCGGGGGTATATTGTATATAGGTACCTATATGTATAGATAGTTCTATTTTATATTATTACATAGGTAGGTACCTACCTAAGTGCACTTTGTTCCTATCTCGCCTATTTATCTAGTAAATAGGTAGGTAGATAGACCTATTAAGATTACGAGTTTGGTACTAACCTAGATAGCCGACTCGCTCTCGGCCTGCATGGTAGATTACAGCCCACTCGCTCTTGAAGAGATGAGGCTTGTGTCCCAACAGTGGGAAAAATATAGGCTAATAATTATGCTTGCTAGTTAGGTTGGACAACGTGCAAATAATTGCATTATACCTACTTGTATTTAAAATATTACAAAAAAACATAGATTCCACATTCCCTGCAACCCAGTCTCGTCACGTAAGAAACTTACACTGAATTGGAAAAATACTGACGTACATTAAAAAAAATAAAAAATATTACAACGAATGTAATTTGACACCATCTATCAGTTAATATTAATACTTACTTACCAATTTATAAATTTATCAAGAACACAGTGGAAACTATGCAACAAAGATAGGTACCTAAAATCCCAACGAAGAAATAGCTCAAAGGTCTTAGCAACCAAGCCAAAAACCGAAAAAAAAATTAATACGTATGTAGGTATACATATTTAGGTACCTATCAATCTGTATATCTTGTAATACTGTGAAAATGTCTTAAAACTAGTTCATTACAGAGACTGTCCCAAATTCCGTCTTGAACGGATTTTTACTTTCAATTCTTGCCACTTTAATCCCTTTGTTATCGTTATATTCATTAAAAGCCATTCTAAGCTAATCAATAGTAATTACAATAAATAATTAAGATAATTTGTGTACGTAGGTACCTACTGGTACTCCTATACCTATCTACATAATTTTACATGCGATTTTTATAACTATGACGAAAATCTTGCATTACTAAATCTTCATGTAAAGCAGTGTACACACGCAGGCAGATAAAACATCGATGAAGTAAAAAGATGACTCAATCAAATATCTCCAAACAAATCAACGAGTCGTTACACGTTATTCACGCGGTTACACCGGTGATTGTAGACTCGGGTCCAAAGTCCACTGTTTGAACAACAGCTGTGAACTCTCTACGGTGCGCAGGCGCACGTGCACGAGGCGTGATTCTAACCTGAAAACTCAATTGCAACCTTATGGTGTCGAGATAGATGTCTTTTTACAATGTACCGCCTTAACTTTTCACGTGACGAATTAGATTCTGCTTTTATAGTTGAATTTAATCTATGAACCTTTGGACTCTGAATGTAGTGGGTATTGCTTGGTAAATTGTCCAGCTTCAGACAATGGGTCAATTGCACAGATCAAACAACTGAAAACACCCAAACGTTTTTTTCTTATAAATAAGCTGGCACTTTGAACAATGAAGACTGTTTACTGAAAGGGATAAATGCAGCCCATTAGTGATTCAATATCAGTATGATTACACTAAACCATAATACCAATTAGCAATTACAAAACTTACAATTTTAAAAAAGACATGACATACGGAACTACTCTTTATTTCTTCTATCCTAAAGTATGTAACTCTATGAAACATAAACAGAACGGTATAGGAGAAACATCGGGTACAAACTCCAACAGTTATATTTAACTTTGTCTTACCACGTGGTAGCTTTATTACAAGCTAAAGAGGTTAATTGGATCATCTGTTATTTTTAAAATGTTCTCAAGTTTATGTAACCACTTAAAGGATATCTAATATATTTTATAGGCTGTTTCGGTTAAAAGCTGCTACGATTTATTAGCGATTTACTAACATTGTCGTTTTGTAGATCAAAAATCCTCAATTTTATAACCCTGTTCAAATGAGATCAAGATTACTTTTTGTAGAGTAAAAAACAGTTCTAATGAGGGCGCTTCAAGGTAATGCTAAAGACATAATTTCATTATTCTTACAATATCTTAAGAATCGAAATATTTTTTTAACATTAAAACCGCAATTGCAACATGCTAGCAAGCCATAAAGATTACGACCAGAATGAAGTTCTTATCTTGGCTTGCCATCCTAGAAACTTATAATGGTGATTTTAATGCAAACCAAATGTAAAGCCTAAATAAATGTCTTTGTACAGGTACTATATTATTCGTCGCCAGAAAGACTATTGTTTTCCGAATAATTTGCATAGCTTCAAAAACTACGTGTTTTAGGAAATCGCCTAATTATAAGAACAACAAACGCATTATTAACAATCGAAAGTACACTCACACTTTACAATGCTAAATTCTGCAAAATTCTGGTAATTGCTCAATTCAATCAGACTAGTGACTTGAAAATCAACATTCTAGTGGGGAATTGCTGATCTAGAAATCCAGTTAACGTATTACAATCAAAAATTAATAATGGGCCTAAATCTTGATCTAGATACCTACATTGCAAAATTTTGTTCTTCGTACTCATCAAAATTCATATTGGCCTATTTATTTTTAACGACTAATTTGAACCGACAATTTAGACCAAATAGTAGGCACATATACGTTTTGCGTCCAATGTTGAACTTTCCAATTGGTACCGTGGACTTTGTTCCCTGACGTCATCAACGGCCTCCGTTGTATAACAGTGTCATTGTTTGACACAATATCCTTCGGGTAGTTCATGTTTCCCTGGTAATGTAATAATATTTCTTTACCTTTATAGCGAACAATAAGCAGTGTTCGTATGTTATTTCTGATATTTTATTGGAGACTCGTCCTGGGTTGTTTCTTGCTTTCACTTCAAACACGGAAAAAAACCGCTTTCGTAACGCACCAATCTTGTTTTGTGGAAGAAATTTTGGGTCTAGGTAGGTGGTGTGGTTTGTTGTTCTGTGGAATACTAAATTCTAGTTATCAGCAATATATCCTCTGATTACCAATTCAGAAAATCTTTATTTACTTCCAAAAATGCATTTCAAATTCGTATTTTTCTATACTGAATTATTCAAGTACTTCTTTATTTATAATTCCAATAATTCAATTATTACGGGCATGTATCTTTGTTCGATTACAAAGGTGTGAGTGAACTTTATAATCCTAAAACAATAGCCCGAAGGTGCAATATAGAACTTTAATCACAAATATATAACCCTGCGTACTTTAAATATTATACATACTTATTACACTCAAAATACAATATCTTTTTAATCCACATTCCTACATTTAGGTATATCACTTGCAACTTAACTAAAAACATTCGCCACATCTGCTTGCTATCGTTTGTTTCATCCATACTCCAGATGCGGCAAGGATACATGATACAGTATGCCTTCCATGTGCATTTCGTTAAAACCCTAATGGGTTTTAACCAGTTCTGAAGCGTTGAATGCAGCATTAGACGCAATTTGAACTTCACAGTTCAACTTTGAACGTTAAAAACCAAATTCGGATTTACCAGATGAATCACAAGCGCAATAATATTCTTCTACCAAGAAACAATTTTCAAGAAAACCTCAGTCCAAACCCAATGATTGTAGAGCGTTAGCACCGGCAAAAATAAGGTCGTTTGAATATGCGAAGATAATAACTATGTGAGCCAAGGTTTGCGATCACGGCGGCGCACCGTGCACCCATTTGCTGCCACGGTGTTAATTACATGACCTTAAGAATTAATATATGTAGCTGGAATCCAGGTTCTAAGGAATATATTATATGTATATAATAAAAAAAAATTACAATTGCAAATGCATCGCTTGCAATTAATAACATATGCGGCTATTGATCCTAACACCAGCTAAAGATTCGAATTTAATGTCAAGCTCATACGTATGAGGATTTTTTATTTAGGCAGTCGTGTATAATTGTATGCTTCTACTAAGGAAGACTTGTTTTAGCTTTATGAAGAAACTTGCTTAGTTCTTATGCATCCTCACCAAGTTCCAAAGTTGCAAAAATGTTAAATGTCAGGTTATATTTTCGTAACAAATGTCGTAAGTCGCACTTATTAATACCATTTCAAAGTCCAATAATAATCATAATTCAGGATGACGATTGACGACGATGACGATTCTAGGTGAAATGTATGGAGTGTACGATCGATATCGAACTACAATGATTACAGCATATACCTAAATAGATCGATCTTTGTTTTTGATAATAAAATTGCTTTTTTGATAAGTGCGTATTTAGTTTATTAGTACTTATGTTTGGAAAACTTATGTGCGTAGGTGAAGTAATCGCTTCAAAGGATTAGTACCTATAACATCGTTCGATTTTAAGTCTACCTGCAATCTAAATAGGCACTTATGCAAAGTTGTTTTTACCTATACAAACTGGGTGTGGTGGTGTCGTGGCGTCAATCAAATATTCGAATATTTCATTATTATTATCATCTGAATTCTCAATAGGTACTTGAGAGAACTTTAAACTCATAAGACACACCAATCATTAATAAGCGATTTACTAATAATCGTATACCTGCCTATGGCACATATTTCATTAGGGTAACTGAGTCGTGGGAAATACCTTCGGCAGAAAAGTTCTTAGTAAATATGATGACGTGCGCACTTAAGATAAAAGAGTAAAGAGTTCCTGGTCAAAGTTCCATAATCCGCTAGTTCGCCTCGTCATTATCTTTACTAAGTAGATAATTTCTTGATAATTCTCACCAGCTTTAATGATACTTGGTTTGATAGTGATTAAAAACCCAACTGAATCATACATATAATTAGCAATTTGCAACAGTGCGCAACATACCCTATTACGTCCAGCTTGATTGAGCTAATTATAGAAAAATATATTAATCAGAGCATATATGTATTGTCATTGCAATTAATAATCCATTTAATAAAGTAATATCATGCACATTAATATCCCCACAATATGCCTATAATGGTCACCTAAATACTACAGGTCATTTAGCTTATCATTTCTAAACTATACTATACATTGATTCCGATTCCGGAGTCCTGTCAAATTAAGTAATACCATAGACATTTTTAAAGATACACCAATTTACGTTAGTTACAATTTTACAGGATTAAACTGATACATATCTTCTGTCCTTTTCTTAATGAAACAAAAATAAATAAAAAAAAGGATTCACCGAGCTTAAATTAAGTTTAACTTCTGAACAAGAGACTCGGGACCAGTGAGTATTAAAAGACAAGCGTATTATTGCAATCATTAATAATTACAAAGTAAGTTAGAGATAATAAATGTCACTAAACATAAAACAATTTACGTTGACCCCTGATAGCCTTACTTCCGAAGATCATGAGAAGTTAGCTGGTAACTACCTACTGCCGATAATGCTTGCACGGCTGATGTAAATTAACTTTTTATATCGATTACATGCTTCAGATAACATTTGGTAGAGATAAGGGAGATCAATAGTGTATCTTAGTTACTATGGACTGTAATAGTTATTTTGTAATACATTTGATATTTTTTTGGTAATTACGTAACCTATTTTTTGCGAGATAATTAAGTTGCATAGTTACATTTGATAAGCAACATGTTTTCGAACGTTAGTAAAAATCTTACGAGTTTCGTTATAAAACTTAACTTAATATTCTTCAACAAAATTATAAGTTGCTTCTTCGGTTTTTCCTTCCCTGCTATAATTCATAGCTATTTGATTTTCTAGTGGCTGTCCTACATTACCATAACTCAAGGATTTACTGATATCTATGCGTACTATCAAAATTATAATAGATTTGACTGAATTACCTGGCAGACCTTACAAATAATATTATTATTTCTACGATTGTAATATTATTAAATCAGAATGTTTCCATTGACTTAGTAATATGTAGATTTAGGGATAAGTAATCTAGTAAACTCTTGTATTCTCAATGTTGTTTAAATATACCATTTTTAATTTTGTTCGTATTGTAAATCTTTAATACTTTCCAATCTTCTTCAAATTGACTTAATATAAATATTTTCGAACTGGTTTTGGGCATAATGTTTAATTTGATAGACGCATTTAGCGACGTAGTATGCGGTATAACCTTCAAAACTTATTGCAATTTAAATGTGGTCACTGTTTTATATACATTATTCAAGCTTAGCAGCAGGTTTTGTTCAGTTTGGAGCCGCGACAATTTTCCGATGATATGCTTTGGCGTTATTAATTTTAATTTCATAAATTAAAAAGATCGTAACTACTAATACGACGAAAATCGTATATTTTCGTCGTATTAGTAGTTACGATCTTTTTTTAAACTTCGTAAGTAAGCTACTTACTAATTTATTACTGTTTTAAAAATAAGCTAAGAAGAAACTATTGAAATACACATTAATGTTCATTCGTTTTCAGAGATAGGTTTAGGTACTCCAATTCCAGGAATCAACTAATTTATTCACAAGCGAAGAACTAATTTATCTGTACCTGGATACTTGCACTAAATGGGTTATTTATATGCCCTGTTTTGACAACTAATCCGCCCATAATCAGCCGGTCAGTAACACACTTAATCGCCGTATCAAAAAAATTATCGTTCATTACTTGTTTTGATAATAACCGGATGTTATTCCTACATGTAATTACAAAGTCATTTTAATGTCATGACTTCAGAGGACCAAGGTTCCCTCAGATAGGTAATAAGATAACTTATCAAGCGTACAAAAAATTCATGTGTTCACTGAACTTTATTATCTCCAAAAAATTGAGATCAGAATTGTAGTGATGACCTAGAGAATTAGAATGATTGCTTTTTAGAAGGACTGTAAACATTGACGAAAATTTGAGATAGTGATATGTATTTATAAAATATCGCGCTTGTATGAGCACGTGGTGATCGCGTGCAGTCTCCATCTCGGTAACGTCAGTAGGCGAACCGGTAAGCTAGTGGGGAGTGCATACGTGATCTTTGCTGCGTACAAACCAAACTTGCGGTGTTACGCTAGGCACAGTACTGAGTCCACTATTGTTCAAATTGTCATGATATTTGCTTAGCCTTTTCAGTAAAATGTATCGCCGTAATTTGTAGGTATGTGCAGCATAAATGATTGAGCCATTGCAGATAAATATAAGTACTTATAGGATAAACAGTTAAAACTGATTTATGATGTAATAAATCTAGACGTATAATGTAGTCAAATACTTAATATTTGAGTACTTTATAGGTCTAAATTTTGGCAAATATCCATGGGTGAAATGGACTATCACACAAAAACAGCGTGAACATAGAGATACAACAAAATTTCCCATCTCACTTGGTAAATAATTAACTTAGCAATTTTAATGATTCTAACCATTTCTTAGTAAATCATTACAACGCAATTTTATGTATAATAATTATCCTCTGACAAAAATAGGCGTCATTATAACTAAAATATAGTATTAAATCGCTACCACCAAGCTAACAAGAGCCAATTTTGTATTCGACTTAGGACCAGAAGGTACTAATATTATAAAGGATCGTAGCTGGGATTTGTAATAATTTTTTCAGCTAAGCATTTTGCAATAAGTTTACACTTTGCAGCAAGGGTCTGTCTCTCTGTCTCCCTACCATCAATTCTTTGAATTTTTGAATGGGCGTCGAAACATTACTAATTTAGTTCAAAGACAAGCTAATGATTTGTTCTCTACGTGTGTAGTCACGCTCAACTTTTTTTCTTTACATCAGCTGTCTTATCGTTGTCACGTGCTTAAAAATAGACACTCATTATTACACTGACGCCTACACCGTTTATTCTTTCACCATTTCTTTTAGAACTAAGTTACTGTAGTTTAAGTTACTTTAGTAACTAAGTTACTGTAGTTCGTCGGAAAGTTATATTCTCTTCAGAAACTTTTTTTAAATTTCCATATGAGCAATAAGCTATTGCAAAATTTATTATTAAAGACTTTTGTGGAAGATTGCAAAATATGTACAGGTCTTATTGCATCACGCACTGGCAATATACCAATATACTTATGCATTTTGTATGCCAAAAGAATCTTCGATATTTTTAGACTTCGTTTTATCAAAATCAAAGCATTTACCAATTACGGGCACTTTTGAATTAACAAAAGGTCGGACAATCAGAAAGATGAGGCTGGTTGCCCATTCCAAAGCGCATAGCTTATCTATAGAGATGAACGGGCAAGAAACCCCGCGGACACAAAATCATAAAATTCTTACAAAGTATTTGATTAAATCATTCATATTAGAGTTAACCATGTGAGAAAGAGGCAGAAAAATTTGCACGTTAAAAGCATCCGTTATTGAAAAGAGAAAAACAATTCAGAAATCAAAGTAAGCAGTTAAGAGGTGACCAGTGACCAGTCTCCACTGACGGCGCTCGTACACGAACATGAAGGAAGGATGAAAGAGAAGATAATGTCCAACATACAAGCCACCACCAGAGATACATTAGACATTTGAGCAAATGGAAGACGTACTCAGTAAATACATTATAGCTTTGCTAGACAAGCGCCAGAAAGAATAAATCAAATGGATAGTCTGCTTAGTGACATAATCCAACTGAAGTGTTGAGTCTATTTACACTGGCCTGTCATTCAGAACCTTGTGCTGAATTTCAGGAACAATGCGAGACTAAAGTACATTGTTGCACCGTCTCGTTTTTGGTTACGTGGCAGATCCCACAAGACGTCTCGTCAGCTACACGCTCAGGCCGCGTGTTTCGTTGGAACTTGTCCAAACTTTCTGCTAAACTCAGTGATTGAACTTGAGAAATATGTTCTCAGTTCATATTGTATGCGGAAAAATATAATATACACAATGCTTGTTTATTTATGTGGGGCATTGGATATGAGAGATGGTGAAATGGAAAGTTTGCACTTTTCGGTAAAGTTAAATAGCGTTATGCCATATAAACCTTAAATGGGGCGAAAGTTCATTAAACTCATTCATAATTTGAATTATCTTGGCAAACATGGAAAGCATTTCACATCGACAATTTTAGGTTTTTTTCTCTCCATATTTATTAGTTGAACAAATTATATAAATTTCACCGTAGTAACAGCGTCAGCGTCTTACAATTTAGTATCAATGAAACATAATTTTAAAAATAAAACTTCGCTAAAAAAAATTCGATAAAATTTGAATTTTGGCGCCATTCCAAAACAGTTTTCCCTATTCGGTGTTGCCGGTTTAGTCAGATTTTTTAACCTTCGATATTTATGACACAAGGTTATGCGCTGTTCGATATTTCAAATAAGTTTTTTATTGGTAAAAACGAATCGCTTTTGTTAGGACTTAGGTATTTGCTAGCCGAAACGGTTACTAATTGTTTTGAAATGTGTAATCGATATTTGACTCTTATTTACAAAACAAAATAGTACGATCTCGACGTAAATAAGATTATATGGGTAACACGTTTATTTAAAATCGTAAAATATAACATTCGGCCTACTTTTGTATGTACAAAACGTCTACGTCGTCGTCGTTTTTTGTAGTATTTTTTTATGTTTCTGTGTCAAATTATCTAAAAATTTTAATTCATCCCACTTTTCACAGAAGTAAAATTATTTGAAGACTTCCTTGAAGGTGCCCCGTTTATAAGACTATCCACTTTTTGTAGGACCATCTAATCCATCATGATTCATAAGGAATAATTATAATCATGACGACCTAGCAACCGGTTGTGGCCCGTTCAAAGATTGGACTTTAACCGCCGGAGGCTCCTCAAGAGGTAACATGGACGTTAGTTTTTATTAGACACATGTTAAATAGTTTTTACCTTGTTTGACCAAGATATATTACACAAAGTTTCTTTTCCAGTTAGTAGCTGTTGTAAGTGTAGAATAAGTGCGAAATTCGCATATTGAACACAAAAGGTAACAATCGAAGATGCAAAAATAGCTTACTTATTTTATTATTACAAGCTTTTAATTAGCTTGCAACTCAATTTTAAAACAGATCTGTAACCAATTGAGCTGAAGTTGTATGACGTTCAGTTTGGATGACAATGCATGGTTAATTGTGACGTCTTTTTAAATCCATGGCGATTTACTAGATGTATATATACAAACATTCACGCGAGATTTACTTATGTAGACACAAGTATCTTAGTTCAATAATTTGATGTCATTCACATCAAGTTTACCTATCACTCACACATATTTACTTCCAACCTGCCAACGTTACGTTACGTTCTATACTTGAAAGTTAACAGTAAACATTTTACAGTAAAAGATTTTTTTTTCTTTCGCATTTCATAAAAAGCTTGTTTTAAAAAGGTTTTACTTTCATTTTATTGATATGAATAAGTTAATCTAATGAAGCACCGAATCGATAATCAAAATGGTTTCCGTTTCTATGCTTGCAATCGCTCGTTGCTACCCGGTTTATATTGATAACATCTATCTTGTGACGTCTTTGAATTGGGATGTATCATCAAATATAAATACATTTAAACTATAATATTTTTGAAATGCGTTATGCCGTGTCCGCATTTACCATTAAAACAAATGTTGAAAGATTTAATTGAGCATTGTTTTACCTTGACGATTGGTATGGCGAAGTGTAATAGTATGGCTTAACAACAAAATACACTTATCTGAGATTATATACTTTTTTAAATTAATTAATGCAAATTATTCGATTTTTCTTATTTTTCTGCGATCTAACAATCCTTTGTTTCACTGTTTTGTGGTTCATGTTCTATTTTTACATGTATTTCAATGTTTGGCTTAAACAAAGATATACCTAGCACGCATATTTGCACAAACACGATAAAAATTATCTTATGATAGCAAGGTTCTACACAGATATCATAATTTAGTGCACACATAAACACTATGAAATTATAATGTTTGTGTGTACTAAATTCGCTATTTTAGTCTAGTCCAGTAAATTTTAAGAATTTAAATAAATATGCGAATTGAATTCACACTTCACTTGAAACATTAATCGTTACTTATTTATTATTCCCAATTTGCAGTGGTGGTAATTCTATGTTGGTACTTCCTACAGAAACTGGTTTATTTATTTAAAAAAATAGACCAATTGTATGTAGGAAGGAGCTGTGAAACCGGTGTCAGGTATTTGAATAGAATAGGTGACTTCAAGATGGCCGACGTGTTTTGCGCGCGAATTCACAACTGCCGGACGGTTTTAAAGTGCGTAATTTATGCACGCCGCGTCTGTACAGGCTATGTAACGTTGAAGTAAAATCGGTAAATAGTCGAACTCTGCTACTATTTATAAATACACTGTACTTGTAGCTTAAAAGTAATCTACACCTTCTGATAGCAACCTCCTGAAATGACCAAAAATTCCATCGCAACCCATATCTTCAATTAGGTATTTAGATTTACGATTAGTTGAAAATTCTAACGATATATTTGGAACAAAAAAGTAACTATGCTACTGATTCTAGCGTTTTTTTTTATAATCTTTTCATGTCATAAAGAAAAGGACAGAAGAAAAATATTAGTTCAGTCCTGGCAAATTTTAGTAATGTTACACGAACGCTCGTTTCACCTGCAGTTACTGTCCCAAACCCAATAACCTAGGACTTGCCATTCAATATTGGAAGGCTTGTAACTTCATCATCATCTTTAATATCCTTTTGTTAAGATGAGACAACAGTCGCAACTCCATTACTCCTTTCAATGTAATCTTCATTTAAGTATCATCTGCTGCAAGGTTGCGAAATTTAATAGTATAGCGAAGGATAATCTTTTATTATGATGTTACGATTGCCAAGGTATGAAACAACAACACACTAAATACAGAAAGCGATAATAATGTCAGGTTTGTGTTGTTTTTTCCTTCATAACCGGTCCGTATCAGAAATAATACGCAATATTTGGTATGTATTGATCACGCCTTTTGGTATTGATACGCAATACTGAGTTGTTTTGTTCAATCAGGTTATAAATGTTGGATTTGCGACCATTAGAAGATTTACAAGGTTTGTGCGCGGCAATCTATTAAGCACATTGCATTTTACTGCAGCATTGCACCTTCTTGTTGACTCGAGAGCGAGGTTCATTTTCTACTTCTTTTGGACTTAACAATGATTCTGTATATCATAATGTTGTGTTCTGCATAATGTTCTTCTATAACACCAGCGTCAACACGCACCGTTGAAATTATACACAAAATTGTTAACAGACAGATACTTATACATTCAAATATTGACTCTTATGAAGACTAAATATCGTATCTGACGCAACTTATCCTTCCTTATATACCACACCTTCATAAATATAATGGATACCCATTTACAGGCCAGTTATCAATATTTACTAACGCCATGTTTGACTTAAGAGATCATACAATATGCAGTACTAATTCACAAGTACACAAAGAGTGTTTGAATTAGGAGTTCAGGATACTCAAATGATCTAGAATTATCTACCAGGTTTTCGAGTTATAACATGCTTGAAGTGTTCAGTTCATTATTGTCTTTGAGGTTGTCGGTATTGACACTGTTGAGAGAATTTAGAATTCAAAGAATTCTTCTTTCACCTTTGCATAACATTTTCTAGTATCTTCTTGCATTTTAGGGATGGTGAAAGTCGTAAAAGTTACAGTCTCAAACCTTTCAGCATCAAATTGTGCTGGTTACAATACGTCATAATAATTATTGAATGATCTATTTAATAATATGGTTTTACAGTTTTGGTTTTTACAAATTGATGTGATGACACTAATATTTACTTAACGTCATTGATTCTCGCAACAAAAGTTGAAACCTAAAGAAAACCAATGTATTATCCTAGGTCTTATGAACGGGTACAGGTATACCCGTTCATAAATCAGATATTAGGGACATAATAACTGATTACAGTAATTACTATCAGTATTGTTGTTATTTATCACATGTCAGAACATTAAATTGATGAAAGCAATAAACTTAATACCTTCATAATCTTTGTATCAATAATGTGTTTTTCAAAAAGAATGACTAAGTAGTTAAGTACATACCTGTTGCAAATACTACGCATCAATAAGTAACTATAAACATCCTAATCAGTTATTATATTTTTCTGTTTGTGAATTGCTTTTAGCTGGACTTCTTACATAATAGCCAGCCTCACCCACACGCCTCATATACAAGGCCACAGATATTTTGTTACCAAAAAAAAATTTCATAAGAGCTTTTAAAAAAGTTCACTATGTTGGTGAAAGCGGCGATTTCATGGATAAGGTAAAAATAGTCTCAACATTGTGTATAACTAAACCATTGAGTAGGTAGAATTTGCATTTCCTGATCAAGCTGTCAAAATGAATGCCATTGCTATTGCTACTGCTATTGTGTTACACCATTACCCCTTTTATCTAGAGACAGCCTTGTCTTCCTCATTGCTTTGTTTAGTATTGCATAAACTACTACATAACATAAAATACTTAGATTTTACTTCTAAGACTTCAACCACATGTCCTTGTATTTAATAATCCAACACTCGGATTCATTACGTCATAATCTAATATGGCTCCCAGCTTACTGGTAAAACTAGTTGATTTATCATACAGAAGGATTAAGTCTTTAAAGGCTTTTATATTAAGTTCAATTTACTATGTTGGATTACCGTGTTGACATTTAAAAAAGTACTTTAATACCGCGTGTTTGATATAGTTGATAATGTTTTTACGCGTTATTTCAGAGGAAATGAAAAACAATCATGGCAAAGCTATTTAGATAATTGTGTGTGAATTTTTCAGGTCGTTTACACAAAATATTTGCCGAGTTTCCTCAAAACGAAAATATTTTTCAGCGTGTTTTGTGATTTATTTTCCTTGTTTTCCCAAGAGATTAGTTAGCATTTTCATTAAAAATATTTGCTTCAAATTAAAAAAAACCGTCACTACCTAAAAAAACGACAATTGAAAATCGATTTAAATCCACTTGTGGCTAATGGCTTTAGCTTACCCGTGGCTTATATAAGATCGTTCAAATTTCAACTATGTTAGTACCTAATTGTGCAAGTTGGTAATGCTTTTAAAACAGGAAGTGTTACCAGACACGCACTTCCGTCACAGAAACTTAATGATTAGAAAAATAAGGCAAACAAAGCGTAAACCTTTGTTCTAAAACCAGCCCCCTAATCGGCGAACACGTTTTTGTGAAATGATTGCGATTAGTTGGCATCAGTTGGGATCGTTCGGACCGCCCATTGGTCCATTCGGCTCAAACAATCCCAACTAGTCGCAATCATTTCACAAAAATATGTTCGCCGATTAGGGGGCTGCTTTACAGTTAATCAAAGGTATACTTACGTTATGGTTCAAGCCCGCTTTATGGAAATGAAAAAGAAAGAACCACATGCTTGAGTCTCCAACTCTCTACATTTGAACTTTGATACTGTAACGACTTCAGTAATTATAGTTTTTACAGATGCGTTTAGTTTTCATTCTAATCAGTCTCAAACTCTCAACCGAATCATGAATAGTTTCCACTTCTACATAATTATGTTGTAGGAAGACATCCTTTACGAGGCTATTATTAAAAAGGAAATCTAATCTGGCATAACTAGGAGTGGTTCAGAAGCGGGTCGCGTGCGTTGCATCCTCGCAGGCCGTCGACCTCACAATGGCAAGAACTGGTTGGGTTCCACACAGATTTTATCGAAAAAAGTTGGCAAGTTTTGGCCCTTTGTAGAAAGGAGGTCTTGACATTTGAGGCACG
This sequence comes from Sesamia nonagrioides, assembly GCA_017933935.1. Taxonomy (NCBI): domain Eukaryota; kingdom Metazoa; phylum Arthropoda; class Insecta; order Lepidoptera; family Noctuidae; genus Sesamia; species Sesamia nonagrioides. The sequence goes on from JADWQK010001061.1 coordinate 3,386,035, forward strand.
AAAAGGTTTAAGCCAAAAATACCTTAAAATGTTTGGAATAAGTCTGTTGCACATGCACACAAACTGGAAAACTATTTCAAGTAGGAAACTATATTCCATCTGACCTATTCAATCGTAGCGTGTATTTCCTGAATGCGATGGACTTTTGTACTTAGGCAATAACATTGAATTACTATATGTATTTAATTTGCCTAGTCTAAAATCATCGCCTTTTTCCTTATATTACACCGCAATCTAAGGTAAAAAATTCAAAAAAACACTAGTAGGTAATTGTCGTAGCAAAAAAAAAAAAATAGATCGAAACCTTCTAAGAATAGTTAGGGTGCTTTATTTTGGAACGGCATTGAGCATAACTTCAGGCAATTTCAAAATTTCAGAGCAATTGATGACTATGACGATGTAAGGGCGATGACTCAATATCTCTACCTATATGTATGCCCATTAGGGAAGCCGGTATTGCGGACAAAGATCCAAAACAGAATTGGTTGACGGCCAAAACGCATCGCTGACACTGGACTCCGCATATAATGACTGCTACAAGTAATATCGGGCTAATTGCTAGTGACATAATGACTAAATCTATTTATGAATTATCTGACCATTAAAGAGGTTAATTATCGAGTAATTAACCTCTTTAATGGTCAGATAATTTTTAGCCATTCATATGTAACAAAAGACTGACAATAGGAAGAGCCTTCGAAGCAACAATGAAGTTAGACTAACAAAGGACATATAAGTAAAGCCTAATTAATCAAGACAAGATTCAATCCAAGAATCAAGACAGAAGACAGATTTGGTTTACATTCAAGCTTCAAGCTCATAAGGAACTTAATGTTGCATAATATGACCAGTTAAATGTATCAGGCAACATGACCAGTTAGACCAGATGTCGCAAAATTCTAAACTTTCTGAATTTAGTCAGAACATTACTGAATCACGAAACCAATGAACCCCCTTACTAAAGCTATTTTTATAGCTGTGATATTTGTTTGTAAAATTTTGATTGTTCGTTAAAAACATGCCAGGTTACTGATAAAACTACGCATATTTTTTACAAGTAAGAAAGCCCACATTCACACTTTTACAACTATCTACGAAAAAAATAAACAAGATATTTCCGACGAAAATAGGTCAGATAGTAGCGCTGTAGAATAGCGCGAAATCAAAATCCTTTTTCTCTGGCACTGTAGAGTGTAGGCTAAACTAAAATAGAAGAGTAAAAACATTGAATCAGAAAACGTCCAACCCAGATGTTTTCTTGCTGTCTCTCTCTAACGCCAATGCTGTCTCAACAGAATCACGCACGGTCTGCGTGCACGCAACTGACGATTGATCGGCCAACTAGTCGACCGGCCAGATTAGCGTTCGTGTCATGCCAAATGTAATCTGTTTATTTTAATAAAATCCGGAATACCCAGATAACTAAATTACCTCGTCTATCGTCGTATTTCATCCTAGATTGAGAACAAGCCAGTAACCATGTGGCTGGTTTTATGTCAGCTACCTCGTCTTTCCTTTTTCGGTTACATATGTGATTGAAGAAAACTGGTTTTGACGGTACGTACGCGCAAGAAATGGGTAGGTAAGAAAGCAAACAACAATTTAAAAACTCAGTACCTATGTTTGCAATTTCAAGTGATAACCATACACCCTGCATACCACCAACAAGTATTTTCATACCAATTTTTTTTTCTTTTCTCAGTTCGAAAAACAAGAGAAGATTCTGTTTGTGTATTATATTTAAGTATGTATATAAATAAGTCTCTTATCACTGAGTTTGTAAACAAAGTTCTCCGAAACGGCTTGACCGTTATGTATGTTTTTTTTTTGTATATTCGATAGGACTATAGGTCGGGAACTAGTGATTGTTTTTTTTTTTCTTTCTTATAATACATAATTTATAATTTATAGTGCAAAACAACGTTTGCCGGATCAGCTAGTACCTTATAATTAAGAGATTGTTAATACATAATCTGCTTAATTATTGTGCGTTGTGAAACACGCACAGAGTCATACATGACAGACAGCTCATGGCACAGAAAGGCATAGTTTCTCCTACATCATGAACACATTAATCCGTCCACTACGGTGTACCTATTAGTAGCCATAGACAGCCAGTCAAAGCTAGATAAGTTCTCAAAACATTGAAAACTAATACAAACTGAACAAACACAGTTCTCAATTTGAACAATTTTGAAGCATATTGCTAAACCATCGGTTTTAGCAATATGCTTCAAAATTACACAATATATTTTATTGAGCTGTTAAAATTAAGCAAATTGCTACTGATAGTGTAACGCAATTACCCTGCTGATCGATAACTGTATCACTGTTCAGTAAGAAAATATTTTTTCTACGGAAAAAATACACTACGTGGGCAGCACATGTGTGGCGGAAATACTGACCATAACAGTACCATAGTTTTTATCAATAAATATAAAATATTATACCCGGCAGTCATTTGAGAATTCAACTTTATTACTAACACATAAAGTTCAGTTTTCATCTGTCAGTGTTGGAAAGAAAGGGCGCTTGTTATCAATTTTGTTTTCAACGAAAAATGTTTGTGCTAAATGGTAACATTATGTTCATAAAAACTACGGCTATCTTTTGTATATCCAAATAGACAACTTATACTCTCCGATAATTCTCATATTAGTAATTAAATCACTCGTGAAAGCAACAGAATTGGAGAGCCCAAAAAATTCCATAATGTTATCCAAAGAGAAATGCTACCATCCTATTATAACACTTTGAAGATTCCATGTTGTGATCAAAAGCAAGTAAAATTTACTTACCGGACCAATGGACAGTAAAAAGTTAAGGAAGTGGAAGTGAATACACTCGGCAGATGTGCTGCGTGAAGCCAGATACTTGATACAGACATCATATGTAGTTGAAAGAGCTAACGAAATTTTCAAGAACTTGCATGTTATGGGAACAGGAAGTACGAGATTCTTCAGTGCACAAAGTAAAGACAGTTTGTTTAAATAAGGTCATTAGTGATGAGTGTGATGACTGTTTGCATACTGTACCTAAAAGCCTACTTGATTTTATCCCTTAGTATGTATCTCATCAATCTTTAGCTACTTTTCGAACGGTGTCTATTCTACCTTCATGGGAACTGCTACCAATTAATATCACTATCTAGACTAGAGTATCTGTTTATCTATTTATACCATGGTATTACGGTTTCCTCATACTGTTATTTGACCACAGAGACACTGTCAGTAAACATAGAAATGAGGCTGTGTTATTCAATGCCTATAAATTGTAGCACAAAGTCCTTCTGCTCATTAATAATAAAGTAAATAACAAGTGTGTGTGATGATGAACAATGTGAGTCACTCGAATGTTTAATTTTTGTGGTATTTAAATGTGTGGAAATGAATTTTATATCCATTGCTATAGCATACTAAGAATTAGATTTTTAGGATGCTTGAATATGTAGGGAAAAATTTGGTTTATTTAATGTAATCGCAACACACAGCCATGTTCAAGTAATCGTAATCAACCAAAACAGGTTCACGGCAGTCTGATCGATCAGGTAAAGGCAAGGGTAATTTGTCATGCAATTCCGCGAAATGCCCTGCACGTGTGGTTTCCCAACGGTTCCAGGCATTACCTACACAAATTGCTGTTTTACGACCCTTGTAAGCAACTGTAGTTTTAATTAGGAGAGAGATTGGGTTGGGAACGGGAACTCCAGTACCTAGATGACATGTTTGTGTTCGTAGGGAGTTCCCTTTATTAATAACATTGATAAAAATATACATTACTCAGGGGATTATTCATCAATGTATAAACATAGAAATTGTATTATGGACTTATCAGTTAACCACAAATACTGGTAGTTAACCAGTGGCAGAAAGGCTCATTTACACGCTTTTAAGTAGCGAGTGTCAAGTAATTAGTAAAATCAACGTGTAAACGGTCGCGCTAGGTGATTAGTGTTAAGTGGGACTGTTTACACGTTGATTTTACTAATCACTTGACACTTGCACACTTGCTACTTAACAGCGTGTGAATGAGCCTTCAAGAAAATATGAAACCTTTTATTTTGTCCATATAGGTTACCTAATACAAGCCAACGAAAACGTTTAACCTGGAATATCAGAATATCATGATCTATTATTGCGAAAGCGTTGTAAATATTGTTTGCCCAACATTTCCTATTCAACAAAGCATCACGAGTAAGCAACATGTTTTAATAATTCCTATTTAAATATGTAAACAACATGGAACTTTACTGAAGCGATATGCAGACATGATACCGCAAAGTTAGATAAAGAAACTTTGAGATCGCATGATACTGTCTCAATTTTAATTATTTATAAAGCACGGATAATAAACAAAATCCTGATGGCGATTTTGTTATTAAAAAGAAAATGGGATTTAATAATAAAAAGATTATATAGGTTGCAGGAATAAACAACACAATCATAACAGATGGGGAGAAGGATAACAACAAATTAAATCTACTGACATATACATATTGTATTTATACAATCGTATCTTCAAGTCTCTTATCATTCTTTTATCTTTGGAAGAAGCTAATTTTAATTTTCACCAGTTAATTGATCTCAACCAAAAGATATTTCTTATGCACATATTCACTGTTATCATAAATGAGCAACAACTACCTCAACTTGTTTTATGCATCCAACAAACAAGAAGGAACTAATTCATATGATGGCTTCTTGATACGTAAACACGAGATCGCATGACAAATATTTACTACAGTCTGCGCAGGAGTTCGCAACGTGATGCCGCAGATAAGGTGTCAATGAGAATGGTGGGATACAATTACTTTAGTGTAGTTTACAATTGATATAGCTGACATGGATGCACGAGTTCTGAAAATGTTAAAGACTTAATTGGAAGCCGGACTTTGACCACATAAATGTTGGGAAGAAGTGGTATAATAAAATTGGTAGGTGATCAGATCAAATCAACGCTGTTATTTTTACCATGTAACGGAATTAATTAATTTGACCATACGATCGTTTTGTATTAATAGGACGCGTCTGCCATCCATAATCAGGGAATATAGATGATAACTTGATAACATAATAGATATTTACAAATCTAACCTCAATTTGCCAATAATGCCAATACATTTGACAATGTCATCGACTCCAATAAAAATGTTAAAGATGCTGAAAGCCCTGGTCAAACATTATGGATCTATTTAATTCACAGACATGCATATTATATGTACACACTCATTAAGGAGCGGTTATCTGATCTATTTAAAAAACACCAGGTGAATTAGACCACAATGTTTTCATATTCAATACAGAGGGAGAGTCATAACAAAAATAGTCTGTAAGTAAAATGTTGTTTCAAATTCCTAGGTATGTTTTGCCGCTGAACGTGGCATAGAAAATTCGATTGTTAGTTATGCTTCATGATCTGTCGAAATAAATGAATCTATGAGTGGATTATCGACGTCAGGTTCTCTGTTCGTAGGGTTTTCTGCCTACCCACATAAGAGTAATTTTTGTTATCTGACAATGGATACAAGCGTGTGGCCAATATTAAACGAACTGCAGTTACTATGCAATCTTTATCACTGCCTTCTGGAGTGTTTGTGGAAACCTATTTAAGTACAGAATTAAATCATTTATCATATCAGCAATGTGCTGTAACTGATTATAGACTTGTTTTCACACATCTGGTACTATTGTACCAAGAACAGTAATTCCAGTTGCTATGCAACAGCTATCAGCATGTGCTTGTAAATGCTATATGCTATTTTGACATGCATAACCTTAATATTTTTCCCATGATGCGGCGCCCTCAACAGCCGAAATTTTCACCTATGTCGCTGTTATAAAAACAATACGAATGCTTAAATAAGTATGTACTTACAATAATACGCATTTAATAATAAATTAACATTCCATGCCTTCGTATTCGTTATTGTTGAAACTATATGCGCAGTTAACTGGTGCCTACTAAGAAATATGGTAATGAACACTTGGAATAACTTGACTGGCCCGAATGGATGTAGATTGTAGTTTATATATGGATATACAAAGAAGTTTTATGTATATGGTTCAATCAAAAAAATATTTAACTCCTGAAATCGTCGCAGGTCAGTTTGCAAACTAGCTGCACGGGTTACGGTTGAGGCAATTAACACATGGCAATAGTTCAAATCAAAACCTGAGATTTTTTGTGGGTTTGTTAGGTGGCCCCTAAAGCCTCCAAGCCTCTGAGCAAAACGTGTTCAACATTGATAAATAGCTCCTAATAATAGGTTTTTTGGTTGCTGACTTTCACTTTATAACATTACTAAATTAGTCGGCTGAATTGTATCGTCTCTATACTGGCCGTACTATGTTATTATGTGTGTGGCAAATATCAAATATTGAGTTACGAAAGTTAGCAATCTAATTAACGTTGTAGATCCTGTTATTTAGGTATCACGTGTAAACCTAACTTTCTTTTTCGTAAAAGTTGTACTGAGTAATTGAGTTTCTTGCGTAAGACAGGTCCTCGACCAAATTCACAAAGAAACTGATAAAATTTTTCATTGTTCCAGGTATGCGAGAAACTGGAGATCGGTGCCGAAGCTGATTACTTCGGCCTCCGCGTATCCCCAGTCTCTGGTCCCAGCAGATGGCTGAACTTGCGCAACCCACTAGACCCGCATCGTATCCCAAGCAGGCGCCTCGACCTCCGCGTCAAGTTCTGGGTGCCTCCCCACCTTCTCATCAATGAACCTACTCGCCATCAGTTCTACCTCCACGCTAAACTTGACCTTACTGAAGGAAGACTAGTTGTTGCCGACCTAGAAGTAGCCCGAAGGATCATCGCTTACATTGCTCAAGCTGAGACAGGAGACTGCGAGCCGGAGCTTCCCCCAACACACATTTATGAAGAATGTGACAAAATAGGCCCTCAAGGCGAGCGACCAGAAGATCATGTCGACAAGATCATTGATTACCACTGCGAAATATCCGGAATGGGGGCTTCGCAGGCCGAGTATCGATTGTTGAAAGAGATTTCTAAACTGGAGTCGTTTGGGGAAGAGCTGTTCTTTTGTAAGCCTGTGACTTTTAACAACAATGCCCACAATTTGTACAGCCACTTGTTGTACCATAGACAACAGGCCGAAGAGCCTAGGGCGAGGGATGAGCAGGAGATCGATGGGGGAGCGACAGTGGGATGTCTTACATCTGGACAGAGCGGGGGCGGCTGCGGCTGCAGACTGAGCACTTGTGTGGGGGTTGGACCAAATGGCATTGTGGTTTACAGACCAGCGTGCAATGGAGATCATGAGATCGGAGTTGAAAAGCAAAGGTTGGTGGTATTTCTTTATCTCTTTGCTTAGTTTCTGTTTGTGTTGGTCAAAATTGCGTAGTTTATCATGCCACTTGCCACTAAGTAGCGTATGCAAGCGGGTGTTGGGAATGACAATGTTCACATGAGAATCAGAAAACAAGTACTTTGAAAAGTAAAAGTCATGCCTAAATATCTTTCTATTTAATTATTTTACATTTAAAATAAATTTGAAATCCTGTATTTCAGCCCTTCTCAGCAAACTTATAGATAACAAAGCTAATTTATTATATTTTTAAAATAAAATCGTTATAAATTGTACAAGTTTCGACTGTAAACTCCACTTATTATTCGTGTAAGTTAGTCAGTAACAACAGGTCAAGACAATGAGTACATTCGCTTCTGTTTTTGGTGACAGCTATTGAATTTATTAACATGACGTCACGGACTCAAATACAACCAGAATATTTAAAAAAATGTACTCGGAAAAATATAATACTCCTTTATTATAAATATGTACTTTGTGTAGATAATAGCAATCCTAAAATATGTTTTGTTCTACTCTAGATGCTCCTGCGCAGAATTAGATTTTGTTAAAAACATGCAAACCATGCTTCCGAACATACGTTTTGTCTATTGCGCTGTAGACAGGTGACACACATAAGTAGCTGAATACTTATTTTTCCTATTTGCATATATTGCGAACTAAGTAAAGAAATCTAGTTCTATTGTGCAATTAATTAAAACACATACGTACTGTCGTCGGTATTAAAATACGCTGACTCAGTTAGCTGACATTTTGTAGAAGAAACACATATTCTACAATATGACAAAAAAGTAGTGTAGACATACCTACATGATACACGTCACGTTCAATAACAGTAGGTACTCTTTGACCCATTTCGGTTAATAACCACGCCCCGATAGCATTGTTTCCACTCAATTACTCAGTAATTTACGAGATAAATGTAATTAATAGGCATTACTTTAGGTAGAGCAGGCAGCAGCAGCCTTAGGCGCGGGTCCGATCCCCGCACAATGCAAATATTTGTATGCACGAATATTAATATTTGCACTGGTCTGGTCGTGCCTCGGAAAGCACGTTAAGCCGTTGATCCCGGTTGCCATACGAACATCTAGTGGCAGTCGTTACGGGTTGTTGGAGCCCTCAAAAGTCCAACAATTGGTCTAACTGCAATGCTTGGATGTCGCCTTCGGGTTGTGGAGGTCAGACGGCAGTCGCTTCACGGAAAATGTCGAAGTTTAGCCATATCAGCAGTTGGACTGGTAAAGCGGACCCAAAGACTCCAAAGCTGAAAAGGCTTCGGATGCGACTGGGATTAACGCTGGGATGGTGATGATGACTTTAGGTAGAGCAGCAACCATCCGTTTATTACAATATTTTCGTCTCTTATACATAATATCATTGTTCTGAATTTCTGATAATACCAACATTTGCGAATGATAAGATAGGCCTTTATTTTTCGTATTGTTGTTTCTTTTCGAAGAAATTTCTCGGCCTATGTATGAATTTCTTTGTTTTGGCTTATCAGTTATAACTTTAATTATTTTATTTTCTCACGTCGGCCTCGAACAACATGGATTACTTGCCTTTTCGTAATCATGACATGTTAAAAAAATAAACGACGCAAGCAAACAGAATTGCTAGAGTGATGAAGCAGTGGAAGGATTATTAAGAGACGCGTTAGCGAATTTTAGTGCCTGTGATAATCTAGCAAAAGAGACCCAAGTTTCAACATTTTTCTATTACCAGAGTTAAAAACCGAAATTGATCTCCCTTCAAAATAATTTCAAAATCCTATTTTCTCTCCTTACAGCATCGCATACACAGCGATCCATCGCGCACAGCCATTCCGGCGGAACTTCCAAATGTCCTACGTCACCGACGAGGGCAATGAAGCGACTCTTCACGTTAAGATGGCCACCTCTGGACAGGCAGCCGCCGTCTACCGCGCTGTGACAGAAAAACACGCCTTCTACTGCTGCGAGACTGTGCGCACTGATGTCACTGAGCAGTTTATTAGGGATCTTAAGGTGAGCTATTTTCTTTTTTATGTGTTTAATTTCAGCGCAACTTCTTCATTTCGAACCGATAATAACATCCAACATTCGTCTGGTTCACTAGATTATTTCTTCTCTTTTTTCAAGGTGAGATTCAACCTCAACTCTTGATCAATGGCCTCTGTGGTTAGATACCACAATTTTGCCAATAACACCTGTAACACATTATAGAAATTCTTTGAAAATTTTATTTCACAATAATGGCGGATACCGCCAATGACAGTTGAAAAAGACGGCCGCGTGAACCGTCTATGAGGGAGGTTTGAGGCAAAGTTATGATGTGGCCACTATGCTGCGATATTTCAATGTTCTTTATGAATTATTTACTGAAATTCACGCGCTTTTATTTAGTAAACGACACTATAACTAATTTTGAAAGTACCATGAAAAATGGGCGTGACACTCATCTTAGCTTTCCCGTCAAAACTCCCCACTAGATTATTTTATCATAAAGTGCTGAAAACGCCAAATAAATAGTCGAAAGATTGAGTTCTTGACACTTGTGAGTGCAAACAACTCTAATGGCAGCTACAAATAGCGAATAAAGATCAAATTCGCAAAACACGTGTTCGTTTTATGACACTGACAGATGTTTGGATTTTCCAAAGAATTTCTTAGTAACAGGCCGGAAACTGGTTTATTGCGAAAGTTTAGGCCCTAATACTTACTTAGGACTTGCAGCAGATCCAATTTGAATTCATATAATAGCTGTGAATATTCAAACTTTTTCCCTTAAAAACAAATAACACGCGATAATGTTACAATCATTTAACATAAAATGAAGCAATACTGTGTATTTTATATCGTACATGCTGACGGTCACGTAAACAGCCTTTCTGTTAGCAACCTTGTGGAGCATACCCAACACTATTGGATCGGAACTTAGAAAGTAAAAAAACATTCATTAACTATTGAAAATAAGCTATTCATTACAATTGTTTATTTCTATTATAATTTGCGGTATATTAAATTAGGTTATTACTTGCGTTGTTGCAAGTAATAACCTAATATTTACCTTAGTATAAGTACATTTTAATAACATCATATTACCCACATGTTACCTACTTAATATCGCAGTTATGGCAATATTCCCATGTATTGACTTAGGTGTATATCACACAATAAATAGATAAGCTAGCATCATATTTTTTAGTTTTAGAACAACACAGGCTAACAATAATCTGTAAATCATTAAAAACGAATTATGATCATATCATCATCATAATCCATTTATAATATGCCTCTTGCTAGGACACAGGTCCCTTATCTAACAGAGTGTTTATAATCTATCACGCAGGCCCAGTGCGGGTTGGATGATATCACACTCATTTTTTCTAATTGCTAGGTTTGGACAATCCAGTTACGTCATAATATTTCATCATAATCAACCTTTCTATCGTCCCACTGCTGGGCACAGGTCTCCTCTCATACAGAGAAGGACATAATATTTTACCAATCATAAAACCTATTATAATATAAAAAACTAAAACTTTTCATAGGATAATAGAAATCTCATTCAACCTCACCACACAGTCAATGCCATACGTACCTACAATATACATTAAATAAATTACAGCAATAGTTAGATTGACCAAAACAAGTCTGGACTTTGTCCCGCCCAATCGTTTAATGCCTATACATGGGACTGTTTCGTGACCTCTCACTATTCTTTGACACAACATTTGTTTGGTGTTGCCACATTGGACTTTGGACCACTAAACGATTCTGTGGCTTCGAGGAAATAATTGAACAGTATTCGCGATTGTGACTGAAGTATAAAATATTTATTTAGGTTTTTTTTTGTGTGACAGGATGAGGACCCATAAATTGTTAATAAATAGTGTTGCACTTATAATGCTTACTTAGTAACTTATGTTTGTGAAGACCGGAAATTAAGGAACAAGTCTTCGTTCAAATTGAAGGCGGAGGAGGTATCAGGATGACTTGAATGCTATTGCGACTGTCTCTAGTTCTGTTATAATAATGTTACTTATGTAAAAAATTAGGTTGGTAGTAAACAGAATGTTAAATTTATAAAAAAACAACAATTATGTACCCACCTATTCTACATTGTCATATTTAAATTAATGGGAATATAGCCCGGGGTATTTTTCTGATCTTACAATGAGTATTGTTCGTCTTGTGAAAATAAAGTTAAAATCTTGGTACATATTAATTTAAACTCCGTGGATTTAAGCCATGTGAGAAGATTATAAAATAATGATAGGTTCGCAGGAAAATAACAAAAAAATAAAAATTCTTTCATCTGTAACTGCTTATTGTTTCATGATGAATAAGCATCGCATGCACGGTGAATAACGGTTTAAATTAACAAAATATATTAGGTATTTACTTTAACATTTAATTAAAGTACCTACCTTATATTTACAATGAGAGGAGATGAATCTCTCGACTTCTCGTTGGTCAACCGCTCTTTCGATGCCTCCCGGGCAAGTCACCTCATTCCCACTCTAACCAATAAGACACCTTACGCAATAGGATATCCTCATAACTACAATCATATCCCTTTGCGGATGAAATGTGATTGTGTCCTTATGACAGAGACATTTCGTAAGGAGTTGAGTTATTTATTTATTCTTTCGAACATAAATTGTACAGAGGCGGACTTAATGCCTTAGGCATTCTCTACCAGTCAACCAAAGGTGGTGAAGAGACTAGTGGCCGGCGCTTAAGCTTAGAAGATAACATTTTACTTTAATCCTGGAAAAATGAAACCGGTCGTAAAATCAGAACCCTGACAGATATCTTCAATGGACTGTCCCATCAGATCTGCTAAATACTCTTTGTTCTCTAATATTTGTGTTGTGTGAACTTAAATAAATATTGTACCGTAGCAATCACTCGCTCATCCACTACTCAAACAGTTCCTCAGCCTTACCTAGTCCGATATTACTTGGACCTACACAATGTAATACTAAGAGCATTGATAAAATATTAAACTAAGGTAGATATGTCACTAGCGCACTAAAAATGAAGCGTACAAAAGGAGGTAAGTTCTGTATCTCGCTTTAGTCACACTCGATACACTCGTAAAAACAAACGACAAACACTAACAGCGCAAACGACAAACACTAGCCATCTTTTTCTTCTCTATGCTTTAGATTGCGCCCCATCTCACTCACACTGTACCAATGTATGCCGAATAAAAATATGCATGTGTGCTGCTGCTGTGTTCGGCACATTTTTTTGGTCTCAATGACTAAGAGTCTTTCTCCTTCTGTTGCAGGGCACGATAGCGTCAATCTTCAACGACTCCACGACCCTAGGCCGTCGCTACGTGTTCGACATCCGCCGCACGTGTCGCGAGGTGCACGACCGAGCTCGTCGCGCCGCGCACGCGCTCGCCGCCGCCGCGCACGAGCCGCGCGCGCGCAGGAGATCTAGCTCCGGGGCTGAACATAAGGTAACAACTCTTCTTAAAACGTAACTGCTGGATTCTAACATTTAAGACCTAGGTCAAGACATCTTCAAGTTCTTAGAAGATTGATTTAATGAACTTAACACTGATTTTACGTCAGTTTTTGTACAGCAATCATGTGTGGCTCCACGGCTGCTATCCACATATCTGTTAAATACTAATAAGCCTCTCTCATTGTCTACAGGAGCCCCGATCCCGGTCTCACAGCGGCGGTTGTCGTGCTGAAGCCCTCGCTTGTCGCGTGTGCATGGACGCGCCTATCGACACGCTGTTCTTGCCGTGCCGACATGTTGTCTGCTGCGGGGAATGTGCTCCCAGGTATATACCGAACCTATCAAATAGATATTTTTAAGCTGATAGTTTGTAAGAGGAATTCACTACAATTTTTTTTTTTTTTTCGTTTCATTTCAACTTCATAATATCTAATAGAAAGTTTGCTGTCTCAACATATTTTTGAGTTAAACAGTTTTGAACTAAACTAAATTTAAGTTCAAACTTCTTTTTGATTCTATTTCAGTAAGAAAAGGACTGAAGATACATTTTAGTTTAGACCTGTCAAATCTGTCAGCGCCTGACGTAAAATAATGTATTTTTAGTACTCATGTTTTTAATCATGTTATTAATTACTCTCTCTCGTCTTTCCAGATGCAACCGCTGTCCTCTGTGCCGCAGCGAGATAGAAAAGTTGATGCACATATTCCTGCCCTGCGACTACCCGAAGAGTCCTGGTTTAGTGAAATGAGTACCATAACCGACCGACTCGGATCCAGATAATGATGAATTTCTACGCGAAATGACTCCCTGCAGCGCGCGCCGCCTGCGAGTATGAAGAAGTGCCCTTCTGCGTGTGTGTGTGTGATTGTCTAGTCACTAATATTTGACTTCATCTGGCAAATGCATTTCAGGAATGAGCAGCCATTCCAACCATGATACCCTGGTACTTATTTGTTAGATTTTAAATAATTAATTTGTTTATTGGCTAAATCTAAGTTGATAAGAAAATAACAAAAAAAAGGTACCCATGCAAGCATTTTTAATCGCCTTCGTTTTAGAAGGTTTAGTTTAATGAATGATGAAAAGAAAAGAAAACTTGTTCACAAAAAGTGCATTTTAATTAAACTTAATTTAAACCTGCCTGTTCATCATTGACCACTAATATGTATAAGTGATCAATGTAGTTCATCACTGGTAACTTATGTTCGCTGTAATGTTGATTTTAGTTCGATTATAAGTTAAATATTTGTAAGACCTGTGGTCTGTAAGTAAACTAATGGGAAAAAATAAAATAAATGTTAAGAAAACATACTAATACTGACAAACTTTGTTTTATTTCATTTTATACCAACAATAAATCCAAACTAATATTATAAATGCGAAAGTATCTCTGTCTGTCCGGCTTTCACGCCAAAACTAATGAACCGCTTGTAATGAAATTTGATACACAGATAGTCTAGAGCCTGAGAAAGGACATAGGCTATATAACATCCCGCTATGATCAATAGGAGCAGAACAGGAACAAAAAATGTTGCGAAAACGGGAGCAATCGCGGACGTACATATTGCTCCCACTATTTTAACAGGCGCTTATTTTATATCAACTAAGCTCTTTCGGTTCGAAGCTTACGCGGGTGAAACCGCGGGGCACAGCTAGTATATTATAAACGAATAGGCACACTTTTAAAAAAATTCTTTGACATGTTTAATGCAACATACAAGAAAAAGATGCACATGAAATAATTTGGCTGCTTGAGCAAATAAAAAACTCCAATGTAGAAATATTGCAAAGATTCCAAAATTAAATTCTGTAAACCAAAAAATACCTGGATAACCAAAATGTCTAAGCTATATTACTGCCTTAAAATTAATACTGCAAAGGAAAAGATTGAGCACAAAAGACATTTTGTATAATTGTCTTCTACGATGTCCTTCTCACCGCACTGGTTTTCTTGCTGACAAGCCGGTACACATTTAAAGTTAAAGCTCGGAAATATCTACGTAAAAAATCGGCAGATTCATCCCACATGCATATAATTTATTTATTTTTCTCTATCTACAATTTTTTATCTGTTTATATTTTGAATGTATGTATTTGTTATAATATTTTTAATACTTTTTTTCTCTCTTTGGTTTGTCCCTGCATCACCTCAAGGTAGATTGGTAGAAAATGCCTAAGGCATTAAGTCCGCCATTGTACAATGTTTGTGCATAAGTTTTAAATAAATACATTTTGAAAAGCACATCAACAGCCTGGTTGCTGTATTGACCAAACTCACGGGAATACCATTAATAGATAAAACAGGCACAACTTGATCTAGTCAAGCTAAATAAGGGAAGACCCTCACTGGAAACAATTACTTAGGCCGCCTACAACCACTGTTTGTATCTATCTACTAGGAAAAAAAGAGTAAAACAGAATACAGTTTCAGAATCCTTGATTGGTTCTAAGGTGCGTATTTCAGAACGAAACTCAAGCATTGATCATTACT
This sequence comes from Sesamia nonagrioides, assembly GCA_017933935.1. Classification (NCBI taxonomy): domain Eukaryota; kingdom Metazoa; phylum Arthropoda; class Insecta; order Lepidoptera; family Noctuidae; genus Sesamia; species Sesamia nonagrioides. The sequence goes on from JADWQK010001061.1 coordinate 3,401,331, forward strand.
TAAAACTAGTTTCAACCAATCAAATGGTTTGAAACGAGACTTAAGTAGAGCTTGAGTTTTGAGTGACGTTCTGTAATAAAGACCTTAGTGTTTGTTAAACAATATTTACTTACCAAACTTTATGTTCGTTGAAAACTAAAAGTAGAAAATTAATGAAGTAAACCAATTTCAAGTAAACCATTGTATCATCATCGTCATCATCTCAGCATTAGTTCCCAGTCGCATCCGAAGCTTTTTCAGCTTTGGAGTCTGGGGTCCGCTTTACCAGTCTAACTGCTGATTTTGGCTAAACTTTGATATTTTCCGTGAAGCGACTGCTGTCTGACCTCCACAACCCCAAGGCGATGTCGAAGCATTGCAGATCTAACCAGCTCACCTTCTTCCAGAAATTATGATGGGTAATTCTGAGATACTGACCCCAAGAGACTGCCTCAAACAATATTTTATTCCTTTTCATACTTGCTGGCACAGTTTCCATTGGTTCAAGAGTACTCATGTCCTGTGTGGGTTAGAGTTATTATTAGTTTTTTTTTTCTTTTTTTAAATTAGAAATTAGTGCTTGATAACAATCCCGCCTGATGGGTAAGCAATGACACAATAGTTGATGGTTAATTGCACTCGTTTATTAAAAGCATATTCACTCCAGCCTTGAAGACACTCAAATTGTAGTCCGACGGAAACACCGCCGCTGCCAAATTGTTCCAGTCTCCCGATGACACGGTATAAAAGAGGAGGCGAAACGCTTCGTGCGGATCGTAGAGGTGGTAACGACGTAAGGATGGAAACTCGCCGTACTACGGGTTGTCCGATGGTGGAACGGAGATGGGGGGTGGGGGGATTAAATCATGTAAATCCCTGTTTATGCTTTAAGGCTCATTGAAAATGTTATTGAGATGAAACCTTTTTTAGCATTGTTGTTTCGATGAAACAAAAAGCTACTTTTGAAAGCTGAAATTTTGAAGGTTTCATTTCTACCGTGTGTAATTTGCACACATACTTTTTTTTAGTGACCTGATGTTGCCAACCTCGCGGAGTCGCGGGCCTGCGGGCGCTGAGCAGTGGGCAGCTTGCGCCCGGTAAGGACCTGACCCGAGTCGACGGCGCGTCGTGTTTCACGCTCGCCTCATTGAGATGTCAGCACATCGTGATGGGGTCCACGAAGACCAATGCCTCCTGAGTCAGAGTTGCGGGTTGTTTAAAAAAGAAACCGTGGCCCGTAGAAAATAAAAAGTCAGTAAAAGTCTGACACGCCCTTCCGCTCCACCCAGTGCAGGAGGTCATTCGACGATTTCCCATCCCAAAAAAAAAATGTTGCCAACCTCAAGACCACATTCACACGATGGAACTGTCATGTTGTCTAGTAGAAATCTTGTCAATACTGATCTTGTTCAAGAATATTGGACTTCAGCAGAAATCAAGTCTCAGTTGACACAAGGATGTATACTGTTACCTACATCCCAAATTGTCCTAATAAACAGTCATTTACATCATCTGGGACATTTAAAAAACCAAGATTTCTACTGGGTGTTAGATTGAATACTATCATAGCAAGAAGTTTCAAAATAACCTTCTATGTTGCTCAGGATGAGTTGGACTAACAGTTAGTGTCAGTTCATAACTGTTATTGTTAAACTTACTGCAGAAATTATCTTAGCAACCTCCATATCATTTGCCCATAATATTCTATCAGGCGTCGGTATTTTTATTTTTTGTTAGCGACATACGATACCATGATGCTGGATACATATTTAGTGGGTTCCATGCGTGTATGTTTGCTTGCTGTGTGGTCCTATGTGTCCGTACAGAATAAACCCATGTCTCAGGGTTATAACATCCAGTGTAGGTATGTGTGTAGTGTGTCGTCGTCCGTGGCGCAGCGGTCAACACGCCTGCCTGCGACGTGGAGGCCCCGGGTTCGATCCCAACCATCTTTTGCTGATTGGCCTGGGTCTTGGATGTTTATCTATATTTATGTATATATTATAAACATAATATCGTTGAGTTAGTATCCTATAACATAAGTCTAGAACTTACTCTGGGGTTAGCTCAATCTGTGTGATTTGTCCGTATATGTTTATTTATTTAACACTTTGCAGTTTTCTTGTCTACGGGTAATGGCACTAATTTCAATTGTACAACTCTGGTTAGCGTTATAAATAATATTGATTACTATTTCTAAACACTTGGCAAATAAATTAAAAATAACAAAAACAAGTTGACGTCATAAGGCCCATTGTCATTTTTTTTTTGGTTAACTTCTTTCCGTACTTCTGAACGGAAAAGGCAAAGGCCGGTAAGGGTACGCCATATAGCCTAGACATAAGTAAGTTTTTTCTTGAGTAAGTTTATATCCTAACTTATCCGCACTCCGGCTTCACCTTGGTGGCGGGGGACTGGGAAAAGGCGGAGCCTTGGCTACCATCCCCCCACCGGCGATATGCCCGCCTACCACGGCGGGCCCTCATTTGCCCCTCCACGCCCCTCCACAGGGAGGGGCCGTGGCTCAGCCACCCTCGTGGTGAGCGGTGCAAGGCGGACGTAGGCACCCCCGTGCCTCACGCCCGCCGCTCACCTCAGGGAGGGAGAAAGCGGGTGAAAACCCGCCTTCTCCTGCCCCTACGCCGCTTGCGGAGCGCCGGAGCGAGGGGATCCTCCTCTCGCTCGCGCTCCGCGGCCTCCTTCTGCGACATCACGGCCTCGCAGAAGGAGGCCATCGCCGCCTAAGCCTCCTCACTCCCCACCATCGCTCTGACGATGGCGGGCAGCGAGAGGTCCCCTCCTACCGCCGCGACAAGATCGCGGCGCGGCACGCCCCACGACGGGCACACCGCGATGGTGTGTTCCGCCGTGTCCTCCACTGCGTCGCAACCGTGGCACGACGGTGTCTCCTCTCGTCCTATCCGGTGCAGGTACCTGTAGAAGCAGCCGTGATCGTGAGTACCTGCACCAGACGGAAGGAGAAGAACCCGTGACGCCTGTCGAGCCAGTCCTTCAGGACCGGTCCGATGGCGTCGAGGGTACGGCGGCTGAACACCGCGGAGGCGAGGTCCCGCATCCAATGCTGGACGATGGCGTCCCTCGCCTCCCGACGGACGGCCTCTTCTCACCTCTGGGGCCGGACGCTCACCCAGTGCCCCGCGCCCCGCCGTCCACTCGTACACTATGGCGAGCACCCACGCCTCGAGCTCCCAAGGCGGGATGCCCGCCAGAGCGCACGCCGCTGCGAAGCCCACCGTGCGGTAGCCCCGCGCTGCCCGCTGGGCGATGGCTCTTTGGGGCGCCCGAAGGGCGGTGAGGTTCTTCCTGCTATGGAGGGAGTCCGCCCAAATGGGGGCCATAAAGGGCCATACTCCGCAGTATGCTTATAGACGCCGGCACCGCGTGCTCGGCCCTCTCATGTTTGGCATGAGCCATGAGAGGGCGTATTCTACCTTATCCTAGCTTAAACCTTTTTTTTTTTTGTTCCGGGGTGGAAAATCCTCAATGGATGTCCGCCGCCCTGGGGTGGGCGACGGGGTCTGTCAGACTCTTACTGACTAAAATCCACCCCGCTGTCTCTCCGGTCACGTGCGCACAGAACCGCGGGAGTCCTTGATTCTGCCGCGGCCCCACACTGTCGTGCCGGCCCGGTGTGTCCGGGCCTCGCCTCCTGCACGGGGTAGTGAGGTGTTAAACTACCCCGTGCATCGCCTCTGAGGCGCACACCGACACACGCCCGCGCCTCCGCCTCGGGGTCCAATGAATAAGGTGGCGGGGACTTCCCCATATCCCTCGCCCCTGGACCCATTCATGAGGGCTGGAAGAGGGCGTTATCCGCCCTTCCTCGGCGCCCGGTGCGTCTTCTGCGGCCCGGGAAGGGAGTTGAAATCTCCCTCTCCCATGCCGCAGCTTCCTTCCGCGACATCACGTCCTCGCAGAAGGTCGCCTCCTACTTCGTTTTCCTACTCGGAGAGCGTGTGCTGCGCCAGGGCCCTCATGCGCATGATGGCGTCTATGGTGGAGCGCCCCCGACGAAAACCAAACTGGTTGTCGTCCAGGTTTGGCCCCTCTCTGCACAAGTGGCCGACGAGGCGATCTGCGATAATACGCACAAAAAGTTTGCCCGCCTCATCAAGCAGCACTATGGGCCGTTACGCAGACGGCAAGTCCGCGGGGCGCCCCTCCTTCCAGAGCAGAAAAAGCTTCCCCTCCTTCCACACACTGGGATACTGACCCTGCTCGAGGCATGGCGTGAAGAGCCCCCTCAGCTGGGGCTCTAGCTCCTTCAGAGCCAGGACGAGAGCTCGGCCAGGAACTCCGTCGGGTCCGGGCGCAAACAACACTATAAATAATTTTATAAGTCTAATGAAAAATGAGCGTGACACTAAGCTTGACCTTCCCGCCAAAAACCTCGGCCCATTGACACATTATTGACATTGATTTAAGTTTCTGGCTTGGTTACTAGACCTTTAAGCCATTATTGACATTGACGTCTTAAATTATGCTATCATGTTGCCTTAAAGTTAATTTTTTTTTAATTGAAAATTTTCTCGATTTCCAGGTTTCAAGGCTGCTAATCACTAACTAATCATTTATCGTATTTAAATGAGTTAATGCTTTTGGAAGTACAATCATGTGTTTTTTGTTGTTAACACATTTCTCTGAAAAATTGTCGTTGGCTGTACAATACGATTTCAAAGCTAAAACTGATAGAAATATAATTGTCTTTGGGTAGTTCATTATTACCATATGAAGAAAACTGACCAAAATAATGGGAATTTTAATTTATTAATATGTCGAATGAATAAAGTAACCGTAAGATATAAACAACATTGTAAAAATTCTCGTCTGGAAATCGAAAAGGCCTCGTCTATACTTCATATCTTACCCTGACACCCTATCAGGGAATGCATGACATTTCATTTATTTTGAGATGATATTTTCAAAAAGAATGTATGATATTTTGCTAGATCACACACTACTTTTACTCGATGTGGGCAGAATACAATAAAGGATGATAATTTTATATAAACTACTATATTGTTCCAAAGATAAAGGTAAAATGAGCTAATGGACTGATGTGTGTGAAATGAGTGACACGTGGCCTTTGCTGGCCGTAATGAGAAAGCCCGACCGCTTGATGGCTCGACGCGAGCTGATGATTATTATAAAGTAAAATGAATACGAGGCGTAAATGTCATGCGGTTGCACCGTACAAGTATATACTACAAGTTTGAGATGGACAAAGTTTCTTGACCGATTTTCGAGGGATGTCTTAACAAAAATGAGATACAATGATAGAATAAACAATAAGAAATCTAGGTATAACACAACTGAAACGCCTATAGGTTTCAGCTGTATTAGGAAGGAAAACGCCAGTTGAGCGAGGTGATGCAATGTTAAACTCAACATCACGACCAACGATGTTGTGCCAGAGGGCGCTTAATCTGGAGACCCTCCATGACTAAACTTCCGAGACAGTAACTTTTGGTGCATCGTACCATGCACACATTGCAACACAACTGTTCAGACCCGCCCTCCGTACTACTTCACCAGACGTCATGCCGAAACACGACGAATCGCTTGGCGGCAAGACTTTGTCTGGTGGGTGGTAACTTCTGTCGGCAGCTGATGTTATCAACTACCACCGAAAGGATAATAACATTAAGAGAGTTATTTACGTTGTTGAGCAGATACAGTCTTCGAATATAAAGAGCAAAGAATTAGCAATATGTTTCAAAATTATTTAGATTGAGCTTTACGCCACTAGTGTGCATGAATCTGCCAGACCGAAGAGTTTTCCACAAGAGTTACGATGGTCCCAGGCGCCCGGATTGGTTTTAAACAGTAAAACTCTATTTATATGTAGGTATTAGCCTATTCCACTCTGCCCAGAACGGAATAGTTTAAAGATTTCCCGCTCAATAAAAAAGACCATTCTCTTTTTCTTTCAGGAAATAATTGCATGAATTTAGTTTCAAAACTAAATTTGTAATAATTCAGTTTCAACATTGTTTTCGGTAAATCACAAAGTTAGTTTCAGCAATATTATCCTATTAGGATTTGAATTTGGTGATGCAAACACTAACAAGAAAATAAATGAAAACACGTTGACAACGGTGTGGCATACTTCAGTTTAGCTGAACAACTAATTCGTCTAATAAATTCACAAATAAACACATAACGAATTTAAAAATAAACAAAACTAAAAGGAAATACTTGGTGGGAATACAAATTCAAATACTGGCAACATTTCTCCCTGCTCATACGAACGCAAGATGGCTGCCAATTTATGTGAGCGCAAGGACAAGTAGAAAAGTGATATCCGTTTGTGATATTTCGTTTATATTTGTGATAATAACCTTATAAATATTGTCATTGTTTGTGTATGTGGCTGGAGGAAGTTTTTGTGCAATATATTATGAGTTACTAATTTTTTTAAAGTAGTTTGTGTAATCTTACGTTGGATGGTACAAAATGTTCCTTGTTGAATTGTGATTATTTATGCAGTGATACAAGTTTTGGATCGCTATGACGCTTGTTGTTGGATGATATCTGTGTTATCACGTAAGTGTGTTCATTTTTTATGTTAATATAGGTTAAAACCACCGAGTATAGGTCCGTTGAAAAATTTCGTCAGTGTTGTAACCTATTTGCCTATAAAGGGTTTTCAGTGGCGTGGCTGTTAGGCTCGCCGGCGGCTCGCCGGTGCTCCATCCGCCACAGCTGTTAGGTTCTCACGCTAATAAAGACTTGATTTTCTCCAAAATCCAGATTTTTACCGTTAAAAACGATAAAATCATGCAAATAGTTGTTTTGTTACCCATGTAACAGATGTTTTACTAATAATTCGTCCAGGCGGACCCTTCGTGCACATTTCAAATATTGACTACATTACCTCACGTCTTTATCTGTACCGTCAGTTTATATGTACATGTAAAAACATTAATTTTCGTCTCTTTAACTATAATTGATGAAAACGAACGCGTAATGCTGATAAGTACGTGTAAATTTACTTTTAGAAATTCTGAAGATGACTAAACTATGAATTGCTATCAAATTACACGATATACACCATTCTGTTAGAGATTCTGCGGAACAGACAGAAGGCAAATGATTCCTTTGTTTTTAGCTTTCACTGTTGGTATTTTTATGATAATGCTGTAAACTTCAGTTGTTCTCAAATACTTACTGTATGTAAATTAGCAAAATTGACAGTTATGTTGCTGAGGCAGAAGTCATAATAGTATTGAAAACTTGTAAGTTGTTTTGAAGATCTCTGTTTGATAGCAGGGCTGAAACTTCACAAAACATTGTAAGGGAACTGGCATGTCTCAGAATAAATTAAAAAGAAAATAAGCAACCTGTACCAACTCGCAATGAGTTTTCTCTTGTTTAAAACTTAAATTTCTTTTCCCCATTAATATTCTACCATTTCCTCTAAAATGTTCACATAAGTATCTACACAACTAAATTTGTCCCCTTAGTAAAATTTAATAACATTTTAACACAAGCACTGATTTGATTAACCATTTAACCTCTGGCTGGTTTCCTAATAAAAAATGCATAAGTTTTACATATTAATTTGTATTGGTTATGCCAAACTCATATCTATTTATATGCATACTAATAACATTCTTGTCTCAGTGTTTGTAGCCAAACTCTTAACCAATTGTTTGAATTTTTATCTATACATTCAATACATCTGTGAAAAAGTTGTAAAATAGAGATTGATATTCTTTTTTATTTACATACTTTTTATGACACAACATTGTTTACCAAGTCAGTTAGAAATATTATAAAGAAAAAATATTTTTTTTTTGTATGCTTGTTACAAAGTGACTGAAAGGATTTTGTTGACACGTGGCAGATGGGTACACCATGCATTACACATAGAATAAGTAATTTTTATAAATAAATAGAATACATAATTTTTATGATGATATTTATTCCGACATAGTTGAGTCTTAGGTCCGTATTACAGAACGTTACTCAAGCATTGATCTCTGCTTAAGCATTACTTAAAACTAGTTTCAACCAATCAATAGGCTTGAAACGAGACTTAAGTAGAGCTTGAGTTTGAGTGACGTTCTGTAATACGGACCTTAAATCACAGCCACATTACTGTGTCATGTTGTGTCTTGACTTGGGGATTAACAAATCAAAAGAATATTAAAATTTCAAGACTATGTCAAATATGGTATGGCATATGGCAATATGGCTATGGTATTTAGTTGTAAGGTGCGTTTTGTCTGTGCGGAATAAAGAATTTTTCTTTTTCTTTCTTTCAAATACAAAAGAGTTTTGTTTTGGCTAGAACTGCATCATATCTAATAACAGGAAGATGCTGTGGAAACCAGATATATATAAACTATTAATTGTTTAGTCCTTCTTAGTCCTTATCTGATAATTGAGTGACAAGAGACATTATCAAGTTCAGTCCCTAATACCAAATTCAATTTAGGATCAGAGTTAGTGTATTGTCTTTATGTTTTTTTTTATTCTGTTGTTATCTGATTAAATTTAGCAGGAGTTGAATCTTTACTACACTCTTTTGTTTTAATAATTTACTATGCAAAACAGTGTTCTATAGTCTATTATAAATCAAACCAGTCTGTTAAAAGAATAGGCCAGGGCAAAGATGATATTTCACTTTCCTGTGTTATTTAGGTTACCTAGTTGAGTAGACAAATCTAAATACCATACCTACAAAGCTCTAAATCCAACTTCTGCACCAAAAACTATTTTTAACTCTTTAATTTTTAATGTTCCAAAACTTTTCAAATGACATTAATCACATGTACTGATGCAACTTACTTTTTTAAACATCCCAAATAGTGTACAACGCCCATAATAAAGGCATTTGCACTTCAAAAATGTTTACTCTTATGATACAACAGTTAGTCAATTAATTACTGTTACATACCATATTATGTGTACTGGAACACTTTTTCCTTTCTGTCAATGTTGCTTGTTTTCCAAACACCACACCATCACCATCTCAGCGTTAATCCCAGTCCCATCCGAAGCTTTTTAGCTTTGGAGTCTGGGGACCGCTTTACCAGTCTAACTACTGATTTTGGCTAAATTTCGATATTTTCCGTGAAGTGACTGTCGTCCGACCTCCACAACCCGAAGGCGATATCGAAGCATTGCAGTTAGACCAATTGTGCAACTTTTTGAGGGCTCCAACAACCCGTAACGACTGCCACTAGATGTTCGTATGGCAACCGGGACCAACGGCTTAACGTGTTTTCCGAGGCATGACCAGACCAGTGCAAACATTCATATTCATGCATACAAATATTTGCACTGTGCGGGGATCGAACCCGCGCCTCCTTGCGCAACGGCCGCGCTCGCTACCGCTAAGCCATGGAGGCTGTCTGCTTGTTTTCCAAACATGTCACTTTAACACCTATGTATTATGTTAAGCCTTTCTCATTGTTGCAAAATACATATCATGTGCGTCCTGAAATCATAAGGTCCTAGTAAGCTTTACAGACAAGTGAATCTTGGGGACTGCCGATGTTTTACTTGTCTGTAAGTGTTCTGAGTTTCCCGTGTCACTGCAACATGGCGACACATTATTGACTACATGATGGAGCCATTAAAGTAACCAGTACCAATGGCTGATGTTTAAGAATACTGTTAAAAAAGCAGTCATGAATTGGAAATACTTAAAATGTTGTCTGGGGCAAACTGGACCGTTAAATCCCCCACATATTTTTAGGTGGCTGGCATTATCTATCAAAAGGTGACTTGCATACTTATTTATCCTATCCACAGGGCACATAAATACATTGATGCAAAATAATGAAGAAAAAAAAATGTGATTGTAAGAATCCATTTTCTTGTCTAGAACATCCTAAGCTTACATGACCATCCCAATAAGCCATTAAATATCACAATTTATGTGCAATGGCTCAACTTTATCATTCATCATTACTTATTGTCTTATGCTGACAGTATATTTAATATTTAATTGTTTTAAAAACGTGACTCTGGTCTGTAAGCTATAAAGTGTACAAAGAAATCTATTGTATTGGAGGTCTTGGAGCTCTGCTCATGACAAGGACTAGCTAATTGTAAAGCAAGGAGGAATTTAAAATTGTGTACTTAGTCGTTTATGATTCTTCGCGACATAACATACAATATGTAAAGAAAACCCTGTCCGACCCGTAAGGATAATAAAGGTTAGGTAAACACATGGCCAAATAAAATACTAAATTTTACATAATCATCATAGTAACAATACTAATGAATTTTGAAATAATCTTTTTTTGTCACGAATTAATTCCAACTTCCCCAAAATTTGGTAATTTTTAAAAAGTGACAACACCATTTGTGACGGAGCGAATAGCGATGCGACCACGTGCCGCGTGCCCTGCCCCCCGTCACCCGCGGATGTACGCCTAACGTGTTGTCTACCGCACATGCATTAAGTTACCTCGCTTTTTCGAAATAATATTTATTTTTTTAGGGGGATTTTTTTTTAAGTTTAGACTGGCTTTGTAGGCATTATTATAATCAGTTATCGATACCTAACAATACCTTCACGGATCGGACAGGGTTTTCTTTACATATTGTATATCCTATGTTCCAGAAGTTTCAAATTCCCTCCACTCTTTTCACAATAAGTCTTCTCTAGGAATAGTAAATTTATAGTTGTAGATGTATGTTATACGGATTAATTGGGAACAGGGGGGCGGCACTTTGCTTTGTGTAGTATAATTGATCACAAAACTGAAGGGAAAACTACAATCCAAAAAATCGAATATATGTGACCTCGTACTGGGCCCGAGCCGCGTGGTGGTAGATTACAGGCCATTCCATCTCGAAGAGAGGAAGCCTGTGTGCTAGCAGTAGGAACATGATTGACTGATTATGCTAAGGTTATAGTGATAAAGAAGAAGTAACATTAACATCATAATAACACAAAATTCTGCTGTCTTTATCTTACTCAAATTAGGCAACAGGTGCGTTTACATGGAAATTAACCACGTATTCGATGAATTAAGGACAAAAAGTAGTGATATTCTTGAATTATTATAGTATTTGGTAACCACCTGCAGCAACTGCATTGTTCCCACAGTATTGTAACTGCAGAATAGTCGTCCTGTCAAACGTATGACAAAGAAAGCCTGTTCAAATACAGTTGTAGTTACGTAAATGTCTTCGCAGCTTGCACGATCGGTTGTTTATTATTTATATCATTCTATTACAGCAAATTAGGGATTCAAAAGAGCTTGGTCACTGATCAGACTTCCAGTATGCTGCTGTCTGCGGTATGCAGCTATTCGAGTAGATATTCCTGCGATACCCCCAACGGACGCAGCAGCTCGCGAACGCACGTACTCAACCAAAAACGTTTATAATACATACACGTACTTATTATATTTGCATATCAGAATCGTGATTATAATGTTTTCAAACAATAAATTATTTAAATTACAATTTGAAAAACAAACACTGTCACCTAAATATGCAATAAATCATCAGCGTATCGTCCTTACAGTGATGACTGAACGGTCCAGCACGTCTTGTTTAGGGTTCCGTCCCAAAGCCTAAAAGAGTCCTGTAATAGGGCCCATTTTTGTCCTTCGGGTACAGAACCCTAATAGAAGAATATTAAACGTGTTACATAAATAAATCCTTATAACAACCTTTCTTTGATGTTCCTCCAATAATCTTGCAGAAACATTGCACAGAAGTGGAGTAGCGCTTTAAATTGTCTGTTGGCCTAACGTTGATCAGCCTATTTAAATAATATACAACTAGAATAATATGAAACTCTGTTTAAAGCTAATCAATGCCGCATTTTGCTTAAATACATTGAAGCCCTTTTATGTGTCATCAAATGACCTCTTCTGCATTGGGCGGAGCGTAAGGGAGTGTCAGACTTTTACTGACTAAAACCCACCCGTGTTTCTTCACTTGTCTGTGCGCCAGGGCCACGGTTTCTTTTTTAACCAAGCCACAACCCTGACCCAGGAGGTATCGGTCTTCGTGGACCCCGTCACGATGTGCCGACATCTCTTTGAGGCACGCGTGAAACACAACGCGGCCTGGTCCTTACCGGGCGGCGAGCTATACATGAAAGCCCTTACAGGCGATTCTTTCAGATTTTCTTTTCTACTCTCGTATCGTTATTACGTAAAAAAAACATGGAACCGTCATATTAAAATGCCATGGTAAAATATTATCCAACTTGCAAGGTGACTTCGGGGCTATCTCTCCATATGCGGCATTTTTAATATCGATGTCGGTAGCTACGAAGTTCTGATGACAATGTAAAAAACAGAAATTCTGCCGTTACTGGCTCGATTGCCGACTCCAAAATAATCAGGAAAAAGCTACGATGATATATAACAGATTATTTGGTGCAAGGGTCATTGACATCCCACCCTACCGTTCGTCGAATCCAACCAGGGTTCGCTCCTTTAAAAGAACTGGTCGTGTGATCATTAGCAGGCACTGGACCGGTTCTTCCATCCATCATGTTATGGCAAGCTACTGCTTTTATAAGTGGCCAACGTCTGCACTCTGTAACCATAGGGGATACCATGTAGTCGATGTGATTTTTATTTATGTTCACGTTTTTTTACCTCTCTCCGAGAAAATTAAATTACTTCTATTTCTATATGGTGTTTTACCGCTCGTTGAATTTTTTTTTATGAAAACTGTGTTATGCCCCTGTAATTCGCGTCACTAAAAATGGATGGTTTTAGGCCATAGTGTGCGAATTCAGATAACTTCGAAATAGGGATCCATTTATTTACCTGCCTTTTGAAACATCTTCACAGAAATAAAAAAGGTTTTTTGCCAGAGGCATTACGGCTCCACCACCTAACCGTACGAAATTGTATCTCACTTATGACGTCACCGCAAAAATTAAGGGGTGGCCTTTTGTAGCCAAGGACCACGTAGTGCCCAGTGTCATCGACACGAAGGCTTTATTTCTCTCTTTCATTGCAATGGCGACTGGAATTCGCTTTGTCAACACACGTATGTAGGTGTTTTGATTGAGTCATTAAAAATATTAAAATATTGAATTGATAATATTTGAATGTGAATCATATTGAATTATTACGAGTTGTTTTATGTTGTTTGAATAACACCAGCGTATAAATGTATGGTAGAGGTTAATTAGTATATATAATGGATTATATTAGGGTCATTCCATGTAACGGGTGTTACAGGTCGTACACTTTTACTTGACAATTAATTCATGATGCAATAAGAAAACAATTAAGTTTTATGAGCTTAACACCTTCCATCTAGGACTATTTACTGGTATCTGTAATAAATTGGACAGTTACAAACAGCAGTAAAGAAATTAAAGGCGAGATATGTGCGTAACGGGCGTTACACGATTTTGTCTAAGCTTTCGGGCTTAACCGAAATGAAAGCAAAACTCTGCGAATTTCTTTACTTTACGTTAGTGAAAAAATTGGAACTACGTAGCTAAATAAATTCTTAACTGCGTAGTCCACTTGTTTTAAAACAAAAATACAAACATAATTTTTTATCGAAGTTTAAAACTGTAACGGGTGTTACAGCTTAATGTAACGGGTGTTACGAGTACGAAATTATCATGTTTACTGCTAATTTACATTAATATTTTTGGGAAAATAATAATATCTGCTCCTTCGCATGGACATATTGGCATATCCCTGCACCACTGTATCCTTTTTTTTTCTTTCAGAGAGAGCATTTTGACTAAAAGATTACAATATTTTTAATAAAAATATTGTAATGTTTTAGTCGAAATACTCTCTACGCGATTTCTAGTTTTTTGTCTGGTTTTAAGCTTTTAAGTTTGGATGTTGTACAATTTTTTCTTTATCTTTTTTTCTTCGTTTTCTGTCCCTTTCTCTTTCTTTTTGCACGGTGTTCTGCATGTTTTGCAGATTTTTTTTCAGGCTTTGTCTATATTTTTCTTCATTCTATTTTTCGCTGAAGACATCGTCAGTATAAAAGGAAAGCTAGCTCAACCTAAGCAAAGTACACCATACTGCATTCGGCATCAGGCATAATTATTATTTTGGGGCCCGCCAATATATCACGCTACTAAGTTAAATTGTCGGCGTTTTTGCTGAGTTGCAACATTTAGTGTCAGAGATCTGTCGAGTTGTCAAAGGCTGCATGAAAACAGCTAAATATAATTTATCTAAGTGTCTTTTTCTTAATTAAATAGAAACAATAGCATGCAACTTAAATTTAGTCTAGTTTTTGAACAAGGGATTCGGGGCTAGTGAATGGGTCAAACAACTCAAGACATTAGAGGTTACCCATTTACCAACAAGATAAGAAGTAAGAATAAAATGCAAATATTTAATTCAACTCAGCATAATGAAAATGTTGTCAACTGTTGACGAAAACATTTTTTATTAACGAAAGACATAAAAAACGTGTCGTTATAATATTTGGAGGACCCCTAAACGTAAAACCTTTATTATTAGTTCTTATCAAGGCATTTAAAAATTTGGTAACACCCGTTACGTAACGGGTGTTACACACTGTTACCCGCCAAAATTTCACAAACAAAAAGGCCAATCTTCATATAAATGCAAACTTAAGTGGTTATCAATCATATCCTTACTTTCTTAAAAGCATTTTATAATGCGTGCAATAACTTAATCGCCAAACAAACAAATGCCCTTTTTTTTGTAACGGGTGTTACAGGTAGGAGGCATAATTTAAAAGTTAAATAAATGGAAAGAATAATAAAACTTACGAAATAATATTACACGCAACAACTGTTGAAAACTTTTCTGTTCGAATGGCGGGAAGCGTAATGCCAATTTAACAATAGTTTTCTTTTTTCAGTGTATCCAATTTTGATTAAATTTATCAACCATCAATCGTTCATACTAACCTAACTTAAATATGTAAAAAAATCGAAAAATTAAATACTTATCGAAAAAATAATGACATATTATTAAAATATGGGGTTTTAAGATTATCCTAAGATACATTTTAATTTAAAAACAGTAATTTAAAAATTTATGTTGCGGTAGCGTTTTTCATGGAATTACCCATTACATACTAGGAGCCGCCAGCGACTTCGTTCGTGTGGAGTTAGTTATGCTCAGCGCCTATTGGGCGCAGCGTGATGTTATATAACCTAAAGCCTTCCTGGATTAATGGGCTATCCAACGCAAAAAGAATTTTTCAAATCGGACCAGGAGTTCCCGAGATTAGCGCGAACAAACAAACAAACATACAAACAAACTCTTCAGCTTTATATATTAGTATAGATAATAATCTGTGCCAAATGACACGTCGTTTTAATATAATTTTACTTAAGTATCTTGTCACATTATATACCATACTTAAGGCATAATGATTTACTTGAATCTGACATTCTGTAAGTAATAAATGAAATAGGTATTTAAAATTTATCAAAATAGGTAAGTAATATGAGTTCTAGACATCCATTGTTAAACATGGCTTCCTCCGTATCCTCACTTAACTAGAAACAATTGCAGTATCGGTCGTATAAATATGACAAATATTTTTTATGTAACTATTGAGTACTACATACAGTACTACATATACATACTTTTCACACGTCAATCATATTTTAAGAATGAAATGATGGACGGTGTTTCTCGTATGACTACTATGGGAAAAAAGTCCGAAATAAGCTCGGAAGTTACAGCTATTTTAAAGTCGAGACATAATCCTTGTCAGATCATGTGGATACCATGTAGATTGGTCTCCTCAATGTTGTTTGGAGAAAAGAACCACACAGATTTAGTAGATTCGTCTAGTTAGTAAGAAAAACGAAACTGCAATCAGTACTGGGGAAAATACGTTTGGAAAGGCCGCATAAATTATTGAAACTGCCATTGCAGACTATAAACAAAAATAAATTAGAAAAAAGTCGCATAAATATGAGTGCTAAAGCCGTACGCATCTTAAAACTCTCAAAACCCAGTTTTGTCTCATGGTCTCTAAAACACACATAAAAACTTAATTTTACACATACATGAGGAATTTATGCTACCTTTTGAAAAACCACTTAAGACCCTTTTGCGATCTTTGAACGAGAAATTCGTGCATTCCCCCGTCGAAAGGTCCTCGATCATCATTATAGGCTTTCAAATACTTAGGCTGTCATTATAGCATTAAAAATAATATTTTATCGGTTTACTGAAGATAAATTATGGAAACAAGCGGGGTAAACACACCTGCGGGGTTGCACCTGGCCTGGCTTTAATATCGCCATTGATCCATGGGGGTTCAGTGGAAGCAATCGAAAGTGCCTGAACCGTTTTAGAGTTTTTTTGTTTCATTTAAGCCGGTGGTATTTTTATCAAAAGAAGGTCGACTCGGAAATGTTTAATTTTGATGAAAATTGTAGCTTTTATCAACACTTTAATAAATTATCACAGCAATCTTATGTGGCAGAAACTTTTATGCCGTTTTGAGTATTTTGAGGCCAAAGAAATGGCCAGTGAGACATTACTGGCGATTTAATTTAAGGTATTTTACGTATTACATCTGATAAGTTTTAATGCGTAAACCAAAATGATTGTAACCTGTTACCAAATAAACAAATTAAGTACAGAGTTCAGAAATCAGATTTACGCACAAAATATAATCCTCGTTATTACATCGTTAAATCGCTGAAAATGTCGTTTACATTTCGTTTATTTTATTTTTAGAACTGTAATTTAAGCTATTCGTAACTAAAATGAATAATCCAACCTGTTTTATCTCCATTTACCTACTTAACTGTTTTCTCCAGCTGCCTTCATTGCTATCTTAACTCTCAAGTCAGATTTTCTTTATTTGTACTACCTTTTTTTAATAATTGTAAACTAGTGCTAGACTGCAATCCCGCCTGATGGTAAGCAGTGATGCAATCGTTGATGGTTAAGCGCGCTAGTTTATTAAACCTATTCACTCAAAAAACAGAGGATAGGAAGGAAGACGGCAGCTGAGCGAGGTGATACAATGTTAAGCCCAACAACACGATCAACGATGCTGCGCCAGATGGAGACTGATCTAAAGACCCACCACCATCAAACTCCCGACACAACAACATTTGATGCATCGTACCCGGCACACATCGCAACAAAATTGCTCAGACCCGTCCTCCATACTGCTTCATCAGACATCATGCCAGAACACGATGAATCGTTTGGCGGTAAGTCTTTGTCTGGTGGGTGTTCCCTTCTGCCGGCAGCCGATATTATGACCTGCCACCGAGAAATAAATACCTTAAACACTTAGAAGTGTTGAAGTTCCTCCAAACTTTTTGTTTAAATATCATTGCATACTTAAACTAATTGAGCGGACGCCTACTTAAGTAAATCGTTTCATTCCCGAAATTTTTTACGATAAAGTTAGATGCAAATTAATGCAAACTTTGCAACCAGTGGTTGAAATACATTTCATAACATTATGGATTTTGATGATTCTTATTTGCAGGGAGTATGAGGAAGCTAGTTGGCTGTAAAAGTACCAGACAGGCGAACTGGGCCGAGACTGCGTCTTACGTCTTTTCCGTGTTTCCAGTGCCTAACATAACCGCGGTTATAAGTGTAGAATTTTTTTTCTTCTCAGCATTGGCTATAAAAGAAAGATTATAAACTAAATAACTGTGCAGCGCGTTTCAGATAATATGAAACTAACTAAACCAAACACAATCATAACTATGTACAGTATATACGGTAATATTGAAATTTCGTTAGCGCCTGGAACAACCGATCGCATCACTAATTGAGAAAACAACGAATACAAGTCAGCTTAATTCAGAAACGTTGCCCTAGAGTCCGTCTGGATTGTTTGGTTTACTTAATTTTTCCGAGAACACGTTAATAATTAATTGTTAACAAATATATGCATGATCATAAAGAAGTTAAAACAGTACATTACTTACATATTTAACGAGAATTCCAGTCCCCTCCCATTCAACATTTAATTTAATCAAGCACTCGAAAGTTAGCATTCAGAGTTTAATTTTATTGAAATATGATGGAAATTGTCTCCCCTTCAACATTTTTATCGTATTTTCTCGTATCTGGCACGGCTTACGCCCCCACATATTTTATATTGCAGCAGTCTATCACGATCGATCAAACTCGTTGAAACTGTCGCATTTGGCTTGTCAGGCCACAGAGGTTTCATATATTCTCCATATTTTACAGGTAATTCAAGTACCTGCTTACTTTACTGACTAACTGTGCCTTAAAGATATTAATCTAGTGCCTATACATATGTAGAGCTCACTACTTATTTTCTAGACTGGAAAAACTCTCTCCTACATCCAGTCCTTTAAACACATGAACTATGAACTTTCCCAGTAATTCTACCTTCTACGATATTTCTTTATCTGTTTAAAGACGTAGGTTTAAAAAACTTCAGTCAATCATGTACGAGGATGTGGGTGGAATCTTCAATCTAAAAGATGTCTTCAAAGTAATAAATGTCTTTATGAAAATACATAAGATTTAATATTTTGAAAGGTCACGGACCTCAAGTGTAAAAGCCTCTCATTTCATTTTTTATTGCTCCATTTACTTTGATATATTATTATATTAAGAATAAAATGCCTGTAGACTGGGTCTATGTCTTAGTCAACTAAAATAAAAATACTTTCAAGCCTCGGATTTGATCCCGTAACTCTTATTTCACCTGCCTATGGAGTTGGTCAACGACAATGGTGCACATTTGCCCAGAAGTAAGAAGCACTCGTAAAACGCATCTTTGTTTACCGCCAGGTGGGAAAGTGGTCAACCATGAAATTTCAAAGACCCTCCCAAGTAGGGATCGGTTTCACATAAGACAAAAAACGTCAATAAAATAAAAATAACACATTTCTTGAATGGGAATTCAATAGCGTCTCTTAAAATTTTATTAACTTCATTTTATTTATTACTTGTTATTTTACTTAAGTAACAACAATTGACATAGTTAAACTTTTTCAAAAATTCACGAGGTACAGAGCCTACCGCCAGACTGATAGTGGAAGGTTAATAATAGGGATCCGTTGTCACTCATTGGTTAGAGTAGAGAACAAGTGAAAGAACAGAGAAGTATTTCATTCGTTTATGATTTAAAAAATACAAACGAATGCAATGCTTTGGGTTACCCTGATTGAAGCTACCGGGAAAGAGACCCACTCCTTGATATTCCTTGGTTAGCAAAATCCTTCTTGGGTAGGCATCAATGTATCTGCCATTACCTCGTGTATCGCACCATCAGCGATCTAATACATCTACTTGTACTGATATCGGGTGTATTACAGAGAATGGGCCGATACATCAACCGCCCGACACTGACGGATTAGCGGGCACGAAATCCTTCGTGTGGTTAGGCTATTAGAACCGCGGGTGGT
Source organism: Sesamia nonagrioides (assembly GCA_017933935.1). Classification (NCBI taxonomy): domain Eukaryota; kingdom Metazoa; phylum Arthropoda; class Insecta; order Lepidoptera; family Noctuidae; genus Sesamia; species Sesamia nonagrioides. Next base: position 3,420,661 of record JADWQK010001061.1, read on the forward strand.
TGGTTGACGATGAAAATATAGTTTCCATACGTTGTTCTTTACTTGATGACAAGAGATCAAGAAAATTATGTCGAGAATTGTTTAAAAATGTGTTAACACATAGGTTTCTTCTACTATTTTACTACTTTATTCGATCAGAAAACATTCTGTAAGATAAAGGTATTTATCAAGATGTTCTAAAATGTTCTATTCCGCAGTCGATATCGAAAAAAACGTTAGCTTTGTTAGATTTTTGGTAAATACTTCTACGTGAGCTTTTAGTTTTTTTTTTGTCGCAAGTCAAAGAGCATATAGCCGCATCCAGACCGGCGTTCTAAAGAGCGAAAGTGACGCATAATTCCAAGAGCCAACCTTCATAGCCCAACAGGCACAGTATAAGTATCTAAGTAACCAGTTTGAAACGCAATTCATTGAGAGTGTGTTGACCGCCATTCATGCGCTTACTAGCATGATTTATGAATTAATTCTATTATATGCGATAGCGAGGGCCGGGCATTGCAAAATGAGAGGTTATGGGTCAACTTATACGAAGATAAGGGGAGTTGTGTACTTGTTTAGTTACGTTTGACGCGTCGACCTTTGGATACCCACAGGTATTGAGACGACGTTGTATGAACCAGGATTGTTCTCAAATCCTGATATTCCATATTTACTGTCGGGTACGGTTTCGACTTTGCTACGTCTATAAGTAACTTTTGTGATATCTAAATTACGTCTATTGCAATAGCATGAATATTCAGTATTCCTTCGCTTCCAATTTAGCTTGAGAAAGTAGTTACAACGGTCTCTTAATCTCTGTAATGATGAATACTTCCCGTCATATTTTTCCAGCTATTATGCGTTCTACGGAAAGTGATAAGTGATAACTAGTACGATAATAATAACAAGCGTGAACATGTTAATATTTTGAAACATTTGTTCAATATTATACATTTTTCCTATTGTTGTAAGAACACTTCAAGTCTTGTGAATGTTTCCAGGAATCCACCCACATACCTTCAATAATAAGTGGCCATAATGATATAGCTATCATCATCCCAGCGTTAATCCCAGTCGCATCCGAAGCCTTTTCAGCTTTGGAGTCTGGGGTCCGCTTTACCAGTCCAACTGCTGATATGGCTAAACTTCGACATTTTCCGTGAAGCGACTGCCGTCTGACCTCTACAACCCGAAGGCGACATCGAAGCATTGCAGTTAGACCAATTGTTGGACTTTTGAGGGCTCCAACTACCCGTAACGACTGCCACTAGATGTTCGTATGGCAACCGGGACCAACGGCTTAACGTGCTTTCCGAGGCACGACCGAAGGAGGAACAAAAACAACTCATTTTTTGTGCAATTTTGTTTATGCAGTTTTTATTTGTTTTTCAGTTTTATCATAAATCTCCAACTATACAGGCAAATCGGCGCACAACCCGTTTACCTTTAATTCTAGAGATCTCAGCACATTCTAAAGCCCTGATCTAGAAAGTTATAGTAGCTAATGCAAAAACATTGCATATGTAGTGAAAAATCTACCAAACAGCATTTTTTAAACAGCCTACGTAAATATATCCACGTGCTGTTTTCAGAATCATGTATTGAATTCATGGTGACAGAAGGCCAATCGCGTAATATAAAATTTACAAAACCTATTTGCAATCTAATGTCAGCGACAAAAGAACATCAAAAAATTGTAATGTTGAGAAATTACAGGTTGGTTACCATTGAGGGGGTTTTTGACGGGAAGGCTAAGATGATTGTCACGCTCATTTTTCATTGGACTTCTAAATTATTTATAGTGTCGTTTACTAAATAAAAACGCATGATTTATGTAGTAAAAAGTGCATTCAGTGAATAATTCATAAAGAACATTGAAATATTGCAGCATAGTGACCACATCATGGGTTTACATCAAATCTCCTAGCAGTCGGCTTACGCGGCCGTTTTTACAACTGTCATTGGCGATATCGGCCATTATTATGAAATATTTTTTTTAAAGAATTTCTATAATTTGTTATTTGATTATTGACAAAATTATGGTATCTAACCACTCTAAAGAACCGAAAGCACTTGGTATTTTTGACAGATTGAAATTGAAATCAGATAGTGGACACTAACGGTCAGACTAGTCCATAAGTTTAAAGTCTCTCAGCGAGCTATGGAGCGGGCTATGTTGGGCGTCTCTCTGAAGGACCGCATCAGAAATGAGGTGATCCGACAGAGGACCAGAGTCACCGACATAGCTGAGAGGATTAGCAAGCTGAAGTGGCAATGGGTTGGTCGCATATGCCGCAGGACCGACAACCGTTGGGGTAAACGAGTCCTCGAGTGGAGACCGCGTCTCGGCAAACGTAGCGTGGGACGCCCTTGGGCGAGATGGAGCGACGACATCAAAAAGGTGGCTGGTAGTGGCTGGCGGAGAACTGCTCAGGATCGAGCTTGTTGGCGTGCCATGAAGGAGACCTATGTCCAGCAGTGGACGAGTAGGGGCTGATGATGATGATGACGATGAGTGGACGTTCATAAAATTACGGGAACTGTCCCTGTCACCCTGCATTTTTTGAGCATCCTGTCTGGCCTGTAGTGTCCATTCAGTTTTCTCATAAAAATGCTAGTGGATTGCATACTTTTACCTATAAATACTTTCCATGCACATATTCAAAGAATGCATAGCTTCGAGTGGCGTCATTAGCATTGACAGTCATAGTGCAGCATATTTTGCCTCGTTACTATGCGCGTTTACGTACCCCCACTACTCTAGGGATTATAGGACAATAGGTTTCTATTGACGTACAACCCGAATAAATGTTGTATGTGTGTCATATTATAAAAATATAGACAGTTTAATTATTTTTTTGTTTTGTGTGGCATTGCCTTAAATGCTTATTACCAGAACTGTGTACCTAGTGTATCAATTTATTTTGATTGAAAAAAAAAACCGACTTCAAAATTAAGTCGGTGACTCCTGAAATTAGTTAATGTTCACTTTGCAGTGAACAAAGTGAACATTAACTAATTTCAGCAGTCACCGACTTACGAAATCCTTATTTTTTTATTGTTCCTTTACATAGTTTTTATTTTGCACTTATTAGTTGTAAAAGTATCTACTGATATCCAGCCGCATCCAAAAACACGACGTAAATGAATTTACTTGATTTTTTACCCTTATTTTCCTTGAGAAACCATAATAAGCCGGTGTTAGTAAAATATTTATGCGATCAAACTTAAAGATATACTTTCAGTTTAATCGCATAAATATCCTTTCACATAAAAAGAATCGTCGAAATCGTTAGGCGTGTTATTGAGTTACTCGTCCTTTTGACGCGCATCAACTTAAATTTAAGACTTTTGTGGTTTTCTTTGGTATGCCACTGTCAGAGCAGAACAAATTTTCAAATAAAAAAAAGTAAGTTAATCAAAATTCGTTCGACAAGTCGAACGTTCTACAACAAACATAAAAAAATCTGTAATTGAGAACCTCCTCCTTTTTTAAGTCAGTTAAAAATTATAGATGCGACGGTATATTTCCTTATTAAATGACTACCTACTGTTTCTCTACTTAGGACAAAATTTGCCAATGAACGAAACGATTTTGCGAATGAACGCCGTTCAAACATTCTGATCGTGTTCAGTTCGCGTTAAAACTTTTCAGCTTTTCCCATTCTACAATCGGAGCTCAACGGTTTAATGCAATAACGTAAGTAATCCAATTTGAAGATACAAAATACATGGATTTTTGTGCTTTTTCCATTAAATATATGATAAAATCTTGTCGCGCTGTCGGGGATGCTTTAAAATACATAATTTTAATGTTTTTATTGTTTTTTAGAGTATCGGAAATCCCATGGCTTCTTTTGTCTCATTTTTGTAGAATATCCTGTCATCAGATTTGACATAGCGAACATCGAGAGTCTAATTTCATAAAACTCATCAGATCAATTAAAAATAACTTACGAATGGTCATTGTTGTAACTGCACGTCGCGTCGTAGTTATCTTCTCTTGAGAAGGTACTTTAAGCTTATCTAAACGCAGTTTATGCTTAAAAACGGAAATTCCAACTATTTATTAATAGTGTTGACGTGATATTTTAATGAAAAGACACGCAACCCAATTTCGACGTAATACGTTTCCTGTGTAATTTTGATGGGTACCTTATCATACCAATATTGTTACAAGTATCGCCGGTATCTTATCAGAAAGCGGGGCATCTGTCGTAGTCGTGTTCGTGCGCCATCACACATCACGACTTGTGGTCTACATTGTACGAGGCACGCACGGATTTTGTGCAATATACCTGAAAACACGCGTGCTTGTCTAACTTTGTCCTTCTAAAACAAAAACGGATTTAAATAAAGCTTCCGATCTTCTGGATTTGCTTGTCTTGCCACAGTAATCACAATCTGAATAGTTTTTATGGATGTCGCTAATCTATTTCTACATATGTTCGAAACCTTTGCCTGCTCAAGAACGTAAATAACGCAATGGATGTTGTTGGACAATATAACATAAGCTTTTCTTAAACTATACATAAGCGGTATGAACAATCAATGATGAGAAATGCGTTTTAAACGACTTCAAAAAAAGGAGGACGTTCTCAATTCCACTGTATTTTATTAAATGGTTTTTCCTTCACAACTTTGGACTGGTTTAACAGATTTTGACGATTCTTTTTTATGTAAGAGGCTATAATACATACTTTCAGCTTGGTTCTATAAATCAGATCCCATAGATTATAATATTATTCAAATCGGTTCAGTAGTTCGGTTTTAAATCAAGTAAACAAAATTTTGTCGTTTGCTTTTCACAATTAATCATCTGCCTAGCATTTTCCCGACTAAGTAAGTTGGAATCATCGTCCAGTATGACCGGATGCAGCCGCATACCATTTACCAGTACTTACTTACTTTTCATAATTAAAATTTTTTTTTTTTTTTTTTTTGTAAAAGTAAGGTGGTCTCCAGCAAAATATTACAAAGCGTAAAATAACTAATTTCAGACGTAGATGTAGCAAAAATCGAAAATACAAATACCGACTTCCAAAACTAGTACACACGTACGTGAGTGTCTTGCAAGTATGCAGTAATAGTACTTACAACATTAACACACTTAAAAAACACTTAAAAAAAAAACTGAATTAAATTTCAACTTGATAACTCTTAAGTTTTTGAGAAAAAGGGTCTTCACAGACGGACGGACAAGCAACGAATTGATCTTATAAGGAATTCCTTCTGAGCTACAGAACCCTAAATATTGCTAGAATCCAAGACATAAAACTTTTGGTTCTGTAACTGTCTTCAAGTTGACTCAATGCGCGCAAAATTGGCACATGATCTAACCATGTACGGTCGGCACATTATCTGTAAGGGAACCATCTGTGGCACTAGTAAAAGTCGTGTGTACTCGAGTCCATACATCACGACTTGCGACATTATTGTCATTAGACTTTGAACATGCACGCTCTGATTGAAATCAGAGGTTTGAATAAGGAGCGGCTGTTGGGTGAAGTGTAAGAAACGAATTGCTTTGTATAATTTAAAAAAGGATGGGGGGGGGGATTGGGAGAAGGTTTCCATCTAGAGGGTATCAATGCTGTGTTAGACTCGAGGATCGCTTGTAAAAGACCATCTGATTAATTTTATAAGGTTTTATTTAGGCCCGAGCTTTTGGATGCACACTACGCACTACATATTAAAAGGTTTGATTAATTGAATAAAATCGTCACTCGTTTGGATACATATTTAACTAATGAAACGTCGGTGTATGTTCATAAGATAAAAGAAAAACTACCCAAAGTAATCGTAATTTTCAACATAAATATCAATAGTCGAGCCTGTTTCTGGTCGCGACCTTACCCACTACTTGCCTCCCTCTATCTCAACTCCAGACACACTAGGTGATAAGATGTCATGTTATACTTGACTTCGTAGTTTCATAATTATAATCTTTGCCGTCTTAACGCGCACTTGTATAGTTAAGTACTGCACATTACACAGAATTTTGACAACATTAGGTCCTCCTAATTAAAAGCCTCCTGGCTTGCCCTTGAAATTATGCTTATTTTTGTTTTCATTGCAAAAGATGCACTATGTGACAAAATATCATGAAGGGATTTTTTTCCAATAAAATCAACAATAAACGCGATTAGTAAACTGATAAGGGATCCTGGGATGTATAGAGCTATTGAACATTATCTCAGAACATACAGAAATTCTGAGATAAGTCATAGAATTTATAATACATGTGCTAACAAGGCGTTCATATTATTGATTACACAGGAATTATGTTTGTAGAAGAAAACTAAAAATAAAAAAAATATGCTCACTGTACAAAAAAAAAAGAGTTACTTACCAAGAGTAAGAGAACACATGGTTAATTATAGACTTGCATACTTATATCCTGTAATTAACTCGCCCTACGATAGTGGTTTGTGGTGACAAACCGCAGATTTATATAGCTTCTATCGACTAATTCATGTTGGTATAGAATTGTGGTTACAATAGTAGAATTGGTTTCAGGCACAACAAGGACAGCAGAGCACGAATTTTGTAGTAGGTATCTCTTGCAATATAATCTCAAACTAGCAGTTGCTCGTGAATTGACTCGCATCCTTATGCAAAATTATATATCAGGGCATAAAGTATATTTAAGAGCTCTGGTTTTTGAATTGAAAGATAATTTTTATTCATGTATTAAATAAAATTGCTGTCTGTCAGATTTTACATCTACGAACTGCCAAAAATTTCAAATTATTCCTGGGATAAAATTATCTGGCGTTGGAAAAATCAGGCCTTAACCAAACAATCAACAAAATAAAAATAATAACGGTTAAACGAATTTTGACAGATTTAACAGCGGGAAATAGGAATTGAACATTCATTAGTTCAGGATATTATCCTATGTGTGAATTCAGGACATTTATTTATGTGCCAATTTATACCTACCCAAATCTGTATTGTCGCTTATACCTGATTAAGCTGCATACTGCAGCTACTTGACAGCCTCCGTGGCGTAGCGGTAGCAGACGCGGCCGCTGCGAAAGGGTTACGTATTTCGAGAAGTAGGTAGACAGTTAAAAGAAACAGTAAGTAATTACAACTTAATAGTAAGAGACGACAGCTTCCGTGGCGTAGCGGTAGCGGACGCGGCCGCTGCGCTAGGTGGCGTGGGTCGGATCCCGCACAGTGCAAGTATTTGTGTGCATGAATATGAATATTTGCACTGGTCTGGTCGTGCCTCGGAAAGCACGTTAAGCCGTTGGTCCCGGTTGCCATACGAACATCTAGAGGCAGTCGTTACGGGTTGTTGGAGCCCTCAAATAGTATAACAATTGGTCTAACTGCAATGCTTCGATGTCGCCTTCGGGTTGTGGTCACACGGCAGTCGCTTTACGGAAAATGTCGAAGTTTAGCCATATCAGCAGTTGGACTGGTAAAAGCGGACCCCAGACTCCAAAGCTGAAAAAGGTTTCGGATGCGACTGAGATTAACGCTGGGATGATGATGATGACCTGATTAAGCTGCACAAACTTGAAAGTAAAGATTAGTCGAATTGGACTTACTTAATTTCACGAATACTTGTGCAAAATATGTGAGGCATTAAATTGTCTTCTTACATTGCCTCAATCCGTTCTTGACATAGTACAAGTGTGTTCACAGATTTAAAGTATTGTTAATGGTGCTAAGTACATGAACAATCGTAAACTAACTTCGATTTATAACATAGCACCATTATTACATGTTTATTTAACAAAAAAAAAAAAAATAGATTAAGCACTTCGTGTCTTGCTGGCGTTATAGTAGGTACTTACTCTAAGCTTATTTCCGTCATCACATCACATATTTAAGAATCAAACGAACTTACTTTGTGATGTTTGATTCCAATTATGCGAGGGTCTCAACCGAAGACGATTTATATATTACAAGCAGCAGTACATGAGATGGTGCTATCTTCGTCACACTTTTAGATCAATTTTCTTTTTTTTTTTTTTATATAAAAAATAATAAAATGTAATTGGCAACACCGGGTAACCGGCCGCCCGCCACCCAGACCTCATTATTTTAGAGTAATTTTTGTGTTATTAAAACATAGGTTTTTTATTTTTACTTACTGGGTTGGGAGGGATGGGTTCGTAATCGTCTTCGGTTGAGACCCTCGCATAATTGGAATCAAACATCACAAGGTAAGTTCGTTTGATTCTTAATTATACTTCAGGTCTCAACCGAAGACGATTTATATATTACAAGCAGATGTTTAGAGCATTGCAGTGTAATAAAAATAAAAAATCTGTTGTATGGAGTTAGCAAAGAAACAAACTTTCACTAAACCAAATAACCAAGCCTTTTTAACATTTAAACCAAAATTATGACTTGTTTTTACTAGACAGATTATCATTTATCATTCACTTAATGATTACATTAATGAAATAAATGAAATTGTCATGAAACCAGGTCAAACGCCAAATATGGCGTTAACAAAACAGTCAGCATTTGAATTTTTACAATAGCTTTTAAGAAATGCGTTTGAGGAATCGCTCCGGTCCGCAGTTTTGCGAATCACTTCCAGATTGACTCCAGACCTGTGAGCAGATGTAGATGCCGAACGAGTGCTATGGTCTCCGAATATAGAAATTTAATGTCTATTCCGCTATCATGTAATATCTTTTTCACACCCAATGTCCTAACGTTTGAGATCCATCATCCTTGTGTGGTTTTCCAATCCAATAAAAAGACGTCCTTCGGACGAATTTAAACTAAAACTAAAGATCTCCAGGCCGCGATGTTTTGATTAAATCTGTAATTTTAATCATTGATCGATCTAAGGGTCTGCATTCTTTGTGCAGAAGCTATAGTCAATAAGATACAAGTTTTTTAAGACAAGTCAGTTAAAGAAATATTAACGTAAGGATAAAAATCAAATAGATAATTAAGTACCACATTTGTGTCCCACGTTGAGCTATATCTTTTGTTAGGAGGACTAAGTCTATAGACGCCTTTAAGAAAACGGTTAATGCCAGCATCTGACATTATATTTGTACCCAAAATAATTGCCAGTGCAGACCTATGTGTATTTACTACATCCAGCGACCTGTTCAAATTTAGTAGTTAAAGACGATATGACTGCAGAACTATTAGCATTAAAAACATTTAAATTGTTACGTCTGCAATAGGTCCACCACGATTTAATTGAACTGATACTGATTTAAAGTTTTCTCTGCAAGTGAAGCCATCATTATATTAAGTGACGCCTGTGGGACATCGCGCTTCATCATCGATTCCCTGATAATTTGGCTGCCACCAGGATAAGGCTCGCATGGAGGGAATGCGACACTCTGTTGCTTTGTTCGAAATTATTTTTTCTAACACCCTTGTAATGAGGGAAAGGCGTAAAAATAAATATTTTTCCATGAAAAAATGAACACATCGACAACTTCGAAATGTTCATGGGTCAAGTTTCCACGATGCATATCTACTGCATAATATTTTGAGCACTTGCAAAGTGGTCAAATACGGAGTTTTCTAATGGCTTAACAATTTGTGAAAACACGTAATCTGAAATTGTCCATTCCAATCCATCTATATTAATTCGCCGAGATTCACGATCTGCTGTAACATTATCAGAGTATTTGATGTAGGATGCAAATACGTAAATGTTTCTAGATTCATACCACTACCAGATCTCACGCGCCAGCTTATTTAGATGCGGATGTTGAACGCATAAACTATGGCGGTGGTGTTATCGATACGTAACAAAATACTACAATCGCGAACTTTCTTGCTAAAAACCTTTAAACCGTAGAATGCGGCTATAAGTTCAAGCGTATATTAATATGTAATGACGCTTCTGTTTCAGTCCAATTACCATTAGCATGTCGACCATCACACACAACACCCCGACCGATTTTTGAGGCGTCACTATAAATAAAATTACAAATAAATAATTATTGTCTTTGCGAATAGGAGCAAAAGACGTAACAATGTTATGCTTCCACCCCCTAAAATCTTCCGTCAGGTGATTTTTAATTTGACGGCCTCCGTGGCGCAGCGGTCAACACGCCTGCCTGCGACGTGGAGGCCCCGGGTTCGATCCCCGGCCAGGTCATGATGGAAAAACGATCTTTTCCTGATTGGCCTGGGGCTTGGATGTTTATCTATATATGTATCTATTATAAATATAGTATCGTTGAGTTAGTATCCCATAACACAAGTCTCGAACTTACTTTGGGGCTAGCTCAGTCTGTGTGATTGGTCCGTATATATATATATATATATATATATATATATTTATTGTAATTTTCAACATAATCTAGTGCTGAGAATTTTTCGCGTTCAAACTGTTTTGTATACAATCAGCCGTAGCTGACCGCTGCACATACGGGTATTTGAACCTAAAAGCTGGCCAAAAATGATTTTTGCGAATTCTTTGATTTTGAAAAACAACATAGTCGATTAAATAGCTTAAAGTACCTCGCATCATGTGACAGCCATTGTTTTTGGCTTGAGTCATGCGCCGCCCACTGGCATCAGTCGGAAGCTACAGTTCGCTTTAAGTTTGCGCGTGATTGTTCGAAATTCTCTCAGTGTGACCGCACAATACTTGTTATTATTTTGTGTTTGAGACTTCTACAGAAATTATTCATGATGGATCCTTCACAACCAGGTATGTAGTTACAGCTTTAACCATTTCTACTTAAATATACTTTGAGTTTTAGTATTTATTGTAAAGAACAAAAGTTCAAAAAAAATAGGTAAATTTACGCGTTTTAGATACAATCTTTAAGAGTTTTACTTAACTTCTAAGCTTTTCTATGCAATGAATTATACATATAATTGAAGAAGACAAATCTAGTAATGCGCTTAATTTAAAAGTTGCCGTGGAATACCGCGGATGTATTTTTGACATATTTTTTTAGTAGATAGGGTATGTCGAGAAAAAATTGCAAATGAATTTTATTTTTCTTTATTTTCCTTCAGGCCCATCTGGTGTCAAATGTTTATCCCGAAAAGACATTTATAATGTGGTGGATAGTTCACAGGAACAAAATTTTGCTAGAAAATGGAATTACATGGAAGAAACCCTAATCAGTGAGTTCTGTAAACATGAATATCAACGGAAAGATTAGAAACAAAAATTATCGTTGATAAAGCATCAGTTTAAATCCAGATGGCATGCAGCACATAAAAAGAAAGATATATTCGAAACGAACAACAATGACTAGACGCTAACATTTTTCAGAGCTCTATAGTGCCATTACAGTTAGTGTGTTGTAAGAAAAAAAATGTTGATTGGCACAAACCAACGCCCTCATCGCCGCGGTACTGTAGACCCATTAGAATAAGATTCCTACACGAGTCTGTTGATATCACGAACGAAGAGGTTCAGTATATGAATTCAAAAATTAATGATCTCGAGCCCACGGAATTCCAAGATATGAAAATAGGCTATACTATGCTTTGTACTATGGTAGATAGCAAAATATGTAACGCAGCAATACATACAAAACCAACTATGAGATGTTACATATGTGGTGCGACCTCTAAGGAATTCAATGATTTAACAAAAAAAAGGTATGTCAAAGAGGAATCATTAAAATTTGGTCTCTCGATACCACTTGCTCAAATAAGATTTTTCGAAATCATTTTGCATTTATCGTACAAACTACCTCTCAAAAATGGCAACTTAGAACAAAGTTTGATAAAGATGTAGCCAAACAAAGGAAAAAAGAAGTACAGTATAGATTCAGAAGTGAGATGGGACTAATTGTGGATGTTCCTAGAGCCAATTTTGGCAACTCGAATGATGGAAATACAAGCAGGCTATTTTTTGCAGACTACGAACTATATGCTTCAATAACTGGCATAGACGTTAATCTAATATTCAGATTTGAAATTATCTTAGAAGCCTTATCTAGTGGATGTAAAATCAATTTAGAAACGTTTGAAAAATATGCAAGAGAAACTGAAGAACTGCATGTTCAGTTATATGAATGACATCCAATGTCGCCAACTATTCATAAAATTCTGTGACACGGTGCAGAAGTAATTTCGTCAGCCCTACTTCCAATCGGTCAGCTGTCGGAGGAGGCTGCAGAAGCCCGGAATAAACATTTTAGAGATTACTGGCTAAATTAGCCAAGAAAATTTTCTCGACAAGCTTGTAACCTAGATGTTATAAACAGACTCCATCTGACATCAGATCCTCCATATCAGGTATGAGAAAAATACCAAAAAGAAATCCAAACCGTTCCATTCAATCTTATTATTACATGCCGAAACATCAAGTATTGACTCTAATTCAGAAACTGATACAGATTTAAATAGTGACAACGAAGTTTAAACTATTTTATAATAATTTAAATTTTTGTCACAAGTACTATTGTAACTTACTGGAGCTGCCGCAATTTATGTATGACACAATGTTTGGATGAAATAAATATTTTTGTATTTTTTGTATTTTGATTTATTTGTAATATGTGACTAAACAAATGATAAATACATAACATTTGTAATGATTGGCACCTTTACCCTCATTTAGAGACAAAAAATATTTTTGGCCAGCTTTTAGGGTCAAATACCCGTATGTGCGCTGTACAAGCCGAGGTCAATAGTACTTTAAATTCACCAAAAATTCTGATTGTACATTTACTTTTGAACAAAGACCACTGTGACTTTAATTATTCTTCGCTGTTTCTTGTCCTCGGGTAGGCTGATAGTCATATCTTGAGTGTTAAGTATATATTCTAAAAAATGTGCATGTTCTATTTGGCGTAATTATACTTTTCATTGTGTTTATTACAAACCTTAAGTATTCTAATAGGGCGATCGTATTGTTAGTATTCATTTAACATTCATCGTACGAGCTATACATAAAAAAGCGTCCAAATAATTTACCGACAATAATGATGACATACGTAAATTTTCCAGGACTGGTTTAAGTAATTTAGTAAAATAAATGGTGCAATGTTAAGGCGGAAAGGAAGAACATTAAATTCATAAATTGAGACCTCCATCGGAATCGCAAATGTTTCCTATCACCTTCGTCTATAGAATACTAGCTTTCCGCACGCGGCTTCGCCCGCGTGGAGTTCGGTTATATCGCGCTTTTTAGGTTTCCCTCGGGAACATCAAATTTTTCCGGGATAAAAGGTAGCCTATGTTCTTTCTCGGGGTCTAAAGATTGTCTGTGCCAAATTTCATCAAAATCGGTTGAGAGGTTTAAGCGGGAAAGCGTAACAGACAGACAGACAGACAGAGTTACTTTCGCATTTATAATATTAGTATGGATTAGTATGGATAAGCATCTTGGATTTATTGTCGCCATAAAATAATTACGCTGTACGGTAATCCTTCATTTTAAAATGTCCGACCTTTATGAATTTATTAAGTTCTTTTAAGTTTAGTATGAACCTATGTTTTCCGTTCGGCTTCGGTACTGTAAATACAGAAGAGAGGAATCGACCTACACAAGGTGTACATAATGATATGAACTCAGAATGAGTCAAGTCTTCAATACACTCATCCATTATATCAATTCGTGGTGCACAAATTTATTTTGTGGTTTCGCTAACTCTACTGTTTTTTTTTTTTTTTAACCCTTTTGTTATTTTACAATAATTTTCAATTTTATACCATTGTATCCAATCCAATACAGTAGGATCGATCATAAGTTTACAACATCTGTTGTAAAAGTAGGTTAAGCGACCAGCTATGCGTACCTCAGACTCTCAGCTTAATGATTATGCTCGCTTCTTATGATGACACGTGTAGTTGGAGGGACGACGGCCCCGTGACGCATTTTGACGACGGCGGTCCCTTGGCTGGCCGCGGCTCGACCACTGATGCTACACGCGGCGGCACCCCCCTCGAGTTTAAAGCACCCCGGGGTGTGTCACTACCGGAGGTGTGTATGCAGGTCGTAGGGCCTTTCGCTTTATTTCTGATCCAGTCTTGCTTATGACTTTTGATGATCTAATTTGCTCGGACAAGTCCGATCCAAACAGATGTTTGTATTTTATTTGTATCTCTAATATTTTTATTTAAAATATTTCAAGCGGCATACCGTCTTGATTGAGATTCTCTGTGTAGTGACTATCGCGGATTACTCTACCAACATCATTTAGACATTGATATCTACCTGAGATGCAACGTCTTCTACAGGGCTAGTCGATGGCTCCAATAAAGCTATAGGGACCGCTGCCGATGGGGCCACCGGCAATGGCATCGGTGCTACGGATTCCATGGAAGGTCCAGCCACCGGCTCCATTGTGTCAAATATGAATAATACTATTAGTATCGTCCTCTACAAGATATAACCTCTGATAATAAGCCTACCAACACCTGAGTGACCCTAAGATCATTTATGTTGCAATTACGATTGTTCGTTTCTATATTATGCAAGTATATAATAGAATGTAGGTCCTACCCGTGATAAGAAGAATTGAGTGTACAATGTTTTGTGCACAACATTTGATACCAACACTATTAATAAGTATGGAATGTTTGTTTTAATACACTTGTATTTGGAGAAAATTATCTCGACATCATTTTGATGCAGTCATATAGGTACTCATTCCATAACATAATTTATCAGCATGTTTATCAAATTCCTCAACACTGTTAAAGTGGAGATAAAAAATGCCTCAACACCCTTTAGGCGGAGTATGTGCTCAACATGCCTACGTGGAGCAAAACTTTATCAACGCTACAAGTTGATTAAAATTATCACAGCACCATTTAGGTGGGATATTGTTATCCTCAACACGATTTATGTGGAGTAAAATTTGCCTCGACACTATAAAAGTGGAGCAGATAGGTAGATATGAATAAACAAAAAACACACAACACCATTTAGGTGGGATATTGTTATCCTCAACACGATTTAGGTGGAGTAAAATGTGCCATGACACTATGAAAGTGGAACGGATAGGTAGATACGAATAAACAAAAAGACAACACCATTTAGGTAGGATATTGTTAACCTCAACACGATTTATGTACGTGGAGTAAAATGTGCCTCGACACTATTAAAGTGGAGTAGATAGGTAGATACGAATAAACAAAAAGACACAACGCCATTTATGTGGGATATTGTTATCCTCAACACAATTTACGTGGAGTAAAACGTGCCTCGACACTATGAAAGTGGAGCAGATAGATACGAATAAACAAAAACACACAACAGCAGTTAGGTGGGATACTGTTATCCTCAACACGATTTACGTGGAGTAAAATGTGCCTCGACACTATGAAAGTGGAGCAGATAGGTAGATATGAATAAACAACAAAACACACAACACCATTTAGGTACGAATAAACAAGAACACATTAGTGTTTGAGACGGAATCATTTCATAGCATAAAAACTGTTTATACTACCCCAACCAACTCATTTAGGTAAGAGTAGGTAAGCAATATATTTTATGAGGGTACTTCGATTTTTTTTTTTTTTTAGTTTCATCAAATTAGTTAACTACGATAATTAAATCTAGTCACTGAAAGGCAAAGGCTAAAGGGCTAAGATAAAATTTACTATCCTACCTGGTAATTCAGCATCATAACTGTATTCATCGTAGTAATTTCGGTACGATTCACTTTCCGATGATGAATGCGCCCATCTTCTTAATTTCCCTTCCAATTTCTTTATTTTCGGCATAATGCTTTCTTCTCTCGAACGTAAACGTTTACGTTATCCGATTTTTAAAATAATATTTCGAAAATATTCCCATATTTAAAAATGGTGTGACTCCGACAACACAAAAACACGTAATGAGGTCTGGGTGGCGGGCGGCCGGTTACCCGGTGTTGCCAATTACATTTTATTATTTTTTATACTAAAAAAAAAAAAAAAAAATAGATCTAAAAGTGTGACGAAGA
Source organism: Sesamia nonagrioides (assembly GCA_017933935.1). NCBI lineage: Eukaryota > Metazoa > Arthropoda > Insecta > Lepidoptera > Noctuidae > Sesamia > Sesamia nonagrioides. The sequence goes on from JADWQK010001061.1 coordinate 3,436,512, forward strand.
TAGCACCATCTCATGTACTGCTGCTTGTAATATATAAATCGTCTTCGGTTGAGACCCGAAGTATAATTCCAAGATTCCATAGTGATTCATATAATTTCGACTGTACCTACACATGGCAAAAATCCGTAGTTTTTCTCGGTTTGAACAACGTGTGTGAATAAACTACCTTACTGTGTTCATGTTGAAAGGTTTTGATGCGAGTGCCGATGGCACTCCTAGGTTTTCTTCATATTATAATGTGTCGCATAAATAGGCCGCGCATCGGGTGGTAAGTGTTCAGTTGGTCACTCCTGACAGCCTGCAATGCCATGGATATCGCAAGTGCATTACCATTCCAGATCTAGGGAGTGGTAACTACGATCACTGAAACGTTGTTTTTGAAAGGAAGTTGGTATTTACTTAGAGAGCCACCTTATTGATAAAGTAAAGTCAACATACTGCCTAAAGATTTAAATCGCTTAGCCCTTATCGTAGTCACGCGAAAAATTGGCCTTACCGAGTAGAGTGACGTTTCTATGACAATCAATTCAAGTCAATGCGTCATTGTGTGCCATAGGTGTGAAACTGAAACAGAAATACGAGTATGTTTTGACGTGTATTTAACAATTTTAATCTTTACCACTTTCATCATTTTCATAACAACCGTTACTGGATACGTTACCTGCAGTCACCGCTTTTCTTGAAAACTAGCTAAAAATGAAAATGTCGCTTTTCACCTTTGTTCCAAAATCGAGAATCCTTGATAACTTCTTGCTCGGTGGGCCGTCAGCCTATTTCACTTATGGCATAATAAAAATATAATTTCGACGCCTACTTGAGGCGCTAATTGACCGGAACGTTTAGATCTAGGTAGGCGTTACGCGTCATGAAGGTGTGGCAAGAGTATACTGTTACTACCTACTTGAAGACGGTGAAACGCGTCAGTACATCACTGACGACGGTTGTACACCAAGCCTATACGAACAATGTGTTAACCGATGTTTATAGTTCTCTGCCTTAGATTTACTTCTTCTTCAGCCTCCTCCAAGGCTTTCCACGCCGATCGGGTCTTGTGCTGCCCGCATCCATCGGCTTCCCGCGACCTTCACCAGGTCATTGGTCCACCTTGTACTTAGATTTACTAATCATTATAAAAGTTTTAGCTAGGTCCATGAACAAGCAAAGTTTTAAATATATGTCGCAGACAGCGACGGCAGAGCGGTAGGGTCGATAGCATCTTGGTGTGGTGGTACGGGTTCTATTTCGCAGGTGAGTTTTGAATTGAAGCACAACGTGTAGATTTACCCTCCAATCTTGATAATAACAATTTAAATGGGCAAACCGACAGTTTCGGTTCGGAGAAGTGCCTTGGTCCGCGTCTCGATGCAAAGTCACCGTTCGACCGAACCTCACTTTCCAAAGCGACTCTGTCCATGTCCCGCCATCACAAGATGACGTCACAAGCGTTTGCCGCCTACTACATAAATCAAATCAGCAACTTCTATTAAAATTATAACGACGATCTCCGACACGGCCAGCCTGACGATTTGCACGTCCTCGTGCATCTTCATCATCCCAGCGCCAATCCCAGTCATATCCGAAGCTCCTTCAGCCCCGGAGTCCGGGGTCCTCTTCACCAGGCCAACCGCCGATTCCGGCCAAACTTCGATGTTCTCCGTTGCACGTCCTTGTGCATATCTGTAACAAATTTAAAAAAAACACAGAAAACCGTCTCTGAAGCATTATTGAGAACTCGGCCAACCTGACCGTCACACGTCACGTTTAATTACAATGACTATTATAAAACCAAACAAACTTAATCATTTTGACAACTTAAAAGCTTCCTTCAAGCCTCATTATTCTCAAATTTCAGTAAGAAAACACAAAAGGTTCCTCCAAGCCTCATAATTATCAAATCATTATCACAATCACACACAAAAAAAGAAAACACACCATGGCCCGCTACCACAGTAGCTAGTGACAACTCATAGTTGACACCCATATCGTCATCACCTCTTGTGATACGACCAACTCTAAGAGTCTGTCTCCCAGGTCAACACATGACCGTACAACTAATAGTCTCCTTTGAGATCCTGGTCCCCACCACACCACCATCTGCCCATCGCACCCTGAACAACTCCTCACTGAGTTTCAGTTACAACACCACAGACTAGCGCGTGCAGTGCGACCATATCTACTCGAGTGCCCGCCACACCACTAGCTGCCCATCGCGCCCTGCACAACCCCTGACTGGGTTGCAGTCACGACACTACAGACTAGTGCGTGCAGTGCGACCATATCTACTCGAGTCCCCACTACACCACTAGCTGCCCATCGCGCTCTGAACAACCCCTCACTGGGTTGCAGTTACGACTACAGACTAGTGCGTGCAGTGCGACCACATAGCCATGATACGTGTTCTATTTGCTGGCGGAGGCACCCTCCTCACCATCTTCTACATTATGAAAATCTAACTCAGCGGACACATTACTTGGAGAAAACTTTCGTATGCGATCGTGGGGTACTTATAAGTTCCGTTTCCAATCAACGATTTCAATAGGTAACGATCGCCATCATCGCCCTCCATACAAATCACTAACATTAAATTTCATTACTTTAGCTCATTTCTATCAAATTTAGATTTTTCATAAATAGCACTCATTTTTATGTTGGTTGCCGCATGCTCTCTCGTCTTGTTATTGTAGTATTTCTGTTTCAGTATCATCCAATGTTAGGAGATTTTATGATCTAACCACACATCCTATCAGAAGCTCTTGAGCTCACTTGTGAGCTCGTAATTACAGACCACAGTGAACTTTAGTTTCGAAATATTCAGAGACAAGTCAGACATTATAATCGTGAAATCCTGTTTTACAATTTCTCGGATAGTACAAGAAATAAAATTTTCAAATAACTCTTATTATCACATCGCAAAGAAATGGCTCAGTACACAACGCTGGCACTACTTTATACTAGGTGTGGGTCGCCACGCCCTTTCCAAGAAACGCAACACAACCAGCCGGTCGGCGTCACCCGTCACAAAACGAGTTATTCCTGCAGCTAGTTATTGTCACTCAGTTACTGTGATAATCCACCAACTATACAGTTACTCACGAAACGAAACTAAATTAAATCACTGTCTTGAGTGTGTAGCTATACAGTTAATTCAATAAATTAGGCCGGTGTGATGCATGATACGGCTACGCCACAACGTGTGTATGAAATAACGCATTTACTAGTACTTTAGCTATTCAGTTACTCATCGCGTCACTGGTTATTGTAACTGGTTACGTGAAATAACAACCATGTCTAACCCATACCCTGTACCATCGTGTGTGGATGTACACCAATGAAATTACAGATAGCTCGACAAGAGAACATTCAGCACCGAAATCAAAATAAAAATAGTACGACTCACCGGATTATGGCAATTTCCCGCAAACACCTGCCACGTGCTCTCATAAACACAACATACTCATACTTCATTATGATAACATTATGGGATTTGCTTATTTGACCATGTTGTATTTAGATCAGAATGGTTTTGACGTTAACTTAAAAATTATTATGACTTTTTGACTTTAATTATCCCTATTATAATGTAATCTGTATAATGTAATTTTATTATTTTATTTTTTGTATTTGTATGCCTATAACAGGCTGATCATAGCGCACTTTATCCTCAAATATGAATACCTAACCACTGTACCTATGTATCACAAATAAAATATTTCTGATTCTGATTCTGATTCTAAAACCCAATTACGTTACCACAAACGTTTTGGGTATTTTGAAACTTTCTCATCGCCTGCAGAGTAGATGCTTTCTTGAAATCTTCTCATCGCCTGCAGAGTAGAGGCTCAAGTCTTGAAACCTTGGGCATTCCGCAAAACGCACGCAGCTCCGGCTGCGCCGCAAGCAGCTCCAACAGCGACACACGCCATTGATGTGATTCACCACGCAGCTAGCAGCGCGCTCCGCAAGCGTACCTTGCGCGCTTCGCAAGCGCACCTTGCGCGCTCCGCAAGCACACCTTGCATGCTTCGCAAGCGCACCTTGTATGCTCCGCAAGCGCATCTCGCTCGCCAAGCAACAGCCAGCACAGTCGCACGCCAAGCATCAGCCAGCACTGCCGCGCGCCAAGCATCAGCCAGCACTGTCCAGCGCCGCGTCCAGCCGCACGTGCACGCCTGCAGCGGACTCCTGCAGCGCACTTCTGCAGCGGATTCCTGCAGCGCGCTCCTGCAGCGGACTCCTGCAGCGCGCTCCTGCAGCGGACTCCTGCAGCGCGCTCCTGCAGCGGACTCCTGCAGCGCGCTCCTGCAGCGGACTCCTGCAGGGCGCTCCTGCAGCGGACTCCTGCAGCGCGCTCCTGCAGCGGACTCTTGCAGCACTCTCCTGCAGCGCACTTCTGCAGCGCACCATCACGCGGAGCGATCTCTGCGCCAGCAATTGAGCGCACTTCGTAACTTGACGTTCACTTCCAGCCTCACTGCCAGTACATCCAGCATTTACAGAAGCTCATACAAAGGCAATGAACAACTACCACACAAGAAATCACACAAGTACAATATTGGCAAAAAGTGACTTATTCTGTTCCTTGATTTATAACGAGAATGTGAGCAGTGTAGTTCTTTATCCAACTTCTGATGTCGCAGACAGCGACGGCAGAGCGGTAGGGTCGATAGCATCTTGGTGTGGTGGTACGGGTTCTATTTCGCAGGTGAGTTTTGAATTGAAGCACAACGTGTAGATTTACCCTCCAATCTTGATAATAACAATTTAAATAGGCAAACCGACAGTTTCGGTTCGGAGAAGTGCCTTGGTCCGCGTCTCGATGCAAAGTCACCGTTCGACCGAACCTCACTTTCCAAAGCGACTCTGTCCATGTCCCGCCATCACAAGATGACGTCACAAGAGTTTGCCGCCTACTACATAAATCAAATCAGCAACTTCTATTAAAATTATAACGACGATCTCCGACATATACATTTATCAATGTTGATTCAAGTGAATGTCGGTAGATATAATTTGTTTGCTAAATCATTGCCGTGATTCGTATAAAACTGTTGAAATCTGGTTGGTTGTTTTCGGTTGTTGAATGCCGACAACTGTTTTTTTTTTACAACCGGGATGAGATTAATAATAAAATAATTCAGACATTTATTTACTTTACCATATAATGTACACACATAAATAATATATACAACAAAAGTAGATAAGTACAGAGGTGATGCTTATTTTATACGAAATCTCTTCCAGCGATATATGATGGTGATGGATATTTAGGTGGATATGGATATATTGATGGATATGGAGGTGATGCATATTTTATAGAGGTGTAGACAACATGTGAAAGAGTTATGGAGACCAAAAATATACATGAAATCATATATAAACTAAACAAATATTATGAATATATACTTACATACACATTACAAATAAATATTTACACATAAATTACTACGTTCCAAACATTATTATTACATTATTGCAGAAATTGATTTTGCGTTTGACACGAACAATTTTACAAGCTCCTATTTAACTTGCAATGTATGTTGCAAGTATAAATAGAACTTTCCAGAAAGAAGTGTATTTTTGGTGACTGTATTAATGAAAAAATCATAGCATGACAAGCACACTAGTGCAAAATTGCAAAACCTGGGATAATCCCAACTTAAACAGATGCGGTGGTATAGTCGCGGATTAAAAGACCCAAGGAACTCGGTATAAAATATGCAACTTTGTATTAACGCTATAAAAACTTGATTAAGTAGTAAAGCTGACGAAGAAAATCCTCTTCGTCTCATAGTGCCAGTATAAGAGGTTTATCTTTAGAACTTGGTGGTGTATCTAGAATTTTTATTCAGGAAAGTACATTCTTGAAGTCGTGCTACAGACATATTGATCAATGTGCCTGGAATATACCTGTAGTATACCGATCCTATTTAAGTTCTCATTTTGACAGTAACAAATCGATCTTACCACACTTTTTAACACAGTCTGAATCATTTTGAAGGACATTGCTAATTCATTGAATTCATTTGTTTAAAAATTTTGTATGACTAACAACGTGAATAACGTAATGAATGTTGTAGAACTGTCGAAATTAGGTATGTGTTATCGACTGCCGGCAGAAGTTACCACCCACCAGATAAAGTCTTGCCGCCAAGCGATTCGTCGTGTTCCGGCATGATGTCTGGTGAAGGCGTACGGAGGACAGGTCTAAGCATTTGTGTGCCGGGTACGATTTGCAAAGTGTTGTTGTGTCGAGAGTTTGGTCATGGAGGGTCGTTGATCGCGTTGTTGGGCTAAACATTGCATCACCTCGCTCAACTGCCGCCTTTCTTCCTATTCATTAAATTTTTAAGTGAATAGGCTTAATAAACTAGCGCGCTTTGCCATCAACGATTGCATCACAGCTTACCATCAGGCTGGATTGTAGTCAAGCACTAGTTTATAATAATTTAAAAAAAAAACCACTGGGGAACAGCTAAGATCAAATGTTAGGTGGTCTTCATGTCATGGTCCCAGAAGCACGCCATTCGTACTGGGTGTACGATGTGTTAGTAAACCCCCACCTCGACAAATTGTCTCAGATGTGCCCTACCTGGGCACGCAATCGATTGAGGGCTTTCCATATAGGCAATTATTGTTAACGAGTGGAGATCAAACGTTAGGAGTCTGTTATGACCCGGTAGCTTCATGTATCGATTCGTTCTACCGTGGTCCTTAAAATAACAAAACATGAAAAATACTTTTTAACACCCTTGCTCGTAAAGCTGATGTAATCCCACCGGTTTTAAATATGTAAAGCGGGCCATAACAAACGCGTGTGTTATAAAAGCAAATAGTTAAGTTATAGTCCATACAAATTCCATAACAGCATTATTTGTCATTTCAAATAATTATGGAACTGATCGCCGCCGCGTGGCTCTAGCCAGTGAGCAGCGCGCTGTTCCATATTTGAAATGGCAAATAATAATACTAATGGCGGGAAAGCAACAGTGAGCATTCAGAGATTGAGTTTATTTAAAATAACGGATGTCCTATTTGAAATAAAGAAATTTGTATTTGTTTGTATTTAACTGAGTATTTGTAAAAAAAAAAACAGTTTATTCGGTAATTTAAAAACTTGACTGCATGCTCTAGCATCTTTGCCAACATTTTCACGCAGCTACGGCAGAAAATAAACCTCGCGCCATTTTTCTCAAATTTTCTTTTCTTTGTACTTGTATTCTGAATATCTTTTTTCTGTTTCCTCGCAAGTGTGTTAAAAAATGTCGTACGATATACGTGCGTATTGGTTATAACATGCTCGGCTCAATTACACCCTCGCCTTCGGCTCGGGCTGAAATTCCGCCTCGCATGTTATAACCATCATTACGCACTAATATCGTAATGTACTATTATTGACGACTTAGTTAATAATTTGGCTATTCCTTGGTTTTTAGTATAACTGTCGTACAATTAGCGTCTCGTGTTTCACAAAATCGCGGCCTATCTAGATAATGGAGCCGATGCTCCATTATCTAGATAGGCCGCGATTTTGTGAAACACGAGACGCTAAAATTAAAAATAGTAGTGCAGTAATAGTAGTAGTTTAAAAATAGTTTAGTTTTTGAACAAGAGTCGATACTCTTGTTCAAAAACTAAACTATTTTTAATTTCAGTGTATCTTTTTCTTTCTGTTTTAAAATTCTCTCCTATCCTACTCCATAGTAGGGGTCGCAATACCGATCCATTTAAGCAAAACCGGTATTTTCGGTATTGGCTCCAGACCAATACCGGTAATCCGGTATTTTCGATATTTCCGGGATTAAGCTAAAGTTAACAAATTTAGTACAGCAAAGTTAATTAGGTTAAGGAGTAATAGTAAGTAGGTATAGAATTAAATAATGAAACAAAAATCCGTGTGTGTATAACAATAACAAACCAACAAAACACGCAATGACAAATGCAATGAATGTAAACAGTCGAAATAGAAAATTTGACACTTGTGTGTCACAACTAATTTGAAATCCCTCACTTGCACCGTTCGCGTCACGCCTTTGACGTACATCCTATACAACACCGACAGGCTGGCTACTCTTCGCCTGTGCTCTAGATTTGGATACCGTTTTGAACCCAATTTTGGTCGCCAATAGCCTCTTCGCACGCCTCTCTACCGAATCCAAAGTTGCCGTGGTGGCGTTTTGCATTACCAGCCCAAATCATCATCATCATCATCTCAGCGTTAATCCTAGTCGCATCCGAAGTCTTTTCAGCTTTCAATTAGCCGCGCTTTCATTTTGGCTAAACTTAGATATTTTCCGTGAAGCGACTGCCGTCTGACCTCCCCAACCCGAAGGCGATATTGAAGCATTGCAGTTGGACCAATTGTTGGACTTTTGAGGACTCCTACAACCCGTAACCACTGCCACTAAATGTTCGTATGGCAACCGGGACCAACGACTTAACGTGCTTTCCGAGGCATGACCAGACCAGTGCAAATATTCATATTCATGCATACAAGTATTTGCACTGCGTTGGGATCAAATCCGCGCCTCCTTGAGCAGCGCCCACATTCGCTACCGCTTTATGCCACGGAGGCTGTCTAAAGCTGCAGTACCAGCCCAAATGTGGCTACATTACTCCACACATGAACGGACCTGCGCCAAAAGGAACGGGCTCCTTTTGATGATGAATAGATGCTTGTGTTTTGGCAGGCGTTGAATGGTACAGGATTGGCTTCGCCCCATTTGGGGACTGCCTGTAGTGCAACATTCGTACGCTCTACCATAGCCTCTCTTTCGGATTTGATTGCTTCTTTACTAGCCTGAGCACCTGGCAGGTGCCTCACCACAACTGTACTATCGTCTACATACCCATAGATACCAGGTATCAGGTCGTCATTAGTCGACATGGGCTCCGATGAGCATCCGTCGAGAGGGACCGTTCAGTCAGAAAATCTTTTACCCAGCCAGTCAGGCCAGGAGAAATGCCATACGCTGGAAGCTTAATCAAAAGACCAGCGTGCCATACCCGGTCGAAGGCCCTCGAGACATCAAGGGAGACGGCAATCGTTTTCTCATTTTTCTCGAGGGCCTTGCCCCACGAGTGAGTGGCATACACTAGTAGGTTGCAAATTAACCGATTGCGACGAAACCTGTACTATTGGTCACTGAGGAGTTACTTTAAAGGTATGCCAAGAGCCGCGAGTTCAATACACGCTTCATAATCTTGCAGCCTGGAGGTTATTGAAATCGGTCGACAGTTGGTAGGACGACGGCACGAGTTTCCTTTTTGGGCAGGGGCTGCACGTTGGCAACTTCCAGGGCTTGGGCACTATACCAGTCCTAAATGAGAGGCGATATAAGCGCTTCAATATAGGAGACAACTCGGGCGCACAAGCCTTGAGAATGATCCCTGGTATACCATCTGGTCCACTAGCCATATTCACGTCCAGATGACACAGTACTCTCAGAACCTTCTTGTTCCTAATGCGAACCTCGGGCATTGAGACAAATTCAGTGAAGTAGCACTGCTAGTACCCAGGGGCGAACTGTAACCAAAGAGAGATGTAAAGAGACCTGCTTTGTCTCCCGCCGTCTCTTGTCGTAAGATGAACGATCTCGCGCATGCGCAATTTCAGTTAAATGGCGCGTAACTCTTCTCTATTTGTATTTGTTTTTTATTTATTTTACTAAAATCGAAAGTACCGAATATCCCGGTTTTTGTGAAATGAATACCGGTATTAAATAGACCTAAATTTAGCCCGGTATTCCGGTATTTTCGAAATTCCGTCCTTAATGAAATAGAAAGCAAAAGGTTTGAACAGGGAAATCGGGCCAAATGTGTAAATAACCCAGCGGTCCATTTTTTCAATATTATTATTATTTAATAATAATAAAGCTTTGTTGGAACGCGCTAATCTCAGGAACTAAGTACTGGTCCGATTTGAAAAAATATTTTTGCGTTGGATAGCCCATTAATCCAGGAAGGCTTTAGGGTATATAACATCACGCTACAACCAAAAGGAGCGGAACATATAAAAAAAACATCGGAACCTACGCGGGTGAAACCGCGCGGAGCAGCTAGTTATGAATAAAATATTAGTCTCTCTAACCTACATCATAATTATGTAAGTAAATCATGGGTAGGGTTGCCATCCGTCCGGGTTTCCCCGGATTTGTCCTAGTTTAGAGGGCATCCGAGGAGCGTCCGGGGAAGGTTTCATTTGTAGACCGAGTTTTAAAAAATTAATAAATAAAAAAAATTTGGGCCGCCCGCGACACACGCACTATGTTCGCATACCACGATCAACCGACGAACCAAGAATATTCACCGTTCCTCCACCCCTCCCGTCACGGTTGCCACGGTCCTCCGTTTGTTCGTTAAATATGTTTAAAAGATCTCGTTGTTAGGTCCGGCTTTCGGACTCTAAAATCCGGGGTTTTCACGCGTCTTGTCCTGTTTTCCAAATTTTAGAGATGGCAAGCCTAATCATGGGGGACACGAAACAATTCTACAGCTATGGTAAAACAAATAAAAACATCCTGGGCTTCCCGTTCGAATTGAGTAGGTTGATAAAAGAACTTAGGTAAATAATCTCGGGTAGATAGTACACTATCGAATCAAGTTTTTGGTAGACTCATGTATTTCACCGTCTCTGTTCCCCTGTCATTACCAAACGGTTTACGGAAGATTCTAGCTATATCCTCTTAGCTGAACCTAATTATCTTTTGTGATCTCCTAAACCATAAATTAAAGAAAAAACAATAAGACTAAAGCCACGAGTCTGACTTCCAAAACATACTTTTAAGTCCGTTCACCAATGTCCAGCAGCATTACCTACTCGAAGCATTCAATTTTTCATTTCCTCTTTTATACATATAAAATTAATAGCCATTAGGCACTAAAACACATTTATAACCATCATCGTATCGGTAGTCGATAGCGGCACCATTACCGAAATCGTCATGAATCTTTTATGACGTTTTATAAAATATTCAAATATTCACTTAGCCGCGGCGATTTTGAACTGTGACCGGGGCGACCCCGACCATTTATCTGTCGAACCTATCGAATGTCGTTACTGCGACACGCCCACGTCTCGTGTCCATCGTGTCCTCGCCGGTTCTTATGTAACCCGTCATAATTACTTGTACTTATAGACGGGCCCGCTTGTATGTGCTTCTGGTAGCAACAATTGTTGTTAAGCACGTTTTACACGAGGCTGGACAGCGGTCTTTTCAGATGTCGATGACCCACTAAAATTTCAAATTAAAGATCCAATCCAATTCGTTCTTCTTTTTAGTATAATAGGTAAGTATGTGGAAAAAGTTCAGGTATCTTTTGGCCAAAATTCAGCTGCGCGAACACGCAGTCATAAGGTAATCTATTGTTCTGTGTTTTGAAATACCGAATATACTACAGATACTCATGGTCGTTCTAACTATCAGGCTTCGAAAATACAACCTCCAATTAGTCAATGAAGATTTATACCCGTTTCTGAGAACATCATCATGTTACTTTTTTATGGTCTCATGTGTGAAATGTGTTATATATGTCACATGCTAAGTGACTTAGAATATGCTTAAATAATCTTCCCCATATTTCTGTGTATAATTATTTGTTCAGGGCATGATAATTAGTTTAGCAGCAATTCGATTTGATGTAGAAATTGAAAGTTTAGTTAAATTAGCACAATTTGTGAGAAATTGATTGGAGTGATCCATTTCGGTTTTTGTACGTAGTGTATCTTGTCAGGTGTTTCTTGGTACAAATCCATACATTGTGTTTAGTTTGTCTTAAGTATTCCATCTATACTCAAGATACCGTAAATACCATAGTAACAGATCTATTTGCATGCTATTCATCGATAAGCGTCTCCTTGGAAATAATCTTAATTATCATAGTAAGGAATTTACCAACACGTGATGGGCTAACGGTCTAGATCTAGGCCTAGACTTACAAGTTACTGCCAAAATATGGGGGATCTATACGAATGAATAAAATTAGTGGGTTCGTGGCAAAATAACAGTTTTTAGCTAAATGCGCATGATAGCATATCAAAAACGTATTATATATATACGTAAATATAACAAGAACTTTTTGAATTTTTGTGGAACAAACAGACAAAGGGATGTCTGTGTGTCCCGGGTAGTCTTATACACGAAGACTGTAGATGGGGTTCACTGGTAGATAGCTAATGTAACTTTCTTTTTAGAAGCAGATTTAGCAAAAAACTTAAAAAGCGAAATAAAGCTCTTCGCTTTCATTGAGTTGCCTACGTGAAAGCGACATATTTCGAATGAATTTGCGGTCTCGTTAGTAGGTAATATGATTAGCACAGTCCATAAACCGTCCAAACCATGAGTTTTCTAAAACGAATGAGTTTTCGCCATGGCAATGCGATATTTCGGGAGGATTCAAACACTCGGTGAACAGTGTTTACTCGGAATCAGTTTGATTAAACGCATGCCCCGTGTTGTTTGAATGCAAATACAGGGCTACGTTGTTATTATTGTATCAGATTACTATCAATTGATTATTGCCGGTTAACAAGACTCGCTGTACTGTAATAAATATAATAGTATTTTAATAATTAATATTTCCGTTCTAGCCACGTTTTGCTCGCGGGTTAAGGCACGCAGCAAGTTGGCACGAAGTAATCTTGTTTTTCATCCAATATTTAAAACGCAAGTTTGTTCGACGTTTAGAAGCAACGGTTTTACTGCTAAAGTTTATCACCAACAGGAGCAATAGGGCGTTATGATCTTGTCTAATTGACTGTTACGTTTTACCATGCCCTTCGGCTAACTCTATTGTAAAAGAACCAATTCGATACACCAAGTTTGACAGGTCGAATGTCGTGCCCATGGTATTGCGGCCCAGATTGGCACACAATAGAACAGATTTGGTTTGACAATGTTCCAAATTTGGCATATGCTCTGATTAGAGAACACAGTACAAATCTTTAGTTGCTCCTCCGAGCTGATTTCACTATACTTGTTTGCTGTATTCATATATTAAGATTATGATTATTTAAATCATATCAATAAAATCTTAGATTTCTATGTTATGCAATTTTGATTAACTTTGCAATCTTTTAAGACGTTGTAGTTGTAACTTGTAACCAACCATGTTTGGCAAATACAGATTTGAACATTTCATTGCTTTTACGATGTCTTTATCGAAACCGTAAAAAGCAACGGACCTAATATGCTTGAGGTAAAAAACACACCAGAGACATTTTGTGCGCGTATATATTTTTAAAAGTCGTGGTGGCCTAGTGGTTAAAACACCAGCCTCTCAAGTATGAGTGCGCGGGTTCGATTCCAGGTCAGGCAAGTACCAATGTAACTTTTCTAAAGTTATATGTACTTTCTAAGTATATCTTGGACACCACTGACTGAAGGTGAAGGAAAACATCTTGAGGCAACCTGGACTTTTATAAGTCTGAAATCGCCAACCCGCATTGAGCAAGCGTGGTGATTATGCTCAATCCTTCTCTGTATGAGAGGAGACCTGTGCCCAGCAGTGGGACAATAAAAAGGTTGATGATGATGATGATGATGATGATATATTTTCTTTATAGCCCTCAAGTGCATTTGCTACAGACGGGTAGCTACGAAATATTTAGATACGAACAAGGAGGGCGCAGCCTTAAACAAACAAACAACACAATGATGCTATATACACACCGTTGTTAAAACAATGTCTGAAATAAATCAATATCCAATCACAACGGACTTGCGTAGTTTTCGTTTGCGGTTGTTGAAATTTGGGTCAGCGAATAAAATTGTAATACGATATATTTCAATCGATACAACCCGATGCGGGCTTTAAAACCCGATTGTTCCTATGTGTCTGTTGGCTTTTCATTTTCAAAAGAATAATATAACTGTTTGCGAATTTACGATTTCACATTTCTTGAACGTTTAGCAGTCCCAATCGAAATACATTTGTGTCGTTATTAACTTCCGCGTTAATTACGGCCCATTGAGCGCTGATTTCTTTTTGATTTTAATGTAATTAAGAAAGAATTATTGAAGAGTTCGCTGAATTGATAATGATTGTTTTGTCTGTTCTTCTTCAGACATACTGAGATTACGGCAAAGCTTTTGTGAGCTTTGGTATTTGACTTTGCATACAGTGCACTGTAAATAATTTGTGTAACATTTTGCTTATGCTTCTTAGAATTTCGGCAAATATTTTTTCACCAGCTGTTGTAAGCACACGAAATAATGTACACAAGGCCTTGAACTACGCAGCGATAAAGAAAATGAGTTTATCACGACAGTAAAGGGCCTCCCACGAGGAACGGCGATATATCTCTCACACATTTGCAGGAAATGAACACGGAACACATTCTAGATTCTTGATAAAATCTAGATTGCGTTTATCGGGAATTTGTGTCGTTCGGAAATCGGAGTTTAAGCTTCGCATAAAGCAATCCATAGATTGTCTAGGATTGTAGTGAGTATCAGACTGCAGTTGCGTGCCGGGCGGGCCGGGTTTTAAGGTATCGTTCGGTTTTTTATGAGACATTAAAAAATTCTGATAGAAAATCAATGAAGAAAGTTAGTATCTTATAGCTCTTCGGAACATTGCTTGTTTATAAGTATTGTCACTTCCAAGACACTATCTAGGTGGCGGACACACCCAGGCTTTTTTTGATCACTCCATATTTATATTATATTTTATATTAAGGTAGATATCCAGTTGCCAGGCAGCATGTACATAATTTTTTTCCACCCATTTAATGCTGAACAAATAATAAATTGAACTTAAGTTTCGTGTTACAATGACTAGGCGAATCTTTTTTACATAATCTCTAGTTGCAAAAACGTTTTTTTTTTTGGAGTGTTCACCCATTGTTGGTCGTTTTCGTCATGTTAGCCTCGATCTCAAGGTCCGCTTGCCAAACCGCTGCCGAGCCTCCGTGCCTCCGTGGCACCTCGTTTGCGTAAAGATTGTGCCAATTTTTATACGTTTCGTGTGGGAATGGGAATGCATGATATATCTATCTGCTTCGAGTGCAGTAAAATGTTCGTAACAAAACGGTTTCGGCAATTTATGGTACTGTTCTTGATAAATGGTTTTTGTAGATATGCGTTCATGGTTTGTTTTGTTTTGCAGCCTGTGACGCGTACGATCGGAATGTGAAATATTATACGTTTTTGGAACCGATGACCGAGGGAGGCGGGGCCGATGGTGGTGGTTCATGCAAAATGTATAGCAAATTTGTTTCCAGATATCGATCGGTTATGCGGGCTATAAGGCAGGCCTTAACCGCAACACGTTACTAGCACATTATAATAATTCCCTTGCGGTTCTAATACATTAATACTTCTTGAATGTTGAAACTCTTGGGCTTTACGTTTAAATCGCTCGCCATTAGTGCGGGTACTTTAAAGGCCCACTATTTTCCAACATAAGCCCGTCATGTACGCTTCGATCCTTTAACAGCAGTCAATTAAAGAAAGCAAAGCATAAAATGGAACGGTTTCGAGCTATAGGGCAGGGCATCCACAAATCTAATCCGGCACAAAAGAAGCATGCAGTACAGAAGTTAGGGAATGGTGTTGAATTACCAAGTTTTAGATTCTATCGATTCATCAGTTGGAGTTGTAGTAAAAACATGATGCGATGTCAGAGGTGAACGAGCAGTGTCGTCGTCAGAACCAGTTCAATGAATTGTTTATTACAAGGCTAATTTCATGGTTCTAATCTACTTCTTGTGATCTACCTGTACATAATTTATAAACAATGCTCTCTATTGTTATAATATAGTCTATTTTACAAGCTTTTTTTTATAAGTTGTGTCTATCTACTCGCCTGTATTTTTATTAAAATGTTGTGGCTATAATGATATGAGTGGTCATGTCTCGCACTTCTTAATAGCAATTCAACCAGTTGTAGAATCGAAGAAAATTATAATAAGCTTCACAGGGGTGAGATGCTGCGCAGCGAGTAACGCACATCAGAGGCGTCATAAAGATAGACGCGATCTATACTGTGGTGCTACCTCCAACATTTAACTATACCAACCGCCAAAAATCATACATGCAACTTCTGCAGAGTCCCTCTGCGATCCGTTATTTTTATCTCTGCAAAAAATAAATGTAAAAATGTCTAACTCTTTGTAATGAATGTTCCAACGGGGCCACATTTTTATTCCAGAATTTACATTGTCCTATAATACGCCTCACGTACTCCAACGTGTAATAAAAGTGACTAATATTCCAATAATTCTTACTAAAATGACAGCTTGAAGCGGTTTTACTCTGAAGTTCAAAGGTCGGATTTCGAGTAGCGACCTTTTAGGCTACAATCCTGTTTGGAGCTCGAAAGCTTTTATACGTTCATGCTTAACTTTCATTAGGAGGAAGAGTTGTTGGAGTACTTCTGGCTAAAACGTAGCTTTCAAGAGAGTTGTCCATTACCTTTTAGTAATAAAATTAGTCTTCTGAGATAAGCGATTGGCACTCACATTACTAAGAAAATGCTTATGCTTATCCTGCGGGGTGCTTACGTTTTTTTTTCTTTTCTTGAGCATAATAAAATGGAAAATTTGGGAGCATAGAGCACAATGAACAGACAGCTGTGCTGCTGGGGAGTTTGTTCCGCCACTTCTTTCCAGCGAAAGCACTGAGAAGTGGCGAAGGGTGGCCGTTTTGGGGGGACTGTCTTATGTAATATTGACGTTCAACAAGTACTGATTCTCAACCTAATTTGAAAAAAAAAAATGACTTGATTTTGATTTGATCATACAAATTTTTTACACAAAACACGAAACAAAAATCATAGGTACATCGTTCTCTAGGTCAAACTTCATTAATTTATTCTATCAAAAAGTGTCGTTATTGTTATAACTTCACTCAAAATTTTATACTCCGTGTGATGAATAATTTTACAAATTTTAAAACTTAAAAAAATAAAAAAACTGTATCATCGGCGTTATCTGGCGATCGTCAGACCGGTTAAGTCATAATTTTGTTTAGGAAGTACTTAAAATTGAATATAAATTATTACGACTTCCTTAAACATTTAAAGGAAAGACCTGTTATTTTTTATTTAGTGACTCATTGCAGGATTTCCTTCACTTCTGTCGTATGGAAGTGTAAATCTTGACGATATTTCTTACTTTCTTTCAACAGTTTGCTTGTTGTTGACAGCGTAAAGTATGTATGTTAAGAATTTCAGTAGAAATACGCTTATATGAAACTGTAGAAATGTATGCCTTTGTGAATTATGCGCTGGCACAGTGAATCATTACTTTAGGTGGGTTTCGAGACATTCCAGAGAAACCTTTTCAATTAAGCGAAGCTGCATTTGAACAAAACTAAGGCTCAACCTATTTTCACAAAAAAAAAAAAATAAAGTACAGTCTGAATAATTTTGGAGGAGTTTGCAAATTCTTTGGTTTGTTTTGTTATGTTGAAAAATTACTCAGTTATCAACGTAATCATTGTTACTGTTAGTGCGTTACGCAATTAATATGCAGACGACTTCCAAATGGTTTTGTTCTTCAGAACTTATTCATTGTTTCAATGACACTTATCTCTGTGTTGAAGTAGCCTTTGAACATCACAATGACATCTCAATGACTTTTTAACTGAAATCATCTCTTATCTTGAAAACTGTGAAACTTTCACAAAATATCTAGCCATCCCTTGTCAGAAACAACACCTAAGTTGACTCCCACAAAATTTTACTTTTAACGAACATTAAACAATTTCATTACTAGCCTTACCACACGTCCAAACCATTTCGAAAACTACGAGTAGCGTGTTTCACACTTGGAAAAGTTTAATGCCTTTAACGTGTGACGAATTTCCTTTAAGTATTTTCGAAAACATTTGAAATATTTAAGTTAAATGTTACCAAGAACCGCAATTCTGCGCCTTAAATTAAAGACTTGTGTAGCTTGAGTAAATATTTGAAAAGTATTAGCCGTTTTCATGCTAACTTTGGCTTTGACTAAGTGAGATAATTGTTGTAAGATTTGTAAAGCATTTTGTGTGGGTAAATTTTCCATTCTGCATTTCTTAGTATCGTTTGAAGGTATGATCGTCTCTTACTAATAAGTTGTAATTGTTTTTTTTAACTGTCTACCTACTTCTAGAAATACGTAACCCTGGTACCTATTTACCTCAGCCTATATAAATTTATCATTCCGCGGTATGAAGCCACCGCATAGAATCGTCATCGATGCAAATTACATCTAAAATTATGGTAATTTCATATTTCAGACATTCGATACGAATTTAATTTTTATATAAGTATGTAATATTAAATTAACGATAGGTAAATTCGATATTGTTGTAATAATAGTTTTACTGCAGTGTAGTGACGCATTAATTTCCAACTGAGTGGTCATTGTTCCTCACAATCGTGTAATATTTTCAATGACATTGTGTTAAAGCTTAATTTTGTTAACAATTTCACGTTTATTTTGACAGATTTATTGAAATAATTGGATACTTAATCATGTTTGAACTATTGGGTTTTTGGTTAATGTATGCGGTTTTATCATTGATTGCGTCCGCAATGGTTTTTTTACTTGATTAAATATTTTCGAGAACTTTCATGCACAATTTCTTTTACTAACTAGCCACTGCCGATCCCATCACTAATCGATGTTTCTGTCTAGATTCTGACATGACGAATACTAATAAAGTCTGTTTGATACGCGTTTAGCATTGTACTATTGTAATCTATCAGGCATTGGCTCATCTTTAATGACGACAGGAAAATATTATTTGGAACGCTTAGTCTTCAAATCGCGTCTTAACATGGGCAATTGATTATGACATGCCATTCGTTATCTTTACGATTGTTTCAATCAATCAAAAATCTTTATTCAAGAGCTATTTAAAAAGTACAATATTATTGATGTTATTTTGGATTATTATGGCTTAGTGGCTTTTGCCGTTAATTCCTTTTTGATTTTTTGCTCTGTTTTCGTTCCTTCTTCATGCACGAAAATATAGCATAAAAAAACTCTTGTATTTACATGGATTACTTATTAAATATATCAAAACTATCTCAGACACTCATGAAATCATCACTGAGAAGTTTTAGTTATGCGTACAGCGTAGGTTTGTTTCTTTTGTGAGGTTGTCCGAGATTATCCAAACTTTAAAAACTTACTACCTAATGTAGGTATGGAATTAGAAATGCCACAGAATGGGGCCTTATTGAAATCCTAATC
Source organism: Sesamia nonagrioides (assembly GCA_017933935.1). Taxonomy (NCBI): domain Eukaryota; kingdom Metazoa; phylum Arthropoda; class Insecta; order Lepidoptera; family Noctuidae; genus Sesamia; species Sesamia nonagrioides. Next base: position 3,455,695 of record JADWQK010001061.1, read on the forward strand.
AAAGATTAGGATTTTGACGTTAACTAGCATTGAAGACGTGCCTCTCAACCGGTGTCGCTTGTAATTGTGCTAATCGTAAGATTTGTTAGTTTACTTAGGTATACTGTGACTTACATTTGACCTTGGTTTAGCGGATCGCGGTTACGTTTTCCCTATTGATTAACAATCTATATCGTTTTTTTAATTCTTAGTATTTTTGCAAAAAGTTGCCAATGATTCCGTGATGGAGAGGTCTGGAGTTTTTAAGGCAGAATAGTTGCAAGTGCGCACTGTCTGCTTGAATTGTGTGAATGAATGTAAGCTATATTTGTCGTTCTCCGTGGCGCAGCTGTCAACACGCCTGCCTGCGACGTGGAGGCCCCGGGTTCGATCCCCGGTCAGGTCATGATGGGAAACGATCTTTTCCTGATTGGTCTGGGTCTTGGATGTTTATCTATATACAATATGTAAAGAAAACCCTGTCCGATCCGTGAAGGTATTGTTAGGTATCGATAACTGATTCTACTAATGCCTACAAAGCCGGTCTAAACTTTTAAAAAAATCCCCCTAAAAAATAAACATTATTTCGCCAAAGGAGGTAACTTAAAACATTTGCGGTAGGCCATCCAGGCGCGGGCGAAGAGGGGCAGAGCACGCGGCACGCGGTCGCATCGCTATTCGCTCAGAATTATACCGTCAAAAATAATGTTGTCACTTTTTAAAAATTACCAAATTTTGGGGAATTTGGAATTAATTCGCGGGAAAAAAAAGATAATTTCAAAATTCAGTTAGTATTGTTACTATGATGATTATGTAAAATTTCATATGTTATTTGGTCATGTGTTTACCTAACCTTTACAATCCTTACGGGTCGGACAGGGTTTTCTTAACATATTGTATATGTATCTATTATAAAATATGGTATCGTTGAGTTAGTATCCCATAACACAAGTCTCGAACTTACTTTGGGGCTAGCTCAATCTGTGTGATTTGTCCTTATATATTTATTTATTATATTTGGACTATGTTTGAGCATGTATAGTTACTGTGACACTTGCATATTTAACATCGTAGTTAGTGTCTTTTCAATTTGGTTTTGAAGAGCCAATGTTTTCCGATCTGTGGGATTGAATTCTAAAGTTCAATAAACTTATTAAAACCCTTTTTGCTGTTAAAACGCATTTGAATAATATCACAAAATTTTCCAAAAACTAAATGTTCGTATCAACCTCTACCGTTTATTATTCCAGTGTTGGTATGTATTCGATCTTTAACCTACATTTCAATGGCAAGCACCAACTTTCCCCGAAGGTCCTTGAACAATTAAGTTTGTAAACTTCTCCCCGCTACTAAGGCAACACGTTTTCGTCGAGAAACCTTATTACTGACGAAATTGTTCTAACGTAAACAATAATTTAATAAGGTTTTCAATTTGAAACTAACTGTTATGATAAGAAATGGTTTTAGAGAGTAGATACCAATTTCGGGGTTTTGACACATTTGCTGTTGCTATGGGGTACTAGTGCGATAATAGTACATTACGATATTAGTGCGTAATGATGGTTATAACATGCGAGGCGGAATTTCAGCCCGAGCCGAAGGCGAGGGTGTAATTGAGCCGAGCATGTTATAACCAATACGCACGTATATCGTACGACATTTTTTAACACACTTGCGAGGAAACAGAAAAATAGATATTCAGATAAAGAAAAGAAAATTTGAGAAAAATGGCGCGAGGTTTATTTTCTGCCGTAGCTGCGTGAAAATGTTGGCAAAGATGCTAGAGCATGCAGTCAAGTTTTTAAATTACCGAATAAACTGGTTTTTTTTTTTACAAATACTCAATTTAAATACAAACAAATAGAAATTTGTTTATTTCAAATAGGACATCAGTTATTTTAAATAAACTCAATCTGTGAATGCACACTGTTGCTTTCCCGCCATTAGTATTATTATTTGCCATTTCAAATATGGAACAGCGCGCTGCTCACTGGCTAGAGCCACGCGGCGGCGATGAGTTCCATAATTATTTGAAATGACAAATAATGCTGTTATGGAATTTGTATGGACTATAATTTAACTATTTGCTTTGATAACACACGCGTTTGTTATGGCCCGCTTTACATATTTAAAACCGGTGGGATTACATCAGCTTTACGAGCAAGGGTGTTAAAAAAGTGATAATAGTGTGAAATCGATAAATTGACCCTTAGAACAACCGCTTGAAATAACCCCAACGGTAAGCGAAGAAGAGACAGATCAGTAGAATTTTAACACCACGAGATAGCGGTCAGCGGCATTGATTTGCTTGAGAAAGCAAAAATCAGACTTGATGTTGGAAAATTACTTGTGAATGCCTATACCTAACACATTGCTCCAAACTATCTTAAGCTGAGTAAGTGTTGTACTGAGAGTAAAATTAATATTTTTTGGCAGTTATTTAGGGTTGCGTACATAAAAGGTAAAAACTTGACCTGCCACCAGGCAGTATTTCATGATCCGTGATAACCGTGGCTTTTTCTTGTAGGTATTACTTACTGTTGCCGTAATTACAAACACTAAAATGAGTTTTTTTTATACATATCTACACTTATCACTTAGGGGTATGAAACATAAATAGTACCTAATTGTCAGGGTTGTTGATTGTGCATATAAAATTTTATAAAAAAAGGTCAAGCCGTTTCGAAGGAATTGTGACATGAGAATTTGTTGCGTAAGAATAGGCAGGCTATTTTATTACGGGCAGTGCTGGACAGTTCGTTGTTATAATGCAAATGGGAAGCGTGTGGCCAACGGCAACACATGACGCTATTTGTATGGGATGATGACGGTCTACCTACTTCCTCATTATTGGCTGTAGTTTGTAATTTTGTATTTAAATTAAATTGCCAATAAAAAGAATGAGAAGCACATTTGCATTGTCTCGAATCGAAGTGCTTGCCTAATGTATCCCGCAACGCGCATTTTCGGTATACATTTGGGAGTAGTTATTTTCACACGTGTGTTTCTTGGGATTATGAGCGTAGCTTCTTTATTCCCATATATAAATAAAGCTACATATTTTTTGCAACAAAATGCATTCTGGAGACCTATTTCAAAATATTCCGTCTCTCTCTTCTTTCGAATCCTTATTACCGACAAGGACGAAATTCCCAATAAAGGTCAAACGGTGAAACTATGAACTTTTCCGTGCTTACCTAACTTGACATTTTGCCCAGGAAACCCCATTAATAAACACGCCTACAATTCTATTTAGGCGTAATTGGAATTAGGAAAACTCTTAAAAATTTGTTCGCAAAGTTTTAAGTAACAACATTTTCGGGAGAATTTGTTAAGATTTTTTTTTTACATGTAGGTACAATATTTTTAGTACTAGCTAATGTTATATGAAACCTTACACGTGGAGGAATTTTGATATGACGTTTGTTTTGGGTGGAGTTTTACACCCAAAGTAAAAAAGAATTCCAGAATCATATCGTCGTCATTTCTCGGCTTGATTTCACATTTCGCCAGTTAATGACACCAGACCGAAGAATAAAGTTTTGCTTATAAGGATTTTGATGAGAAATTCAAGCAATATTGAATTGCACCAAACGCTGCATACGGCCTTGGTACTTAATATGTTATGAGTATTTTTATAGAATCACTAGCTTTCCGCCCGCGGCTTCGCCCGCGTGGAGTTCGGTTATATCGCGCTTTTTAGATTTCCTTCGGGAACTTCAAATTTTTCCAGGATAACAGGTAGCCTATGTTCTTTCTCAGAGTCTAAAGATTGTCTGTGCCAAATTTCATCAAAATCGGTTGAGAGGTTTAGGCGGGATAGCGTAACAGACAGAGTTACTTTCGCATTTATAATATTAGTATGGATTAGTCTGTAATATGTGCTCACTAGTGGCATAAATGCGTCCTCTTTTCGAGAAGGAGTACCTGTAATCTACCATGCGGACCCAGTGCGGGTTGGTTGATGTCAGATGTCTTCGAATTTTTGGTTCTTGGCGTAACATGTCAGGTTCCTCACGATTTTCCCATTACCGTTTTGAGAGCAGCGGTGATATATGTGCACAAGTAAATCATTGGCCTGAGTTTCAACCCACGACCTACTTCTCGTAAGTGTGGGCTGATACCTCGGGATCACAGCTTCAATATCTCCGAATTTTCCGTGAAGCGACTGCGGTCTGACCTCGTTAACCCGAAGGCAATATCGTAGCATTGCAGTTACAGCAATTGTTGGACTTTTAAGGGCTCCAATAAACCGTAAAGACTGCCATTAAACGTTCGTATGGCAACCGGGACCAACGGCTTAACGTGCTTTCCGAGGCACGATCAGACCAGTGCAAAATATCTAACTTTAATGAAAATGATGAATATTGATTAAAAGTCAAATGAATTATATTACGGATCATCGTGTCACTTCTCATATACTTTAGTTTTAATTTCCTTAAAACTAAAATAATATGAGAAGCTAATAATTTTGTCAATTTAGTAGATAGTTTAATTTGAAGACAGATTAGAAGTTAATTTACGGTGGTATTTAATTATGTAGGTCGGATGATGTAATGCAGTGAGAAGTTTCGTGTATAAAATTCCAGAATCATATCGTCAATTATCACAATTTTAATAGGGAAAAGTATTAAGTACTTAAGTGTTTTGTCGGTTTTCAGTCCATCCATCATCCCAGTCGCATCCGAAGCCTTTTCAGCTTTGGAGTCTGGGGTCCGCTTTACCAGTCCAACTGCTGATATGGCTAAACTTCGACATTTTCCGTGAAGCGACTGCCGTCTGACCTCCACTACCCGAAGGCGACATCGAAGCATTGCAGTTAGACCAATTGTTGGACTTTTGAGGGCTCCAACAAGCCGTAACGACTGCCACTAGATGTTCGTATGGCAACCGGGTTTTGTCGGTTTTCAGTATTGCGTAATTTATCTCTCAGTAGCAGCCTGGTGTCTAGATTTGTGCACGATTGATACCAATAACTTTTTATGCTTCTCTGTCGTTCCCTCAATGCTATGGATTGCGACCACATACGACGCATTAACTGCTACAATATACTTAAACGTACCTGCGGAAATGTATCCTATAGGTACCTTACACTAAGGCACACCTTAGGTACACCTTGCCTGAATTTTCGGGGAAAAGCCATGATGATGTGATTTTACGTATATCGTAAAATCAGTACTCTAAAATATCAGGGTTATATTATACTAGCGGCCGCCAGCGACTTTGTTCGCGTGGAGTTGTTTATGCTCCGCTCCTATTGGGCGCAGCGTGATGTTATATAGCCTAAAGCCTTCCTGGATAAATGGGCTATCCAACGAAAAAATAATTTATCAAGTCGGTCAAAACAAACAAACTCTTCAGCTCATAGCTCATATTAGAATAGATATCACAAAAAAGGAAACCAGAAGAGCGCTTTTAAAGACAGTTTTTTATAAGTCGCTTTTTCTTTTACTCTCTTGTAGAAAGTGCTTGGTTTTACAATGCAAATATATTACGCGGCCTGCCATTGTCGTATCCTGTGTCATATTTGTTCGGTAAGCTATAAAACTAGGAAAAAGTCTGACGTCACCAACAGTGACGGTCTCAGATCATAGTTCGTATAGCTGCCAAATATGACATGACGTGGTTTCTTGTTTGTTGTGAGAGTAATAGTGAACCACTTGCTGTAGTTATGATATACATCTCTCTCTTTGATGAAGGAACCGCTGTTGATACTAGTGATGTAAAAGAAAAAAAAAAACAGTTTTTTTTTATCTTTCTTGAAAAAAAACTTAGGGTCGTTGTTTTTTTTTCTAAATTTGGTTTTTTTTTCTAGCCTACGTTTTAGTTCAATTATAAATTAAATTTGTAATTTGTATAATAAATTAACATTATATTATTTATTCATAATTCACTACTTTCAACAATAAATCACAACTCCATATTTATTTTTTTTCAATTATTGTTGTATATCAATGAATGATGCCAATATTTTTATGAAATGTTGGTACTGTTTTATCAGAAAAGTACTGCAGGTTCAAGAATAAACCTAATACTCTGTTATATATACTCTTAAGTATTAATTATTTAACGGTACATGCCATAACAGTTTCAGATTTCATGCTCTTGAAAAAAACATGGTCCAGAAAAAAAAAACAGTTGTTTTTCAGGTTTTTTTTTCAAGGTTTTTTTTCACATTTGAAAAAAGAAACGGTTTTTTTTTTGCAACACTAGTTGATACTCAATTATTTATTATTATTTACTCCTCATTACTTTCGTACTGCAGGCTGCAGGGTAACTTTTCCTCCCATCCTTCCAGTAATTCGTAAATTTTACTTGCTGTCAATCTTAAAAAATTGTCGTCCCACCATGTTATTCTAGGCCTGCCGTTTGGGACCTAATATTCAAGGTAAGTAATATTTTGTACATGGGATTCTAGGAAAGATGTTAATTTTTACATTTATATCTTTAAGGCGTTGCTCCTGAGAACCACAAACATAATATAGGTACGCCGTACGAGTATGCAATATCTTTGTATAAACAATCCTTTATCAACTGCTTTTCCGATATCCGTGTTCTCCGGCTTGGTTTTATATTTTATTAGCAACCCATCCCTGCTTTCCTCTTTTTTTTACGATTTGAAAAAAAATGAAGATTTTTTTATTGAATACTTTAAATTATGGTGAAAATCCAATCCATTGCACAGTTTAGAAGTACGCGATCATAGACCAAGATGAATAGCGACTTCTATTTATAATATCTAAGTATAGATAGATAGTGCGCCGAGCTATGGGCACAGCAATAGTCCTATTATCTATTATCCGTGAAATGTACTGAATGAACATCATCTAAATACATTCATTAATGTTAGATTTGCAAGACCACCTACGTCATACGCTTATCACTGGCTTTAGGATGATTACATACCGAGCAGGTGTTTACGTGACCGAAATATTAAACGGTGCCTGTTGTAAGTAGGTACTTACCTACATGAATTCATTCTGTTCGCTTGTTGACTCTCCTGAGATGATTTTAATTTTCACGGACATTATATTTGTTCCTGGTTAAACATTCCTGGTTACAATGCGTCACACAATTTACGAAATATTAAGCAACACCACCACTTCCAGAATTGGCAACATCTTTAATTTCAGCCAAACCTGGTAAATATAAAATACTTAGTCATTTTCTCTTTCCCTAGGTATGTCCCCTTGTATGATTAAATCATTAAAACTACGCAACGGATTTTGATGCGGTTTTTTTTTTAATAGATCATATTGATTAAAGAGGAAGGTTTATATGTTACATAATAACATCCATTAAATTTTGCGAGAAATACTATTATTTTTGAGGTTTATAATGTGATGTCGTAAATACTTAATTACATTTTTTCCGCGTTTGCAGTGAAACGCAGGCTGAACCCTACAAGATTTATTAAAATAATGTGCTAAATATTGTACACATTGAAAAGGTCTACAAAAATGTCCACTATGGTATATAATATCTATCTCTTATGGATATAGCACATTTTTTTTTTGTCATTTAACCAATACAACATTAATACTTATTTAAATTAATACCTTAATAAACGTATAAATACCATAATATGATTTAAATGAATATTTTCGAAGATATTACAGATTTAAAATTTCTGGGTGTCGCGTTTGCGGCGGTGCACGTTGGTTTTTTTTTTTAAAGTTCGCATGTTTTCTGTAGTGTATTTAGTATTGATCAGCATTGCACCCGTGCGATGCCGGGGCGGGTCGCTAGCTTTATACATATATTATAAACCAGTGCTTGACCGCAATCCCGCCTGATGGTAAGCAGTGATGCAATCGTTGATGGTTAAGCACGCTAGTTTATTAAGAGCCTATTCACTCAAAAAAACTGATTGAATACGAAGGACGGCGGCAGTTGAGCGAAATGATGCAATGTTAAACCCAACAACACGACCAACAATGCTGCGCCAGAGGGAGATTGATATGGAGACCCTCCACGACACAAAAACATTTGGCGCATTGCACCCAGCATACATCGCAACACAACTGCTCAGACCCGTCCTCCGTACTCCGGCTTCAACAGACATCCCGCCGGAACACGACAAATCGCTTGGCGGCAGAACTTTGTCTTTTGGATGGTAACTTCTGCCGGCAACCGATGTTTGGCCTACTACCGACTAGAGCTCTTATTGTGATTTTTTTAAAATATATGGTGAAGCAGTTACTGGCAGATATTTTAGCTGTAAAGCCTACTAAACCTAAACGTCGAACTAGGAATAAAATATCAAACAACGCGAAACAGTTGAATGTTTTACTAAATGCAGATAGACGCTATCTACATCTATTGCAACGTTTACACGAACTAACAACACTGTAAATTAAATATTTGTACATCCCTAGCTGTATACCGGTGTTTCAGCTGGGGGGTAGGGTGTTAACCCCCTTCGATAACAACACCGAGTCCCGTTTCGATGCCTATCGCCATGTTATCGGACATAGTTCCAATCACTGGATATAAGTTTGTTTCATACAATGGCTTTGTATTTCCAATTTTAGTTTTTTTTTTCTTTGTGTCTGGATACAGCGGTTTTACAAGCTTTCTCGTGTGGAGTGTTTATTTCAGGATCAGACAGGGTTTAGCACTTAATTTTATGTACTTAATTGCTTTATTGCGCTTAAGTACTTTACCAATATTTATGGTCTTACTCTTCAGTCCGTTTGGTCCCTAAATGCCAATATTGTAGTACAATATTATTCTTAAAAATCACTATTATTGTAATTCAAAGAATAATCTACCAAACTACCAACCTAAATGTAATGACATTTTGAATGGCATGAGTCAAATACACGGCTCAGTTGGAATCGATTTCGTACTCCAACAAAAACGAATAATTAATGCTGATTCTTTAGAAAACAAACATGACTTTATGGTATAAAAAAAGACTCCAAAAAATCGCTATTAATTATTTTTGACTTTGTGGAGTTTTTTTGGAAGCCGTTTGTTTTATTTATAAAAATGTTTTTCTTTTAGTTTTTAGTTGTGAAACGTAGTGTTCAGCCATAGAATAAAGAGGGGAAGTAGGTTATCTGCGACCCAATCCGCGATTTAATTGCCTACTGTCTTAGGGTTGACGACTGTCCGCGCTTCGTCGGTTACGGTTGTCGCCCAAACCGCTAACAAATATTTATAGACTAAGAGCTTATGTTTAAATTATTTGCTTAGTATTTAGTTTACATATACTAGTCAGTTTTTTTTTTTGTAATTTTTATTTTTAGTTTTGTACACATAAAGAACCATATTTATTTTTATTTTTAATTAATACAAATATAAATAATACAAACATAAAATCTATTGAATCACACATTTAATACAAAATTACAAATTAGCTACAGAAAAATACCTACTTTCTTCGGTTTCGACTATTACGAAACGCGTTGTTATTAAACTATAATGTGTAATATATCCGTATCCTTGTAAATAACTTTTAGAAATATAATTTGAAAAATATAAGTCTTTTATTTGTTCATAAATAGACATACCAACTTTGCAGTTTATGTGATCATTTTTTAAAAGCTAATGTGCCGAAAAGCCGTGACGCGCGAACCTCGTTCCGTGCTAGCCGCGACTAGCGCAGTCATAGGCACTCTAAATTGTGTTTAGGTGTGCGTGCGGCGACGCATAGATACTATGGCGCAAACATACAAGCCGCGCGCGGTCCGTTTGTATGAAGATAACGTACTTCCCTCTTTTTATTCTATGGTTCAGCTATATCAGGTCAGACTGAGTAGACAACATGGTTGGGAAAAGGCGAGCAAGCAAACAACGCAATTACGTTTACTCGAATTTTTACCCATAATTTTGGTTTAAAAGCCAAACTACTGTTCAACCGACTTTGAAAAAGTTCTATCAGAGCAAACATAAGAAAATAATAATGAAAATCGGATGTCGTGATATTGATTTATTCGTTCAGTGGTCGCGGACATATGTACTTAATGCAAATATAAGAAGCACGGGACCAAACGGGAACCACAACAACGAGGTTTAAAAGACGAGACTCCTTTTTTGAAGTCGTTTAAAAAGAGAGGCCACAGTGTTTTGATCTGTAAACTATCTTAGATTATTACAAGAATTAATTGTTTTTTAGGTTATTGTATATCTTCTAATCCATGGTAAAGCTGCCTCTACATGTTTCCCTGGAAACTGGAACTTGAAAAAAATCTTGTTTTTACTGTGAAGTAATTGCGTAATCCACAATTAGTAGCAATTGCGCTTTTACACTTTGACAGCTTTCATGGCAGTTCATCGACATCCTGATTGAGTGAGAGTGAATGAGTTATTTACGTCGTTCAGCAGATTAATTTTCGAACCTATGAATCGAAACCTTCAAAATTATTCAGATTCAGATAGATAGTGTATTATGCAATTAGGATGATACATGTTTGTTCTTTAATAACATCTTAACCACATTCTATGTCTACTGAGCTCTTGATCATTTTCGTTACTTACTAAAACACCTTCACCTTCTGTATGTGCCAATTTCCACACTTGTGCGCTAAAGAAGGCTTACTATTTTTGAAATTGTTGGTCAAAATCATACATTGATTGATTCCTTATTGTCTCTTTATTACAGTCATCATCATCTCAGCGTTTATCCCAGTCGCATCCGAAGCTTTTTCAGCGTTAGAACCTGGGGTCCGCTTAACCAGTTTAACTGCTGAATTTGGGTAAACTTCGATATTTTCCGTGAAGCGACTACCGAACCCGCGCCTCCTTGCACAGCGAGGCTGTCAATGTCTCTTTATCACAGTAACAGTATTAATTATGCTGCTCATTCAGCAAAAAAAAAAAAAAAACATTTATTTACGAAATGATATTGCCCAGAATCTATTTTTAGTTTACAAGAAGCTAAAACGGATAAATATCATATTTTACCTTTTCTCGGAAAACAGATCTCACCAGGTATATATAATAGACCCAAAAATACTTTGAGCCCTTTACTTACATCAAAATAAGAAGAAACCAATGGACCCCTTAGAAAGGGAAGGGCTTCTAACTGAATTTATATTTTATTTACCTTGCCGCCTACTCGATACGATAGTTCGGTTAATATAAGTATTTGGATAACAGCTAAGTGGTCAGGGTTGGCAGAATATCTGACAATAATATTGAGCAAGAAATTTCGCCCTCGATTTTATCTTTAAGATTCATCAAAGCGGTTTCGAGATTTGACTGGTTGAAAGGAGGGAAATATTTTTGTGCCTTTCGAGATATTGTGAATTTTTATGCTCCCAATATTTTGAGTTTTAGGGTCTTCAGGTAATAGGACATCTGATTGTGAAAAGATGTGGATCTTCGATAAGGTCAGTTCGCTAGATTTTCTCTTTTCGCTACCGGTGCCCTTTAATGCCTCGGTCGTCGGTTAGAACATTAATGTTACTTACGGCTCTTTAATGTCGACACTCCTAATGTCGGCATCTCCTGAACTTTACCATAAAATACGCTTAAATAATTGCCTAGGAAGCTGCGAAACATCCAGACGATTTAGGATTTTAATAGATTTTCTTGAAACTAAAATAAAACAGCATTTTACTTGGTAAATGTTATGTGTTTGGTAACCCTATATGAATTAAAGGGTCGTTTTTATAGAAAATAATATTCAAACGAAAGCCGGTTTCGGCGAAGTGGGAGGGGCCATCGGGGTGGTTGCCTCCCCTAACCACCATACTTGTATGCCCGGGGAGAAGTTGATACAAATTGTAGCCATTAATGTTTAATAAATATTTATTTTGTACGAAATTGTTGATGTTCGGCTCGTGGGTTCTGTCGATAATTTGGATTCACTGAATTTTCAATTTTATTTCACTAATTTGTAAAAATCAGGACTGTTGGTTTTGATTTTAAAGGCTGATTCGCTGTTGGCCCTACCTGTTTGGTATTCTAGCCGGCAGAAAGCAGTTTTCTACTTTAGTATTTAATGGCTTACAATTACGCTTTATTGGGCCCAACACCTGAAACCGTTTATCATGGCTGTAGCCTCAGCATAAGAAGGGATTATAAAATAATACATAGGTACTTACAAAATGGTATTAGATATATAGCTACATATAAGGTTCTACTGTTGCTTCCAATGTTTTCCGGATTATCTCCAAAACGAGTAGACTTATTTAGACGGGACTTAATTGGTTGATATTGTAAGCTATTTTTTTATATTATGAACTTAAATTACGAGCGTTACAGGTGCAATATTAATATTCAAACCTTGTCCTTTTCATATTTGTTACTTCAGAACTTTCGACTGGTTGAACGGATTATGATGATTTTTTTTAAGAACGCTGGTTTTTCCCGTGTGGTCCAATTTTGACAATGATGTCCATAAAAAAACCGAAATATTGATTATAACCTGTCGTGGCATCCAGCCCCCTTCAACTACATAAGTGACTGGCTGGATGACTGACAAACTTTTTAACTAATAACAGATTGACGGGACTTGACTTGTAATTATGGGAAGAGAAGGGGGGTGACTTTTAGACATGAAATTACAGAAAAATACGACAACGACCCGACATGACCGTATAGCCATTTCGTTGGGTGTTGATTTGTCCTAAAAATTCAATTTTCAGTATCAAATTTGAATTTGAATATCTTATCAATACGCTTGGAGGTCTGCTTTGAAATTTTCATGCATTCTTTCATAAAGACCCCCCTGTTCTAACTTAACGAATACAAAGTCAAATTCAATTTAGAATTCGAATAGAAACATTGACTTATTCATAAATGTTCAAGGTGTTTTGAATAGTATAAAGAGCCACCTATTCACAACAAATTGTATAAATAGGTATATTATATTAAATATCACCATTTTACATTTGGACAAATGATAAGCACTTGCATTGAAATCTTGAAGCTATAATTGAATTAATCATCATCTCCGATGACAATATTTAATGCTCTTAATTATATTATAATTTATAATGCTCTTTAATCAGTTGTTTATTTTATTATTTTTGTTTTTTAAAATTTTCTCTTGGTTTGCAAATCGCTGTTCACGTGACGAAATGATGTTCTTGTATCTAGATATATACAGTATGTTAAATAACAGAGGGCGTTCCCTTAAACTCGTTAATATATATCATTAATAGATTAAAATAAAAATATCAGCATAGAAAAATAAGCATAAAAAAATCCGAATAAAAAAAATATTCTAATTGGAAATAAATTTGAAACCTCCTGTTTTAAATCAAAATAGTAGTCGTCATGTATAAATAAATTGCGACGTTGCCGTCTTTCATGTTCGCGTGTACAGTGTGTTTCTTTTACATGTCAATTTAAAATTTTATTGAATATTTTTTTATTGGAAATTTTTTTAAAACATTTTGTTTTCGAATGGAAATATTTTTTTTAGCATGTATGTATGCTATACTATTTCGGGTTAACGGGAACGCCCTCTGTTAGTTAACATACTGTATACAATATGTAAAGAAAACCCTGTCCGATCCGTGAAGGTATTGTTAGGTATCGATAACTGATTCTACTAATGCCCACAAAGACAGGCTAAACTTAAAAATAAAATCCCCCTAAAAAAATAAATATTATTTCGCAAAAAGAGGTAACTTAATACATGTGCGGTAAGCAACACCTTTCCGCGGGGGGCAGGGTACGCGTGACCTGTGTGTTGTCACTTTTTTAAAAATTACCAAATTTCGGGGAAATTAGAATTAATTCCCGGGAAAAAAGGATTATTTCAAAATTCATTAGTATTGTTACTATGATGATTATGTAAAATTTTATATTATATTTGGTCAAGTGTTTACCTAACCTTTATTACCCTTATGGGTCGGACAGGGTTTTCTTTACATATTGTATATGTGGAAGCTTGTAATTAGCAAATTTTGTTGTAAATAATGAAGTTTATGGCAATATTAGTCTGTAAGCTTTATGTAATAATAAAATAAATAAATAAAATACAATGTCTAATAATTACACATTCCGTAGTGTATTTAAAAGCATATTTTTATACCACGGAAATCTATTCGCCCGATGATTCAACCTCAGCAAATATTGGCTGCCAATCGTCCTTGATGTTGATTGCCTATTTGCTTCTCGTCAATTGGTAGATGCTATTAAAAAGACAAAAACATCGCCGCAAACCAGATTGAACCGGTTGTAGCATCAGCTGATACCTAAAATAATCACAAATATCTGTAGTACAAGCTATGAAGCAATCTGTGGAGGCATGTTAAGTACGAAAGAAAAGAATTGCATGTTTATTTTCGTTAGTGAACCCTTTCACATAATGATCCGGCTGTTTACACGAAACGTTAGGAAGATCAATAAGTAGCTGCAACTAGATAGATGAAACTGCGATTGGATCAGCTCAGCCAGCTCCGGAATTTAAATATGACAGTTTTCTCCGTGCTTACACTAGGTAATAGCGTTTATTCGTCCATATTTCGCCATCATGCATCCTGCCTGTAAAATGGCTTCGTCAAAATATTAATTTAGGCAACAGCGCCGCAAAATCGGATACAGCGGCTTTCATTTCGACAACATTTCATCAACATGTGCAAGTACATATACGCACAAACACCCTACTACTCCTGGGGGAGGTAGCCAAAAATCACACACACGCACAGATATACACAGGACGGTAGGACCAGCCCAGACGACCCAACATAACCATGCCAGGCATCACAAAGGGCCGGCAATTAGACTGGGCACGTCACTCGTACGTATCGATCCGATTGTCCGTCCGTCATTGTGGTCCAACATGTTTGCATATTTGCGTGCCTGGTAGCTACATATGTGTATGGAATACATGTAGGTGATATTTATGGTGGTTTAGATATCTGGCGATGTCGATTTTGAATGTAATTTTATGTGTAAAATTTTAATCCCAGTTGGGCGCCAAGTGACGCATACATACCTACTTATATCAATTTGTTGGCGGGACCACCTAGCAATTTTTATCACCATCATTAATAAAAACGGAGGACGGTAATTATTAAGGATAATAAATATATAAGTACGCCTATCTGTAGTCTATATTATATCGTTATCTACTATTTATCAACATGGTGTCAACTTTACGTACCTCGGAAGGACCAAATTGGAAAATTTTGAATATAGCGTTCGAAGATATAAGTTCTTCTTCTTATGCATTCAGTAATATATCTGATAAATATAATATATTTACCACACAGGAAGTGGTTATGTGTCAGGTATTGAGGACCGGACGACAAGTCACATTTAGCAACATTTTTATAACTCGTCCCATTCATCGTTTAGACTTTAGAACAAGATATTAGACTAATAGTGCTTGAAATTCTTCAAAGATTTCTAATTGTAAACACGGAACGATGGACAGCTACGTTAACTTTTGCAGTCTGTGTTCAGCAGAAAATAGTATTACCTACAGGTGAAAAACAACTCCGAAATGAAACCACGGAACATTTCACGAAGCACCAAATTGAATTTCAAACAGAATTTATTAGGTACACAACAATATTCATTTTGTACGCGAAGGATAGCGAGGAAATCAAGTTAATTTACTTGAGAATTTACGAAACAAATCGAATTACTTCACTACTTGCGATCTATGAAACTAATTTATTTTAGACAAACAATGAAGTTATTTTGATGAGATTTAATATCTCAAATATTTGTTGACTAGATAAAATAAGTTGAATATAATGTTAATTTAACCTTAAATGTATACCTACTTCTTTGTTGTAATTAAAGCCTCATAACATGATACAAGCAAACAATATCAAAGTTATTTATTCAAATTAGACTGAGAACCTACACTTTTGGAACGTCAAAATAATACAAGATTGTCTTCCAAGTCACAGACTTTTCAAATTTCTAATGCTTTCGTTGGGAGACGATTTTCTTATTACTTCTCAGTAAGATAATCATCTGTTTTAGGGTTTCGTATCCTAAAAATAATAACGGGAGCCTGTTAAACCAGCGTCTGCTGAACTGGGCCTTTTTGGTGCAACCGCGAGGTACACTTTGCTGTTAATTTGGATATCGGGGTTTTTGCTATTTGATTTTTATGTGTTGCTACCTGATGTAGGTATGTTTATTTTAGGTGTATTATGTATTTTAGTATGTGCTGAATAAATGTATTTTCTTTCTTTCACTGTGTTTTTGTCATTAAGCTTTATCTTATTAACAGTGAAGTTGAAATTTTAACAGATAATGTATTTCTGTTGCGACTATTTATATCTAACAATTATCTAATTATTAGAAACAAAATATATTATTTTTTGGTCCTTTTTATTCATTCGCTTGACTGCAATCCCGCCTGATGGTAAGCAGTGATGCAATCGTTGATGGTAAAGCGCGCTAGTTTATTAAGCCTACTCACTCAAAAGAACTGAGTAAATAGGAAGGAAGACTGCAGTTGAGCGCGGTGATGCAATGTTAAACCCAACAACACGACCAACGATGCTGCGCCAGAGGGATATTGATCTGGAGGCCCTCCACAACCAAACTCCCGACACAACAACATTTCGCGCATCGTACCCTGCACCTACATCGCAACACAACTGCTCAGACCCGTCCTCCGTACGGCTTCACCAGACATCATGCCGGAACACGATGAATCGCTTGGCGGCATGACTTTGTCTGGTGGGTGGTAACTTACGCCGGCGGCTGATGTTGTGGCCTACCACCGAGAAAATTAATCCATCAATATTTGTGTTGTCAATAAACAATAATAAAAAGTAAAAAAACTAAAACCCAACTACGACAAAAAACGACGCTGAAAAAGTATAAAACAAGATTTTCAGAATACTGAACTGAACAAAGTTGCTAATGTAGTTGCAAGTAAATGGACAT
Source organism: Sesamia nonagrioides (assembly GCA_017933935.1). NCBI lineage: Eukaryota > Metazoa > Arthropoda > Insecta > Lepidoptera > Noctuidae > Sesamia > Sesamia nonagrioides. The sequence continues at coordinate 3,472,495 of JADWQK010001061.1, forward strand.
AGTTAAGATGCCTTCGTTGTAAATTGACAATAATGATATACAATACCATTCTGAAGTATGCAATATTCACTATGTAGAGATAAATGTTCATGTTTGGAAAGGCGTAGTCACACGTTCTCAAGGTGCTACGGTAGCTAGGTATATGTAACGTGTGACTACGCCTTTCCAAACATGAACATTTATCTCTACTTAGTGAATATTGCATACTTCAGAATGGTATTGTATGTCATTATTGTCAATTTACAACGAAGGCATCTTAACTATGTCCATTTACTTGCAACTACATTAGCAACTTTGTTCAGTTCAGTATTCTGAAAATCTTGTTTTATACTTTTTCAGCGTCGTTTTTTGTCGTAGTTGGGTTTTAGTTTTTATACTTTTTATTATTTGTACTATTTTGGTGTTAAAGTATATTTGTGGCGCATAGTATTAACAAAAGTTAAATTGATGAACTAAGAACTAGGTACTTGACATATTACATCTACACGCACATATAGGTAACAACATAAGCCCTAAGGCATATAGTGCAGAGGACATTTTTATGAGAGTTTTAGTCAGTTATCAAACTGTTTTCGCCTTCACATCGTGGAGTTACTCCCAGCTTATGTCGTTTTCATTAGTGCATTACATATTCTATTAATTTTCACACTGCTCTACATTGCATAAAGCGATTCACAGTTCCCGTGATCCGCGCTTTACTTTTATCGCTCATATTTTACATCATTAAAGCATTCTTGTAATTATGTACAAGGATAAAGTACTCGTGAAGCTCTTTCACGAGATACCAAACACGGTATATTTATTTTAATTTTATATTAACATAGCTTAAAACCTTTTGTCCGCTAGAGGGCGCAATACTAAATTTGGTGACAAGCTTTATAGCTCATAACTAACAGAATATCAAGGCCCTTCTCATGGTACTGCAGTGGTCTTATTCTCATAAGTAGTAAAGAAGCTATGAACGAAAAGATGTGAATTATATGCAACCAGTCCATAAATACAGGTAAAGTCACAAGTAAATACTAGCAATATATATATATTCCAAATGTACAAGTAAAGCGGTTTCAAATGATACCAAACACGGCATATTTATTTTAACTTTACTTTTTTACTCTGTATGTTTTGTCCGCTAGAGGGCGCCACATTAGATTTTGTGAAACCCCATATAGCCTATAACCAGCGGACAATTAAGACGCTTCTAATGATATGTCATTTGTCGAATTCTGTTAAGTAGTTTAGAAGTTACGAGGGAACAGATGAACATACATACATACATACATACTGTTACGGGCTAGGGGTACTTAAACGCCGGTTAAGGGTTACGAAGTTTATTGGCAACGAAGGTACAGTCGATTGTAGGCAATGACAAGTAGAACGTAGCTGATGTCTCACCGAAGTCTTCACTTACGTCCACGAGGTCCGTGTCGTAAACACACGATAACACTACAGATGTTACTTCACGTAGTATTCGACGTTCTTGTTACAGTTGTCGCAGTAGGTATTCTCAAAGATCGCTTCTTAACTGTCGCTGTTTTCGTATCGATAGTCGAATGCAGACTGACTCTGCGCCGGCGTTGCGGCGCTATATATAGGCCAGCTGATCGAACATTCCAGAATCCTCTAAACGTAATAAGAATACTGCATAACTTCGAGGTCACCGGCCATGTAAGTACCTACGGTAATTCCCGGAAACGGGTTTCTAGAAATTTCGATGTCGACACTTTGTTGACAAAACTGTTGAGACCTGTACCATTCGATAGGCCATCCTAAGTCTAGTAATGCGTTTTATTATTGTACCTAGAAAATGTCTAGATCTGGCGAAATAATGCTCAAAAGTGACACACTGCATGTCACGCGATATTGAACCTTATGCCATCGACATAAGGTCCATTCGTAACATTGCCCCCTTCTTAGTCATGCTCGTCCCGAGCATGATTTGATCCATAATAGCGAGCTAGGCGGTCTATGTGTACGACCTTCAGCTTCCCTCTGGGTCCTTTCTTAATCCGGTAGGTGACATCGTTTATTCTGGTTACTATCGTGTACGGACCCTCCCATTTGGCTTGGAACTTTGGACTCTTTCCTTTTCTTCTAATGGGATTATGTAACCATACCAAAGTTCCCTCTTCAAATCCGGGCATGTTAGCTTTGCGGTCGTATCGGATCTTCATCTTCTCACTGGTTTTCAGACCATTCTCTCTCACTAGCTCATGTATTCCATCTAGTTTACGCCGCAGGTCGGCCACATAGTCGACGGCTAGGATAGGAGTATCGGGAGGTGTTCCGGTTAGTGCATCTATGGGTAGTCTAATTTCTCGGCCGAAGTTGACTTTCGCCGGTGTGCAATTTGTGCTATCATGTGTTGCTGAGCGGTATGACATTAAAAAGAGTGGAATGTATTGGTCCCAATCCCTTTGATGTTCTTCCACTACTTTGGCCAAATGATTCTCCAACGTCTGATTGAATCTTTCGACCATTCCATCTGACTGTGGGTGATACGGTGTTGTACGAGTCTTATGTATCCCGAGTAGTTGGCAAACCTCTTGAAATAGTGAAGACTCGAAGTTTCTACCCTGGTCAGAGTGTAACTCCAAGGGAACGCCAAATCGACAGAACACCCCGTGAACTAGCTTTTTGGCGACTGTATGAGCTTCCTGGTTAGGTACTGCAAAAGCTTCTGGCCATTTGCTGAAATAGTCTTGCATGACGATGATATACCTATTCCCTTCTTCAGTAACAGGAAATGGCCCAGCTATATCGACAGCAACTCTTTCCCATGGTGCACCAACATTGTACACTTTAAGTCGACCTCTGGCTCTCGTTTGCGGTCCCTTTACTGAGGAACAAGCTACACATTTTCTACACCAGTCCTCAACGTCTTCGCGGCAATGCACCCAATAGAATATTTTTCTCACCTTCTCCAGGGTTTTCTTTACTCCTAGATGTCCTCCGGATACTCCGTCGTGCACCTGTCGTAGCACTGACGCGACCTTATCACAGGGGACAACTATCTGTAAGGTGACCTCCTGTCCACTGGGTGATTCCCATTTCCTCTTCAGAACTCCATTATCAATTATCAGGCTGTCCCATTGAGCCCAGTAACTTTTTGCTGTTGGGCTGAGCGCTGATATTTCACTCCAAGTAGGCCTTTGGCCACGTTTCTTCCATTCGATTACTGTCTTCAAGTCACTATCTTCCTTTTGTGCGTCTTCCAATGATTGATTATCCCAGTCTTCGTCCAAGGCGTTCACCTGGATAATCCTTACGTTCTCTTTCTTTTCCTGTTTGGCACAATGTCGGCAAGATTCTTCGCAAGGTCGTCTAGACAAAGCATCAGCATTATTGTGTGACTTGCCTTTTCGATGTTCAGTGACAAATTCAAATTCTTGCAGCTGCTCTATCCACCTTGCTACTTGTCCTTCTGGGTCTTTGAACTGGAGGAGCCACTGTAAGGCAGCGTGATCGGTACGAAGTGTAAACTGCCTCCCAATCAAATATTTCTTGAAGTGTTGTAAGGTCTTAACAACGGCTAGAAGTTCTCGGCGGGTAACACAATAATTTCTTTCTGGCTTGGAGAGGCATTTGCTGAAATATGCGATAACGACCTGCCTATCTCCTTGTATTTGAGAGAGAACTCCTCCAATACCCACATTGCTGGCATCTGTGTCTACCAAAAATCGGCCTTCCCTACTAGGGTAACCTAGTACAGGAGCCTCACACAAGTGAGTTTTCAGTAGAGCAAATGCCTGTTCGCAGTCAGAGTTCCATTCAAATAGACACTTTTCCTCTGTTAAACGATGCAACGGTTTCGCTAACTCGGAGAAGTTCTTCACAAACCGACGGTAATATGCATACAGACCCAAGAAAGAGCGTACCTCAGTTTTATTACGAGGGGTAGGCCACTTCGACACGGCTTTTATTTTTTCAGGGTCTGTTCGAATTCCTTGCGCCGAAATAATGTGTCCCAAGTATCTAACTTCTTTCTGGAATAGTGTACACTTACTAGGACTGAGTTTTAAATTCGCTTCACGCAGTTTCTGGAACACTTTCTCCAAATTGCGTAGGTGTTCTGCGAAGTTTCGTCCCATAATGATGATGTCATCCAAATAGACCAGGCATGCATCACCAAGCAACCCCACCAAAATGCGCTCCATTAGGCGCTCGAATGTAGCTGGAGCGTTGCACAGTCCAAAAGGCATGACATTGAATTGCCAGAGACCGTTCCCAGGACCAGTGGTAAAAGCGGTCTTTTCCTTATCCTGCTGACAGATTTCCACCTGCCAGTATCCACTTTTGAGGTCAACTGTGGAGAACCATTTCATGCCACTTAGCAAGTCCAAAGTGTCGTCTATACGTGGCAGAGGATAACTATCCTTTTTCGTGGCATCATTCAACATCCTGTAGTCAACGCAAAACCTTGTACTGCCATCCTTTTTCTTGACTAGGACAACTGGAGATGACCAAGGGCTGGTGGATGCTTCTATAATCCGGTTTTTCTCCATATTTCTTAACATTTCCGTGACTTCCTGTTCTCTTGCAAAGGGGATACGACGTGGTCTCTGTCTTATCGGCTGTGTATCACCCGTATCTATATGGTGTTTGACGAGCCCGGTCCTTCCCACGTCACTGTCGGTCTTAGAGAAGATGTCATGGAAGTTATGCAACAGTTGCTTAACTTTGTGACTTTCGAACTTGTTTAAATTGCCCTTACAATTTTCGAGTAGTGTCGATATATGTTCCTGCCACTTCTTATCACGTTCCTTTTCGTGTGCCTCTGTTTTTCTCAAAGATGCTACATGATCGCACACACCCACCATGCAATTCTTATCAAGAATGATTTCTTTGTTACTAACATTGATAATGCGTACTTTTGGTTTATCGGAAATCATCATCAGTGTCCTTGCTGTTATCCAGTCTGGGTGATCTCCAGAATCTTCTATTATAATGCAACGTTTACGGCATCCTATTGGTGATAATCTAATATCTACTAAGGTTTCTGATCTTGGTGGTAATACCGTTCTCCTTAAACAGTACACTGACCCCTGTTTTCCACCATGAAGAAATACTTCTTGTTCTGGAAAACTCAATACTCCTTTTGCTACATTAAGGACGCACTGCTGTTTCTTCAAAAAGTCCAGTCCTATTATGCAATCATCTGTAATATTCGCTACTAAAACAGGGTGCGTGAATGTCTTATCACCCATTTTCAAAGTCACATTCGTTTCACCAAGGACGAGTACTGGTTGGCCAGTGGCGGTTTGTAATCGGCATTGTGAAGATCCTCTTTTCCATACTATGGTCCGAGGAAATAGCTCCGGTCGTGCAATGGTTCTTGATGCACCAGTATCCAATGTGAAACTGCAGGATTTACCATTCAGTTCTCTTCTATAATGAGACTGTTTCCGTCACCCACTTGTGATACTGTTATAATGGGGGCTACATGTCGACCAGCCAGTACTCGCCCCATAGCCCTGGCTGTTCCTAGTTTAAATCCTCGGCTTCCACCTGTGTCCCAGAAGTGCTTCTTCCCTTAGCCTTTCTGGGACAATTGATCCGAATATGCCCTTTTTCACCGCACTCGTAGCATGTTGGCCCTTGTCGGGGTTTCATTTGTGCGGTTACCTCACGAATACGGTGGTGTGGTCGGCCGTCTTGGCGTACTGCTTCCACCTCCAGAGCGTGTGTCAAGGCTGCCTTCAGAGTCTGATGGTGCCCGAGACGAACCGCAGCCCTGACTTCCGCATCTCGAATTCCGTCAGTAAAAGCTTGCACCGTAGTAGCATCAATTACTCCCGGCGTTGAAGCATACGCCCTCCGAACAATACGTTCTATTTCCGATGCCCATTGTTGCAAACCCTCACTGCTTTTCTGTGTGCGGTCGCGAAGTTGAGCCCTGTAGACATGTTCCAGGTGTTTCTCTCCATATCTAGACTCCAACGCTTCTAACAGACAGGCTAGGGTATTGGAATCGCCGGAAATATTTTCGAGGATTTGGACCGCCTCACCACGCAGAGCAAGCGTAAGGGCGGTTACAGCTTGATCGTCGTCCCAATTGTTGCCTTTTTCGACTTTTTCAAACTGTAGACGGAAGGCCACCCATGACGTTGTTCCATCAAAATGAGGTACCTTGAAAGTCGGCAAAGCACTGGGTACCGGTACCACACCTTTAATAACGCCTTTTTGTACCTTCTCCTGCAAAAATTCTACTTCCTTCCCAAACTCCATGATGGTACTGTTTAATTTCTCCATACGCGCATCTTGTTTGTCTATGCGCGTATCTTGCTGGTCCATACGCGTATCTTGTTTGTCTATGCGCGTGTCTTGCTGGTCCAGACGGGCATCTTGTTGAGCTGTTTTAACTTTAAGTTCATTGACCTCTTCTTTGGTCTTTTTCCACTTTTCATTTAATTGTAATACCAGTTGCTGGGATTCCTTTATTTGTGACTGGGTTGCTGCCTGGAATCTATCTATTTTTGCCTGGGTTTCTGCCTGGGATTCTGCTACACTCTTAATCTGTGCCTGGGTTGCTGCCTGGGATTCTGCCATACCTTTTATTTGCAGCGTCAAATGAGCCAGCAACGCCGATAAATCACATCCACTGCTTCCGGGAATAGTGGTGGTAGTAGGCGCACTCACATTCGTCGGTGTTACGGCGGCCGCATCTACTCCGGGTGCAGGGACACCAACTGATTCTTCCTCTTGACGCGCCAAATCCATCGCTGCTTGTCGTCGCGTGCGAACCCTTTCGTCTTCCCTTGGCGTGACCGGCATGCCGCTTCTGACACCTATTGTTACGGGCTAGGGGTACTTAAACGCCGGTTAAGGGTTACGAAGTTTATTGGCAACGAAGGTACAGTCGATTGTAGGCAATGACAAGTAGAACGTAGCTGATGTCTCACCGAAGTCTTCCCTTATGTCCACGAAATCCGTTTTGTAAACACACAATAACAGTACAGATGTTACTCCAAGTAGTACTCACAGTTCTCGTTACAGTTGTCGCAGTAGGTATTCTCAAAGATCGCTTCTTAACTGTCGCTGTTTTCGTATCGCTAGTCGAGTGTAGACTGACTCTGCGTCGGCGTCGCGGCGCTTATATAGGCCAGCTGATCGAACATTCCAGAATCCTCTAGGCGTAATAATAATACTGCATAACTTCGAGGTCACCGGCCAAGTAAGTACCTACGATAATTCCCGGAAACGGGTTTCTAGAAATTTCGATGTCGACACTTTGTTGACAAAACTGTTGAGACCTGCCATTCGATAGGCCATCCTAAGTCTAGTAATGCGTTTTATTATTGTACCTAGAAAATGTCTAGATCTGGCGAAATAATGCTCAAAAGTGACACACTGCATGTCACGCGATATTGAACCTTATGCCATCGACATAAGGTCCATTCGTAACAATACATACATACATACATACATACATACATACATAGCCTGTCAAAATCATAACTCTCCTTTTGCTTCGCCGTAGTCGGGTAAAAAAATTCTAATTGGAAATAAATTTGAAACCTCCTGTTTTAAATCAAAATAGTAGTCGTCATGTATAAATAAATTGCGACGTTGCCGTCTTTCATGTTCGCGTGTACAGTGTTTCTTTTACATGTCAATTTAAAATTTTTATTGAATATTTTCTTATTGGAAAAAATTTAAAAACATTTTGTTTTCGAATGGAAATATTTTTTTTAGCATGTATGTATGCTATACTATTTCGGGTTAACGGGAACGCCCTCTGTTAGTTAACATACTGTATATTATTTTTTGGTCCTTTTTATTCATATTCATCTTTAACAATATCTTACTTACCAGGAATACCTTTGTACACTGTATATAAAATTTAATCGCCATCTTCATCTCCACTCTCTATCCCTGAACTAGACACAGTTCTCCTTGGGGAGCGTCATTAAAATTGTAACACTTAACCTACCCTAATCCTAGAGGGTTTCGTATTAAACTAATCAGTATTGCGAGTTTACTTTGTATGTTGATTAATTCGGACTGCTACATGACTATACTCCAGTTGGAGTATTTTTTTTTTTTATTTATTAAATTATAAACTAGCGCTTGACCGCAATCCCGCCTGATGGTAAGCACTTACGCAGTGATGCAGTCGTTGATGGTAAAGCGCACTAGTTTACTAAGAGCCTATTCACTCTAGCCTTGAAGACACTCAAATTGTAGTCCGACGGAAACACCGCCGCTGGTAAACACCCCGGATATCCGTATCCATGAGAGTTGAAATAAGTTTAAAGGAGATAGTGTTTGGTCAGCTGGTTTTCCTGCATTGCCGTTTTAAGCAATAACCTCCTATAGGTACTGTCAAGTAGAACTGAAGTTTTTTTTTTTTAAAGCGATTTATTTTGAACTATATACAACAGTAAATTTTGACGATTTGATATTATGATACATATATTAAATCGTCAACGTTTACTGTAGAATATATTTGCCGTCAATCGCTAGAACAGAGAAAAGTGGGAAATAATTTTCAATATCAAAAAACAGAAATGATGACGATTTCATGTTAGGTTGGCAGACAGTTGGGGGTTGCTTGGTATTCACCCGTTTCATGCTATGCCCTTAGTATTTAATTGTTACAACATGGTTGTAGAACAGATATTGGCGCTGATTCTCTTGTTCAGAAACTAAACTAATTTTAAGTTATGTGCATCTTTTTCTTTCCATTTCGTTGAGAAAAGGACAGAAGATAAAGTGTCAGTTTAGACGGACGTGTCAAATTAATGCGCTCCTCAGTAAACTGGCGTATTTTTAGTCGCCATGTTTATAATCGCGTCTAGACTGTCTATGGACACAGATGACAGAATACTCCATACAGATACCTGGGGAACAACAAAATGAGTCCAGCTGAATTCGGGCAGACGGTCGAGCAAAAAAAGTTTCTTAAAGAGATCACTAGATGGCCACCAGGGAGCGCTTGACCGGCCGGCCACTACCGCCATATATGTCTTGTCTACATTGTCATATATACATCCATACGTCGTGCATCGAGAAATACGCATTCTAAAAGAAGATAACAGCAATATAATGGTTAGAAGACATAAAAATCATTGTCACTACTGAACCCATTTTACCGTTTTGTTTAATTACGTTATTTATACGTGTAAATATACGGAGTAGCATTAAATAAGTAAATTCAAATTGTTAAAAAATTGAAAAAGGCTATAAACTGCACGTAAGAGGTTTAAAATCGTTGCTAAGTGTTAAACCGCAACCTATGCTGCCATTTATTATCTTTTGATAAGAACTGAGAGTCACTTTCACAGTCACTGGTCACTTTTTAAAAATTACCAAATTATGGGGAAGTTGGAATTAATTCGCGACAAAAGAAGATTATTTCAAAATTCATTAGTATTGTACTAGATGGGAACCCTTGCTATGGAGTAGGTATCTTAATTTGACAGGATTAATTAAAATGTTATCTTCTATCCTTTTCTCGCTAAGAAAAGGATAGAAGATAACATTTTAATTTGGAAAATATGGAAAGAAAAAGATGCACATAGCTATAAATTAGTTTAGTTTGTGAATTTCATAACAGAATCGGCGCCAATATCTTATAATACAATATGTAAAGAAAACCCTGTCCGATCCGTGATGGTATTGTTAGGTATCGATAACTGATTATAATAATACCTACAAAGCCGGTCTAAACTTTAAAAAAGATCCCCCTAAAAAAATAAATATTATTTCGAAAAAGCGAGGTAATTTAATGCATGTGCGGTAGACAACACGTTAGCCATACATCCGCGGGTGACGGGGGGCAGGGCACGCGGCACGTGGCATCGCTATTCGCTCCGTCACAAATGGTGTTGTCACTTTTTAAAAATTACCAAATTATGGGGAAGTTGGAATTAATTCGCGACAAAAGAAGATTATTTCAAAATTCATTAGTATTGTTACTATGATGATTATGTAAAATTTAATATTTTATTTGGCCATGTGTTTACCTAACCTTTATTATCCTTAAGGGTTGGACAGGGTTTTCTTTACATAGGTATTGTATATTTTACCAGGTTTCATTACATTTTTTTTAACTTGTGCACGTATGTTTGTTTAATTATTGTTGTATGAGCGTAGTAAGAAACTTTAAGTCCTATTTAATTGCTTAAATTGTTCTCCAACAAAACACCGTTTTCATTTCATTCCTGCAACAAAAAGAACTAGGACAGTACCCAGTTCATTGTACGTGCTGTATAATGAAAGGAACACGTCATCGTGTTTTCGCAGTTTCGTGATGTGCCGACATCAGACGATCGATTTAAGCGTTGGATGGAATTGAATGTTTATTATGACGTATGGACGTGGCAGACATGGCGTTATACGTCATGGTTATAACCCAGATAGATTTAACGGCGATGTGATGAAGTATTTAGAGGTAATTACATATGTGAATGACGTGTGCAATTCTAATGTAGGTATATACACATTTGAATGTTTACCTTCATTTTGAGTTACACAATATAAATAGCATTATTTATGTTTTAGCAGTAGGTATCCTTTAAAATGGACCAAGAATGAGATTGTGGTCGTGTATGTTATGTTTGGGTTATCTCAGAACATTTTGCGTTTTGTTTGGACTACTGAATAACTTTAATCAATATCAATTAAATAATGATAATCACGCTCGTTAAATGCCTACCTATAGCAAAATTGACAAATTTAATTCGATCAATACCAGTACAGTCAGAAGCAAAAATATGTAATAATAATAATAATAATAATAATAATAATATATTTATTTGCCTAAAAACACGGTATACAAGGATGGTATCAATAAAATTTAGAACGAACATGTTTTGCCAATATATAATAAGCATGCAAATTTTTCAGAATATAACTGACATTAACATTTTTTGTCAATGAATTCTTTTACACTATAAAAACTATTTACAGATAGCCATTCGTACATTTTCTTTTTAAATAATGTAGTATTAACGTTTTTGATATCATTGGGCAACTTATTATATAAACGTACACACATTGCAAGACAGCTTTTACTATATTTAGATAGCCTCGGAATATCACTTAGTACGAGCCTGCAGGGGTCTCATCGGTTTCGGACACAAATGTCATTTGCTTTTACAAATAAATCTTGATGTTGCCTAACAAACATGCATATCTCATAAATATAAAGTGATGGTAACGGTAACAAACCAAGTCTTTTAAATACTGGTTGGCAGGAGTCATCCGGTTGAAGGCCACATATTGCTCTTATGCATTTCTTTTGAGCGACAAATGCTCTATTTACATCTGTACCATTACCCCACATCACAAGACCATAGCGTAGTAAAGATTCTACATACGCATGGTAAGAAATAATAGCAGTTTTTAAATTTGTTACATTTTTAACCTGTTTCAGCGCATAGACGAATTTATTAATTCTAGTGCTAACATTATCTACGTGTTCTTTCCAATTAATGTCTTTATCTATTGTAACACCCAGAAATTTGGTATGTGTTACTTCCTTAATTTTAGTTATATTCAATTTTATGTTGTATTTATTATTATTTGATTGATTAAATTGAATGTAAACTGATTTATCTAAATTCATTTTTAAATTATTCATGTCAAGCCAATTTAATAACATATCTATTGTATTATTGATATCTAATTCATGATCTGCAATGGTACTTTTCATTCTATCAGATGTCACTATGATTGTTATGTCGTCAGCAAATAATACGCATTTATGCTTGGTTATTTTTATGATGTCATTTATATATAAAATAAATAATAATGGGCCTAGTACGCTTCCTTGTGGAACACCATACTTATTAACCATATATTGCGATGAGTAGGATGTCATATCTTTAGTTTTGGTAATTTTATTGATTATGACACGTTGTTGTCTATTACATAAATATGACGATATCCACTGTAGAGGAGGTCCCCTAATCCCGATGTTCTCTAACTTATCCAGCAATATTTTGTGTGACACCAGATCGAAGGCTTTCGATAAATCAAAGAAAAGACCAGTAGTGATTTGGTTCTTGTTGATATTCGAAACTATATTTTTCATAAGGGTGAAAATGGCTAAAGACGTGGATTTATTTTTTTGAAACCCAAACTGCTCATCAATTATTATTTTGAACTTATTGCAAAAATTAACTATTCTTTTGTACATACATTTTTCAAAAATTTTGGAGAAGATAGGTACTAAAGTTATAGGACGATAATTATCGATATCACATTTATCTCCTTTTTTGAATATCGGCTTTACTATGGATAATTTTAATTTATCGGGAAAGCTCCCAGATGTAAATGACATATTGATTAGGTGAGTTAAGATCCCAGTCAGTTCATTACAGCAGGCTTTTAAGATTTTTGTGCTAATTTCATCATAGCCTTCTGCTCTGGTATTGCTTAAACACATTATTTCCTGTCGAACTTCACTTTCCAGCATAGGTTTCAAAAACATAGAGTTGACACTTATATTTTCCCTAAAGTTTGGGCCAGCACTTTGTTGAGTTCGTGCGTTATGCGTTAAATTTGCATAATGGCTGTTAAATAGAGAAGCCATTTCTACCGGGTCAGTAACTACAGCATCTTTTAACTTTATCATTTCTATGTTGTCTTTGAGGGTAGTACTATTTATTTCATTTTTAATGACAGTCCATGTGGCTTTACACTTGTTATCCTGTGTGTTAATATATTTTATATTTGCGTTCTTTTTTGATCCGTAAATACATTTCTTCAGCAAATTGGAGTAATTTTTGTATCTAATTTTATTAATAGAATTTTTAGTTTTGTAATACTGGTAACGTAGCCTCCGTTTAGTTTGGCAACTTAGACGTATTCCTCTGCTTATCCACTTTTGAGTGTTTTTATTATCGCGGTTCACTCTAACTCTAACCTTTGGGAAACAGAGGTTGTAGAATAGGCTTACCAGTTCATGGAAATCACTGAATGCGGAATTTGCATCAGTATCTTGATAAATCTCAGACCAAGTAAGGTTTACCAAGCATTCTTTGAATTTACGAACGTTATCTAAGCTGTAATCTCTTTTAGAAATGTAGTATATTGGTGCTTTTTGTAGTTTATGTTTAGTAGGAAAGCTTAACATTTGCGCCGTGTCATGATCGGAAAGGTACAGGGGTAGTACAGATGATGTAGCGTTGGTAATGTTGCTCAAGATATGGTCAATACAAGACAGCTTACGTGTAGGAACAGTTATATGGATTTTCAAATAATAATTGTTACACAAATCTTGCAATTCTTTTGTAATGTTACCTTTTTTCAATGTATTTATATTTATATCACCGGCTATAACTAAATTTACTTTAGATTTGTATTTTTTAAGCAAATCGTGTAAAAGTTTATGCAATTTTGTTAAAAACTGATTTGGATCAGATTGGGGCGTTCTATAAACACATATAATTACAAGTTTAATATTTGTTACCTCTACACCACATGCTTCAAACGTGTTCTGAGTGGCATAGTTTTTTACGAATATTAATTCTTTGTAATTTAAGCCTTTTTTAATTAATATACACGTGCCACCTCTTTGTTTATCTCTACAGAAGCCAGCAGCCATTTCATAATTGTACAGTTTTACGTAGTTTTCACAACCTTTTTTTAAAAAAGTTTCAGATAGACATATTACATCTGGGTCAACGTTTACTTCTTTTAACTCTTGAATTGTGATTTCTAACAGTTCTTGTTTGGATAACAAACTGGCGATATTTTGGTGAAATATTCTAAAGTGATGTGTTGTGTTGTTTTGAGATACGAAAAAATGAGTCGCGCTTGTTTATCACAGGAAAGTAATAGGGTATAGTTCCTATTTTACCCTTTTCGTTACATTGTAAAGAGAACCTATCCGTGTTTGATCTATTCTTAATACGACTGAAGTAATAGGGAATTGTGCCTTTTTTGGGTTCGCTTGTTGAAACGTTTAATTTAGAACTTGATTTGTTACTCGCTATTATTTTTCGAATTTCACTCGGATTTAAATATTTATCACTATAGTCACAGTAATCTATGATATAATTTATGGACTCACAAACATCGGAGAGTTTCGTGGATGTTTCATTTAAAAAGTGACATTTTCTATATTTATTACAAATATTCTTTATACAATAGTTTAACTTACGGACATTGAGGTGCATGTTATTGACGACATTTAACACAATAACAGTATTATTTAAGAATGTATTGAGTATAATTTGCAATTGTGACAATAATAGTTTTGGATTTTTATCATTTTCGCCTATGCATATTATAATTTTGTCTTCATTTGTCAATTTGGTATTTCTGCAGTTTGCTATTATTTCACTGCAAGGCGCATTTGGCTTTGTAATAGAGACTAGTCTGTATTTCTCATATTGTGTATTTGTCCTTGAGTGTATACATTGCCAAGGCTCCAAAAATATGTAAACATCTTCGACTTTAAGACGAAGTGCTCAACTTGAAGAGCATAAAATTGTAGCCACCGGTTCACATCATAAATATGTATACGCTCATTGCTTCATTAAATTATGCCCACCACGAAAGGAACAATACTATGTATGCACGCTTCCATCAATAGCATGTATTCACGTGTTGGTTCATTATACTTCATATCACTCCCGAAGATGATTACCAATTTACATGCAGCAGTACGTAGTATGGTGCCGTCCTTGTCACACTTTAAAGACTTTTCATAAAGAAAAGAAAAAAAAATATTCAAATACCCGCTCATCGACCCCACTCCGGTCTCACTGTCCTATGTTCATTACGTTTTTTTTGTGCTGTCCGAGTCACACGCATCATTTTGTGCAGAAAATTACCGTTGCGACTAAGTTGTTTCCAGATTGTCCAATCTGATTTTGCGTAATCATGGTGAAGAAAAGTTCACGTTCGAAAGATATTGATGATTATAGTGATTTATTTAAGAAATTAAAGAAATTAGAGAAAAAGTGAAACATAAATCTAGATTGAGATTGCCTTCAACGTCATCCTAAAGTGATCAGGTTAAGCGTGATACTCACCAAGAAGAAGTTATTGAAAGTAAGTAGCCTAATCTGTAGTTGCTAATATAGATGTCTAGTAGGTACATGTACAATGCGCAAGCGCCTGCCGCCACGCGCCGCCCGTCAGGCGCCACTCTGTCGGCCTCGGGTACCGGTACGATCCTGCGTTGCCGCTGTCACAGCACCGCTTAAAATTGTATTTTATCTACCTTTTTATTAACTTTATATAACAAAAGTTTTATGTAAATCATGAAACAAGTTTTATTGGTACTAAGTATATTTAAACTAGTTATTAGAGGGTAATAAGCAAAGATTAATCGAACTTTAAAATGTATTTATTTGTAGTTGTATAAGTAGCTAGGTATTAAATGTATGAACGTAACGTAACGTCTATATTAAATCGCGATATTGTAACCTATAAACATCGCTCGGCGTAAACCGCCTATGAGCGTTGACCTACCTATTTTTTGTTTTTTATTTACTTCGTGTATATTGCGCCTAAGTCTTATAAAAGTACTTACCTAATGTGCTCCGCGTAAATCGTGTCTGAGCGTAAAGTACTTGCACACCTTGCTCCGCGTAAATCGCGTGTCTGAGCGTAAAGTACTTGCACACCTTGCTCCGCGTAAATCGCGTCTGAGCGTAAAGTACTTGCATACTTTGCTCCGCGTCAATCGCGTCTGAGCATAAAGTGCCTACTTGTATACCTTGCTCCGCGTAAATCGCGTCTGAGCATAAAGTGCCTACTTGTATACCTTGCTCCGCGTAAATCGTGTCTGAGCGTAAAGTACTTGCACACCTTGCTCCGCGTAAATCGCGTGTCTGAGCGTAAAGTACTTGCACACCTTGCTCCGCGTAAATCGCGTCTGAGCGTAAAGTACTTGCATACTTTGCTCCGCGTCAATCGCGTCTGAGCATAAAGTGCCTACTTGCATACCTCGCTCCGCGTAAATCGCGTCTGAGCCTGGATTACCTATTTACATCCGCGTTAATCGCGTTGCATTACTAGAATGGCTACCAATATTGTTATTATAAAGATTTTGCTTGCTATTTGCTATAAACGAGAGATTCTTGATATGTTAGGAGATGATCCTTCCTTGGATAAAAGTTTTGGTGAAACCTTACATGAAGACATTGCATCCAGGTGCGAGCACACAAGTAAAGAAAAGCGAGCTGATCGAATAAAACAATATTTGCCTCCAGAAAACTGTCTTCACCTAAAAGACCCGGCGTAGAATCTCGAGATCAAAGCTGCGCTTACAGAAACAATTAATAAGAGAGATGTTTACAGCCAAAGTCACCAGAATCAGCTTGGTAGTGGTCTGGCTGCACTCGGAAAAGCGATCAATATAGCTCTATAAATAAAACAGATTTCCGAGATATCATAAAGCCACTCAGTGATGCAGCTAAACTTTTTTGTGATATACACTATAAAGAATCTCTCTCAAGACGGTTTGCCGCTATAAATACTTTAAATAAGCAAACCCGACGTACTATAAGAAATACGCAAATAGACAATTTTTTATATTTGGTTCGGAGTTGGCCGAATACTTGAAATCGTCCAAAACTATATCAAAATCTAGTATGGAACTACGCCCTCGTATGCGCGCTCTAATCTGGTCCATCCATATCAGCGCGTCGAGGGTCTTTAAACGCGAGGGGGGCGTCGCGGGCTGCCGCCGCCGGGCCGCGAGCGTATCCGCCCCACTAGACGGCCCGACAGCCGCTGTCGCGCAACCGCAACCCGATGCACACCAAGAGCTACACACGGTACCGCTCAAGGAGGAACTGACTTCAGAACCAGAGGTACACTCATCAATTGTCGGCAGATTGCAGTTTTATTATAATTATTGGTGTACTATTACGAATGACTCCAATATTCTGTCTTGGGGTCAAGGTTATAAAATTCCCTTTAAGGAGGAACCCGTACAAAAAATAATACCTAAAAATGACCGATTTTCTTCTAGTGAATCTAAAATAATCCAAGAATCTGTACTTAAACATCTTGATCCAAAATATATTTCATTGTGCAATCCCTGTGATGATCAGTTTTTTGTCGCCCGTATTCACAGTTCTAAAACCGAATGGTGAACATCATTTTATACTAAATTTAAAGGAACTAAATAAATTCATCAAAGTGGAGCATTTTAAAATGGAGCGTTACCGTACTGCACTAAAGCTCCTAGACCAAAATTAATTTATGGCTACATTTGATTTAAAGGATGCTTAGCCTCACTTTTTGATAACAATTAATAATGAAGAACGTAAAAAGCTACGCTTTTATTGGAATTCACAACTTTATGAGTTTAATGTTCTGCCATTTGAGCTTTGCACTGCTCCACTTGTTTTCACAAAGCTACTAAAACCTGAATTACAATCTCTACGTTCGGACGGCTAAATGTCGGTTAATTACCTATACGATTTTTTATGTATTGGCTCTAACAGTGAGTGCGTTGAAATGTTACTGCTACAAGAGAAATATTAGAATCATTTGGACTCCTAATAAATTATTTAAAAAAGACCAGTTGACACGAAAATTCGCATTAATAACGCAATCAGGTCTTTTTCACAAACGAAAATGTGCAGAATAAGACAACTTGTGGAGTTTCTAGGACTTTTGACATCAGCTTGCCCAGCCGTACAGTACGGATGGGTGTATACTAAGCAAAAAGAACGCGACAAATTCTTAGCTTTATACTATTCTGATAATTATAATAAGCGTATGGTTTTGCCTAGCTGTCTACAGCCAGATTTTAAATGGTGGAGTGACAATATTGAAACAAGCTATTCATCTATTCAAAGTAATGATTATTTACTAGAAATATTTTGCGATGCATCTCCTACAGATTGGCGAGTACCATGTAACAGCGAAATACCTGGTGGTAATTGGAGTGCAAGAGAGATTAAAAATCATATTAACTTCTTAGAACTAAAAGCTGCCTTTTATGCGATAAAAATGTTTGGCTCTCATTTAAGTAATTGCAATTTCCTTCTCAAAATAGATAATACAACATCCATTGCTTACATTAATAAATTGGGAGGAATACAACACACTCGCTTAAACGATCTTACACGACATATGGAAGTGTTTTGAAAAGTGTAGAATTTTCATATTTGCGATATATTCAATCTAGCGATAATGTTGATGCAGATCGCGCTTCACACTAATAGTCCATCGATACCGAGTGGCAACTAGCTGACTACTCGTTTTCTGAAATTTGAGCTAAGTTTAGCACCCCCCATTTTGATCTCTTCGCAAGCATACAGAATCATAAGTGTGACAGGTATGCTTTGTGGAAGATTGATCCGCAGTCAGAAGAAGTTTATGCATTTACGTTTAAATGGACAAACATAATATAATTTTACGCATTTTCACCATTTTGCCTTATTACAAAAGTTCCTCACAAATTCGTAAATGATAAAGCCGAAGGCATTATTGTGTTTTCCTACTGGCCCTCACAGCCGTGGTTTCCGCTATATCGAAAACTAATTGTGTCACAAGAAATATTTTTTGAGCCGAATACTAAGCTAATGCATTCTCCTTTCAGAGAAGCACACTCACTGTATAAACCTTACCCTGGTGGCAGCTATATTATCCGGCAGTCGTTGATTGAACGTGGCGTACCAGTATCGTCAGTAGATTTACTCATGGCTTCGCTAGCCCAAAATACACTATCTCTGTATAATTCCTCATTAAAATTTTGGTTGGAGTTTGATCAACAAAAAACATTGCAGTTTCGGGATTGACGATATGTCTGGCAATAGAACATTTTTGTCAGATAGGCATAATGCTGGGGCTTGCTATAGTACTTTAAATACCACGAGATCCACTTTAACGTTGGTTCGGGGTAATTCAATAATGAAAACTGATTATGTGAATAGATTATTGAAAGGTTCTTTTAGACTATATCCTCCTACTCCTAAATATGATACAACATGGGATAGCTCCGTTGTTTTAAATTATTTAAGTGATTATTATCCTTATGATAATGTGAGCCTTAATACTTTATCATATAAAACTGTCGCTTTGATTGCGATTGTGTCAACTCAGAGAATTTCAACTCTTAGCTTAATCAAAAATAATAATATTACTGAAAGTAATGATTCAATTGTATTAAAAAAAATACTGACTTAATTATATCGTCAAGACCCTGCGCTTACCAACCCCTGATCAGACTGCCTTTTTTTTTTAAAGAGAACCGTAATATATGTCCAGCCATCGCATCGAAAGCATACTTAGATAAAACAAGATCTATTAGAAACACTGAGACAAATAATTTATTCATAAGTTTTCGTAAGCTTCACAGGAAAATTGGGCTTCAAACTTTATCCCACAGGGTAAAGGATACTCTCCAAAGAAGCGCTGTGGACGTGTCAATGTTGGTGCACATAGCACAAGGCACGCGGCGTACATCAGTTCAGTCTGCAGGTGGTTCGTAGGGCTGTGGGCTGGACTAATATCTCTAATATTTTTCAAACGTATTATAATAGAGAAACTATTGAATCGATAGAAAATCGCCTCCCAAATTCATTGTTTACTTAATTGTATGAATCTTTATCCTTATTTACTGTTAACACAAAAACTACAGTTTGCTAGTAAATATTGCAAATCAATTGTTTATAAATTTGTTTAATCATTACCATTTCGAAACAAAAAAGAAAAATCTGTATAAATTTTATATTACACTCTAAACATCTGCATGTAAATTGGTAATCATCTTCGGGAGTGATATGAAGTATAATTTAGAATTAAACGAACTTACGTTGTGAAGTTCGATTCTAATTATACGAAGATCACGAACCGAAGATGATTACCACAACCCTCCCGGCCCTAAAGCCCAATATTTTTCTTATTTGGTTAGACTAGCCCTAAAACGTAATGAACATAGGACAGTGAGACCGGAGTGGGGTCGATGAGCGGGTATTTGAATATTTTTTTTCTTTTCTTTATGAAAAGTCTTTAAAGTGTGACAAGGACGGCACCATACTACGTACTGCTGCATGTAAATTGGTAATCATCTTCGGTTCGTGATCTTCGTATAATTAGAATCGAACTTCACAACGTAAGTTCGTTTAATTCTAAATAAATGAATGAAGCAATGAGCGTATACATATTTATGATGTAAACCGGTGGCTACAATTTTATGGTCCTCAAGTTGAGCACCTCGTCTTAAAGTCGAAGATGTTTACATATTTTTGGAGCCTTGGCAATGTATACATATTTTTGCTTCTGACTGTACAATTTCGAAGAGACCTTATTTTCTTTTCCTATGTGGACTTTGCGAGGAGGTGCCTACATTTTACAATGGTGATATTTTATATGGGGCTTATTTTTGTATAACTATCTAACCAGTAACCATATCTATTTTTGGTGTTCAATTTTAAACCATTCCAAGAAACTAGCAACGCTGTACCGGTATATACAACGTGTAACATAAAGGGTATTATAATACATAACAAAGGCATGGCATCTTTACATGATATCACACGATATTGGAAGGGTTTTTTAATCCTATCTCTTTATGTTAGGACGTTATGAGGAAAAACACCGCCTGTGATAGGCTACTACCATACTAGTCGCACAGAGTCATTGAAGACATTTGTCGGATTTTGGCAAGTAACGTGACGGGTAACGACTAGTTATTAACGTATGTAGTGTGCTGCCACGTTTGTTATGATTTGATTTTAAGAAACACACGAAACCGAAAATTTGGTACCAATTTTTTGAGTATTTTATTTTGAGTTGAAACCCTTCCCATATCGTTTGATATCATCTAAAGATGCCATGCCCTTGGTATGTATATACCCTTTTTGTTACACGTTGTATATATACATGAAAATTATATTGTAATTTGCATAATGTTTGTTATTTATTAACTTTCCTATTTACTCCAAGAGGATTTTTTGCGTTTTCACTGTATAACGCAGATTGTATGAATTAAGTGTTGTCAGTATAGAAAATAAAACGATTGAAATGAATTTCTTGTTTTGATTTGACTGATTCAAAGATTTTAAGCCTTTCCATACAAAAATGTCTTTGGTGATCCACAATGCTGTGCGATGTTTCCTACATACATGGGCGTAGCCAGCCTTGGGGTCAGGGTGGGGCAGCAGTCAACCTATCCCGATATTTTTTTTCTTTTTTGGGTAATTAGGCACTTTATAGATTTGAGTACAGTTAGGCATCTTTCTAAGTATACCTTGGACACCAATGACTGATGATTACAAGGTGGAAAACATCTTGAGGAAACCTGGACTTCTAAGTTTGAAATCGCCAACCCGCATTGAGCAAGCGTGGTGATTACGCTCAATCCTCTGTATGAGAGGAGACCTGTGCCCAGTAGTGGACGATAAAAAGGTTGATGATCATGATGAGAAATCAGAGCCAGGGTGGGACAAGCGCCCCAGCTTGCACCAGTGTGGCTACGCCTATGCCTACATATCAATGACCACTGGCTCACAGATATGAGAAAGAACATTTACACTGATTTCATTGTAGTTTTTTTGTATGTTGTTGAGTGACTTCATATCTTTGTTAGAATGAGTATAAGTGGGATTTCCAAGGTCAATAATACTAAGATCTAAAACCCATACAAGATTAAATATTTGAAAAATATTTATTTTCAGGTCTATCAATACAATTACAGTTATGAAAAGATAACAATAGAAGTTATTTTTCTTTTATTGAGGGTCAAGAATTACTTATTGTAGACTAACAATTGTTAATAATTTCAAACAATAAAGCAACACAATGACAATACAAGAAATCAATCATTCTGAGCAATGTTATTAAAAAATCACATTTCAGAATAAACAATGGTATATAAAACAATTCCAAGTTTTGAGAATAACCTACAGCACTCTTGCTGTTATTGGTCACCGTGAATAAATTTTAAAGTACAATGCTATTGTCTTTGTCCCAGCGATCAAGATGTGAATGGGGAGGTGTATTCTCACAATCTCCACCTATTGCTGCAGCTTTAGAAATATTTTTCAAAGAAACACTACTCTCTGCAAGCACCAAGTTCGGCTGCTTTGACAAACACTTCAATCGAGGAATTTGGGACACTCTTTTAGGAATTTTAGTACCAATCTTCTGGGTTTTGGGATCATACAAAGTGTTTGCTGATTTAGATCGTGCATGTACCACATCTCCCTTGTTCTTCATACATGACAGTGGAGTTCTGGTGCCACTGTTACTTTCAGACTTTGACTTCTTTGGTGTTTCATTCAGATCAGTTGCTTCATCTTCATAAATGAGTAGTCCATCAACATTATTATCTGGCTTAGCACCAGTTTGACGAAGCCCTGCATTCGTACTCTGTAATACTTTGATCAAAGTATCATCTGACATAGTTTCAACATTTGAATCCTCTTCAATTTTAGCTACTACAATAGGTATCCTCTCTATACCTATTGATGGTGACCGAGGATCATCATCAAGGATCTGAAATACTGGACCAACATCCTCATGTTGTGTGTTGTGTGTGTTTATAGCATCAGTATCTTCAATATTGTTCATATGTTCTTCACTATCTTCAAATTTATCTTCACTTTCTACATATTCAAAGTTTGTTTCTAAAAACATTTGTTTATGTTGGTCTTCACTTAATAAGTTGTTTTCTAATGCTTCACGAGAAGCTGTGGACGAACCCAATGGTTCTTCGGGTTCTTTTAATGTATCATCTAAAGTTATGTTAAAGAATCCTTCACACAGATTTCGGGATACTACTAAGTCTGGGCTCTTTTCACATGCTTCAGCCCAGCTGTCGCAATTATCGTCACTTTCAGAATTCAACACAGGGCTAGCACAGAAGAATCCTTCACGCAGATTTCGGGATACTACTAAGTCTGGGCTCTTTTCACATGCTTCAGCCCAGCTGTCGCAATTATCGTCACTTTCAGAATTCAACACAGGGCTAGCACAGAAGAATCCTTCACGCAGATTTCGGGATACTACTAAGTCTGGGCTCTTTTCACATGCTTCAGCCCAGCTGTCGCAATTATCGTCACTTTCAGAATTCAACACAGGGCTAGCACAGAAGAATCCTTCACGCAGATTTCGGGATACTACTAAGTCTGGGCTCTTTTCACATGCTTCAGCCCAGCTGTCGCAATTATCGTCACTTTCAGAATTCAACACAGGGCTAGCACAGAAGAATCCTTCACGCAGATTTCGGGATACTACTAAGTCTGGGCTCTTTTCACATGCTTCAGCCCAGCTGTCGCAATTATCGTCACTTTCAGAATTCAACACAGGGCTAGCACAGAAGAATCCTTCACGCAGATTTCGGGATACTACTAAGTCTGGGCTCTTTTCACATGCTTCAGCCCAGCTGTCGCAATTATCGTCACTTTCAGAATTCAACACAGGGCTAGCACAGAAGAATCCTTCACGCAGATTTCGGGATACTACTAAGTCTGGGCTCTTTTCACATGCTTCAGCCCAGCTGTCGCAATTATCGTCACTTTCAGAATTCAACACAGGGCTAGCACAGAAGAATCCTTCACGCAGATTTCGGGATACTACTAAGTCTAGGCTCTTTTCACATGCTTCAGCCCAGCTGTCGCAATTATCGTCACTTTCAGAATTCAACACAGGGCTAGCACAGAAGAATCCTTCACGCAGATTTCGGGATACTACTAAGTCTGGGCTCTTTTCACATGCTTCAGCCCAGCTGTCGCAATTATCGTCACTTTCAGAATTCAACACAGGGCTAGCACAGAAGAATCCTTCACGCAGATTTCGGGATACTACTAAGTCTGGGCTCTTTTCACATGCTTCAGCCCAGCTGTCGCAATTATCGTCACTTTCAGAATTCAACACAGGGCTAGCACAGAAGAATCCTTCACACAGATTTCGGGATACTACTAAGTCTGGGCTCTTTTCACATGCTTCAGCCCAGCTGTCGCAATTATCGTCACTTTCAGAATTCAACACAGGGCTAGCACAGTTATCACTTTGTAGTCTTAGTAATTTGTTTTCATTAGCTGCTTCATCAGTGTTTGCTGAAATCGTAATTGGTGTGCGTTCAAAATCTTGTGTAGGGGAGGTGTGCGTTCGCGCAGCGGAATGTTGTTGAATTTAAAGATTTTAAATATGCAGATATTTAGTGTATGACGTCGTGTAATTGTGTATGGTAAAAAAAAATTTGTGCATGCAGCCATTGTGGAGAAATTCACCAAAAACTGATTCCGCTGGGCGAACGTTGTCCTGGCGGAACTTTTTTTAATCCATTGACTTTAGAAAAAAAGAGATGTGTCCAAAAATTAGTGTGTATTTGTGTGTAATTGTGTATGTATGAATAAAATTTGTGCATGCATAGACTTCGGAGAAATTCAAGTTTCCACTGCGCGAACGTTTGGCCATTAGCTAGTTTTCATATAAAGCGCTTACATAGAGAGCTGTAGATTTTTACATACGTTGTTTGGAATTTGTGCATATTTGTGTACAAAACAGATTTAGAAAAAATCGTAGGGCTAAAGAGATAAAAATATAAACGTAAAACACGCTTTTTAGGTCATAGTTCTTAAAGTATGCACTTTGGGGTCTAGATTTTCACGTTTATACAAACCTTGTAGGTGTCTGCAACATACTGCCAAATATCAATGATGTTGCTTTAGTAATTAAAGAGATATAGGACAATTTACCATGACAAAATCACTGTTTACAAAGCAGTCAAATATCACGACATTCTAAAGGAATTGCATGGTAAAATGTATGCCAATAATTAGTGTATTCATTCAACTATTCACATGCAAAATTTCATGTCATTAAATTCAGTAATTAAAGAAAAACAATTAAAATACTGACGAAGCATCGAAAACCTACATAACCCGACCAAGTTCGGATAGCTATAAAAAAGCGGCCGTGCAATATATTTAGGTAACATCCCCAAATTTACAGTATAATACCGGTATTGAATTGGTATAGGTGATAGCACAATTGTTTCGATATAATATAAAGGTCATTTATTTTTGTACATCTACTTTTTTAAATGTATTTGACTATGACAACTTTTTTTGGTGAATTTCTCCACAATGGCTGCATGCACAAATTTTTTTTTACCATACACAATTACACGACGTCATACACTAAATATCTGCATATTTAAAATCTTTAAATTCAACAACATTCCGCTGCGCGAACGCACACCTCCCCTACACAAGATTTTGAACGCACACCAATTACGATTTCAGCAAAAACTGATGAAGCAGCTAATGAAAACAAATTACTAAGACTACAAAGTGATAACTGTGCTAGCCCTGTGTTGAATTCTGAAAGTGACGATAATTGCGACAGCTGGGCTGAAGCATGTGAAAAGAGCCCAGACTTAGTAGTATCCCGAAATCTGTGTGAAGGATTCTTCTGTGCTAGCCCTGTGTTGAATTCTGAAAGTGACGATAATTGCGACAGCTGGGCTGAAGCATGTGAAAAGAGCCCAGACTTAGTAGTATCCCGAAATCTGCGTGAAGGATTCTTCTGTGCTAGCCCTGTGTTAAATTCTGAAAGTGACGATAATTGCGACAGCTGGGCTGAAGCATGTGAAAAGAGCCCAGACTTAGTAGTATCCCGAAATCTGCGTGAAGGATTCTTCTGTGCTAGCCCTGTGTTGAATTCTGAAAGTGACGATAATTGCGACAGCTGGGCTGAAGCATGTGAAAAGAGCCCAGACTTAGTAGTATCCCGAAATCTGCGTGAAGGATTCTTCTGTGCTAGCCCTGTGTTGAATTCTGAAAGTGACGATAATTGCGACAGCTGGGCTGAAGCATGTGAAAAGAGCCCAGACTTAGTAGTATCCCGAAATCTGTGTGAAGGATTCTTTAACATAACTTTAGATGATACATTAAAAGAACCCGAAGAACCATTGGGTTCGTCCACAGCTTCTCGTGAAGCATTAGAAAACAACTTATTAAGTGAAGACCAACATAAACAAATGTTTTTAGAAACAAACTTTGAATATGTAGAAAGTGAAGATAAATTTGAAGATAGTGAAGAACATATGAACAATATTGAAGATACTGATGCTATAAACACACACAACACACAACATGAGGATGTTGGTCCAGTATTTCAGATCCTTGATGATGATCCTCGGTCACCATCAATAGGTATAGAGAGGATACCTATTGTAGTAGCTAAAATTGAAGAGGATTCAAATGTTGAAACTATGTCAGATGATACTTTGATCAAAGTATTACAGAGTACGAATGCAGGGCTTCGTCAAACTGGTGCTAAGCCAGATAATAATGTTGATGGACTACTCATTTATGAAGATGAAGCAACTGATCTGAATGAAACACCAAAGAAGTCAAAGTCTGAAAGTAACAGTGGCACCAGAACTCCACTGTCATGTATGAAGAACAAGGGAGATGTGGTACATGCACGATCTAAATCAGCAAACACCTTGTATGATCCCAAAACCCAGAAGATTGGTACTAAAATTCCTAAAAGAGTGTCCCAAATTCCTCGATTGAAGTGTTTGTCAAAGCAGCCGAACTTGGTGCTTGCAGAGAGTAGTGTTTCTTTGAAAAATATTTCTAAAGCTGCAGCAATAGGTGGAGATTGTGAGAATACACCTCCCCATTCACATCTTGATCGCTGGGACAAAGACAATAGCATTGTACTTTAAAATTTATTCACGGTGACCAATAACAGCAAGAGTGCTGTAGGTTATTCTCAAAACTTGGAATTGTTTTATATACCATTGTTTATTCTGAAATGTGATTTTTTAATAACATTGCTCAGAATGATTGATTTCTTGTATTGTCATTGTGTTGCTCTATTGTTTGAAATTATTAACAATTGTTAGTCTACAATAAGTAATTCTTGACCCTCAATAAAAGAAAAATAACTTCTATTGTTATCTTTTCATAACTGTAATTGTATTGATAGACCTGAAAATAAATATTTTTCAAATATTTAATCTTGTATGGGTTTTAGATCTTAGTATTATTGACCTTGGAAATCCCACTTATACTCATTCTAACAAAGATATGAAGTCACTCAACAACATACAAAAAAACTACAATGAAATCAGTGTAAATGTTCTTTCTCATATCTGTGAGCCAGTGGTCATTGATATGTAGGCATAGGCGTAGCCACACTGGTGCAAGCTGGGGCGCTTGTCCCACCCTGGCTCTGATTTCTCATCATGATCATCTACCTTTTTATCGTCCACTACTGGGCACAGGTCTCCTCTCATACAGAGGATTGAGCGTAATCACCACGCTTGCTCAATGCGGGTTGGCGATTTCAAACTTAGAAGTCCAGGTTTCCTCAAGATGTTTTCCACCTTGTAATCATCAGTCATTGGTGTCCAAGGTATACTTAGAAAGATGCCTAACTGTACTCAAATCTATAAAGTGCCTAATTACCCAAAAAAGAAAAAAAATATCGGGAGAGGGGGGATAGGTTGACTGCTGCCCCACCCTGACCCCAAGGCTGGCTACGCCCATGTATGTAGGAAACATCGCACAGCATTGTGGATCACCAAAGACATTTTTGTATGGAAAGGCTTAAAATCTTTGAATCAGTCAAATCAAAACAAGAAATTCATTTCAATCGTTTTATTTTCTATACTGACAACACTTAATTCATACAATCTGCGTTATACAGTGAAAACGCAAAAAATCCTCTTGGAGTAAATAGGAAAGTTAATAAATAACAAACATTATGCAAATTACAATATAATTTTCATGTATATACACCATGATTTTTTAACCGTCTTACAACGGCAGCCCACACCATGTATCCAATGATTAGTTAACGTTCATAAAATAAAAATAGGTATTTATGAGATTTCATTAATTTAAAAATAAAAATGTTGTTCATTATTATCACGCGGTTAAAAACAATAAAAACACCCTGTCGCGAGCGCGCAGGTATCAATGTAGCGGCTCGCGGTCGAGGGGCGGGGCGTGGCGAGTTCATTCAACCAGCGCAAGATAGGTTTCTTACTATCAGTGCGTAAGTCAGTTTGTAAATTAAAATCAACTTAATTCCAATTCTCCCTTCATACTTTTACGGGCTTAGGACCGTCAAAAACTTTTTCGTGTTAAAATCGAATTAAAGTGATGGACTGAGTACTCGGTTGATACTCGGTACTCGGTGGGGTTTTTGATATTCGTACTCGGTATGAATGCCGAGTGTACTTACGCCCAAATTAGGGATCTTTTACGTAAAGGCATTACCTATGTCAACAATCACTGATCAGATCGGGTACGATGCGTCAAATGTTATTGTGTCGGTAGTCTGATCGTGGAGGGTCTCCAGATTAATCTCCCTCTGATGCAGCAGCGTTGGTCGTGTTATTGGGTTTAACATTGCATCACCTCGCTCAACTGCCGTCTTCCTTCCTACTCACTAAAATTTTTAAGTGAATAGGCTTAATAAACTTGTGCGTTTTACCATCAACGATTGATTATTTATTTACTATGACGCGCAAGTGAAAATTTGTTTGCAAACTATCAAGTGAATGATAGTTGAAAGGCGCGGGCGCGGGCCGGCCTCTCGACCGCAGTCGCGACCTGTTTGTACTTGTTCTCGCGCCCGAAATGGGAATTTGATTGACCATAGTTACCTAAGTACTTACGTTTTTTCCCAAGAAACATACGGCCGATTTCAATAACTTATCAATTTGCTAAATTGTCGTTGTAATTTAGGCAAAATTCCACCAAAATTGTTTACGCACATTTTTGTTCACAAACAAAAAATGTGTACAGATGATAGTACAGTCAGAAGCAAAAATATGTATACATTGCCAAGGCTCCAAAAATATGTAAACATCTTCGACTTTAAGACGAAGTGCTCAACTTGAAGAGCATAAAATTGTAGCCACCGGTTCACATCATAAATATGTATACGCTCATTGCTTCATTAAATTATGCCCACCACGAAAGGAACAATACTATGTATGCACGCTTCCATCAATAGCATGTATTCAAATGTTGGTTCATAAATTAATGAAGCAATGAGCGTATACATATTTATGATGTGAACCGGTGGCTACAATTTTATGCTCTTCAAGTTGAGCACTTCGTCTTAAAGTCGAAGACGTTTACATATTTTTGGAGCCTTGGCAATGTATACATATTTTTGCTTCTGACTGTACATCAAGCTACTACAATCTGTCAGATTTCTTTATTAGATTTTCAACTTTATCTTTAAAACACTAAGGCTCAAGGTTGATTGGGAATATTTGGCAGTTTCGGGTAGCTTGACCTACTGTCGGTACCTACACGTCGGCGCAAGTCCACAACTAACATGTACCTATTTACGAGTGCGAACATTTTTTGTTATTGTTTGAGTGTTTGCTAGAACGAGTACTTTCTACATTGCCGCGCACCTGTGTTTCTGGCATATTTAAAGAATGGGAATAAACTGAATTATTTACACTAATTACTAATTTTATCTTTACAAATGATCACTTTTTATTTACATGTATTATGTAGATAAATAGCCTTTACCTGTATCCGCAACTGCTATGCACGCTTTTGAATACTGTCTTTTAATTTATTTAAAGTCACTCTGTCTTGTTTCACTGTATCAAAAGTAGCAACTATTTGCTATTTTAATTGCGTGCGATTTTAAACACTGCGTGCTCCTTTGAACTCATCACTAGTCCCTTTACTTCAGACCACACAAACAGCTGACAGGTACATCTTCCATTAATTCGGGAATTGCGTTCTGTATCATATCTACGTAAGTTCCACCGCTGAGGGGCCACTCGATATTCGAGTACTGATAGTTTCTATCACTCATCATGAAGTAGGCAGACAACCTAATTAATCCTTGTGTACTAGGTACTCTACACTCGTACTAACGATCGACGTGTGATACCTAGTCGCCCGCGCACAACGTTTGGCTTCCGGGGTTAGAACCCAACTGAACCCAGCTAGTTTTTTAGTGTCGCGCGCGCTGCGTTCCTTGCAAAAAATGATGAATGAGATGGGATTGACCAATAGAATTTTGCGCGGAGTGGATATTGTGTCCGTTTGATATGTAAACATTATTAACAGGATGTTTCGTATTTCTAATGTATTATTTATTTTTCGTTGCACCTATTATCTTAATTAAAGGTAGAAAACAAATAATCGCGGCTAGGCGTATATAAGGTCGGATACAGTCAGTGAAACATTTTTTAAAACGATTAAAATGTCATACTGTATACAACGTGTAACAAAAAGGGTATATACATACCAAGGGCATGGCATCTTTAGATGATATCAAACGACATGGGAAGGGTTTCAACTCAAAATAAAATACTCAAAAAATTGGTACCAAATTTTCGGTTTCGTGTGTTTCTTAAAATCAAATCATAACAAACGTGGCAGCACACTACATACGTTAATAACTACTCGTTACCCGTCACGTTACTTGCCAAAATCCGACAAATGTCTTCAATGACTCTGTGCGACTAGTATGGTAGTAGCCTATCACAGGCGGTGTTTTTCCTCATAACGTCCTAACATAAAGAGATAGGATTAAAAAACCCTTCCAATATCGTGTGATATCATGTAAAGATGCCATGCCTTTGTTATGTATTATACCCTTTATGTTACACGTTGTATATACCGGTACAGCGTTGCTAGTTTCTTGGAATGGTTTAAAATTGAACACCTAAAATAGATATGGTTACTGGTTAGATAGTTATACAAAAATAAGCCCCATATAAAATATCACCATTGTAAAATGTAGGCACCTCCTCGCAAAGTCCACATAGGAAAAGAAAATAAGGTCTCTTCGAAATTGTACAGTCAGAAGCAAAAATATGTATACATTGCCAAGGCTCCAAAAATATGTAAACATCTTCGACTTTAAGACGAGGTGCTCAACTTGAGGACCATAAAATTGTAGCCACCGGTTTACATCATAAATATGTATACGCTCATTGCTTCATTAATTTATGAACCAACACGTGAATACATGCTATTGATGGAAGCGTGCATACATAGTATTGTTCCTTTCGTGGTGGGCATAATTTAATGAAGCAATGAGCGTATACATATTTATGATGTGAACCGGTGGCTACAATTTTATGCTCTTCAAGTTGAGCACTTCGTCTTAAAGTCGAAGATGTTTACATATTTTTGGAGCCTTGGCAATGTATACATATTTTTGCTTCTGACTGTACTATAAAAAGAAACTTTAGAAAATAAAACTCTACCACTAAAAAGTACGAAACAAGTGGCTTCCAACGACCTTTTCGTTTGTTCAATTATGCTATCGAGTTTAGAAGTTATGAGGGAAAAGATGAACATCCATACCCGCATACATACTATACAGGTCAAAATCATAACCCTTCTTTTTACTTCGCCATATTCGGGTAAAAGTGAGGTCCTTCGAGCATCTCTAGCTAATATTATAAAGTAAAGTTTGTCATGTTGTAGGGGTTAGTCTGAATCTACTGAATCAATTTTGAAAATTCTTTTACCATTAGAAAGCCACGTTATTTGTGAGTGTCAGGCTAAAGACATATTAATACATATGTTACCCGAAAAACGAAAAACTTATTCGTAGTAGTTGGATTTCATCACAAGTAAAAAAATAGCACCAAAGGGCACATCAAGGGTCACCATGTATGTAGTTAATAAATATAAACACCGTCGCATCTCATCAGCCGTCTAGTCGCCATATTATAATCAAACACCTAAAGCCTGCGTGACTCATTAGCACAATCGAGCGACACGATCGCTTGCTCGTGATATGTAATAAAATATTCATTAATGTACAGTGATTATCGCAGTTGGGCGCCGATTTCTATAGAAAGGGGTCGTGGCCTATAATTTGGTAGAAACTCCTGCGGAAAGGGTGGTTTTTGTATCCACGCATATGCCATTAGGGAAACGATGATGTTTATTTTACTACCGCTGTGGAAATTGTGCTGATTCGACGAGCTTAAGGCGTTAAGCTAATATTTAGCCATAGAGCATCTAACGGTTAGACCGTTAGATGTCTGACCTCACAAGTACTAAAGTCCTTTGGCTTCTGTTTGGGTAGACTAGACCTCTCGACGAGGGAAGCAAGTGGGCAGTAATCCACAGTGCGGGTTGGTAAGTGTAAATGACACAAATGTTTAATTCGTTGTTTTCCTACTAACTAATATAAATGCGAAAGTTTGTCAGAATGTATGGATGATTGTTTGTTACTCTTTCACGCAAGAACTACTGAACGGATTTGGGTGAAATTTGGCACACAGATGGTTTATGACCAGGAAAACACATGGGATACTTTTTATTCCAATATGCCCACGGGATCAAAACCAACGCGGGGAAACCGCCTGGCGCAGTTAGTGATCTATATTTAATTACCTCTACTTCATCATCAACCTTTTTATCGTCCCACTGCTGGGCACAGGTCTCCTCTCATACAGAGAAGGATTGAGCGTAATCACCACGTTTGCTCAATGCGGGTTGGCGATTTCAGACTTAAAAAGTCCAGGTTTCCTCAAGATGTTTTCCTTCACCTTCAGTCATTGGTGTCACAAGTTATACTTAGAAAGTACATACATATATAACTTTAGAAAAGTTACATTGGTATTTGCCTGACCTGGAATTACCTCTACTTAATCAATATAAATTAAAATCTGTCCTTTATACAGACATACAAACTTAGATTTCAATATTATTTTATCCCTAAACCATTGATCGGCAGCCTAATCGGCGAACACATTTTTGTCAATAGTTTTTGTTGATATAATTTTATCGTAAAATAATATTAACTGCGGTCCAAACGATCCCAACTAGTCGCAATCATTTGACAAAAATGTGTTCGCCGATTAATTAGGCTGCAGATTGAGATGAAACTTTGGTAGGGTGTTCTGGTGACGCCCGTGAGGGTTCCTACATGGCGTTGCAACGAATGCCGGGTGCAGCTAGTACTCAATATTCATTTCCATTCTACATTGTAAATTTAGTTGGTAAGTTTCCATAGTCTGCACATGAGCGACACGCGTAACAGTAGACAATGCAGTTTGCGGTGCCCCCCCAGTAGACCCATCCGCGGCTGCTGGCAACACTCATAGACGGTTGCTGTTGCTCTGCGGTGGATATGCGTAACTTTTGTGTATGAACGGTAATAGTATGAATGTAGGTACGCAAGTCGCGTTTACATTTGAGCATGTTTTTTTTTGTGTCATAAAATTAATTAATTTTACTATTAATATTCGTTCCTCGTAGTTTCACAGCCTTCCCTTTTTATAAGTTATTTGTAGGTCATCCTTCATTAATGGGCAGAATTCCAAGCGGAATTACCTGAAGTCACGTACTTAAGCAGACGTGAGGAGTTTGAAAATTACTAATGGCGCATTAGTACCTGTATGTGTGTTTCTTGATTTAGTGATCTTTAATACAAATTGACTTTTATAACTGTGGAAGAGACAATCTTCTTTTTGTAATCGTGGAGGCACATTTCTTTAACGCCCAAAGTGTGTCACAAATATTAAACTGAATAGAAATATTATGAAGACTGAATCCTTTTAGTTAATGCTATTTTTGACGCTGGAGATGGAAAATATATCTATATGGCGTTCGTCAATTGAACGCGGTAGCGATTACTTTGAGTGATTGTGATTGTTTTTGTGTTGCTTTTGAGTGTCTTCAAGGTTAGAGTGAATAGGCTCTTAATAAACTTACTTACCTTCAACGATCGCATCACTGCTTACCATCAGGCGGGATTGCGGTCAAGCGCTAGTTTATAACTTATAAAAAAGAAAACGATTTTAGGACTTTTTTAAACATTTCCCAATCCGAATCTGGACAAAAGTAATGTTAGTTGTAATAAACAACTTTTTTATTAATCTGACTGAGTTGAGTCATTGAGATGGAAAGAACCAGAAAAGGGCTGGTCTTTTCCAGGAAACTGAAGTACTCACACAAGGGATCATTAGCCTCAAGTCAAGCGTATTGCGAAGTAGGTATTATAACGGACATCGATACCCGACATTATTTATCATATTTACTAATTACGTCGGATCATCGAGATACGTCTGCTTGGCTGGTCAATCTTTAATAATAATTAAATTATATCGTCATCGAAACAATAGCCCTAATTTTTTTTATAGACCTGGTTAAAGTATAGCAATATTTCTCTGAGCTGTTTCTGCTTGAAAAATCAAGTCAATATGAATATCATCAAACAAATACTCAACTTTTTCTTTTTGAGATCACGGTTTTAATAGGCAAAGGCGATTTTTGATTTACGGACTGGTTTATCTTAGAATCAAGAACTCGGAAGCCATGTGATATCTCATATCTACCAACATCCACTGAGACCAAGTGGTATATCTGACGGATGCAGCTAACATTGCATAAATATAACTAAAACATTTTTATGTAAATCATATTATACACTTCATTTCAATTCTTATCAACTAACTCATAAACTCATAAAAAAGCTGAAAGCATTCCAATGTTTTCGTCCAGTTTCCGTTTAATTTGCCAACTAAGCAAAGAGTTTATTTACAAAAGTGTCCTGTTTGATATTCATGTGTGCTACCTTAATTCTGTTTATTGGCAAACCGCCACACTTCACTTTCCGATTAGATTTTCACGACTTATAGGTGTCTTGAATAGCTGATCGCGGAACACTGGGAAGCTATTTAGGGTTTCTCGAAGTTGCCTACAAGCAAACTGAATTAATGAAAATGTTGCGCTACTGGGTAACTAATTAATTGTTCGTTAACATCTAATGAATGCAATTGGAAACATCTCGCAGTGACTTGAGCTTAATGATCTAAAGTTATCAACACGGAGCGAGTGTGATTTGATTGAGGCATGGAAAAACTGCCGAAATCCAGTTATTTCGGATATTTGTTTCTAGGTAGTGCTTTGACCTTCTGTTAGTGAAAACGGAAATCTATCCATCCTCCAAAGAAAAAATAAAACAATCACTATGAAAAATGAAAAATAAGTAATACTTTTAAGACTAAAATAACTTCCGTTTCCAGCAGGTATTTTTTCGAGGTTCTTATAAAGTATTAGATTACCTTTAACATCGATCTCTAGTTACATGAGCCGTATTAAAAGCTATCATCATTCTTCCAAAATAAACTTAATATCTAACTGCAATAGGGTTGACTTTTCATCAGCGTTTTCACAACCGATAAGCTATTACTCTTTCACAGATGGATGAATGTCGTAAAGAGGAAAAATTTCAGTGTTTTCGCAAGAGCTCGCTTGTATTTCGAGGAACCTTTTAATGATACTTTCGCGACGAAGCGACCCACAAAGGGCCTGTCAAAATATTGACCGCCGCCTCCGAGACCATACGCTCAGGAATCTCTATTACGGAGATGTGATGTGAAATTAATTAATGCGGCATCAAAATATGATATTTAAGTAATAAAAAAAATATTATTTTTATTTTAGGCGCGTTAAATGAATTAAGATCAGCTACCTGCAGTTAACAATTATCCTCTACTTAATGTGTTATTTTTGCAATGAATACCCTGGAGCTAAATTGTTCCTGTAAAATGCGTAAATCAGTTCTTAGTAAGGTAACGTAACATCTAGCCTGTTTTCTCTTAAGAGCTCGCCAGAAAGGTTCCAAATTCATGTGCTTTACCATAATCATATTTTCTTTTGTCCTTTAGCTGCCGGGTATGGAGAAGGCCAAGGCGTACATAAAAAGTTCGCTGGCGTCAAAACCGGCGTCGCCGTGTGCGTCGCGCGACAAAACGACGCCCGCACAGGACGACGTGCGCGTATGCTTCGTATGCGGCGGCGCCGGGTTAATCGACCAGTACACCATCAGAGTCAAGCCTGATACGCAGGTAATATCATACCAACTTATATGGGACTAAAAGGTCTGAACGCCTACCTAGCTTTAAGTCCTCTGCTACGTAGGATGTGCACAGACAGGTTACCCATCTAAACCCACATTGCCTTGGGCTATTGTTAGCAACGCCGTTCTTTGCTCGCCGACGGATTATGACAAATATCAATGCAGCTGTCAATGGGCTTGTGAGCATTGACAAGAAACCTAACTCTGATCTTGAAGTTAGTTTTGGTTTTATTATCAAAACTATACCAAAGCGTTCTCAGATATAGCAGTCTATAGATAGATACCGTTCAACTTTTTGAACTTTTATTTATGAGTTTGAACATGTTGTCAGAAATCAACCCGCAGCCATAAGTAATCACTGACCTATTTCTCGAAATAACTCGATATATTCGATATTTTCCCCCCGACACACAAAACCGTGTTTCCTCAACAACAAATCATAACACATCCATCATTTTGCAACGATGTCTTGACGTTCCGAGCGACATTGTCACCCGATTCGCGTCTTATTACGTGTATTCACGTGTTTGGGTGCTGTGCTGGTTCCAACCGGATAGCAATTGATGGAGCGCCTAAAGCGATTGACATTTGACACGTAATTACGTCCAGTGCTCGGGTGTGCTGGTTATTGGTCGGGTAATTGTGTCCGTGGTACTTTGTGATTTTGTTGAAGGGAATATAAGGGGACTTGTTTAAAAAAAAAATGGAGGAAGTATGGAAGGATAAATATGACTGATAATGATGTTTGGGGTTGTGAATTAATCATGATTACTTAGATGTGTCTACAGGAGATCTATGGAATAGGCTGGATTTTGTTTAGGGGAGAAGATTGGGAGTAATTTGTTTAAATACTTACTATTTATTGTCATGCCTTCATAAAATTGAGTCGAAACAATATTTGTCAGTATACTTCCATAATTTTCCATTCACTCCTGTGTTAAATTTTCCGTTTCTTTTAAATTCTGTTTTTTTCAACAGTAAATTACGATACACATTTGAATAGTGAAACTAAAATATGTCGTATAAAACCACAATTCTTAAGAATGACGATAAAATCAAGTTACATTATTATAATAAATCGGAATATCAACCAAAATATACATTTAACATGACATTTTAACGGGAACTATAGTTATGTTAATGTTCCTACCCGCATTACTTCATACTTGACTTGCTTCTTATGTAATAATAGATTAATTTAATGTATTTATCAGTAGTCTTCTGTGGTCCATTTTATTATTCCATTCATATGTATACCTACCTAGTGTTTAAGTCTTGACTCACGTGCGTATTTCGGGGAGTCGTGTCACGTGGTGTTGGTCACTGTAACTCCGTAATCGTACCACGAAGTTCTGATATTTGGGTGACGCTTTACAACGCTGAACAAAAAAGAAAACCTGTCTACTAGGTACTAGTGTGACATTTCATACTTGTCGCACACTTTAGCATCTTTCAGCATAAGTGTAAAATCATATTTATGTGTCTCCAGCATTATTCCATTCTGATATTAGGAATCCGATATTGCCTACGCAAATCTGGTTGTTTCTCTAGATTTTGCAAGTAAACCTGCATTTTAGTCAATTAGCATTATCCAAAGAATGCAACTTCTAATACCTAATATTTCATTTGTAAACAGCTACGCGATATTCCCATGAGATATGTACGCATCACCAACGTAAGGCGTAGTAAAATTCACGATATTTTCCCATAAACCGTTCTCACATAGCGATCAGTGTGTAGTGTAAAGATGAGTTTTCACTGGGTGATAGAATGTTGGGGAACTTGCTGCGACGTCGATAAGGTGTTGCGACATTTCTATAAAATTATATTTTAGCGAACACTGGTCGAAGTGGCCTGGCGGGGGCCTATGTGCGGAACTGAGGGGCAATCGCGCTAAATAAAACAGTAGAAGTTAAACTCTTACTCGTATCTAATCCAATTAAAGTTGCAGTTTAGTTTCGATCCCATTTTGTATCGCGCTAAAGTTTTAACTTCGATTGAAGTAAAATCAATGTAAGAGTGATACATTTCGTCAGATATAATAATTAAAACTAAATAAATCCAATCGTTTAGACGTTAGTTTGAAAAATGGCACAGAAAAAGTAAACTTTGTTTCAACTTTTTCATTTGATAGCGGTTACGTTCCAATTATGATCAAGTTAAGGTTAAAACATCTGTCAAAAGGTTAGCGCGATACGAAAAACTAAAGCTTTGGTTTGGTTGCGATGCACTTCTGTTTTAGTTGAATATTATAGCGCAATTATTTTAAAAATCAAGTATTATTTGATGAATCTGCAATTCAGCAACGCACTTATTATCAATATTGATGAAATGTACAAGCCATTTTTGCAGTTGTATAATTTTTAAGTACTAAATATAAATAATCCGAATCTTTAATTCCGAAACCATAATATACGGAATTACAATTTCGATAGTAAGCTTTAATTTGTTTGTATACCAAAGAATAATTTAATGTCCATCAGATAGATTTATAAAAAATATTGAACACGTATTTTTTATTTTTTCTTTAATTCAAATACTTAAGAAGATATATTGATTTGAAGTGTCGCATGGCGTCACACCGTGGTACAAAAAAATACCACGG
The DNA here is from genome assembly GCA_017933935.1 of Sesamia nonagrioides. Taxonomy (NCBI): domain Eukaryota; kingdom Metazoa; phylum Arthropoda; class Insecta; order Lepidoptera; family Noctuidae; genus Sesamia; species Sesamia nonagrioides. The sequence goes on from JADWQK010001061.1 coordinate 3,510,854, forward strand.
CGTGACGTAATTAGGCCCACTCCGTAACTATAATACGCTATATCTCAGTAGTTTTTGGTAATTTTGACATAACTAAAAATACGGGTCTTAATTTTTTTAACGGACTAATTCTTTTTTTTTTATTTTCATACCTTGGATACATACCTATTGGGGAAAAATGTCCAATATGATGAACATCCAACATAAAATCCGAGACGCGCTCGGATTTTATGTTGGATGTTCATCACTTTACCAAACCAGCATGTTGTCAACACATGTCTCCAGTGAGTACGCGTCTTAACGCGCGTATGCAATCGGTATCTGAATAGATAATTAGTTAGAATTCAGCGGAACGATGTGCATTGTTTTCTTGAAGATTTAAATTATGTATTGTGCTCGATAATAATCGATCGACTTGTACCTACTGTTGTAAGATTCACATGAGTTTTTTTTTTATTTGACAAAAAGAACTTATGTGCTCTCAAAACGGCTAAGGAAAACACAATGAGGAATCCGACACATATTTATGATCTCATGTCATATAGGTACAATATGTAAAGAAAACCCTGTCCGACCCATAAGGATAATAAAGGTTAGGTAAACACTTGACCAAATATAAAATAAAATTTTACGTAATCATCATAGTAACAATACTAATGAATTTTGAAATAATCTTTTTTCCCGCGAATTAATTCCAACTTCCCCGAAATTTGATAATTTTAAAAAAAGTGACAACACCGGTTTTATTATGAGCGAATGGCGATGCGACCACGTGCCGCGTGCCCTGCCCCCCGCCGCCCGCGGAAGTGTTGCATACCGCAAATGTATTAAGTTACCTCTTTTTGCGAAATAATATTTATTTTTTTAGGGGGATTTTTTTTTAAGTTATCGATACCTAGCAATACCTTCACGGATCAGACAGGGTTTTCTTTACATATTGTATATCTCACATTTTTAATTTCAACCTTGAGGTGACATTTTCTTTTTTTTAACATTCAAAAAAAGGAACGTTACTTTAGATCACACTGCAGGAGAAGCAAATTACGAAAATCATCAAATATATTGAGACAATTCCAGGCTATTGCTATCCTTTCGGTTCTTTTATATCAGGCTATGTGTCTATGAAGCCAGAACTCAAAAAAAGAACCGTTTATTTTTTTAAAAGTATGTTTTCCCCTACCCCAGTGCACAGAACCATACTTCCCGTTCCTGGGCGCGCACGCTCCCCCTGCCGGTTATCGGGCAGAGGGCGACGAGGACGGCACCGTACGAAGCTGCTGCGTGTGCTATACCTTCCTGAGGCAGCAATGGGAGCAATACGACCGAGAGAACAAGCCTCACAGCCAAAGGTTCTACTGGATGAAGAGGCTCGATGGGAAACCTTTTATAGGTTAGTATAAGCTTAAGGGTTTAGTTGGCGGTCTTAACTAAATATTGTATACTAGCGACCCGCCCCGGCTTCGCACGGGTGCAATGTTGACATTAAATACACTACAGGAAAACCGTGAACGTATACAAAAACATAGCGGTCCGGCGCGTCGCCGCGCCGCCCCGGCCGGCCGCCACGTCCCGTAACTTTTAATACTTCGAAAATATCCATTTAAATCTTATGCTGTAAAGGGCCATATAGATCTATATTAAATCAACAATGTATTTAAGGTATTAAATTGGATACGGATTAATGCTGTATTAGTTAAAATCGCTTAGCCACTTGAACGTCCCGATTTGACAGCTGGGAAAGCGTTGTACGCCCGAGCGCGCGATCGGTATCAAGCCGCGCCGAGCGCTCGTAAAATCCTCGTTATTTTCTTCTTATTTTTTAGCAGAAGTCTATTTAATTACTTATTATGAACAATTTTTTCTTCAGGGATTATTTTGTCATATTTTAAGATATTATATCAAACAAAAACTTGACGAAAATCCGGCACACAATGAGCAATGAGCAATAATTTAATCGTCCCCTATAACACTCGTAAAGTCAACTTATCAGACATTATTACAAAGTATTTATACATATTCAGAAAGAACAAGTCTCGATAATTATTTTAATATGTAACACTAATAAAAATACATAATTTATTACTCTTATTTTAATCGCAGAACTCACAGCCACTGTACAAAACTGCACTCACCGTTTTTAAACAACTTTTTTTTCCTATGTTAGCCAATATTATTTGTCGTATAAAATAAATGACAAAAAATGTTATTACGGGATATCCATAACAGATAGAGATATCCCATCGCGGACATTTTCAATGTGTACCTTCAATGTATGCCTGCGGTTCACTGTAAACGCAAACAAAATATTTACGACATGACATTAGAAACCTCAAAAATAATAGTATTTTTCCACTATTTAATGGATGTTACTATACATAATTATAAACCTTCCTCTTTGATCACTCTACCTATTAAAAAGCGCATCAAAATCCGTTGCGTAGTTTTAAAGATTTAATCATACAAAGGGATATAGGGAGAAAGCAAGCGACTTTGTTTTATAATATGTAGTGATTAAAAAAGCCAAAGTAGAAGAGCAATGTGATAGAACTGCTAATTTTCTTCCTCCGTTTAACTACAGATACTATTGGAAAATGCGATGTGAGTTGTGTAAGCCTGCTTTATTGAATTTGAATGTAAAAATTTGCCCGCGGGGGCGCGTAGTCGTTCTCAGTCACGTGGCGTGTAATGATTGATCTTCCTTTTATGGCTTGCTAACTGAGCCTCGTGGTTTCACCGCACACATTTGGATGTCGTGGGAATATCCGGATCAAAACTAATCTATAAGTTATGTTAACCCTGGTTATAAACTCTGTATGCCAAATGTCATCCAAACCCGTTCAATAGTTATCGCCTGAAAGAGTAACAAACTTTCACGTTTAGAACATTATTTAGTAGAATTTTGAGCAGAAAACGTAGGTCGGGACATCTCGAGACATCCAATCGTAAACTTGACTGTAAATTTTCTCACGACAGTATAATTTTTACAAAACCCATTGATGTAGTTAACATACTCCGTAGACGCTCCATAAGTACAACTTTGAGACATCTTTAAATCTTCCCCTGCACCACATAACTTGAAACACAATGTCTTACAACGTATGTACCTTTTCGACTATTAAACGCATCGGATCAGTCGCCGTCACTACGAATCGTACAACAACGTTGCATTCCGATTTACTCCGAATGGCCGTCGTAAATCCAACGCCTTTCCGCTTCGGCTCGCCTCGCCAGATAAATAATATGAAAACAAAGGAGACGAGATTCACGTTGTGGACATGGCAGAGGTATTTTGTTATTTCTTTTTTTTGCTGTGAGTTTTTAAAATCAGTTGTTTCCGTATCTCGTAGTGTACGTTAAGTCAGTTATGGCCTTATGGCCAGTCAGATGCTGAAAAATGACACATTCACTGTAATCTAAAAGAAGCGGAAAATTGCGTCGCTGTTTTCATAATGATGTACATTTTTTAGAATACAAAAAAGGACTTTTATTTTGTAGCTCTCCTATTTGATTTCAACGAAAAAAAAAACACAAAGTAAGTACCTACTTATTTAAAAAATTATGAAAAGAAAATTCTTAAAAGGTTGATTAATTTAAATAGATGCGGCTTCTCTTACAAAGCTGATCCACGAGCCGAGATAAAAATATAACATCAAATATTATTTCAAGCAAAAAAATGAAACATTTCGCGAAAAATGTCCTTAAAAATTGTTATCAAACATTATTTCAACTGTCAAAACGAGTCGTGTCGTACAAAGCGCCCCCTGGCGGATTATCCGGGAGGCTGGGTCCTCCCACGGCACTCTTTTGTCTCGGCTGAGCCAAGCCGTGATAGACACATAAAAAGTGTCCTATTTTTTGTCCTTTTTGTTGGTATATGCTGTATATACGGAGTTCGGAGGTTGTAGTTTTGCGAGGCTTTTGTGGATAAGAAATTTATTTAGATCATGTTTTTAAAATAACGTGGATTTTGATTTTGTGAGTTTATTTTTCGAGGGAAAGATTAATGTATGCGAAACACTTTTTGAATGTCGCCGTTAAAGTCACGTAGCACTAGGGTTGCCAGATAGGAACTTACCAAATCCGGGACAGTCGTCGACAGAGACACTCGGAAAGAACGTCTAAAAAAAAGGTCATTCGAAATCAAATCCGGGACAGTCCTACACAGACAGGGACACTCGGAAAAAAAACGTCTAAAAAAAAGCTCATTCGAAATCAAATCCGGGACAGTCCTACACAGACAGGGACACTCGGAAAAAACTCGTAAAATCTTTCTCTAACATTTTAAAATCCGGGACAATTACCGCTCATTCCGGGACAAGAGGCAAGATTCCGGGACAATCCCGGATTTCCCGGCGGTCTGGCAACCCTACGTAGCACCCGCGTAGTCTTTTCTCCTTATAGTATATAGTAGGAACATAGAATTAGGCGGATGATACGTGATGACGCACACGCTTGGTAAAAGGATTGATCATCAATCACTAGTAAAGTGCCAATTTTATAAAAGTACTAGTTGTTGCCTGCAGCTAAGCTCGCTTGGATGTCGGATGTTATCCCACGGGAATATGCCCGGCAAAAGGTAAATCTATGTTATTTCACAGAATTCTATCTTTTATACAGTGAAAACTTCTTTATCATCATTGTGATTTCAAAGTCGATGAAAAGAAAAAGCGGTAGTAACAAGAGACAGACAGAAATTCATAAATTTTCACTTTTACCACGTGTGAATTGTTTCTTCGAATTCCCTTTATTGGTTTACCCTCTTATTCATACACGTTGCTTAAAGTTAACTATAGTCCATTTATTATAACATTAGAAAAAAGAGGCTCGCAGAAGCAGGAGTACAAAACCTTTTATTTTGAAGTCAAGTTCGAACAATTTTAACAAATAATGTATGTGATTTTAATGTAAGTGTATGACTTCTATGTATGGCAAAGCGTATTCTATGTATCTACTCATGACGATGCTTGGAATAGATACATGAAATGAAAAAAAATAGTAACAATCAGTTTATTAAAAACTATTATTTAAGGCTATTAAATAAGGGAAAAGGTTTTGCCACCTTAATGATATAATTAATGGATGTGATAGATATGTGAATTCTTTATTCATCATCCTCTGATGATGATGAAGAAGATTCACCAACGTTAATAATGAATCTTTCTACAACATTATCCATTATACCATCAAGTTGGCAAAATCTTTCCTCTTCTTTAATCGTATGAGCAATGCAAGATTGCCATTTCTCTGCAGTTATATTTGTGAGTGCTTGAGGGAGCAACTGCTTCACTTCCTCTAATTTAAAACATTTATTGTTTTGTGCTACATATCCCTTCACTTGAGCCCATACTAATTCGATTGGGTTGAGCTCGCAGTGGTAAGGTGGGAGGCGCAACACTAACACATTTTTTTCTTTAGCCATCTCATCTACTACAAACTTTTGGTACAAATGTTTTACTTGTTTCACTTTCTCTAATAAAGTGGCCCTAAGGTCTTTTTCCTCAAAAGGAATACTTTTGTTTTTCAGCCACTCCTGAATATCTGCCTTTCGTGTGGCTGTAGTTGGCAGCTTCTCCACTTTTCTTGAATGATATGGCGCATTATCCATAACAATAACTGAACCACTCTCGATTTTAGATAATATTAGTTTGAACCACTTTTCAAAATTGTGTGCATCCATTTCAGAATGGTAGTCTCCATCACACTTTTTGGCTTCAAATATTAGTTCACCATCCATTAAAAACCCATCTGTTGATCCTGTGAAATGAAATAAAAACAAATCAATAATTGTGTACCGGTGGCATAGAATACTTGATTGCTGGAAATAGATTTTAACCTTTAAATAGCAACCGAAATTAATTGCATCATTAATGTCCTTGAACAGATGATTCTAAAACCATAAACATCTTTCTCCGAGGGAAAGTATTAAGACTTAACCAGTTTTAGTGACCGAAAATGCAGTGGTCATTTTATTAATGTTTTGGTAATGTGACAATTGTTAATGAATTAAAAATAAAATAAAAGTTTTACCAATATGGCCAATGATAAGACGTTTCCCTTTTCCAGTTGGGTTCTTTAAACCAGTTGATAAGCCTGCTCGGTGTGCTTCCTTTGAAGACTTAATAGTGGTGTCTTGCCATACCTTGCTTTTTGTGTGTCCTGTTTGTATAATTAAAGTTGTAGATGTAAATGCAATATTAATTCAACTTATGTTGAACTAATAATACTTCACTGTATTGTTTTGCATAAAGGAGGTTTTACATAACTTGATAAGCTATTTACCGAGTTATGTAAAGCCCCCTTCTTCCAGACTTCATAAATATTAGCAGCACTGTACCTTCATTTAGCCAAGTCTCATCTAAATAATATATTTTTTTTCCTTCATTCCTTAATTTCTTAATTTCATGAAGATATTTCACCCTCCATAACACAATCTCTTGTTTGTCGATAAGGGCACTTTTTCTACTTCTTTTAATATATGTAAATTTTAATTTGTTCTTAATTAAATTATATAAAGTGCTTCTTTTAAAATCGGGTAGAGACTCATCACTATTTACGGCTTCCAGAATCTTATCCAATGTTGGTAATTCATTATCAAAGAAAAAAGAATGAATTTTTCTTCGTATTCCACTTAATGTTATATCATCATATTCATCAGATTTTGAGTATTTCCGTTGGCGAGGAGGGGGTGATTGCAGGCGACCTTTTATATTGTACTCTTTGAGGATATTATAGACCGTTGCACGAGATATGCCTATAAAATGATTAATAGTGTATATTAGTACCTCACAAAGCATGCTATTTTCAAATATATTTATTTTTTATAGTAAAATCCTTAAATTCCTGCAATTTCTGCATTGGATATGATCTTTACCTGCAATTTCTGCAGTTTTATTAATTAACTGCGTCTTATAAGCAGGGGTACCTTCTGGCATGGATCCCTTGACGTCTTTATGAATATTTATAACTGTTGTTTTTTCTGCAGAACAAAGAGGTCTTTGCTTTGATCGCTTTTTCTTGGGAGACAATATTTTAACCTCATGATCAACGTTGGGGCCACGTTTTTTTCGCTGTTGACGTTGCTCAGCTTTACCAGCAGTTTCAGAACGTACATGTTGTGCTTGCAAGCCACTTGGACCTGCACCGAGATAGTCCGTGTTCATAATTCAACAAAACGTACTGTTTTGTATGTACAACACAAAACTAACACTAATAACAATAACAAAACAATAACAAACAGAAAAACAGTAACAAATGACAACTAAACCACGAATATTCAACAATAACAACGAGAGAAGGCGTAGCATTCACAAGTATCCACAAGCGAATAACGGTATGTCAATATTGACAATTGCAGATAGATGATATTATAAACCAACAAAATTAAAAAACACGTGCTGCCACAACTTAGGAAGGGAATAGGTAACATTTTAGATTTGGTTGAGTTATAGTTACATGAAAAAACGTTTCGGGCGTTGTCTGCCTCTGCTTCTTTTAGATTTTAAGCATTGACACGACATTATTTTATTTAAAAAATAAATAATATTAAATGAAGGACATGTAATTTAAGAACGTAGATGGCTTAAATAAGTACAAATTAGGTGTGACAGTTGCTATTTAAATTGATAATATTTAACTCTACATCAATCTTGACTGTAATAGTGTTTATTGTATTTTTTTGCAAACTGTGCACTTAAAAGAGCCTTTTTTAACCTTTTGAACGCCAATCACTTCTATACAAGTTCGAGATTTTCGTGCCCTCAGCGCCACTACTTGATTAGAAGTAATCACAGTATAAAATAAATTTACGACTTTTACAAGACCTTTTATTTTGTTTTTATGGAAATTTGCCCTGTTATCAACCATATTTTTAACTTTTTCACGCATAATAAGTTCTTATTTGTTTAATTTTCAATAGACACAAAAACGCCAGAAAATATTTTAATGCCCCCAGCGCCAATTACTTGATATCAAGTAAGCCAGTGATGGGACACGACGAAGACCTCGCTATATTTCATCTCGTCGAAATGATCATAAATACTATTATTGCAAAAAAATGACGTAAATATAGAATATTTTATAAATATTGTACACTTTAAACTAGGTTTTATTTACCTTAATCAAGAATTAATAGGTTTTCTAATCATTGTCGATAGTGAAACCCCGTTTGAAAAACCCCATCCCTACAAAGTTAGTTAGTTGTCGGTCTGTACACGCCACCGACGTGTATAGAAGGAAATCTGTGACGTCATAAGCGGACGGGTTTCAAGGTCATAGTGACCTTGTGCATTTTAGTGTAGTGCAATGTTTACATCTTGACTTGGCGCGCGTGTTGTTATAAAAAAAATTGTGACTGTGAATATGACGAATTATTGCGAGTTGTTCAAGTCTGAATCAGAATTTTGAAATAGTTCGTCGTCTTGACATTCCGTTAAGTCGTCAACTTCCGTTTCAGGAATTTTCTTCAGTTTTCTATTAGTTTCTACAAACCAGAAAAATAATTGCGAGTATTTAGCGACACCATTAAAAAAAAGGTCTTGTGTAAAACAGACACTTAACCTCCATTATATTTTATTTTTTAAAACGTAGAAAACCACGTATTTAGCTTCTATTAATTGTATTTGTTGTAAGTAAACGAAATAAATTATGCAGGAATCGGTTGAGTTTATGCACGTGTAACTCGACCACAGTGAATATAAAATGTATACCATAGAAATCTAGACATCCCTAGAACAGAAAGGATTTTGACGTGCCTCGAGCGCCAACTACTTGATATGAAGGAGAAGGATTACATTTGGAGACAAATAGGGATGTGCCTTGTAGAACACACGTCTAATAAATTTAAAATTCTTTTCTTTATTGTGGGGAATATATCCAGGTTTTCATACTGTTTTTTTTTATGAAATAAAATAAAATATGAAATTCCGATTACAGTTTTTATTTAGCTTCGTAAATTGGTGAATAAAAATTATTTTAAATGTATAATATTATTTGTCGATAGGACACTAATCCCATCCCTACGTTTTACTATAGATACGTTATACATTTGTAGTGTGGCGCAGGAGGACACATCGCGTATTATATAGATGGGCGTTCAAAAGGTTAACTTCTGTCTAATGCTATAATAAATGGAGTATAGTGATTAGCGATTCTTTAACCATACATTTTCGTAGTTAGGATAAAAAGAGGTTTTCTGTAAAAAATAGCATCAAACGAAAATTTGAATATAGAACGTACTTTTTTAAAATACCACGGCGTTTTTAAAACCGGCCAGTAACGTGTACAAGCGATTGAAACCTTTTTTGTATTGTATCTTTTTAAAGATGAATGAAAATCAAAACCTTTTTGGAAATGAGTATATAATATGCAAAACTGGTCACACTCAACATTTCCGCTTTCGACACTTAGGCAAATTGACACAAACATAAAAATTACAGCCTCGTAACATGTTTACTTAGCAATTCGAGGTACACCATTGTGGTGTATGGCCCCACTATCGAAACAATGCCTTGTTTTGTTACGTGTCACCTACGCAAAGAACTAACTACAGTGCAAACTCAAGGCCTATAACTACAGGGAACGTGAATGCTTTTATGCTTCTATTTTTCTCGGTGGTAGGCCATAACATCGGCTGCCGGCAGAAGTTACCATCCACCAGACAAAGTCTTGCCGTCAAGCGATCCGTCGTGTTCCGGCGTGATATCTGGTGAAGCTGTACGGAGGACGGGTCTGAACAGTTGTTTTGCGAAGTGTGCCGGGTATTATGCGCCAAATGTTATTGTGTCGGGAGGTTGGTCATGGAGGGTGTCCAGATCAGTCTATAGGATGTCCGCCGCCCTGGGGTGGGCGACGTGGTCTGTCAGACTTTTACTGACTAAAACCGCCCCGGTGCCTCTTCGCGCGCGCGTGGGACCGTGGGAGTCTAAATTCTTCCACGGCCCCACACTCTCGTGCTGGCCCGGTCTGTCCGGGCCTCGTCTCCTGCACGGGGTAGTGGGGTGTTAAACTACCCCGTGCATCGCCCCAGAGGCGCGCGCTGACCCTCGCGCGCACCTCCGCCTCGGGGTCCATCGAATAGGGGGCGGGGACTTCCCCATGTCCCTCGCCCCTGGACCCATTCATGGGGGGCGGAAGAGGGCGTTATCCGCCCTTCGTCGACGCCCGGTGCGTCTTCTGCGGCCCGGGAAGGGAGTTGAGATCTCCCTCTCCCGTTCCGCAGCTTCCTTCTGCGACATCACGACCTCGCAGAAGGACACCACCGCGTCCCACGACACTGCGCTACCGACCATCCTCCGCACTACTGCCGGCAGCGACAGGTCGCCTCCTACTTCATTTGTGAGGAAACGGCGCTGCTCCTCCCAAGCTACACACTCGGAGAGCGTGTGCTGCGTCGTGTCCTTCCCGCATTGGACGCAGTGGTGGCACCGAGCGTCCGGCTCCCTGCCTAAGCGACGCAGGTACTTGCCGAAGCAGCCGTGCCCCGACAGTACCTGCGTCACCCTGAACGACAGGGAGCTGTGCCTTCTCCCGAGCCAGTTGTCGAGTACTGGCCGGATCGCTTCGACGGTTAATATTGCATCACCTCGCTCAACTGCTGTCTTCCTTTCTATTCACTAAGTATTTTTTTACGAATAGGCCTTTAATAAACTAGCGCGCTTTAGCATCCACGATTGCATCACTGCCTACCATCAGCCGGGATTGCGGTCAGGCACTAGTGTATAATATAATTTTTAAAAAATGCTGTAAAATGAAAATAAAGTAATTTATTCAAATTAGGCATAGAATAAGCATTGTTCGAACATCTACATTACATGATACCAAACAGACCCCTAAAAACCCCGGCCTTCACCGCATGTAGTGGTTTCGCTGGGAAAATGAATTGGCGCCACTAGCTCCTCAGCAGCACAGCTGTAGGTTGGCATTCAGTAATATTCATTCTGTACGTTTTGATAGACATATTTCGTTTAGATAGCCTTTAAGATGTGGAGTAAAGATGTTTGAATATTCATTACTCAATTGGTCATCATTGGTAGAAAGAATTTAGTTAAAAAGGCCACAGAGAGAGATCATTATTAAAATCCTTTTCAAAGTAACTCTTAAAAGATGTAGGTATTTTGAATATGTAATATTCTCATTTTTACGTCTTGTGCTGGATACAATAGGGACATATATATATATATAAACTAGTACATGAGCCCATTTCGACCTCGATCCGAGTTCTAGCGAATGCGCCGAACCTCCGAAATGACGGGGCCTCTGGGATCGCGGAGGCGGCGCTCGGGTGACGGTCGTGCGGTGAGCACGTGGTTATACTGAATGTAAATGTATAATATTGTTTTGTCTCCGTCGTCACGTTCTCGTTGACGATGGAGGTGGACAATCAGCCGAAGAATACTTTTTATCCGGGTGAAATCGGATGATTGATACCTACGTGAATTATTTTCCCAAAGATGCGAATGCCACTGTCTGCATCAATCATCATAGAGAATGAAAGAGCATTGATTACCACACTTGTTCCCTGCAGTTTGGAGATTTCATGCCGCTGTCTTTGCAACTCTTGTGAAACAGATACTCTTAATTTTTGACTGCCCAGAGAACATAAAATTGGTTTGATATTTTATTTATAGGTAAAAACGCAGCAAATATGTAATGATAGAAAAACATACAGTCGAGTCGATGATATTTTATTTATAGGTAAAAACGTAGCAAATATGTAATGATAGAAAAACATACAGTCGAGTCGTTATCACATCGAATTTCATACAATATGATCAATGCACGCATTGATTTAAACACAAATGGTATTCTTTTATCGAACACAGAGGGACAGTCAAATGGTTTGCGAATGCTAACCGTTGTGAGAACATAAGCCCGATAGTAGATATATGTTCTTTGATGTTGTGTAGAATAAACACAGCGGGCTGTCGTCTGCAATGCAATGATAGGTCTGTTGTGTGTGACATATAGCGTAGATATGCGATCATGTCATAGATAACGTTAAGGTATTACAAACATATAGACGGGGAGAAGGCTCGAAATAACACTATTATGGGTTTTTGAAATGTGATAGTTGTAGTTACATTCTGATTTCATGTACTCGGTAATAATTCTGTGCGTACTATAGTCTGGTCTGTTCTGCCATAGCTTTCTAATAGATATGCCATAGCTTAACTCACAGGGTTCGAAGGATATATATCAATTGATATATATCATTATATATATCCGATATATATCTGATATATATCAAACCTATAACCTGATATATATATATGTTGCATTTAAGTACTTTTACCGACGCGCTGCTGGCATATTCGTCGTTTTTTCTGTCTTCAGACCGTAATACTTCGAATTTACCAAGTAGGTACTGCAATCAATTATAATAGTGCAACGTAAAAGAGCCAAAATAATTTTCAATTCTATCATCTGCAAACATACCTACTCCTTAAAAGTGAAGTGTAGTGTTAATCCTTTAGGAATGTCAACAGGCGATTCGACAGTTCTAGCTGACTAGAAAAAGATTAATTTGTTATTTGATTATAACCCGACTAAGTACAAATATTAGGATTTTTAATAATAATAATAAAATGGCAATTTTAAGAAATGGATATAAATATCGGATATATATCCGATTTAGTATATCATAAATATCCGATATTTTGATATTTATTATAAATATCGGATATTTTCGAACCCTGCTAACTCAGGTATCACTTAGGTTTCAGAAAGCAATCTAGCAATTCGACAACGAATCTTCCATAATCAAACCTTAAGCAAGTCAAGCCAAGCCTTACTTCAGAAATGGCTAAAACATTTATCCTAAAAGTAAAAGTGCACCCAATGATTTCCACGACGACGGGAATTTTCATCTAGCAAGAGGGATTACTATTGGTAGCGAACATGTCATATGTCAAACGTTGATGAAATATGAATCACACGGGCCGGCCAGACGACGGGGTACCGACTCTTTGATGTTATATAAATACGACTGGCCGCCGCTCGGGAACTAAGGATGCCATGCACCTCTGCACAGGATGAATAACATAAAATAACCGACTGTTTTATGTTTTTAGGGGTAAACATTTCTGTTCGCAGTATTGTGAGAGAGGTGTTTAGTTTCTTTTCCTACACAGCCACAAGTAATTTTAACTTGACGGGGATAATGGCGTAACAGGCTATATTAGTAGCAAAGGTCTTAACAGATCTCAAAAAAGGAGGTTCTGACCGGATGCAGCTGGATAACCAGTACTTTTAACAACTAAAAAGTGTAAAATATAAAGTTTTGTATAAAAAAAAAAAAATTAACAGTTCAAAACCATTCCATACTAATATTATAAATGCGAAAGTAACTGTCTGTCTGTTACGCTTTCCCGCCTAAACCTCTCAACCGATTTTGATGAAATTTTTCACAGACAATCGTTAGACTCTGAGAAAGAACATAGGCTACCTTTTATCCCGGAAAAAATGATATTCCCGAGGAAAATCTAAAAAGCGCGATATAACCGAACTCCACGCGGGTGAAGCCGCGGGCGGAAAGCTAGTTGCTTTATAAGTTACTAACTTTCCGCCCGCGGCTTCGAATTTTTCCGGGATAAAAGGTAGCCTATGTTCTTTCTCAGGGCCTAAAGATTCTCTGTGCCAAATTTAATCAAAATCGGTTGAGAGGTTTAGGCGGGAAAGCGTAACAGACAGACAGACAGACAGAGTTACTTTCGCATTTATAATATTAGTATGGATTAAACATACATTTTTTTTTAAATATATAAATTGCCATGGTTTTGCAAAAATAAGGGGAGAGGTGCGACTACCGAGATAACGTCCAATAGAGAAGTAGGGAAGAAAAGGAAACCTTGCGCTGACCCCAAATATATGATACAGGGAGGAGAATTGTATGAAGCAATATCCTTTCAAATGATTTTTATTGATCAAAAGTGTATAACGATCGGTTTCTTCATCATTTAACATTTCTACCTGAAATAAAATAGTTAAATAGTTGTAAGAAATTCTGAAATTCCTTTTAAGAACCATTCATCAGCCCTAATAGCACAGCGGCAATAATTAAACACAAACACACTTACAAAACAATGTTAACTCCAACAAATACGAAACACGTTGGTCTCAGCACAGCCCTGATTGCATCGAATTAGTCTCTGTAAATAAAAGTGAAGTTCCACTAAGCGGTTCCAACCGGTTCTAGTCGTTGCATACTGAGCTTTGTATTGTTCACACGACTTGACTAATGCGATAGTTCGATACGCTTTAGTTCACATTCGCGAAATTAGTTCGTTTTGTTTGGTGAATTAGGTAGATGTATCTTTACGAGTGACTTTGCTCTGAGCGAATCGCGTTCAGTCCAGGGATCACCGATCATTCTTCACCTATCTTTTATTGGAAGGAATTTTGCCACCTTTTCTTGCAAAAATCTGCAAACTTATGAAGGACCAAATACCTAACTTACTTTAGCCATACTCGCCAAAGTAAATTGCGGAATAAATCATTATGGTAAATAAAACTTATGTATTTTACTACTCTGTTGTATTTGGAAAGATCGCTCTTAGCGATAAAGCGAAAATCGCTCTCATTAAGTAATTGAAGGAGGTTTTTGGCGGGAAGCTGAGTGCCACGCTCATTTTTCATTGGACTTTTTAATTACTTATAGTGTCGTTTACTAAATAAAAACGCGTGATTTATGTAGTAAAAAGTGCATTAAGTGAATAATTCATAAAGAACAGTGAAATATTGTAGCATAGTGACCACGTCATGGCTTTGTACCAAAACTTCCTCCGTGTTCGGTTCGCGCGGCCGTCTTTTTCGACACGAATAATTCATTACGTGACATTGGCTAAATGCACAAACCGTGCAAAGCCATAAGAGAAAGAAAGAAGAACTTTTGAAGATTTTATTTTACTTGAAATTGGCACAAAGTCATAACTAGTGCACCACTACAAAAAAAAAGTAATTGAAAACAAATGAACTAAAGAGGACAAAATAACTGCAGAACCACCTTTGAATTAGCAACTAGCCCATAGTTCCCGCCTCCTACGAACCATTCCGCCCGCGAACAGCACAACACTATTCGTAATTGTCGTTTTAGACTAATAGCCAGGATGTCAGTATGCAAACTTATTACCTTGTTAGTTTGTTTTGTTGCTACATTAGGTGCTGCGGTACTAGAATATACTAGATTACGTCGTGTTTGCTAAGGTCCGTATTACAGAACGTCACTCAAAACTCAAGCTCTTCGTAAATCTCGTTTCAAGCCATTTAATTGGTTGATACTAGTTTTAAGTTATGTTTAAGCAGAGATCAATGCTTGAGTTTCCTTCTGGAATACGCACCTAAGTTTTAAACATACACACAATTTAGGCCGAGTAAATGGTATTTAGATATACTATAAATTAAGATACAGGGTACATATGCGGTATTTGGATATAAACGTGTATCGATTCGTATATTCATGTCATCACCGATGTGTTTTTGTTTTTCCTTTGAGTGGGTCATGGTAGATTTGGTAGACAGCCAATTAGATGTCTGCCTATTAAAACAGCTGTTACACTTCATTAAATAACTGAAGTGTTATTTAGTTCAGCTGATCGTCTTAGCGTATCGGGGGTATAAAGTCATATTATCAGCTCAACTGCCGTCATCCTTCCTATTCCTAAGTTTTTTAAGTGAATAGGCTTAATAAACTAGTGCGCTTTACCATCAACGATTGCATCACTGCTTACCATCAAGCGGGATTGCAGTCAAGCACTAGTTTATAATTATTAAAAAAAAAAATATGTCCAGTAGTAGTATTCAGTTTGGTCATGTGATGATGATGTTCCCGACCGACTTCGGCCACGGCGACCATGTCGACTCCTTGCCGATGATTTGGCGCTCATGCGCCCGAAGATGGCTTATGTAGCCTATCTTGGCGGCGAAACTTCGTGCACACTGAGGGCACGTAAGCACGCTGTCGACGTAGTTGTATGTGATGGTAGCAGGTGGGCGGGCCTTTAATTGGTCGCGTTTGGCATCGAGGTCAGCTTTGCGCTGCTCCTCAAACTCGCGTACTTGTCCGTACACCATTCTGCGCCATTCTGACCGTTTTGCTGCCAAACGCTCCCATTCAGAGGGTTCTATATTGCATCTCTTCATGTGTCGTTTTAAAACATCCTTGAACCGGAGGAGTTGTCCGCAATGCTTTCGCTTGCCCTCCTCCAGCTCATCGTGCGTGCGTGCGTGCGTGCGTGTGTGTGTGTAGTGATAACGAAACTTGTGGAACTTGTTGGTTATGTATATTTAGAGCAAATATATTTGATTTATTTGCGCGTAGTTGTCAAATTGAGCTGATATAATGTGCTGTAAATGTGGTGCTTCACCACAAACTATTTAAGATAACGCATTTAAGATCTTGTCCTGGCTGTCCTATCGTCTGCACGATCGAGTCTCGTAATGAAAACTCGGTGGTAGCCACACTGATGGATGCAACTAAGGGTGAGAACTGTTACCGAAGTATAAACTGAAGGGCAATTCTCGTGAGTGAGATGTGTGTATGTGAACATTTTAATCTTCAAAATGTAGTCGCAGTTTCATCTCCGCGACAAACAAATGTCAAAAGCTTGTCTGAATTAGAAGTATTTTTGACACATTGAAACTGAGATCGGGCTGACAACGTTCTGAAAATTACGAGAATTTTTTTGTTCTGGATGAGAAATCACCAAATGACCTCTCCCGTTTTGGGCGAAGCAGAAGGGCGTGTCAGACTTTTACTGACTAAAACCCATCCGTGTTTCTTCACTTACCTGTGCGCCAGGGCCACGGTTTCTTTTAACCAACCCGCAATCCTGACCCAGGAGGCATCGGTTTTCGTGGACCCCGTCACGATGTGCTGACAACTCTTTGAGGTGCACGTGAAACACAATGCGCCGTCGACTCGGGCCTGGTCCTTACCGGGCGGCGAGCTGCCCACTGCTCACCGCCCGAAGGCCCGCGCCTACGGTGGCCGGGAGGTCGATTTTGTCTCTCGCGCAACGTATGCGCGGTGTAAAATAATATGATAGAAATCTTTTGCACAAGCTTATACCCTACTAAACGATATAATTTAACAAACAATACGAATATGGCGCTTTACAGGAGCCGAACTATTGTGCAGTCATAATAAACCATTGTTCTGTGGTATTCGCATGACTATTGCAAACTAACTTCCCTGTTATATTGTTTGATGTTGGCAAAATCCACGCACAAATGTGCACAGCAGAATTTAATTTGGCAAGTGAATCAGACTGGTCATACGTCTACTCTTCAGCTGTAACTACATAGTTAAATACTGTTACGGGCTAGGGGTACTAAAACGCGCCGGTTAAGGGTTGCGAAGTTTATTGGCAACGAAGGTACAGTCGATCGTGGGCAATGACAAGTAGAACGTAGCTGATGTCTCACCGAAGTCTTCCCTTGGCCTTGGTTTTTATATTGCGCCTAGAAAATGTCTAGATCTGGGGATATAGGGCTTAAGTGAACACTAAAAGTGACACACTGCATGCCATGCGATTTTGTACCTTATGCCATTGACATAAGGTCCATTCGTAACAATACCAATTATAACGTGGCTAGAGTGAATAGGCTCTTAATAAATTAGCGCGCTTTACCATCAACGATTGCATCAGGGCGGATTGCGGTCAAGCACTAGTTTATAATTTATATAAAAAAAAAAACATATAATATTTTTTTTCCCGATATTCACACGGCATCGAAACTTAAAAATGATTGTTTATTTGCTAATATTAAAAATGTTATTATTTATTTCTCGATATCACAGCAGGTTCTATCAGTATTGCAGCAGCACGACGACTTTTATTTTTAAATGTCGCAGCAAAAATCCTCAACATGTAGCCTTAGCCTCTAGCCTAAGCCTAGTATAGGAGCTTCTGCTGTGTTTGCTTTGTTTATTCTTCCAGTTCTCTAGGCATTTCTTGGTTTCTAGCCTCCTCTAATATTTACTTTTCATTTGATGTTGAAAGTTGTTTTCGAACTTTTCTGCCATAAGCAGATACCAATATTTGATTGCCATTACTTTGTCACTTACCAATGATATAATATTAACAGATATGATATCTTCTAACAAACTAACCAAAATAAATGTGCCGTTCGGAGCAGCAGCACACACATGCAATTTTTTTATTCTGCGTACATTTCACACGTTGATAGAGTATGAGTGAGATGGGGCGCAATCTAAAGCATAGAGAAGAAAAAGATGGCTAGTGTTTGTCATTTGTGTTTGTCGTTTGTTTTTACGAGTGTATCGAGAGCACAGTAAGCGAGATACTGGACTTACCTTCTTTTGTACGCTTCATTTTCAGTGCGCTAGTCAAATATCTACCTTAGTTTAATATTATATCAATGTCACTTACACATTTATACATTATCTTTATTTATACCTAACTCTGGCATTCCATTCACATTGTATAATTTATTTCATCACCATTAAACTTTAAACGGTGAAGAAAAATATCGCAAGGCAGCCGGCATTTCCCAGAGCTTTGAAGGCATGTGACATCCACCAACCCGCACAGAACCTGTCCGAGCAGTGCGAAGGGAGCTTTTACACTTTATTTGAAGACAACGACAGATGCGCCTGCTTTCGACACGTGAACCTCTCAATAACTATAACTTTAAGGGCAAGAAAGTATGTTACATTTCCATATCTGAAGTCCATTGGTCCAAATTATTTCATCATAATAGGTCACCTTGATTGTTGATTACCTACATTTTCATCCGCTCCGCCCTTTCCTCCTCCGACATTATTTCCCTAGAATCGTTGAAAATAAAACATAATTGCAGTTATTATTATAATTGCTTGCCTTAAGAGTGTTTCCCCGGTGGTCCAGTGACCTAAGTGGCCTTATCTCGCGGTCATGTTCTAGTAATGCTCGAAGCCTGAAACCTGCTGCTGGCTCTTTAGTTTCGTCAAGTATATTAGAGTGGAAGGCAGAAATGCTACATTGCACTGCCTTTAAAGTTGATAGCATTCTAGTAAATTTATAGGATTGGTTCTACGGTGCTTTTGTTAAGATTTTCTTTATACTCAGTTGATTTTTAAGATTCCGTAGGAAAAAATTGAGAGCCGATTAGGTACAAGATTCCATTATTCGTCTCTCGGTCTCGGTCGGAACACAAAAGGCGTGATTTTAAACTTATAGTAATAGCAAAATAGTTTGGAACCCTTCGTGCGTGAGTCCGACGTGCACTTAGGTAGGGTAGTTACTTTTATGCGATATGCTACTAACTTAAGCGTTGTATGGATGTTGAAGATGAGTTGCTCCAATCCCAAATAAATTGGGATAAACGCCATAGAATAATGATTGCCTGAGCGCAGCTATGTTCCGATAAAAAAAGATTAACTTTCTTTTTTTTTTACTATAAATCGTATGCATATAGCCTGTGTAATTAACATAATTGTAGATTTTCAAACAGTGAGGTTTTTGTTGTTTATGTTATACTTCGTCATGCCATCGCTTTCGCAAGCTGCAATGTGTGGTAATATGGCCTTTCAGCGGCAATTTACACAGGGTCTGGTTTAAGTTTCTGGAACTAGCTATCCTGTGTAATTATATTAAAAAAGCAGAAATTGGACCCTTAGTCTTTCAGTTTATAAATAATGGCATTGCATCAGAAGTTTATCGATTATCCATGATATTAATCTCACTTTGAACCTACACGAAAAGGAATACAAAAAGTAACGAACGTTAAAAATCTTGGGAAAAATATTTCATGTAAAGTTCCACCTAACTGCGTCAAAGAAAATCATCGTTTAAGATTGTCTTTATTGAAATTTATGTGAATACGTAATATAGAAGTTTATTTGAATTAACCTTCATTATGAACCTTCTACGACCATAACGTCAAAACAAGCAAATATAAAGTTCCCACAATAAAAGTAAAGGTACAGAATTGGACTACTGCACTTGCTTTACGTAGGTCAGTCCGACTCGGTCGGTCAGCTGATTACCGTGGCACTCTCACTGCACCGCGCCGAGGTCGTCAGCGTAAGCGCAACCGAGCCATGAATGACTGTAGGTACATACCTATGGGTACAGACAGCAAAAAAATTGCTGTACCTACAGGCAAAACATTTTATCACTGTTGTTACTCATTTTGAGTGCCTTTTGCTACCGTGATAACGTCAACTCTTTCTTCTCTTCGACAAAGTACTGATTCTTTTAGCTAATTTGAGTAAATGGTATTTGGATTATTATTTAGTGTTTTTTATACAATATGTAAAGAAAACCCTGTCCGACCCATAAGGATAATAAAGGTTAGGTAAACACCTGACCAATTATAATATAAAATTTTACGTAATCATCATAGTAACATTTTTTTTTTAAATAGTTATAAACTAGTGCTTGACTGCAATCCCGCCTGGTGGTAAGCAGTGATGCAATCGTTGATGGTAAAGCGCGCTAGTTTATTAAGCCCATTCACTTAAAAAACCTTAGTGGATAGGAAGGAAGACGGCAGTTGAGCGAGGTGGTGCAATGTTAGACCCAATAACACGACCAATGATTCTGCGCCAGAGGGAGATTGATGTGGTGACCCTCCACGACCAAACTCCCGGCACAACAACATTTGACGCATCGTACCCGGCACACATCGCAACACAACTGCTCAGACCCGTCCTCCGTACGGCTTCACCAGACATCATGCCGGAAGACGATGAATCGCTTGGCGGCAAGACTTTGTCTGGTGGGTGGTTACTTCTGCCGGCAGCCGATGGCCTACCACCGAGAAAAAATACTCATGAATTTTAAAATAATCTTTTTTTCCCGCGAATGAATTCCAACTTCTCCGAAATTTGGTAATTTTTAAAAAACTGACAACACCATTTTGACAGTACGCTTAATGCGATTCGACCACGCGTCGCGTGCTCTGCCCCCCGTCGCCCGCGGAATGGTGTCCTACCGCACATGTATTAAGTTACCTCTTTTTACAAAATAATATTTATTGTTTAGGGGTGTTTTTTTAAACTTTAATCGGGCTTTGTCGGCATTAGTAGAATCGGTTATCGATTCTTAACAATACCTTCACGGATCGGACAGGGTTTTCTTAACATAATAATTATGTTAAGAAAGTTAAAGTTAACTCAAAAGAGATATACAATAATATTGTATATCTCTTTTGAGTTGACTTTTGAGACTTTTACCCGAAGCTAGAAAAACGGACGGCGTGTGAAATAATAATAACTTTTTAAAGCTTAATTAAACCAGCACTCAAATGTTCGACTCATCATCGAGAGTTGAAGAACTAGTAAGCGATAAAATTTGTTTAAGTGTACCTGTGGTAGACGCGCCGAAACTTTAATGTATGGGAACGTAGTCGTAGGATGATAATTGACTTGTAGTTGGTTAACTTAATGGTAATTGGTCGGTTTTGTGTGTAAAGGCTGGCATTAAGTTGATCGGTTTAAAGGCGAGTGTAATTTGAGTCATTTAAATTATAATGTGAATTATCCATACTTAACATTATACATTCGAAAGTAACTCGATCTGTAACTTTTTACTAGGGTTGTAACGGAGCTTCGCCTCCGCTTCCGTTACTGCGGAAGTTCCGCAAGAAATCGTATCTTCGCTTCCGCCTCCGCCTCCGCACAATTTATTGCGGAGTTATAACGGTGGTTTATTTACGTATTTATAAAATAAATAACGCGCAAGTTGCAACGCTCGACAACCGTCCGGCCGCGTTTGAGCGCGAAATGGTAAAGACTCAAGAATCAACTAGTGCGAGGCGGGACTGCGGCAAACACAATTTGTTTCTCCTTAATTTTCATTACAAGAAGTTAATATTTTTTTTTACCAAGTATACTACTATTAATGTTCGTATTTACTTAAAATAAAAATTTTGTTTTAATTAACCATCAATTTCAATTTTTTCTATATGTACTTTCACCTCCGCCTCCGCCTCCGTTAACCTCCGCATCCGCGGAGGTGAGACTCGTCACCTCCGCATCCGCCTCCGCCTCCGCTAACAAGCCTCCGTTACAACCCTAGTTTTTACGCCTAAACCACGCAACGGAATTCAATTAAATTTGGCAAGAATGTAGACGACATTCTTGGGGAAAGACAGGGCTTTTTTTTATCCCGACAGCACATTTGCGTGGGATAATTTCTATATTATGTTAATCTAAAATGTTGTAATTTTTATATGTTAAAATTCTGCATCATGCGAGTAGCCCGTGTTCAAAATAAAAATATTCCTTTTGGACAACATTTCTTTGTAACTTCTTGTTTTACTTGTGGTACTTTAAATTAAATCACCTTGTTAAGAGATTATTACAACGTGGCGCTACATCGGCGACAATAATTTAACACACGAGTAGGGCTAATGTCCATCAATCCTACAAATTATATCAACATAAATTCGTAGGTACATAATTTGAAAACCATCGCCTGCGCCGCACATACAGCTGATGGGTTTTTAATAGATAATCACATAACCAGGTAAATAATAATAATAAGAACTTGACCAGTACATTTTTAATGAAATGAAATCAAATCGTTTATTATGCAAGTAGGATCACTGATCACTTTTACAAGTCATATTTTTTTAAACTAGCTGGAGCCGGCATTTCGTAACTGACTAGGTATCTCTGAGAAGAAAAGCCCAAACAAACTCAGGGATCATCGTCTTTTTCAAGTCCAGACATTAAAAATGAAAATGTTTACAATAACAATATGTGTTTGCTTTGTACATAACAATCAATTTACGCGATTAAAAAAAAAACCAGTGATTTAATTGTCATAATTGTAGCCTAATATAATAATAACCCTGCTGACAGTCGGGTAAAAACAGTGATACCAGTATTGGTATCATTGTTATTTCTACCATTACTAAGAACTCGTCAATTTGAACTGACAAACTTATTAAAATGTCAGAACAGTAAAGTAAAATGTTGTGTTAATTTTCCAGGCGCCGATATGTCGTTTCAAGGCGAGTACGCGGCGCAAGTCCTGGGCCTGTCCGGGGAAGGCGCCCGCGAGGAGGCGGCGTCGTCCCCGCGGCCCACGTCCCGGCCGCTGTACCCGCTGGACGCGCCCGCGCCGCTTGTGGCGCGGGACACCTTCCGCAAGGACGAGAAGGAACAGAACCATGTGCATAAGTTTAACAATGTGAGTTCTACATTAAATTGTCTATTTGAAAAAAAAAAAAAAACATACTTATTTACATGTCGTGGTGGCCTAGTAGTTAAAACACCAGCCTCTCAAGTATGAGTATCCGGGTTCGATTCTAGGGCAGGTAGGTTCATTTAACTTTTCTAAGTATATCTTGGACATCAATGACTGATTACAAGGTGAAGGAAAACATCTTGAGGAAACCTAGACTCTAAGACTGAAATCGCCAACCCGCATCGAGCAAGCGTGGTGATTACGCTCAATCCTTCTGTGTATGAGAGGAGACCTGTGACCGGCAGTGGGACGATAATAAAGGTTGATGATGATGACTTATTCATAAACATCATCATCCAAAAAAAAATAGTTTGACTAAAAATCAACTTAATTGTCATTAAAATAAAGTTGATATTTAGTTATCTCGTACTCTGAAACGATGAAAAAAAGCATCATAAAAAACCCAAAATTCTGAGATATGTAAATCCGCATTTCAATAAGCCCGTTGACTTTTTTAATATACAACTTGTTAAGAAAACCCTGTCCGACCCGTAAGGATAAAAAAGATTAGGTAAACACATGACCAAATATAATATAAAATTTTACGTAATCATCATAGTAACAATACTAGTGAATTTTGAAATAACCTCTTTTTCCCGCGAATTAATTCCAACTTCCCCAAAATTTTGGTAATTTTTAAAAAGTGGCAACATTATTTTTGACGGTATAATTCTGAGCGAATAGCGATGCGGCCGCGTGCCGCGTGCCCTGCCCCTCTTCGCCCGCGCCTGTATGGCATACTGCACATGTTTTAAGTTACCTCTTTTTGCGAAATAATATTTATTTTTTTAGGGAGATTTTTTTTTAAGTTTAGCGCGGCTTTGTAGGCATTAGTAGAATCAGTTATCGGGTGAATTTTCATTTTATGATTAAATATGATAGTTTTTGTGTGACATTGCTTTTTTCTTGAATAATTAAAAACTATCAATAAAATCATGATGTTATTTGAAAAACTAATGTTTTTGTATATTTAAACGATAATTTAAACACCAAATTTAAAAGAAAAATCATGAAATATAAATATCGCATTGAAGTGAATGATGTTGTGTAGACGTAAATGATATCGTCTGTTGAAGTCAATGATAAGATGTAGACGTTAATGATGCAAATGAAACACAGAGATTACAATCAGCTCTTCATGGAAGAAATATGAACATTCGAGTACTAATTGTTTAAGACATATGTCTCAAAAATCTTTGATTTGTTTAAACAGAAAGCAACCAGGCTCAAAAAATAATTAACGTTGGTTTAAATCACAGAAATGTTTTGATTTGAAGCAATAAAGAATACACACAAAATAGGACACAAAATGATTATTTAATAAGATATTGTGATTGCTAAACACGGACTTAACAAAATAAAATACACAAAAATCTTTTTTTTTTCTCCAAAGTTACTAGCATCTTTAAAATCATGCGTAGTTGTAGCCCGCGAATTTAATTTTTTCTTTATATTCCAGGTCAGTGTCAGGTTGTATCTTGAACAAAATTTTATAATACATCTTTCTAAGTAAGATTTGTACTATAAGTACTTTGATTTTGTTCCTATGGTACAAATCGTAACTTTTTATTTATACACGTCTTCTCTTTAGTTATGTGCTATCATCATTCTGGGTTTTTTGATGTCACTCTTGTTGTTGAGATTTACTTGTAGCCTTAAAATTTGCATTCTTTGATTTCTATTAATTTTCCACAGGTTCTTTATAATATTTATCAACTTAATTATTTTCTTCAATTCGTGATATCTTCTTCCTTTCTGCTTTTTGTACGTCTTCTTTTGTTAATAAACCAATAGGTCTTATCTAAAATCAGTTTGTTCAGAAATTTCATTAGCTTGAACAACTATATTTGGAAATTCGATGACGATTCTTTTTGTAGCTGTCTATCATTATTATCTCAGCGTTAACCCAGTCGCATCCGAAGCTTTTTCCAGCTTTAAGTCTGGGGTCCGCTTTACCAGTCTAACTGCTGATTTGGCTAAACTTCTAAATTTTTCGTGAAGCGACTGCCGTTTTACCTCCACAACCCGAAGGCGATATTTCTGCATTGCAGTTAGACCAATTGTTGACCTTTGAGGGCTACAACAACCCGTAACGATTTCTATTAGATGTTCGTATGGCAACCAGGATCAACGGCTGAACGTGCTTTCCGAGGCACGACCAGACAAAGAGTGCAAATACTCATATTGATGCATACAAATATTTGCACTGCGCGGGGATTGAACCCGCGCCTCCTTGTGCAGTGGCCGCATTCGCTACCGCAACGCCACGGAAGCTGTCCTTTTTGGTGCTATCTGTATTTCTTCGAATTTACCTTGCACTGTTTAGGCAATTTCCTTTGTTGACATGGAGTTTTTCTGTTATGGATATCTGTTTCCTTTCTTCTTTACGTTTTTTTTTTATTTGGCTCGTTGTTCTTCTTTTTCTAATGCATATAGTTCGTGGTCATTTTTTATTTCTCAAACTTGCGTCTTTTGCACAGCCTTTGCTGGGCTAAACGTTCTGCTTTCGTTTTAGCCATAGCTGTACCTGTGTAATCAAATAGAGTTTAAACAATTTAGTTTTATTAATTTACATCTAATAACTTGTTCTATTATTAATAAAATTTAGAGGAACCTAATTGTATTGCTTTTAAAATGCTTAATTTATTACACCGAAATCATTAACCTCCATATAGCGTCATTGTAAACGTAACAAAAATGTCATTTTCCTCATAAGAAATCATTCACCTCATCTAGAAATTCCCGATGAATGATGTTACGATTAATGACGAAACAAGTTAAAACACATCCCTGTCCAAGCAAACGCAAACCTACAATATAACACTATACTTCATATTTAATACAACTTCAATATTGTCCATGCTCGTTTATCAATAAAATAAAGCAAAATATACTTACCAACAATATTTCCAATCGTTTAATGACGAAATTCGATGACAAATTTAAATCAATTCACTTCAAAACGTAATTTTACTATGTATACATGCAGACTAGTAAGAATCTCCACAACGACTAAAGTGGGGCACCGGGGAAGCTATCCGAAATGCATTTGGTTACTGTTATTAAATATTTTCGTTGAATAAATTTCTTGAAACCACAATCGTGGAAACAAATGACGATATTCTTGTGACGAATTTTTAAATGGTTATATAACAATGTCAGGGGTAAATCTCGATTTAAGAAAAGTAATAAATATTCAGTTTATACTTAAAACATTACAAATGAGATTAAATCAAATAAAATTTAAGCCCACACAAATGAGATTTTGAATAATTATTCAACATGGTAATGAAAGTAACGGAGAGGTAAATGATTTCCGCGATACTATTTTTAAATTTTTTATGTAGTATATAATTGTTTTGTTATTTTATTACCTACTAACCATACATAAGTATATAAAGAACAGTGTTAGATATATATTACATAAGGCGTAGTGAATTTTTTTGTGAAAAAATAGAATCACACCAATAATATGCTATTTTGAAAATCCACCCTATCGCTACCTAACAATACCTTCACGGATCGGACAGGGTTTTCTTTACATATTGTATAAGAAGATGCGGCATATGGCATTCGATATAGATTTAGCAATTTTATCCAACGTTAATTCTACTAATACAACGAAGAAAAATTTACAGAAAAAAATATGGCCTTATAATTGGAGGCTACTACTTGTAACTGTGGTTTCTTTTACAGGTTAATTACACATGTTATGGACAAATACCTAATACACTGCCAAAAGCCCACGGCCTCCTGGGGTTTAAGGCCAGGGATCTATTAATTGATTAGGTTTTTTATTTCCAGAAATTGGAATAGTTTTCAGATTTATTTATTTTTACATATAAGGAATATTACCCGAATATTATTAATTATAAGCTATTGAAGGCAAAATCATCAGAATTATTTCTTAAATAAACTTATTTGCCTCTCGTGAGGAAAAAATGATCTTATATTTTAATTTTATTACGATACATATTTTATATTTGTTCAATTTGTGGAGAGCCCGTGGTTAAAAAATAATGGCTGCATAGCTCAATATTTCAGATAAAACTATATGATCGATAAAAGTATATGCGGTAATGTGCCAAATAGTCTTTTTTTTTTAATATACCTACATAGGTTTTATTTGTATTGCAGCAGCGATTAGGCGGCGGCGTTGGCGCGAGGGTCGGCTCGGAGGAGGCCGGCGTGCTGGACCTGCGAGCACGTGACCCGTCCGTCATCTCCGTGGGCTCGCAGCACAGCGGCGCCTCCGAGCCCGCCGGCTATCTGGACGCCGTCAGGTGAGATTTCATTGTGATCGGTGGTACCTGTCGTGTATACGTTTAATCATTCGACACTGACACAGACCAGCACTGTCTCGAGCGCATCACGTCATTCTTACGAGAGCCACAGGCGGAGAGTAGACGTGTCGGTGGTCTGTCCGTTAAGTGCGTGTAAGAGCCTGTGATATTCAACGATAGTAAGGGTTATTACAGTACCTACCAGACAAAGTCTTGCCACCAAGCGATTCGTCGGGTTCCGGCTTGATGTCTGGTGAAGCCGTGCGGAGGACGGGTCTGAGCAGTTGTGTTGTGATGTGTGCCGGGTACGATGCGCCAAATGTTGTTGTGTCGGGAGTTTGATAGCGGAGGTCTCCAGATCAATCTCCATCTGACGCATCATCGTTGGTCGTGTTGTTGGGTTTAAAATTGCATCACCTCGCTCAACTGCCGTCTTCCTTCCTGTTCGCTATTTTTCTTAAGTGATGAATAGGCTTAATAAACTAGCGCTCTTTACTATCAACGATTGCATCACTGCTTACCATCAGGCCGGATTGTAGTCAAGCACTACTTCTTAATTATTAAAAACAAAATACATCTTCATGTAGAAACTTCTAAAGACTGTCAGTCTATAGGACTTTCTATGTGGCCTTGGGTAAAGTTAAGGTTAAATAAAAAAATGCAGTCGTGGGACAGTGAAAACTGATATAAATTAAAAAACGCAGAGTATACAAAAAACGAAAAACAAAATACGATCACGGTGTCAGTCCAATAAAATTGCTCAATATCGCTAAACACACTCAACAACTATAAGTATTAATGTTTTGTATTACTTCCCTTATGATAATAATTTATAAGTAAAGAAGGCAGAAGTCATAAATATAATAAATATTATCAGAAATATACTTAAGCACGACGTTCAGTTTTACCAGATGAAGCTTTATACACCTCCATACAATGTTTATGGTGAGTCGAAAAAAGAGACAAATTCACTTGTCAGCAGAGATGAGCGTACAGACGCCAGCACACCAAGCTACTACAATTTGTCGACCGATTCTCGACTTTATCTTTGAAGCTTCAAGGTTCATTGGGAAAATTTGACATTTTCGGGTAGTTTGACCTGCTAGGGTCTGCACTATGCAGCGAGTAGCGGATTTCAGAATCGCCACAAAATTTTGTATCAGGATGTTCAGTACCGTTTACTATACATCATCATCATCATCATCATCTCAGCGTTAATCCCAGTCGCATCCGTAGCTTTTCAGCTTTGGAGTCTGGGGTCCGCTTTACCAGTCTAACTGCTGATTTTGGCTTAACTTCGATATTTTCCTTGAAGCGACTGCCGTCTGACCTCCACAAACCGAAGGCGATATCTAAGCATTGCAGTTAGACCAATTGTTGGACTTTTGAAGGCTCCAACTACCCGTAACGACTGCCACTAGATGTTCGTATGGCAACCGGGACCAACGGCTTAACGTGCTTTCCGAAGCACGACCAGACCAATGCAAATACTCATATTTATGCATACAAATATTTGCACTGTGCGGGGATCGAACCCGCGCCTCCTTGCACAACGGCCGCGTTCGCTACCGCTACGCCACGGAGGCTGTCGTTTACTATACATCATCATCAACCTTAATATCGCCCGACTGCTGGGCACAGGTCTCCTCTCATACAGAGAAGGATTGAGTGTGATTACCACACTTGCAGATGCGGATTGGCAATTTCAGACTGAAAGTTCAGGTTTCCTCAAGATGTTTTCCTTCACCTTTAGTCATTTGTGTCCAAGATATACTTGGAAAGTACATATAACTTTAGAAAAGTTACGTTGGTACTTGCCTGATCTGAAATCGAATCCGCGCACTCATACTTGAGAGGCTGGTGTTTTAACCACTAGGCCACCAGGACTACTACTTCTATACATATCATTATTTTACTTACTTGATCTCCATAACCTAATGAATTACTTGGTAATACAATAATGTTGGATTGTTGACTGTTGACAGCCTCCGTGGCGTAGCGGTAGCGGACGCGGCCGCTGCGCAAGGTAGCGCGGGTTCGATCCCTGACTATGAATACTTGCACTGGTCTGGTCGAGCCTCGGAAAGCACGTTAAGCTGTTGGTCCCGGTTGCCATACAAACATCTAGTGGCAGTCGTTACGGGTTGTTGGAGCCCTCAAAAGTCCAACAATTGGTCTAACTGCAATGCTTCGATGTCGCCTTCGGGTTGTGAAGGTCAGACGGCAGTCGCTTCACGGAAAATGTCGAAGTCTAGCCATTTCAGCAGTTGGACTGGTAAAGCGGACCCCAGACTCCAAAGCAGAAAAGGCTTCGGATGCGACTGGGATTAACGCTGGGATGATGATGATGATGACAATAATGTTGGCTTACTATGGCAACTTATACACGGCCACATACAACGTTATTTTTAGTTAATGGGAAACCTGAATATAGTTTGTTCAGAATAAGCAACCGAATACATCCCAATCATTTTACACCATGTTATACATTTTCCAGAAATACATTTAGAAATTGTTGCAGAGTGGTTACCGAGCAGTTACGATAGATCATAGTACTTGCGCGCCACAGCTGACGCCAGAGGTCAACGAACCGCGCTCGCCCGCAAGTGCGGAGCTTTGACCATATTTTTGTTGCGACAACCAAGTAGAATAGGTAGCTCATAACTTTGTGTTTTTTCATGATATCTTTTTGAAATTTTGTACATAGACGTGCGTCGCGTGCGTCGACGTCACGTACGTACTGGACACGTGTTTTCGGTTTCACATAACCAAAAAATAATGTATATTCTACGGCGCGACTCATACACACGGTTCATCAGTGGTATATGGATTACCATGAAAGCTATTGACACACATTTTTCTGTTTATATTGTAAAGGAATCGTGCCGTTTACAAAACTCATTTTCTCGGTGGTAGGCCATAACATCGGCTGCCGGCGGAAGTTACCACCCACCAGACAAAGTCTTGCCGCCAAGCGATGCGTCGTGTTCCGGCATGATGTCTGGTGAAGCCGTACGGAGGACGGGTCTGAGCAGTTGTGTTGCGATGTGTGGCGGATATGATGCGCCAAATGTCTCCAGATCAATCTCCCTCTAACGCAGCATCGTTTGGTCGTGTTGGTCTTGGGTTTAACATTGCATCACCTCGCTCAACTGCCGTCATCTTTCCTATTCCTAAGTTTTTTAAGTGAATAGGCTTAATAAACTAGTGCGCTTTACACTCCACGATTGCATCACTGCTTACCATCAGGCGGGATTGCAGTCAAGCACTAGTTTATAATTACTAAAAAAAAAAAAACTGAGTAATGATGACTTTGTGACATATTTCCTTAAAATCCACATACAAATTAGCCAAACAAATGAATGTATTTCCCCCTGCATTCCAGATCAACAGTGTCAGTATACTCCGGCAACTCCAACTCGAGCTCGGACCGCGACATCCTGGACCTGTCGATGCCGGACAAGAACTCGATGACGGAGGTGTGCTACGTGTGCGGCGACGAGTACAAGCGCGGCACGCTCTACAACCTGCACACGAAGGAGCCCAAGGACAAATCGGTAACTATTTATAAGACTAGCGGCCGCCCGCGACATCGTTCGCGCGGAGTTAGTTATTAACATACTCCCCATTATTCATAAACGCTGCTTAAAGTTAACTAGTGATTAGCGATTGTTAAACATATAGTTTAGACGTTTGCACGTCACTTAACTTTAATAGCCCTTAAACTCTATGGTGTTTATTCATAAAGGATGATTAAAGGTAAGTGATGTTAATAGGTCAAAAGTATATGGTTAAAGAATCGCTAATCACTAGTTAACTTTAAGCAGCGTTTATAAATATGGGATTTATTTAAACCCCAAAAGAGTACTTACAGAAAGAGTGTTACACTTCTACTTCATAATGTACAGCATACATTAAAAATGTTTGTTATACTCCGCTCCTGTTGGTCGCAGCGTGATGTTATATAGCCTAAAGCGTTCCTGGATTAATGGGCTATCCAACAAAAAAGGATGTTTCAAATAGAACTAGTAGTTCTTGAGATTAGCGCGTTCAAATAAACAAACTCATCACCTTTATATATTAAAAAAAATCTAAATTACAGTATTTGATTTTTAATGTTGTAATTACTTTACACATCCCTGTAAATTAATTATTGTTGTGGAATCAGAGGTGCCATATACAGGTACATACCCGATCCAGTTTTCGAAAGTGGCAATATTACATTGTACTGCGATCGATTCATCAGCCCCCTAATCGGCGAACACATTTTGTCAAATGATTGCGACTAGTTGGTATCGGTTGGGATCGTTCGGAGCGCCCATTGGTTCGTTCGGCCCAAACGATCCCAAGTAGTCGCAATCATTTGACAAAAATGTGTTCACCGATTAGGGGGCAGGACTATTGTTGCCAATAAGCTTGATATGGTGTTGGTGGGTCGATCAGAGTGGCGTCAAAGAGAGAAACTCGTGTAAGCCGAGAAATATAAACAAATCAAGTATCTCGACTTGGCTCGCGAGGTTGTTGACATGTAGGATGTGGATTCAGCAATTATTGTGCCAATAGTCGTGGTATCCGATGGCTTAATAGCCAAGAGGCTCAACCAACAACTCAGAAGGCTCTCGTTGGGTAGTTGGATCAAGGGCTTGATTCAGAAAGCGTTACTTCTCGACGTGTAATTTATATGTATATAAGATAAAAGAGAAAGAAAAGAGAATAAGCGTTTCTTATTATTTAAAATATACAATTATTATTATTACGAAATAAAAACATATTTCAGAATAATAATCGTTTACTTGCATGAAATATGGCGCTTACTCATGTCATGGAGATATGAGGAACAAGTATTAAAGTTCAGTAATCCTCTAAAGAAAAGGATCTTCCGACCTGACGGGAATCTCGTCTGGTTATCAGCTGACTGATGATGACGACTGTCAGTGTAATGAGTAGGCAACATACATTTCATATTTTTAGTCTAATATGACGTATACTGCTCAGGATCGAGCTTGTTGGCGTGCCATGAAGGAGGCCTATGTCCAGCAGTGGACGAGTAAAGGCTGATGATGATGATGATGATGATGACGTATACTATCCGACCTTATAAAAGAGTAGAAGTTTTTAAAATGACAGCTGAAGATTGGTATTCAAATTCTTAATTGCTATTTATTTATTTTCTCGGTGGTAGGCCACAACATCGGCCGCCGGCATAAGTTACCACCCACCAGACAAAGTCTTGCCGCCAAGCGATTCGTTGTGTTCCGGCATGATGTCTGGTGAAGCCGTACGGAGGACGGGTCTGAGCAGTTTTGTTGCGATGTACGTGCCGGGTACGATGAGCGAAATGTTGTTGTGTCGGGAGTTTGGTTGTGGAGGGCCTCCAGATCAATCTCCCTCTGGCGCAGCATCGTTGGTCGTGTTGTTAGGTTTAACATTGCATCACCGCGCTCAACTGCCGTCTTCCTTCCTATTTACTTAGTTCCTTTGAATGAGTAGGTTTAATAAAATAGCGCGCCTTACCATCAACGATTGCATCACTGCTTACCATCAGGCGGGTTTGCATTCAAGCGCTAGTTTGTAATTTATAAAAAAAAAACTTATTTTCTAATACAAAATACATTTTTCCTGAATATGAATGTAATACTGGAATATAAATAATAATTATAATACCACGCAAATTAGAATCACATAAATAACACAAAGGGTCGCTAGTGTTTGATAAGTAGGTACGTATGTATGTATTTTATACATACTCTTATACCAGCCCCGTGGTCCCTAAGCCTAACCTAGCTCCGTGCGTCATATCCTCGTCTGTGGCCGCACCTGGGCAAACTGTCGCAGTCTGTGCAAATATTAGCACAGCGATGTCTGATGTATGTAGCATATTGTTATGACGGAAGCGAGCAATTTAGTTTACTTCACTGAATATATTTGGGTAGTACTAACCGCGTACCTATTATATTTCATACGCGTTAGCTTTAGACAAAAGAGGATCATCTCTCGTTTATTAATTCAAGGTTTTTTTTAATAACCATGGTTTCAATAATAAATTAACTGTAACAAAGCATCATATAAAGGGTGTATCTGACATCGACGCACAAACGAGTACCTTGGATCCAGTACATGATTCTGAACCCCCAGTGCTGGAATTTTTCGTCGGCTTTTTCCTAATTTAAAAAATATATATGCAGTTTTTTTCACTTATCGTTCATAACTTTTATAACCCAATAAGATTTTAAAGTAAAAATTAATTAATTCGCTAATAACACAAAAAGTGCAATGTCAACAAAACCCGGAAAACTATCCTATCAGCTGATTTAATAGAGTTCACATCGGGGGTTAGCATCATACCTACAAAAACGCGCGGCGGCACGCTTGCAACGTTCAAAGGCCGAGCCGATACATTTTTTTAAACACTGTGATTTCTGTAACCCCTCATCAACCTTTTTTAATATCTGTCTAATGCTATCGCGAATGGAGTGTAGTTGTTGGAGCGAGTCTCCAATCGACTTCATCCATAATCCTATCTAGTTCTGTTAGTCCGTGAGATATTAGGATAGGACAAATCTTTGCAGGTGTTTCGTTGTTGATAGCATGCGGCGTGCGTGTATGGTCATCTGCTGGGTAATTGCCTAACCTAACACATTATCAGTAGCAATGGGTCTCATTTTGACAGTTCAACAACATTCATTGCTTTTTTTACGTCGTTAAGCAATGGATTTAGGATGCTTATGAACGTAAACAAAGCCAAAGGTGAATGTAGGTATCGTAGCAATTGTTCGCGTTCTGAAGTGTCTATGCAATTGTTCGCATTCTGAAGTTTCTATGCAATTGTTCGCGTTCTGAAGTTTCTATGCAATTGTTCGCGTTCTGAAGTTTCTATGCAATTGTTCGCGTTCTGAAGTTTCTATGCAATTGTTCGCGTTCTGAAGTTTCTATAAAGGGTGTATCTGACATCGACGCACAAACGAGTACCATGGATCCAGTACATGATTCTGAACCCCCAGTGGCGGAACTTTTCGTCGGCTTTTTCATGATTAAAAAAAAATATATGTAGTATTTTTTCACTTCAGACCGTTCACAATTGCTATACTTTTATAACCCAATAATATTTTAAAGTAATAATTAAATAATTCGCTAATTACATAAAAAAAGCGCAATTAAAACCCGAAAAACTATCTTATCAGCTAATTTAATAGAGTTCACATCAGGGATCAACGTCATACCTACAAACCCGCACGGCGGCACGCTTGCAACGTTCAAAAGCCAAGCCGACACTTTTTTTAAACAGTGTGTATTCTGTAACCGTTCATTAACGACATAAATGACTATCATAATTTTATTAGTGGCATGCGGTCTAGCCTTTTCGCGAAGTTTGCGTTACGATGTCAGATACACCCTGTATAACCTTTAGGGGAAGAACGTGTTGGTTTATCTAAGTATTCAAATTGCGAATTATTTCAGGTTAAACAAATATTAACTTTATATCAGTGACAATTAAGTCGATTAAAGATTGACTAGCACTCTTGAAAAAATTATAAATATTTTTAAGTTGTAGAGAAGTCTGAACTTTATTGTGTAGGAATTAAAGTTAATTTTTAGTTAATTCATATTTGTTTACGTTATATATTCGTCGTTCGTTATATATATTTGTTCAGATTATGTACCTATATAGACGCAACTTGTAAAAACGCTTTGGTACAGACTGGAATTTACCAGTGATTGTTACCGAGCATGGATTCGTTATCTCTAGAGCATGTAGTTACAAGAAGCTTGCTTACCTAAATGGCGTTCTCGTCGTCTTTCCTATTGGTTACATGGTTACCTTCGAATATTTTACGTTTTATGTGCTGGTTACATGCATTTCACACCTTTAAATAAGGTGGCAGGGAGACCGACACACATCCTGTAAATGAATGAATCCAACACGTGACTCTAGATTAGGGTTGTAACGGAGCTTCGCCTCCGCTTCCGTTACTGCGGAAGTTCCGCAAGAAATCCTATCTTCGCTTCCGCCTCCGCCTCCGCACAATTTTTAGCGGAGTTATAACGGAGGTTTATTTAAGTATTTATGCAATAAATAACGTGCAAGCTGCGACGCTCGACAACCGTCCGGCCGCGTTTGAGCGCGAAATGGTCAAGAATCAACTAGTGCGAGGAGGGAATGCGGCAAGCACAATTTGTTTCTCCTTAATTTTCATTACAAGAAGGTAATATTTTTTTTACCAAGTATATTACTATTAATGTACGTATTTAAAATAAAAATTTTGTTTTAATTAACCATAAATTTAAATTTTTTCTATATGTACTTTCACCTCCGCCTCCGCCTCCGTTAACCTCCGCATCCGCGGAGGTGAGACTCGTCGCCTCCGCATCCGCCTCCGCCTCCGCTAACAAGCCTCCGTTACAACCCTACTCTAGATGCAGACCAACTAATTTTTTTAAAAAATGACGCAGAATGTCAAATCGGTGGTTTAGAATACTTTGGGTTGTTAGAAAAAGATTACGTGACCTCCGGCGTATAGGGGGAGAGACGGATGGGTTTTACACTTTTACCAAGTCTGCCACGCTTGGGGGTTGAGAATCATGAACTGAATTCATGGTAACAGTAAACAGGTGATGTTCCTATCACCATGTATGTGCTCTATAAGCTAATATGCTGTTTAATGCTCATTCCTTCATTGTATGAGATGAGTCATTTGTGTGCAACGGAAGAATTATTACTTGCTATAAATATTCCTAATATTGTACAAACGTTATATAAACAATTATTACGCTATTAGTATAATCATTATCAGTAAATACAGAATTAGTTAAAACTGGGCGGCAGCGGCGGTTAAAACGGAGTTATAACTGGTTTAGTCCGCATCAACACAATGTCATTTACGGTTATTATTAGGTATATGTAGATACGGTGAATATTAACTTACCTACCTCATTAAGTGACAAATCGGATATTAAGTGTTCTGTGATACTG
Organism: Sesamia nonagrioides; assembly: GCA_017933935.1. Lineage (NCBI taxonomy): Eukaryota > Metazoa > Arthropoda > Insecta > Lepidoptera > Noctuidae > Sesamia > Sesamia nonagrioides. Next base: position 3,547,282 of record JADWQK010001061.1, read on the forward strand.
TTCAAATTAAGGAAAATTTTATGTTTTAAGTGGGCGTATTTAAAAAAACTGCCCAAGTGCGAAACGGACTCGCGCATGAAGGGTACCATTATCTTTAAAAACGGCAAAAAAATCAAATTTGTTGTATGGGAGCCCCCTTTAAATATTTTGGTTTATTATTTTTAAACTGTACGCCGGAAGTCACGTAATCTTTGTTGTTATAGCGGCAAAACAAATACATAATCTCTGAAAATTTCAATTGTCTAGCTATTACTGTTCATGAGATACAGCCTGGTGACAGACGGACAAGACTCATGAATAGGGTTCAGTTTTACCTTTTAGGTGCAAAACCCTAAAAAATGACATTCTTCTTTTGTGCTAGTCTGTCTGTTCTCTTATAGCGTGAAGTACTTTACTAAGACAGTAGATTGTCTTTGTTGACTCGAATACCTATTATCTTAATCTACAGATGAAGAGCTAGTTTGTGGCTAACTTAGAAAGGCAAAAAAAATAATTGTTAGCCGAAGAAAAAAGGAGGGGGCCGCATATATTTTTTCGTGAATAATTTCTTACAGAGTACTTCGATTTTGATCATTATTTTTATATTATTCTTTTTTTGTTTGGGGCTCACCAATAGTACTTAATTAAGTACGTACTTTCGTTTAAGAACTTAGTTATTAAAGTTTAATTAAAAATGTTTATTATTTAATACATTTCATTTTTTTAGGGGAAAATTTATTGAAAATTAACCCTAAAGGGGTTTAATCTTTTCTTGCAATCCCGCCTGATGGTAACCAGTGATGTAATCGTTGATGGTAAAACGCACTAGTTTATTAAGCCTATTTATTCACTTAAAAAACTTAGGAATAGGAAGGATGACGACAGTTGAGCGAGGTGATGCTATGTTAAACCCAACAACACGACCAACGATGCTGCGCCAGAGGGAGATTGATCTGGAGACTCCCCACGACCAAACTTCCGACACAACAACATTTGGCGCATCGTACCCGGCACACATCGCATTACAACTGCTCAGACCCGTCCTCCGTACGGCTTCACCAGACATCATGCCGGAACACGACGAATCGCTTGGCGGCAAGACTTTGGTGGGTGGTAACTTTGCCGGCGGCCGATGTTATGGCCTACCACCGAGAAAGTATGGATGGATGTTTGTTACTTTCACGCAAGATGTACTGAATGGGATTGCATGAAGTTTGGCATACAGAAGGTAACCAGGTGTAACATATATGATACTCTTTTAAATCTCGGTTTCGGAATCGAAACGTATGCGGGTGAAATCGCAGCGAGCAGCTAGTTAGTTATACGTACAATATGTAAAGAAAACCCCGTCCGAGCCATAAGGATAATAAAGGTTAGGTAAACACATGACCAAATAAAATATGAAATTTTACATAATCATCATAGTAACAATACTAATAAGTTTTGAAAAAAAAAAATTCCGCGGCCTAATTCCAACTTCCCCAAAATTTGGTATTTTTTTTAAAAGTGACATCACTATTTTTGACGGTATTATTATGAGCGAACAGCGATGCGACCACGTGCCGCGTGCCCTGCCCCCCTTCGCCCGCGCATGCATTGCCTACCGCACATGTATTAAGTTACCTCTTTTTGCGAAATAATATTTATTTTTAGTGGGAATTTTTTTAAAAGTTTAACCCGGCTTTGTAGGCATTAGTAGAATTGGTTATCGATACCTAACAATACCTTCACTTTGGACTGGACTGGGTTTTCTTTACATCAATACATAGTATAAAACAAAGTCGCTTTCGCTGTATGTCCGTATGTATGCTTAGATCTTTAAAACTACGCAACGGATTTTGACGCGGTTTTTTTTAATAGATAGAATGATTCTTAAGGAAGGTTTAGACTACCTTTTATCCCGGAAAAAATTGATATTCCCGAGGGAAATCCAAAAAGCGCGATATAACCGAACTCTACGCGGGCGAAGCCGCGGGCGGAAAGCTAGTATTGTATAAGCGAGATTGGTCCCGTTCAAACTGTGAGGTGTCTGACAGTGAATGATTGGTTTTTTTTTTTATAGGTTCGTAAAACCTATATATTGACAGAGCAACACAACCGGGCCATATTATGTCTGACGTCACCAATCAACGTTCTCAACACAGACTGTAGCCAATAAATTGAAATATCTCCGGAGAGGCTATCGGGGTCAACGGGGCAGGCCGCAGGCCAGAGGCTATCGCGCAGTGGAAAATATCGCGGCGTTGTCTTGTCGCTGACCTTGCGATCCTGGTTCACGGGTTATCTGTGTGACGTAGCCGACGGTAGGGTGACCAGACAAGTTCCGTTCAGTTTTACATAGGAAAATATTAATTATATCGATAACTTTTTTTCTGTTTGGGATGGGAAGATAGAGCGGAAGGGCGTGTTAGAATTTTACTGACCCATCCGTGTTTCTTCACTTGCTTATGCGCCAGGGCTACGGTTTCTTTTTTAAACTACCAATTCGCAAATCGGCTAAATCCATGGAAGAATTTTTACAGAAGCTTAAAACTGTTTATTTTCTATACATCACTTAAGGAAATATTTTAAAATACTGTTGTTAGATAATATCTTAAGCTAGTATTTTTGATAATGTAGACTCCTTTATCTATTAATTAGTTTTAAACAAATTTATTTTTTATTGAATGTGGAGTTATCCGGTTTGCGAATTAAGGAATATGAACACATAATAATCAGCCTATAATATTCCCACTCTGGGACACAGGCTTCCTTTCGATGAGAGGAAGTGGGCCGTAATCTACCACGCGGACTCGGTGCGGGTTGATAGATGTCACAATATGTCTTCGAAGTCTTGCCTCGTGTCTGTTCTACACCGTTATTGAGAGCAGAGGTGATAAAATAATTTACACAAAGTAAAAACCGGCCAAGTGCAAGTCGGCCTCGCTTAGGAAGGGTTCCGTACCATTTTCTAGACGAAAATTCTATTTTTAGTATTTGTTGTTTTAGCGTCAACAGAAATATAACAGCTGTGAAAATTTCAACTGTCTAGCGGTCACGGTTGACGACATACAGCCGGCACCCTGATCGCGTACCACAATATTACTATCATTTTGTATCATACTGCTGATCCATTGATCCATATGTTTAGAAAATATGTCTGCTCATTAACATATTTAACGCAATGAATACTGCTGAACTGTTATAATGAAGTTCGTTGTTACTTATAATGTTTTACGTAATTAGCCTACTGGCGACTAGTAATACGGACCCTTTTGGGTACAGAACATCAAAAACACAGAAATAAGGCTTTAGTAGCGCACAGTTAATAGCGTGGCCAAACAATTTCAAGCGACCGAAGTCACGGGCAGTTATAGTTCACTAGCTGTGCCCCGCGGTTTCACCCGCGTAAGCTTCTGACTGAAAGAGCTCAGTTGATATAAAATAAGCGCCTGTTAAAATAATGGCAGCAATATATACGTCCGCGTTTGCTCCCGTTTCCTCAACATTTTTTGTTCCTGCTCTGCTCCTATTGGTCATAGCGGGATGCCTATATCCTTTCTCAGGCTCTACACTATCTGTGTACCAAATTTCATTACAATCGGTTCAGTAGATTTGGCGTGAAAGCCGGACAGACTGACAGGCGGATAGACAGACAGAGATACTTTCGCATTTATAATATTAGTATTAGTGGTAGTAGTTTTATAATATTAGTATTCGATTCGTCGTGTTCCGGCATGATGTCTAGTGAAGCCGTACGGAGGACGGGTCGGAGCAGTTGTGTTGCGATGTGTGCCGGGTACGATGTACCAAATGTTGTTGTGTCGGGAGTTTGGTTGTGGAGGGTCTCCAGATCAATCTCCCTCTGACGCAGCATCGTTGGTCGTGTTGTTGGGTTTAAACATTGCACCACCTCGCTCAACTGCCATCTTCCTTCCTATTCACATATTTTTTTTTTGAGTGAATAGTCTCTTAATAGACTAGTACGCTTTACCATCAACTATTGCAATACTGCTTGCCATCAAGCGGGATTGCGGTCAAGCACTAGTTTCTTCTTCTTCTTCCTCAGCCTATAGATGTCCACTGCTGGACAAAGGCCTCCCCCAAGGCTTTCCACGCCGACCGGTCTTGTGCTGCCCGCATCCATCGGCTTTCCGCGACCTTTACCAGGTCATCGGTCCACCTTGTTGGAGGCCTCCCTACGCTGCGTCTTCCAGTACGTGGCCGACACTCCAGAACCTTACTGCCCCATCGGCCATCGGTTCTACGAGCAATGTGCCCTGCCCACTGCCACTTAAGTTTAGCGACTCGCAGAGCTATGTCGGTGACTTTGGTTCTTCTGCGCACTAGTTTAAAATCATTAAAAAAAGTACAACTGTGACGTAGCATAACCACCGAATTAACTGGTATTACTTTTAGTCTGTTATCTAAGTCACGTGTTTTATTTTTTGTTGACCTTCAGTGAACTCCTTACCTAAACCGATGCAGTACGGTTTACATTATTACTTCGGACACGTTTCATACCGACAACGTCCAGAAATAAATAGCCAACAATAGTGACCCCTACATATCGGGAGCAATAAAGTAAATGATACTAGTACATAGATAAACTTGTCCGTTATCAAGCTGATGCACTGCCGACCCCCTATTACAGTAGCAGCCTTATGATACCGAGCCGTGCGACGTGCTATTACATTGTACTTCATTTACAACTGTTTCCGTTGTACGCTGTTAAATGTTTAAAGATTAGATGGGTGATCAAGGTTAGTTTAAGGGAGGACTCTAGTGGCGCTTTCTCTATAATGAAATGATGTCGTTTATTATGCAAGCAGGATCACTGGTCACTTTTACTCGTCATATTTTTTTAAACTAGCTGGAGCCGGCATTTCGTAACTGACTACCTCTGAGAAGAAAAGCCCAAACAAACTCAGGGATCATCGTCTTTTTTCAAGCCCAGACATTAAAAATGAAAATGTTTACTATAACAATAAGTCTTTCTTTTCTCTTTCTTCTACGTGATTTAAAAAAAAAAAACTGATAAAAATGTCATATTGTAGCACAATTACGCATATTGCTTCATGACATTGCTTAACAGGGCGAGCAGCTCACTCCCAAGCTTTATTGTCTTCTAAATAATTTGAGATTTTATAATACCAACGTATTCCGCTGTTTTCTTTGAGGATAACGCTTTTAGAGCAATTGTTTTTTTCTACAATTTTACAACTTGATTATACGTGACCCTATCATTAGATTTTTTCCAAAACTTTATTAATGAAAAGAAAATATTTTCCAAAATTCCGAAAAATAACACTTGTATCACGCTGTTCAGATGATTCTTAGTCAAATGTGATAAGTTTTTGACTAAAAAGAAAATAATAGAAGCTTAGGTATACTTTTCCTTTTAATTTTGATATAAACAAATGAGATCGGTTGTGTTTAAAAAAAAACAGCGAAATACGAGACGTAATGCGAGGGAATTGCATGAATTAATTCCCCCGTCTCCGTTCCACCATCGGACGACCCGTCGTACGGCTAGTTTCCACCCTTACGTTGTTAACACCACTACGATCCGGACGAAGCGTTTCGCCTCCTCCTTTATACCGCGTACATCGCGGGACTGGAACAATTTGTCAGCGGCGGTGTTTCCGTCGGACTACAATTTGAGTGTCTTCAAGGCTAGAGTGAATAGGCTCTTAATAAACTAGTGCGCTTTACCATCAACGATTGCGTCACTGCTTACCATCAGGCAGGATTGCGGTCAAGCGCTAGTTTACAATATAAAAACGTCTTTTGGTCAACGTTTTTGTAGGTAAACTCAGGCTGAACTGCAACTGTCCCCTGCGCACTGTACGGAGTGAGGTTGGAAGCGCCGCGACGGCAATAGTTTCTTCAAATATCTAGTTTTGAAATTCCTCTGAACTAGAGTCCCCTCTTAATAGTTTATTTTTAGGCTTCCGTCCCCAAAGGGAAAAACGACTCTGTCTATCTGTCACCAGGCTTTATCTCACGAACCGTGATTGCTAGACATTTGATTTTTACAGATGATATATTTATGTTGCCGCAAGAACAATAATATTAAAAACAAAAAAAAAATATATGATAATCCTTTGTGCTCTAGTCCGATTCTGCTGTTTTTTTTTTAAAATTTTATTCACGTTCATGCCATTTCACTTCGATCCCTAGGGAATAGCGGAATAAAAAGTATCCTATGTATTATTCCTGACCATAAACCATCTGTGTTCCAAATTTCATCCAAATCCGTTCAGTAGTTTTTGCGTGAAAGAGTAACAAACATCAATACGCGTGTCGTCAAATATTTATTGCGAGCATTTGTAATAATTGACGACACTGTTGGTGTAGTGGCTGATCGACTGCAGCTCTCTGTGTCGCGGGTTCGTTCCCTGCACGGATCAAATATTTGTAAGACCTAAAGTAGTTGTTCCGGGTCTAACAGCTTGTATACAATGTCTGTCAACGCACCTACGATACAGGATTATTTCCTAATTGGTTGCGCCACACAAGGAAATACTCCGTTTTTATTAAAAAAAAAAAAAAAAAAATGTATATAATTAAATATATATTAATAGAATAGCTAGCAAAGTCGTACAGAGGACGGGTCTGAGCAGTTGTGTTGCGATGTGTGCCGGGTACGATGCGCGAAATGTTATTGTGTCGGGAGTTTGGTTGTGGAGGGCCTCCAGATCAATCTCCCTCTGGCGCAGCATCGTTGGTCGTGTTGTTAGGTTTAACATTGCATCACCGCGCTCAACTGCCGTCTTCCTTCCTATTTACTCAGTTCTTTTGAGTGAGTAGGCTTAATAAACTAGCACGCCTTACCATCAACGATTGCATCACTGCTTACCATCAGGCGGGATTGCAGTCAGGCGCTAGTTCGTAATTTATATAAAAAAAAGGTTGCACACGGAATTGTAGTGATTTTATTCCATTGTTAATAAGGTATGTGATTGTTATTAAATAACAAATAAGTCATCTGGGTCACATGATACGGATATATTTGGTTTAATTAACAAATATTTATGTTTTTCATTGATATCACTTGACTGTTAAATAGATGTATCTATTAAACTATTTATCCACGTGAGGATCTTATAAGGCAGTTATTTATGAGTACAGTAGATAGGGTTGCCAAGTTTTATTAAAAGAAATGAGAGTGTATGTGCTTTCAAAGGAGGTAAATTAACGATACGGCCTTGAAGAAAAATGTTATAAATCTATCCATACTAATATTATAAATGCGAAAGTAACTCTGTCTGTCTGTCTGTCGGTCTGTCTGTCTGTCTGTCTGTTACGCTTTCCCGCTTAAACCTCTCAACCGATTTTGATGAAATTTGGCACAGACAATCTTTAGACCCTGAGAAAGAACATAGGCTACCTTTTATCCCGGAAAAAATTTATATTCCCGAGGGAAATCTAAAAAGCGCGATATAACCGAACTCCACGCGGGCGAAGCCGCGGGCGGAAAGCTAGTACTAATATGATTTACTAGCGGCCGTCCGCTACTTTGTTCGCTTGTAGTTAGTTATTATGCACGGCTCCTATTGATCGCAGGGTGATGTTATATAGCCTAACTAAAGCCTTCCTGGGTTAATGGGCTATCAGACGCACAAATAATTTTTCAAATCGGACCAGTAGTTCCTGAGATTAGCGCGTTCAAACAAACAGACTCTTCGGCTTTATATATTAGTATAGATAAATGGGAAAGTGTGTGTGTCTGTTTGTTTGTCCATCTTTCGTGGCATAACGGAGCCACAAATTGACGTTATTTTTGAGGGTGGCGGTATTGACAGGGATAAAGAGTGATATATGCTATTTATCTCACTTTCTAACCCCCAATTCCCTAAAAAGGGGGAAGTTTATATGTAGCATTAAACAATTTTCAAGCTAAAAAGCTGAAAATTGCTATACGGAGTTTTTGCAGAACTATAAATTTCTCTAATTCAAGAACTCTTTTTTATCAATTTCAATAAAGTTCTGTTTGTCTGTTTTCGCCGCCTGTTAAATGGTTTGCCTAATATTACATGTTTGGCATATCCATACTAATATTATAAATGCGAAAGTAACTCTGTCTGTCTGTCTGTCAGTCTGTCTGTCTAACTGTCTGTCTGTCTGTCTGTCTGTCTGTCTGTTACGCTTTCCCGCTTAAACCTCTCAACCGATTTTAATGAAATTTGGCACAGACAATCTTTAGACCCTGAGAAAAAACATAGGCTACCTTTTATCCGGAAAAAATTGATGCTCCCGAGGGAAATCTAAAAAGCGCGATATAACCGAACTTCACGCGGGCGAAGCCGCGGGCGAAAAGCTAGTATTTAGTATAAATTGTACACAAAATAGTATTTTAGCATACCTAATAACTTTTATAAAAATCAGAAGTCATTTATTCAAATTAGGCTGAGAATCAGCACTTTTTGAACGTCATAATTACATAAGACAGTCCCCCAAAACGCCCACCCATCGACACTTCCTAGTGCTTTCGCTGGGAAGAAGAAGTGGCGGAACAAACTCCCCAGCAGCACAGCTGTCTGTTCATTTAAAAAAAAACATGACTTTATACAATACTATGTATAGTGATGAAAACAAGAAAATACAACAACAATGAAATTATTTATCATATGCCAGCTAGCTACGCCAAAATACCAGAAAAGCAAAACAAAAAATAAAATATCATTAAAATGGAAATTTAAATGAGTAAAAACTTATTACCTAAGTACGCTGGTATATAGAGTACAATACTTTATTTTAGAGTACGGTTGGCAACCCTGGTAGTGGAGCTCTCGTATCCGTATCGTCGCCGTGAACTTCGTACTACCGTGTTTCAAACTTCCTTATATTGAAACAACGTCAATGCCTTGGTCAATGGCGACAATATCAGACATGCCAATGACCCCTATTCCCTTGCTCACAAACTTAACTAAATTTAAGTCTAGTACAACTTGTTCTATTTAATTAAGAAAAGGACAGAGAAAATATTACTTTAGTCTTGTTTCAGGCTTTACTCTATGATTTACTCTTTAACTAAAGTTTGGAATGAAATGTAATGTTGTTACTTGTTTTGAATTGAATTAGAATTAATTAATTAGGCAATGTAATGCAACATTCTATCTATTCGTTATTTCGCGAATAAAATCGCTTTTTTTTTGACTTGTTGAAAGCTGCCCCATTACTTGCCCCTGGGGCATTAATTTTCGAGAAGAACTTCGAATATGTACTGACATATTCGAAGTTCTTCTCGAAAATTAATTCTGAGATTTACATCTGGTACGGACAGCAGGTCAAGCTACCCCAAACTGTCAGATATTCCCAATCGACCTTGAGCCTTAATGTTTTAAAGATAAAGTTGAAAATCTAATAAGGAAATCTGACAGATTGTTTTAGCTTGATGTGCTTGTGTCTTCTGTACATAACATACGCAGCCTATAATGCCCCCGCTGCTGGGCCACCCGACGTCCTCTGTGTGAGATGGAGTGGCCCATAATCCATCACGTGGACCCAGTGCCGGTTCGTGGATGTCACGTATCTGAATCTTTTGGTTCTAGAACATGCCGGTTTCCTCGCAATGATTTGTTTCACCGTTTTAGAGCAGTAGGACAACAATAGGCTGGTATTATTAAGGATTCACTCTACACAATTTATTTAGATAAATGTTGAACTCTTTTGATAATGATAAAAGATCAGCCTCCTAATCGGCGAACACATTTTTGTCAAATGATTGCGACTACCTAGTTGGGATCGTTTGGACCGAACGGACCAATGGGCGTTCCGAACGATACCAACTGATCCCAATTAGTCGCAATTATTTGACAAAAATGTGTTCGCCCATTAGGGGGCAAATATTTTTTTTTTCTTTTATCTTTTCATTACGGACGCATCGCTCCCACAAGCATAATAGCTAGTTTATGATGTAACCAAAGACATTAAAATTATATTTACAATAGACAGGACATCAAGAACAAAATCGTAATCCAATACTTCTGGCAAACTGGTTAAAAGTCGCTCAGTCTAGTCTGCGCGTCAAGACGTAATTTGTGTCCACCAAAAACAAACATTTTCTTCATTTCAATTCATTATAATAGGAAATATGTTATGTTGCGCTTTGTATTACTGTACATCTTGTTATGGTAAAACGACTGGACCTAACTTCAAAATGTTTTTCTATGAATTATTTATATTTCGTCTGTATTTCAAATTTAAATAAATTCTTAAATTGTTCTAGAAACTTTTCCATTATTGTAATAAGCGCCCTCTATTGTTGAGTAGTTTTACTATTTTCTTGTAGAGATGTAGTAATGTTGTTTATCGATTTAGTTATCGATAATACTTATTAAGTTGAAAACGTTTTGTTATATTTTATTGACATTTCAAATATAGCTAAATAAACTTAAAATATTGCTATATTTCTAGTGTATTTATTATTAACTCTATTTAAACAAAATCATGTCATATTAATAAACAAAATTGAATGAACAATTACTACTCATTTACCTAGGTTTTTGTTATTTTAGGTTTCCGAATAAAAATAATGTTGTAGGGGAAAAGTGGATACGATTTGTCCAGATAGACCGTAGAGAAGAAAATTGGCTTCCGTCTGCTTCGTCGAAATTATGCTCAATGCATTTTAAAAGAGAAGACATCTACTTTGGAAAGACTTGTCGATCAAATTAAAAAAAAAAGAATCGTTACCTTGTATTAGAAATGAAACAGTAAGTTATTAATTTGTCTTTTCCACTTAACCGTAAAAATTGGGATAAAATTTACTGTTAAGTGGATAAGTACATAAATTATATAACTTATTTATAATGAAATATATTCATAAAATATGTAGGTAAGTATACAATATGTTAAGAAAACCCTGTCCGACCCGTAAGGATAATAAAGGTTAGGTAAACACATGACCAAATAACATATGAAATTTTACATAATCATCATAGTAACAATACTAGTAAATTTTGAAATAATCTTTTTTTTTTCCCGCGAATTAATTCCAACTTCCCCAAAATTTGGTACTTTTTAAAAAGTGACAACATTATTTTTGACGGTTTAATTCTGAGCGAATAGCGATGCGACCGCGTGCCCTGCCCCCCTTCGCCCGCGCCTGTATGGCCTACCGCACATTTTTTAAGTTACCTCTTTTTGCGAAATAATACTTATTTTTTTAGGGGGATTTTTTTTTTAAGTTTTGGCCGGCTTTGTAGGCATTAGTAGAATCAGTTATCGATACCTAACAGTACCTTCACGGATCGGACAGGGTTTTCTTTACATATTGTATGCAGTACAAAGATTGCGAGCTACTTTGTGATTTTTAGGATTCCGTACCTAAAAGGTAAAACGAACCCTATTCATGAGACTTCACTGTTCGTCTGTCCGTCTGTCAACAGGCTGTATCTCATAAACCGTAATAGCGAGACAGTTGAAATTTCCAGAGATTATGTTAGTGTTTCTGTTGCCGCTGTAACAACAAGTACTAAGAATAAAAATAATAAAATATTAAAGGGTCCCTTAAATATTTTATTATTTAATGGGGGCCCATACAACAAACATGATATTTTGCCGTTTTTTGCTCCATATTAATAACGGAAACAGATAGACGCTTAACATGTTCACAGAATATTTGGTTATATATTCAAATTACAAATAAATAATGAAAATAAAATAAATACTGAAGGCGGGCTCCCATACAATAACCGTGATTTTTTTGCCGTTTTTAAAGATAATGGCGTACCATTATCTGGTAAAGGTCTTGCTCCAGCAGACTACCATTTTTGTCGTGATTTGGACAATTATCTACGTGATAAGAAGTTTTCTTCCCAGGAGGCAGTTCTGCTTTCACACAGTTTGTGCAGTCTAGATCCGATCAGAGTTCTACCGCAAAGGTATAAACGACCTTCCTATATATTGATTATAAATGAATTAGTTAAAAATTAAAAAATAAAAAATTATTTAGATTTTCAGTACTAATCGATAATTTTAACCTTTAACGCCTATTATATTAAAAGAATTATATAAATAAGAAACTTGTAAACTCAAAATTACCTATAATTTTTCTGCTTCTTAATTTTTTTGTTTCAAGCTATCATAATGCGAAAAAACATCGTCGTAGTAACTTATTTGAATATTATCGATAACTTTATATCGAATTGATACAAACCCTACCACAGTTTTTTACATTGCCATTTAAAAATATTTGCAAACAAACGTGTAAAAAGAATAATTTTGCTAAAAATGAAATGCAAACGAAAATTGCAAAACAAAATGCGCTTTATGGCGTAAAAAGTCTATTACACTCAAAAATCGCAATAAACTGATTGTTATAATAATTCGTAATCATAACACATCTAAAATGCCAATAGACGGTGTCACGGAAAATTAATAGTAGCGAATAAAATTCTAAAACAGTTTTTGATGTTTGTACAAGACAAGTTTCACTTAATTTGTTTACTTTTCAATATTTATTTACCCGATTTGAACTATACTAGGGTATTAAATCGGATCTGGCAACATAGACCACACTGGACATCTACCGGGCAATAGCTGAATACATTTTATATAAACTTTTTTCGTTTTTACTATGTGATGTCTCCAATTGTCGATCTAATTTTGCTACATTGTACTAGATGGCGGAACTGAGCCATGGGATCACAGTTTTTCTATGCGATTTTGACACATGCCCGCTCTATTATCTTAAATCTCTTTGGATGTAACCAATTTGTTGTCATCATATTATTTTGATTTAAAGGAGTATTAATGAAGATTTTGCTCGTTCTTTTCTATAGGTAACCAAGCACTCTCTGGAATGGGCAACTAGCTTCTTCTTTATAACTGACCGACCTCTTGACTCTTGAAAAGTACCTGTAATTGGGTTTATTTGAAATAAATAAATATTTGTTTCTCGTTGGTAAGCCATAAAATCAGCTGCCGGCAGAAGTTACCACTCAGCAGACAAAGTCTTGCCTCCAAGCGATCCATCGTGTTCCGTCATGATTCTGGTGAAGCCGTACGGGGGACACGTCTGAGCAGTTGTGTTGCGATGTGTATCGGGTACGATGCGCCAAATGTTGTGTCGGGAGTTTGGCCGTGGAACTCGTGGAGGTCTCCAGATCAATCTTCCTCTACCGTAGCAACGTTGGTCGTGTTGTTGGATTTAACATTGCATCTCCTCGCTCAACTGCCGTGGTCCTTTCTAGTTCAGTTTTTTTTTTGAGTGGTTAGCTTCTTAATAAACTAGCGCGCTTTACCATCAACGATTGCATCACTGCTAACTATCAGGCGGGATTGCGGTCTAGCACTAGTTTATAATTATTAAAAAAAAACATGCTTTGAGCTTGATACGTGTCAAACTACATGCTAACAATTTCTCATTAAAGGTGATATGCGTATGAGCCACGCACACGATATCGTCATGTTTACTTTGACCCGTGCACTTTGTTCAGATGTTTACTTACAAACAGACGGCGCATTACAGTGGTTATATTATTAGCTCCAACTAGGGGTGGCGGTTTAACTATAATAGAATTCTAGACAACTCAAGCCAACCTGTGTTGGATTGTTGTTCCTCACTGATGACAACATTGAGTTAAAGATTTAGAGGTATCTATAAAAGTCACATGCGAACAACGCGTCTTACTGACGTCACACAAATCCTATATCTCGCAACCAGAGTTTTCCGTGCATCATCATCATCTGAGCGTATAATCCCGTTTGCATTCGCGGCTTTCGCGTTGAAGGCCGGGGTCCGCTTTCCTACATAAACGCCTCCATTTCGCACGATCTCTGGCATCCCGTGGTGTGAGATTGTTGGCACGCATGTCATCTCTTACAACGTCAAGCCAGCACTTCTTTGGTCTACCTCGCTTGTTCCGGCCCGGCGTAAGCGCCATGGCAAGACCATTGTTACCCACATAACCCGGTTTTCGTAAGACGTGACCGTACCAGCGTAGGCGACCCTCTTGCAGTTTGTCTGCTATGTCACGGACACGAAGACTGCCACGGATGCGGGAGTTCCTAATGCGGTCTTTCCGTGTAACTCCACAAAACCAGAGTTTTCCGTGCAATTAGCAAATAAATAACTTCCCAACATCAACCGTTGGACCCGTCAGACACAACACTTGTCTGGTCGGAGAATCCGCGCTTGATATCTTAGATCTTCTATCTGAGATCTACCTCTAAAAAGATTTGACAGAACTTGAACCCACTTAGCGCTTCTTGTTAGCCTGTGCATCTAAAAATTCAATCGATAAAGAAACTAAAAACTGTTGAAACCTTGATATGGTTCTCTACTTAGCTCAATAAATACTATTGACCCCAATTCGGGTCTCATCACGACAAGGTCTAGAGCAAAAAATATATAATGAACAATGGGTTCATGATATGTTCAATGGAACGTGTCGGTACAAAACTCATGTCTACATGACGGTGATAATCTAATGGGTGCATTGCACGTAACTAGCTGCTGAAGAAGCTAATGTGATTCTGTATGTTGAAATAAAGTTATAAAGGGTGTATCTGACATCGACGCACAAACGAGTACCATGGATCCAGTACATGATTCTGAACCCCCCAGTGGTGGAATTTTTCGTCGGCTTTTTCATGATTTAAAAAAATTAACGACGGTTTTTTTCACTTCAGACCATTCACAATTGCTATACTTTTATAACCCAATAAGATTTTAAAGTAAAAATTAAATAATTCGCTAATTACATAAAAAAGCGCAATGAAAACAAAACCCGAAAAACGATCTTATCAGCTGATTTAATAGAGTTCACATCAGGGATCAACGTCATACCTAAAAACTCGCACGGCGGCACGCTTGCAACGTTCAAAAGCCGAGCCGACACATTTTTTTAAACACTGTGTATTCTGTAGCCTCTCTTCTCTCTCTCTCTTCTGTGTGTGTACATAAATGACTATCATAATTTTATTAGTGGCATGCTGTCTAGCCTTTTCGCGAAGTTTGCGTTACGATGTCAGATACACCCTGTATATGAAGATTTGGATGTATTTCATCAATATACGTATGAGCTGTAAATTGATTCAAAATTGACAGTTCTGTACAGAAATAAATAGCCTAGGTATTCATTTTATGCAATTCAAATCGCGAATAAAAAGGAAAGAAACGACGAGATGACCTGGATACGAGGGCTGGTTCAAGGTGGCACGGGAAAAGAGTTCTTGGAAGTGTTTGGGGAAAGACTTTGCCTAGCATTAGGAGTGAAAAATCGTGAATAAATGTGCTAAGCATATTGTGCTTCAACAGTGTAATGCGCAACACTATTAGTAGCAAGCCGGCTTACATATTGCCAGGTCGATAATATTCATGTATGTGTTAAATAAAACTCTATTTTTGATGTTAGTCCAAAAAACTATTTATCAGATTGTGATCAAAATTTGGCAGGGTATGCTGGGGACACCCGGGCGCGGCTTTAACTCACTAACAAACCTCGGTGATGATACCGTTACTGAAAAGACTCGATAATATTCTTGCCAGGGAAGGAGCGTCTGAATGGCGAATCTCACTAATCTTATATCTTATACTGATAATACAAAGCTGAAGAGTTTGTTTGTTTGAACGCGCTAATCTACTAGAAACTCCTCCATACTTTGCAAAATTATGGAGCGTGTATTGAACTCGCGCCTCTTGGCATACCTGGAAGGTAACGATCTCCTCAGTGACTGACAGTACGGGTTTCGCCGCAATCGGTCAACTGGGGACCTACTAGTGTATGCCACTCACTTGTGGGACGAGGCCCTCGAGAAGAATGGGGAAGCGATGGCTGTCTCCCTTGATGTCTCGAAGGCCTTCGACCGGGTTTGGCACGCTGGCCTTTTGAGTAAGCTTCCAGCGTACGGCATTTCCCCTAGCCTGACTGGCTGGGTAAAAGACTTCCTGACTGAACGGTCCCTCCGAGTTGTTGTCGACGGATGCTCTTCTGAGCCCATGTCAACTAATGCCGGTGTTCCTCAGGGGTCTGTTCTCTCTGCAACTCTGTTTCTGCTGCATATTAACGATCTGCTGATGCCCGGTATCTATGGGTATGCAGATGACAGCACAGTTGTAGAGAGATACCTGCCGGATGCTCGGGCTAGTAGGGAATCAATCCGGTCCGAAAGAGAGGCCATGGTTGAGCGAACGAGTGTTGCACTGCAGGCAGTCTCCGAATGGGGCAATGCCAATCTTATAGCATTCAATGCCGCCTAAACAGGCGTGTCTTTTCACCGCCAAAAGGAGCCCGTTTACCTTGGCTCCTACTTTTCGAAATGTGTCCTTGGAGTGTTCCGACCGCCTTCAGCTTTTGGGAGTTGAGATTTCCTCGAACCGTAACTTTGGGCGGTTCATTGAGTCCAAGGCCAAGGTGGCTGCCAGGAAACTTGGCGTTATCGCAAAGGTCCGGCAGTATTTTACACCTGGACAGCTTCTAACGTTATACAAAGCACAGGTCCGTTCGTGTGTGGAGTACTGCAGCCACATTTGGGCTGGTGCTGCCAAGTGTCACCTGGCCACTTTGGATTCAGTGGAGAGACGTGCAAAGAGGCTGTTTAGTGACCCTGATCTAACTCAAGTTGGTCTCCAAAGCCTAGAGCACAGGCGTAGAGTAGCCAGCCTTTCGGTGTTCTATAGGATGCATTTCGGGGAGTGTGCGAGGGAATTGCATGATTTAATTCCCCCATCTCCGTTCCACGTTCCACCAGCGGACGACCCCTCGTACGGCTGGTTTCCACCCTTACGTTGTTAGTACCACTACGATCCGGACGAAGCGTTTCGCCTCCTCCTTTATACCGCGTACATCGAGGGACTGGAACAATATGCCAGCGGCGGTGTTTCCGTCGGACTACAATTTGAGTGTCTTCTAGGCTAGAGTGAATAGGCTCTTAATAAACTAGTGCGCTTTACCATCAACGATTGCGTCACTGCTTACCATCAGGCAGGATTACGGTCAAGCGCTGGTTTATAATATGTAAAAAAAAAAAAAACTACTGGTCTGATTTGAAAAATTATTTTTGCGTTGGATAGCCCATTAATCCAGGAAGGTTTTAGGCTATAACATCACGTTCCGACCAATAGGAGCGGAGCATATAAAAAAAAAAAACATATCGAAACCTACGCGGGTGAAACCGCAGGACGCAGCTAGTAGGTAATATGGGTTGGTCTCCGAAACTCCACGTCAATATGAGTGTATTTATAAAACAATGAATATTAAGATTACGACCAATGTGTGTTTCGGGTATATAGTTATTCGCACAGCGTATCATCATAATGTTTATATTGTCATGCATATAAAATTATTTATCGGTCGTGTCTTATCACGTGCTGGTCATGCACGCCATGCGAAAAAGTAATTCACACCCTAATAGTGTAATCAATTTTAATCTGAATCATTTCGGTGGTAGGCAACAACATCAGCATAAGTTACCACCCACCAGACAATGTCTTGCCGTCAAGCGATTCGTCGTGTTCCGGCATGATATCTGGTGAAGCCGTACGGTGCACGGGTCTGAGCAGTTGTGGTTGCGATGTGTGCCGGGTACGATGTGCCTAGTGTTGTTGTGTCGGGAGTTTGGTCCTGGAGGGTCTCCAGATCATCCTCTGGCGCAGCATCGTTGGTCTTGTTGTTGGGTTAAACATAGCATCACCTCGCTCAACTGCCGTCTTCCTTCCTATTCACTCAGTTTTTTTGAGTGAATAGGCTTAATAAGCTAGTGCGCTTTACCATCAACGATTGCAACACTGCTTACCGTCAGGCGGGATTGCAGATAAGCACTAGTTTATAAATTATTAAAAAATAAAAAAAAATAAAAAAAAATTGAAGGATATTGTTTCATCTTCTTTTTAAGCCAGTCTGATTATCTAGCCAAGTCTTTCTGAGTCATTCTCGATGGCGCCGTTCATCTTCAGGTATTCTATGTGTGGAGATTTTTGCCCATTTGAGTCCTGCCCAATCCCATTTGAGCCTGGCAGATTATTTTCCTACATTCTGTGTAGTTAACGTTTTAGAACTCAGTGTGTTGTTCCGAATTCTGTCCCGTCTTTTAACACCCAGAATGTTGCGTTACATGGCTCTTTGGCAAACTTCAAAGCGGAACTTTTGCATCTCGATAATTGACTATTCCTTAGTATCGTAGTTTAAGACGGGCTTGATGTTAGTATATAAGTATAGAATAATAAAACTTTATTTTTGCCTTTGCTGGAAGCTGGAACACACATATCCCTCGGTGAGGGCACTCCTTCAATGCTCCCCTCGCAATGGTCCAATGTGAGGGCGTAGATGTCACATATGTTCCAATGAATATAATTTATGGTTTTTAAACATACCGCTTTTTTGTTGAGACGGGAAATCATCAAATGACTTCTCCCGCTCTGGGCGGAGCGGAAGGGCGTGTCAGACTTTACTGACTAAAACCCACCCGTGTAGAAACAGTGGCTCTGGCCGTCACACAGGAAAGTGAAGAATCACTTGCCTGTGTGACGGCCAGAGCCACGGTTTCTTGTTTAACCAATCCGCAACCCTGACCCAGGAGGCATCGGTGTTCGTGGACCCCATCACGATGTGCTGACATCTCTTTGATACGCGTGTGAAACATAACGCGCCGTCGACTCGGGCCTGGTCCTTACCGGGCGGCGAGCTGCCCACTGCTCACCGCCCACATGACCGCGCCTACGGTGGCTGGGAGTTAGATGTTGTCTCCCGAGCAGGGCGTCTCCTGCGGCGGCTAGTGGCGTGAGGGCGCTAGGATTCCCGTTCCCTCACGCGCTCCGCCTCCTCCTTTACCAGAATCGAGAGACGCGAGAGATCGAAGCCTATCGCCGCTACGAGGACATGGCGGTACTCTACCCAAGCCGTGCAGACCTCCACCGTATGCTCCACCGTGTCCTCAAACATACCGCTTACCTCACGACGGTTTTCTTCACTATTATAGGAGCTCCATATTTTTATTAAAATAAACCCATTTACATCCAAGCCCTAGTGAGTAATCGTCTGGAGGTCTTTATAGCTGCAGTTGTCACCTAGAGCTCTTATCGGGTCATGAGTCGACGGTCAGTTCCGAGACCGTAACTGTCAATATTTTATTATTGATAGTGAAGTGCTCATTAATCGATTGGTCTTTTGGATTCGATTCCTAAGTTGGCAGCATTTCTAGATTTTTGGTATTTAATAAAAGCTATCACTCACGCTGATTCTCTTGTTCTAAACTCAACGAAGTTTAAGATCACTACACACACGTACGCATGCGTACGCTCAATACGCACACACGAACATAGTTATTAAAATTTTCTTTAATAATTTTCTTTTTTATTGTATTACTAGTCTTTGAACAAATGTAACTTATTGTTGAGATGGTCGTTGACAGCCGCGCCATAGTTTTAACTTTTGTATCTATCTTGCGTTTCCTTTTGTGAATTTGTGTCCTGAAAGTTGTTCCAAATAAACCTTTATTATTATTATGTTTTTCCTCTATCTATACTAATATATAAAGCTGAAGAGTTTGTTTGTTTGTATGTATGTTTGTTTGTTTGTTTGTTTGAACGCGCTAATCTCAGGAACCACTGGTCCGATTTGAAAAATTCTTTTTGCGTTCGATAGCCCATTAATCCAGGAAGGCTTTAGGCTATATAACATAGCGCTGCGACCAATGGGAGTGGAGCAAAACTAACCCCACGCGAACGAAGTCGCTGGCGGCTGCTAGTCTCAAATAAATGTCAATTTATTTTAATCTAATTTATTTGAGAGGACTTATGTAATATTTTCTTTTGTCTTTTTCTTAATGTAAGTTATAGAAAGAAAAAGATAAGTACACTAAACCTAAATTTGTCACGTGACAATCATTATCATCGTTTTAAGATTTTGTGGTTAGTGTCTCTGTAATTACAGCTGAATAGGCTTTCAGTTGTGTTTTCGTATAAGTACTGTATCGGGCTTCATGTTCTCCAGGCCCTTATTAAGATGTGGATTTAAATAATTCTGTATTAATACCGACCTACGACATGGTGAAGGTAGCGGGAAACCGCTGGATGCAGGAGGCGCAGGACTGGTCGTCGTGGAGATCCTTGGGAAGGCCTATGTCTAGTAGTGGACCTCTTTCGGCTGAAACGATGATGACATTAATACCGTAATAAAATTTGGTTTATCTGAAAACAGTTGCAGTCATTACAATGTCGCAAAATGACACCGGCTGTCGTGAAAATGACAGTGAACTTTTGACTGTAGGTACGGTGTCTAAAAACGCTGTCTATACGGATAGCCTCAGAACAGGTAAAAGACTTACTAGACCGTACTTATTTATTCCGTGCGGATAGCTGTTACTCCGCAGTTTTCGGGAAACCAAACTTAGTACAGGAATCGGCACTTATGTAGTATTGGTTGGATTGATGACGCAAAAGCATCTTAAAACCATTTTCTTTCACTAACTTACGTTTTCATATTTAAGGATTTTGTTCTC
Source organism: Sesamia nonagrioides (assembly GCA_017933935.1). Classification (NCBI taxonomy): domain Eukaryota; kingdom Metazoa; phylum Arthropoda; class Insecta; order Lepidoptera; family Noctuidae; genus Sesamia; species Sesamia nonagrioides. Next base: position 3,567,691 of record JADWQK010001061.1, read on the forward strand.
GGACTAGTGAATAACGTTATTAAAGAAGTCGTACTGAATAATTAATGGACCAGCTGAGCTAACATGTATTGTATTTTTTCCAGAACAAGCAGGCGTACTTCCCAATTTTCGGCGAGCAGCACCCGCGACCGCCGCGCTCGCGCCCCAAGGACGCGCAGGGCACCGTGCGCGCTTGCGCCGCCTGCCATCACCATCTGCTGCAGCAGTGGAACGCCTACCAGGTCAGTACCTACCAGTGGCGAAGGGTGAAATTTTGACAAAGGGAAGCCGGCCCAAAAAAATAAACACTTAAACACTCACCTACTGCAGGATATCTTGGAGGAGGTCTTCAGATAAGAATAATATTGCCGGTAGAATAATATAAGCCATAATAACAAACAAAATCCACAGTATTTAACCAAATCTGCGATTAAATTACCTTACAGAATCAGTCACAGTTTAAATAACACAAATATTAAAATATAACAAACGAAATTATCACGCACCAGTGGTATAGCAACATGTCACATACTAACAATAATTTATTTTCAACCAAACGAAATGGAACACGAAAATATGCCAAAATAAAAAGAATATGACTTGCGAAGGATTTCATTATAACGCTAATTCTTTTTAATTTTGTCGTGTTTTCTTTCTCCCGTGTCGAGTTCCGTGTTCGAGTGGTTTCTTTGTCTCTTTCTAATAGAGGAGAGGAGAGAACTGCAAGCCGGTCGCCATTAGCCCATCTTTCTTTAAATTTTACGTACGGTTAGCGAGCATTAGAAAGAGATGGTCTGACACGCTCTGTCTCTTTTCGCCTCATAGTAAAACGTTGGCCGAGATAAGCTGTAATTCGTCGAGTTACCTTCAATGTAATTTAGGTACGAAAAATTGTAGCGCTGATTAATTTACGACTATAAAATGAAATGTGATACTTAGGGTATTGCTAAGAATTACTATTGCTATTGTAAATCGCGCAGGCATTTGATTAATAATACTTTGTTAATGAAATAGAATGTAAATACTTTTGTATGAATATGGAACTGATTTTTGAAAGGTAACCCGGTGGGAATCGGCTTGTATGGACTTTTCGCCACTGGTACCTACAGTTGACGACAATACTCTTCTCAGTCTATAGAGGTCCACTGCTAGAGGCCTCCCCCAAGGTTTTCATTCCATTGGTGGCCATTGCCGTAATCCCCACGCTTGTCCGTTGGGTTGGGGATGGCAGTAATTTGTTATTCCACAGGAGAAGCGCTGCTGCCACTTCCCTGGTGAGAGTTCCTTTAGTCGCCTTTTATAACACCCACCAGAGGATATGGGAGGGTACTATTCTATACCCAGTACCATACGACAATACTAACACTTAGGTCCGTATTCCAGAAGGAAACTCAAGCATTGATCTCTGCTTAAGCTTTACTTAAAACTAGTTTCAACCGATCAAAAGGCTTCAAACGAGATTTATGTAGAGCTTGAGTTTTGAGTGACGTTCTGTAATACGCACCTTATTCACTTAACAATAAAACTGTAATACGATTTTCTTATATATACTATTGTCAGAACTGGAACAAAGTCACAAAAAAGTCGAATTGAGAGCCTTCATCTTTTTTGAAGTCGAAAATTGCAGACAACCTACTTTTGTCTCTGGTTGTTCAAAAGAAGTACCGCGGTTCCGGCGCAGCGGTACAAGCAAATGAACATATGCCTACCTGTGCTAAAAGACACCCATCTTCAATGATAAACGGTAAAAGTGGTGGTACCATAAGACATTCGAATTAAAAAAAAATAAAAAATGAAGAAAAGAAGTAATCATTTAGATATACATACATCCTAAAAAATAGTGTGTGATATTTAAAACATCATTATGTTTCTATCATCTTCAAACGATTTACAGAAACAAGATGGCGTTGTTATAAATTTGCTTACCGATAAACCCATTTAGTGATTTGTGACGCAAGTTGGCCTAGGATAAGATGCACTCTTACATACATAACATAGGTACCCAGATCACGTACTCTTTCCATGGAGGTCAGCAGGAATTACAGAGTGCCACCTGTTATAAATGCGCTGTTACGGGTCCGAAATGCAGGTACTTACTGATAGATTGAAATGATAACAATGTACGTGCAGGTGATATAAAGATAGAATGCTGTAAGGAAAAGGTGATTATTATTTACATAAAATACTTTGATGTGCAGCGTGAAGCGTAGCCTCCGTGGCGTAGCGGTAGCGGACGCGACCGCTGCGCAAGGTGGCGCGGTTTCGATCCCCGCACAGTGCAAGTATTTGTATGCATGAATATGAATATTTGCACTGGTCTGGTCGTGCCTCGGAGAGCACGTTAAGCCGTTGGTCCCGGTTGCCATACGAACATCTAGTGGCAGTCGTTACGGGTTGTTGGAGCCCTCAAAAAAGTCCAACAATTGGTCAGCTGCAATGCTTCGATGTCGCCTTCTGGTTGTGGAGGTCAGACGGCAATCGCTTCACGGAAAATGTCGAAGTTTAGCCATATCAGCAGTTGGACTGGTAAAAGCGGACCCCAGACTCCAAAGCTGAAAAAGCTTCGAATGCGACTGGGATAAACGCTGAGATGATGATGATGATGACTTTGTTATGCAGCGTCCATAATTGATTCGATATATCATTAAGTATACCAACTATTATGTTCACGTTATGGAATAAAATAAATTATTGAGAATTCTTATTCCTCTCAATCTGTGGTTCTTACCTCAACATGTCATCTCAGACATGGTCTTTATATGGTCGAGACTTTTAAGAGTTTGTTTTCCCCTTCCCTTGAGTAGACAGATAGGAAACGCGGCGTCTGTACATATAAAACGAATACACTTCATAAACAATTTATAAATTCAATAAAAATGTGTTGAAATGATGGTGTCCCAACGTAACAAGTTTGAAACATACAACGAGTCACTTCAGCTCTTGTAGACACAGTTGCGTAAAGGCACACATTACGAACAATACTGAGTTATTGTGTGACTATCGTGGGTCTTTGATGAAAGTTATTTGGAAGAGTAGTTTCAAGAGTACCTCAAGTACGTATGTAGTTGACACCATTTACAAAGTGTTTATTTTATCGTGTAATATTATGAGGATTATCGTATCGGTATTCACGACTGTGAAAAATACATATATGTTAAAGGTTAAACCATTATCTGGCTATAAATCCATTAATATAAAGTGCGTATGTTTGTATGTCTGTCTGTATGTATGTGCCCGAAGTTGCTCAAAACCCTCACCACTATAGATAATCATATAGATCTGGATGCGCTGAGTTCAAAAAAAAAAACACAAAAAAAAATACAAAACAAAGAATTTTGTTTTTGTCTCGGTCCTATTAAATATAGCTGCCACGTACTTGTGCATACGTAAGATTAATTACTTTTGGCACGAAGTTCTTCAATGCAGCATGCGGTGGGTAGAAAACTTCCCGTGTTTTTACAAAAATGTGACTTTCTCACACTCTCTCATTTTTTCTATTATATACGAGTGTTAGTTATTTAGTTACTCAACAAAATACATAATAGGTATCTTATTGAATAAAAAGTATTGAAGTCACCGGTAGCTATAACCCTACTTCAGGGAATTAAAGATTTTATCCCTACCCTGTCTCTATACTATATGTAAAGAAAACCCTGTCCGATCCGTGAAGGTATTGTTAGGTATCGTTAACTGATTCTAATAATACCTATAAAGCCGGGCTAAATTTAAAAAAAAATCCCCCAAAAAAATAAATATTATTTCGAAAAAGCGAGGTAACTTAATGCATGTGCGGTAGGCAACCCGATAGCCCCGCCCCCCTTCACCCGCGCATACATGAGCGGGTGAAAGGGGGCGGGGCATGCGGCACGTGGTCGCATCGCTATTCGCTCTGCCACAAATGGTGTTGTCAGTTTTTTAAAAATTACTAAATTTCGGGGAAATTGGAATTAATACCCGGGAAAAAAAGATTATTTCAAAATTCATTATTATTGTTACTGTGATGATTATGTAAAATTTTATATTATATTTGGTCAAGTGTTTACCTAACCTTTATTATCCTTATGGGTCGGACAGGGTTTTCTTTACATATTGTATATATAATTGAAGTTAGTAAGCTCGAATGTAAATATCCAGAATTCTTAATTAATTTCCTTAATAAAAGGAGAGAACATACAAACCAAAGTTATTGTAAGAAATGAAAATAGACTAAACTTATGAACTACTAAAAATGCACTCCAATAGGACACTCGTTATGTCCATTTCCGATATCGTAATACCTAAGACAGGTGTGTCGATAGGCAACATTTCTGTTTTCCGTTTTGTTAACTAATTAAAAGAACAGAAAACCACAAAATTTCGCAGCACATTTCCATAATTATTACTGTAGAATACGGATTAGACGACCAGCGATACTAAGTCGAAAGTTTGATTTTCCCATTTAGGTAAATATGTATTTATTTGGAAGTTACTGCCGTCTGTTGACAGATACAGCCAATTAACATAATTCCGTATCAGCTTGAGGTTATCGCCATATTTGCCTATCAAATTAAAAATATATAATCATGTTTGGAAAGCTAATTTACGTCTCAAATTTTTCATACTTCTCTCTGCACATATTACGTTTTAACAACCTCTAATAGTTACGTCACAAACTTATATATCTATCCCTTTCTGACATATCTCGTTAGAGTCAGACAGCATCACTCGAGTACCAACGTTGCGAGAAAATCTCCGCTTAGGTAAATATTATTGAATAGATTTGTAAATATACTCTATTGGTATATATTTACATTGTACATTTGTGGAGTTAAATGCATTAGCTTGTGTTATGTAAGTGAAGTGCAAATTACATATAATTTTTTAAAAAGGGGAGTGTCCGGGCGTTGATATACAACATTTATACATAAAAATTATAGACGACTTTGTTATGATTTTTAGACGGGGAAAACCGGATTTTATGTAGACGACCTAACCTTCAGTTTTTTTTTTCAGTCACGATTTTTAGAGTTTCGTTACGTCGAGTAGTAGTTTAAATAGAATTGAATAGAGCTAGACAGTTGAAATTTTCACAGACAATGTAGGTATTCATTGATATAATATTAAACAGATAATGATATGCTCTAACAAATTAACCGAAAATAATAAATCGGAGCAGCAGCACACATATGCAATTTTTTTATTCTGCGTACATTTCACACGTTGGCACAGTGTGAGTGAGATGGGGCGCAATCTAAAGCATAGAGAAGAAAAAGATGGCTAGTGTTTGTCGTTTGCGCTTAAATAGAATCGACGAAAACTAAAGCGACTTGCTGGACTTACCTCCTTTTGTACCCTTCATTTTCAGTGCGCTAGTGACGTATCTACCTTAGTTTAATATTATATCAATGAGGTACTGCTGTTGTTGCTAAACCAAAAAAAGGTTTTTTTTTTTTAAATTGTGTATAGAAAATGGTACGCAATACGAAAGGAACCCGTTGTGCACGATGTTGACCCGCACTTGGCTAGTTTTTATTTGTTAATCCATACTATGTAATATTATAAATGCGAAACTAACTCTGTCTGTCTGTCTGTTACGCTTTCCCGCCTAAACCTCTCAACCGATTTTGATGAAATTTGGCACAGTCAATCTTTGGAGACTGAGAAAAAACATAGGCTACCTGTTATCCCGGAAAAATTTGATATTCCCAAGGGAAATCTAAAAAGCGCGATATAACCGAACACCACGCAGGCGAAGACGCGGGCGGAAAGCACACAATCTTTAGACCCTGAGAAAGGACATATGCTACCTTTTATCCCGGAAAAATTTGATGTTCCCGAGGGAAATCTAAAAAGCGCGATATAACCGAAATTTACGCGGGCGAAGCCGCGGGCGGAAAGCTAGTGAAATAATAAAAATAAACTAATCTATTGGAAAGCATTTGAGCCAGTTACCTTGTAAAGTTATGAAGTCTGTATATGTGTAGGAAATCTGGTATATCGCTTCCAAGTTGGAGACATAGTGCAGGTCAGGTAGGGAGTCTCCCTGTAAAATACTGAAAAAGATATTCAGAAGCCGACCCCAATATACACAGTTGGGAAAAGGCAGATTATTGTTAATTGAAGCGGAACCATCAGGGTACTCGGCGACATGTGCGTACCCAGCTTCTGGCCTTGGGGCAAGTCAAGCCTAGGGGGAGGGAAAACAAATTTTTAGAATGAGTAATCTTTGTGCGCTACAGTCGCGCAGTTTTTTGGCAATTTCACCGTACATTTTGTTAGTGTATACTGCGCGGTATATTTAAAAGTTAGAGATAAGTCCTCGTTTATACTTCGTTTACTAATTAGGGGAGTTCAGACATGTTCTACAAAATTTCCCGTGGGGGTTGCGATTATTGGCGACCAAAAATACGCCATATTGACAGCCTCCGTGGCGTAGCGGTAGCGGACGCGGCCGCTGCGCAAGGTGGCGCGGGTTCGATCCCCGCACAGTGCAAGTGTTTGTATGCATGAATATGAATATTTGCACTGGTCTGGTCGTGCCTCAGAAAGCACGTTAAGCCGTTGGTCCCGGTTGCCATACGAACATGTAGCGGCAGTCGTTACGGGTTGTTGGAGGCCTCAAAAATCCAACAATTTGTCTAACTGCAATGCTTCGATGTCGCCTTCGGGTTGTGGAGGTCAGACGGCAGTCGCTTCACGGAAAATGTCGAAGTTTAGCCATATCAGCAGTTGGACTGGTAAAGCGGACCCCAGACTCCAAAGCTGAAAAGGCTTCGGATGCGACTGGGATTAACGCTGGGATGATGATGATGAAAAATACGCCAAATTGCGTCAGAAGCGGACTAATCTGACAGGTCTAAACTAACATTTTATCTTCTGTCCTTTTCTTAATGGAATAGAAAGCAAAATATGCACTGAACTAAAATTAAATTTAGTTTGGTGAACAAGGGAATTCTGAACCTGTCACAAATATTTGTAGATGGAATAAAAATTATCAATCAAAATTAAAAGTCATTTATTTAAACTAGACTAAGAATCAGAACCTTTCAAACGTCATTAATACATAAGACAGTCAACCAAAACGCCCGCCCTTCACATCTTCCTACTGATTTCGCAATAGCGCGCTCTAAGTTCTTAACACCATAGTGAATGACTAATTCATGAAATCATGACATAAGAGGCCAATTGTACCTCAAAGAGGCGTATTGCTGATTTAATGATTACAATTCTATAAAGTCAAAATCGTTACTACCGCCGATCATATTGTAATCAACATAACGTGAACTTTAATTATTGATTCATTATTTACACACAACACTCACTAACCTTATTAACGCGTATTGACATTTAAAAACAAACAGAAATACAGATAAAACGGCCTTTTCAAAAATATTATTACTTGAAAAGGTCATAATGTCAGATCGTATGCGAAACTACAATTTTATATTAAGACTAGCTGCGCTCTGCGGTTTCACTCGCGTAGGTTCCGATATGTTTTTTTTTTATATGCTTCGCTCCTATTAGTCACAGCGAGATGTTGTATAGCCTAAATTCTTTCTGGATTAATGAGCTATCCAACACAAAAACATTTTTTCGGACCAGTAGTTCCTGAAATTAACCCGTTGAAACAAACCCTTCAGTTTATATATTAGTAAATACATAGATTATGGATGGTGTCACTCGTATAACTGCTGATGTTTTATCAAACAAATACATACGAAGTGGTTTTTGACGTCATAGCATTATATTCCCATATAGATGTAGATATTTGTATTATTGGATTCTTATCTATAAATACATATATGGTGTCAGGGAATTGGTAGATACTGGTTTTCACGAGAGTAAGGTAGGTAGGTAGTAAAAGATAATATTAGTACCTATTAAAGTGAAAAATAAACCGATTCAAAGCAAAACATCAGCCCCCTAATCGGCGAACACATTTTTGCCAAATGATAGCGACTAGTTGGGATCGTTTGGACCGCCCATTCCAACCGGACAAGACCGGTCAACTAGTCGCTATCATTTGACAAAAATGTGTTCGCCGATTAGGGGGCTGGTATAAGTTAAAATGAATCGCTAATCCTAGCCTGGGTACAAGAAGAGTTCTTACCACTGGTGTAGAATTTCCTGCATGGTCTTGAGAGGGGCATGGCTATGATTCTGCCGGCCACGGCAAGATGGTCACTGATTATCAGTGCATGCGCAACTTTGTATAAAATAAATATATTATGTATTATTTTTCTTTTATCTGTTGCCTGATCGAAACTGTCGTTTTAGTCGTTAATATAGTGGTAGGTATACACCGACAAAATCAAAATTGTAGCCTTTTCTATATTTGTAAATTTTAATCATTTATATTTTGTTTATTTCATAATAACTACAAATAAGTATATTAAAAAAATCACAGATTTTTGAGGTTTTTATTATATTCACATCAAATTAGAAACTGAATTTGGCACCGAAAGTCTCTGTTTGAAGTTCTATATCAAATTCCGCCATCTAGAGCAAATCTTGAAGTTCCTAGTTCATCCCTAAGTTGGGTCACGAAAAGTGTAGGGTCCGTGGAAGAATTTAGACTCCCGCGGCCCCACGCGTGCTCGTGATAGAAGAGACACCGGGGTGGATTTATGTCAGTAGAAGTTTGACAGATCCCGTCGCCCACCCCAGGGCGGCGGACATCCATTGAGAATTTTCCACCCCGGAACAAAAAAAAAAAGAAGGAAAAGTGTAGGGTATTATCTATACTATACAATATTAGTACTATGAATACTTTATAATTGGATTTTCGTTTGAAAATAGTTTTGGTAATTGAAGATGTATAATATTTTATTTATGATTAAATAGAAATATAGATATTATATAATAAATATATAATCTTATTTTTAAGGTAGTTATTGTGACTGCTGGCCACATGCGTTATATCAATAGTTTAGAAATAACAAGTCATACGATGGCAACCACTTACGAATGCATTAATTTCTAATCTTATGGCCTGTCAGCCGACCGTAATTAAGAGCAAAAACAACGTCTTAGAAAGCTATTCGTTCATATTTTATGGGCATTCCGAGCCCCTAGCCCTTAGAATAAAACATTTTAAGATTTTGGACAAATTCTGAGAAGGTCGGAGTGCTGCCTGCAGATGTTAGCAATAACTTAGAGTAATTTAAGCCGACGTATTCTGTAGAAATTACGGAAGAGGTCGGCCTCCCGCACATGTGCATTTAGGACAATTGACGGACGGCTACATAAAAAAATGGTAGAATGACTCCAGCATGGACCTTTTGGTAGCGTGGGGTTTTATGAATTTTAAACGGAGAGACGGTGAAAAGGCAGTTGGTTTCTGGCCGCGACAAGCGACGGTTGAGGGTCGATCTTGAACTGCGATAGGGCGAGGGCTAGTGTCCAGGCTAGTTAATTTAGGGGATTTGGGAGGTAGCCTATGTCCTAGTATGTCGCGAAGTAGTGAGTGAAATAATTACGTCAGACATAGTTGGGTTTAAGCCCAGATTAGATTAGTATAATATAATATAGAATATTAAGTGCGTGTAAGTGTTGGCGTGATTGGGTGAGTCATTTATTATAATAACTATCCCAGGCTGATAAAGTTACTATAGTTCCTGTAATTAAGCAGACAGATCCATGTCCCTCTTTATTATTATAAATGTATTTATAGTATGGACTCAGTACGGGTGATGCAGCAGAGAAGCTACTAATGATAATTTATTCCCGACTGACTCCAAATAAACCATTTATGTGATTGTATTCAATCATTGGAGCCGATTTGTCTTGTTTTATATGCCCATATCCTGGTCCTTACCTTAGCGGATATTTATCAGCTTCGTTTGGCTATAGGGAAGAATCGTATGTATGGAGACAGCCCTCCGCCTAACTTGTCCATGAGCTCTGATGCTCTAGACTCTAGACTCCTGACGACTACTGACTATAACAGGAGGGCAGAACCATGATACTCGCAGCTCATTTAAATTTAACTAGGCAAACCGCCTATCTAGAATCAGATTACCAGCCAAACGTTATTGATAATGTCCGCTTCCAAAAAGGTCTTGCCACAGAGCACTTGCGTGAAGATTTGACGCGCACACATTCCCGGGAGAAGGGGTAGGCATTACTAAGTACCACTAACTGAATCAGTAGGTGTCAAAAGACACTAGGGAACGTATTTCGATAAAATCCAACCCGTCCGTTCTGTAGGACTATTTATGAATCGTCACTGTTTATCGAAACACGAGTACTACAAGATGCAATGCGTCTTTCGAATGGGGCAGATTAAGGGGATGTGAGGATGACGAGATTCCACCTCGGTGTGCAGCAGGAATAATCGCAATGAGTTCTGCTAGAGACTGAGTCTACGGTACGCTTGTACTAACTTGTGTAATACCTTAGAATTGGGACGGTTTGTCAAGGGTGTCAATCACATAATATATTTACAAGTCATAAACTCAGAACTTGTCTCCCTCGACAACAGGGAGCTTCGCAGTTCCCCTGTCCTAGGGTGGAAGGAGACATTTATTTAGTGTCTAAGGAGCGTGTTCTGTTAGAATCGTAATAGTATCCTCAGAGGTTCTATGCGTTAGGTCTAACAGAACACGTGCAACGAAGCATACGTTAATATAACGGTTCCCGGCCTCACTAAAGTGGGTATAATTCGTAGTAGATAAAGTAACGTGATCTAAAATTACTTATAAAGTGCAAGCGTAACGATCCCCCACCACGCCACATAATAAGGTTTATTACAGATGGCGGAGACAGCCCGCGTGCAGCATTTATATAATAGTTCTTAATATATTACATTATATAATTTTGCTTTTCCTCTCGACTTGTTAGCGTCATATCATATCTATTATTATAAATTGTATACTTGTGTGTCCTAACTGTGAATTCCCATACTAACTTCCTCTGACCCCCTCCGGTCCTTGAACTTTATAAGCGGGAACCGGGGGTTTAATACATGGGAATTCATTTCTTATATCGGTGGGAGGATAACCAAGTCTGGTGACGAATTCCTACAGTTACACGCGGGGTTGGGGCGTGTTTCCTCTCCCGCAGGGAGAGCCGCATTTAACTGTAATATTATCACAATTAGGAAAAACGAAAATTTTATCAGCCTAGGATAGTTTAGGTACAATCACATGTGGTGCCGTGACCAGGATTCTCGTCATTAAATGTACTGATTCAATTCAGTGCAACGAGAAAGAACAATGTAAGGGTTACTACGAAATAAAGACACAACGTACACCAAAGAGACAAAATTATTGTTTTGTCAGGAACGATGGGTTTATTACCTAACATAATTCTATAAATAAATATATACAGACAAATCACACAGATTGAGCTAGCCCCAAAGTAAATTCGAGACTTGTGTTATGGGATACTAACTCAACGATACTATATTTTATAATAGATACATATATAGATAAACATCCAAGACCCAGGACAATTAGGCAAAGATCGTTTCCCATCATAACCTGGCCGGGGATCGAACCCGGGGCCTCCACGTCGCAGGCAGGCGGGTTGACCGCTGCGCCACGGAGGCCGACAAAATTACTTTCACTACATTATTAATTCTATGGTCCCCTACAAAGACGTTCAGTGCAACGAGAAAAAAACAAAGTAAGAGTTGCTACGAAATAAAAACACAACGTAGACAAAAGAGCTAAAACTATTGTGTACGTTGGCGATGGGTTTATTACCCAGCATAATTTTAGGATTCTCCACAAAAACATTGGTAACAAAAAAAAAAAAATGTTAAGACGTTTACAATCACCTATTATGTTATCGTTTGGTAACGATGGTTGAAACAGCCAACTGTTGACGAGCGGGTTCGATTCCCGCATGATTATTTGCTAAGATGCTTAGATTGCATTACCATTCATATCGTGTTCGATCACCAGTGGAGTTATTATGTCTGTAATTATTTGGAATTTCTGTGTCACGGCTTGTGGATTCGATTCCCGCATCAATTGTAGGATTTCGATTACGACGTTAATATATTTAGTGGTAAGAATGTTGATTGGGTGGCTGAGTTACTTAATATTAAGTTCAAATATCTGCAGAATTTTGTATCTGGCCGTAACCTATATCTAGAACAAAGGGTTCGATCCCCTAAAATTGTGAATTTAGTACCTTTCAGTAAGTACCTAGTAATATAATACGGTTTACTTAAACCAATAAAGGTGAAATCAGTGTCTGAGAGGTTATATCAGTTATAATGGGTTCGACTCCCTGCAAATGTGAGTGTTGTGACTGACAATATGTGGATTCCAGTAATTAAAGTTTCGAATCTCTGAGGATGCAAATATAGTATTTGGATATAAGAAGGTGTTTGTGCATTTGAGATTTTATGCGTGTAATGAGAATGCGTTCAGGAGTAAGGTACGCCTTATTACGAGTAGTTCTAATATAATAAGCGAATGATACCGATGGAACGTGAATCTTATTTATAATTACAATGTATTTACTAGGGAGGTATATCAGCTATCATCATTAGGAAAAAAAAAAAATAACTCTCCAGCTCGTTAGGAGGCGATGCATGTATAACTGAATGGATACTCGTTTGGCCTTATTTTAAATTCCAGGATGTTAAGTCTACACTCTGCTGCCACTACGCTAGATGTGCCTGAACCTCTGGGCACTTGATTTGTGGGTTGCGGGTGGTTTAAGGTTCCTTCGAATCCAGCTGACATAAGGTGACTTCGACGGCGGTAGCTGAGGCGTGTCTCCTGTTACGAAGCTAAGTTTCATTTTCGTTACACACACTTCATTAACTATAGCTACATGAAATATTTTGTTAACTCATAAAATATTGTAAGATCATGTTTTAAAACAATGGTCTATAGTCATAAACATATAGGCAAATTATCCATACTAATATTATAAATGCGAAAGTGACTCTGTCTGTCTGTCTGTCGGTCTGTCTCTCTGTCTGTCTGTCTGTCTGTCTGTCTGTTACGCTTTCCCGCTTAAACCTCTCAACCGATTTTGATGAAGTTTGGCATGGACAATCTTTAGACCCTGAGAAAGAACATGGGCTACCTTTTATCCCGGAAAAGTTTGGTGTTCCCGAGGGAAATCTAAAAAGCGCGATATAACTGAACTCCGCGCGGGCGAAGCCGCGGGCGGAAAGCTAGTATATATATAAAGGATTTAGGAAACAAAAAAAAAAAATAATGTCCGCACGAGAAACAATAGAATAGACTCTTTGTTATGCGCACCATATGGATTACAAAAACGTAAATGTGAAGATTTTACAAACGGTGACACAATGGGCGGTCTTGTCGCTAAGAGCGATCTTTTGCAGACAACCTTTGGATGGAAGAGTAAGGGGAAGGAGAGAGAGATAATGTAGATGGTCTACAGTGTACTATTTACAACTTCACATAGTTTATATAATTAATATGCACGTTGAGTGTATCATGCTAGTCTAATAAATATATACATCTAATTAATGAAAATCATACAAAAGCAAATAAAATAAAAATAATGACTAGACAAGCATCAAAATAAAACTGAGACACAACAATGCATCAAAGTCTGTCAATATAAATGTTTCTGTCAGAAATTCATTACTATTTTTGGAAGCTTATTGTCAACTAAATATGACTTTAGTTGAGGTATCGAGCGTACACTAATCAGCTCCTTACAATTGTTAGGCAACATGTTATAAATAATCGGTACTATCGAAAAAAAATACTCTGGCGCATAAGTTCTGTTCTGCCCCACTTGAGAACGTCTGTTTCTTGTGAACTTATCTGCCATTCGCGAAAATGTCAATGTCAGAATGTGATATCGAATAAAAATAGGGTTTACAACTATACTACTAAAACTTTCTTCTCTTTTGGTATATACATTAACTTATTCTGCTTATTTCTGCTGCTTGTTTTCTGTTATTTAAATAAAATTTTAAGAGCTCAAGGACATTTCCTCTTATGTCATAAGCGTCACTCAGTATCAACGATTGGTTACCGCGAAAGAATGTTATGATCATATAGCAGCTAGCAGATTAGTGTTCTAGTAAGACGATAACTGATTACACAGTATAGGATGTCTTTTCGAATTACTATAACTTGCCAACTCTTATAGGAATTCAAAACTGTTCTCGCCTCTTACAATCAGAGGGGGGCATCTAGTTGGAATCGAGTCTAATATGCTCATGTGCGAACTATTTCAGTGCTTCCTGGATATATCTGCCGGCAGCTGAATTAAGCTGACTCAACATGAGGAGCATAAGGAGAGGCCTCTGCCAGCGGTGGCTACAACATGCCGAGTTTAGAACGAGCGAGCACCGTAGGTAGCGTGGCTCAATAACACAAATACTCTTGAAGAGATCCTGGTATGTAAAACAATATTATAAGCATGCACAGGATTCTGGACTTAAATGAAGGCGGTAATGTTAATTGAATTAATATACAAAGAGTATTTGCAGAACAGTATTATGTAGTTCGAATGTTATAAAACGATTGATACGTGTAAGAAACGATTGATAGGTGAAGATTCTTCTGCGACATAGTAAGAGCAGACCTTGTATCCTGTTGGAATCTTGTAGGATTGAATACAATAATGCCAATAATACATACAATATTCTAGTTAGAATTTGATAAGATGAATGCATCAGATAAGGGTAGGTTTGCATAGGCATAGGTCATCCTATTGTGAAAGCTCATACGCTGTACTGCGTCACGCGTCTGATTTTCAGAGGGGGGAATGTGACTGCTGGCCACATGCGTTATATCAATAGTTTAGAAATAACAAGTCATACGATGGCAACCACTTACGAATGCATTAATTTCTAATCTTATGGCCTGTCAGCCGACCGTAATTAAGAGCAAAAACAACGTCTTAGAAAGCTATTCGTTCATATTTTATGGGCATTCCGAGCCCCTAGCCCTTAGAATAAAACATTTTAAGATTTTGGACAAATTCTGAGAAGGTCGGAGTGCTGCCTGCAGATGTTAGCAATAACTTAGAGTAATTTAAGCCGACGTATTCTGTAGAAATTACGGAAGAGGTCGGCCTCCCGCACATGTGCATTTAGGACAATTGACGGACGGCTACATAAAAAAATGGTAGAATGACTCCAGCATGGACCTTTTGGTAGCGTGGGGTTTTATGAATTTTAAACGGAGAGACGGTGAAAAGGCAGTTGGTTTCTGGCCGCGACAAGCGACGGTTGAGGGTCGATCTTGAACTGCGATAGGGCGAGGGCTAGTGTCCAGGCTAGTTAATTTAGGGGATTTGGGAGGTAGCCTATGTCCTAGTATGTCGCGAAGTAGTGAGTGAAATAATTACGTCAGACATAGTTGGGTTTAAGCCCAGATTAGATTAGTATAATATAATATAGAATATTAAGTGCGTGTAAGTGTTGGCGTGATTGGGTGAGTCATTTATTATAATAACTATCCCAGGCTGATAAAGTTACTATAGTTCCTGTAATTAAGCAGACAGATCCATGTCCCTCTTTATTATTATAAATGTATTTATAGTATGGACTCAGTACGGGTGATGCAGCAGAGAAGCTACTAATGATAATTTATTCCCGACTGACTCCAAATAAACCATTTATGTGATTGTATTCAATCATTGGAGCCGATTTGTCTTGTTTTATATGCCCATATCCTGGTCCTTACCTTAGCGGATATTTATCAGCTTCGTTTGGCTATAGGGAAGAATCGTATGTATGGAGACAGCCCTCCGCCTAACTTGTCCATGAGCTCTGATGCTCTAGACTCTAGACTCCTGACGACTACTGACTATAACAGGAGGGCAGAACCATGATACTCGCAGCTCATTTAAATTTAACTAGGCAAACCGCCTATCTAGAATCAGATTACCAGCCAAACGTTATTGATAATGTCCGCTTCCAAAAAGGTCTTGCCACAGAGCACTTGCGTGAAGATTTGACGCGCACACATTCCCGGGAGATGTGGTAGGCATTACTAAGTACCACTAACTGAATCAGTAGGTGTCAAAAGACACTAGGGAACGTATTTCGATAAAATCCAACCCGTCCGTTCTGTAGGACTATTTATGAATCGTCACTGTTTATCGAAACACGAGTACTACAAGATGCAATGCGTCTTTCGAATGGGGCAGATTAAGGGGATGTGAGGATGACGAGATTCCACCTCGGTGTGCAGCAGGAATAATCGCAATGAGTTCTGCTAGAGACTGAGTCTACGGTACGCTTGTACTAACTTGTGTAATACCTTAGAATTGGGACGGTTTGTCAAGGGTGTCAATCACATAATATATTTACAAGTCATAAACTCAGAACTTGTCTCCCTCGATAACAGGGAGCTTCGCAGTTCCCCTGTCCTAGGGTGGAAGGAGACATTTATTTAGTGTCTAGGGAGCGTGTTCTGTTAGAATCGTAATAGTATCCTCAGAGGTTCTATGCGTTAGGTCTAACAGAACACGTGCAACGAAGCATACGTTAATATAACGGTTCCCGGCTTCACTAAAGTGGGTATAATTCGTAGTAGATAAAGTAACGTGATCTAAAATTACTTATAAAGTGCAAGCGTAACGATCCCCCACCACGCCACATAATAAGGTTTATTACAGATGGCGGAGACAGCCCGCGTGCAGCATTTATATAATAGTTCTTAATATATTACATTATATAATTTTGCTTTTCCTCTCGACTTGTTAGCGTCATATCATATCTATTATTATAAATTGTATACTTGTGTGTCCTAACTGTGAATTCCCATACTAACTTCCTCTGACCCCCTCCGGTCCTTGAACTTTATAAGCGGGAACCGGGGGTTTAATACATGGGAATTCATTTCTTATATCGGTGGGAGGATAACCAAGTCTGGTGACGAATTCCTACAGTTACACGCGGGGTTGGGGCGTGTTTCCTCTCCCGCAGGGAGAGCCGCATTTAACTGTAATATTATCACAATTAGGAAAAACGAAAATTTTATCAGCCTAGGATAGTTTAGGTACAATCACATTATGTTAAGCCCGAATTTATTCCTATGGTTCTAAAATAGTGAGGAAAAATACTGTGACGTCAATTAACAGTGTTGTCGATTATTTTTTATTAATTAATTTTGACAGGAAGTTTGTCGGAGCACTTAGTTACTAAAATAAAAATGATTGTCTTGCTGATGACCGTCGTAAATGCTACATTAAAATGTCATAAAAACGTTAATATATAAACATTAAAAGGGATCTATTAATATAATTACATATCTATATGACGTACATAACAAAATTAACAGACTTATGTTAGAAACTTTTATGTGCTTCTCTCAATAAATCAATACAAAAAACTAAGTTTATAGTTGTTAGGACTCTTCTCGTCTGTCTATCTTTTTTCCTACTAATGTGGGTTAGGCTTCCAGTCTGACCGGATGCAGCTGATAACTGATTACCAGTCTATATTACATAGAATATACGACTGTCTACCAGAAGGCCTATCCTCCGTTCACAATGTAGTTGTAATTTCATTTCGGCGACAAACAAATGTCTGAGACCTGCACCCTAATTGCGGAACATACTATTATTTATCATCATCATCATCTTAGCGTTAATCCCAATCGCATCCGAAGCTTCTCAGCTTTGAAGTCTGGGGTCTTTACCAGTCTAATTGCTGATTTTGGTTAAACTTCGATAATTTCCGTGAAGCGACTGCCGTCTGACTTCCATAACCTGAAGCATTACAGTTAGACCAATTATTGGACTTTTGAGGGCTCCAACAACCCGTAACGACTGCCATTAGAAGTTCGTGTGGCAACCGGGAGCAACGGATTAACGTGCTTTCCGAGGCGCGATCAGACCAGTGCAAATATTGATATTCCTGCATACAAACATTTGCACTGCGCGGGTATTGAGCCCGCGCTTCCTTGCGCAGCGGCCGCGCTCGCCACCGCTACGCCACGGAAGCTGTCATGTAACACACTATATTATTATCAGTTGGAATCATTGTGAAGCATATTGCTAAGCTAATCTATTGCTCCAGATGTTCCAAATGTGTCTGATCAACCACAAAAATAACGTATTAAACGCAGTTGAAGTGTCAAAATAATATCCATTGCTAGTGTGTTACGCAATTACCCTGCTGATTGTGAAAGTTCTTAAAATTACCTACGAGAATTGCTTCTCTGATCTCCACGTTGCTCTTCTGAGCTACTGTGCAGCAAGACAAGAAGCTTGGACCAGTAGAAACCTAACTGTCCAGTGTTAAACGAGGGTTGTGTTATTTAACATATTTTCATTTTAAAAGAAGTACTTGAGAGAGCGGTAGAGCAGATCAGCCCGTTGTTACCGCTCTCACTCTCACCAGTATTGAGCAGAACGTTACCCCAGCGAAACCTCAAGTTAACTATCATCATCAACCTTTTTATCGTCCCACTGCTGGGCACAGGTCTCCTCTCATACAGAGAAGGATTGAGCGTAATCACCACGCATGCTCAATGCGGGTTGGCGATTTCAGACTTAAAGTCCAGGTTTCCTCAAGATGTTTTCCTTCGAGTTAACTATAGCGGGTTGTAATCAGATTTATTTTCACAATAATATGATGGATATTTCTAACGTTTAAACACGCACTGACCTCTGGAACGCCGGTAGCTTTATCTGTAGTACAACTGATAACCTCACATAACAATTTGTTTTTCCTTTATTCCTCGATCAGTACCTACTTAGAGATATTGAGTGTTTATGTCAATAAGACTCCTTCACTGAAGACAAGTTGCGTCGTACTTTTTTAAAAACTTAATTGATAAGATTTTCACGAGGCACGTGGCTAAATAATGATAGCACAAGTCGACGCATAAGGTTAAGTTACCCCGTGCAGGGCGCGATGCCCGGACAGACCGGGCCAGCACGAGAGTGTTTGGTCAGAATCATGAAATCCCATGGCCCCACGCGCACGTGATAGGAGATACACCACCCGGGTGTCTGTCCTATCGGTTTTAGCCAGTAGGAGTCTGACAGAGCCCGGCGTCCAAACCAGGACGGCGGACATGCATGAGCATTTTCAACCCCGGAACAAAAAAAAAGGCTTACCGTGGTTGGGTGGTGGATGTGGACCACCTTTACTTACCGAGACCCGTCTGTCTCTCAGGAACTCGTTGGTCCCGGTTATAATTCGTTATAAAATACAGGTTTCACAGATTGACTGTCATCTGTGAGATCATAAATTCATATACTTGAGGAAATAGTTATTTATTAAATCATGTCACAAAAAGTAATGATTTGCATCTGAATATACTGTTTGTGATGATGGTGTGGACGTCTGAGGATCTCCTCATCATGTCCTGTCCTGATTAGTAGGTCAGAGTACCTGAGCTTAATCAGGAAATCAGGATCAGTATGGACAAAAACTTTTCATAATTTTATAGCGTTAAGTTTCGTGATACATCCGTGTTGGTTTGCTGTTAACGGCACATATCACATGACTATCTGAACCAAATGACGATCCCGTAGTTGCAAGTAATCTTGACACAATCATAAAGATGAATGGTGCATAATTTGGTCATAATAATGTTATTACAATGACGTTTTGCTACAATGAATTCTCGGTGGTAGGCAACAACATCAGCCGCCGGCATAAGTTACCACCCACCAGACAAAGTCTTGCCGCCAAGCGATTCGTCGTGTTCCGGCATGATGTCTGGTGAAGCCGTACGGAGAACGGGCCTGAGCAGTTGTGTTGCGATGTGTGCTGGGTACGATGTGCCTAATGTTGTTGTGTCGGGAGTTTGGTCGTGAAGGCTCTCCAGATCATCCTCTGGCGCAGCATCGTTGGTCGTGTTGTTGGGTTAAACATTGCATCACCTCGCTCAACTGCCGTCTTCCTTCCTATTCACTCAGTTTTTTTGAGTGAATAGGCTTAATAAGCTAGTGTGCTTTACCATCAACGATTGCATCACTGCTTACCATCAGGCGGGATTGCAGTCAAGCACTAGTTTATAACTATTAAAAAAAAAAAAAAAACAATATGTATATTATATTAAATTGAAAACGATAGCTTGGTACTAGTTTACCAATAACAACGACTCCTAAGATAATTCACTCGTCATTAAATTTATTCTATCGAACGTCATGTCATTGAGATTAATAATGGGTTTTTCTTTTTTAGTCTACATTAATATTCGAAAAACCAGATTGAAAGATTATACCCTCATTATAAAACAACATGCTTAATCTTTGAATATTGAATAGTAAAAATAAACTAATGATATCATTAATTTATGTCTGTGAAATATTGGGAGAACTGGTAGTTACCAAGAAAATGAAATTGATTTGATTAATCATGACATTCAGACACCTCTAACCTAATAATTCCTACTAATATTATAAACGCGACAGATTGTGATAATGAATGGATGGATGGATTATTTTTTGTGCTCTTTTACGCAAAAACTACCGAATGAGTTTTCATGAAATTTCTCAGTAACATAGTTTTTATTTTTCTAATGTTATAAACAAGTGTTTATCCGCAATCACTTTGATGGTAAAGCGCTCTAGTTTCTGTATTACATTAATCTTTTCACTAATTCTTAGATTTTATATCAGAATGACACATAAGGTATATTTGACACTTATCGGGTGAAACGGCAAGGCGCAGCTAGTGGGTAATAATTTCTCTACCAAAATTATTCAAACAAACATCCTTCAAACTGCATCCTTAACCACAGAATTTAGTCCCGATCCAGCCGCTTAGTTTACTGACTTTCACGAGCACGTCATCTGTGTAAACTCCAGTATCGTAATGTTTGAACATACAATCATTGATGGCGGCTACCGGTTGACCTACAAACGATAACGCCGACTGCTCCACCAGTCGCGTGCGACGCTTACCAACGAGCGTACATGTTGTTCCACCGTGTCCTTCATGTATAACAATTTCTACTGCAACCTGATAATAACCCTTGTCTGTGTCGAGACCCGATACTATTGATAACTTATCATTTGATAAGTCATTTTGAGCTCATGTGTGTTATAGTGGCTGTGTTATGTGAATTTACTCATATATGTGATATAATAAAATAATGGAACAGTGTTCACGTGATATTTAGTGGATTATTGCAATGCTAGTGCGAATGTGTGGGAACGAAGATAGGGCGCCGGTGAACTGCAAGGTAATGTGACAGGTTGCACGCTTTGTTGACAGCAACGAGCGTGACGCGAGCTAGTTTATGTCAATGAATTATTTGAACCAATAAGTTGCAAGTACAGACAAAGTCTTGCCGCCAAGCGATTCGTCGTGTCCGATCCGGCATGATGTCTGGTGAAGCCGTACGGAGGACGGGTCTGAGCGATTGTGTTGCGATGTGTGCCGGTTACGATGCACGAAATGTTGTTGTGACGGGAGTTTGGTTGCGGAGAGTCTCCAGATCAATCTCCCTCTAGCGCAGCATCGTTTGGTCGTGTTGGTCTTGGGTTTAACATTGCATCACCTCGCTCAACTGCCGTCATCCTTCCTATTCCTAAGTTTTTTAAGTGAATAGGCTTAATAAACTAGTGCGCTTTACCATCAACGATTGCATCACTGCTTACCATCAGGCGGGATTGCAGTCAAGCACTAGTTTATAATTATTAAAAAAAAAGAAAGTCAATTGACACAATTGTTACTATCGTGTAGAAAGTATGTAGAAGGAATATAGGAGTTTATCTTTCCTGTAAATATACCGGATCCTGTTTTATATCTACACACAATTGTAGTTAGAGCATTATTATCACTTGTTTTCGTTATTTGAATTTTGTGTTTCACGAACTAAATAAATGTTCTTCTTTCATTCTTCAACTTTGTAGAGTTGTTCTCTATTTATCTTACTAAAGTTTCCGGCTCTTTTTAAAGTTCTGAAGTCCCTCATTTATGTCCGGATATTGGGTGGTATTTGGTAGCAATAGGGAAGCATTTTGCTTGCGTTAAAGAAGCAGGCAATCTGACTAGGATCGTATTTCTCGCAATGAACGAAACCGCGCGAAATCAAAGCGAGATAGAGGGAAGCATTTTGCTTGCGTTAAAGAAGCAGGCAATCTGATTAGGATCGTATTTCTCGCAATGAATGAAACCGGGCGAAATCAAAGCGAGATTGGTGGGCTTAGCTGCAGAATTGACGTGGTAAGGAACAGGTAAGTGTCTTGGTTTTGTTGAATAGGATCCTAGTAAGAGTTTGCTTCATTTTCCAGTCAAAAATTGGTAAAGAGTCAGTAGTATTGTTGTACTTGTACGAACGCCAGCAAATCAAACGACTACGATCTATGAAATTTTTTAAATAGATTTTCAACTTTATCGCTAAATTATTAAGGTTTATTAGGAAAATTTGATAATTTTGGGTAGCTTGACCTATTGACGTTAACATTATAAACGCGGTCTGTTTGTGATCATTAGTTATCTAACACATTTAAGGAAAACTGTCCGAGTTGAGACAGAGTTCGTCTAGTAATCAAACTGTAGTTTTACATCATTATATAAAGATTATATTGTGAACTTTTGCTAAGGTTATAAATAAGACCTGAATGACAAACGATGAACTTTGTTTTCAATCACTGTTAACCTATTTAAAGACCTTTAGTAGTAAGTTTAATGTGAGTCATTTTGAAGCATTTTGCTAATCCATTGCTACATATATTCAATAAAATTTGGCTGCTTAGCAACCTAAATAACGCAATGAATATTGTTGAACTGTCAAAATAAAAATCATTGCTAATAACGATGTGTTGCATAATTAATTGCAACGCTGGTTTTCCCAATACAATTTGGTAAATGTGTCACACAAATTCTGCTGTCTCCACCTTCTAAATATTTTCATTATTATATTACTGTTATTCACTGATTTATATTCTACACTCTTTTGTAGTCACATTCATCACTTGTCATGTCCACATCATGGCATAAATCCCTTTCATTACTGGCGCCTCTTCCAAACTCACTCTAATATATTAATTTCTTGTTTATCCATGCTCGTTACTGCACGTTTGCGTCTCATCACCCTCATGTGTGCTTCATCCTTGACTGAGCTGTTTTCTGAGGCAGAACGACGAATTTCGTAAGAAAACAACAATTTTAAAACTTGTTTTTAAACTCGTGTTCTAAACCCCACACAACCATAAACTTTGCATAAACACTGACAAAACCAATTACAATTTTTCCCGCGCCGTTACCACTATGCAATTAATACGTGGTCTTGTAGCTTACTAATAATCATGTCATAATCAGCCGGTTGCATGTGAAAAGCACGGGAACAATATCATATGTAGAAATTAATCGCTATTTGACTTTCATAAGCATAGCATTTAATGCTTATCTTGGGAAATTCCAATGAAGCCATCGGATAAATGAAAGAAATAGTATACAAACTTTATGTTACGTCTTGTCTTTTATAGGATGTAGATAGTTTAATACTTTTTATATGATACTTGGGAGTTTAAGGCCGTTATGTCAGACTGTTTTGATACCTGTTGAAATGATGAAGTGTCCAAGTCCATCTTGATTAAAAGCCACTGTCCCGTAAAATGATTGTTATCAAAGTATTTGTTTTCCTCTTTATGATAAGATTGTGTCATCGACCTAACTGGCCATCGGTCTTTCTAATCTTCAACTCCACCTTCAAAATGATGATAAAATGAAATTTTGACGGTGTATTTTTGGAATATTCTTTTTCAATAACATGCCATAATCTGCCTATATTGTTCCCACTGTTGGGACACAGACCTCCTCTCGAAGAAAGGGAGTGGGCTGTAATCTACCACGCGGGACCAGTGCGTGGTGGAAGATGTTAAATGTCTTTGAAGTTTTTGACTTTAGAACATGACGGTTTCCTCACGGTGTTGTCTTTCACCGTTTTGAGAGCAGTGGTGGTGAATTAATTTACACAAAGTAAAGCGCCTGATGGGTTCGAACCTACGACCTACAACTTGTAAGTTGCAGTCGATACTACTAGGCTGTCACTGCTGCTTTTTCAATACCCGACACAAAAACGACGCAGTGTTATACATAACTTTGACGTCTCTATCTGTATGTGTGTGTGTGGCATCGTAAGTCCTGAATGGATGAACCGTTTTTGATTTTTTGACTTATGTACTTATGGTATTAGGCTAAGCTTTGTGTTTTCTAATCCTGTATTGCACCTTTGCGCCTTTTTGTGCTGTTTGTTTACTTTCGGTCCTTCCAGTAATGTGGATTCTTTATTACTAATATTAAGTATTGCTAACTAGCCAGTGTTTTAAACGATTGCTTGCGCTGGGAGAGCTTTCACGGACTGACCATTTGTGGGCTCAATTCCCAATTCCTACTACCCGTCCCGCTCTGGGCTTGTCAGACTTTCACTGACTAAACCTTCCTTATTCCTTCACTTGTCTGAGCGCCAGGGGCCACAGTATTGTTCGCCGCCTGGTAAGGGCCAGGCCCGAGTCGAAGACGCGTTGTGTTTCATGCGCGCCTCGAAGAGATGTTAGCGTATCGTCACGGGGTCCACGAAGACCGATGTTTCATGGGTCAGGGTTGCGGGTTGGTTAAAAAAAACCGTCACCCTGGCGCTCAGGCAAGTGAAGAAACACGCGTGGGTTTTAGTCAGTAAAAGTCTGACACGCCCTTCCGCTCCGCCCAGAGCGGGAGAGATCATTTGATAATTTCTCATCCCAAATAAAATGAAAGGAGGGCACGGTATCTCTTTCGAAGAACAGGCGGCCCTGACAGGCATTCCCAAATCATCACTCCATGCCTTACAAAGTAAATACGATCCTGTTGCGTGTACGAACAGGTTGAAGTATTTTTGGACTGTTATTGTTAACTAAGCACACAGCCACAGTAGAGAACAGTAGATTATCTAAGGCCGCCCGCAGAGTTATTTGCCTACTCTTGCGTTGAACCCTAGGGTTGTCACTTTGATCTAAATTTATAGAATAAAAAGCATATTATGATTGAATATTTTACCAATTTATAAATTTAGTAAAAATAAAAAGCCTTTATTCACATAACATTTATTATATTAAGTTACAAATTTGATACCGACAAAATTTTTAAGACTACTTAAGTGTAACACTAAATTATATTCTAAAGCTCGTAAATAATGATAAATTTTAAGTGATGTGTGATATGGGAAATCGATATAACTGGTTCTTATCAGAGAAGATTGTAAGTGATGAGTAGGTACTTAAATGTAACACTAACACAATAATATTTACAAGCTAATAACTAATGCTTAAATGATATAAAACATGAGAACGTAACCAATAAATATGTAGTTCTTATGAAAAAGTAGACATTGGTAAAGCTACGATTATGTATGGGTAGCGAATATTTAACAAATGATACCTTACTTTAATAAAACCGCAAAACCTTTTTAGCCTCATTAGTTTCTGAGGTACAATTATAATGATTGTTTATATGGGTACTGTGTAATGTTTATTTATATAATCGGATAGCAACAGCTAGCTCAAATGCAACAAAGGCGCCGCTCGCTTACTCGCTATTAAATTAAAGGTTATAATGTTATAAATAAAATTCTACGCAACCCTAAGCGTTAGTCGGTCACATTTTACTATAATTTTATTAACTTAATATTATGATTAAGACGCCATATTTGGATCAAACAACACTTAAGACAATAGAAAAAAAAATAATAGTAATTTGCAATATTGATTATTGTGAAATTGTCCTTATTACACTATACTCTACAAATAAGTTTACTTAAACGATATTTCGTACTCAATCCTCTGTTTTATAGTAAAACTGGGCTTCTTAAAATAAACTTAACTTTAAACATAGTAGTCAGGAAGTAAATCTGGGAATACAATTATATGGAAAAATGCGACTCAGGTACGCTCTTAATAAAGCAAATAATCTGTGAAACAAACAATACATATATCACATTTTCTAATAAGATTTAAGTTGTAGGTACTTACATTTCTGGTTCAGTAGGAAGTATGAAGAATGATAAGTCCGGATTTGCGAAATCATTATTGAGGCACCCGAAAACACTACAATATTTTTTTCCCCTTTTGAAGTCATGATACTCGTAATAATTAATATTATGGTAAGTGGCCGGCGAGAATTGACGAACGCGAGCGGTCATGTAATTTACGCGCGTGCTCACAGTCACGCGGCACAGCCCGTATTGCCGCCATCCTCTACCATCCTATATTATGCCAGCGTGTGCGTAAAATCGCGTACCGACACGGCGCTCGGCGCGTACGCATACATTCAAACCGAGAGCGGCTCGTTTATATGAAGATGTTTTACTGTTCTCTGTCTATTGTGACACAGCCATTACCTTGTTATCTTATCACAATAAACATTGCAGCTCTCTCGCATATTTGTCGTACACTCATGTTGCACCGGGCCACGGATATCTGCGTTTCGTTTACACTGGCATTAGCGGCCAGACTGTCTACTAATTTGTTTACTTTCGTCACCGCCAAGTTATTACGTAGTAGAAACAGGACAGGTTTTGAATCTACCATCTTCATCTATTGACGTAACTCCTTTCGACGACTTGAAAACCCAGAAGCATGTCATCTTATCACAATAAACATTGCGTCTCTCTCCTATATTTTTCTTCACTCATACTGGACCGGGTCATGGATGTCTGCCGTTCGTTTAAACTAGCATTAGCGGCCAAATTGGTCTAATTTGTTAACTTTCATCGGACTTCTGCATTGCAAGTTTTGCTGTTACGTCTGTTTGAAGGCTGAGATTTGAGTTTGTATTTGATTGGTGAGATTTCTGTATCTCCGATGAAACTTTATCTATGTACACAAGCGAATGTCTACTTTTTGCAATATTAATCAATCTCACGTTATGTTGTGGTGTAAAATTGATTTACATCCGTCTCCTCCCATCAGGTTCGGTCAGTATGTAGTTATCTGTCATTTTTGGTGCAGCGGCGAGGCACAGTTTGCTGTACCTTTTTTTTCATCTTTTTTTTTTGTATGTTTATGCTAGATGTATTGAGTGTCTTTAAGTCTGTGATGAATAAAATGTATTTTCGTTCTTTCTTCTATTACAACATTGGCTAAAAGAGGATGGGCCTCTTTTAGCCAATGTTGTATACCACCATATTATATTTTATTAGCTTTCAGATTGTTAAGATTCATAAAAGCTAGTACTCGGCCACCCTGTGAAAAAATAAACTGATTTATTTGTCGCTAACATGCGTATTTGTCTTATGTTATAAATGGAGTCTTCATCTGCCATTTTCTCAACTATATACTACATACATTGGGGGCGGCATCCAGTCTAATGCAGCTAAATACCAGCATTTCACATGAGGTCACTGCTTATCTGACCTCCACAATACTGTCCTTGATAATACGGGGCTTTTTCCGACTCGAAAATGGTGTGTGTTATAGTACATTACGATATTAGTGCGTAATGATGGTTATAACATGCGAGGCGGAATTTCAGCTCGAGCCGAAGGCGAGGGTGTAATTGAGCCGAGCATGTTATAACCAATACGCACGTATATCGTACGACGTTTTTTAACACACTTGCGAGGAAACAGAAAAAAAAGTATTTTATATTTTGTTCATTTTAAATAAACTCAATCTGTGAATGCACACTGTTGCTTTCCCGCCATTAGTATTATTATTTGCCATTTCAAATATGGAACAGCGCGCAGCGCGAGTCGTGCGGCGGCGATCAGTTCCATATTTACTTGAAATGGAAAATAATGCTGTTATGGAATTTGTATGGACTATAACTTAACTATTTGCTTTGATAACACACGCGTTTGTTATGGCCCGCTTTACATATTTAAAACCGGTGGAATTACATCAGCTTTACGAGCAAGGGTGTTAAAAAATAAGTAGTACTTTTTTAAACTGGATTTCAACAAAATTATTTTACTAACATTATAAGTCAATGGTGCTGATTCTCTTGTTCAAAAACTAAACTAATTTTAAGTTCAGTTCATCTTTTTGTTCCTATTTCATTAAGAAAAGGATAGAAGATTATTTTTAGTTTAATCCTGTCAAATTAAGATATTCCATAGACAGCTTAGACGCGATTATAAGCATGGAAACTTAAAATACATCAATTTAAGTCAAGCGCAGACTAATTTGACAGTTCTGAACTAACATATTATGTTCTGTCTTTTAATGAAATATATAGAAAAATATGCTCTGAACTCAAGTTTAGTTTAGTTAGTGAACAAGAGAATCGGGGCCAATTCGACAGCCTCCGTGGCGTAGCGGTAGCGGACGCGGCCGCTGCGCAAGGTGGCGCGGGCTCGATCCCCGCACAGTGCAAGTATTTGTATGCATGAATATGAATATTTGTACTAGTCTGGTCGTGCCTCGGAAAGCACGTTAAGCCGTTGGTCCCGGTTACCATACGAACATCTAGTGGCAGTCGTTACGGGTTGTTGCAGCCCTCAAAAGTCCAACAATTGGTCTAACTGCAATGCTTCGATGTCGCCTTCGGGTTGTGGAGGTCAGACGGCAGTCGCTTCACGGAAAATATCGAAGTTTAGCCATATCAGCAGTTGGACTGGTAAAAGCGGACCCCAGACTCCAAAGCTGAAAAGGCTTCGGATGCGACTGGGATTAACGCTAGGATGATGATGATGATGATGATGATGATGATGATGAGAATCGGGGCCACCTACTTACTAACAATATTGTACGGAACTTAAAACATGCCTTTCTGATTCTCATTCTAATGAATTTTTATCCTTTTAACTAGTGTTACTTAGTCTAATAAAAAATATACTGTTTTTGAGAAATTAATGACTTAAACGATAAATTATGGTGCACTAAGAATATTATATATTATAGTACTATTCAAAGGTCCTCCTCTAATGATCGTTTTCAGTTTTAGAATATTGATTCAGCTCCATTTCAATGTCCAGCGAAAAAAAACATGTATAGACGACAGCATGTCAAGCTATTACAATCAGTCAGTTTTCTTTATTACATTTCAACTTTATCTCTAAATTGTTAGGGCTCAAAGATGACTGGCGATATTTGACAGCTTTGGGTAGCTTGACCTACTGTCGGACAATCATCGTCATCCACTTTCTTCTCATAGCTCCTATCCCAATTTACATTTTAATGTGGGACGATGCGACATATCCCTTTCATTAAAAAAATGTTCTATGATGTTTTCTTATTGCGTCAAGCTCCTTATAATCAGAATTCATAGCCAATATTTATTATATTAATCAATTAATAATAACCAATAACTAAGTGGTGGTGGCCTAGTGGTTAAAATACCAGCCTCTCAAGTATGAGTGTGCGGGTTCGATTGCAGGTCAGGCAAGTACTAATGTAACTTTTTTAAGTTATATGTACTTTCTAAGTTTATCTTGGACACCAATGACTGAAGGTGAAGGAAAACATCTTGAGGAAACCGGGACTTTAAGTCTGAAATCGCCAACCCGCATTGAGCAAGCGTGGTGATTACGCTCAATCCTTCTCTGTATGAGAGGAGACCTGTGCCCAGCAGTGGGACGATAAAAGGTTGATGATGATGATGAACCAATATCTATTGTATTCTAAAATTATAATATTTACAAGTATATAAAAAGGAAGAGATATAATCAAAGGGCGTCAATGTTAATAGAACATGTGCCCCAAGACCTGGCAGCATTGCCAAGTTGTATGGCAATGCTGATTCTTTCACCAACTGCTTGGAGATGTCTAAACTAAATATTAATGAAATACTACAGACGGAACAAAATATTGATAAAATATTATGAGGAATACAAATGTGTTAAAATCCATGTTGATATAACAGTTTGTCACGTCTTCTTATGTGTTCAGGTGAATAACATACTTGCAATGACGCACGGAATAATATACACTACACGTTTGGGTTACAATATTACAATTGAAATATTAAAAAAAAAAGTGGATCGTAATAGTGTCTTGAGAAAACAAACAGTTTTAAAACAAACCTTCTTTTTCAATTTGGTTTATAACATTTCGCAACTTAGCTTATCGTAATATTATTTATTATGAATCTATTATTACAAGGGCGAAAGTTTGTAGAGGGTGTGTCCTGTGTTTGTATGTTTGTTACCTCGACATGCTCAAACAGCTTGACTAAATTTGGCATGCAGATAGTTTAAAAGCAGTAGTAACACTTAGCATACGTTTTATCCCGCTATTCCCACTATATGGAAACTAATCCGGGGTGAAACCGCGGGTGCTACTGGAAGACCAGTACCAACCAACAATAACAACCAACGCTGATGGCTTGATTCCATACTAAAACTTATTAATTTCTACGATGTGAGGCATCATCATCATCTCAGCGTTTATCCCGGTTGCATCCGCGGTTTCGCGTTGGAGCCCGGGGTCCGCTTTCCTGCACATTCTCCTCCATTTCGCACGATCTTTAGCATCTTGTGGTAGGAGCTTGTCGGCACGCATGTCATCTTTTACAACATAAATAAGTAGGTATATACGCAAAACAAGAGGCAAGATAGGACAATCGTCCATTACCTGATTACATACTTAAATTAATAATAATTAAAGAAATTCTAAGATAAGAAATGGTGTAAAGATTTTGAAGATAACGAGAATGTTAAATTTTACTTTGTCAATTACGTTATCTTTCCATGTAGGTATATGGCATATAATTGACCGCTCCTATTCTTTAATTAATTAAAATGAAGGTATAGTAGGCGTCGATTACGATAACACAAATTTTATCATGAATCCGTTACCTTATCAGTTTCCGTTAAATCAATGGATTGTGTGAATGACAAAGTGGGTATAAAGAACGTATTGTGTTTGAAAAAATATTTATACCTACATCATCATCATCATCATCATCATCATCAACCTTTTTATCATCCCACTGCTGGGCACAGGTCTCCTCTCATACAGGGAAGGATTGGGCGTAATCATCACGCTTGCTCAATGCGAGTTGGCGATTTCAGACTTAAAGTCCAGGTTTCCTCAAGATGTTTTCCTTCACCTTCAGTCATTGGTGTCCAAGATATACTTAGAAAGTACATTTATAACTTTAGAAAAGTTGAATTGGTACTTGCCTGACCTGGAATCGAACCCGCGCACTCATACTTGAGAGGCTGGTGTTTAAACCACTAGGCCACCATGACTTGTACCTACATGTATGCATATTAACATGTACTTAAGATAAAGACAGAAATCCAGAAAGTCGGTAATAAATTTGACTGTTATATTCTTTGGTCACTAACCAGATATCATAATAAATCGTTATAGAATGTACAGACGACT
This sequence comes from Sesamia nonagrioides, assembly GCA_017933935.1. Taxonomy (NCBI): domain Eukaryota; kingdom Metazoa; phylum Arthropoda; class Insecta; order Lepidoptera; family Noctuidae; genus Sesamia; species Sesamia nonagrioides. The sequence continues at coordinate 3,598,828 of JADWQK010001061.1, forward strand.
GCACATACCATGCATGCGGTGCTGTCAGATTTCTGTATTAGATTTTCAAGTTTATATTTAAAGCGTTAAGGCTCATGGTTGATTGGGAATATTTGACCAAGCAATTGTCTTTACAATTTATAGTTTGATTGTTGACACAAAAAAAACTATATTTGTCGAATTTGACACAAAATCATTTGACGACCGGCCATTAATATGGCAGAAGTCGTTTATAGGCTACCCGCTATTGACCTGGTGGTCAAATATAAAAGGAAACCTCAAAAAGTCCATTTGTCTGAACCAACAAACCAAGATATTGCGTAACGCACTGTTACTATCAGTTGGAATCATTTCGAAGCATATTACTAGTCCATTGCTCCTTGTGTTCAAAAATGTGTCTGCTCACAACGTAAAGAACGCGATGTATGTTGTTGAACTGTCAAAATAATACCCGTTGCTACTGATAGTGTGTTATAACCCGCGCAGATAAAGAAAAGATCTGTAAATGGCGTCCGCTCGCATGCGTTCTCACTCACTCTCTATCGCTGTCTATACTCACACAGTGAAGTAAGCGCTGCAAAAAAAAAATCATTGATCAGGAATTCAGGATTCCCTTTCCAAGGTACTTTATGCACTCCGAGTTATCGTTAATTTCGTTCTGCTAAAGTCTCCGTTATTTTGTTGTTTTTGTTGATATTGATGTTTTTGTTGAGTTTGAACAATCAAACTCAACAAAAACAACAATAAAAATAAACGCAACAACAAACAAGTAAAATGTCAAATTTACGTTGTAATTAACAATATTTACAACGTAAATTTGATACTTTACTATCTTAGCATTTGGTTTGTGATTGAACAATGGCATATTTTGTCAACCGTACCATAAGTATCCGCCGCCATTTTCAGATCTTTTCTTTATCTGCGCGAGTTATACGTAAGTAACCCTGCGGGACTCCAAATCCCAACTCCTTGTTGAAATGAAATGAATGATTGAAACGTCGGAATAAATAATAAAATACCCGTCTATCTATAGGTAACTCAATGATATCGGTATATTTATTAGATAGATAGTTATAGAGTCAGATAGTTTATTCAATGTAATATTCAAGTCTTTCAATTCAATAAAAATGTTGAATGGTGGAGAGCGTTAGTCAGGTAAGTTTGTTCTATCTTTGTTATACATAGATACTGCATAACCTTTGCCGATATATTATCAGGCTTTGACATTTTATCTTTACACTTATTGTTTATCAAAGAAAATCGGCTTATGCGATTACTTATCTTTTTAATGCTGAAGTACACGAAACTCTTTAGTAATAAATGTTTAGATTATCTCAGCTGGTAAATGGTAATCCCTATCGGAAAAATTATCTTTCTTTGTTGTACGTGAGTTTGAATGTAATTTCCCATTTTCCCCAACTTATCTTGTCTTTGTAGACTTTTTATTTTATATGGTGTTTAGTCACTGATCTGCTGGTAGTGTCTTTAACGAATCACACAGCAGCTAACACCCAATTAAATCCCAATTTAACGGACGGATTATCTCCCGTAAGTTAAGCCCAGCTAAAATTAAAGTTGGTTCATGTCTGATCATCTGCGCCGGCGCCAGGATCACATATCGTGGTCAGTGGGGCCCAGATAGCTGTCGAGTCCACCATGAAGTATCTGGGATTGGTGCTCAACAGCCGATGGGAATTCGGGCCCCACTTCCGGCGGCTGGAGCCCAAGCTGATGGGTGCAGTAGGCGCGCTGCAGGGGCCCGAGCGCCGCCTGTAGGCGGTTGTACGTGGGAATCGTGCAGTCCATGGCCCTGTCTGGGGCCCCTGTGTGGGCGATGGACCTGACGGCCGGAACACTAGCCATTCTGCGCAAGCCGCAGAGGGCGATTGCCGTTAGGATCGTCCGCGGGTATCGATTCGATTTCAATTTCCGATCGATTTCCTACGAGGCGGCTTGCGTCCTGGCCGGATCCCCGCCCTGGGACCTAGAGGCGAAGGTACTTGCGTCATTGTACCGATGGCGCGAGGAAGAGCGGACACGGAGCTCCAGTCCGGTGCAGCGACAGTTAGAGCTGCGCCGAGAGGAGCTCCGTCAGGTTCTGGTGGCGGATTGGCGGCAGAGGCTTATGCGCCCTACCGCCGGCCTCGCTACCGTCGCGCGTCGAGGCGATCCGGCCAGTACTCGACGACTGGTTCGGGAGAAGGCACGGGGCTCCCTGTCGTTCAGGGTGACGCAGGTACTGTCGGGGCACGGCTGCTTCGGCAAGTACAATCAGCTGTAGAAGTCCATTCCCACCTTAAAGACTACTGTCGCCTGCGCTAAACCGGCCACGCACACTAACGCATTATTTTTATTATCGCAGTCCTCATCTTTCTTTGAAGTAATGCAAAATTTCGTTACTTCATTTGAAGTTAAGTTAGCGGCCGCACTTAACAATGGTCTATCATAAGCGAGCGATTGTGGGTTCGATCCTTAATAACGGCAAATCTTTTTGTTGTTTCATATAATTTAAAATTATTATAACTGATTTGTATTTTAAAATAAAAATGTTTGCAAATAATATTTAAACGAATAGGAAAATTTACTGAATATTTATACCAAAATAGGTTTTTATTATACGTTTTAGTTTACTATAGATGTACCTAATATAATAAATAATATAATGCAATATATTATAAAGTTATATATTATTCGGTATAGATATACTTATACTAACAAATGAAACAAACGTTGAAATGGCAGCATTGTAATATTTTATATAAAAGTAATCCTTGACAAACTTATGATATTATTATGGTAAAAAATATAAAAAACATTTTTGGTTTTTAGATATGAAAGTTATAGTATTACATGTTATCATTAAAGAGGTTATAGCTTAATTATTCATTTTCTTAAAGAAAAGAGGATTGAAGCTTAACCTGAATATTATTACAATCATAAAATAATCTATACTTAGAACACTAAACAGTGCTTATTACATTTACAATTTTTCGCGTATATAGCATGCCATCCTGCAGTGCCTTTTTTCGGAGTTTGAAGGCATGAGATTATAATCTTCAAGCGCTTTCTTAGTTCAAAAGTAAACGAACTTATTTCTTATCGAATTCCGAAATTATTGTTTTTATAATTTACCAAAAGTAATTTGTATTGCAATTGCAAAAGGCGACATCTGTTAGCCATTAAGTCAACCGAACATATTACTGTCACTTAGCTAAATTACTTTACGAGTTGGTTTAGAGTCCGTTATTACGATATATAATGACATATATTTAAAACACTTTGTAGGACACTTCTGCACTGTGATTGTTATAAATTGTTTTTTTTTTTTTTTTTTTTTGTTTAGCTCGATAAGTCTCCACCAGTATCGCCAGTTTGTTTTTAAACCACAAATGCAACCTCTCTTCTTCGCAAGAATCAAAGGTTTATTCAACGGTAAATATTGTTGTTTCGTTCCACTTGTTTCGACACATAAGCCACCTTCGTCCTCCAACCTCTTGACTTTGGCTTACAGTATTTCTCTAAAACAATAACAAATTTATTACACACTTTCAACAAGAGAGTGGTTTGCACCTTACCCAAATAATAATAAAAACAACTTACACAAAAGCCGGTTTCATATTATGATATTTGAGATATATTGCTGCATATGCCTGCATATTGATTAAAAAAGTAAAACTAATAACACGAACTCGTAACTATATGTTCACCAACCAATAACAGCTGAGTAATATTATTTGAGTTATTGTAGTTAATAATAGTTATTGTAGGTAGTGGAATATTTTTTGTTCAGTTTGTTCCAAATCTACCGTCATCTTTTTATAATGACTCTAATATAGAAAAAATCTTAAAATAAAGTATCATCGTTAAGTTGCGGATCGGTATTTTTACATATTTTTGTTGTCAGCATTCATAACTCACCAATAAACATTTCAAAAATATTTTGTAAGTTATTAGATTTGAACTCGAACCACCTTGAACGCCGATCAAGACGAGAACTGCTAGACTATTTAAACACTTACTGTGAGCGTTGAAATTAGTAAGTAGTACCTAACAATCATAAGCGGGCAGCAAGTTGTCAAAGTGTATAAGTGTGTATCAAACTTTATTATAGAAGAAGGTCGTAACTACAACTAGTATTGCTTGGCCATAGTTTTGTGAGATTGTAACTCGACTTTTGGTCTTGACTGTACCTGCGTCGTCTAGGCAGCGAGCCGGACCCTCGGTGCCACCACTGCATCCAATGCGGGGAGGACACGGCACAGCACACGCTCTCCGAGTGTGTAGCTTGGGAGGAGCAGCGCCGTGTCCTCACAAATGAAGTAGGAGGCGACCTGACGCTGCCGGCAGTACTGCGGAGGATGGTCGGCAGCGCAGAGTCGTGGGACGCGGTGGTGTCTCAACTCCCTTTCCGGGCCGCAGAAGATGCACCGGGCGCCGAGGAAGGGCGGATAACGCCCTTTTCCGCCCCCCATGAATGGGTCCAGCGGCGAGGGACATGGGGAAGTCCCCGCCCCTTATTCGATGGACCCAGAGGCGGAGGCGCGCGCGAGTGTCGGCGCGCGCCTCTGAAGCGATGCACGAGGTAATTTAACACCCCACTACCCCGTGCAGGAGAAGAGGCCTAACAGACCGGGTCAACGCGAAGGTGTGGGGCCGTGGAAGAATTTAGACACCCGCGGCCCCACACGCAGTCGTGATAGAAGAGACACTGGGGTGGTTTTAGTCAGTAAAAGTCTGACAGGCCCCGTCGCCCACCCCAGGGCGGCCAACATCCTATGAAGATTTCCAACCCGAAAAAAAAAAATGTCTGATGCTCTAGTTTAGTTCTCCCAATCGATTCTGTAAAATTATCATCGTGAAAAGTGGGGTGAAATGAGCTGTCAATAATCCCTTATTTGTCTGGAATCATCAGAAATTTGGAACCCAATAATAGGTTTTTTTTATTCCACGTGTTATGTTTTTATCTATATCTCCAAATATGATATTGACACTTAAGATAAGCTGTCATATGATCACATCACATCAGCTGGTATCAGGCGGTCATTTCCGGCGTTATCTTCCTTATACTATTGTATACATAGAGACCTCGAACACCTGTGCCGATATGTTGTTTCGTTTTTCTATTTCTGTTTTCTTGTAATGGTTCAGTATGATTTCTGGGCATTTCATTTGGGAATTTATAGTAATGCGTAATTCGCTCTCCGAAGAGGCCTGTATCCCAACTGCGGGAGCATTATAGGCTGAATCTGTAATATGTATGTAGATATGTATACTTTGATAATGAAGTAATCGGTGATATTATTTCCAAAATACGTTTATTTAGGAACGAGGCTGATTATATTGTCTCGTAAGACTATTACAAAAATACATCTATGTAAAAACAACCATTTAATTATACAATATGTAAAGAAAACCCTGTCCGACCCATAAGGATAATAAAGGTTAGGTAAACACATGACCAAATGTAATATATAATTTTACGTAAACATCATAGTAACAATACTAATGAATTTTGAAATAATCTTTTTTCCCCGCGAATTAATTCCAACTTCCCCGATACTTGATAATTTTTAAAAAGTGACAGCATCATTGTGACGGTACACTTATGCGATTCGAAGGGTGTCCTACCGCACACGCATTAAGTTACCTCTTTTTGCGAAATAATATTTACTTTTCAGGGGATTTTTTTTAATCTTTAATCCAGCTTTGTCGGCATTAGTAGAATCAGTTATCGATACCTAACAATAACTTCACGGATCGGACAGGGTTTTCTTTACATATCCAAACTAATGAAAAAAAAAATCGCCTGGTCTGGTGGTGGTGTGTCTGTCTGTCTGTCTGTCTGTCTGTCTGTTACGCTTTCACGCTTAAACCTCTTAATCGATTTTGATGAAATTTGGCACAGGTAATCTTTAGACCCTGAGAAAGGACATAGGCTACCTTTTATCCCGGAAAAAATTGATGTTCCCGAGGGAAATCTAAAAAGCGCGATATAACCGAACTCCATGCGGGCGAAGCCGCGGGCGGAAAGCTAGTTGTATATATGCAGTTGAAGTGAAATTATAGCAAGTCAAAATTAGTACAGCACAATAAATCCAATAGACACTATCTTCAACGCTGCATAAATTAATAAAGAAAACAAAACTATTAAACATGCAATTTACAATATTAAAAAGCTTTTATTATCAGCAGCACCTACATGACCTGGCGACCTCTTAGGAGCAGTGCACTTTGAAAAAGTGTTGACACTAGATAACGTGCTGACCTCTCGTAATACTGACACTTATTGTGCCACTGTTATAGAAATTATCGGCACTTCGACTATTATGCTCATTCCGTGAGTCATTTGCTAAAATTGGCTAGTTGGTTTTTCTGTAACCTGAATGTTAAATAATTTGGGAAATTTAAATCTGATAGTGGTACAAAATTCTGCAATGAAAAATATAAAAAGATCAATATAATCGTCCAATGAATATTGTGGCAACAAACTGGCAGTTGTTAATTGTGTATTTGCTTTGCTGTTAATAAAATTCGTAGCGATTTTAGGATAGTTACTATTGTGAAATGTATTCAAAACTACCTTTCCGCCCGCGGCTTCGCCCGCGTGGAGTTCGGTTATATCGCGCTTTTTAGATTTCTTCGGGAACACCATTTTTTTTCCGTGATAAAAGGTAGCCTATGTTCTTTCTCAGGGTCCACAGATTGTCTGTGCCAAATTTCATCAAAATCGGTTGAGAGGTTTAAGCGGGAAACCGTAACAGACAGACAGACGGATAGACAGACAGAGTTACATTTGTATTTATAATATTAGTATGGATAATGAATATAATGATCTCTTTTTAACCGGCTTCAAAAAGGTTACTCAATTCGACCATATATATACCTATGTTTTCTTTTTATGTTTGTTGGGGATAACTTCGTCGTTTATGGACCGACTTTGATAATTCTTTTTTGTTGGAATGATGATATTTCCAAGGTGGTCCCATGATCACGACATCAAGGGTAACTTTCAAAAATCGTAGGGGTGACTAGTGCATTTGTAAGTTTTTGAATCAGGTATTTTAAAGCATTACAATTATAATATAAAAGGTCTAGAGTTGATATGATGATGTAGCCGGGAGATAGGCGAGGGAACTCCTCAACGGTTTACAGTAGCTACCATGTGTTTATACTTAATCCATTTATATTGACAAAAACTTTCCACCCATATGGATTATAAAGAAAGTTTGGAGTAGATCTGATAATAAAGAAAATACTGCATTGAAGTTTAACGTAGGATAACCACTACCTACTCGTCATGCTGATGTGACAATCAAAGGAAAGCTAAAGACTGAATTTAAGTTGCTTAATTGTATCTTCTCTAGCGATGCTCATACATTTATTCTGGTCCCAGAGGAATTTTATAAAAATTGGTTTAGTAGTATGGTATTTAAACCAAGATTATGGGTAACAATTCAGGTAAACAAAATTGCATCATTTGCTTGTTAGTCTATTCCCAACTATATTGATGGCAGTGTCCTGTCTGGCCGGATGCAGCTGAACAGTAATTTTCACAGATAAAATGTGTAAAACTAAAAGTAAAAAAAAAAAACAACGGTCTTCCAAATTCATATTCCATATCATTTCATTCATCATCATCATTCTCCTGCCCTTATCCCAATTTATTTGGGGTCGGCGCAACATGTCTTTTTCTTCCATGCATCCCTATCAGAAGCCATCTCGGCAGTCACTCCCTTCTTAGCCATATCATCCTTCACACATTCCATCCATCGTTTCTTTGGTCTTCCCCTACTCTTATAGCCATCAACATTCATAATTAAAACTCTCCTCACGACATTCTCCTCATTTCTCCGTAACACATGCCACATCATTTATATTCGTTTTTGCCGCGGCCTTCCGGAATTTGTTATTTTTTACTTTGTAGTGTTTTTATTCCAACTGTACCTTTTCAATAAAAGGCTTTAATTTAAAATACTTAAGTATTACATACTGAATGGAATATCTGGAGAATAAAGAAAGCGTTCCAGTCATTGTGATCTCATGATGCAGCCGCCTCAAACGTTTAACAATAACTTTGTCTTTGTGTAATCAGTTTATTGACAAAGCTTTCTTAAATTATTCCTAACTTAATACGATTGATAATTCGGTCGGGCGATATCATTTGTTTATATGATTTTAATGTGGCCTGTGACCCGAACACGCCGATCAGAGGGCAGATGGAATGCCGGGCGATAGCCTTTGCAAAATTGTGCCTATTGTTATAAAATATTCAGATATGGGTAACTCGTGAAGAAATTGATGATGAGAATAACTGGATATGATAGAATAAGTGGAATGGAAAATGAATAGAATGGAATGGATTGGAGAATAAATGGAATTAGAGACTATCGTTTATGTTAAAGTGATTCAAATGACGCTTTTGACATTATTTGATTCAGACATCAAAGATGTTTTGATAAAATCTCACATAATAAAGCGTGTTGGTTATCTTAATCTTGATATGTTTTCAGAAAGACGTTAAAATTAGGTCTAAATTTAAATATATTTTGATTTGTTCAAATAGCAAATGTAGCGTGCCACAAGGGCCTATACTACGACCTTCATTATTTTCTACTATAGTATTAGCGTCTCTTATCATCATCAGCTTTCAAATAAAGCCGTTTATCATAAACCCTAATTATACTAGTGTAAACACAGATAATAATATATTTCTCTTAAAATTATTTATCGTAAGACTATGTGGAGATTAGTGATCCATGATAACGCTGAAGATAAAAAATGATCATTGTTATAATTGCGCTGCTAACGATATCAGTGATTCGATTCAGTAAAAGAATTGATTTTGATAAAATACGATTTACATCTTTTTAAGTAGATTTTTCGCTTGATCATTGTTATTTCCTGGAAGTTCTCTCAATAATATTTTTGGAATGAAGTTTGTGGTAAATGAATGAAGTTTGTCAAAGCTTGTGGTAGGATTGAACTCGTAAAAATCGTAACAAAGTAAAAAACATCATGCCATGTCTTCATGTGACTCCCTCTCTCTCTGCATCTGTCTCTCTGTCTGACATATGATTTTCGAAGGCGCAGACACCAATAGTGAATGTAAATCCACAATGGCGGCAATGGTGGCTTTTTTAAAGCCTGTCTTCTAGCACCCTCTGTGACGATCTTATAGATTAAGTATAGTTCATTATTTTGATAAAATATACTTTATTGCCGCAGATAATTTCCCAACAACTAATGGACACGTGTATTTCTTGTGTTTTAAAACAAATTCAAATTTTATAGACAATTAAAAACATCTGCACCTATAAAAGTTATACGAACAATTTAAAATGAAATATTGACTTAATACAAGTGTGTAATTTATATTAACACGATTCTTAAACATGTTCTTAAACAAACAGATGTAGTCTGAGTAATGACAGTGCCATGTTTGGTGTGTAACTGGAGTTCGCTATAGGGGAAATGTGTATTAACAACATGTAACAACTTGGATGATCTATAAATAGATGTATTGTTGACTAAAAAATAGTTCATTTTTATATATTTCAATTTAATTTTACGCCGGCTTTAACCTATGTTTTCCAAATCTGGCCGTAATCATCTGATTGACAATCATTGTCGAAAATGTGTCGCGGCGCGGTGAACTTGTCAGGGTATTCTGGAAGTTCATTTAACGGCAGCATTCTCTGACGTCATTCCTCTTGATATGATCATTTCATTTGCTTACTAGTGTAGCGTATCGTAGTATTGACCCGGCGCGGTCGATCTGCTTTGATAACCTTACGATGACTGCGTGACGAAAGGCACGTGGTTCTTGGACGACATAAGTCTTTGTGGAATGTTCTGGAGCTTTGCCGAATGGAAGTTTTCCACAACGAATTCTGGTGGACAAGTACTCATCTGTTAATTTTAAGACATTTTTGAATTATGGATGCCTCGGTCAGTTGTGCAACTTATAACTTCATGTTCCCACAATAAGCTATAAGTTGCACTTTCCAAAATGTAGCATGTTTGTTTGTAGAAGAACGGGCAAGAATCTCCAAGAACGCTTTTTTAATTTGAATCAAATACGTATTTATGCAGTTGGTCAAACTTTGTCCACTATAATGTTGAGTTGAATTGAGATCTAACAATAATAATAAAAACAAATCATCTCTTGTACTTACATTAAGATGACTCAAGGATCTTAACCCGTCATTAACTATTCATGAAGTACTAAGTTAGATACGTCTTAAAGCTATGTGACCTTTTCAACCCAATTAATAAGGTAAATTGATATCCAAAGGCTGACCTTTGTAGCTGAAATCAGTAACTTCGCTATAAATAGTCTCATGACACAAGCAAACTTAGAATAATACAATCTTAGGATACTACAATCTTACGTCTGTAGTATCTAAAGCAAGTTGCGTATGTAATGGCATTAGCTTATTTAAGAAAACCATTATCTTTGTTACAGATGCGAGCTGTCCCGGCGAACGAGCGAGTATACACATTACGGACCCGGCCGCCTTCCCTCCTTCCCCCATCCCCCCTTAGCCTCGCCAGTTCTGGTGACAAGTCCTTAGTAGCCCACACGCATTCACCTTCCTTAGAGCGGCCGGCGAGTCAGCCCTCCGCGCCTTCAACCACCGCTAGCTTTGTCTGTTACGTATGTGGGGTCAGTGCCCCCAGCTCGCAACTAAGACTGGTCTACTGCTGTCCTAACCCCGAAAGAGAACCTTATTATCCTTTTATAACGACGCTCAAGCCTCATCCGGATACCAGTCCTATTAGTCCACAAGGTGAGTCGAAAGTTCCTGTTATTAGGTAATGCCATAGTTTCCTGTTATCAGATGTCTGATGAGGCCTAGTACTGGCCACGAGGTCCCTTTGGTAGTAAATGTGGGTCTCGCCCATATTTCGTCGGTTATTAAAAAAAAGAGGCATTCTGACCGCGAAGGTAGTGCAATTTTCTATGAAACAACTGCTTTTTTTTAACCACTGGTGGCGTTATAAGGAACACCATAAAAAGTAGTCACCCAATTTAAATACCTTGTTCCTCGGTTCAGTGGTAACGGGTTCTCTTACCAGCTTGGTAACCATGAGTTTTCATTACGAGACTCTATCGTCGATATCGAGCGCGTTTGGCGCTCTCATTTGTTGAGAGTTGTTACTACCTTGAAGCGGTTTAATCGATGAGTCAAACGCGGTCGATATCGGTGTTGGGGTTTCTTCGGTCTTGCAGTACTTTATCGAATACGGCGATATAAGACAATACTGGCTGACCAGGTTCATAGACTTTGTTAAACTGGGCTGGCAGACATGTGAGGTAGACAACTGAAATTTTCACATATAATGTACTTATGCTGCTATCGATTTTTTTTGTTCGGAACCTATCATGCGCGAGTCCGACTCTCATTGGCTTGTTTTTTTTTTTTTTTTTGTATAAATTGCATCGATTATTTCTGTAATTTCAGGCATGGTACAAATATGCGCGTCGTGTTACAAAAGCATCCCCCACAAGTACCCGGCGTACGGCGAAAACGGTGAGCCGAACGCCGCGCACAACAATACACATACCAACAATATTAGGTAAGTGTACCACATGCTAAACAATTATAAAAATATAGTAGAAAATGCCTAGGGCATTAAGTGCCCATATCGAGGCGACTAAGGGAACTCTCACCAGGGAAGCGGGCAGCAGCGCTTCTCCTGTGGAATATCAAATTACTGCGATCCCCAACCCGGCGGACAAGCGTGGGGATTATGGCAAACCCCCCAATGTAATGGAAACCTTGGGGGAGGCCTTTGTCCAGCAGTGGACCTGTATAGGCTGAAGAAGAGGAAGACATTAAGTAGTTTATTTTAACTTGTGCTAAATAAATAAAACATACTCTGTAATATCACATCCAATCTCAAAAGGGAAACTTTTAAGAGGGAACTCTAGTGGTGCTTTCTCTATACAAACTTATTCCGCTGTTTTCTTCGTGAATAATGCTTTTAGAGCAATTATTTTTTTTCTACAATTTTACACCGTGATTATACGTGCCCTATCATTTGATTTTTTCCGAAACTTAATTAATAAAAGAAATACGATACTTCAAAATCGTGAGAAATAACCCATTTTTACCGTGATGTTCAGATGACTATTAGATAAACGTGATAAGTTTTTGTCAAAAAAGAAAATAATAGAAGCATAGGTATACTTTTCCTTTAAATCTTGATATAAAAATAATTAAGATCTGTCGTGCTTTGAAAAAGAAAACAGCGAAATTAGAAACGTCTTTTGGTCAACGTTTTTGTAGGTAAAATCAGCTTGAACTGCAACTGTCCTTTTCGCACTTACCGGCGCGACGGAAATAGTTTCTTCAAATGCCTATTTTCCAAATTCTTCGGCACTGCCGTCTCACTGGAGTCCCCTCTTAATGCTTGAGTGAATATTGGTTTGTACACAACTCATCTTCATAAGCCAGCAGCTTCCTAGAGCTATAGAGAAAAGCAATATTTTGATTGCAATGAACCGAATTAAAAAATCAATTGTAGCTCGCCCAAAGCTGCTCTTTTGCTATCTTAAGATTTATATCTCATCATCATTCTCCTGCCCTTATCCCAATTTATTTGGGGTCGGCGCAACATGTCTTTTTCTTCCATGCATCCCTATCAGAAACCATCTCGGCAGTCACCCCCTTCTTAGCCATATCATCCTTCACACATTCCATCCATCGTTTCTTTGGTCTTCCCCTACTCTTATAGCCATCAACATTCATAATTAAGACTCTCCTCACGACATTCTCCTCAGTTCTCCGTAACACATGCCCGTACCATGACAACCGATTTCCACACAACTTTTCAGCTACCGGTGCCACTTTCAGACTTCCTCTTATGTACTCATTTCTTATTCTATCCATTCGTGTAACATCACACATCCCTCTTAGCATTCTCATCTCGGCTGCATGCAATTGCCTTTCATTCATCCCTTTCGTAGCCCAACATTCTGATCCATACAAGACATTTATATCTATTATGCCAAAATAATACTTTTTATTTCAATTAAATGTATCTTTTAAGTTACCATGTTTTATTTGGTTAACTTGCAGGTTTAAGCCATACGATATCAAGTCGAGTTCGAGCCAGTCGAGTAAACGGCCGTCGAACGCGTTGTCGAGCAGTCCGCAGAGCCAAATCGTGTCGGGAGAAAATGGCATGGGACTGTACAGGTCAATTCAGCTTTTGATCTATTTAATTTACTTTAATGTAAGGTTATAGACTCGATATCTTATACTAGCGGCCGCCAGCGACTTCGTTCGCGTGGAGTTACTTATGCTCCTCTTCTATTGGTCGCAGCGTGATGATGTTATATAGCCTAAAGCCTTCCTGGATTAATGGCTATCCAATGCAAAATTTTTCAAATCGGACCTGTACTTCCAAACAAATAAACTCTTCTGCTTTATACAATATGTAAAGAAAACCCTGTCCGACCCATAAGGATAATAAAGGTTAGGTAAACACACGAGGGATACAGAGTGGCGAAGACCGCCCTCCGAGCGGAGATCCAGCGGGCCAAAGGGCTGGCCCGTGAGGAGTTGCTGGGGACTCTGAACAGAGACCCGTGGGGATGCCCCTACAAAATGGTGCGGAATAAACTCCGCCCATGGGCTCCCCCGCTGACACAGAGTCTCCGGCCTCAGCTCGTGGAGGACGTGGTGAGCGCTCTGTTTCCCTCACGAGGGGAACATACCCCTCCTCCCATGGCTCCGACTCCTGCGATGCCTGATGCGGACCACACCAACGACGACGATGACGCTCCAGAAGTGACCGAGGTAGAGTTAAGAGCGGCGGTACGTAGGCTGAATGCCAAAAATACCGCCCCAGGACCCGACGGCTTACCTGGAAAAGCCTGGGTCCTGGCCTTAGGGGCTCTCGGGCCTCGACTACGGGGGCTACTAAGCGCATGTTTGGAGAGGGGCCAGTTCCCACTTCGCTGGAAGACGGGGAAACTGGTCCTCATAAAGAAGCCAGGGCGCCCTGCGGACTCTCCGTCCGCTTACCGGCCCATTGTGCTGCTTGACGAGGTGGGCAAGCTCTTCGAAAGAGTCATTGTAGACCGCCTCGTCGGGCAACTTAGGCGAGCGGGCCCGGATTTGGCGGAGAGCCAGTTTGGCTTCCGCAGGGGGCGCTCAACAGTGGACGCCATCATGCGCGTGCGAGCCCTCACGACAGGGGATGCTGTGGCCCGGGGTGGGGTTGTCTTGGCGGTGTCTCTAGACATCGCCAACGCCTTCAACACCCTTCCCTGGAGTTGCATCAGGGAGGCATTCCGGTATCACCGGATGCCGACCTATCTCTGTCGAGTGGTCGAGGCCTATTTGACGGACAGGGCCATAATTTACCCCGGTCACCAAGGAGTGTGGAATCGGCGAGAGATGTCGTGCGGTGTTCCACAGGGATCGGTCTTGGGACCGCATCCGTGGAACATCGGGTACGACTGGGTGCTGCGCGCTGACCTCCCTATCGGCGTCAGTGTAGTCTGTTACGCTGACGACACGCTAGTCCTGGCAAAAGGGAGGTCGCACCAGGCGGCGGCTGACGCAGCGACCCTCGGGGTTGCGATAATCGTCAACAGGATCCGGCAATTGGGACTCGAGGTGGCCCTGCAGAAGTCCGAGGCCATGTGCTTTCATGGTCCTCGGAATGCGCCACCGTCGGGTTCCCAAATAACGGTAGGAGGGGTTCACATCGGCGTCGGGTCGACGATGAAGTACCTGGGACTTGTCCTCGACAGCCGGTGGAACTTCGAGGAGCACTTCCGACGTTTGGCTCCCAGGCTGGAGCGGGCCGGGGCTGCCCTAAGGCGGCTCCTCCCCAATCTAGGGGGACCAAACGCCTCCTGCCGGAGGCTCTACGCGGGGGCCGTGCGGTCCATGGCCCTTTATGGGGACCGGTGTGGGCGCGGTCGTTAAGGAAGCGACCAGCCCGATGCCTGACCGCGTCCCAGAGGGTCATTCGGCTGATCCGGGGATACCGCACGGTCTCCGCTGAGGCGGCGAGCCTCCTTGCCGGATTACCGCCATGGGATCTGGAGGCCAAAGTCCTCGCCCACATATGGGAGTGGCGAGAGGAGGCAAAACGCCGGGGTATAACTCCGCTGCCGCGAGAAATCGCGGTACGGCGGACAGAGCTCCGGCGGGATCTCATGGCGATATGGAGAATGCGATTGTCGCAACCCAGTGCTGGGCACGCCACAATAGCGGCGGTAAGTCCCCTCTTTGAGGAGTGGCTAGAGAGGCGCCACGGCGCCCTCACCTTCCGCCTGACGCAGGTCCTCACCGGACACGGTTGTTTCGGGAGGTTCCTGTTCCGTATAAGGCGGGAGGAAACGCCAGGGTGTCACCATTGTGTGGATCGCCCTGAGGACACGGTGGAGCATACGGTGGAGGTCTGCCCGGCTTGGGTAGAGCACCGCTGTGTCCTCTTAGCGGAGATCGGCGGCGATCTCTCGCGTCCGACCCTGGTCCAGGCCATGGTCCGGAGCGAGAGTGCATGGCAGGCCGTCACCTCCTTCTGCGAAGCAGTGATGCTGGCAAAGGAGGAGGCGGAGCGCGTGAGGCAACGGGAATCCCAGCGCCCTCACGCCACTAGCCGCCGCAGGAGACGCCCTGGTCGGGAGATGACACCAAACTCCCAGCCACCGTAGGCGCGGGCCTGCGGGCGGTGAGCAGTGGGCAGCTCGCCGCTCGGTAAGGACCAGGCCCGAGTCGACGGCGCGTCGTGTTTCACGCGCGCCTCAAAGAGATGTCAGCACGTCGTGACGGGGTCCACGAAGACCGATGCCTCCTGGGTCAGGGTTGCGGGTTGGTTAAACAAGAAACCGTGGCCCTGGCCGTTGCACAGGCAAGTAAAGAAACACGGGTGGGTTTTAGTCAGTAAAAGTCTGACACGCCCTTCCGCTCTGCCCAGAGCGGGAGAAGTCATTTGATGATTTCCCATCCCAAAAAAAAAAAAAAAAAGGTTAGGTAAACACATGACCAAATATAATATAAAATTTTACGTAATCATCATAGTAACAATACTAATGAATTTTGAAATAATCCTCTTTTCCCGGGAATTAATTCCAATTTCCCGGAAATTTGGTAATTTTTAAAAAAGTGACAACACCGGTAATATTATAAGCGAATAGTGACGCGACCACGTCACAGGTGCCGCGTGCCCTGCCCCCCGCCGCCCGCGAAAGGGGTTGCTTACAGCACATGTATTAAGTTACCTCTTTTTGCGAAATAATATTTATTTTTTTAAGGGGATTTTTTTTTTTAAGTTAAGTCTGTGTTTGTGGGCATTAGTAGAATCAGTTATCGACACCTAACAATACCTTCACGGATCGGACAGGGTTTTCTTTATATATTGTATATTAGTATAGATATTGAGCATGAGTTTATGTTGGAGGTTGTATACCTACCTTGGCAACCAACACATGATGCGCTGTCTGTCGTTATGACAGAACTATAAAATAAATGGTGTGAAGCTGATACGGTCTATAATTTAGTAAATAATATAAGTACTCGGGGAATGCGCTAATGCTGGATACGTTAATTTTTAACAGTTTATAATCATGCATAGGTCTGGATTATTTCAAAACATAATTGTTGGATGCGGAAATAAAACTGCCCCCTAATCTAAGTTGGCATCAGTTGGTATCGTTTGGACAACCCATTGGTCCCTTCGGTGCAAACGATCCCAATTAGTCGCAATCATTTGACAAAAATGTGTTCGCCGATTAAGGGGCTGGACAAGTTTGTGTATAGGAGCAACATCCTAAGCTCTAGTTTTGGTTCCAGATGTTACGTGTGCGCGGGTCTGTTCCCGCAGCAGTCGATGGAGTGGCTCTCGACGACGGCCGAGTACATGAACTCACACGCGATGCACTTCCCGTGCCTGGCGGGGGGAGGCGCGCGCGGGGGACGGGTGCTGGCCTGCAGTCGGTGTGTGAGGCACCTCGCCAGGCAGTGGGAGCTCATGGACGCTGAACGAGTACCCTTAGAGCATAGGAGGTCAGTTGACAACAATACAGTATGTTAAATAACAGAGGGAGTTCCCTTAAACTCGTTAATATATATCATTAATAGATTAAAATAAAAATATCAGCATAGAAAAATAAGCATAAAAAATCCAAATAAAAAAAAATTCTAATTGGAAATAAATTTGAAACCTCCTGTTTTAAATCAAAATAGTAGTCGTCATGTATAAATAAATTGCGACGTTGCCATCTTTCATGTTCGCGTGTACAGTGTGTTTCTTTTACATGTCAATTTAAAATTTTTATTGAATATTTTCATATTGGAAAAAATTTTAAAACATTTTGTTTTCGAATGGAAATATTTTTTTTAGCATGTATGTATGCTATACTATTTCGGGTTAACGGGAACGCCCTCTGTTAGTTAACATACTGTATAACCTTACGTGGGGATCTGTATCAGAACCTCGCATCTATTTAAATTCAAAAAATTTATTGCAGATGAAATATATAAATAGCTATATAATGTTAGTAAAAACAAGTAGAAACACAACAACTTACCTGAAGTGGGACTGTGCTCTTATCGACCTACGTAAGAGGGGGTTCTATAAGTGCATAATCATGCGAAATCCATACTAATATTATAAATGCGAAAGTAACTCTGTCTGTCTGTCTGTTACGCTTTCCCGCTTAAACCTCTCAACCGATTTTGATGAAATTTGCCACAGACAATCTTTAGACCCTGAGAAAGAACATAGGCTACCTTTTTTCCCGGAAAAAAATTGATGTTCCTGTGGGAAATCTAAAAAGCGTGATATAACCGAACTTCACGCGGGCGGAAAGCTAGTATTCTATAAATTAGGAGGCAGATCTTCGATCAACACCTTTGTAATGCAGGCACTCAATTTAAATTAAAAATATAATGTATCCCAATTAAACTCTGATGAATCCAGGAGTTGAACGGTACCACCGTGACCACATAGTTTACGTCACCATTCAGTTCTAAAACTGCTCAATACAGAATTACAGATTGTTCGATATTCTTGATGTTCTGCTGGAATGACACCACCGTGGCAATGCAACCCTCGTCTTCGCACAATGTCAAAATAAGGTTTAGCTAGCATGCAACTGATAAATAGTAAACCCCCACGAAAATCATAACCCTCCTGGGCTTTTGCTTTACCGTAGTTGAGTAAAAAGTACCAGGCTGGCACACATTCAACATGGTACTGAAGTATCCCACCTTTCTGAATAAGAGAACAAAATACAGTAGAATTGATATGTCAAGCAAAAATTTGAATTTCCTAAATAAGTACCTAGCTAGTTGGGCGGCTAGAAAGCGCTTGTACCCGGTCACATCGGTGCGCCGCGAGTTACGTTTCGATATGGGTTTTTTCGTGTTACTAGTGAGTGTTTGCCCGAAAACATACCTATATACATTATGTAAAGAAAACCCTGTCCGATCCGTGAAGGTATTGCTAGGTATCGATAACTGATTCTACTAATGGATATAAAGCCGGGCTAAAGTTAAAAAAAATGCCCCTAAAAAAATTAATATTATTTCGCAAAAAGAGGTAACTTAATACATGTGCGGTAAGCAACCCTTCCGCGGGCGGCGGGGGGCAGGGCACGCGGTACGTGCTCGCATCGCTATTCGCTCATAATAATACCGGTGTTGTCACTTTTTAAAAATGACCAAATTTCGGGGAAGATGGAATTAATTCGCGGGAAAAAAAGATTGTTTCAAAATTCATTAGTATTGTTAGGTACTATGATGATTACGTAACATTTTATATTTTATTTGGTCATGTGTTTACCTAACCTTTATTATCCTTACGGGTCGGATAGGGTTTTCTTTACATATTGCATTTAATATGTTTGTTTGTTCCAGATATAATATTCCGTCGCCCCTTCCGGCGAACTCGTCTATGAACGGCGAGCGAGTCATCCCCACCCCACCGTCGACCACGTCCGACCGGACGGTCGCTAGTAATAATGGTAACTTCTTTTTTGACTCACACTAAAGATCATCTCGCGTCAGAAATTGGCAATAAGATTATCGACCTTACCACGTCGAATTAAAGTCGAGAAAAACGAAGAAAGATTTTTGTGTTTTTTTTTGTCCACTGTGATATTCTCGCGGAGTATGTCTTACTACACGAACTCTTATCTGAATGAGAAATATTCACAATTAACTTATTTATTGCGACACAAATTCGAATCGCAATATTAAATAAAATTATTTGATATAAATATTAAATCATCTTTCAGTAAGATCCGTGACGACATCACCATCATTTCATCTCTACTACACCTGGATATAGGGCTTCTTCTAAAATCGCCTGCATATAATGATAAACTGATGACAATGTGCCTAACTGAGTTGCTTCACTACATACAACACAGATGTATCTCTTAGAACGGTACTTATTTACCCATGAGGCCTTAGGATAATTCTGTAAAAATATTACCATGAAAACATATGTGAAGTGATATATGTACTTTCTAAGTATATCTGGGACACCAATGACTGAAGGTGAAGGAAAACATCTTGAGGAAACCTGCCCCTAATCGGCGAACACATTTTTGTCAAATGATTGCGAATAATTGGGATCAGTTGGGATCGTTCGGACCGCTGATTGGTCCATTCGGCCCAAACGATCCCAACTAGTCGCAATCACTTGACAAAAATGTGTTCGCCGATTAGGGGGCTGGACTTTTAAGTCTGAAATCTCCAACCCGCATTGAGCAAGCGTGGTGATTACGCTCAATCCTTCTCTGTATGAGAGGAGACCTGTGCCCAGCAGTGGGACGATAAAAAGGTTGATGATGATACGTGAAGTGAGTTGGCTACGGAGTCAATAACCTAGCTGGTCATGGTCACTTCACCTAAGTTTTCGGCGTGAGATTATTACAGAATAGGTCGGCTGTTGTTTTTATGACCTGTTGTTAATATTAGCTCCATTTCCCCAGCGTGCACGTCGATCTACTGCTTCCTGTGCGGGCTGCACTCCGACTTCACTTTGGCGCGCATCCTGTACGGCCAGCCGCAGGGGAACGCGCCCTACTTCCCCTGTCTCCTCACGAACCAGGTACAGTACCACGCAAGTCGTGTGCCTCACTGGATTCACTATAAAGCGAAGCTAACAAAGGTCCATACGAACTTTAATCTTAATTTGAACCTATTAAGGGGCCGAATTTTCAAGTATCCTTCCCGAAGTTTCGCTATATTTCCCTAACATTCTGTATAAGACCACTTGTACAGAATCTAATGTTTCTAAAATTATGTTGCAAAATAGTCACCAAAAATATAAACAAACATGAATTAATGGAAAAGTCAACTATAGTTTAAAAAAATTGAAGAAACACGCTTTAATGAGAAAAGGACTGACCAATCCATGCATTCAACTTCCATTTTAGTTTAAAAGGGGGATGTTTTTAAGATCTATTGTAGATATATTAATGATAATGTGTATTCGTCGACAGAGTCATCCAAACGCGGAGCAGTTGCGTGAGAACGGCTCCGCTCTAGTCTGTACCTTCTGTTACCACTCGCTACTCAGCCAGTGGAGAAGGTGAGTACCTACCATATTAAATTTGTACTATTAAATAATCATAGGCCCGTTTGTGCCACCAATGAATACCTTTAAAAGGTATATTATACTCCATCGGTTTAGGCTAAAGGTAAAGTACTAAAGTAAACAAAAACCCACGTGATTTCCTTGAACGACACAACGTAATACCATTAAATAAATAAATAGTTCTCTGTAAAAGATCGCTGTTAGTGTTAAGACCGCCCATTGTGTCACCCATTGCATTGCCCATTGTGTGTAAAATCTTTATATTTATGTTTCTGTAATCTATATGGTGTACATAATAATGAATATTCTATTTGACAGCCTCCGTGGCGTAGCGGTAGCGGACGCGAAGGTGGCGCGGGTTCGATCCCCGCACAGTGCAAGTATTTGTATGCATGAATATGAATATTTGCACTGGTCTGGTCGTGCCTCGGAAAGCACTTTAAGCCGTTGGTTCCGGTTGCCATACAAACATCTAGTGGCAGTCGTTACGGGTTGTTGGAGCCCTCAAAAGTCCAACAGTTGGTCTAACTGCAATGCTTCGATGTCGCCTTCGGGTTGTGAAGGTCAGACGGCAGTCGCTTCACGGAAAATGTCGAAGTTTAGCTACATCAGCAGTTGGACTGGCAAAGCAGACCCCAAACTCCAAAGCTGAAAGGCTTCGGATGCGACTGGGATTAACGCTGGGATGATGATGAATAATGAGTATTCTATTCTATTTTACCAGTTTTATTCAATTCATCTACGTCACAGTTGTATTCTATTTAGCAACGTAACTAATGATAACGTTAAGTTAGACACTTCAACAAAAACTTTCTAAAAGTTCATTATCACAGGACATTCAACCGATTTTGACTTCTATTCCGTACGCATAAGGATGGTGTTATAGGGAAAAACTGATTCTAATGCCAACCATTTACTGTAGCTACCATTTATCATGCCACCAATGCAATAGAAGTCAAAATCGATTGAACAGACTGTAAAAAAGGTCTAATTCCGAATGGAGTATAGTCATATACATACGGCTTATTTACTCGAAAGAGAGAAATTAGCGTTCTTTCCTAAGGAACGTTTATCTTATTAATGTTATCTAAAACCTATCCCCATGTCTAATCGTTTTTTGATTGTTTATTGTGTTAATTTGACATCTCCAACATTCTGTCCTATTGGCTATAAGATCCCCATTGTTGCAGGTATGAAGCTTTAGGCGGCTACCCTCCCGAGAGAAGAGTGTATAACACTCACGACTACCACTGTCATCTGTGCGGCATCAAGACGTACAGGAAACGAGTTAGGGCGCTGCCTATTAAAGTGAGTATCATCATCATCATCCTTTTACCGTCCCACTGCTGGGCACAGGCCTCTTCTCATACAGAGAAAGATTGAGCGTAATCACCACGCTTGCTCAATGCGAGTTGGCGATTTCAGAATTGAAAGTCCAGGTTTCCTCAAGATGGTTTCTTTCACCTTTTAATCAGTCATTTGTGTCCAAGATATACATCGGAATCGAACCCGCACACTCATACTTGAGGGGCTGGTGTTTTAACCACTAGGCCACCACGACTCAGTTTAAAAGTGAGTATAGCATGGGATAATCACCCTCTAGGGGGTAAACACCCTCCACAATTTGGAAGGAATGAATTTGCTTCATAGTGACAGTACAGTTACATCCATACTATCCATACTCATCATCATCCCAGCGTTAATCCCAGTCGCATCCGAAGCCTTTTCAGCTTTGGAGTCTGGGGTCCGCTTAGCTGTCTGTCCGGCTTTCACGCCGAAACTACTGAACCGATTGTAATAAAATGAAATGGTACACAGATAATCTACAGCCTGAGAAAGGACATAGGCTATAAAACATCTCGCTATGACCAATAGGAGCAGAACAGGAACAAAAAATGTTGCGATAGCGGGAGCAAACGCGGACGTGCATATTGCTCCCAGTATTTTAACAGGCGTTTATTTCATATCAACTGAGCTCTTTCGGTTCGAAGATTACGCGGGCGAAACCGCGGGGCACAGCTAGTATTGACTATGTACAAAACTTTACAATAAATGAGTGATTAAAATAATAATGTTTGTTTGTTGCAGGAATTCCCATTCTTAGTGCAAAGGCGGACTGAAAATTCATTATTATTAGAAAATGGCGATTATGCCGTAGTATGTTTAGACTGTTATGAAAGTTTAAGGTAAGTAACATTTTATTTATTTACTTGAAAATACTTCTGAACTGTAACTATTATTTATATTTACAGTAAAGGTGTATTTATTCATACACGAAATGTTTTTTTATCTGCTAGTTCTACCTATATTTAAAGTACTATTCTATTTCAATTAAAACAAACCCTCCATAAACATAAATGTAAAAAATGGAAGCCAATATTTTGATATGATCTGGCTGTCGACTTCACTGATAAAATAAATTAGAACTAAATGGGTCCTAAGTTCTGTATATAATCCTGAAATTTATTTGTCCCACCAAAAATGTATGTGTTAAAAAGTGTGGCCCCCTTTTTAACCAACTTCAAAAAGGAGGAGGTTACTCAATTCGACCGTATATATGCTTTTTTTTTTATGTTTGTTCGCGCATAACTTCGTCGTTTATGAACCGATTTTGATAATTCTCTTTCTCTTGGAAAGAAGACGTTCCCAAGGTGGTCCCATGATAAGGATATCAGGGTTTGATGGTGGAAGACCAGAGAAAACAAGGGGAACTTTAAAAAATTGCAGGGGCGACAAGTGCATTTCTTAGCATTTCATTAAGTATTTTAAAGCACTACAATTTAATAAAGGTCTGGAGTAGATCTGATGATGGAGCCGGGAGACAGTCGAAGGAACTCCTCAACAATTCACAGCAGCTACCTTGTGTTTGGGCTCGATTAATTTGTATTGATAAGAACTTTACACCTAGATGAGTTGTGACTGTCATAAGAGCTCTGATGATGAAGACAAAGGCCAGTTCCGGGAACTCCTCAACGGTTTACAGTAGCTACTTTGTGGTTGGACTTCATTCATTTATATTGATGAGACCTTTGCACCCATTGGGTTAAAATAATGGTCTGCAGTAAATTTGATGATGAAGACCATAGGCAGTTGAGGGAATACTTACGGGTAAAATTTAAAGTAAACAAAATTACGTCGTTTCCCAACTATATTGGCGCCAGCTTCCAGTCTGACGGATGCAACTGAATACATAGTATTTTTAACAACTAAAAAGTGTAAAATAAAAACTTTTTTACAAAAAAATAACCGACTTCCAAAAACCACTACAAAGTGAAAAATAACTAATTTCGGAAGTCGGTGTCAAAAAAGGAATATACAAAACCAAAGACACCGACTTTCGAAATTAGTTATTTTTCACTTTGTAGTGGTTTTTGGAAGTCGGTTATTTTTTTGTAAAAAAGTTTTTTTAATAGTTCCTATCGGCTAATTGTTCGCCTTAAAAAGGGTAGAAATCAAATCCAATGCTAAGTTTAGATGCACTTTGAAATTGTTTATATCTTCAACAGCTCGAACCTAATACTTCTAAATTTGAACTTGTTAATCAGGTTAATCAAAATATATAAATAATAGAAATTATACAATTAATACCCTGATAAAATTTTTTCCATTATGTATAATACCTATTTTGAATAATTTTGGGAAAAAATATAACATGATGTAAAAATCATTTTAATTGATTCAGTTACTTATTACATGACAATATTTTATTATTAAAAATTCTATATTCGTTTAAGCTCACGCTTGACAGATTTCTTAATTTTTTGTTTATCTACATATTACAAACGTTACATGACAATATTTTATTATTAAAAATTCTATATTCGTTTAAGCTCACGCTTGACAGATTTCTTAATTTTTTGTTTATCTACATATTACAAACGACATTGTGCCAAATTTTATAACGCTATGCCAATTGGAAATGGCTTAACGGTTTTGATTACCGGTCAGTAAATGAGTCAGTCAGTCCCAAAAGTAGCTATTTTCACAGGTTCTTTTTCAGGATCTACTGCAGCTATATCTATGAAATTTGGCATACATACTGCTTTCTGATGATGTTATAAGATTACGTTGGTACAATTTTATCTCGATCGAAGGTCGAAGAAGAAGGGTCGAAGCGAACTTCTGTCGACCCACACTGCCTCCACTGGTTAAGCCTGACGGAACACTGGCTCATACGACGAGAGAGAAAGCAGGTCTCTTTGCAACGAGAGATCTCTTTGCTCACAATTCGCGTCTTGATACTAGTAGTGCTACTCCACCGAATTTACCTCACTGCGACACTTCAATAAATAAATAAATAATAAATAAATATATACAGACAAATCACACAGATTGAGCTAGCCCCAAAGTAAGTTCGAGACTTGTGTTATGGGATACTAACTCAACGATACTATATTTTATAATAGATACATATATAGATAAACATCCAAGACCCAGGACAATTAGGAAAAGATCGTTTCCCATCATGACCTGGCCGGGGATCGAACCCGGGGCCTCCACGTCGCAGGCAGGCGGGTTGACCGCTGCGCCACAGAGACCGACCAATGCCTGAGGTTCGCATTAGGAACAAGGAGGTTCTGAGAGTACTGTGTCGTCTGGACATGAATAAGGCTAGTGGTCCAGATGATATACCAGCGATTGTTCTTAAGGCATGTGCGCCCAAGTTGTCTCCTGTATTGACGCGCTTGTATCGCCACTCATTCAGAACTGGTATAGTGTCCAAGTCCTGGAAGTTTGCTAACGTGCAGTCCGTGCCCAAAAAGGGTAGTCTTATTGATCCTGCCCTCTATCGGCCGATTTGTATAACCTCCATACTCTACAACATTTTGGAGCGTGTGTTGTGCTCGCGCCTCTTGGCTTACCTGGAAGGTAACGATGTCCTCAGTGACCGACAGTACATGTTTCGCCGCCATCGGTATGGCATAGTGTATGCAGTCACTTGTGGGGTGAGGCCCTCGAGAAAAATGGGGAAACGAATGGATCGTTTCTTTTATGATTAGATATAACACGAGAGACGTTGTTCTCTTCCACTGGAGTGATGGGAAAATTTCTCCACCATGTCTATAATTTTAAACTTTTCTATAATAATTTAGGGTTCCTTATTTTATTATTTGTGTTATACATATGAGATGGATGAGGGTTTCACTTGATGATGTAAAATGCGTAGGAGTTTTGACCAATTGTGACAGACTGTGGCAATTCAAAAATTCTTTAATATTCTAAAGTGAGTAAGAAGAGTAAAGTAATAAGTTAACATTGAAGTCGCCAAGTAAAATGTGACCAACTGGTCACAATTTCCCAATAAACAACTAATGGAATATCGGAACAAACAATACACGCTGTGACATAATACTATAATACACGATACACCGTTATGCGGGTTTTCATTTCAGCTTCCCCCCCCCCCCTTTCTGGACATATAATTTTTCACGCAGCTTTAGCCTTCACTGACATTAATATTCTAAACTGTCCTCTTGACATTTTGACCCCCATATAACAAACCATATTGTGACAAGATAATAGTGGTGTGGTGGCAGTACTAACGCGACGTGGTGTGTCAGAACGCAGGCGCAGGACTACGAGCGGCGCGGCGTGCCGGTAGACAAGCGCGAGTACAACTGGCTGCAGCAGCCGCCGCCGCCCGAGGACTCCGCCGACGTCACCATCGCGCGCCTGCCCTCCGGGGACCGCTCCGACAAACTTGTGAGTACCTCTAACTACACGACGTGCCGGTAGACAAGCGCGAGTACAACTGGCTGCAGCAGCCGCCGCCGCCCGAGGACTCCGACAGGACAGGACGCAAGACTACGAGCGGTACACACGGGGCCTGATCTCGTCTCGCAACAGTCGAATAGGCAACCCTTCAGCCTATGAAAATAAAGGAACAAAAAGTGCATGTCAGCACACAGTTGTGCACTTAATATGTCCTGCATACCTGATTAATCTTCGGTGAGATTGGTTATCGTGACCGAAATCGAACAGAAGTTTTTTATTGTACAGTGATAAGTTCCCAAGATGGAAGTAATGTCAATGGTATTTATTTTATTATAATTATGTATAGGTTTCCTCATCATAATCCTTTTTGCTTCATGGAAAACGCTCCTAAAATAGTAATGTTTTTCTTTAGATACCTCAATCACTGGTGATGTCTCGCAGCAGTTCGAAACGGAATAGCCCGAAGCAGCCGAATTCAGCGCTCACGGATCGGAGGTTAACGCCGAACAAGATCGAGAAAACTGACCAAGGTATTTCACATTTTCTTTATAATTAACATCGTTTGTAAAAGTCAAATAATTCTTACGTCATTGACAAAAGGTTCATATTTTAATGATTAATATGCGAATACAAAAGTACCTATACTCCATCGGTTTAGGTCGTTAAAAATAAATGTATACAAAAAAAAAAAAAATAGTGACACCGGTTTTTTGGTCCGTAGTTACACCAATTGTTACAATAGTATCTAATGGCTAATTTTCTCCTATTTTTAATCTATTGCATAGCTTCTATCACGGGTCTTGAGCGTGGAGACCGAGTCTAGAAATTCCGTAACGAAAATAACCTAACACTCCGACCGGCACAGTGGTGCGGTGTTGAAAGCCGTGCATCGTCTAACGTCGTTTAACCCGACACTTTCATCATAGCTCGTTCTATCATAGACCACATCTAGCGATTTTCTTCTGCTGTTATCCAGGTCAAAAGTAGGCCTATTCAGCAATAAAAAATGTCGCCCAATATTGTTGAAGAACAGTTTTTAAATTAATTAGAAGTAGTTCTAAATGCGAAAAACTTTCATGCGTTTCTCTATACCCTATTAGACAGTATTAATAAAATATCATATTAATTAAATATATGGTTATCACTTGCGAGGTGCTTTTACCTTGTATTGGTGCACGTTTTCAAGACTATCGTCTTTGCGGGCAAAATGTGAATATATTTCCACAGGGCACAGTTATTTTCATTTTGTAATTAAACGAATACGCGATCCTAAAAAGTCAAGTGGTGCTGGACTGATCAAGTCTACCGTATGCCTAATGAGCTGTGAGTCAAAATAACCACCATGTGGAGCTCTGACACAGCTAGAAGGCGTCTCATCAGTGGAAGATGGCGGAACGAGCTGAAGAAAAAAAGAACAATGCTGACTTAAGCCTAGGATGATAAAGAGTTGGATGTCATGGGGGGAGGCCCTTGCTCAACTGTGTGGATGATGCAGGCTAATAACAACTTTGAATTGCCATACTATAACTCGCGCGAGTTAATTCTGCACCTCGCTCTGTGACGTCATTCGGACGGTACCGTTGCACAAATTAAGAATTATGTTAAAAAATATAAATTACATTTTTTTTTAATGTTAATAAAAGGTCGTTTTGATAATAAAGCGTCATAATACTAGGTCATTTTGCTCATGACGTTTTACAATTAAATTATTACATAAATGGACTAAAATATAATGTTGGTGCAACCAACAGGCTTCACTAACGCCTCGAAAATGTAAAAAACAAAAACAAACTTATTAAAAAACTTAACAAAGCAAAAACTCCACAGAAACAGTAATAACAACAGGAGATTTAAACTGTATTTAGACATTTGTAACAGAGATGCTATCGCTACTAAGCGCTTACGGCGAATGCGGAGCGCCGCGCGGGGAATCGGGAGAGGGGTCACTGGGTGCACAGTTAACTCGCGTGAGTTGTACTTTCGTAATGTAAATACGTATGCACTAAACAAATTTAATTATACAACGTGTAACAAAAAGGGTATATACATACCAAGGGCATGGCATCTTTAGATGATATTATACACGTTGTATATCGACCAATCGTGCCATAAATGCGTAAAACAAAATGAAATTTTAAAATACAAACCTTGCATTTATCCCAATTCCGTCTTCTCACTTGAAAACCTTTTAAAGGCAAGCCTCTAATATGGCGCATAACAATATAGCTGCTAAAATGGCTAACCACCTGTGGATGTCCATAAAGTGCTTACCCTCCTTGCCAAGATTCACCAAAGAGTAAGTACGAAGAACTTTGTTTGAAGTTGTTTACCTGCATTGAAGTTGTCTCTCTGAGGCTTCCTTCATGGGGATAGGCAGGATGGAGTATGTAAAGATTCCAAGGGGGTGGCGTTCTATCTGCTATGATACTGCTGCTATGGTGATTGTTTCGATACAATATTTATTAAAATGCGTGTCAGGTTCAATACATCTTTATTTACCGGTTGCAATGAGGTTGTTCGCATATACGTACTGATTTTATTTATAGCTTTGATGGTACTAAAACGATTCTGCGAAAATACTTAATTTTATGTGTGTAGGCATAAAACTCCCAACTCACAAACGATTGCCCCACCTGTAATCAACCTACTCCACCCCCCTCAGCAACCCTACCGGTAACAATACACCATCTTAAGTGCGCGTTGGGTATCGCTGACGGCGGCCTCTCCCTCGCCCTCGCCTCGTGACGTCATCCCTTACCACCGTCTTTTGTAAGAGTTCCGAGCGCGCACTTTATTACCCTTTGTTCATGGAATAGGGAAATTACTTCATTCTCTCTTAAGATTTTTTTTTTGTTACGAATCATGGAAAGTTGAAAGAAAAGTTGATCTGTTTCGCAATCCGGTTTTGTGTAATTTCCAAATGAAAATTTTTGTGAGTTTTGTAAACAGACGATACTTCTGTCCCAATATCCCAAATTGGGATATACATTTTCTACCCATGATAATAGTTTTATATCGAATTTTTTTAAAGCTGATTATCAAAAAAAGTACTAATACTCTTTCTATTGGCCTCAGTGGTGCCCCAGGGGTAATGACCGCAAATTACCAAGTTGTAGGTTCTAGGTCCGAATCTAGACGAGTAGGCACGCTTTAACACGAGGCACAAATTTTCTCACTGTAACATGATCCAATGGTGTGATTGAAAATACTATACCGATATTCAATGTAACAAGTCTTATCACTATATCTTTTTGTTCAAACACATTAACCGAAATATAATCATTTAAATACAACAAACAAAAAGCTTTTCCCTATCCAGTAATACTTCAACACCTATCTCGGTTTCATGAGCACCAATTTCAACCTTAATTGTGTGTAAAACGGTCTGTTTTCTCTTGTGGCAGTTGTGACATATGCCCTTTTTGTGTAGCAAGTGTGGTGTTGACGGGAGGAAGTCTGGATAACGTTACATATTGGTATTTCACATACCTATACTGTGTGTTTGGTTTGGTGCCGAACCTAAGCTTATAGCGATTCTGAGCAACAGAATCCTTTAGTGTGGACTGGGCAGCATTTTGTAGCTTGGGTAATGCACTGCAGTGTTAGATATACTGCCTTTGCGATCTAGTTTCCAAAAAAGTAGACAAACAAATGAATTTAATGACTTTGTAACAGGTAGGCGTAAAGTTAAAATGCGTTTAATTACAATTAACATCAATTTGAAACAAGGATTTAAATATCACCACCATGTCACCTGTTGTGAATTAATTGCCCTGACAGCTTCCATACGTTCGCTTGCTGCTATGACTTGTGTCACGGAAGTGCCGCGGCACGGAGGGAATTGATCCGCGTCAACGACAATGTCTACTTTGAGGTGTAAACGGTTGAATACAAACTGGCTGGGAGTACACTTACGTTCCTTACCGGAGATACTCAAAGATGCATGTCTTTTGAATTTTCATTACTTATGATTAAATTCTATGTAAGAGAAGTCGAGCCTGGTGCCTTTGTTCGGAAATTAATCCAAGCTCTATCCTGGTAGAGAATTTCCTCTTGGAAAGTCTAGAAATAGCTTTCCCGACACAAGAATCGAACTCACGTTAGTAAACGCTTCATGATACTGAGCTCCACTTAGAATTTACTTATTGTTGTCTCAATTATATTATACTTTTTTTTTTGAGGATGGGAAATCATCCACGTCTTCCGCTTTGGGCGGAGCGGAAGAGCGTGTCAGCATTTAATTGACTAAAATCCACCCGTGAACCTTAACTTGCCTGTGCTCCAGGAGTCAGGGTATCTCGTTCAAACAACCCTCAACACCACATACTTAATGCTTAGGAAAGTAAATTGGAAACTATGTTACGTTATCGTCAAAGGAGAAGTACAAATTCAAAAAGAAGTTAATAATAAAACTCACCAATAAGCCACAAAGATTAGCTCCATCAACAGGACATTGGACAATACCGTCGAGTACTAATTTGAGGGTCTGGCAGACGGAGGCGCGTCAAAGCCCGGATTATTGGAAAGCCATTTGTCGCTCTGCGAACGGGCTGGGAGAGGTGTGGTGCCAATGACAGAGGGTTTTGAGTTCGTGGAGTAGGTTTACAGTGATGGCCTTTTTTGTTAGAGACATACAGGGTGTATTTGACATCGTAATGCAAACTTCGCGAAAAGGCTACACCACATGCCACTAACAAAATTAGCAATTATGAACGGTCTAACGTGAAAAAAAAACTGCATTTTTTTATCGGGAAAAAGCCGACTCTGAATTCCACCACTGGGGGGTTCAGAATCATGTACTGGATCCATGGTACTCGTTTGTGCGTTGATATCAGATACACCCTTACAGGATGTCATGTGAAGCTTTAGTTAGCGTTTACATAGTGTTAGTTTGAAATCCCTATGTGTGGAGCGACTAATGCTAAAATCTGATACAAATTGTAGAAAGTTTGTAGCTGTGTTATATTTTACTAGCGGCCGCCAGCGACTTCGTTCGCGTGGAATTAGTTATGCTCAGCCCCTATTGGTCGCAGCGTGATGTTATGTAGCCTAAAGCCTTCCTGGATTAATGGGCTATCCAACGCAAAAAGAATTTTTCAAATCGGACCAGTAGTTCCTGAGATTAGCGCGCACAAACAAACAAACAAACAAACAAACTCTTCAGCTTTATATATTAGTATAGATACTAACGAAGTATTTACATTATTATATCAGAGCCTTAAAAGCGGAACGGACTTGTAGCGATGTTATTCTAACTTAGCTGTTGTCTCTTTTATTTGTTGTTATAGCGGCCACAGCAATACATAGTCTGTAAAACTTTCAACTAAAGTTCCAGGCTGTAGCCTAGTGACATACATAGGGCAGTAATTTTCCCCCTTGGGTACTCGATCCCTAAGATCGAATCCAAAGATGATAGCGAAAATTTCAAATTGCTGTCAAAGATAAAGTATAATTTTTTTACAATTTTGCAATGTTGTATTTTCATTTAAATCGACTTTGTTTGTTAACAAAACATTTATCCAAATTTTCTCCGCTTCGCTTATGGTACCTCTCTCACTGGCTCCGTATCTTTCTCAAGAGCTATAGACAATAGAAGTGGCGACTGGAAGCTTGAGTATTTTCTTTGCGCTTCACACAGCTGTGATTTGTCGGCGACAGGATATTGTTAATTAAACAGGTTCTACGGATTTTCGGGACAAAGTTTGTGTTATCTTTTTCTATCGAATGATTCGTCGGAGGATTTTATGTACCTACCTATGTTTTCGTATAACAGTTTGTTTATCGATCCCAGATAATGATGTCGAGACCGATTCCAAATTGGGTATTTTATTTTCTCAATGAGTGACTTGTCGACAACAAATCAATTAAGCTAGTAAGACAATAAATAAAAGGTAACAGAATGTTACCTTTTATTTATTAGAATGTTGACTTGAATATCAGCAGATCCAAAACGGAATAAAGAACTGTTCTGCAATTTCGGCGATCTTTCCACTTCTGGAGCGATAGCGTAGTATTACGCCATCAAACGCAATTCTCCTAGTCAGCTTCAATTTCTGATATCTCTGTTCATTCGTGCAATGCGGTGGCGGAGTAGATCGGATGGTTAGGCACAGAACTAACACTGGGTGGGCGTAATGGCGGCAGGTCACAGGAACAGTCTACTACTCCTGCATTCCTTTTTTTTTTACACAATATCACCTACGGTTGACTGGTAGAGAATGCCTAAGGCATTAAGTCCGCCTCTGTACATTTTTTTTTGTGCGAAAGAATAAATAAATAAATAAATATAGGCAACTTTGTGTCCCACTGCTGGGGAAAAGCTTCTTTTTGCCTTCTGGACCTCTAATATCTAGTGCGATCTTTCGCCATGTTAGCCCTGCACACGACGTTATTAGATTGTTACAACATCGCCGCTTTGGTATAGCTCAGCGGCGATGTGTTCCATCTGGCGTCCACTTACACAATAATACTCCGCTTTTCTCTCGCTTGCCACTTTATTCAAACAGCACTTTTGTTCTACATATCATATCTTTAATATCATCACAAAAATTCCAGTGGAATTTCCATCACATTTTAAACGATTTTCCACCCCCCCCCCAGTCACGTAGCCACAAACATGTAACGGTATCCGCAACCATTCCGGGCGCGAACATACCGATACACACTGAAAATAACACTACCGTACTGACTTGCCTTGTTACTGGCGCGAGTTACTGGCGCAAGCAGCTGAATCAATCAATAAGATGACAATAGGCTATTTGACAGATTTATAATTTTTATCTTGAATTACTTGGTTGCGGTTAAGAAGTTCACCCAAAGTATTTTTTTTAATTTTAAATACGTATTTCGTAAGAAATATGCAAATAAAAATTCAAAATTCAAATAAGCCGCGAAAACGATATAATTAGCAATACGGCGTTGCGCCTGGTAAGTGACGTCACAAGCGGTTTTCAGTTCTCAGTGGTGTTTGTTTGTAATTATTATTTGCTGTTGTTATCTAATAAAATGGTTTACAAGTGGTGTGCTGTACTGGGTTGTACAAATAAATCGATAAAAAACCCCCGAAAAACCGTTTATAAGTTTGCCGAAAACAAGCGATGATGCGCGTATAACGTCATCGCGACATTAGCCAATCCGGATCGTTTCACAATGTGTGGCGCGAGAAACAAAAAGCCAAACATATTTTTGTGTTTTGGATATATTAATTGTTATTCTTTTTAGGGTTCCGTACCTCAAAAGGAAAAAACGGAACCCTTATAGGATCACTTTGTTGTCCGTCTGTCTGTCTGTCTGTCTGTCTGTCACCACCCTTTATCTCAAGAACGCGTGGACGTATCAAGCTGAAATTCACATGAAATACTCGGGTCTATTGTCCCTTTAAGCTGTGAAAATATCAAACTTCTAAGCCAAGCCAATCAAAAGATACAGCCGATTATGTCGATATTTTCAACAAATTTTCGGCACTCGCAAAGGAATCAAAACCTACAGGGTACTTCCCGTAAACTCAGAATCTTGAAATTTGGCACGAAGGATTGTCATATAATGCAAATATAGGAAACATTGCGAAAATCACATTTTTTTAGTTATATAATATAATAAACATATTTTAATAAAATGGAACTTACTACCTTATTTCTCACGAACGAATAAAGTTATCAAATTGAAATTTATACCAAATACCTAGGTCTATTGTCCCTTTAAGCTGTGAAAATATCAAACTTCTAAGCCAAACCAATCAAAAGATACAGCCGATAAGTCGATATTTTCAACAAATTTTCGACACTCGCAAAGGAATCAAAACCTACAGGATACTTCCCGTAAACTCAGAATCTTGAAATTTGGCATGACGGATTGTCATATAATGCAAATATGGGAAAAATTGCGAAAATCACATTTTTTCAGTTATATAATATAATAAACATATTTTAATAAAATGGAACTTACTACCTTATTTCTCACGAACGAATAAAGTTATCAAATTGAAATTTATACCAAACACCTAGGTCTATTGTCCCTTTAAGCTGTGAAAATATCAAACTTCTAAGCCAAGCCAATCAAAAGATACAGCCGATATGTCGATATTTTCAACAAATTTTCGACACTCGCAAAGGAATCAAAACCTACAGGATACTTCCCGTAAACTCAGAATCTTGAAATTTGGCATGAAGGATTGTCATATAATGCAAATATAGGAAAAATTGCAAAAATCACAATTTTTTAGTTATACCTATAATATAATAAACATATTTTAATAAAATGAAACTTACTACCTTATTTCTCACGAACTAATAAAGGTATCAAATTGAAATTTATACCAAATACCTACCTAGGTCTATTGTCCCTTGATGCAGTGAAAAAATCAAACATCTAAGTTAAAGCGATCAAAAGATACAGCAGTTTATACCGACACCTTAGACGAATTTCCGTCACACGCTAGGGAATCAAAACCTACAAGCAAACACATTAAAATTATATTTACAATAGACAGGACATCACGAACAAAATCGTAAGCCAATACTTTTATCGACTTGGTTAAAAGTCGCTCAGTCTAGTCTGCGCGTCAAGACGTAATTTGTGCCCACTAAGAATAAACATTTTCTAAGGAAATATGCCATGTTGCGCTTTGTGTTACTGTACATCTCGTTATAGTAAAACGACTGGACCTAACTTCGGAATGTTTTTCTATGAATTATTTATATTTCGTCTGCAATTCAAATTTAAAAAAAATCTTAGTTCTAGAAAATTTTCCATTATTGTAATAAGCGCCCTCTATTGTTGAGTAGTTTTACTATTTTCTTGTAGAGATGTAGTAATGTTGTTTATCGATTTAGTTATCGATAATTCTTATTAAGATGAATACATTTTGTTTATTTTATTGACATTTAAAATATAGCTAAATAAACTAAAAATATTACTATATTTCAAGTTTATTTATTATTAACTCTATTTAAACATAATCTTATCATATTAATAAACAAAATTGAATGAACAATTACTATTCATTTACCTAGGTTTTTGTTATTTTTGGTTTCCGAATAAAAATAATGTCGTAGGGAAAAAGTGGATACGATTTGTCCAGATAGACCGTAGAGAAGAAAATTGGCTTCCGTCTCATTCGTCGAAATTATGCTCAATGCATTTTAAAAGAGAAGATATCTACTTTGGAAAGACTTGTCGATCAAATTAAAAAAAAAAGAATCGGTACCTTGTATTAGAAATGAAATAGTAAGTTATTAATTTCAGTACTTTTCTACTTAACCGTAAAAATTGGAATAAAATTTACGGTTAAGTGGATAAGTACATAGATTACATAACTTATTTATAATGAAATATATTCATAAAATATGTAGGTACGTAAATGTAGTACAATGATTGCGAGCTACTTTGTGATTTTGAGGATTCCGTACCTAAAAGGTAAAACGAACCCTATTCATGAGACTTCTCTGTTCGTCTGTCCGTCTGTCACCAGGCTGTATCTCATAAACCGTAATAGCGAGACAGTTGTAATTTCCAGAGATTGTGTTAGTATTTCTGTTGCCGCTATAACAACAAGTACTAAGAATAAAAATAATAAAATATTTAAGGGGGCTCCCATACAACAAACGTGAATTTTGGCCGTTTTTTGCTCCATATTAATAATGGAAACAGATAGACGCTTAAAATGTTCACAGAATATTTGGTTATATATTCAAATTACAAATAAATAATTAAAATAAAATAAATACTGAAGGTGGGCTACCATACAATAACCGTGATTTTTTTGCCGTTTTTAAAGATAATGGCGTACGAATCTTGTAAAGGTCTTGCTCCAGCAGACTACCATTTTTGTCGTGATTTGGACAATTATCTACGTGACAAGAAGTTTTCTTCCCAGGAGGCAGTTCTGCTTTCACACAGTTTGTGCAGTCTAGATCCTCAGAGTTCTATCACAAAGGCATAAACGACCTTCCTATATATTGATTATAAATGAATTATTTAAAAATTAAAAAATAAGCAATTATTTAGATTTTCAGTACTAATCGGCAATTTTAAACTTTAACGCCTATTATATTAAAAGAATTATATAAATAAGAAACTTGTAAACTTGAAATTACCCATAATTATTCTGCTTCCTAATTTTTTGTTTCAAGCTATCATAATGCGAAAAAACATCGTCGTAGTAACTTCTTTGAATATTATCGATAACTTTATATCGAAATGATACAAACCCTACCACAGTTTTTGCATTGCCATTTAAAAATATTTGCAAACAAACGTGTAAAAAGAATAATTTTGCTAAAAACGAAATGCAAACGAAAATTGCAAAACAAAATGCGCTTTATGGCCTAAAAGGTCTATTACACTCAAAAATCGCAATAAACTGAGCGTTAAAATAATTCGTAAGCATAAAACATCTAAAATGCCAATAGACGGTGTCACGGTAAATGAATAGTAGCGAATAAAATTCTAAAACAGTTTTTGTTTGTACAAGACAAGTTTCACTTAATTTATTTACTTTTCAATATTTATTTACCCGATTTGAACTATACTAGGGTATTAAATCGGATCTGGCAACATAGACCACACTGGACACCCACCGGGCAATAGCTGAATATATTTTATATAAACTTATTTCATTTTTACTATTTGATGTCTCCAATTGTCGATCTAATTTTGCTATATTGTACTAGATGGCGGAACTGAGCCATGGGATCACAGTTTTTCTATGCCATTTTGACACATGCCCTCTCTATATATCCTAAATCTCTTTGCCTACAAGGTACTTCCCGTGAACTCAGAATCTTGAAATTCGGCACGAAGCAACGTTATATTATAGTACAGACAGATAAAGGAAAAATTGTGAAAATGATAAATTTGAAGTTACATAAAATATTAAAATATTATTTTTGCTTATATGACATAAAATATTTTTTTAATAATTATAGCCTTACTACCTACCCTTTTTCACATGAACGCGTAGAGATATTAAAGTTGAAATTCATATCAAACACTTCTTAAATCTAATTGCCTCTAAACTGTGAAAAATTCTAAATCAATGCTAGTATTATAAATGTGAAAATAACTCTGTCTGTCTGTTACGCTTTCCCACCTAAACCTCTCAACCGATTTTGATGAAGTTTGGCACAGACAATCTTTAGACCCTGAGAAAGAACACAGGCTACCTTTTATCCCGGAAAAATTTGATGTTCCCGAGGGGAATTTAAACAGCGCGATATAACCGAACTCCACGCGGGCGAAGCCGCTGGCGGAAAGCTAGTACGTCATAAATTGTAAACCGCTACGTTTGTACAGCGGAACCCTCAGTGTGCGAGTCCGACTCGCATTTGGCCGGTTTTTTATTAAAACTCTTGTAAATGATATAAAGAACCCTCATTTTATGCAATTAAAGCAAAAAATCACAAATAATTGAATACTGTCAAATAGCCTATTGTTTAGAAGCGTATAAATTAATCAAAACTTATTGATGAACCTGATACTACCTTATCTGTTGTAATAGCGTTTAAAAATACAGAATTTAATAGGCTTTGCAACTTTTTTTGCAACTAGCCTAATCTCTGGCTTAAGATTAAGCCAGTTACTAGCGCTAGTATTCAACTTTGATCCAACCCGTCCTAGTAGGTGGCGTTAGTTCTATTGCAGGTTCAGTTCGAAGTGAGTGTCAATAAATTAGTGAGCTCCTTTTGTGGTGCGGTCTTAGTTTGTTGTGTATCTAATTTTGTACTATCGTAAAAGTTTAGTATGTGGGATGGTCATGAAGGATAATGTGTAAGAAGGCCAAGCTTTTCGTAGTTTGCTTATTACTAAGGGTAAGCCGTTCGTACGTCGCGTCGTCCGTTCATTTGTTAGAGGGCGGTATAATAAGACCGGAAAGACGACAATTTCTTGTTGTTTTTGAATGTTTAAAAAATGTTAGTCTCGCATCAGTACACGTGACCTGATCGAAAATTCATAAGACGAAGGAAGAGTACTCCACCGGCGCGGCGTGGGAGAGAAGTAATATCCTCTCTCTTTCTTCCGCGCAACGGAAACGTATACCTACCTGCTCTTCCTGTTTCGTTTGCGCTTGCGCGAATGTGCATCTGTGTTTTTACTATAGCCTGCTACGCGTATCCATATCCATATTTGCAAAATGCGTGTTTTTAAAGTAATAAAGCAAAATTTGTGCAAAATTGTTTCCTTACCATTTCAAAATACACTGCGTTTATGTTCGAGTCGTTACTTCTGTGTTACCCGTTGCTTTTTCTTTCTTTTAAATTTTTGTTTCCTACTTACTTCAAGGAGTTTTTTCACCACTAGAAATGTACCCTATGATTACTTGCAACTATAATGTTAGAAGGGTACTTAGGTTTTTCCGTACTTACAACCGCCTTAAATATGCCACCACGTGTGGCTTCCCACGGTCTGTCTGTACAACACTAGTTTCTTCGTATGCATACATTATTTAGTGCAACCGTTCATTGGCCACTTTCAAGTATGCTAGGGACACTGTAGACATATAATTAGTGTGGGGGGCTTTGATAACTTCGAATTGCAGAAACTTCTTGAAACGCAGCTCTTTCTCTTCTTGGCTATATGTAGGTTTAAATGGTTCTTACAAGGATGCTTTCAAACATCCGCCCACGAATTCATGTATTCATAGATATTGCTTTGTGTGCTTAACTCCCGCATCCGTGGCAGTCTTCGTATACGTGACATAGCAGACAAACTGTAGGAGGGTCGCCTACGCTGGTACGGCCACGTCTTACAAAAACCGGTACGTTACGTGAGTAACAAATGTCTTACCATGGCGCCTCCGCCGGGCCGGAACAAGCGGGGTAGACCAAATAAGTGCTGGCTTGACGTTGGCGTTGTAAGAAATGACATGCGTGCCAACAATCTTTTACCACAGGATGCTAAAGATCGCGCGAAATGGAGGTGAATATGCAGGAAAGCGGACCCCGGGCTCCAACGCGAAAGCCGCGGATGCAACCGGAATAAACGCTGAGATGATGATGATGGCTTTGTGTGCGTAAATCAAAACATTTATTTTGCATGAATATATGTTACCTCGAAGGGTCGGGCAGAGGTGTATCACGTGAACATAATATAACAATCCACGTTTCGCCAGTTAGGTTTCAATCCCACGTCATAGAGAACGAGATTTCAGACTACCTTCAATCTTCAAAGACTTAATTCATCTGTAGTTACACTATGATAGTACATTGTTGTCGCCAGTAAACGAAATATTGTAGTAACATGACTCCCAGTCTTGTGTAACTTCCCTAACCCACTCCATTTGTCGCGCCAGTGGCGCCGCCTACTGGAGAATAGCACTCAGCGAGCTTGAACAACAACGGATGGATAGTTGACGTGACTCGTGCTCTGTTGAAACATACGGCGGCTTGCCAGTTTGGCGACCCGGTACGATTTTCACGTTATAGAATCTTTTTTATATTAGCCGAATACAAGAATGCTTGACAATTTTATAAAAGCGTGACAAAACTGGATTTCTGTTAATAAACGAGACATTTTCTAGTGCCATTTTAAATATCTGCTTCTCTCTGATCCTTAATTTATTTACTTACAAGTTGTTTTCAATCTTTACGAAGATAACGTAGCATATCAATGTTTGATGGCACAACATGGCTTACTTCCCGCCATTACAAAACCTACAAGGGGACACAGTTGTCTGGACCATATTTTTGTAAAAAGTAAAGACTCTTTAGTAGGAGTGGTTAGTAAATGTGCAGTGACAGATCATAACATAGCAATGGTCGGCCTTAACACATCAAACGATATACCAAATAGGAATAAAAGGACAATTTCGAAGACAAATTTTGATGCTGTATCTGCTGATCTGCAAAAGGTCGATTGGACCAAAGTTACTGACAAGAGTGATGTAAATGAAGCGTTAGAGTGCTTTAATAGTATAATCTGTTCCACTGTAAACACTCATACTCATATAATTAAGAGTAGCCGCTCGAAGTACAATCTAAAGCCATGGATCACTCCGGGTTTGATGAGATGTATGCGTCATAGAGATAGTTTACATCGCCAGGTAAATTTAAATCCTAACAACGACACTCTTAAACTTTCGTATAGTAGGTACAGAAACTTTTTTGTAGACATTCTACGTAAAGCGAAGAAGGACTACGAAAGCAAAGCCTTAGAAGACAACAGAGGAAACTCAAAGAAGTTGTGGACTACAATAAAAGATATATGTGAGATACGACAGAAAAGAAATGACTCTACTGATCTATTAAAAGCTAAAAGTACACCGCAGGTATCGCTTAACTATTGTAACCACTATTTCACAACAGTAGGCAAAATCCTATCTGAGCGGATTCTTCAGGGATTAGCTACCTCTGAAGAAGCACTATCAGCTGATATCGACACAAATACCTCACCAGTTGATTCAATGTTCACGACACCGACAGATATATATGAGGTTGACTCTATTATTAGAAACCTGAATCATGATAGTGCACCTGGTCTGGATGGAATTAAGCCGTCCCTAATCAAGGCGATAAGTCCCATTACTTTAGAACCTTTCACGCACATTTGCAATCTGAGTTTGTCGTCAGGAGTTTTCCCAGATCATTGGAAAATAGCTCTAGTCTCTCCAATTCACAAGGCTGGTCCTAAAAACTCCCCAGATAGTTACAGACCTATATCGCTGCTTTGCATTTTCTCAAAGGTCCTGGAGAAACTAATGAATAACCGTTTAGTGAATTATCTAGAAAATCATTCACTTCTCTCAGAAAGACAATTTGGCTTTAGAAAAGGAAAATCGACTACCGATGCGGTCGAACTGCTTACAAACATAATATGTAAACATATCGATAGTGGTGACCGCTGTCTTGGAATATTCTTAGACCTCGCTAAAGCGTTCGACACTATCTCTATTCCTATCCTTCTGAGAAAGCTCCAAAAACTAGGTATAAGAGGAAAAACACTTGACTGGCTTCAAAGCTACCTGAACAACAGGCGGCAATGTATCAGAGTTGACAATCTAGTCAGTGACGAACAGGAAATCAGCTTTGGAGTCCCGCAGGGGAGTATTCTTGGCCCAACACTTTTCAATATATACATGGACGATATACTTAAAATCACCATCCCAAATGCTGACCTAATTTGTTACGCAGACGACACTGTTATTATATATCACGGAACTGATTGGGAAGACTTGTACAAAAAAGTAGAAGCAGGAACGACCAGGATCGCCAACTGGCTTAACAAAAATCTGCTAACCTTAAATATAAAAAAAGACTAAATACATTATCTTCAGGAAAACACTCGCTACCAAAATACCAGTAAAGAATTTTAAGATTCATGAAGAAGATTGCCATAACACTTTTAGTAACAGTAATCGTCAATGTTCATGCAATAATATCGACAGAGTGGATGAAATAAGATACTTGGGAGTTACTATAGACCAACACCTCTCATTCAAATCTCAAATTAGGGAACTTGCTAAACGCGTTCGGAAACAAATTTATATAATGAAAATGATAAGGAACTGTGCACCAGTGGATGTAAAAAACTCGTCTATATAGCTTTATGTCAGTCGTTAATACAATATTGCATTGTAGTCTGGGGAGGAGCGTCAAAATCTCATCTACTAATCCTCGAAAGAGCACAACGCGCAGCACTCAAAACTCTGTTTCATAAACCATACCGTTTTCCTACTGAAATCCTGTTCACAGAAGTATCCCTCCTGAGCGTAAGAAAACTATATATACTGAACGCAACAACAAAGACGCACATCAAAATTTCTAAAAGG
Organism: Sesamia nonagrioides; assembly: GCA_017933935.1. Taxonomy (NCBI): domain Eukaryota; kingdom Metazoa; phylum Arthropoda; class Insecta; order Lepidoptera; family Noctuidae; genus Sesamia; species Sesamia nonagrioides. The sequence continues at coordinate 3,640,862 of JADWQK010001061.1, forward strand.
CGTGATTTAAGTAGTTTACAGGCGAAAAGAAATTTCAGAGTCCCAAATTCCCCAGTAAAATCCGCATACGCACAAAGACTCCCTCATTTTCTACACGTACACGTCTACAATACGGTGATCAAACAGTGCAATTTAAGAAACTGCACTCGGAAACAAATAAAAAATATACTAACATCCTGGCTACTAAACTTGTCATATGACGAAGTAGAAAGGATCATTACAGTGATTAAATAGCTGTTGACATGTAAAATTATTTAGTTTGTCTCACACACACATAACGCTTAGACTCTGGCAAACTCACCCTCACCCGATCACACTCACTCAACTCACTCATTCAACCCATGATCACACACACTCACACTCATTCGCATAAACTCATTTTCATAACAGTAGCGGTTTTCTTTTTGTAGTTTTATTTCTTATTACTTACTTTTAATTCTCAATTTTATAAATCTTTAAACTTTTGTGAACGCTTTATTTTTGTTTCTAATATTATAGTCAGTTTTTTCTTTTTGTAATCAATTTGAGGTAACGTTAATTTACTAATTTACTAAAAATGTTTTAAATTGTTTAAATGGTAAACCCTCCGTATTGGTACCCAAGATACAGGCTTGCCTAGTTTGGGGCCAATGTAAAATCACTGTAATCTTTTTAGCAATAAAGTTTATTATTATTTATTATTATTATTATTATTATTTTTACCGTTAATTAACATCTTTTTAGAAAACCAACAACTAAGTTACTTCAGTCAATTGCGAAAGTTCTTTGTGTTATTACGATTCTGTTACATAAGGTGCTTTGTTTGAAAAGCAACAATATAGACACGTTTTTATATCAGTTATGTAAACAAGTTGAAACAAAATAAGCGGTTGCTTACTACCAGTGGTCTTGAACCTACCGATTTTTGGGTATTTCTACCGATATCGGCTTTGTTCTACCGAAATACCGAAATGCAGTTGTTTTTCTACGATTTCAGAGTATACATGAAAGTTCTCCTGATTTTACGCTTCTGACATGGCAACTTCTTTCATTTCTATTAGAAATACCAATTTTAGGTACTAATATACCGATTTTTACTCTACCGATCTCTTTATTCGATGTTCGACACCACCGCACAAGCCTGGCCGTGTTTTTTTTTAGTAATACAAACGATTTTATTTGAATATCGAGCTTTTTCTTTAGAAATAATACCGATTTTAGGCACTAGTATACCGTTTTTTACTGGCAATTCTACCGATCTCGCTCTTTGACGTACGAGACCACTGCTTACTATAGAAAATCATCGATTTAAAAGACGCTACGCAACGACTAAACGCTATAACCTTTGCTAGGCGAGGAAAACAATTGTGTCAAGTGTTACGGCCATTAATTGAATACTGATCGTTACGACTTCGCTGTCCTTGGATAGTATGAATTACCATCCATCTTTGATATCGGCTTTCAATGTTTATTGAATTGAATAAAACATTTTTTTTTATAAAGTGTGGTTCCTTCAGTAAGAGCTGATTTCAGAAAATTAGAAAAGCTGTTAACCATTGAATTAAATTGACGTCTGACAATTCTATTCTAGAAAAACTATTAAAATATACAAAATTGTATAAAAGTTTGGTAGCCCTAAAGCAGATTAAATGTATTCTATGCCCTGTTTTATTTGAGGTATACACACACAAAATAAAAGTCTGAAAATTAATAACGAACGTAACTGCACAACAATGTTAAACTTTCCGACAAAGTGCCCATTCCAATACACGAACTCACACGAAGCCTTACTGGCGCCCAACGTGGGGCAGCTGTCATGTGTTGTTCCGCATTTGTTTCTACCCACACTGACTGGAAGGGTAACTCCTGTTGCCTGCTAATTAACTTGCGATGCTTGTTTGATAGTTCGTTTCAGTAAAATGAGAGTTCAAGTAGGCTAATTTGTGAAATATAACAGATTTCGCTGATCACATGCAGAATAATACTTATATTTTGAGAATTGCAGATTGATTCCAACCAATGCTTAAAATATCAATTGAAAATGTTCACAATTATACAACTTAAATAAGAGCAATGCTTCCAGGTCACACTTATTCACTGAATATTACTAGTTAGTATCAAGTATATCATCATAATTATCATCATCAACCTTTTTATCGTCCCACTGCTGGGCACAGGTCTCCTCTCATACAGAGGATTGAGCGTAATCACCACGCTTGCTCAATGCGGGTTGGCGATTTCAGACTTATAAAGTACAGCATCAAGATACGTGTATGTATCTCATAGCTGCAACTTAATTTTACATATAACATTCTGACTACTTCCGTTATAAAATACATGCTACAAAGCAGAGTTACAAGTCTTATGTGAGCCTTCTTGAGTGGAGTATCGCTTTGTACCGCACCACTCAGCCGGCGATGTTTGTGATAGCGACCGCGTTTTGTCCCAAGTTGCAACCACTTGTCGCGTACATCTCTTTGAAATCTTTCTCCAAGAAAACTATCTCTCTAAAGGAATGAGATCTGTTGTTGGCTTTGTAAAATAATTATACATATTACATTACGAGACCATATTAAATATACTTTTGATAGCCCATGCGTCAGGATGGTTCTGGAGTGACGGCCACGTACCGGAAGACGCAGCGTAGGGAGGCCCCCAACAAGGTAGATCAATGACCTGATGAAGATCGCGGGAAGCCTATGGATGCGGGCAGTTTAAGACTGGTCATTTTGTGAAGCCTTGGGGGAAGCCTTTGTCAAGGCTTCCACACCATAACAAAATAAAACACAAATTGGTGTGTTGGCGTAATCTATTATGAAAAAGTGAACAATTGTATTTTAGTTCCAAAGGAATTATTATCGCAATCATCCATGTAAAACGCCGCACGATATCATCAAAGTATCAAGCAGATTTATAATATCGCATATTATTCTATATCATGTGTCTTTTATCATAATATCCAGAATTGAAATGATTAACTATCCGTTAGCTCACCCGTATTTGACCGGGCATACTACACAATCCAATGTGCATCCAGGTACATCTTTTGTTGCCTAGCAACAGGAACTATACCCCACCTATAATATCAACTATTCGTATACATTCTGTCATAAATTGAATTCCCATGAAAGCTTTCTACATTGACGCTTGATAATTAAAAGTTTCAACTGATGCTTTTTCGTCTCGGAATATTTTAATGAATATTGCAATAAAGCCTCTAGCTCGATCAGTGTTGTATCCCAGTAGCCTTTGTTGGCGCCCAGAGTGGGTCTTCATTGTTAATTATTCACTTATTTTCCTAGAACCTGTGTTTCCATTAAGTGTAACTTCTGGGCACTATTTGAAATACTTCTTTGATGGTAGTAATATCTTTACACCTTTCTTTAGAAAATAAGATATTTTGTATGTTGTTCTTTGTCAGAAAATATTTTGAATTTCAGTCTTTGTCTACCTTTCATGGCATGGCATACTAGCTCTATTTGGGTAGGAAATCATCAAATACCCTCACCTGCTTTAGGCGGTAAATGGGCGTGTTAGACTTTTACTGACTAAAACTTACCAGTGTACCTTTATTTGCTTGGCTTCGCAGAGCGCTTGCTTGGCACAAGTCTGAGAGTTATTTGTCGTAATGGCAACGACTTGTTTATTTTTATGGCTCCCTCCGCTCCTCCGCCCCGCTGCCTCATTCATCATTTAGCCTCACGCCATAATTGTTTTGATTGACATCATATTGGACTTTTGTTTAATGATCCTGTTTGCATTTGTGCATCGTGATACTTATGGGTAAAGTTGATTCATAAATTACGAGTACCTACCTACTTTTATACATGTACATCTGATACATTCTTGCAGCAGCCTGATTAATATCACATCTTTCAGTCATACCCTAAAGTAGGTAAATAAATTCTCCAAAATTTGTTTTATATCCCAACGTCACTATTGTGTATTTTAAAGGCGTGTACCATAAACATTTTTTTTTTGGTTCAATTCTTTCCGTTCTTCTGAACGGAAAAGGCAAAGGCATAGTACGCCATACAGCCTAGTCTTCAGTAAATATTTTCTTGAGTACACTTCTATCCTAGCTTATCCTAAACTTATCCTAACTAATCTAACTCCTTTCGTTTCCCGCGTGTAGCCGATTAGGAGTGGTTTAGCGTAAAGACATGATGTGGCCACTATGCTACAATATTTCACTGTTCTTTATGAATTATTCACTGAATGCACTTTTTACTGGATAAATCACGCGCTTTTATTTAGTAAACAACAATATAAATAATTTTAAAAGTCCAATGAAATATGAGCGTGACACTCATCTTGACATTCCCGCCAAAAAAAACGTACCATAAACAATGAATAAACGCGGTTTTGTGGGAGTAAGAAACTAAGTCTTGATACGTCGAAGCATAAATTCTGACATTTTAATTTATCTGTTAATCTGAGCTGACTAAAAGTCATCATCATCATCTCAGCGTTAATCCCAGTCGCATCCGCAGCTTTTCAGCATTTGGAGTCTGGGGTCCGCTTTACCAGTCTAACTGCCGTCTGCTCTCCACAACCCGAAGGAGATATCTAAGCATTACAGTTAGACCAATTGTTAGACTTTTTACGGGCTCCAACAACCCGTAACGACTACCACTAGATGTACTTATGGCAACCGGGACCAACGGCTTAACGTGCTTTCCGAGGCACGACCAGACCAGTGCAAATATTCATATTCATGCATACAAATATTTGCACTGTGCGGGGATCGAACCCGCGCCTCCTTGCGCAACGGCCGCGTTCGCGACCGCTACGTCACGTAGGCTGTCTGAAAGCTGAGCTGACTGGTCTAAAACCAACACACGCTACCTTTCTCTCTATATAATAAAAATCTCTGATACAAGCCTGTAATTTCTTGTAAACAACATTCAGAAGTCCGTAGAATAGTGTTCTAGAACGTCGTACATCGTGACAACAAACTGTGGGTAGTTAGAAAACAGAGATAAAGATCTCTTCAACACGTGCCTATCCTCTCGTATGCGCGTGTAGGTACATCCTAGAGCCCATTAGCGGCGCTGTCACGAGTCGAGCGCTAACCACAAGCTCGCATTAGTGCTAAACACACGCAGATACGGACGAGACGCATGTCCATGTCCTCGCGCTTTAAAGTAGGTAGAGTAGATAGCTACTTTGATTCAATTTAGTTATTTATCTTCGGCGAAGTGTGCTTACTTTTCTTATTTAAACAAATTCATCATGTAGATACGTTTAGTAATACAGTTGCAAAGGTACACACGGCTTCATATAAAGCTAAATATTTCCTATTGTAAAGGACCACGCATTGTATAAGTTTTTCGGTCAATCAGAAGTCAGCTTATACTGGTTATAACGTATTAAAGAAATATTGGAACGAACTTAAAATACAATATTTTATTTCGAGAATTATTTCAGTAGACAGTTGATTAACTCTTTGCCTCACTGACGCGCGAAACAGCGTCGAGTTGCATTCTCTGCCTCGGTTTGTCTACTATTCCGGGAACTGGCGCCCAACGTGGGACTACAAAATGTATAGGTACAGAAGGTCTGCTCCATACAACAAGCGTTTACACTTTACAGCCGCACACACACACATAAACGAGTACTGTGTACGGTTTTCTCGGTCGAATGGTAGCCACGAGTATGATTGCACTTGCTTTACGTGAAACGTCGACGTATGCTTGCGTTTTCGTTCATTGTTTTGAGCCGTACTACTGTACCTCATCCTGTGATGGGACTTTCGTACTATTCGTATTATAGGTATGTATACAGTTGATGCATCGATCGATGCCGAGCAACAAGAGCTGGCTCGTGTTTCCTATTTTGAGATCGGTTTTGATGTCTGGTGTTTTGATGCAGGTATACCTATCTTTCTCTGTACTTTCCTACGGTGTGCTGTTTCATAACCAATTACTTTACTGGCGCACTTCAGTTAAGTAAGTATCTATTCTACAATGTGACTACTCTTAACTTATATTCAGATATAAACTAGCCATGATGGAGACCAATTATCGTGCCTCCTACCTCGACACAGCAATCTTACAAACCGATCTGTTTGTATTAAAAAAGAAAATGCTTTATCGCTATGTATTCCACTGATAGCTTTTACCAAGAGAATCACACAAATTAATCTTTTTGGTGTTGCCAGCACATTAAGTACCTAGATTACAAATAATCGGATAGGTACAAAAGGAAATTAAATTAAAAAAAAATTAAACTATATTATAACAAATTTCGTGAAATTTAAATAAAATGACAAAATTAACAATATGAATGAAGTTTTTTGGGATCATAAATTTAAATACTTAAAAAAGTAGATTGTTACTGACAACACTTAATAAAACGGTTTCTGTTGCAATTATTTGTGCAGTTTTATTTAAGATATAATGTACAATACAACGAACACAAAATATGCCATCTTATTCAAACCAACGGATCTTATGACATCGCTTACATATACAAGACGATTAAACCTCCAGATAGTACTCGCACAATGTAAAGATTACCAGCGCAGCACATTAAACCGACGGTTATCTTCAGTTTGCGACGTACGCCAACAGAACCTAGCGACGTATGAGGGTAGTCGGGAGTTTGTACAGTCTACCCTTTTAACGAGAGGGGACTGTTAGCAGCCGCGTTTGAACGCTGTTCGAATTTTGAATAGTGGAAACCCGTCATAGGTTTTGTTATTAGTGTTAATTAATTGCTTTTTGGCGGTTGGCAGTAATGATAAGCGTTTTAATGGACAAATATCGTAAAGCAAAATATATGGGGCAAGGTAGACAGCCAATAAACTGTCGACACATTGAGGAGTTCCTTCACTAACCAATTTATAACTTTTTATTTTCCATAAATCACTAAATATTTAACTATAAAATTGATATTATACTAAATTACCACAAGTAACAATGACGAAACGTATACATTTCACTCAGTATTCAGCTAACGTAACGTTGGCGCCCAACGCTTGTCTCGTCTCGTCCATGACACGACAAAATGTACTGGATTTGTGTCATTGTTTGTTCACCATATGTAATCATGAGCTAATTGTGCAACTACATGTACTCAGACTATTGACATTTATATATCGCGTGAAAGGGAAATTAATGTCTTTATGTGTGGATCCGAATCATAACTAGCACTTTCTATTCAAGTTAAGGTGTCCTGCACTCAGGAGTACCCGTAAAAATGTCACCGTGAAAAGAACGTGAAGTGTCAAACTGTCAATAATTACAGTTCCTGGTATTAGTTGGGAGGGCAGCCCACTCCACACTCATTTTACCCAAGTTTTGACGGTGAGATGGTTACTACAAACTAACCATTAACTCCTTTATTCAAATTCCCCACTAGCCTACTCACTGGCACGAGTAACTCTCCCACTCGAAGGCAATCCACTCAGTATTCCGCTGGCGTGTCGACTCGCCGCCAAGTATTTACTGCTATGTGTACCGACAGTAGTGCGAGTAGCTACACTGGCTCCAGAGCTTTCTTTGTGAGTCGGCCAGCGTCGGGAAATTGTTATTAGCTCAAGAAACTTGTTGGGGGGAATCTCGTTATGTCTACTTTTTCTGAATGCTGAAGGAAGTCTGTTTTTAATATTCTCTGAAGGTGCAAGACGTACTTATTTATCAAAAAAGCCCGAGTCTAGTTTACTGGTGGGATCTTCAAGGAAATATGACAGGAAACCTCTCCTGAAGGAATGCTGTTTTCACTATAGAGATAGGCCCCAGTGCGTTGTGCTGTGTTTACGTCGTTTTCCATATATTTTTTATGGCATTCCCCATTAGAACGTTGCGTCGTCGCGCGCGAAGGATCACCGAATTGACGCGAGACATGAGACGAAGTGGGATGATGATGCCCTGCGTTTTTGAAGCTCTGCTGGGACGATGGACAGTGAGCCGCTGCTAGAGGAAGGAGTTTAGAAGAAACTAGACTGAAACGCAGCTGCGACGGTGTGCATAATGCATTTTTCCGTTGTGACGACTCGGCGCAACGCACTAATGAGGCCTAACCCTTAGAAAAACGTTATTCTTGAAAAGTTGTTTTTTTTAATATAATCACTTTGTTGTCTTTATCTACTCAATTTTTGAATGGCAAATAGGATCTTCTTACGATTGATACATATATTATTGTAGTTGTTTGAGCAAAAACCCCTCTCTGGAAATTCTTAGAGACTCGAGTCATTAGAGAGGCATTCACAGGGGTTGACTTGTGTATAATGGGTGAAATGCTGATTACAGGGATGAACTAATGGGATGTTTGTTGTAGTGGCAGTTGTAGATGGTGATTCAGTAAACAGAGTTTTCACTAAAATATTGATATTTTAAGGATTCTATATATGTATAGACATAATTATAAATATTAAGGATATTAGTTTATCCAGTTACATATTACCAAAAGTTTTATAGTAGAAACTTCGTTTATTATAAAGACTTAAGCTGCTGTATATCATTTTTATTACAACGATACATCAGTGTTTGCGTTCCCTACGACAAGGAAACCGATACGGTCGTGTGCACTCCGAGATAGTCCACTTTACTCAACACTCCCCCTAATGTAAACACTGGTACACTAACGTGGTAAATTATACGAACAATTTGGACTCTCCCTTCAATAACAGAAGAAATGATGCCAAACAAACGAAACTGCTGAAGGTCTTGCTAAATGGACATGTGTCATACTATCGTTGAAACACTGCCAAAAGACATACCAAGCTACTTTGAGGCTTATGTCTACGTTCTAAGATTCATTTTAGTTGGGGTAGGGATTGGCGGTTATATCGAGTTTGTGCATCAAGACGTTATTGCCGTGCTACCCCCTTTTTACGAGTCCTTAATCCCTGGGTCGCTATGTTTAGTGGTAATGCGTGTCCGTTACACGTACGTCACGGGATTTTTACAACCAAATGGTAAAATACCGAGAATTAAAAACTAACGCAGGCGGATTATTCACTGGCAGACTATCCACTTTTTGTGCAAGCTTTACTTATACAATTTGTAAAGAAAACCCTGTCCGACCCATAAGTATAACAAAGGTTAGGTAAACATACGACCAAATATAATATAAAATTTTACATAATCGTCATAGTAACAATAGTAACGAATTTTGAAATAATCTTTTTTTCCCCCGAATTAATTCCAACTTCCCCGAAATTTGGTAATTTTTAAAAAGTGAAAACTCTATTTTGACGGTATTATTATAAGCGATACGACCACGCGCCGCGTGACCTGCCCCCCGTCGCCCGCGCATGGATTGCATTTAAGTTACCTCTTTTTGCGAAATAATATAAATTTTTTAGGGCGATTTTGTTTTTTATGTTAGCCCGGCTTTGTGAGCCTTAGTAGAATCAGTTATCGATTTCTAACAATACATTTACGGATCGGACAGGGTTTTCTTTACATATTGTAAAGCAAAAGTGACCTACCATTCAAGAATACAAAAAATACCTTTGAAATCTTTACATCATATCGTTATAGAACGCGATAGGCTTTTTTAACCATACCATATTTTGAAATGGACCACTAGACTTACTGACCAACTGACACTGTCATGAATTCAAAAGTGGCAGTAATAAATGCTTTGATTTTGAATTCCCCATTATCACGCCATTATTTTTTGTTCAAAAAGTCCGTTTATCCTGAGTGCAAATGGACACGTGCTAGTGCGACGCATGCGCGTTGCTGAGGCGGCTACGGGGCGCGGGCTGTTGCGATGTCCGCTAGCTGCACGGACCGCGCTATGTGACTTCTTATCCGTACTGACTTCTTTAATGTGGCAGATTATTTGCGGCTTAGGTCCCCATATTATTTGCGTCAATTGATTTGCTATGTTTATGGCAGCCTGCACAAAGCTCATTAAAGTAGAAACTGCGAGGCATGAACAAAACTATTTTATTACTTTTACTTATTCCAAGCCTAAATTTCGAAACTGCCAAATTTTGGAAAGGATGTATTTTATTCTGAGTTAAGAGCTGCGTAATGAGAAGCCTTGACGCTTTGATAGGGTTGAAGTAATGCTGACCTTTTAAAAAAGATTTAATAAAATCTAAAACTCCCATCCATACTAATATTATAAATGCGAAAGTATCTCTGTCTGTCTGTTTGTCCGGCTTTCACGCCGAAACTACTGAACCGATTGTAATGAAATTTGGTACACAGATAGTCTAAGCCTGAGATAGGACATAGGCTATAAAACATCCCGCTATGACCAATAGAAGCAGAGCAGGAATAACAAATGTTGCGGAAACGGGAGCAAATGCGGACGTACTACATATTGCTCCCATTATTTTAACAGGCGCTTATTTTATATCAACGCTCACACGGGTGAAACCGCGGGGCACAGTTAGTACACTATAATAAAACATCTAACACAAATCCGTACCACTGGTACTTAAAAAAAAAATAACGATCTCTTGGTCGGGGTTTATTTAATGCGGCCCGCTTTACGATCCGGCCCGGTCTAATGAAATTATGCGTTCATCAGATTACGGACAAAATTCGTTTTTTCTCGACCCCTAGCGGCCAGGCCAGTAATGAATGCCGTCAGCCGAAATTTTAAGATTCCGCAAATAATATGAGAATTATGAAGCTTTAGAATGAAGATTTTAGAGGTTTTATCGGACACTGATCTGTATTATATCTTTTAAAGACTGCATGTGGATGGCACCGTTAATCACAAGCAAAAGTTTTTAGATTAAAGAATCGTTTTTAGGATAATCCCAATATACTTGAAGCTCGGGCCTGTTTTAATAAGTCATTGGCTGACCAATTTAGAACCAAAGATCCTGTACAGGTCAGGTATCACCTACGATTACGTGCCTATACTAGCAGTATAGTTTGAACACTAACATAACTATTTTTTTTTTTGCCATAAACCACTTACACACCATCTTCCAATCCTGTGATATACAGTTAAAACTCCAATAAGAAAAGTAAATATTATCACAGAACCTTAAGCAAAAATGGGTAGTTTTTTACACTGCTGGAAAACGCGTCGGGGCAGATTTTAATTGGGCCGTTCCAGGCTGTTATTGTAGCGATTGAGACGTTAAGTGGCACGGATTTTGTGCGAAGGGGTCTTAAGGAAATGTAGACGAGTAACTGCCGAAAAGGGACTTTAGCCATGAAATGGTCTGCTCGAGGGAAGGCTTGAAATGGAGGAATGGACAGGAATCTCTTCGTTTCTGCAGCAGTTTTGACTGTACTGCAATATGGAAAGAATTAATTCTTCATTTACGGTTAATTTTTGGGGATTAATTACATCCATAAGTTATAATAACAGCTAATCAATCGTTTCTTTATTTGTGGAAACTTGTGTATTAGTCATGTTTGCCCTTATTGGCGTATAAATATCCCAACTTTCGCAGTGAAAATATTCGTACAAATATTATAAAGTTTCTGTCGTTTCGCTGCTGCAGATGTGACGCGTTCTATTCAACCACGTTAATAATGTCATTTAAAACCTTCAACATTATCCATACTAGTCCATACTATCCATACTAATATTATAAATGCGAAAGTAACCCTGTCTGTCTGTTACGCTTTCCCGCTTAAACCTCTCAACTGATTTTGATGAAATTTAGCACAGACAATCTTTAGACCCTGAGAAAGAACATAGGCTACCTTTTATCCCGGAAAAATTTGATATTCCCGAGGGAAATCTAAAAAGCGCGATATAACCGAACTCCACGCGAGGGAAGCCCCGGGCGGAAAGCTAGTAAAATATAAATAGTTAATACAAAGGTACCTTTAAGGTACCTTTTAGGACGGCTGTATATTCAAGGCTTCAAACTGTCAGTGATCCAAAACAAGATCTTTCATAGTCCTTTTGAGATTCGACTAGTTCACGCAAAAATAGACCAGCCGTATCCCTTTACAGCGGTTGAAATCGTAAATACGTATAAAACGCGCCCCTTGACGTGGTATTATTAATTCAGCTACAGCGTTGGCACTAACCGCAGAATAGGGAGGTGGCAGAAGGTTCGTTATCGAACGAATATCGATAGTGCAAACCCACACTAGCCACAAAGTCACAGGCAGTCTTGGTGCCTTTGAGAGGAACATCTCTATGCTTCTATGATATGAAATATTTGCTCTGAAAGCACTTTAAGCCGTTGGTCCCGGTTGCCATACGAACATCTAATGGCGGTCGTTACGGGTTGTTGGAGCCCTCAAAAGTCCAACAATTGGTCTAACTGCAATGCTTCGATATCGCCTTCCTCCACAAGAGGTCAGACGGCAGAGCTTCACGGAAAATATCGAAGTTTAGTCAAAATCAGCAGTTACACTGGTAAAGAGGACCCCAGACTCCAAAGCTGAAAAAACTTCGACTGCGATTGGGATTAACGCTGAGATGATGATGACGATGACCTATGCTTTTATGATGATGAATCTGCCGACCTCTTTATTTTTCGTTCTAAATTTTTTCGACACTTACCAGACAAAGTTTCAAAAATAGGCTCAGAGCATATATATAGTAGTCCTTCTGTAGTCGTGTACTTCATTTTGCGGTATAACAGCCGGGCCTCGGCGCGACGCTTGGTCGTCCGTTTCGAATTATACACGTATGTAGACTTTCTGACGGAGAGCATACTTCCCAGTTCCCAGTCGTAGTTGTATAGTGCGGGGATTTCGATTGTCGTGGGTTTATTCCGACTTTTTGTCGATTGGCTTTTTTGGTGCACTGCTAGTGATGTATTCAGGGGTTAGTAATTTATATGAATTATGAATAAAATGGGTGAGATGTAGTTACTCCATTCAAAATAATGTGATAAGTAATGATTGCTTCATAAAAACGTTACAGTACATATTTATAAAAAGCATATAGCCAGAAGAAGGTAAAGTCCTTTCACAAGTCTCGTACTTACTTTGGGGCTAGCTCAATCTGTGTGATTTGTCCGTATATAAAAAAATAAAAAATAAAATAAAACTAAAGTCATCATCATCATCCCAGCGCTAATCCCAGTCGCATCCGAAGCCTTTTCAGCTTTGGAGTCTGGGGTTCGCTTTACCAGTCCAACTGCTGATATGGCTAAACTTCGACATTTTCCATGAAGCGACTGCCGTCTGACCTCCACAACCCGAAGGCGACATCGAAGCATTGCAGTTAGACCAATTGTATGACTTTTGAGGGCTCCAACAACCCGTAACGACTGTCACTAGATGTTCGTAGGGCAACCGGGAACAACGGCTTAACGTGCTTTCCGAGGCACGACCAGACCAGTACAAATATTCATATTCATGCATACAAATACTTGCACTGTGCGGGAATCGAACCCGCGCCACCTTGCGCAGCGTCCGCGTCCGCTACCGCTACGCCACGGAGGTTGTCTGTCTGAAAATAAAACTAAAGTATTTAGTGGAATTGCAATGTTGCAAAAATTTATACATTGTACCAATTCATCCTCTCCTCATGGTTTATTTATTGATCATTCACCAAACATTTCTACACGAATACGACCGTGAAATTACAAACACATTAGCAACTGTAAATGATTCCTACCTATACTCGAGCCAATCTAAAAGGACTTTGATATCGATGTCGCTCGCACCACTACCGGGGGGCGAGGGTGGCACAGTTTCCTCGTGATTAGCAGAGCTGCGCTGTCGCGTCACCGTACACACGTGTCTATGTATTGCTGCAGCACTTACAGAGGTACTACACATGGGAACTGTCGTTGGAAGTGAAAAGAGATTAGATTATATTGACGCTCTCATACATCAGCTCGTTCTCTTAATCCTAAAACTAGCACTTCTGCAAGTTTATATTTCTGACTTCTTTCGTTACGAACGTACGATTCCTGATGCCATTTCAAAACATTTCCTATGATTCTTGGTGTCATAATTAGCCTATAACACGGGCCTTCTCTGCTTTTGAAAAGCAGTGGGCCGTAATCCACCACGCGGGCCCAGTGCCAGTTGGCAAATGCCACGTGTCTCCGAATTTTTATATCTGGAACATTACCGTTTTGAGAGCAGTAGGAGATAGGAATAAATTACAGCGTCTACCTGGGTACGAACCTACGATTCTAACATAATTTTGACACATCATACATACATAACGCGGTTGTATAACATTCGCCCATCGTTTATCCTCGAGCCAAACGCTAACCTATAAGGCAGAGTATAGACATCACACAGAACGTTCGGGGGGTGGCAAGCCAATGATAACTGTGGCGGAGTCGCGATACATTGACATACTAAAACAAGTGGATGAGGCCGTATCGTTGTGTCAGTAAGATTATCAAGTACTAAGAGTAGGTAGTACTTGTTTTTTATGAATAACTAGCTGCGCCCCGCGGTTTCTCCCGCATAAGTTTCGATCCTTTGGGAACATCGGGATGAAAGTGTCCTAATGTCATTCCAGGTTAAAAATTATCTCTGTGCTAGATTTCATCCAAATCCATTACGTAGATTTTTAATGAAAAAGTTACAAAAATCTATCTATCCATACTCACAAACTTTCGCATTTATAATATTAGTGGGATTATGTCCTGTTTGGCATGGTTTATAAAACTTGACTGATCATTCAGAATTCTTTACTATAATAAAATATTATTGTGTTATACGTATATATCACAATTAATATTTAACTTTCCTTACCCGAATAAATTCTCCAAATAATGATGAAAACCACATAAAATCCTTTGCGTACCTGTAGTAGTAATCTAAGCGCTCTTATGTGACCGCTTAGATTAACGACACACACGAAAAGCAGCTTAGTTTTATACTATCATTTAAAATCCAATGTTAAATCATTTTTGCAACTGAATGTTCCTACTGTTATTATAATTTGTAGTTATTTTATGTTAATTACACATTTTTTTTTGTTTCAGGTAAGTGCTGTGTCTTCGTTTTGCGTACGTATTTAAACTGTTTTCGTCGGTTGGAAAACCCTAACACTTAATTTGCTTTTAGACGTTGTATATAAGTAGGTTCAATACATATACAATATGTAAAGAGAACCTCGTCCGACCCATATGGGTTAATAAAGGTTAGGTAAACACATGATCATTTATGAAATTTTACATAATCATCATTGTAACAATACTAATGAATTTTGAAATAATCTCTTATTTTCGCGAATTAATTGCAGTTTCCCCAAAAATTAAAAAGTGACAACACCATTTTCGACGGTATTATTATGAGCGATGCGACCACGTACCGCCTTTCTCCCGTCGCCCGCGCATGTATTGCCATGTAAGTTACCTCCTTTTGCGAAATAATATTTATTTTTAGGGAATATTTATTTTTAGTAGAATTAGTTATCGATACCTAACAATACCGTCACGGATCGGACAGGGTTTTCTTTACATATTGTATATTATTTTCGAGTAATTTACATACCGCGTCGCTTCTACACCATTCTTAACTCTATTGTGGTCACAGGACGCATGCGTTCACCGTAGCGGTTAGTACGGCGGTATCCTCACTAGTTACACGGGGGCTCCGCGCCCGGGCACGATCCGCTCCGCGCTTTGTACGCCGACCGTGTCTTATACGCGTTATACCGGTTAAATGGTGCTGTAGGTACGTGTCGCAGCACTAGTGGAGCGATGATCCGAGTGCGGTGTTGAAGTCGGATTGTGTAGGGATGGGAAATTGTTGTCAACGATGTGTCGATGTTTTTTTTTAAATGATAATTTATTTGAAAACTACAAAATTAAATAAGTACCTAAATTAAGAGGAATTCAGTTTAACATACTTCTCTCAGTCCATCTTTTTTTTTAATCGAAAACTCGGTTTTTTTTAGTACTTTCGATGTATTGACATATTACTGAAAAAAGTTTTTCTCTGAAAAGTTTAATAACCTTTTGGACATACGATATGGAACATAAAAGCTGTTTGATAGATAGATAAATATGATGTTTTACCTGTCGTTTATTCACATGAAAACTCTCATAAACAAATATAAATGAAGCACACAGTTGAAAGTTCAAAACAAATAAAGCCTAGTACAGAGAGCTTTCAGATTTTACTCGGAACCAGACATGAATATTCATAAATATTCTTTTGACACTGAACAATTTTGCGGAAACGTGCACTGGACGTGAAGCTACACTCGTTTTATACGGCTTGTTTAATTCAATATTCCACGAAAAATATAATATCATGTTACGGTTCTTCCTAGAATTATTGACGAGCTTGTTTACGTAATAAACTCGGGTACAGACTCCCTGTAGGCAGCATACAAACCACGTTCTGTTTTAATGTCTTTAAAATAAAAATTTAGGTACTGAGGACTTTCAGCAGGAACGAAGCTCAAAATGAAAATATTTTAACCTCGCGTTCGGCGTCAGTAGGTACCCTCAAAAACATTAATACTATGGAGATAGTATCAAATAGTCTAAGGTATACCCCCTTATTAATAAACGTTGCTTAAAAGAGTGTCCATGGAGTTTCTTGCCCGTTCTTCTCCATAGGTTCACCTTACTGACTGACCGACCTTCTGACAATTCAAAAGTACCTGTACTGCTTTATTTGAAATAAATGCTTAGATTTTTTTTTGACTGGTTAACTAGTGATTAGGGATTGTTTAACCATACATTTTAGACGTTTGCACTTCACTTAACTTTAATCCTCGTTTATGAAAAAACACTGGTGTTTAAGGGGTTCATACGACGGTAGCGGTTTTAACCCCTTAAAATAAAATCATCGTTTAATGGGTTTATTAAAAAACTATGGTTAAAGTTAAGTCAAACATTTAAAATGTATGGTTAAACAATCGCTAATCAGTAGTTAACTTTAAGCAACGTTTATGAATAAGAGGAAATAAGTGATAAGGCGTTTTGTTACCGTTACGTGACGATTTCTCCAAGTTTACTTCCACCGCAAGCACTATTAAAGAACTTCCTTCCAAAAAAAATAAAAAAAAAAAAAACTATAAACTTTGTGTCTCGCAGGACGAAAAACTACATTTATGTATGTACATATTTTTTTATAATTTGATTAACATTTTAAGTGCCCTTACTTGAACGTAGTCTACGTCACTGATATTACGCATGAAATCGCAGGCTAACAAGCTCAGGGAGCAATAATGAGAAAGCACTATAATTGTGCAATACGCGACTCAGTACTATAATGGTTTCGCATCGCAACGTTACGGATCGCACAAAGCCGTACATATACGAATCGCACATAAACTCTATACGGTGGCGAATGCGCGATCTATAAATCTAGACTGTGTAATTGAAACATTATGCTCAATAACAGGTCTGTGAGTCCTTTAGTGATGTGAACGGGTGCGTTTCTAACGATAGAATTTTTAAAGGATTTTTTTAATATGGTCTTTCTTTTGTATTTATATTTCTACATAATTGTTTCTATGTTAATTGTATCGCACACAGCGGAGTAGTATTATAATACTTTATTTATCTAAAGTAATATTTAGACACAGATTCAACACAGTGATAGATAAATGTACAATGAATGGCTGTTATGTATGGTCACAAATGTCATTAAATGTATAGACAAAAAGTTAAACCCTGTCTCACAAACTAGGTAATGTAGTTGAGTGAATGCTGTAGTTAGAGAACCAATGGCGCCGTTCCCTAGTTCACAAACTTTACATTCAACATTTTTACTTCCTATTTCGCCATCATCATCATGATCATCAACCTTTTTATCGTCCCACTGCTGGGCACAGGTCTCCTCTCATACAGAGAAGGATTATGTGTAATCACCACGCTTGCTCAATGCGGGTTGGCGATTTCAGACTTCAAAGTCCAGGTTTCCTCAAGATGTCTTCCTTCACCTTCAGTCATTGGTGTCCAAGATATACTTAGAAAGTACATATAACTTTAGAAAAGTTGCATTGGTACTTGCCTGACCTGGAATCGAACGAGCGCTCTCATACTAGAGAGGCTGGTGTTTTAACGACTAGGCCATTTCGCCATGTTTTTAGTTAATACTTACCTTCTGTGCTTTTCATACTAAAATTGAAAGAAAAGATCCGCTGAACCCATAATTTCATCATTCATCCCTCCGAAATTCTTTAAGTTAAATATGTATGTACGTTTCATGAAATTAGACTTACCCAACTAGAAATCACGTAAATTCAGAAATAACATACTTTTTATATCTCCTTAGTGCCCTCATTCTTTCTCATAATGAATTTTTAATTTATGAACTCCCCACCCAATTATTAATTTTACGGCAAAGTACTTCATTAAAAGTTTCATGAAAATATTTTCAGTCGGATAAACGATACGTTTCTGTCAACGTTGTGATAATTTGGGAAGTTTAATATATTTCATGTGGTGGGCTGACAGACGGATAATATTTTTATAGGCAACGTTTCATAATAAATTATCGCCTGACTGTGCTCATGTGTTGAAGGATGTCAAAGCTTTGCCGATCTATTTTAAACGTTAAATGAAGTTGCGTGAGCTAAAACTGAGGTCTAATTTGACGCAGAGCATCTTCTGCGTATCTTTTTGAGTAGTATTTTGCCCTTATCAGAGGGATAATTCTTGTAAATTTATGAACATTCACAGTCTGAATTCAGTCATCATCATCTCACCGTTAATTCCAGTCGCATCCGAAGCTTTTTCATCTTTGGAGTCTGCGGTCCGCTTTACCATTGTAACTGCTGATTTTGGCTAAACTTCGATATTTTCCGTGAAGCGACTGCCGTCTGACCTCCACAACGAAGGCGATATCGAAGCATTGCTGTTAGACCAATCGTTGGACTTTTGAGGACTCCGACAACACGTAACGATTGCCATTAGATCTTCGTATGGCAACCGAGACCAACGGCTTGAACGTGTTTTACGAGGCACGACCAGACCAGTGCAGTTATTCATATTTATGCATACAAATATTTGCACTGCGCGGGGATCGAACCCGCGGGTCCTTGCGCAGTGGCCGCGTTCGCTACCGCTACGCCACGGAGACTGTCTGTCTGTCCGGCTGACAGTCTGAGCTCAGTCTCAGTCTGTAGTGATGATTTTCCTACATTTTGAATAGTTTTTGTAGCCCAGATGAGATATTTGAAAGTTATATATTACGGGTTTTCAGATTATTGTGTATAAAGATAAAAAAAAAAAACAAAGCACTATAATAAATCATCCTCGTTTATTGGATGCTTAACTTATACGATATCTACTTAGCACTAGGGTTGTAACGGAGGCTTGTTAGCGGAGGCGGAGGCGGATGCGGAGGCGACGAGTCTCACCTCCGCGGATGCGGAGGTTAACGGAGGCGGAGGCGGAGGTGAAAGTACATATAGAAAAAATTGAAATTTATGGTTAATTAAAACAAAATTTTTATTTTAAATACGTAAATTAATAGTAGTATACTAGGTAAAAAAAAATATTACCTTCTTGTAATGAAAATTAAGGAGAAACAAATTGTGCTTGCCGCATTCCCGCCTCGCACTAGTTGATTCTTGACCATTTCGCGCTCAAATGCGGCCGGACGGTTGTCGAGCGTCGCAGCTTGCAGGTTATTTATTGCATAAATACTTAAATAAACCTCCGTTATAACTCCGCTAAAAATTGTGCGGAGGCGGAGGCGGAAGCGAAGATACGATTTCTTGCGGAACTTCCGCAGTAACGGAAGCGGAGGCGAAGCTCCGTTACAACCCTACTTAGCACTACCGCCGCCGCCCAGTAGCCGTTCGATGCAAGCGTAATCGTGTTACCCAGGCGCGCGCCCGCCACGGGGCAAATCTCATTTTTATTAGGGAAGTAACGTGGAAAGAGTGGAAATGACACTGCATCGCGCACTTCCGACCCCTACACGTTTATACAGGTGTCTGTACTACAACACCCTATAATAATAACCCTTATTTAAGACGTGACAAAGTCTGTTTTTGAATGCTAGAGAGTTCATTTGTAGCGCATGCGCAATAATGTGGACGCTTGTGTTGTGTCAGTCGGGCGTCGGGCGCACTAATGAGTGCATGTGCGGCGCGATTCTTGGTTCAGCAGTGATGTGACGTGTTGCAACATCGATGTAAATATTTTAGAGCGTTTGAAAGTGTTGGTTGATGAGATATTTTTTGTGTTGTGATGAAATTTTGTGGAATACAAAGTTTATGTATAATTGAACCATAGTAAGAAAGTAATAAATTACTCGACTAAAATGATGAAGTTGTATCGTATAAGTGTAGGGTGGCTCGCCGTCGCCCGTCGGCTTCGCGGCAGTCCCGACTAGTGTCACAGTTTATGTTTTAATAATGGAGGTATTAGCGTCGCGGCTGTCACCCCCGACGGCACTCCGCCGCTGCTACTGTCGCCAAGAGTTACTCAAACCGGGGACTTCTTACTTTGAAAGTTATTATATGCTACCGAAATGCTTCATTCATTAAATCACTTTTCTGGCCAGACTTATCTTTTATCATCGGGTTTCCTTATGTGCATTTGATTGTTTTTATATTCTCGTGTCGTCTTTTTTAATATATAATTATAAACTAGTAGTTGACCGCAATCTCGCCTGATGGTAAGCAGTAATGCAATCGTTGATTCTATTCAATTAAAAAACTGGGTGAATAGGAAGGAAGACGGCAGTTGAGCGAGGTGATGCAATGTTCAACCCAATAGTATGACCAAAGATGCTGCGCCAGAGGGAGATTGATCTGGAGACTCTCCACGACCTACATAACACTTTTACATAACTTTTTTGTGACTCCTATCACTAAAGAATTTTCAAAAAGATTACAACCCCACAGACTTCACCTCTCTGTATAATTAGTATAGTTGACTAAACGGTAGCTTATGGATGAATGATTTTGAGAGTATCCCGTCAAATTCAACAAAATAGAATGTTCAGATTGTTTAAGCGTATTTAACCGGGAAAAATCGGAAAAAGAAATTCTCCTTTTGTTGTAAATCAAGCTTAAAGCATTGGGCAGCGAAGGATTGAAGTTTCTTTAAGTAATTGTTGAGGAGACTTCAATCCTTCACTGTAAAACAATAACCACTACCAAAATTTGAGTTCCGGAAATCAAATTTTGGTAGTAGTTTTTGTGAAGAACAAAAGCAGATTTGCCATTAATGATTTTTTTTTTTTTCATAACTCGAGGCTAGTTTATTAAACCTTGCATTTAAACTTTAACATAATGAGCCCACAAGCAATAACTCCACTTCGTTAGACTGCTATGTACGCAGCAGTGAGTACAGGCTTAAGTTTATGTATCCTTTGTCGCTACCTTTAACGAGATACTACCTCTAAAGACTAGTCTTCCAGCCAATGCGAGAAACTGTATCTGTACTGATAGATACGAAAGTAAATCGTCTCCATATGGACTTGGATTACAGGTAGTCAATGACCGACCTGTGTGTTATATGGCACTTTTCCCTACATTATCGTGTCCCGACCTCCAAGCTGCGAAACAACTGGCAAAATCTAGTCATATATGAAAATAAACGATCCTCTATTGTTACACTTCACTGTTTCATAACTTGCTCCATCTTGAAATGAAATGCCGTAGCGCTGCACATTGTCTAGTCTATTCAAAAGTAATAACGTTAGCTGCGCTCGCCGCTGTCGTGGATATCATTCGAGCTTCACTTTTTCACGTTTTGTTTCATATCATCATTCACGGAACTATTTCATCCATATATGCAGTTATATGGATGAAACAGTTCCGCGACTAATTGACCGACTGATTGGTTGACTGGCAACGTAAATTTATCACCAAAGGCAAAAATATGGAAAATCAAAGCAAAAACTACTATATAATAATCATCATTAGCCTCTCCTCGTCCACTGCTGGACATAGACCTCTTCCATGGCACGCCAACAAACTCGATCCTGA
The DNA here is from genome assembly GCA_017933935.1 of Sesamia nonagrioides. Classification (NCBI taxonomy): domain Eukaryota; kingdom Metazoa; phylum Arthropoda; class Insecta; order Lepidoptera; family Noctuidae; genus Sesamia; species Sesamia nonagrioides. The sequence continues at coordinate 3,662,615 of JADWQK010001061.1, forward strand.
GCAGTTCTCCGCCAGCCACTTTGGTCCTCTGTCGGATCACCTCATTTCTGATGCGGTCCTTTAGAGTGACCCCCAACATAGCTCCCTCCATAGCTCGCTGAGCGGCTTTAAACTTATGGATTAGTCTGACCGTTAGTGTCCACGTCTCGGCTCCGTAAGTCATGACGGGTAGGATGCATTGGTTGAAGATTTTAGTCTTCAAACATTGGGGTATGGGTAAAAATCCGACGAAGTTTACCAAATGCTGCCCATCCCAGCTGGATCCTTCTATTTGCTGCCTCCTCGAAGTTGTTTTTCCCTAATTGCAACGTTTGCCCGAAGTATACATATTCTGAAACAACTTCGATCGGCATTCCATTTACGGTAACCGGTCCCAGAGTGACCCGTTCATTGAACATAATTTATTAAACACATATATAACATATGTATATATTTATAATTTTGGTATTTTCTAAGTTCATCCGTAAAACCGATGCGTTGGGAGGAGTCAGCTAAGTTGACCAGCATTTGTTTCAGCTCTTTCTGCGTTTCCGCCATGATGACGATATCGTCTGCAAATCGCAAGTGTAAGATGCCACCATTGATGTTAATGCCCCCACCCTGCCAATCCAGCGTTTTAAACATATCTTCGAGGGCATTGGAGAACAATTTGGGGGAAATAACGCCCCCTTATCTCACTCATCGCATAAGAGGGATATGTTTAGTCTGCTGGTTCTAGACTTGGACGGACTTTGTGGCGGCATCGTAAAGATATCTCATCACTTGGATATATCGCCAATCTACTTGGCATCGCTGTAAAGATTCCAGAACAGACCAGGGCTCGATGGAGTCAAAGGCATTCTCATAGTCCACAAATGCTAGACACAGGGGCTGATTATACTCTTCGGTCTTCTGTATAATCTGCCTCACTGTGTCTATGTGGTCTATGGTACTAAATCCTCGAAACCCGGCTTGCTCAGGCGGCTGGAATTCGTCGAGTCTGCGTGCTAGTCCGTTCGTGATCACTCTCGAAAACAGCTTGTAGGCATGGCTCAAAAGCTCTTCGGTCTTCTGTATAATCTGCCTCACTGTGTCTATGTGGTCTATGGTACTAAATCCTCCTCGAAACCCGGCCTGCTCAGGCGGCTGGAATTCGTCGAGTCTGCGTGCTAGTCCGTTCGTGATCACTCTCGAAAACAGCTTGTAGGCATGGCTCAAAAGCGAAAAACGGCGGCTGAATGCTACTATATACTAGGCATTAAGAAAAATCCACTTGGCTGTATATGATACAGTTACAATCAACAAAATACATTTTGAATGGTATTTGTGAACGTTTTAAATCATTTACACCGTCGTGGCTTTCCGCTCGAGTCAATACGTCGTTCTCAGCCATCGCTTAGCCTGTAAATATTACTGCCTTGGCGTTAACCTCGGTGTGTATGCTATTGTTTAAAATTAGTGTTTTATCGCCCATTGTGGTAAATGTTAGCTGAATGGAACGTACCTATGGTACTTTAGAGCTACGGTTACAAATCCAGGTGGATTTGTCGCCAGTTCTCATGTCGAATGCGTTGCACCATTAAATTATTATACTAGCAGCATCGGGAATTGTATTACTTGCTGGCACGTTATCGTTGAAATCGATATTGAGCTCATAATTATCCCTACCTATAAAGAATCTGACCAGTCGACGATAACATATTTTGTTTTGTTTAATAACTTTCTACGATTCCCAACTTCCGTTGGTTTATGATAGTAATTCTTCCCTCTTGGAAACATACAATGACTAGAGCATTAAATTATGCTACTTTCACGTTCTTCTAAACTTAATATGTGCCATACTTCCTATCAACAATCATCAAGTATAATCATTGACAGTTTTTAACGTCCCCTCACTGCTGCGATACAGGCCTTCGGTCTGAGGGAGGTAGTGCGGGTTAGTAGATGTCATATGTCTTCGAAATTTTGGTTTACACATGCCGTTATCCTCATAGTTTCCTCCACCGTTTTAAGAGCAGAGGTGATGCAATAAATTGGACAGACGGAGGCACCTGCCTGGGTTTGTACCCACGAGCTACTACTGCATTATTCAGAGCCACCACAGCTACCGACTTCTTTTACGTTTGACTTGCACTCTCAGAAACATTTAATCCGGGACGATACAAACGATACGATATGATCATTGGTGTCTACTGAGTCATGAGAATTCAGTACCAAGGATTTGCATTATTAAATTCCACAAGTTTGTTTAACAAATTTCGGAGCTCGTCTCCAACGCTTTACAGATGTGGTTAATACTTGCGAACTTCTAAATGGACTTCTGTTGTAAACTGTACAGTATGCTTATTGATTTTCTCGGCACGATTAAGAAATGCATATTTGATGCCTCCAGTAAGAATAAGTGGGGGCTTGTTACTTGGAATAATCCTTTATTCATTTGGTGTAGTTTTTGAGCATTGCCGTTGTAGCAACAGATGTCTGCCCCTGTAATTATTTAAGGATAGCATGTTGCGTTAGCAATTATTTTGAACTAACCGTTCCTCGCGGTTTCACTTTCATAGGTTACGACCCGTGATTATAACGGGATTGAATCCTGTATATTAATTCTGGTTATAAACCATCCATGTGCCAGGTTTCATCCAAGTCTGTCCAGCCGCTTGAGAGCGAAGGAGCTATAAATATACAAACACTGTGATGCTTTCACTGCGTAAAACACTTTCTATAAACATTCGTAATTCTCTCCAAAATTTCACCGCATTATACTTCTGGGTCAGTAATAGCAGCCAGTGCAATATCCACAACAAGCACTTACTTCGCCACGTTAGAAATTATTTATTTTAATTACAACACTTAAAAATCCAGTTTAACGTACATCTCCATTAAGTCGGACTGCGTTTCCTCCCCCGGGAGCTGTGTTTGTTCCGTTTGTAAATATACCAGGCGACATTTAGTGGTGCAGCGCTTTTTATATGCTATCTGACTAAGCCGCCCAGTCGGATAGAATATTTGATGCGGATTTGGTAGTGCTGTGGGAGAGGTCATGTTAATGGTTCAACCTAAAACGTTAAGTGCTTGAAATAAAAATGCTTTCATACTATTAAATTTTTCATGTTTATTTTGGCTAAATTATTTTACTTTTCTCTCTCTTCTTGCTAGTTGCACCGCAACTAAACTCCATTCCATCATGAAATAAAGTAAAAAAAAAATATTGCAATTTTTCCCATATTCCCGTAAATGCGCAAATAATGTTGTATACAGCTGAGCTTCTCGCTGAAAGCGCCACACTCGTAGCGGACCGTCCAATACATGGTTTTATGGCTTTCTGTGCGTGCCGCGGCGAAGAGCTTCGTGTTTGTTAATTTGCCACCTTCCTCCCCTCTTTCATGACCCCCCCGTAAACCCCTCGCACTCCATCGAGCTCGGAATACACGGAACCCGGTTGCGGTCGCGCCTGTTGCGTTTTAATCGTCCCCTGACCACCTATAATGTGCTGAGCTCTTTGTAAGGACCATGTTGGTTGCTACGGTTGTTTGCACGCTATTGTTGTGTTCTTTTTGAGGTTTCCCCTAAAATATTTACTCCACCATCTTGCGTGAATTGCCTTAAATAGCGGTGAGTTCACGTTTTGTACGCTTTCTAGTCTCATTTAGTAAGTACAAGTGTGAAGAATAAACAATATTACTTCTGATGTATTCCCGCACTGAGAGAGCCTACAGAGGTGATGGGCTATTATTGAATAATGTCGCAACCCCCTCTGGCCGCTACTAGCCTTGACTGTAAAATCTCTGAGGAGTAGAGAAGTAATGGAAACGGTGGATCCTCTTCATCGCAAATCCTGTGAATTCAAAATGCAAGCGGAATTCAATGGAAAATATCGCTTAATGTGTGTTTCATAACATTCGTTTCGTGGTATTCGTCGAATGGGGTAACACATTATCAATATCAATCTAAATTATTTTGAAGGATATTGCCAGCTATCCATATAAAAGAATAACCTTCATAGTTTTTTTTGCCGACTTTTCCCCATAGGAAGGACCCATTGGAACAGCGCATCTAGCTTCTTCTGATCTTACATAAGTTACCAGATTGGTTTAGGTGAAATATTCTGATCATGATTGCTTTTCAGATGTTTGAAAAATGTATCCGCTCAACAACGTAAATAATGCAATGAATGTTATGGACTGTCAAAATGGACTCCATTGCCACCGATAGTGTATTACGTAATTACACCGCTTGTTTGGATTAAGGATCGCGATACTTTCTAATATAGCTTTGCATATTTTAGACAATACTAGCGGCCGCCAGCGACTTCGTTCGCGTGGAGTTAGTTATGCTCCGCTCCTAGTGGTCGCAGAATTTTTCAAATCGGACCAGTAGCTCCCGAGATTAGCGCGAACAAACAAACAAACAAACTCTTCAGCTTTATATATTAGTATAGGTTACTTCTTTATTTCGATCAAAATAAAATTATATCCAACAGAAAAAAAGCTATTTGAAATATACAATCGTATGAATACCGTGTCTGTTTTACCCGTAGTTCAACCCGCTTTTTTGGTACCAAAACCCGTACGCTATGAAAACGAATATCGTTTATTACTTTTCCCATTTGATCTGTCGTTCTCACAATTGGCGGGTGGTTTTTATTCGAATAGCTGTTTGAATATTATGAGGTAAATGCATTTCGAGCAAACTTGAAAATAACGCAGTATCTGCTAATTAAAATTGTTTAGTGTTGTGCATTTTAATTAATATAGATGATATTACAGCGATTCGGTAAATACATCGTCACTTTAAAATTCATGTATCATCGCACTAATTCTTGTTTACCTAATCATTATAGCTACTAATTATACAGTATGTTAAATAACAGAGCCCGTAAACTCGTTAATATATATCATTAATAGATTAAAATAAAAATATCAGCATAGAAAAATAAGCATAAAAAAATCCGAATAAAAAAAATTCTAATTGGAAATAAATTTGAAACCTCCTGTTTTAAATAAAAATAGTAGTCGTCATGTATAAATAAATTGCGACGTTGCCGTCTTTCATGTTCGCGTGTACAGTGTGTTCCTTTTACATGTCAATTTAAAATTTTTATTGAATGTTTTCTTATTGGAAAAAATTTTAAAACATTTTGTTTTCGAATGGAAATATTTTTTTTAGCATGTATGTATGCTATACTATTTCGGGTTAACGGGAACGCCCTCTGTTAGTTAACATACTGTATATAACCTAACAACAAATCGTCCAATCATTAGTTTATTTTACTCTAGAATTTTTAATCGATTCTGTATAAACATAAGCACTAGATGGAGGTGTTGAGTTAGCAGTTTTACAAGCAGCAAGGGTCCAGGGATCACCGCAGCCGCTTCAACGGAACCCATTCAATTATACCAAGCGCAGTAATTGACGCGTTTTTAACTTTACATTTGAAATTCCGATTCTGCAAACGTGATCGGTGTGACAATTTTAATTCCTTATCCCTATTTGGCGGAATGAATTAATGAGTTGCTATTGTTTTTGCCTTGTATTTTCCCATTCTCGAAATGGCATTTCGTTATTACGTATTCCGATGTATTTAAAATAACTTATCAGAATATAGAATATATGCACCTCTATTCTAAATACATATCTTAAAGAAAGGTATCAAAATGATAAACGAAAGTCCACCTAAATTAATCGAACTATTTAATAAAAACTTATCTCGCATTATTAACTTTAATGGCGGCATAAACACAGAAATAGTCCAACAAGTGAGTGTAAACCAGTCCGGATCAGAATACTTACATCAATTAGTTTAATGCGCGCACCGAACATGGCTCGATTCATCCGTCGAGCAGTCGAGCTCCTGGCGCCCTCTTAATTATTTATGAGTTGAAAGTATAAAGTGTTCCCACTGAGACTGAAGGAGAATGCGCGTCGACCGACAGCCGTGCTAAATCACGCGCCAATTGACATCACCCCGAGATAAAATGCTCTGACGCGGACACAATGGCCCGCGCATCGATATCCATAGCCCATACCTTCGTGTACGTTCGCATCACTACTTTGTATTCCAGGAGAGTTCAACATTTTTAACATTCGGAAATTGAACGGTGAAACGAAAAGTGAGGGGAAATGTTGAGTGCTATGTTCACGCGAACGGCATTCGTGTTGTGTCTGTGATGTGCATTTAGTGTGTCGTGATGGATTACCGTGCTCCACCCCCTATGATGAACGTCGGCCCGCCGTACTTCCCGCATCCAGGTAAACATCGAATACTTCTCTTTTGATTGTCTACATGTATTTAAATAATAACATGACGCCTATATTTAATTCACTACATTTTGTGTGAAAAGAGCCTAATGTGGTTGTCGTCTAATAAGTCACGTAATATTAATTTACATAAATACCATATCGTTAAACCCCTAACAGCTCTTAGCGTTCACCCGTAGCTATAAAGATAATAATACGCGTAAGGTCGGGGCGATCCCCCCCGGGGTCGCCACAGACGGGTTAATTGAGCGGCTCGAGAGCAAAATGTCAACCGGACGGCTGATGGATGACATGCCTTGGAATGTTCACATCCACGGTAGGTATGAATTGAGAGGATCTTATGACGATGCTACCCGCTGTTGTCGGGGGGTTTGCCCACTTGGTTGGCCACACATTGAAGTTATTGGATTCATTGCTCTGTTATAAATCATAGCCACGTTCTTCGTATGTTAATGAATTTGTCGCTAGGCCTATTATTACGTGTATAAGCAGTGCCAGAGCAAGGCTCCCTTGGGTACTAAGGCCTTTCAAATATTTTTTTGGTCTGCTGCGATTTTGAACCAGTAATTTATGCAACAGTTCTATTTATTGCACCATCTTTTCAAATCATCCCAGACCTGTCGATAGTATGTCTAACAGATATACCATGAAAAGTAATGGTTTGGTATCAATAGTCTCCCCTTGTCGCGTTGCTTATTACAACGGCATGGCCTATCCTATTTCCTCAAATTCGTAGCTAAACGAGAAAAAGAAACATACGATTTCGTACTAAAAACTCACAAACATTAGTTTAGTGGCCGTACAAGTAGAGTTTCGCAATAAATAGTGAGTATCTGTGGCGGGGGTTGCGACCCGGCCGGGAGCGGGACTGTCTCGCAACCCCGCGATATCATCGTCACCCTATCGAGGTGCGCGCGCACGCTGCCGGCCCGACTCCTTGTTACACGTACCCGAGGTATGAACGGGTAGCGTGCTTCAAAAGAGCTTTTGATTTAAAAGTTGATTTTCGTAAACAGAGGGAATGGTTACGTAATTTAACTTTTGTATCAAAAGCTTTCATCTACAAAAGATTCCCTCATAGGGATAAAATGTTACCTATCAATTGAGTTGCGGAGGTCAGATACATTCAATCCATGTAAAATATTGATATCCAGCTGCATTCTGTTTGATTGTAAGCTGACCTCAACAAAGTCCGGTGACCACAATGACCCTTTTAGCTGATTGATGACGCTCTGCTGATTTCTTATTTTTCTGCTTCTGTGGTTTTAGTTATGTCAAAACGCATACGGCCTGCGTGGTAGACTACGGGACACTCAAAGAGAGAGGTCTGTGTCCCAGTAGCGTTTATGCTTTGCCTTCTTTGACAGCCTCCGTGGTGTAGCGGTAGCGAACGCGGCCGCTGCACAAGGAGGCGCGGGTTCAATCCCCGCGCAGTGCAAATATTTGTATGCATGAATATAAATATTTGCACTGGTCAGGTCGTGCCTCGGTAAGCACGTTAAGCCGTTGGTCTCGGTTGCCATACGAAATTAGCAGTTAGACTAGTAAAGCGGACCCCAGACTCCAAAGCTGAAAAGCTTTGGATGCGACTGGGATTAACGCTGAGATGATGATGCTATGCTTTCTTTCTCGTCCATAGAGTCAAGTATCAAAATAAGTATAAAAAATAAATAAATTAATCAAACTGACACATGTTGACTCAAAACTATATTGTTTATAGGTTGCTAATCCATTTATCCACCGAGATGGCAGGATGGCAATTGATAATGACTAAATACGAAAGTAACACATGAAGACCCATTTCCCCGCTCGTTCTAACAACCTGTTAATACCGCTTCCTCTTATCACTCGCCCCCGCAGGCGCATGCCCCCGCTGCTGGGTGGCGGGATGGAACGGTACCCGTCGGAAATGGCCGTCAGATTTGTCGCGCCCCGCCGGCCCGCCAATTACCGCCCCGCGATAATTTATATGTAACTTTACTACCTACCGCAATCATTATGTTGTGTGGGAAATGGGAGTTTCTGGGTTTGTTATACCTTTCGGTAGGTTATGAAGGTATGTCCTGGGAGTTGGTATAGGGGTTGAAATAAGGTGTGCTGCAAAAGTGTAAGTTGTTAACGGAGGACATTTGTCATAAAAGGTCTTCAGTCATCTTCATTCCATCGAGGAATGTAGTTAACGTCCGGAGGTTCGTTTTGCATCTCCCTTTAGCGGAGACCAGAGGACCCTTTTATTGATATATGTTTCGGAACACATCATCCATGAGTGAGGAACGAGTACCTACTCATCCATAAATAATTTTTGCTCCGAGAACTAGACTGTAAAAAATCTCATCCCTCAAATGAAGCGCCATTTGAGTGATACATAGGCAACTGTAGAATAAGCAGCAAGAATGATTTACAAAGTGAATAGCTTTTCCAATATTATACAGTATTACTAGCTACACCCCGCGGTTTCACCCGCATAAGTAGTAGTAAATTAAACTAGATGAAAACCTATTGTCAAGCCTAATGAATGTAATACAAAAACGACAAACACTGTGACAGGAGAATTTTATAGAATAGATTTTCCCTCATAAAGGAACGAGACCATCTAAAAATACTACAGATGATATTCCATAGTCCATAATTGGTAATTACATACCTATACAATTCGCGTTTATAGAGAAACGATGACATTGCGGGACGCCCACACCGTTCAATGAAACCCCCGATACGTATCTAATGTTGTTATAACATTGTTTGACAAATTATTCTGATGTGTTTGCTGTATCCATTAGGGATTAAAATTGCTACAAATGCATTTGTTGTCATGATAAATCGTCATAGAATAACGCTATCGAATCAGACTGGACATGCTCTGTTAATTGGATAGGTACCTACTTACCTCAAATACCTTTTTACTGCACTGACTACAATGACTTGGATGTACAATATGTAAAGAAAACCCTGTCAGATGCCTGTAGGTATTGTTAGGTTATCCATAACTGATTTTACTAATTCCTACAAAGCCGGGCTAAACTTAAAAAAGACCCCCTAAAAGAATATTATTTAGTAAAGGAGGTAGTTACTTGTTTACTTACATGGCAATACAGGCGCGGGCGACAAGGGCAGGGCTCGCGGTCAAACAAAATGCCAATAATACCGACGAAATGGCTGTTGTCATTTTTAAAAAAAATACCAAATACTGGCGAAGTTAGGAGTTAATTCGCGAAAAAAAAAAGAAGATTATTTCAATATTCTTTAGTATTGTTGTTATGATGATTATGTAAAGTTTCAAATTTTATTTGGTCATGTGATTACCTAACCTTTATTATCCTTATCGGTCGGCCGGGTTTTCTTTACATATTGTATGTATGTATCCAAATCATGCTACGAACCTTGTGAGGTCGCTCGTAAATGCCAGTTTCCAGTTCCTCCACTTGAGTCGAGATTTACTTCAATAATATTACCCGGCTCCTGATTACTAAGTCGCTTGTCGCTACCCTGTCCGGTTAACCTTACAAACCGATGCCGTTATCCTTGTCCCACGGTTCGGGGGCGCTGTATAAAAATATCCCTCGGAGTCCGGCTTTGCGGGGGATCTCAAAGCGGTGGCTTGATGATTGCTCCTATAACCCATTACGATTTATGCGAGTATGTTGGTCCTGCTGCAATAGGTAGGTAACCGGCTTATACGATAAGTGGTGAGAAGGGTATTTGGGTGCGTAGTTTGTATAGTACATGACACGTTAAAAGACTGCTCAAAATCATTTAATTAGGTATGATGACGAATGATGATGACGATGATGGGTATCTTTCGTCCTCTTTATAATCTCTACTCCATTCTGGTGGTTTTTTGAAGAAAATTTACTAAACTAAAAGTGTGACCATAATTTAAAAGGATAATTATTGACCAAAGGTGGATCAGGCTAATTACTGATAGATTCATCCATTGTCCATTAATTTAGTCTCGTTATCTGTCTACTATTCCCCTTAGTCCAATCGCTCACTTAAATCGATCCTGTAGACACAAAGAGAGCTCTCTCGCCACCGAAGCGAATCTCGATTCAATCTGCTCCCTCTATCAATCAAATCATAGTGCCAATGAAAAGTGCCGTGTCATCAAATCAAAACAGTTGAGCGGACGCGTCAATCTAATAATACAGTGACGCTTATTATTTATCCACTCAGCCCCACGACACCCACCGAACTTTTAATTAAAGTTTGACGAACAACCGCCACCAAGGATTACCACCATCTATATAAAAATACATCTATAATACGGCTTACCACCCAAACAATAAGAACACGCAACAACGAAATTCGACTCTGAAGTCGAGGCTGCAAATCACGTATTACTTCAACAAACAACCCTTAGAAATCTCGATGAAATCCGTGTCTGTGTAAATTATACGTTATTATTGCCGCCACTGAGTTCACTTTCAAGTGACGCCGTCAACGCGAGGCGCCCAAATGGAAATTGATTCGCTCCGAAACGTAAGGTCGGAAGCGGCTTGTGTACCGTCCAATTTGGGTTGACCTCTTAACGGATGGATCGGTCACCCTCTGTGGCGCATTACAGTAGGTTTGCGGGAGCTGCGGTAGTTCCAGGTGAAGTGGTGATTCCCAGCGTTTGTTAGCTATGTATGACGCTGCGGTAGTGAGGGGTTCGGTACTCCCGAAGTGGCGAGGGCGTACGATTACTAACAGTAATCGCCTTGATCCCAATGAAGTTGGTAACAGACTGCCGTGCCTTGTACCCTTAGAGTAAGTTCAGATCGGATCAGAGAGTATTGTGCTTTAATATACGTTAACTCATGAATTTTTATTCTCTTAGAATCCCAGTGTCCTAATATTGCTTCCGGTATTTACTATATGAAAATACTATTTCAGTTATAATTCGGCACGATGAGAAAATATGCTTTTCAGACACACAAAAAGCGTACAAACAGTGTGCTTGAATGATTTAAGGATCAACAAAATGACCGTCAGTAAATCTAATTCATAACAAAACGAAGCTTTGACTATCTAGCCTTCATAACTCAATCCTCTCTGAGGCTCTGTGTTCATAGGCATCCAAATAACAGTGACGCAACAGTAACATGTGTCGGAACGGTCGGGCCGCGGGGAGGCGGGCCAGTAATGGAAATCCGCAGACGTTATACACAAGCTGGTGGTGCAAGGGAAAGGGTGGAGAGGAGTAGGCAATTCAATCATAGATTTATTGCTCTCAGAGATATATGTGGTGTAGGTTGTAGGCAGAAATATAGAATACGAGCGGCCGCCTGCGACTTCGTTCACGTGGTTTAGTTATGCTCCGCTCCTATTGGCCGCAGCGTGATGTTATATAGCCTAAAGCCTTTGTTGGTGATTCTGCGTCAGGTCGTCTGGATGTTGAGTGAAACCAAAGACTGCTCGTACTATCGATTTAATTATGCTTTTTACAATGTTTGCTTATACTAATACTTTGAATTTAGGTAGGTACAATAAACGATGGTTAACGGTCGACGTCGCGTCACACAGTACACACACCAATCGTCCCATTCGAACCGCGCGCGAAGATGTCGCTTTGACAGCGCGACCGAGCTGTCAATTGACGCTTCGTCGATTCACTCCCGATGACTCGTCTCGCCGTTTCTAGATGGCGCTGTGGTCGTTAACAGCCTTCCTGGATCAATAGGCTATCAATCGCAAAAATAATTTTTCAAATCCGACCAGTAGTTTCTGAGAATAGCGCGTTCAAACAAACTGTTCAGCTTTATAATATTCGTATAGATAATGGAGATAGATAGCTTTATACAGTGCTGTAGTCTTCAGCAACAACTTAGTAACTGTTCATTTTCGTCTGGACTCCTGCGCATCCTGTTGCGCAGTACTTGACTGACTAAACTTATATAGTGTCGAACACGAAAATAGATTTTCGATTATTAAGCATTGCTCTGCTGTTGTTTTGCTTCCAACAAGAACTAGAAAGTAAACGAACGAAATAGAAGAAATTAGTTACAAGTTACCTTAATCAACTTCAGAAACTGCTACTGGTGAAGGAAAATTGTATAATTATACTTTAAAATATCTAGTCAATACTATCTAGCAATTTGAATAATAACCACACATTTAAAACAGACTGTTAAATGCAATATGCTTACGTACATCTTGTCCACATTCACTACATTACATCATTGCATCGCATCGCACTTCAAAAATCTTTAACATATGTATCTTTGAGAAAGCTTAGCTAATTAACCCACTGTCAGTTCTTGCCATTTTCGCCCGCCAGGGCGCAATCCCGGCCAAACCGCGCCAATTCTGCTCCATCACTTGCTGACATAAGAGGTCAGAAAACAAAAAGAAAATTTGCCAGAGCACTTAAAATGTTCTTACTCAGTAGTCTGTAAGCAATTTTGTAAGACCTGATATTGTTTATGTAACTTTTTTGTAATATTGTTGCATATTTAATTATTGCTGATTAAATATTGATACATTGTTTGTTCCGTTCCCGCAGACAAACCGTGAAAATGGTTTTGCGGAGCCTAGCATTTATCCTATTGTATACGTGGAGATTAAGAAAATAAATAAATAATAATAATACCATTGCTGCCGCAATTACAATGCATTAAGTATAGATAAGAAAGACCACAACTTTAGGTCGTGATTGCGGTATGCTAGCTTAACAAGAGCATTTCAGAACTAGCATTTAAAACTGTAACTGATTTCATATCGAACATGTAGACCCTTCTGTATATGAACAAAAATATTTATTTTACAATTACTACGTTTAATTAAAAGTAGACCGTTGCTTACGTATCTATAGCCTGTGCACAACTGATTATCTCAGAAAGCCCGACAGTTTGACCCGCTCTCCGCGTTTGACTTGTTCGCACCCCAGGGCGCAACCCCGACCGGTCGAGAGCGCCGACTTCGCTCTATCACTCGCCCCCACTGTTGCCATAGATAGCTACTCGTACAGTCACACCACTGTTGCTATAAATATGGATCAGAAGTCCATGGTGCTTTATGTGCCTCACAAATCGGACATCTTTAGTAATTATTACTTCCAGGTAACTTTTAAGTACGTTTAAATTTACTGCTGTAGAGTGTAGATGCACAAACGACTATATAGCTGAGCTGTAGGGAAAAACCTGTGCAGTCGTGGCCCCTGTCAGGAACCATGTTCCTTGCGTGACCCTCGCACGCACACACTCTTCTAAAACACACGAATCAAATAGTTTATTTATGATACACGGATATATGTATACAAAAGAGAGTCGTACGAAGAGTGCATATTGCTTTTCCCTTATGATGATTTCTAACAGTTAATTCCACGTTAAGGAACTGAATTCCAATCTCTGATTGACATTTACGATGCTGATGATGGTACAAAGAGACAGGGCGTTCTTTTTCAAACTGTCATGACCATTCCTTATGTGAATTATGAATACTCCCCCCTCTAAGAAACTGTTCTTTCACGAAACGAGATGAAAGCAATTCACAAATTCAGCTACCATTCTGTCACCATTTTATTATGGACTAGCGGCCGCCAGCGACTTCGTTCGCGTGGAGTTAACACTCAATACTTTTATTGCTTTCCACATGTATTCTTAGTTAGTTATGCTCCGCTACTATTGGTGGTAGCGTGATGTAATATAGCCTAAAACCTTCCTGGATTAATCTGCTATTACTAAGAATTTCTAATCGGACCAGTAGTACCTGAGATTAGCGCGTTCAAACAAAAAAAAACAAACAAACTCTTCAGCTTTATATATTAGTATAGATTTTGCGTCAGTAATATGTGAAATGGCTACGATGGTGTTCACAGCTCACAGTAAATCATTCAGCACAATGTTATTGGCGTAGACATTCTGTCTGCGTTCGGATATATTTGTGCAAGGGATGCAGCCATACCTACAAATTGATCCACGTCTCGCTGGCTACCTATAGCTACATAGGCTATTGCTCGTCCGCTGATAACGCCGCTGAGTGATACGGACATTTCCCTATTCAGGGCTGTTACAATAAATTTAACACCAGTAATTTTTTTTAACTTTGTTATAACAGTGATCGTTACTTATGTAGACATATTTTCTATGTGTTTACTTATAAGAGTTTCCGGAAAAGCTATACATACGTTGTTTAAGTAGTTGGGTGGCAGACATTTGTATTACAGGTTTAAAGGGTTTCGGTGCAATTCCGAGCAAAAAAGCTTTAGGTCACATTGACTCTTCTCAATATTCGCATTTTCCGTCAGATGAACCCTAACTCTAAACTAATAAGATAGACTTAATTCTAAGAGTATTTAATAAATGCCTTTTCGGTATATAAGCAAGTATAATATAGGTACAACCAGGAAACGAAGTTGGTTAAATACTCGCTAACTACCATTAACCCCAGTTCTAAACACTGTTATTTTCGTGTCTTATTAAATCGTCAATAGCAGCCGAAAATGTTCGAAAGTTCCCCTCTCTTTAACATCATCGGCAAACAATAATTACCCCACCATTTACCTTTAACAACCATCTAATGATACAATAAAAGTATATTTAGTTCATCGTCACCCTCCAAAACGGTTTATTTTTAAAAACAACCAGTTCTGAGCGTGTTAAAAAACGTATAAAATTTTTTCTTTACAGCTTTTCTTGACGCGTGATTAGAACCACATGTCGACTTGATTTCAAGCCAAATGAGATTTTATTACGATGCGACTAAAATCTCAGTGACTGTTGAATAATTTATTATGATTGAGAATTATTTAGAGTAATGCTGGTTTTTAAAGAAGATTCTTTTCAATAAAAGAATCAAAATATTGGAAAACCAAATATCTAAGAAGAGAAGAAGAGATCGAAGAGAGTTAAAATAATCATATTCATTGGAATATGATTATTTTAACTCTCTTCTATAGTTTCTGACTATTGATAACAAAATAAATCATTGCTTACTAAATAAATCTATGTGGCACTCCACACATCAAAATTTGCAGTCTATCAGTATACATTTTTCTTTTAATGAAAAATACTGTAACAACCCTAGCGTCTGCACGTAGTACGTATTCACATGGTAATGAACATTCACACACATGCAAACTCGTCGCCAGCCAATTAGCGAGGCGAATCCAAGTCAGGGCTGTCAGCATGGATGTAATCTCTACAGTGTTTTGACTGGTCGTAACATAAGCCTGCGAAGATTATGAAACCATAGAAAATTAATCGTTAAATTATTCAAAACGTTTCTACGTAAGTAAGGATGAAGAAAATTTGATTTTCCCTTGCATATTATCATATCGGTTAACTGAAACCTCCACTTTAGCTGGTATTTTGATAAATAAATTAAATGGTAACTTTATCCTGGTATTAGGTGAAGTCATGAATAATTCAATACTGGCGAATCGCCCGTACTAAACTGAGTTAAACAAATTGCCGTTTCGTGATCAAGCTATCCGGTAGTTTTTTTTTTTTTTCTTTCTAAAGAGAAAACCAAATTTTTTCTTTTATAAGCTGCGTGCCCCAAAAGATTTTATATAAATTTTCATCCCCAATAGGGAATTAATTTTTTAAAAAATATTCCTTAGTACTCTACTACCTTCGTTATTTAAGGGATTCTTGTACAGTCTGCCATGCCATGCTTCTATGCATTGTTTGTCACTGTATTTTATTAAGAAGATTTGTTTTCTCTGCTTCTTGTCATTATAAAACTAGGGTTTATTTGCTATCTGTGCACAGACATCAGTTTTATATGGATCACTATGAATGCGTTTTTTCTACGCCGTCGAAAAACGCACGCAAATGCATCGTAAAGACACCGTGCCTTATACAAAATGCCTGACTACTTGATTTCGAATTCACATTTTTGGCAATGATTTCACCTGCAACAAGTTATCCTGTTAGAAAGTGTAAAATCTTCACAACAAGACCTAGTGCCATATTGTCGCATTTATAATACCAGTAGTGGGACATGTGTATAAAAATACTAATTAAATAGGGATGTATCGAAGGTATGAAAATCAAAAAAATAATTAGTCCGTCTTATAGATAATAGAAAAAAACTTAAGGACCCGATTTTTTTATTTTGTCGAAATTATCAAAAACTATTGAGATATAGTGTATTAAAGTTATTGAGTGGGAACTAATTACGTCACGCCTTGGTATGTTTGGTAGCACGGCGTGACGTCATACGACATTTCCAATCAATATGTTTTCCTAAGTATTTGAATGAAAGAAAAAACAAAAAATACGTGTTCAATATTTTTTTATAAATCTATCTGATGGACATTAAATTATTTTTTAGGATACCACCCAGTTAAAGTAGGCATCAAACACAACGCTATCTCCAACTTCTATCCGACGTCACCATCTGAGCTCTACGATCTAATCTATGACCGGGACATGTCGCGGCCCCAGGAGGTTGACTTCTCTACTCAAATTAGCGCTTCAGACTAAATTAATTGCCGCTCGCCGCTTCGGTGACAACCCTCTGCTAGGGATGCTTCACTGTCGCTTTGTCGAGACGATGTTGATTCAACGCAAGCGGTTTTGACTACGTACCTAATGAATTATGTAGATTGGCTCGTCTACCTACATGAGCCGGGTTGAATGGATGGCGTATTGTATTCTATGATATTTACATAACGTTGTAGTGTTCCTTGTATTGTGGAGCAATTTTAATAATTGAATGCAATGCTTAATGTTATTTCTTTTTTGTTACAGGTAAGGATGCAGATTATTGTGGATATGACTATATCGGTATAGTTTATGAAGTAAAATTCAAAAGTGAAGTTTATAAGTTGAATTGAAAGTTCAGACAATTTTTAAGTCAGGTACTAGTAGACATAAGGTATCCTAGGCATGAAGGAGTGGCGATACCTTCACTAGGTACCTCCTTATCATTAATTGTTACACCACAAACATCATTTTTGCAAGAATTTTAATAGAAATTATTAATAGGGATAATAGGGCTCATGGCGATGAACATACCTACATCTATTTGATTCAGGATTGAGCTTAAAGCATTATTTGAAACATACCAATTAGAGGCACTTTTAAATTGTTTAGGGGTTGGTCAGTCAATAAAGATTTGTTGTTCAAAGCGTAGAAGGCACATTTGGAGTAGAACGGGTAAGAAAGTCTAGCACTTGACTGTGGTAGTGTTAGTTCATAGCACTATAAAAGCTCTGCTGATCTAACTAATTAAATTGTCGCCTACAGCAACCAAGTCTGATCAAAAAGCTAATTATCAAAACGTTTCATTTCAATAAAAACCAATTTACAGGTGCTTTTAAATAAAGTTACATCACGTTCACATCCCAAATAAACATAAATCAGATCGAATAAGCCTCAAACCGGTTGTAACCAAATATCAAATTAATATGATCTGGATTCACATAGTGTTGTACGATGATGGAGTGAATTCTATTCCTGTTAGTGATGTCCCGTGCGGCCGTCATTCACCGCAATTGACCCCCGAGATTAATGTGCCCCCGCCACTTGCTTACGCGCGTAAAGGTCCGCGCTGACGGATGCCAGCAAGCGAAAGATCATTGCTTCATAGGTTTCGTGTGACTATAACAGAGGGAATCAATTTTGTGTAAAGTAGATGACTCAATGAAACTGCTGGGTGTAGCACTTCAATAAACTTCTATGAATGCTTTCCTATTTCATCAACTCACTGACCGCAAACGATTATAGCATAGCGATAATACCTTAATGTTCTTGTAATAACCACACTTTGCGGAGATGGTCTATATTAGTATGATGGTAGCTTAGAACATGCTGGCACCCATCATTTTAACCTTACATGTATATGATAACCGTGATAGAAGCACGATTTTCGCCGCACTATGAAAATTAACTGCCTCAATGGTAATTATTTTAGTGTAAAATAATATCAACTGCGGTCCAAACGATCCCAACTAGTCGCAATTTATTCAATTCATAAATCATTTGACAAAAATATATTCGCCGATTAGACTGTTGGTGATTAAAATTGCAATTTTCAACAGGTTTGCACACGGCGAGTGCCTAAAGAGAAACGTGAAAATTTTATAATTTATATTTTGGTACATAATGAACTAGTTATGTGCGATTTTTATCGACCTGTCCAAATAGGGCGACAGTTCGGCTTGTGAAGACGTCGAAAATGGACTTAGTGTAAATCTTTAGGCGTCTTTAACGACGTCTATTACTGTCACGGCTGTTTTTACGAATGCAAAGTTATAAACCCGGATTAAGTCAATCGCTCCATAATCAAGATGTTTGGTCGAAATGCAACATCTATTCTGGTTAGTGATGTTCCGCGTAGCTCCATTGACTCTTCAATTGACCTTTAAGATTAATGTGCCCCGCGCTAGCCTATTACATTGTATAGGGTCGCAACGTACTCGTCGGAACATCGTTTAAACGATTTTTTTGTAGATCAAAATGTACTGAGGAAATGGAAAGTAATCAAATTTGTAATAAGCAGGGCTTCCTGATGCTTGGCTACTCATAAAATGACAGTAATTCCCCACTTCTGGTCACCGCACAAAACATGGTAACAATATGTTATTCAGCTAGTTAGAGGGTCTGACTACCTTATATCTTAGGGAAGGATATTGCCGATCTGTTACTTATAATTGTTCGATATAACTTGTCGGCTGAACAATGCTATGAATATTATTGAACTGCAAAAATGGAAGTTCGCAATTGCTTGATGCGCTAAGAATGCGTTTATGAACACAGATGCCTTTCTTTATTCATGCGACCCTTCTTGATTCAAGGAATTACTAGTTCAGTGCTTAATAAAATAATAACCGAGTAAAGAAACGAACACATTTATTTGTGGCGGCATCTACACTGCCTCATTCGAACTACGTATCTGACGTATCGTACGTATCTCTTTATCAATATGTATATATAAATGAGGAATCATTTTAAAGCCTTTCTAGACCGTTACACCGGAAAAATCTACAAATTACTCACATTTCACAGGTTGTTCGACAATTTACGATTGAAAATCAACGTGCGAATACTTTGCAGGTGTCATCTGGTAGGAAGTACTTGACCTAGGAGAAAGTACACTTTTACTTACTTTAAAGTATAAAATAAAATAGTAAGGCACAATGAAATCCAGAATCCGAATAGTGAACCAGCAACATTAACAAAGTATGGACATTCATCCCGCTTGGCGTTTAATTTTCCTAACGACGCAGCCGCGTTGGAATGACCGTCCTAATGTGTTCCCAGCTCAGGTGGGATCTAGCGAACATCCGACCGTCGAGGATAGCTATTTCATTATATAGATAGGTAACAGAAAATATATGTATTATTTCTCGTTTACCCGAGGATGAGCTATTGGCTTTCGGTGAGAGTTTGTTTCGATCGGAGCTAATATCGGCGTGAGTTGGCTGGTTTATCATATGTAAGGTTATGCAAACTGAAAAAATAACAGTGAAAAGTTAACAGCGGAAATGTAAACAGCCACCATAGAATTAAGATCTGCAGTTGTGTGTTTTAACAAGAATTATCACACGTATTTTATATCAGTGGGGGAGCGTCGCCAGAAATCCCTACTAATCCATACTAATATAATGCGAAAGTAACTCTGTTTGTCTGTTACGCTTTGGCGCTTAAACCTCTCAACCTAATTTGAAAAATTTGGCACAGACAATCTTTAGACCCTGAGAAAGGAGATAGGCTACCTTTTATTTTGATCTTCCCGAGGGAAATCTAAAAGCGCGATATAACGGAATTCCACGCGGGCGAAGCCACTGGCGGAAAGCTAGTATTATAAATGCGAAAGTAACTCTGTCTGTTACACTTTCACGTCTAAACCACTGAACTGATTTTATTGAAATTTGGTACAAAGATAGAGTGGACCTTGGGAAATAATATAGGATAGTTTTTAGATTCCGGACTTTTGAAGAGTTCTCTTGGAAACGCGATATAACCGAAGGCGGAAAGCTAGTAAATAAATAAATGTTAGTCTGATTATAATCAGACTAGCAGATAGATTCACTAGGAAAGCGGGCAGCAGCGCTTCCCCTGAGGAATAACAAATTACTGCAATACCCAACCCGCCTGCCAAACGTGGGGATTATGGCAATGCCCCCCAGTGGAATGAAAGCCTTGAGGGAGGCCTTTGTCTAGCAGTGAACCTCTATAAGCTAAGAAGAGAAGAAACGTCGACTTCATCTAGATTTAAAAATATGATTACGTCTAGAATGTCTTTACAATCCTGCTTACTGAAATAAGACAATTTATCATTAGTGATTTATGTGAGGTGACAGTTTATGTTAGTAGTTAGTACCCTATGTAGTGTAGGTATAATTCTAGTTAAAATGATGGACAAAACTACGATGATTGATAGCCTGCATTTATTACCCTGCAATTTGCATGGTAAAACCTTAAGAAAGGTAAGAATACCAAGCAGCTAAATACCCTCACTTCGCACTACTGTTAATATGTTCCCAGAATGTCCAATAACACGAAGACATACATTTCGTCTTGAACAGGATACGACCGGCTATAAATGTGATAGGCATGCCGGTTTCCGCGTCTTTATTCGGACCTAAGAGTACAATCAACCACATTGGAGTAGTCAACACTACGGCATGCGAATAAGGGATTTATTATACTGCCAGGGGTCTATTATGCAAGAATATTATAAAGAATAGAATAGAATATTCTTTAGTACACCATATAGATTACAGAACCATAAATATAAAAAAAAGTTTTATTTTTTTCTGTATGCTTGTCTCTTACGTTTTCACTGTAAAACTGCTGTTATGTAAAAAACACATCTCTCTTGAAGTTCACCTTAGTTACGCTTTACAGTGACATTTTATCTGACCAAAAATTTCACGAGGACGAAGCCGCGGGCAGAAGCTAGTACTAGATAAATGAGTCAGAACGGACCGTTTATGTAACTCGCAGATGCCTATCTATGTTTGGTCCCAATACCGATCACGACTCAGTAATTAAGCCCTTTCATTTCAATTGATGGCAACAGTTGAAGAGAAGGGCTTGGAATATTGAATGTGATTCTATATTGGTCTCATGATGCAAAATCTCATTAACAAGTTACTGTCGAGAAAAGAGAGAAGCACTTAAAGAGTTGTGGGTTGGAAATCAGACAGGTGCTTCTTCTTCTTCTTCAGCCTATAGATGTCCACTGCTGGACAAAGGACCGATGACCTGGGGCGTGGAAAGCCTTGGGGGAGGCCCAAGGCTTTCCACGCCGACCGGTCTTGTGCTGCCCGCATCCATTGGTTTCCCGCGACCTTCACCAGGTCATCGGTCCACCATGTTGGGGGCCTCCCTACGCTGCGTCTGCCAGTACGTGGCCGCCACTCCAGAAACTTACTGGCCTATCGGTTCTACGAGCAATGTGCCCTGCCCACTGCCACTTAAGTTTAGCGACTCGCAGAGCTATGTCGGCGACTTTGGTTCTTCTGCGGATCTCCTCATTTCTGATTCGATCACGCAGAGAAACTCCGAGCATAGCTCTTTCCATTGCCCTTTGTGTGACTCTGAGCCTTCGTATGAGGCGCATGACATTAATTACCACAGCTCTCTAAAACGACGAATCAAAACCATGTGGGGAAACAGACTCATCCTAGAACTAGAAATTCTAAGACAGGTGATTTCTAACAACCCGTACTGAGCCCGCTTGTTAAACTACGGCCCAATCCTCACCGAGAGAAGAAGGCCTATGTCACAACAGTGGCAATATGATATCATTACTATATAGTTGCAATAACCAAATTCAGCGTTGAATGACATAAGTTGATCTAAATCATATGAACTACTACATGTGGCGCCATAAGTAACAATTGAGCGGGGGCACATTGATCACGAGGTCAATTGTCAGGTCCACTGGAGCGACGGCCAGGTCCTATTGCTAGTATATAGATGGAGATGACATAAATTTGTACTAGATAAATAAATATAGATGTTGAGTCATATCAGACCTTTCTTTAGCGAGAGATCTTGATAAAGAGAGAAATAGTTATATCGTCATCATCATCTCAGCCTAAAGACGTCCACTGCTGGACATAGGCCTCCTCGAAAGATCTCCACGATGACCGGTCCAGCGCCCCCCGCATCCGGCGGTTTCCCGCGACCTTCACCAGGTCGTCGGTCCACTTTATCGGGGGCCTATCCACTCCGGTGCGTGCGTGGTCGCCACTCGAGAACCCGTCGGCCCCATAGGGCATCGGTCCTACGGGCAATATGCCGAGCCCACCGTCACTTAAGTGTTTCAATTTTCGGGCTATGTCGGTTACTCTCATTCTTCTGCGGATCTCCACATTTCTGATTTGATCACGCAGTGAAACCTCAAGCACTCTCCTTTGCCCTTTGAGGAGTGACATACACTTTTCAAAATACACATAGACACGAATCACCGACTTGATACGTGAAGCCGTTGGTGCTACGCCTGATTTCTTTTCGATCCTGTCTTTTTAAGGTCGTACGACCTATTTTTTCGCGCGCGGGATGTGTAAAAGTACTAATGTGTATAAAGTACTGTACAGCAGAATAGTCCTAGGACATGATACAGGTTGGCATTAATATCATTACAACGAAAGTATTCTTTTATGCATACTTACGCTGCTTTTTAATCATCAACCGCCCCCTAAAAATAGTATCCGGCCTTATTATGTAGTATTCAGCGCCATGTCAATACCACGGCTCGTCATATTTAACTAAGTGTGAACATAATTACCGGGGGGTGGAAACAGCGTTGCGGTGTTACCACAACGTATAAACATTAGCAGAAGTATATAATTGAACGTAGCCAGACTAATAATTCTAGTCTGTTATAACAATAGTTTCAATGGTCGATCAGTGAGCTTATATTGATCGAATTTGACGAGTTTCGTAATCTATTTTCCAATGATCAATCACTGACACTACTCCATATTAATAAATGTTCAAATTGAGTAGTAAGTACTTTTCAGAAAATCATTTTTTTTTTTAAATAATTATAAACTAGTGCTTGACTGCAATCCCGCCTGATGGTAAGCAGTGATGCAATCGTTGATGGTAAAGCGCACTAGTTTATTAAGCCTATTCACTTAAAAAACAGGAATAGGAAGGATGACGGCAGTTGAGCGAGGTGATGCAATGTTAAACCCAAGAACAACACGACCAGACGATGCTGCGCTAGAGGGAGATTGATCTGGAGACTCTCCACGACCAAACTCCCGACACAATAACATTTGGCGCATCATACCCGCCACACATCGCAACACAACTGCTCAGACCCGTCCTCCGTACGGCTTCACCAGACATCATGCCGGAACACGACGAATCGCTTGGCGGCAAGACTTTTTTTTTTCAGCTTGATCATTTCTACTAACACGTTTTATACTCAATACTTTTATTGTTTTCCACATGTATTCTTCGATGCTAATTACTTAAAATTAGTTCATGTGGACCCTGTCGGGCACAACAACATAAGTGAAGCTAGGAGAGAGGAAAGAGAAGAGAGAAGAAAGAGAGAGGAGAGGAAGAGAGGGGAGGAGAGGGGGGAGAGAGGGAAGACAGGATAATAATGCCAATACTGCAATGTCCTTCTATCACTGACCGACAATTCGACTCGACCGACTGACCGATAATTAATTGATCATTATGAATTTAGCAGATTACGACCTTTTAGCACACTGACAAAGGAATCGTATTAGAATGACAAATTTATTAAAATAGCACACTAGGGAACCTGGTTGGTGGGTTAATTTTTAAACGTACGTTATGTCACATCCACTAAAACCCACCACTTCTGTGGGCTACTGGTATAGCTAAAGAAAGGGCACATAATATTATGTACAGACCCCAGCAGGTTTGACAGATTGCTGTGCTGTCGTCTGTACGTAAGTATACACCAACCCAGAACCTGATCTGTATGTATAGACCAAACAATTAATACAGTGCAATAATATCATTCCATTTGCTAGTCATCAAATTAGCCAGAATAAATTAGTTTTCAAAATTATATTTGGATCCACAGCCACATTGAAGTGTTTATGATACCAACCGGCCCCCTAATCGGCGAACACATTTTTGTCAAATGATTGCGACTAGTTGGGATCAGTTGGTATCGTTCGGGCCGCCCATTGTTCCGTTCGGTGCAAACGATCCCAACTAGTCGCAATCATTTGACAAAAATGTGTTTGCCGATTAGGGGGCGGATTTCAATAACCGTAGTTTCCGAAGGATTTAAAAGATACCTTACTAAAATAAATAATGTTAATAAGTTTATTAAGCGCGTGCCATAAACACAATTTAAAAAACAGTATACATCTTAGATCTAAAACAGGTACCGAATAAAGTAGCTAAAACATTGCTTCAATATCCGGGTGACAAGTCATTTCGTTTATACATGTGCCAATATGATATTTAACTTATTTCAATACGATTGTGGAGTTTGACTTCTGCCCCTAACTTTATTGACTCGCGGCGGAAAGGGCAACTGCTGTTGCCTGCTATTGACGTGCCGTAAAAATATATAAAACATGCCAATGAAACGGCAGTTCTGAGCACAAACATGCGGCGTACGACAGCTGGCCGCCTTCCCATTGGTGGCAATTATAATCGAACTGTTTGTAATTGGTGTAGGAAGGCATTCTCGTCACGCCGTCAGGGACAGCTGTCCGTCCCTAATCAATAATACTACTTGGATCGTTTTTATCAACTTTTTTTTTTCTTTTTTTTTTTTATAAGGTATAAACTAGCGCTTGACCGCAATCCCGCCTGATGGTAAGCAGTGATGCAATCGTTGATGGTAAAGCGCGCTAGTTTATTAAGAGCCTATTCACTCTAGCCTTGAAGACACTCAAATTGTAGTGTGACGGAAACACCGCCGCTGGCAAATTGCAAAAAGCTGAAGTTATGATGCAATGATGCATAGAAAAAGTGTCTAAAGCAATGTTATGATTTAATTCTTTAATTAATATAAGCCATCATGGATCACTTCTACGACATGATACAGGTAAGGCAAATATAAGCAGGTTTTTTGTAACATGTTGATTAAGAAAACGAGTACCGGTAAACGAGTAAAAGTCTCTTATTACTAGTACACGCCTGCATCGGGTAAGACTGAAAACCAACTCTAACGTAGTTGAGAAAACGCTAGACAGCTTGACTTCAGGTTATTCCTACACATTTTAATAACATATCTGCATTGGATTTAGACGTACAATAATTATTTCAAATTTACTTTGGGATTTGCTAAAGAAGTCACGGCACAGCCGAGAGAGTTCCATTGAGTTCATGGCAACGTGGAGAATGCTATTGCCACATCCCAGTGCTGAGCAGGCGGCAATTGCGGCGATAAGTCCTCTCTTTGGGGAGTTCTGAATGCGAATGCGTCATCATGTCGACGTGAGTACACAACAAGCCCCACAACTAGGCTGTGTTGCATATGGGTGGATTTAGGGCAGCTCCACCCGAGTACTACTTCACTACGTAGAAACGGACTCCCTAGTGAGTGACCTCCCGAGTGAGTGGCTAGAGAGGGACGACGGCGCCCTTATCTTCCACCTTATGCACCGCATTCCACGCACCTCAAAGAGATGTGAGCATAATGTCCACTACTGTCAATGCCAAAATGTTTGTACACTGTTGACGGCTTGATAAAGCGTTCTAAAAACATCTGTAGCTAACACACATATGTTTAGCAAACATAAAACTTGAATTTGAATGCCTACCAGGACCGCAAATTGTTTGAAAAAGATACTGTGGCTCCTGGTACAGGCAAATGAAGGAAATCAGGTGGTTGATGACTTGCCACTTAAAAAAAAACGGTTGCAAGAGTTAATAACAGTACCTACTGTTTGCATTTATCTCTAGAATATTTTTTTATACCTCATGAACCTTCACTCCTAATTACATATCACGTAATCTCTTACCAGAATAATTAATGATCGAAATGTTTTTTTCTTTGTCTTATTTTCTTTCTTTACCAACTGCTGCCCCCTTAGTCGCCTTTTAGGTCACTCATGTGTGGGTTCTTGGATTAAACGAGATATTTTAAGTTGACTAAAGGGGTAACCCGGAATTGCGCAAATCGAGGAAAATGAAAGGAGGATGCTCGACGCCGGAAGGCTTTCTTGCATTTGGCACGGCTTTAGACAATCTGAAAGACTTATATAATTTCCAATTTTTTTTTTTTTTTTTTTTAATAGTTATAAACTAGTGCTTGACTGCAATCCCGCCTGATGGTAAGCAGTGATGCAATCGTTGATGGTAAAGCACACTAGCTTATTAAGCCTATTCTCTCAAAAAAACTGAGTGAATAGGAAGGAAGACGGCAGTTGAGCGAGGTGATGCAATGTTTAACCCAACAACACGACCAACGATGCTGCGCCAGAGGATGATCTGGAGAGCCTTCACGACCAAACTCCCGACACAACAACATTAGGCACATCGTACCCGGCACACATCGCAACACAACTGCTCAGACCCGTTCTCCGTACGGCTTCACCAGACATCATGCCGGAACACGACGAATCGCTTGGCGGCAAGACTTTGTCTGGTGGGTGGTAACTTATGCCGGAGGCTGATGTTGTTGCCTACCACCGAGCCATACCGATACCACTACATATAGATAGTGACATTAACCTAAAGTACATTGTCAACAGGTGTTAGTGCGAGTAAGATTCCGAAGCGCGCGGAGATCCCTCCCAACAAAGGCGGCCCGTTCGCGGCGGCGCTACGAACGCTCGCGAAGAACGCCGGCCCCGACGTCAAGGACGGTGAGTGAACCTGTAGCTAGTCACCTTTACCTTGGACCAACAGGTGCTGGACTGTGGAAGCTCACCTTTCCTCCACGAGTTACGAAATAAGCCTGAGGGGACAATACCCGTATTTTTTAATAGGTTTTAATTTTTGAAAAACTAACTTTACTTTTTTGTTATTGGTTGTCGCGGAGATGTTGTTTTGACCTGATATTAAACTGTAAAATGAATAGGCAAAACGTAGTTCACGTAGCATTGGGCATCTAACTAAACGATTACAAAATTGATGTTCTTCATTGCTAAATTAATCTAAGAGACTCTGTGGTTATGAAATATGAATACAATTTTTATTCCGATCTTGAAAATATTTATTTATAAACGTTTTCAATCAAAATACCAATTGTTCGACCTTATAGCTTAGAAATACATTTTGTATAAATCACAGTCCACCACCCCTACTGGTCAGCTGATCCCATTTTCTTTTATTTCCTTCAGCTCCATCGTGCACTTGTTGGGTTGTTAACTTGTCCATACGTGTACCAATAATTGTCAACTACTTGTTTCGCTAGAACTTAGTTATTACTTACATCAGTTATTGTGAGGATTGACCAGAGTATGTTGCTCATTGGCCGGCCGATGTGTTAAATTTTATGCCCATTGTTGTATACCTCGGTGTATAAGTGGAATAATGGATGTTCTTTTTAACAGCTTACTTTGACCGGTTAATGTGCATAAGAGAAAATAATTACATATTTGTTTTATGAAGCAAATTTTTATAGATATAGTCTTTCTCTCTAGTCAATCTGTGAAAATGCTTGTTTCATAAATTAAATCATTGTACTTGTATCTAAGTTTAAATAATTTTAAGAAATTTTTACCTGTATAGAAAAGTGATATGTTTTGTCAATGTTTAACAATTTCAACTTGTAATTTTATTTATTGATTTTAATGCGTTTAGCTCTTATAGTAGGTATGTGGATTTTGTATTGCCAGTTATTCTTCCATCTTAGATTAGGCTATGCAATTATAATATATAGGCTATTGTGCCTACACTGTAGCTGGTCGAAATACATTATTAGTTTCCTAAAAAAGTTTACTATTTTTAAATGCGATTGATAGATGAGACCTCTGTGGAAACTCGAAAGTTTTAGTGCAAAAACATACCAAAAGTAGTAGAAATAACGTAGTAGCATTTTGTAGTAGAAAACATATTACTTCTCATGTCTCTGAAAATAATAAGTTCTAAATCAATAATGCAACAGTTTAGGTATCTATTGAGTCAGCGTTTCGTCTTGGAGGTTATATAAAACAAAAAAGACCCTAACAAAGATAGAGCTTAGCTTCTCTAATTTCTATCTATAACATTTTAGTTAGAATTAGTAAGAGCTAAATGCCAGTACGTAGCTGGCCCCCAGCCCAGGGGCCCGGGGGCCCTGCTGACTGACGAGTGTGCAGGCGGCGGCTCGGGACCCGCAGCGACGGAGCGGGACGGCGGGAAAGACAAGCCCGCGCCCGCGCCACCCAAACGCGCCTCGCCACATCACCTGCCCACCAGCGGTTTTCAGCCCTACAGACCTGATGAAAGGTAACAACTAATTATATCAATTATTAATTAAATGGTATGACAACTTGTATGGCTAAGAGGAAGAACTGCGTGGATATCTGGAGATCTATGGGAAAAAGAGCTTGCAGAAGGATGAGAAGATGTATAAAAAATTGGTACCTATTCATTTCAGTATTATGACCTCGTTAACTCTTGCTACGAATATTCTAATGCATAGTGCAGTTTACTAGCATGCCATGAATTTGTACATTTACTGCTTGCAATGTTTAAAGCCCTTTAAACATTATGAAGTCATCGTTCAGACTATAAAAATGACGTTCTTTTCCTAAGTATGTTAGGCTAACATAGTTGCGTTCATTCGGTAAGCCGAATGTCGCTAAACAACAATAGTTTATCTCTCGGTAAGACAGTTTCCTGTAACGACTGTCTCAGAGTTGAGTTTCTGGGAGCCCATTTGCTGGCATTTAAAAAGAACCCACTGCAGTGAAGGAAGTGTAAGGAGCGTGTCTGCGCGTGTCTTAAGTATTGGGCTATTGGCGCCGATTCTGTTATTCAAATTAATCTAAATTTAAGGTTGTTTGATATTATGGCTGATTATTCCCTTCGATAAATTGAACGGCGTCACGAAGTGCAACTTTCTGGGACATTTATAATTAAGCACGTCCAAAACTTATGACTAGGAAGTAAGAATGGGACTTACGACAATATCCAGCTGTTCTCTCTCCGTCTGGTGCGTGGAGGCCTCCACGATGGACACTATTCACTTTTGTTGTCGGATGCACGGGTTCATTACGGATTTATATGATAATTATAAACCAGCGCTTGACCGCAATCCTGCCTGATGGTAAGCAGTGACGCAATCGTTGATGGTAAAGCGCACTAGTTTATTAAGAGCCTATTCACTCTAGCTTGAAGACACTCAAATTGTAGTCCGACGGAAACACCGCCGCTGGCAAATTGTTCCAGTCCCTCGATGTACGCGGTATAAAGGAGGAGGCGAAACGCTTCGTCCGGATCGTAGTGGTGTTAACAACGTAAGGGTGGAAACCAGCCGTACGACGGGTCGTCCGCTGGTGGAACGGAGATGGGGGAATTAAATCATGCAATTCCCTCGCACACTCCCCGAAATGCATCCTATGGAACACCGAAAGGCTGGCCACTCTACGCCTGTGCTCTGGGCTTTGGAGACCAACTCGAGTTAGATCAGGGTCACCAATCAGCCTCTTTGCACGTCTCTCCACTGAATCCAAAGTGGCCAGGTGACACTTGGCAGCACCAGCCCAAATGTGGCTGCAGTACTCCACACACGAACGGACCTGTGCTTTGTATAACATTAGAAGCTGCCCAGGTGTGAAGTACTGCCGGACCTTTGCGATAACGCCATGATTTAAGTTATGATGCCAATGATGTTTGTTGATTGATGATTGAGATAGAGGTTACTTGCTCTCTATATGCGGTGTTGAACCAGAGACAAGTTGGTTGTTGTTTTTTCGTAAGTCCCTCTGGCATAGGCTCTAGACCTTGTAAGCCAGATATGTATCGAATTAGGAGGTACAGGGGGAAGGAATTGGGGAATTTGAATATGCTTGGCGCAAAAATGATTTCATGCTTTAACAAAGGTAAATAGGTCAATTTACGTCAAGCAAATGACTTATTTGGCAGGACTAATTAGTTCTGTCAAATTCATCATTTGTAATCGCCATATATGTAAATTGTAGACTGTCCCACCCGGCGGCGTCGTTCCCGTTGCTGGAGCCGTCCGCGTACTCGCCGTATGCGCACCCCAGCATCTACTCCAGCGCCGCGCTGCAGTACAGGTAGCAACACTTTAACAAACTCCTTTTATTTATTTATAAACACCAACGGCTTCTATACAAGGCGTTTTTTGATATTCCATAACTTTAGGGCACGAATGAGACCATGTCAAAAATCAGCTAACATATGAATTATTTTTCAATTATCATTTTTTCATTATCACTCCCTTGCGTGAAATATGACAGCATCGCATTTTATAAGCTTTAAATATGAAACTGGTTTTCATGAAAAAGCGTATTTTTCAATGAAACTTAGACACCTATTTAACACATATTATAGTATTTTTTATTATTTTTTACCCTTTTGTTATGGGATATGAAAAAATATGTTGTAAATTGGTATATATTAAGAACATCACACTTCACTGCCACGCTGGTGAAGCGGTCGCAAGCGCTACTGCTGTGCATGAGGTCCTGGGGGTGGAGCTTTCTATCCGGGTAGTATTGGTTTTTTCCATCTGGAATGCTTCAG
Organism: Sesamia nonagrioides; assembly: GCA_017933935.1. Taxonomy (NCBI): domain Eukaryota; kingdom Metazoa; phylum Arthropoda; class Insecta; order Lepidoptera; family Noctuidae; genus Sesamia; species Sesamia nonagrioides. Next base: position 3,693,388 of record JADWQK010001061.1, read on the forward strand.
TAGCAATCCTGAGCATGGATATCTCCCCAATTGACGGCAACATGTCCGAGAAGAATAAGGGATAAATGCAAGAACAAAAAAATGAGACAACAAATAAATGGGTATTGCAATTTTTCCCAATTGCTTAAGAAACTTGCCATTAATGTTTTTTTTTGGCTAATTATAGTTAATTTATTTTACAATAATCTTAGTTGTGTTTTTTTTTTGCTTAAAAAGTTAAAGAAAAAAACTCAACAAAATTTTTACCATTACTTACTTGATTACATGACTACCATTAATTACCTTACTTTTTTAATAATTGGTTGAATTTAACTACGGATCAAAAAACCGGCTCTTACGTCCGTATTACAGAACCTCACTCAAAACTCAAGTTTTACTTAAATATCGTTTGAAGCCATTTTATTGATTGAAACTAGTTTTAAGTAATGCTTAAATCTTAAGGAAGGTTCTGTAATATGGTCCTTAGAAGACGTTGCAGTGGTTATAAAATAAATTGATCAGTTGTTATCACATGGAACTAACACGTCTACAGGCTAGCAGCAGAAGAGCAGATGTATCTGGAGCGGGTATTCCGCAGCGGCGTCGGAGTCGGTTGGCTCCCGCCGTACGCGCTGTACCCGCAACTGGCGCCGCCGCTGCCGCTCGTGTCGCACGTGTCGCACGCGCTGCACGATGAGCGAGACAAGGAGCTTGCCTTGCAGCGGGAGCGGGAACGTGAGCGTGAGAGAGAAAGGTGATACATTGATTTGATAATCCTATAAAATTCACCAAGGATGATAAATAAGTGTCTTTATATGACACGGGCTCGTACCCATACAGAAGTGTAGGCTTAACTCCCATGTATTGCTATAGGCTAAGAATTCACGGAGCGGTTTACACCCGCATCCGCCGCGGTTGCGAGCCTGCAGCTTCTGTAGAATGCAGATATATATGTAAAAAATTAAAGCACATTTCACGACGCGTTTTACGCCCGCGGTGTGCGCGGTTGTTTGCGGGTCCCGCTGCACCGGCGATCATCTTGTACTGGCGGGCGCGGGTCACTGCCCCCGCAGCCGCGGCGGTTTGCTTCCGCGCTTTCTACAACCGGGCGGTTGTATCTTGCGATAATCAACCTGCAAGTTTGGGGGTGGTAATCGCTATCGCGATGGCTGCGTAACCGCACAAAACTCCGGTCTCATGAGTTTTGAAAATAAAACTAAATTCCGCCACCGCGGCGGGCGCGAGTGAAAACCGCTTCGTGAGTCCTTAGCCTTAGCATGACATAATTTGATAGCGATTTCATGAGTGTTCAATGTATTTGATGTGCAATAAAGTATATACATAAATAAATAAATGATCGAGCAGGTGGTATTTAGATGAGGTCAGTTTTTTCTCACAGTCTCATTTTAAAGTGCAGACAGTGGGCCCGAATCCCTTGTTCACAAATTAAATCAAAGCCCACCTTGGGTTGATAAGAGCCATATACACTCGAAAAAAAAGTTTCGGCCTTGGGCAAATTTTAAATGTATTTGTAAACTTGAAGCTATGTATTTTCCTATAATATAAGAGACATGATCCTATAATTTAGTGTTATGGGTTTTTTTATACATTTTAGTTGTTTTGTTTTTGAATTATTATTGTACTAAGAAGCCTTCCATGAACCGTATTAATTTTGACTGCTTATGATACTACTCTCCACAAAATCTTAATAAAATGAATTGATAATGGGCGAAAAATGGCTTTTACCAACCCATCTCCTTTGAACTGAACTTCAGTTAAGTTTCGTTAGTGAACAAGGTAACCAGCGTCGTTATCCTCATCAGATCAAGATCATACAGATTATTAGTTTTTCATATGAGTACTGTCGTGGCTCAAACTTGATTGATAGGAAGGTTATACAAATTTCAATTTTATTTTTTCTCAACTAGTTGATGACACAGACGCTGTCCTATCCCACTTTTAATCATTCGTGATGCATTAAAATGTATATAGAATATGCTTGACTCGTTGCGAGATATGATGTCCAAGGATTATAAATATGATAATCATGTAAGATTCTCAATATTAACACTCTTCAATCGAATTAATTGAATCATTAAGTAAATCGTAGTCATTTCAAAATCCACAGAGAACGAGAACGGGAGCGAGAACAAAGAGAGAAGGAACAACGGGAACGAGAACGTGCGCTAAGAGAGAAAGAGAGGGCGAGAGACGAACAGAGAGCGCTCGCGGCTGCTCTACACCCGCACGCGGCGCACGGACACCACCTGCTGCCGCCGCCTGCCTACATGCCGCGCGCGCTGCTGCCGCCGCCGCTACTGTACCGGCCCTACCGCCCCTACCACCATCACCACCACGCGCACCACCACCCCGCGCCGCTAGCGCTCACCGCGCGACACACGCCGCCGCCTGACGCGCCCGCCGCGCCCCCCGCGCACACCCCGCCCGCCGCCACGGCGCCGGCTGCACCCCCCGCCCCGCCCGGACCCGCAGCCCCGGCCGCGCCCGCCGACCCACCTGCCGAGCCGCCCGCCGAGCGGACTGAGCGCGCCGAGCGCCCCGAGCGGCCCGAGCGCACCGAGCGTCCTGAGCGAGCCGAGCCCCGCGAGCCGCGGCCCGCAGGTGACGAGGCGCCCGCCTGACCGCATACTGAACGCCCGCAGGCTCCCAACTGACCCACAATCCCACTCACAGTGCTTCCTCTAACTGACGATACCACTACGAAGTCTTTCTTCCCTGAATTTTATAAAAATTATAACAATCGCGTTCCACAACATTTGTATTGCTAATGACTGCCCGCGGGGACTACCCGCTGCAGTAAAGTTGTAGAATTTGATCTAAAAAATGTTGACAATCATGTACATTTTTTGATCACAGTAATGATTACGCTTAATAGAATTAAAATTGACAGCTATATAAAATTTTGTACAAAATTAGTGTTCTGTAAGTTTCCTGCACTATGCCGTCCCCGCATGCGGTCATCAACATACAAATGCCGTGTGATGCGAATGCACCTCTCTAATGTCATGTAACGAACCGACTGCTTACCGTGACCAGACACATTAGGTCACAGTTTTACCTAAAAATATACAAATAAATCTGCGACATTCTATTTCTGGTCACAACAGATTATGATACATCGAAACTTAACAGCTATATTATTTCTCTCTCCTTCCCCTTAGTATTCCATACAAAGGTTGTTTGTAAAAGATCGCTCTTAGCGACAAGACTGTCTATTGTGTCACCCTTTGTAAAATCTTTTTATTTATGTTCTGTAATCTATATGGTGTACATAATAAAGAGTTTTCTATTTTATTCTTTCTATGTGTGTAGGCTATAAAATAGAGCCTTTTTTTTTTTTAAATAAACCGACTTAAAGATCTTTGCTATCACTGCCACTAGGAAATGCAAAGATATTAGCGAATTAACCATGTTTAGCTGTCTGACATGACTATACATAAAATCAGTCAGTATACAGAGTTGTTATAAAAAAACTTGGGTAGCTCTTAAATGCTTTCAACACAAATAACGAATAAGGTCAACCGGGGCAATTGCGTCTTTGGGGCAATTGCGTCTAATCGAAATTATTTTAAATCTATTTAAAAACCTACCTCTCCTACCACTTCTTTTGTTTACTTTGAGGAGGGGAGGTAGGTTTTCAAATAGATTTAAAATAATTTCGATTAGACGCAATTGCCCCGGTTGACCTTAGTCTAGTTTCCGTTATCGGACAAGAACCGTATTCAACGTGGTATGGACGGTGGCCTAATTGGCGGTGCTAGAATAGAAAAAATATAACGACGAAACAAAAATATGATTTAAAAAATCTAAGAAAAAGTTATTTTCTTGTACAAACTTATAATATTTTGTAATAACTCTGTATACTGAATGGGCTAAATACACCGATAACTATGGTGCCTAATAGCATTCTACGGACGCAAATTAATAACTACATAATTTAAACCTTATTTCCATGTTTATAAGAGTCTGATTGCTAAACAACCTTTTCGGACGGTCGGTTCCGTTACAGTGACTGCTAATATTGTCCCTATTGACAAAATGGTATCCACTCCCTTCCTTATTTACCTTTTGCGTAAAACATTAATAATATCCAAATGTAAAGTTGGTTGTTTCAAGAACTTAGTCGTTTAAGATATTAAAATTTTAACAATTTTCAATCTCCTGTTTAATTTATCAAAACAACATTCATTACTGTTAAAAACCTGTAAAAAAAATGATCATTAAATCTGCTGTCTGTTCTCGTGTTGTATTGAACCAAGCAGTTTACAGGAGATTTATTAATCAAGGTATTCAAATGAAACTGAAAATTTAATATGCGCAAAATGTAATTATAATCAGTTTGATTTACGTGAGTCTTAAACGAGTTAATAGAAGAATATTAAATTCAAATTAGGTATTTGATAATCCAATGTTAGAGGTACTTTTTTGCTCAGGTATTTTTGTTTTAATCTCAGAATCTGTTAACTATAATGATTTAATTTGAGCTTTAAATCTCAAGTCTGTATTTCAACAACCACTGATGATAAGTACCAGTGGTTGTTGAAAAATACAGCGGAAGACCAATTCTCGAAATTAAAAACCTTCAAAGTCTAGTTGCAATCTCATCTTAGCTACAATCCAAGGAAAATTACAGCTTTTTTTGACAGATTGAGATTGTGAACGTTCTGATCATTACGGGAATTGCTTCTTAGATCTATTCTCATTTGTATTAAGCCTCACGTAAAATGCCCAAATGATATCTTTCTGACTGAAAGCTTCATCTGTAGTCCATAATTGTATCTTCCAAAAAACAAGAAAATGAAACGATTTATAGAAATATTTTTATTTGTGTGCTTTTATCGAAACCGATTGATAAATCATGTTATTTATTTATATTGGATTTAATTGGAGCATCTTCCAACATGTTTTTTTTTGTGGGTTGACAAAGTGCATAGTGAATTATGTTTAAATATTACTACAATTTGAATGTCTTCAAGGCTAGAGTGAATAGGCTCTTAATAAACTAGTGTGTTTACCATCAACGATTGCGTCACTACTTACCATCAGGCGGGATTGCGGTCAAGCGCTAGTTTATAATTTAAATTAAAAAATAAAATATTAATGACACAATGTACTGCAATAATTTGTATGATTTCATATGTTCCCACAGTATGGACACGGGCCTTCTCTCGCTGAGAGGAAGTGGGCCGTAATTTCTATGATTAAATTCGGATAATTGATTAGTAGGGAGGCCCTCAACAAGATGGGCCGATGACCTGGTGAAGGTCGCGGGAAGCCGATGGATGGCGGGCAGCACAAGACCTTTCATTGTGGAAAGCCTTGGAGGAGGCCTTTGTCCAGCAGTGGACCTCTGTAGGCTGAGGAAGAAAGAAGAAGAAATAAGTGATTATTATTGATCTGGGTTTCAAATTGTTACGTTTTATTTTGAAGTTTAATTTTGAAGCTATATAGAGATGTAAATATTCGAAAACATGTGCCGTTCATCAATATAATTCCGCGCGGTGAATTACAACCCACTCTCTCATAGAGAGGAGGCCTGTGCCCCAGTGGGAATGCTGTAGATAAGTATTAAAGATATTATATTATTCAGTGCAAAAATACCTCTATAGTTGTGTCTTTTGTCACACTAAAATCATTTTGATTTGGACAAGTCTATACGGCTTTATGCGGCTATTCATATTGGATTTATTGGCGATAGTTAATGGCAAAGGAATAAAATAGAGTTTTTTGTCATATCTTTTGACGAGATTTGTAAAAGTGACAATAACTTTTAGTTAGATATTGTGAGACAATAATTTTGTTTTTGTATAGTTTTTTTGAAGTTTACCTTTTTTTCTGGTATAGTTATGTTATTACACTTCTTATACGAACATCAGTTAGTTTTTTGATTTTATCACAAGCTGAATTCCAGTCTTCTGTAGCAGTAAGATGGAGTGTGTCCGCTAATGTAAGATTTACAATGTTTATAACTTATTTTTTTGATCTAGTTTATACATATACAAGTGATCAGTTTCGATAGAAGTGCACTCTGGGCCTTGCTTTTTACTATGACGTAACTTGAACCTTATTGTCAATGATTGAAAGTGTCAAATTAAATTGAGTAGGGACAGCTGTAATACTGTCTCTTTCTTTATCTGAGTGTGCGAGGAGGTCGAAGACTACAAAGTGAAGCCAAACTAAAGAACTGCCGAGTTCCTACATTATACATAAACTTTGTGTCGCCGCGCGAATATATACCTTATATACAGTAGAACCCCTCCAATCCGTCGCCTTCGGGACCGGGACCATGGTCGGGTGATCCGACTAATCCAATATTTATTGCAAAAAAATATAAAAAGACATTTAGTACAATAAAATATTTAACCTTTTGAACGCCCATCTATATAATACGCGATGTGTCCTCCTGCGCCACACTACAAATGTATAACGTATCTATAGTAAAACGTAGGGATGGGATTAGTGTCCTATCGACAAATAATATTATACATTTAAAATAATTTTTATTCACCAATTTACGAAGCTAAATAAAAACTGTAATCGTAATTTCATATTTTATTTTATTTCATAAAAAAAACAATATGAAAACCTGGATATATTCCCCACAATAAAGAAAAAAAAATTAAATTTATTAGACGTGTGTTCTACAAGGCACATCCCTATTTGTCTCCAAATGTAATCCTTCTACTTCATATCAAGTAGTTGGCGCTCGAGGCACGTCAAAATCCTTTCTGTTCTAGGGATGTCTAGATTTCTATGGTATACATTTTATATTCACTGTGGTCGAGTTACACGTGCATAAACTCAACCGATTCCTGCATAATTTATTTCGTTTACTTACAACAAATACAATTAATAGAAGCTAAATACGTGGTTTTCTACGTTTTAAAAAATAAAATAAAATGGAGGGTAAGTGTCTGTTTTACACAAGACCTTTTTTTTAATGGTGTCGCTAAATACTCGCAATTATTTTTCTGGTTTGTAGAAACTAATAGAAAACTGAGGAAATTTCCTGAAACGGAAGTTGACGACTTAACGGAATGTCAAGACGACGAACTATTTCAAAATTCTCATTCAGACTTGAACAACTCGCAATAATTCGTCATATTCACAGTCACAATTTTTTTATAAGGACACGTGCGCCAACTCAAGATGTAAACATTGCACTACACTAAAATGCACAAGGTCACTATGACCTTGAAACCCGTCCGCTTATGACGTCACAGATTTCCTTCTATACACGTCGGTGGCGTGTACGGACCGACAACTAACTTTGTAGGGATGGGTTTTTCAAACGGGGTTTCACTATCGACAATGATTAGACAACCTATTAATTCTTGATTAAGGTAAATAAAACCTAGTTTAAAGTGTGCAATATTTATAAAATATTCTATATTTACGTCATTTTCTTACAATAATAGTATTTATGATCATTTCGACGAGATGAAATATAGCGAGGTCTTCGTCGTGTCCCATCACTGGCTTACTTGATATCAAGTAATTGGCGCTGGGGGCATTAAAATATTTTCTGGCGTTTTTGTTTCTATTTATTAAAATTAAACAAATAAGAACTTATTATGCGTGAAAAAGTTCAAAATATGGTTGATAACAGGGCAAATTTCCATAAAAACAAAATAAAAGGTCTTGTAAAAGTCGTAAATTTATTTTATACTGTGATTACTTCTAATCAAGTAGTGGCGCTGAGGGCACGAAAATCTCGAACTTGTATAGAAGTGATTGGCGTTCAAAAGGTTAAAAACCAAAAGATGCCTCCATTAATAAAAAGGGCGTCTTTTAACATAGTTTTAAAATTGTTTGTAATATATTGATATAACAATAATAAATAAAAAAAACGTCTACACAATGGCCCGACAGGCGTCCAGTTAGTGACAAGTCGGTCCAGGCTCGCGAAGTGCATGGTCACACTAACCGGAGTGAAGGACGATCCAAAGTCGGATTGGAAGGGTTCTACCTTGTAAAATATTGTGTGTAAATAAAAAATAATCATGAATGTGATGAAATATGTTATGCTAAATCAGAATGGTCACTATTAAATTTGTATGTAAAATAAATTTGTTGCAGCAACGTTGTATGCAGTGAATGTTGCAGCAAACTTGTTGCTAAGTGCTTACAGTATGTACAGACGAAAGCACATCGAGCTACTACAATCTGTCACATGTTTTATTAGATTTTCAACTTTATCACTAAAGCCTTAAGGCTCAAGGTTGATTGAAAAAAAATTCCAGTTTCCGGTAGCTTGACCTGCTGTCGTCCGTAAACTTGTGTGGTGTAGAGCGGTCGCGGCGACATGGTGCACATACTGTACGCTTACTGAAGCCGCCGCTAACATAATGTACACTTTGTAATGTAACTACTCCGCTATGATCAAACTGACGAATAAACGACTGCCCGGCGCAGACTGTAACTAGATAGGATGTGCGGTTATTTAAAATTATATATACATCTAGATGTAAAAACAAATGTATCGATCGATAATGCACGAATTATATACGTAGGTATGTGGTATGTCCCAAGCCGGCTAGTATTTACTGACCGGCGCCGTCTAGTATGTACTGACCGGCGCCGGCTAGTACTTACTGACCGACGCTGGCTAGTACTTACTGACCGGCGCAGGCTAGCACTTATTGACCGGCGCCGGCTAGCACTTACTGACCGGCGCTGGCTAGTATTTACTGACCGGCGCCGGCTAGCACTTCCTGACCGGCGCCGGCGCCGCGCGACATATGATCGACTTATTTTATTTGTAATTTCGCTCGTCCGGGGTCAACGTAACTTAAGTAGCTCTAAGTTAGCCCAACGGGCTGCGCGTGCAATCTGCTTCGCAATATTGAACTCTACTGCATTTGTGATAAGACTTTGTTCCCGTTGCAGTATTCGCGATCACGACCCCGCGCGACCGACGACTGCAGTGTTTAACGAACATTGAATTAAAAAAAATAAAAACACGAAATTTTATAACAAAAAAACCTCTTTATACGTTAACTTAGATAGTTATTATTAATTTTAGCTTTTAATAGGTGTTCAATATTTTTCAATCTTTTTTTCGATCACGAGCAGCATTTAGGCGGACGGCGTGTTGTCGTATTCCAAGTGTCGAGTGTCCGATATGTCATGTAAATATTATATTTAATAGTTAGATATGATATGGACAATACCTAACAAGTGAAAAAATATGGTTTTATTGAAAAATACATTCAATGAAATTAATAGTGTGCATGCTAGCGGGTCGGCGAGGTAGCGACACTGCGGTACATCGCCACCTCACCGCTCGCCTACTCACTTTTATTTTTGTTTTCACCCCTCCCCTTCCTACAGCTTGAAGTTAGCATGTAGTTAGTATTTGTGCAGCTTCTAGGTAACGCAGCAACACTACCTATTTGCAGAATGTGTACACGGCATTATGTACTCTGAGCGACAACGATCACTAGTAACGAAACAAGCCTTGTCTTTTTATCAAACTTCGGCACATGTTGCAATACATGTTTGGCGCTCTCATTGGTTGAGACTTCTTACGACCTTGAAGCGGGCCAATCGATGAGTCAAACGCGCTCGATATCGACGATCGAGTCTCGTAATGAAAACTCATGATACACAGGACACACGTATCCGATTTTTTTGGGCACAAATACCATGTAGATTAGAAAGGGTTAAAACTGATTTACACGGTGCAATTTAATTATCTATGGCTTTAATTAAGTTGAAGAAACAATAAAAGTTGCGTTGGCTTAACATCATTTAGACGATGCAAGTCATTTATTGCATCAATTTCATTGTATGCCATAGGCAATTAAATTGTACCGTGTAAATCAGTTTTTAGTGTAATTATTATTACATAGTGCCATTCTTCCTGTCATAGTGTGTTCTTCCTCCATAAGTTCCAAATAAGGTAACAAAGACGTTTAAGATCTTGGATCGTTGGTATTAGTCGACATGTTTTGCGACTGGTATCGGAGTGTGGATAAATCAAATTAAGCATAAAATCAGCACTTTTCCGAGTCAAAATTACACTAGACAGTCCACCAACATGTCCGCCCTTCATCACTTCCTGGTGTTTTTACTGGGAAGAAGTGGCGGAACAAAATTTCCAGTAGCACGGCAACAGTTCAGTTAGAACATACAGCTGTTGAGGTTTTTGAACGCTTGAAAACCCACAAAGTTATGAGCTTGTTATCTTACCTGGTTGTCCCAACAAAAATATGGTCAACGTAACGCTCGCCCGCCCACGCCTTTAGCGGAGCGGCGCGGGGTGCCCTATCTTACGCGCCTAGTACGTTGTATCTGACAACAGCTGAGTTGTGCGCTCGGTAAACACACTACAACAATTTCTAAATCTATTTGGGGAAAAATATAACTTGGTATAAAAATGATTGGAATCGATTCGGTTGCTTATTCTGAACAACTGTAATCAGATTTCGTATAAAGAAAAAAATCAGTTCAAACTGTTTAGCGGTGTGTATCTACTGGATTTTATCTCGGACAGTAAAATATAACTTCGTGGTTCATTTTTACCTTTGTAAGAGTATGTATACCGTTAAATTAATAACCATACTTATCCGATTAATCGTTTGTATTGGCTTTAAAGATGGGATTAGACTCACAGGGTCATCATTATCATCTCAGTGAATCCCAGTCGCATCCGAAGCTTTTGAGTCTGGGGTCCGCTTTACCATTAGACGCACAGGGTATGTATGTCTAATGACCGAGTAAAAAGGAGTTCTAACGAGCAATGAAAGTTCGCTTCGATTCCTAACTACATATATGGAAGTAGGTATACCATATACCTACACACTGGCAGGGTATATGATTAACCTTTTGAACGCCCATCTAAATAATACGCGATGTGTCCTCCTGCGCCACACTACAAATGTATAACATATCTATAGTAAAACGTAGGGATGGGATTAATGTCCTATCGACAAATAATATTATACATTTAAAATAATGTTTATTCACCAATTTACGAAGCTAAATAAAAACTGTAACCGTAATTTCATATTTTATTTTATAAAAAAATCAATATGAAAACTTGGATATATTCCCCATAATAAAGAAAAGAATTTCAAATTTATTAGACGTGTGTTCTAAAAGGCACATCCCTATTTGTTTCCAAATGTAATCCTTCTACTTCATATCAAGTAGTTGGCGCTCGAGGCACGTCAAAATCCTTTCTGTTTTAGGGATGTCTAGATTTCTATGGTATTTATTTTTATATTCACTGTGGTCGAGTTACACGTGCATAAACTCAACCGATTCCTGCATAATTTATTTCGTTTACACACAACAAATACAATTAATAGGAGCTAAATACGTGGTTTTTACGTTTTTTTAAAAAAATATTAAAATGGAGGGTAAGTGTCTGTTTCACACAGATGCTGTAGACCTTTTTTTTAAAGGTGTCGCAAAATACTCGTAATTATTTTTCTGGTTTGTAGAAACTAATAGAAAACGGAAAAAAAAGCCTGAAACGGAAGTTGACGACTTAACGGAATGTCAAGACGACGAACTATTTCAAAATTCTGATTCAGACCTGAACAACTTGCAATAATTCGTCATATTCATAGTCACAATTTTTTTTTGTAACAACACGGGCCTCACCGCATGATGTACACATTGCACTACACTAAAATGCACAAAGTCACTATGACCTTGAAACCCGTCCGCTTATGACGTCACAGATTTACTTCTATACAAGTCGGTGGCGCGTGCGGACTGATAACTAACTAACTTTGTAGGGATGAGTTTTTCAAACGGGGTTTCACTATCGACATTGATTAGAAAACCGATTAATTCTTGATTAAGGTGAATAAAACCTAGTTTAGAGTGTACAATACTTATAAAATATTATATACTTACGTAATTTTCTTGCAATAATAGTATTTATGATCATTTCGACGAAATGAAATTTAGCGAGGTCTTCATCGTGTCCCATCACTGGCTTACTTGATATCAAGTAATTGGCGCTGGGGGCATTAAAATATTTTCTGGCATTTTTGTTTCTATTGAAAATAAAACAAATAAGAACTTATTATGTGTGAAAAAGTTAAAGATATGGCTGATAACAGGGCAAATGTCCGTAAAAACAAAATAAAAGGTCTTGTAAAAGTCGTAAATTTATTTTATACTGTGATTACTTCTAATCAAGTAGTGGCGCTGAGGGCACAAAAATCTCGAACTTGTATAGAAGTGATTGGCGTTCAAAAGGTTAAAAGGTTACTTAAAAATTTCAAAATCTCAGTCGCAATCTGATCTTGTCCACAATGAATGTGGTTAGATTGAGATTGAGGGCAGACTGAACATACATCTTCTTCTCAGCCTATACAGAGGACAGAGGCCTCCCCCAAGGCTTTCATTACATTGAGGTGCAATGCCATAATCCCGACTCTTGGCAGGCGGGTTGGGGATCGCAGTATTTTGATATTCCACAGGAGAAGCGCTTCTGCCCGCTTCCCTGGCGAGAATTCCCTTCACACGTTGTCAAGGTGCTACGGTAGGTAGGTAAATGTAACGTGTGACTACGCCTTTCCAAACCTGAAAATTTATCTCTACATGGTGAATAATACATACTTCAGAATAGTATTGTATGACATTATTGTCAATTTACAACGAAGGCATCTTGGTAGAGTTTACTGTGCCCATTTACTTGCAACTACATTAGCAACTTTGTTCAGTTCAGTATTCTGAAAATCTTGTTTTATACTTTTTCAGCGTCGTTTTTTGTCGTAGTTGGGTTTTAGTTTTTTTACTTTTAAATAAACCATGCAGTATACACTAACAAAATGTACTATGTAATTGCCATAAAACCGCGCGCGACTGTAGCGTACAAAGATACCCACTATAAAAATCTGACTTGCCCGCCCCTTAGGCCTGACTTGCCTCCCCCCCTAGGCCAGAAGCTGGGTACGCCCATGGAGATATAGTAATCCATTGGTAATAAGTCTCCTATAGCGGCAAACGTTTTCAGCAGTGTTCACGTTTCTTTCGAGAGACAAAAAAAAACGTACTTAGTTATTGTTTGTGACAGTTCATCTATGCTAATGCAAAATGAAAGAAGCTACGTCAAATATAAATATTTGTCAATGGAAAGAAGTCTGCTCGGTGCTGTCAGAACGTGTCAAATATCCAAACAAATCCTAACACAGTACATAGACGTGCAACTAGCACGTGAATTCTTTAAAAAGCAACAATTTTGTACCTAAAGCTTCTCAGTAAACCAAAAAAATGCACACCCATGGCCCGCCCCGTAGTGAGCAGTGAAATTCAGAACTTTCCCAACCAGGGTGACGGTATTGTTACCCCAAGGAAGACACCGTCGTTTCTAGATGTCACAATAGACGGGATTAAGAGTAATACGACCAAGAATTTGTTGCTAGGGACTTTTACAGGCTGGGTTTCAGGCGTATCCATCGTCAGGGTAGGGAGGATCGCTGCTTTTGGCCTTGGAGGCGGGATCATTCTTCTCCACTTTGCGGCAGAGTTCGGATACATCTATGTTAACTGGGAGAAGGTTAAAGAGGCTGCAGGCGACTGCCAGGCGTGGATGGAAAAGTTTCTCCAGTTCGTGAGGAGAAACAGCTGTTTTTCCGTCGGTTTTCTTGGAGGATTCTTCTTCGGCGTGGCTTCCACGTAATATTAGGTAAAAGTAATTAAATCATGTTTATTCGATAAAAATGTAACAGTAATTATTGGTATAATCTCTTAATATATTTGCTACTATAGGTACTTAACCCATATCATCCCAACGATAGTAAAAGTAGTCCAATTTTTATAAAAATCAAATCAGAGTATGTTTATAGATGTATAATGATACCTATATATTAAAAAAAATATACGGGTTCTGGATTTTGTGTTTTGTAACCGTTCCAATAATGGAACACTAGGATTGTACATACATGTAAGATAAAGTTGTGGCTATGGATTTCGATTTGAAATAAGACTATACTATAGACTTTTTTATTTATTAAAATTAAAACTTAGGCAATTATATATGTTTGAAGTCTGTTACATAACAATATATTAATATTAGGTATGTTATTTTGTACGAAAAATTATAGAACATTTGGCATGTAAGGCAATATTACATTATATGCACTTCATTGTTGTATTTTTATGACAAACACTACATCTAGTTAGTTTATCAATTAGATGTCCTTTACCATCCAATCTGATAGCATCAGGTATACGTTTAGATTTCGTGACATTAGAGTTGCTACTGTTGGGAAATTGCAGTCAACTTTTTGACCCTAGTACATTCGATATCTCGATACACTGTTGTACCCTGACACTAACGAAATTGCAATAAAGTGTTTGATATCTATAGTAGTTATCCGAAATCCATGTATACCCTTCTGGATTGAATTTTTTTTGACTTTGTGAGCGCAGTAATTCGAACACTTCTCCATCTAAAAATTATTCGAAAAATTGAAAAGGGCTTTCAAGATTTTCCAGGAAATCTGGCTCACTGTACTCTTTCACAGCCATCTCTGAAATATCTACAAATTTCCCTTCATCCTTTCCTTTCGTCCCTTCGTGACTTCAACGCGCCTTTTTTGGTGGTAGATCTGTAACTGACGACAAGGAGTTAGGCTGTGGATGCTGCGTTACTGACGATCTGTGAGGTATTGATTCTTCTACTGGTTCGTCTCCAACGCGTTCATTCACTATCCTTGACTCAGCTTGAGATGATCTGGTGACCCGGAATTCAGCTTCTGCAAGCAGCTGATATCTTGACATTTTTTTCATTACTTCATCACCGCTATCTTCGCTATTTCGCCAATTCTCAGGAGGTGTGATGAAAATATCAGCTGCAAACACAGGTCATCTTCTTCCCACCGGGAGGTTATTTGATTCACAGTCAATCTGCTATAAATAATATCATAATTATAGGATAATACATAGTATGTTATCAAATCTAATATATAAATCTAACATGAGTGTATGTTCCTACTGTTCAAATAATGGAACGGTGCACAAAATTCACGCTTACCCACAAACTACCAATTTTTTTCAAAAAAATATTAATCGAAATGATATAACCAAAATGTAACTCGTATATAAGCACTACACTATCAATATTATAATATAAAATAATATAATTACTTACGTTTTTCTATTCGCCATTATTGTCACCAAAAACTTGCAAATAAAATCTGTTTTATTGGCAAGAACAACTGTTTGAATTTAAATGTTATTCACTGAACTGACAGTTAAAAATGTCAGTAATAGAATCATAAAAGCGTTAATTAGAAGATGCGTTAATAAACTCAAATAAAAATTTAAAAAGTAACCGTTCCAAAATTGGAACACTGGGATGATATGGGTTAAGTATCTCCTGGTTTGTTTCTTTTAGTAAGCACCCGTAAAGTTGTTATGGATATCGGTGATCCAACCGAACATGCTTATATCAATATACACATATTTATTATGGATTCACTTTATGATAAGTGCTACTACTTTTACTCCATTGCTTTAGGTAAGTATTTAACTAAGTCACTTAGTTAACTGATTAAATTTTATACAAATCAACTTAGTTGTCATGCCATACATACATAATCAGCCTGTAATGGACCGAGTGTGAGCCGTAATCTTCCACGCGGGCCCACTGCGGGCTGTCATGCCACGTCAGTTTTTCTCTTTCTAATAGAAACCATATAAGTAATTCGTTAGTAATATAGCAAAATTACGAAGAGGCGAGGAGATAAGTACCCTAAAGAGATGTAAATTAACTTTCAAAATCATCAAATAAAAAATGACAATTAGGTATTGGATAGATATCCTCTGTTGGGCACAATGGTACTTACCTATGGACCTAAGGGCTCACACACATAACACGATACGACGTCGGGACGTCACGACGAACAAGAGCTAGCAACATAAGCAATGAAGTTTGTGATTACTTTAATAGTGATGTGAGAACTCTTAGTTGACAACTAAATATATAGGATACTAGCTTTCCGACGCGGCTTCGCCCGCATGAAATTCTTTTAAATAGCGCGTTTTAGATTTTTCCTTGGGAATGAGAAGTTTTCTCGGGGTAAAACATTGCTTATCCAGGACTCAAACTGGAGGTAGTTTGAGTCCTGGATAGGCAATGTTTTAGAAAATACCAAATTTTATCTAAATCCTTTCAGGCGGTTAGGCGTTGTTATAGAACAACAGACAGACGGAGTTACTTTCGCATTACCACATTTATCATGAGTTGTTAAAATTAAATTGAGTGGTAAACTATATTATATGTTTTTTCTTGGGGAGCAAAAACATGCAGATTTTGGGCACTGGATACCCGGGAACACGCTACATATAGCTGACCATGCGAAAAACAATATTTTTCCAAGTGTAGTCCAGCATCCCTTAGAGTTTGGCCTTGTGCTTTATTAATGGTCATTGCAAATGAAACCCTTATAGGAAATTGATGTCTATTAAATTGAAATGGAAGGTCTGTTGGAATAATCGGAATCCGAGGAATGAGTACACTTTCACCCACCAAAGCTGAGTGACACGCAGCCTGGTACCATTACACAGTCTAGGGGCATCGAGATTACGCATGAGCATCACCGGAACCCCTACTTCGAATTTTAATTTATGAGAAGGCACCCCATATAATTCCAAAGAATTTAGGTGCTAATATTGCGCGTTCGCAGAGCCATCGGTCATCATGTATATTATCGTCTACCAACTCCGATTCGCTGCCTACAGCTTTACAAATCTCTTCCATTAAAGTAATTATTCCCTCTGCATCTACTGTCATTTTCCCATCACCGATTTTTAACAATGTTTCCGCGTAATGACCTGAATTAATGTCGTTGAATAATGTAACTTGCATGTTTGAATTTTGGAGGTACACTCCTAAATAAAAGTCGTGGATACCGGAAAAACAGTTTAATTCACTATCACGATATTATAGGCGTAACTTAACGCTAGTTAACAATGGTAGGAAAAGCACTGGGAACACTGAGATAAGTTATGAGAGTTAGGGTCAACTCTTCACTAACGACCGTTTGTCGTAAGGTTCTGGGCGAGGGAATGCGTCCACTGTCAACGCGCCAAAGTGACACGCCACGTTTCCGCACCGCTCGGAAACTTCAACCCACCATCATCCAGGTTTCGTCATGTCCATTTAGACATTATTGGCCCTCTGCCAACATCGAGAGGTTACTCATATTGCCTGACAGCGATCAATCGTTTCTCTCGATGGCCCGAGGTTTGGCCAATGGTTTCGATAACCGCAGAGGAGGTAGCTGATCGATTCGTAGAAGGTTGGATCGCACGCTTCGGCGTTCCTACAACCGTCACGACTGACCAAGGCCGCCAGTTCGAATCCGACCTTTTCAAACGACTCATGAACGTTGGCGCGACCGATCGAAAGCGAACCACTAGTTATCATCCTCAGGCAAATGGCATGATCGAGCGCTTTCATAGGCAGTTGAAGGCGGCTCTTATGTGCCACAACGACACTTGGCACCGAGCCCTACCGATCGTTCTTCTCGGCATTCGATCTGCCTTGAAGGAGGATCTCGAATGCTCAGCTGCCGAGCTTGTTTATGGGGAGCCGCTGCGCCTACCGGGAGAATTCCTGGTAGCCAGTCCACCCTATACCACTGACAACGCACATGATTTTGTGACGACTCTGCGCGCGAAAATGTCTGCAATGCGTCCAACTCCGGCGTCGCGACACGCGCGACCGACTTCTTTTGTTTTCAAGGATCTCCAGGATGCTTCCCATGTCTTTCTTCGAGACGATACCGTTCGCCGCGCACTTCAACCTCCCTACACTGGTCCTTACAAGGTAATGTCACGGACCGACAAGTTAATCGACATCGACATGGCAGGTAAACGCGTGACGGTCACTATCGACCGCGTGAGCCTGCATACATCGCACGTGATGAGAGCGACCTCTCCCGGGTAACCGCTCCGCAACAGATCGCAGCGCCCGCGCCTGCCGTGCAAGCGCCTCCTGCATCCGCGTCATCCACGCCCGTACAGCCGACTGTACCACCTGTTGTTCAACAACCAGTTACCACTCGGTCAGGTCGCACTGTTAGATTTAGGGATAGGTTAGACCTCTAGCTTAAGTTTTATTATTTTTTAAACTTATTTCTTACCTATTGTGTGTTTGTATTTGCTACTACTATGTGTAATTTGTATTTTTCTTAGTATGTAAATAGCTACTTGTTATTTTCTCCGTAGGGGGGTGGTTGTGGCGTATTGTGTCACAACACTAGTTAATATTAAACCCTCAACACTTAATGTTTCCGACTAAATAAACATAACTCTGTTCGCGGCTTGCATTGCGACAGTACGTATACGAACCTTACGACAAACGGTCGTTAGTAAAGAGTTGACCCTAACTCTCATAACTTATCTCAGTGTTCCCAGTGTTTTTCCTACCATAGTTAACTAGCGTTATGTTACGCTTATAATTATTGTGATAGTGAATTAAACTGTTTTTCCGGTATCCACGACTTTTATTTAGGAGTGTACCTCCAAAAGCTTTTATTTTATCAGTTGGAGTCCCCCTTTGTATGACTGGTAGTGTTTGCCGGAAGTCACCTGCTAATAAAACTACCAATCCTCCCATTATGCTCTTGCAGTGCCTTATATCTTGCAAAGTCCTACTGAGAGCTTCAATAACACCTTTGTGCGACATGGTACACTCATCTTAAACTAACAACATACACTGGCACAGCATCGTGGCCCGACCACTATTTTTAGTTAAATTGCAGGTTGGAGATTCCTCTTGAGCATTTAGAGGCAGTTTACTGCACAGGCTACTGCAATGTTCTTATCCTGTCTGACATTAGCCAGAAGAAGATTCAGCCAAAAAGTTTTAGCAGTGCCCCCCTGAGCACCAAGAAACAAAAGTGCGCCATTCCCTGACTCTACGTAGCCTGTTACTTTGTCATTTTCATTTACCTGCTGTTGCAGTATAGTATCATTTAGGGTTGTAACGGAGGCTTGTTAGCGGAGGCGGAGGCGGATGCGGAGGCGACGAGTCTCACCTCCGCGGAAGCGGAAGTTAACGGAGGCGGAGGCGGAGGTGAAAGTACATATAGAAAAAATTGAAATTTATGGTTAATTAAAACAATTTTTTTTATTTTAAATACGTACATTAATAGTAGTATACTTGGTAAAAAAATATTAGCTTCTTGTAATGAAAATTAAGGAGAAACAAATTGTGTTTGCCGCATTCCCGCCTCGCACTAAGTAGTTGATTCTTGACCATTTCGCGCTCAAACGCGGCCGGACGGTTGTCGAGCGTCGCAGCTTGCGCGTTATTTATTTTATAAATACGTAAATAAACCTCCGTTATAACTCCGCAAAAAATTGTGCGGAGGCGGAGGCGGAAGCGAAGATACGATTTCTTGCGGAACTTCCGCAGTAACGGAAGCGGAGGCGAAGCTCCGTTACAACCCTAGTATCATTATAATCTAGCTCTCTGGCGATGTCATTTACGCTCGACTCTGATCGTTGTGGGCTACTCATTCCAAATTCACTCAGTTTTTTACCGGTTATATCCATAGTTTTATTTTCTATTTTAATGAGAACCTCGTTGTAAATGAATTCATTGTACGTGATGTCCGGATGTGTCATCAGCTGCAGTCTTTCTAAAAGGTCTTCTGCCATACCATTTTTGTATTTTTCCCGTAGCTGTTGAGGATTGGAAACGCTGCAGGTTGAGGTCAAGGTTGCAGACAACTCTCTTATTTTTGTAGCTGATCTGCATTGCACTGCTTCTATCATGGTTCCCTCCCAATGATTATTATCATTCTCAAACAAAACAAGAACTTCAAATGCTTCTTTGTATGTATGTTGCGCACTTTTGACCGTTCATAATTTTAAGGTCCATGTGGCTAGTTGGTCCACGAACATGGCGCAGGAACATTCTTAAACAAAAACACTCATAATTGCACACGTGAAGAGTATAGGTATACACGATCAAGAGCATCCCCTGAATTTACCCCGGTTTTCTACAGGGGTGCCTTGAATGCGACGTTTCCACTCTTTTTTAGAGGCATTCCACGTGTAGTATCGTGGAACCTCTGAATCCAAAAGGGTTTTTACAAATGGGTCGATTTGGCAAAGCTGGAAAAATGCGGTCAGTGTTGTCTTTGGCGGAGCGCGATCCTTTCATGAAAACTGCTTTCATTATAATACACACGCTCTCCATTTTCTAAATGCACGGCCGTGTGAGTCCTAACACTACGCCATCAATTTTGTTTACGGTGCAGCAAAATCAGCCTATAAGGTTCCCACTGCTGGGAAACAAAGCTCACTCCAATGCCCACTGCAATGAAATGACGCAGCAATCATCTAAAAAATACAGTGCAGTCATCTGCGGCTTCATTCTTATTAGAACTTCTTAGCATGGGCGTAGTATACCTACGTAGTTTAGAGTGGGTAATCTTGTTTTTTGGCAATTACACCGTACATTTTGTTAGTGTCTACTGCGTCGTTTATTTACAAGTTAGAGATAAGTCCTCGATTATAATTTGTTTAGTAATTAGGGGAATTAGGGATGTTCTGTTACATTTCCTCGGGGGCAGCACCCTCCCCCTGCTCCCATCTGGGTACGCCCATGCTTCTTTGGCTGTCTATTACATGTTATTTTCTATTTTCGTTAGTACATCGTATAGTACTTATTATAGCTCGTCCAGGTCGTACAGGATTTTTAATAAGACACAAGCGCCGATTCTCCTGTTCTTACACATACACTTACTTGTACATATATTTTTAATAAGACACAAGCGCCGATTCTCCTGTTCTTACACATACACTTACTTGTACATATATTTTTAATAAGACACAAGCGCCGATTCTCCTGTTCTTACACATACACTTACTTGTACATATATTTTTAATAAGACACAAGCGCCGATTCTCCTGTTCTTACACATACACTTACTTGTACATATATTTTTTTCTATTTCCATAAGAAAACGATAAAAGATAAAATATTAGTTTAGTACTTTCAAATACTCCATAGACAATTTAGACGCGATTATGAACATGGCGACAAAAATACGTCGATGTTCATTACGTGCGGACTAACTTGACGCTCTTGACAGGACTGAACTACTTTTAAGTATAAGTACAAATACTTAGGTATTCATGTTCTGTCCTTTTCTTACGTACCTAAATAGAAAGAAAAATATGTATCTACTGAACTTAAATTATTTTTACTTTGTATACAAGGGAATCGGATCACTCTCTTTCAATGATAATATTTAGAATCAGGTTTTAAATACAGACGACAGCACATCAAGCTACTACAATCTGTCATATTCCTTTTTTAGATTTTCAACTATATTGCTAAAGCTGTAAGGCTCAAGGTTTATTGCGAATATTCGACAGTTTAGTGTAGCTTAATCTGCTGTCCTCCGTACATACGAGCTACAGAGAAATGAAGCAACAGGTTGCCGACCGTTCCAAGGCATACCTACGTATAGGTACAAAGCACTTTAAGCTAAGCCAGTCTGTCAAATTCTTTAATAGATTTACAACTTTATCGCTCAAGCTTGAAGGTTCAAGGTGGATTGGAAAAATTTTACACACAACTTTGCACGCGGGACTGGAGAATGAGTCTTCGAGAGGCTTCGAATTCAAGAACTACTTGCTGCACTCTTGACGAAGTTAAAGTCTCTCGTCAACTAGATCAGATCGTTATCCAATTTAAGTTAAGCTAATTTAGGTATGTGGAAACTTGCCCATTGTACGGTCAGCAACAGAAATTAGATTAATAGGTGTTAGATTTATACAGTATGTTAAATAACAGAGGGCGTTCCCTTAAACTCGTTAATATATATCATTAATAGATTAAAATAAAAATATCAGCATAGAAAAATAAGCATAAAAATCCGAATAAAAAAAAATTCTAATTGGAAATAAATTTGAAACCTCCTGTTTTAAATCAAAATAGTAGTCGTCATGTATAAATAAATTGCGACGTTGCCGTCTTTCATGTTCGCGTGTACAGTGTGTTTCTTTTACATGTCAATTTAAAATTTGTATTGAATATTTTCATATTGGAAAAATTTTTAAAACATTTTGTTTTCGAATGGAAATATTTTTTTTAGCATGTATGTATGCTATACTATTTCGGGTTAACGGGAACGCCCTCTGTTAGTTAACATACTGTATACTTAAAAGTGATTGAAGTAGATCCAAAATTATTTATATGGAACCAAAATGGTTTTTAATGTTTACCTATTTTTTAATATTCTAAGTACAAACTACCAGTCAGAATATCTGAATTTTATTCATAAATTATCATATTAGGTACCTAATCGAGTTATGTTGCTGACCGTATTTCTTTGTAGCACCGCTTTGATTAGGTAGGTATGTGTGTAAGTATGTGGAATGCAAACCATTGAACAGATGATAACCAAAAAATGATTGCAATATATGAACCTGCTGAAAATCATCCATTAGGTGATGAAAAACATAATTTTTTGATGGTTGGATTTCATGGTAGGAGCAATAGTAAGGCGAAAGACTTTTCAGTCGCGTTGCGGGTTCGATTCCCGCACGAAATAGCTATTTTATATGACCAACCAGACCAGATACAACAAGATAAACGAAAGAAAATGTTCGACAGTCGAGGAACAAACACCTCGAGCTAGTTGCTGGTTAGCGTGAACGAAAAAAATCACAGGGTGAAGATAGCTACCTACATATAGGCAAGTTGGCCGCTAGATACCTACTTAATATAATCATTTAGATTAAATTAAAGCAAAGCTTTTTATATTCTTATCTCTCTATTCACCCTGTCTAGTCATACTGTTTCTTTTTTAAACAATCTCCTGCATTCAGGTAAGGGTCGATTCACACGTGCCACAATCACACCACAACGACTCCACGTGGTCGGGCGTATAGTTTGTATTGAAAATGAATATTAGAATTTACGCGTAGGTACCTACCACATTTTGCCGTTGTTATCGACCACCAGTGTAATATGACCACATCGCGACGGCAACGCCACCACCGGCGGCGGCACGGCGGCCTCATCGCCACGACATGACGTCATCAACAGCGCACGCTTAAAGTCGTAAAAAGAAGAAAGACAACGCAACCATGTAGACATTTTGTCGGTACGCAACTGCAAAAAGCCGCTGCGACACTATTCACGCGTAACCACAGCTTGACGCGTTGTTGTTGTGGTACGTGTGAATTGACCCTAAGGGCGGAGTTACTGAATTGAAATTTGAATAAGTATAATGTGCGTGTGGCGTGAGAGACTTTGTTATAACTCTTTGGAAATATGCAAGGATTTAGTAAACATTCCAAAAGACGAACCTTTGAAACTACAGCATTGTAGATCACGAAGTTAAAACAAATTTGTCATTTAATGAATATCGCACGTATATTCTGCAGTGACGGATTAAGACTACTTGATGCCCTAAGCAATCCACGCCTGTGGGCCCCCCTATCCGTATGTCAAGGTCAACTAGAATCTGTCTTTAAACCTTTACCGCCTAAAAACATTCGTTTTTTGTAAAATAAGATGATGAGATGTTTTTCTTTCTTTTTTTTTTGTTGGGATGGGAAATCATCAAATGACTTCTCCCGCTCTGGGCGGAGCGGAAGGGCGTGTCAGATTTTTACTGACTAAAACCCACCCGTGTTTCTTCTTTTGCCTGTGCGATGGCCACGGCCACGGTTTCTTGTTTAATCAACCCGCAACCCTGACCCAGGAGGCATCGGTCTTCGTAGACCCCGTCACGATGTGCTGACATCTCTTTGAGGCGCACGTGAAATACGACGCGCCGTCGACTCGGGCCTGGTCCTTACTGGGCGGCGAGCTGCCCACTGCTCACCGCCCGCAGGCCCGCGCCTACGGTAGCTGGGAGTTCGGTGTGGTCTCCCGACCAGGGCGTCTCCTGCGGCGGCTAGTGGCGTGAGGGCGCTGGGATTCCCGCTGTCTCACGCGCTCCGCCTCCTCCTTTGCCAGCATCACTGCTTCGCAGAAGGAGGTGACGGCCTGCCATGTACTCTCGCTCCGGACCATGGCTTGGACCAGGGTCGGATGCGAGAGATCGTCACCGATCGCCGCTACGAGAACACGGCGGTGCTCCACCCAAGCCGGGCAGACCTCCACCGTATGCTCCACCTTGTCCTCATGGCGATCCACACAATGGTGACACCCTGGCGTTTCCTCCCGCCTAATACGGAACAAGAACCTCCTGAAACAACCGTGTCCGGTGAGGACCTGCGTCAGGCGGAAGGTTAGGGCACCGTGGCGTCTCTCTAGCCACTCCTCAAAGAGGGGACTTACCGCCGCTATTGTGGCGTGCCCAGATGTAACGTACCTTAGAAGTAGAGTAGGCGTGACAACAATAAAAACCAATTGAAGCATAATTTATTTATTTATTGAAATGCGCCTTGCGGCTTTTTCGGGCATTGGATTCACGCAAGATAGTATTAACGTGTAATGTTTTTATCATGTCGGACTCTATGTATAATATCGATAAACAATCGAGCCTTTCTTGTATCATCTTTGTCCTTTTTTAATAATTTTAATTTTGTAAAAGAACGCTCCGCTGAGCAATTTGAAATCATAAGCGATAAAAATATACGCAGAGATCTGTTTCCATATTAGGGAAAGCTGATTCAATTTTATCATCATGTATTATTTTATACACCTGATCGAGACCTGGGCTGTACTGCAGTCTCTCCAGCGGTGCCAAATAGACTATGGGTATATTAAGCGCTGAAGGGTTTGTACGAAAACGCCACCATGTCAGTCCGAATACAGGACCAGACCTCGAAACCAATACCTCTGCAGCGTGGTGTCAGACAGGGAGGTGTTATCTCCCCGAAACTGTTCACCGCTGCATTGGAGGATGTCTTCAAGGTTCTGGACTGGAAAGGACTTGGCATCAACGTCAATAGCGAGTATATGACACACCTTCGGTTTGCTGATGATATCGTAGCCATGGCTGAGACCACGGAGGACCTGAGTGCAATGCTCGAAGACCTCAGTAGAGCCTTCGAGCGAGTCGGTCTTAAAATGAACATGGACAAGACCAGTCATGTCTAACGCCCATGTTGTACCGACTCCTATAAAGATTGGAGACTCTGTTCTCGAAGTTGTTGACAGTTACGTGTACCTTTATTTTATGTTTTTCCGGTGTGGAAATCCTCAATGGATGTCCGCCGCCCTGGGGTAGGCGACGGGGTCTGTCAGACTCTTACTGACTAAAACCACCCCGGTGTCTCTTCTATCACGAGCGCGCGTGGGGCCGCAGGAGTCTAAATTCTTCCACGGCCCAAAGAATCAAAGTCGCACCGCATATTCCGGTACATTCGAATTGCCGAATGCACTAGCGGGCAGCGAGTGGGCAAGCGGGTGCGGGGTTATGACTCTAGGTCGGACTCTATGTCAACTTAAAACGCGCGAATTTTCAAATTAGTCCTAGGAACTTTTTTGGTGTGGTTTTTGGTGACGTGAGAGTGAGGACGTGATTCGTGATGCCCTCAGGATGGACATTTTTGTGCTTGTTCTGGTGCCCCCCCAGACGTGATGCCCTAGGCAATTGCTTAATTTGATTACGGGTTAATCCGTCACTGATATTCTGTGCTTAGAGTCAAGTGGAATACAGAAACCAGTTGTATGACAAGCGAACACAATTAAATCCTGCATAAACAATAATTATAATCAGTGTCGACCCACACCACAGATAAAGTATAAGTAGTTGATTTGGTACCTAATCGCCATCAGCAGCTTTTGGCGGTAAGAGCGTCTAAATGGGTGAAAATAGAACCAGAGGCGGAGTGCAGAGCCGCGTGTGCTTCCTGCGTGTAATCTACAAGGTATAGCAAAGCTGTAATTAGCAGAGGTTTCGGACTAACATAGGAAGTAGATAGGAGGTAGGTAGGTAGGTAGGTAGGTACTGCGGTCCAAACAATCCCAACAATCATTCAACAGCAATCATTTGACAAAAACGTGTCCGCCGATTAGGCTGCTGATGTTCACTTAGCGCTTAGCGCTAAGTGAACATCAGCAGCAGATAAGCTTATCGGCAAGTCTATAGACTTGCCGATAAGCTAACCGGCCGGTGGCGGTTTTGAACTTCGGTTGCTTTATCTTGTTCACCAACCAGGGTTACGGAGAGAGAGAGAGAGAGAGCAAAAGTATACTGACCGGTGAATGGAAAAACTCCAATTCTATTGTTATGTGCATTAACACAAATCTCAATCCCAGCGGACCGCAATCGCGGGGCGCAGTTAGAACGAATATACAATATGTAAAGAAAACCCTGTCCGACCTATAAGGATAATAAAGGTTAGGTAAACACTTGACCAAATATAATATAAAATTTTACGTAATCATCATAGTAACAATACTATTGAATTTTGAAATAATCTTTTTATCCCGTGAATTAATTCCAACTTCCCCGAAATTTGGTAATGTTTTAAAAAAGTGACAACACCATTTTGACGGTACGCTTATGTGATTCGACCACGCGTCGCGTGCCCTGCCCCCCGTCGCCCGCGGAAGTGTGTCCTAACACACATGTATTAAGTTACCTCTTTATGCAAAATAATATTTATTTTTTTAGGGGGATTTTTTTTTAAACCTTAGCCCATTCGGCATTAGTAGAATCAGTTATCGATTCCTAACAATACCTTCACGTATCGGACAGGGTTTTCTTTACATATTGTATAAACTTTTTTAAAACTTTATTGTTCATATTTAATAGAAAGGTTTCTCATATTCGCTTATACGAATATGAAAATTATAAGAAAAGTCTATATTCCTATTAATTGCACCCGTAACAGAGCAAAGTCAAGTGCGTTACCTACTATAAGACACTCCGTAAATGTCCCAGCTGTTACGATATCGGCTTACAGTAGGTATATCTGGCTACAGTTGAATACCAGTATTGTCCATGGACTAGCTGCGACCCAAGTGAGCGGTACCTATCGCTCAACGCGAGCAGCTGTTATTTCCGCCAGAACTTATCACCTATCAGACAAAGTCTTGCCGCCAAGCGATTCGTCGTGTTGCAGCATGTCTTTTGAAGCCGTACGGAGGACGGGTCTTAGCAGTTGTGTTGCGATGTGTGCCGGGTACGATGCGCCAAATGTTGTTGTGTCGGGAGTTTGGTCGTGGAGGGTCTCTAGATAAACCCTCTGGCGGCGCATCGTTGGTCGTGTTGTTTGGTTTAACTTTGCATCACCTCGCTCAACTGCCGTATTCCTTCCTATTCACTCAGTTTTTAATAAACTAGCGCGCTATACCATCAACGATTGCACCACTGCTTACCATCAGGCGAGATTGTAGTTAAGCAATATAAAAGTTTATAATTAGGCATAAAAAAAATGAACCACGAGCTCCTCTCTACAAACGCATATTTGATATCAATTACTGTAATAGGTACCTACTTACTTTCAACCGATAATTACCAGTTGGAATAACTTGTTTCATATGATACAATAGAATTCTTACCGAGGGGTTTCGAAGAACCAAATAAGAGGGTTGTGGAGGTCAGTCACCCCAAGTAAAAATCTGGTACTCAGGTGCATCCCTCATAGTGTCGCTGGTCGCTATTATACAAAGTCACTTTTTGGTTATGCGAAATCTGAATATAGTTTCTTCATAATAAGGAAATGAATCGATTCAATCATTTTTACACCATGTTATATTTTTTCACAAATATATTTAGAAATTGTTGCAGAGTGGTTACCGAGCGGTTACGATAGATTATAGTATTTGAGCGCGTGCCACAGCTGACATCAGATGTCAACGCACCCCGTTCGCCCGCCCGAGCAAAGCTTTGACCATATTTTTGTTGGGACAACCAAGTAGAGCTCATAACTTTGTGGTTTTTCATTATATCCTTTTGAAATGTACTTACATAGATTCTTTACTATCGGGCCATGTTTCCTAACAGAATTAGCATACGCTTTTAAAATACCATAACTAAAACACCATCGCGCACGAAATGTGGGCAGTTTATGTAGGTAGAGTCGATCTCGTTGTTACTTGACTCATCATCTCAGCGTTAATCCCAGTCGCATCCGTAGCTTTTTCAGCTTTGGAGTCTGGGGTCCGCTTTATCAGTCTAACTGCTGATTTTGGCTAAACTTCGATATTTTCCGTGAAGCGACTGCCGTCTGACCTCCACAACCCGAAGGCGATATCTAAGCATTGCAGTTAGACTAATTGTTAGACTTTTGAGGGCTCCAACAACCCCGTAACGACTGTCACTAGATGTTCGTATGGCAACCGGGACCAACGGCTTAACGTGCTTTCCGAGGCACGACGAGACCAGTAAAAATATTCATATTCATGCATACAAATATTTGCACTGTGCGGGGATCGAACCCGCGCCTCCTTGCGCAACGAGGCTGTCTGTCTGTCTGTTATTGCGATATTCACTTATCGCAATAACAGTTTAACTTAGGTTGTCGCAGTCCGCGTCCAATGCGGGGAGGACACGGCGCGGCACACGCTCTCCGAGTGTGTAGCTTGGGAGGAACAGCGCCGTGTCCTTACAAATGAAGTAGGAGGCGACCTGACGCTGCCGGCAGTAGTGCGGAGGATGGTCGGCAGCGCAGAGTCGTGGGACTCGGTGGTGTCCTTCTGCGAACACGTGATTTCGCAGAAGGAAGCTGCGGAACGGGAGAGGGAGATCTCAACTCCCTTCCCGGGCCGCAGAAGACGCACCGGGCGCCGAGGAAGGGCGGATAACGCCCTCTTCTAGCCCCCATGAATGGGTCCAGGGGCGAGGGACATGGGGAAGTCCCCGCCCCCTATTCGATGGACCCCGAGACGGAGGCGCGCGCGTGTCGACGCGCGCCTCTGATGCGATGCATGGGGTAGTTTAACACCCCACTACCCCGTGCAGGAGAATTTGAAACTGACAGACCCCTATCCTCATAGAACATCCTATGAGGATTTCCACGCCGAAAAAAAAAGGTTTTCGCAGTCCACTGCTGGCCATAGGCATCCCGCAGTCTGCATCAGAACGCCCTGACCTCTGCCTTCAGCATCCAGTCCGTCCTAGCCAGTGATATAATGACTAATAGATAAGTATGGGAGAAAATTATATGTTGCACCGATCCCCAAACTTCGAAGACATGTGACATCTACCCCGCGTGGCACCCATGCACATGGCCCACTTCCTCTCACCGAGAGGAGTCCTGGGTCCCAGGAGTGGGAACATTATACAATATGTAAAGAAAAACCCGTCCGACCCGACCAGATAATAGAGGTTAGGTATACTTTTACATAATCGTCATAGTGACAATACTAATGAATTTTGAAATAATCTCTTTTGCCGCGAATTAATTCCAACTTCCCCAAAACTTGGTATTTAAAAAAATTTACAACACCATTTGAGACAGTACATTGTATTATTATGAGTGACGTGACCACGTGCCGTGTGCCCTGCTCCCCTTCGCCCGCGCACGTATGCCTACCGTTTTGCCTAACGCACATGTATTAAGTTACCTCGCTTTTTCGAAATGATATATATTTATTATTTAAGGGGATTTTTTTAAAGTTTAGCCCTGCTTTGTAGGCAATAGTAGAATCAGTTATACTACAATACCTACCCATACCTTCACGGATCGAACAGGGTTTTCTTTACATATTGTATAGGCTGATGATGATGATGATCCTCAATAAATTAGGTGATGGTCAGGACAATGATGATGGACAAACAGACCTTCGCCTTTTATGAAGTTTTAATTTACTGAGAATTCTTAACTTAAATGGTAATTAAGACGTGTCTACATATACCGACAGTGATATTTAAACTGAAAAGATAAATAAAAATTGCTATCTCTTAAGGCTGATTTTCATAGATTCAGTATTTGAATACAGCGCTGGATTCCAGTGACACTGGATCAATATTTGATCAGCTGGCATCAAGCCAGTGTCCAGTATAGATAGCTGGATTTAAATAAGGCAAGCTCCTAATTGGCCAAGCTTAAGTACAAACGACAGCACTTCAAGCTACTACAACCTATCAGATTTATTTATTAGATTTTAAACTTTATCACTAAAGCATTAAGGCTTAAGATTGATTGGGAATATTTGAGAGTTTCGAGGAGCTTGACCTGGTGTCGTCCGGGTACAAATGAAATAGGTAAGCGGGTGTCCTGCTTAACCTGACCCCTTGTCCTTGTCTTATTCTTTGTAATATGGGTACAGGTAATGCAAGACACCGGCTTTAACTAATACAATTTTGTGCATGTTATACGTAGGTAGTGTATTTAGTTTGCACACCTCCTTAATTCCTGTCCTTAGCATGAACTATTTATTTTATTTTAATATTAGAAACGTTTCAAAAACAAAAGTGCTTTAAACATTGCAAGAGGCAATCGACAACTATTGAAAAAAAAAACATAATTTACTCATTTACAGTAAGGGTCAAAAGTGGAGTATCACTTTTGACCCTTATTATTATTGCAATAAAGTTCAAAAGTGGTAATGCACTTTTGCACACACCTTGATTGTACATATCTGGCATTTCTTTTAAATATTTATAGAGCGAAGCAGTATAGAAGAAGGAAAGATGGAAGAAGGAGCAGATCTCATTCCAGCATTATCAGCATCTCAACAGCATCCACATTGTGTAACGAACTATCAATCTCAATTTGATTCATTTTGGAGGATAATTCTTTGCTCCAAATGTTAGATAAATATATCTGCTCTATAACGTAAATTCCGCAATTAATTTTGTTAAAATGTCAAAATGAAACTCATTGATAGTATGTTACGTAATCATCACAGTCTTAAATTTCAAATAAGTATTGTAGATGTACAGTCAGATAAACCTTAACCTATTTGCTGAAAATGTATAATAATAAAACGTAACATAAGTATAATCAATAAATTAAGTAATACATATAACAGTTTTCCTTATAAGAAGTTCTTGAAACAATACCAACACTGTAAGCAAACTTAGTAATTCATTAAACACAGTGCGATGGATAGAACAAGCTACACTTTGAGGAAGTGTTTATTATATTCAATAAAATTAACAATTTTAATAATTTATCAATAACAAATTATATTTTTTGAGTGTCTACTGCACTTCCTTCTAGTATGCTCCTTGTATAACCTAACAGTAGGTATATAATAACGTCCTAACATACCATTTCTCACATTACAGTGATTGTTCCTGTGAAGCCGATCACTCCAATAGCACCACTGGAGCAGGAGAGAGCCCTCCCCCCGGACCCCATTCCCCCAAAACCTCCGGAACTATACAAGCCTGATGAATCTGTCGTATTTGAAAAACCAGCTTTCCTTCCAACGAAGCCAATCCCGCATTCTCCGAAGATCTCACCATCATCTATTCCCAACCCGAATCCAAGCGTGATGACCCCGAAACAAGTAGATAGCGGGTATCCAAACTTCGGAAGTTACCTTTACTCAATACCGGGGTACTCGGCGTTTCAGCCTATTAGTTCAGTAAACTACCCACCAATAGCTCCGCCAACCATTCCTCCCCCGATGCATAGCGAACCATTGACCTCTGAATTCATACCCTTCCCATCGATACCCAAAGACAATGTTCCAACGCCTATGGTTGAAAAAAAGAGCACTGATATAGAAACACCCGAAGAGAGCTTAAAACAACAGACTGACTTTGAAGAACATTTCACGCCAGAAATTATAACAGCCACATCAGTATCTGATGCAAGTAAAACACAAAATACTGAATCAAAGATGAGCATCACATCATTAGCACAGGGTTCAGGAGCCACTGTCACTATACCTTCTCAAATAACAAACAAAGAGTTTAAAAAGAAACCAGAACCAAGGTTCAGTTTAAAGACTAGTATACCTATAAGTAAAATTGATATGAAATGTGTTGTCAATCCCCCCGATACTGCCTTCCAAAATTCTTTAGCAAAGAAAACTTACGGACCTGCATTCTCCAAAGAGTCGCCAAGAATTGAAATTCAGAGTAATATTATCATAAAAACGGCAACTAAAGAAGCTGAAACTAAAGAGGCAAAGTCCAGTGTGATTACAAATAGCAATATAGGTACTTTAATTAATGCAGCTGAAGCTGTTAACAAAACGGACAATCCGTTTCGTGTGCCCGAACCAAAAGCGGATCCACCAGCTGAAGTGAAAGACTCTCCTACATTATCAAGACCCTTATTCAACCCGATCAATATTGAGACAAGCAAAGCTAATTTTAATAAGCCACCGGAGACATCTTATAATGAACAAAAAAATCAAATAGTATTCATTCAAAACAAGAACAGTACAAACTCAAAGATGATGCTTACAATACAGCAGAACCCACAAGTATTGTTACAAAGAACTAATTTCGAGTCAAAAAACCTGCAAGCTCCTTCACGACTGTCCAACCAAAGTAAGAAATGTAAGGAAGACGTAGTGAACGAAAACACTTCGTCTAAAGTGGTTGCCTTGAAAAGGTTACACCAGGAAAATAGTGACGAAAACGATTTCGAAAATTTAATAACCGAGAATCAAATATATGGCAACAAGATAGTCGTGAAGGAGAAATCTCAAGGTACATTGCAGGAACAAGATTTAAAAAACACAAAAATGACAGAAAAAGTCACTACAACTGAGAGTAAAAGCGTTGTTTTACAACCATGTAACAACTTTGTATACTTGAGCAACGTTCAAATTCCTGCAAATTTCATGATGATTAAAAATACTTGTAAAGTATCACAAACTCCTGAAGCTTTTAAAGCAAAAATAGCGCCAATAGTAAGTAGCAGAATAGCACCCGACATTACTACTATACCAAGTACAGAGAGTAATACAGAAATTACAACATCAATACCGAGCGTAGAAGCAACGAGTAAAGACATTCATGTATTGAAACCTAGCAATAGCGTAATACAAACTCGAGATCTATCAACCATAACTAAGCCAGACATAGTGATTCAAGCAAACCCAACGGTCATTGTAAGTCCAAAGATCGTTTACCAAGTGCCAATATCCTCGATAATGGAAACGGAAATAATAAGTGCGCCATCAAAAAAACGAGACGTTGCCAAATTTATTCCTCCAAGCGTCCCAAGAATCGCCCCAAAAAAGGAAGTTCCCAAAAAACTAGATCCACCGAAAACAAACGACAAACTGTACATAGCGTGCCCTTATCAAATGGACTCGAAGTTACAGCCTAAAATAGTTATAACTAATATACGACCAAAAATAAATACAATTGAAGAGATTAGTTCTTTAGATAATTATGAGAAACGAAAACGTATGCGACGACTTAAGTATTTGTCGAATCGTGAAACTAAAGATGTTAAAGCTGAATCTAAGAAGGTGGAAAAGACTGAAATTCGTAATGTGATTACACCTGACAAGGTAAAAAACGAGATATATAAAGAATTTGCAAATACTAAAGTAGAAACAGATGAAGCTAGCAGCGGATGTGACTCTGATGATTACGGGGAGGAAGAATTGAGAATATACGAGGACATTATAGACGAGTATGGCACTAAAGATGACAACAACAAACGGAAGGTTGAATTCATGGCTGATCTTAGATTAGCGACGCCAGAAGCTTATAAAGGTATGTTAGTTTTAGAAAAGTTACACCATGTAGGTAAATTCATACTTCTAAAATTCACAACCGAAGTAAAAATACACCACGATTGAACAAAAACATTTAATGACATGTACAATGACAATTCGCAAGTAGATTTAGCTTTATGAGTCTAGATTTTATTATTTTTCCAAAATTATCACAGAAAAAGACCTCGAGCTTCAAGACAAGATGCTTAGACACGATTCAGTGGCATCCGCATACGCAGCAGTCGGTCGTCTCGACGTCCTGCTCAATGTGCTTCCCCGGGAGGCAGCAGATAGCGACGGCGACGAGGCTGATGAAGCAAAGCGACAAGATAATGTTCAACATGAGACCAGGACTGCAACTCAGAGGAAGAAGCTGTTCTTATCGAAGTTGAAGCTTACGCAGGTTACACAGAAGTATAAAGAAGGTAAATCCTTAATATTGGAATTAAAGAGATACTGGTGCCTAGTGGTTAAAACACCAGCCTCTCAAATATGAGTGCGCGGGTTCGATTCCAGGCCAGGCAAGTACCAATGTAACTTTTCTATAGTTATATGTACTTTCTAAGTATTTCTTAGACTGGTGTCAAGATGTTTGCCTTCACCTTCAGTCATTGGTATGAAGGTGAAGGAAAACATCTGGAAGGTGGAGGAAACCTGGACTTTAAGTCTGAAATCGCCAACCCGCATTGAACAAGCGTGGTGATTACGCTCAATCCTTCTCTGTATGAGAGGAGACCTATGCCCAGCAGTGGGACGATAAAAAGGTTGATGATGATGATGATGATAGTGCCGTTTTTCTTGTTCACAAACTAATTTTAAGTTCAGTGTTTTTTTCTGTCTATTTTATTAAAAAAAGAATAGAAAATAGCGTATTTGTTTATTCCTGTCAAATTAAGATACCTACTTCATAGACAGTTTGAGTGTGATTAAAAACATGGTGACTAAAAATACGACGATTTACGTCAGGCGCGGACTATGTTGAAAGGACTAAACTAATATTTGTCTTTTGTCCTTTTCTCAATGAAATAGAAATAAAAAAATACACAGAACTTCAATTAAGTTTCGTTTGTGAACAAGTGTATCGAGGCCAATGCATAAAACTAAGTATCTCCAAAAACCATCGCGAAATTAACAGTATTTTTGAACCGATATGTTACTTTAATTTCAGGCTACGACAAAGTATGGCAAGAAATATTAAAAGAAAGGAAACGTCGAAACTGCAACCTATATGGAGAAGACAACATCAAGGAAGTGCGCCTAGGGTTTGATCCTAACGGCCAACTCAGACTCCTAACCGAAATCAAGAAATGCGTCAACGAGAATAACAACCTCATCAAAAAGAGATTAGACTGGGCTTCCAACGGTGACATGAACGATGATAGCATAAAAGTACTAGCAGAGAAGAACTTTTCTGAACTGAACCGCCTATCCAAAATGGCTGACAACAGTGTAAAACTGTTCAAGGCTCCAAATACAAGAAAACGAGATCTTACACCTGGTTTCGATAGTGAGAATATTAAAAAACCAAACATAAAGATTCAACAGCCGTACCAGGATTATCCTAAGATTAGAATTCCTAGTATTTCAAAGATAATTTCGTTAAAATCAACGCAAGAGTGTGCTTCTGCGACATCGACGCCAGCGACATCTATGGACGAGCCGCAGAATTCTGCGGCTGGGGTGACAGAGATGTTTGTGGATACAGCTTCTTTGAGGAAAACGAGAGACACGTGCTGTCAGGTGGACGAACTCATGTGGTCAGAACCGGAAGCTCTGGTTAAGAGTTATAACGAATATGATGCAGGTAAATTATAATAATCGATTTTTTTTCAACAACATTCCTAAAGCTCTCGACTTATGAAGTCTACGCTCCGTCCAGCGTCAACACAACTCCAAAACCCCGAGAGCTTTCAGATCGAACTACAAAACCGCTTCGAATGCCTCGGTGAATGCGTAGATGTGGACGACTACAACAACAGGTTTGTGGAAACTCTCCAAACGGAAGGATCTAAGTTCTACAAAACCCTCCGTTCAAAAGGACAGAAGAAGATCTCCGGTCCCACCCGCCGGCTAATGGAAGAAAGACGGGAGGTGATCTTAAAATCCCCTGATGACGCTTCGCGTATCAGATGCCTTAACAGACAAATCTCAAAGTCTTTGACTCGCGATATACGCCAATTTAATACAAATTGCATTAAAGAGGCTATCGAGCGGAACAAAGGCTCCAAAGTGTTCGCACGAGAATTGTCTGTTGGACAGAGTCTACTTGCGAAGCTGAAGACTGGGGATGGTAGGATCGTCACTTCCAAGCCCGAGCTTTTGGGTGAGATTGAGAAATTCTACGGAGAGTTATATACATCAACACACGCACCTGTTGTAAGCCTGGCTAATGATCCTAGAGCCAGACTAACCCGACACTACACCGACGATATCTCGGACGTCAGCCTGTACGAGATTGGTATGGCCCTGAAACAGCTCAAGAACGATAAGGCGGCTGGAGATGATGGAATTTCGGCTGAGCTTCTGAAAGCGGGTGGCAAACCGGTTCTTAAAGCGCTTCAGAAGCTATTTAATTCCGTCATTCTTAAAGGCGAAACGCCTAAGGCGTGGCACAGCAGCGTACTGATTTTGTTTTTCAAAAAAGGTGACAATACCTTCCTGAAAAACTACATTGGAAAGAGCTATGCTAGGAGTTTCTCTGCGTGATCGAATCAGAAATGAGGAGATCCGCAGAAGAACCAAAGTCACCGACATAGCTCTGCGAGTCGCTAAACTTAAGTGGCAGTGGGCAGGGCACATTGCTCGTAGAACCGATGGCCGATGGGGCAGTAAGGTTCTGGAGTGGCGGCCACGTACTGGAAGACGCAGCGTAGGGAGGCCCCCAACAAGGTGGACCGATGACCTGGTGAAGGTCGTGGGAAGCCGATGGATGCGGGCAGCACAAGAACGGTCAGCGTGGAAAGCCTTGGGGGAGGCCTTTGTCCAGCAGTGGACATCTATAGGCTGAAGAAGAAGAAGAAATTCCTAAATGATAGTGCTTTGCAATTAGGATGCTGAACTATACAAACGTAAACAGCCCCTAAACACTCAAGTCTTTTATTGGTTCCTAGTGATTTTATTGACAGTAAGAAACCTACTCAGATATAGTTTACATTTCCATCAAGCCATTGAAAATCTCAACCTACGTAACGTACGATAAGTGAACTTTAATATTGAAATAAAAATCTATATATATCTTAATAATCTATAGCTTGTTACCAAAAAATAATAAAAGAAACTCAATCTTAAAGTACCTATATGTATAAGTATCATTAAGTATGTGAGTATTTAACATTCTAAAAAAATATTCAATAACAATTTAAATACAAATCACCTAATCTAACCAGTTAGGTTATGTCAAACTGTTTTTAGTTAGTAGTAACATAGATGAATTTAAAAACAAAATAAAAAAGAAAACTGATACAAAAATACGGTACTTCAGTTACACCTATCATAATATATGTAGGTACTAACTTTAGGATTCACAAGCTTACTTAACTTTAAGGACTGTGATAATTTCTGCACACGTGACAAACTAATTCATTTAAAAATTAACAATTACAGCTCGTCGAAAAGAGATGGCCGATCTACACAAGCGCAATACTACTCTCAAAATTGAAGGCGCCCACATCACCTGTTCAGCTTCTCGAGAATCGGACCATGCGCGTGCGCTCTTAGCAGAGCGCCAGAATCTCTCCGTCGAAGAAAATAATCTCCGCCTATCCTTGCAGCGAATAAAACAAGCCATCGAAGTTATTAGGAATTACTAATCTATTATAAGTATTTAAATCCATAAACTGGAAATAATTTAAATAGGAAATTATTGTAATTAAAGTTCTTTGTTAAAATATCAACTTTAAACAGTTGTTAATGAAATTGATTTGGAAATGTTTAAAACCATAAAGTTTTAGTGCATTATGAACTTTAAGTGTGGGTGTTAACATCTATAAAAATCTCGGTCGCTGCCACAAGGACACGGCGGTGCTCTGCCTAAGCCGGGCAGATTTCCACCGTGTGCTCCATCGTTTCCTCAGTGCGATCCACACAGTGGTGACACTTGTGTTTCCTTCCGCCTTATCCGGTACAGGAGCCTTCTGAAACAGCCGTGTCCGGTGAGGACCAGTGTTAGGCGGAAGGTGAGGGCGCCGTGACGCCTCTCTAGGCACTCCTGAGGAGAGAGGACTTATCGCCGCTATTGTGCCGTACTCAGCAGTGACATGACTCTCCATGTGGCCATGGGATCCCGCCGGAAGATCAGAGTGCCTAATCCAAGTTTGTATTACGTTAACGCGATTAACACGTTTATGATGATCGGCGTTCTGATTGAGCCGCTATTCAAGCAGCGAGCAGATCAGAGCAGCGAGCAGATCAGAGCGCCTCAATAATTTGTCGAACGTAATACAAATACAAACCTACACTTTATTCATTGATTTTTTTAAGAAACTCTGTGAACATTGTATTATTTTAATAACAAACAAAATTTTAACTATTAATACTATTTATTTTTTATGTGCTTTAGTTAAAACTTACAATTAATTAGTGATAACGATTTAGGGCGATAAGCATACGTTGTAAATATTTTAGTATGTAGTTGTAATTGATGGACAACAGTTATTATTTTGTTACAATACTATATCAATGTATAGGTATGTTATGTTGAATTACGTTAACCTATCACTTAGGTGGCCAAGCCAGCTTGTGAGCCGCTCTGTGCAATACCTAATTAATGATGAGGATGGAAATCATGGCTAAAGAAAAAAACACGCCAATGTGAGATCAATTTTAGTTAAGACAGCTTGATGTCCACATACAACAGTAATATGTAAAGAAAACCCTGTCCGATCCGTGAAGGTATTGTTAGGTATCGATAACTGATACTACTAATGCCTACAAAGCTGAGCTAAATTAAAAAAAATCCCTCTAAAAAAATAAATTTTATTTCGCAATACATACGCGGATGAAGGGGGGCAGGGCACGCGGCACGTGGTCGCATTGCTCATATAATACCATCGAAATGGTGCTGTCACTTTTTAAAAAAAAAAATCAAATTTTGGGGAAGTTGGAATTAATTCGCGGAAAAAAAAAGATTACTTATTACAAATTTCATTAATAGTGTTACTATGATGATTAATAAAATTTCATATTTTATTTGGTCATGTGTTAACCTAACCTCTTTATTATCGTTATGGGTCGGACGGGGTTTTCTTTATATATTATAGTATTATATATATATTATACAGCCTGGAAGGGTAAAAACCGTTGACACTAAAACTATAGGCAGTTTACTTAGCGGCTAGAGTGAAAATAAGTACGAGGAAAATGGAAATTTTATTTAAAAAAAAAAAAGATTTCTTTTT